>JAPQWN010000012.1:48863064-50308469 GCA_028538565.1 Umbellularia californica | reverse complement strand
TTAGGAGATGGGAGACGGGATTGATGATTATGAGGACACTAGCCTTAGTAGTAGTAGCTCATCTTCAGATGTGCCTCATGATTTTGATGGGGATGGCGGTGATGATGGTGGAGATGATGGTGGCTATGGTGAGGCACTACCCCACCTGATGGAGACAATAGAACATTTTCCTTTTGTTGGTAATATAGTCCTGAGCTGTGGGTACCAAAGAATTGTCTCACCAATCGAATCATCACACACAGGGCCTAGTGGTAGCAGATATGGCGGGGGAGAGGGTACTTTTGGTGGTGATGTTGGCCACCAACAAGCCATTTATGGTCTCTATGGAGAGTATGGACAACAACCTTTTTGGCCACAACACAATCGCCACTAGTGTCTCTAGTAGAGTTGCGGGGTTTGTAAGAGTATGGCTGCAGTCGGGATGAACCGCCTTGTACCATTCCCCATGATTTTTATCACCAATATCAAGACTGCCCTCACTCATCTCAGTCTGCTAATGACTCGGCCTCATATGAAGAAATCTTCGCTCCTCCACCACCTCCATAGGCACAACAACCTTATGGGCACGATGGGAGTGCATCAGAACAATTTAGTGCCTATTTCAATCCTTTATGAAATCATGATGATGATGATGGTATCAACCTAGGGCGCCACTCATTCTGGCAGTAAGCTAATCCCTGCCTCTTAAGCATTCATGTGATCATGTCTCATCCTAGAAATCAACCCAGGGTGAGTTATAAATGTCCAAACTCCACTACTTTTAAGTATGCTAATTAATTCATCTTGATGTGGTAAATGTTACATTAAACTTGAAAATTGAAAGTGAGCACACCAACAACTTGATGAAATGATGATTGAGTAATGGACTTGAGTACTGCACATGCATGATTAATGCTAGACTTTAAATGTTTAACACTAATAGTTTACTCAAAATTATGGCTGCATTGTGTAAAATTTGTGATATTTCAGCTTTCAGTATATACAAGATAAATCTATTTAATTCAGAATATACTTTACAAGGTTTCATATAAGACTGCGATACAGGATATTATAACTTAGGGGGAGTTATTTTTCTTTAAAATGTGTACTAATGGAAAAAAAAAAAAAAAACATTGTTTTCTATCATTTTACAATATTATGGGTTTTTTGGATTTTTTTTTGGATTTTTTTGGGGAAAAATAGAAATTCGCTCCGCAATGGACCGCGGTGCGATGACCATGAACCACAATGCAATGCGATGACGATGACTGAGACGGCGATTTTAAATGCGAGTTGCGCGATTCTCACAATGCACGAGTCCCTCTAATTAAGCTCTAGCAGGGGGTAAAAATAATTATAAAAGAATATGTACAAATTGAAAAGAAATTTATTATAAGAATTATTTTACTATGGCAGATGGTCAGGCCATGGAAGGAGTTTTTTGCACTTCTATTTCATTTGATGTATAAGTTTTTTTAGGTGTTTTTCCCTTGTTCGTTGTAGTTTTCGGTGGTTCTTGTTTATGTTCTTCTGCTTGGTGAAATAATATTTAATCTTTTATACAAAAGATAATTTTATTTTACAAATTATTGATAAATGCATGCTTTACTCAAATTTTTTAAATATATGTACCTGGAAGTGAATTTGAGTGTGAATAAACTAACATAAGGATATTATTTTGAAATTTGAAATCTTAAGAGTTGGGTTAACAATTAATTAATTTGTAAAAAAAATAAAAACTACTAGTTAGACATTCATAACAACTTTTCTTACAACAATTGGCTAGAGTTGTTAAGTGTTGTAATCTCTCTTTTAAACCATCAGAAAGTCAGAAAGTTCGAAATTGATGGAAGTGAAATTCTTATCTGTTCTATATTGGATCCATCACACTATGCGACTTGCTCGAAATGGATTAGATTGCTCGAGTTGATTTCGAAGCACCGACTGAAATCAATTTAGTGGAGTCAAAGTTGACTCAAGCAAGGTTTGACTCCTTACACGTGAATGTGATGGTCCCAGGTAGGCACACCAAGGGGAGAAATGATATCTTGCAGAAGGAATGATGTCCTGCGAACTTTTGTGCTAACTTTTAGATGGGACTAATTGGGACTACCACAGATCTCCATTCATGTGGTTGTGGGGGAAAGAAGTCCCTTTTAGCTATTATTTTAAGGGCTTGTAATAGTCAATGCTTAACTTAGGTTTATTCGATCCAATGACATATCACTTGGTTGAAAGAGTGAAATTCGGATGTGGTTTAATAAAATAGTTAATATCTCTTGATTAGGGTGTAATTGGATGGCTTCTATTCATAGTGGAAGTGTTTGATTGGAGGTTTGGATTCACCATAGGTGGCACCCGCCTATAAAAGGGTCATATCATCATATATGTGACCAAGTTTCATTGGACCACTTATGTGCTGCCATTTGTGTGGAGCCTAGCCAGCTTCTGCCTGAAAAAATAATGTAGTCACTATCTTTAGTTAATGCTAATCACTTAGAAGGGCAACCTCGTTTCGTGATTCGTCTTTGGCTTCAATCTTACTCCTATTTGAGTGATCTAGACTATGAATCAAATTTATAGTTGAGAATAAGGATCATAATAGCGGTTGCGGCGGACGTAACGGCTAATGGCCAAAATGCTACGTAGCAGGCGATACGTAGCGCTTGCGGTGATAGTAGCAGTGTTGTGGCGTGAATTTTTAAGTGGTAAAAAAAGAAGAAGAGAATATTGCATAACGGCCAATCTTGTGCTTTTTTAGTGATTTGAAACCATGTAAGGGTAGAGACAACTTTAGGAAAGACTATTGAGCAGAAAAAATAGGAAAAACAATATTTAAAATTAAAACTACGAGGCTCTACTAGGTTTTAAATTGTATCGCCGCTATTTTCAAAATAGCAAAGCGGACTCGACCGCTAGGGCCGCTACGCGATATTTGGAACAATGGTTAAGAACCCATTTTGTGGAGCTCACTCGTAAGCATTCCAATCACAATAGTAGATGAGGTTTTAGTGTGGATAAGAAATAGATTTGATATGATTATCCTATTTATTTAGGGGCTTAACAGTTAATGGCTACAACACATAAATTTTTTTTTTTTTTTTTTTTTTTTATAATAGTAAATTTTATTTCCACAAGAAAGAACAACAAAGATTACAAGCAAAGAAGCTAGCGAAACTTAGCCAAAACTCAAACGAAAAGAGAAAACGAAGAAAAGGAAACCACTAGATATCAAACAAAATAGAAGAGCATGAAACTCCCTCCTTTGCAAGAACATCTGCCATGACATTTACTTCCCTATGAACATGATGTTTAGCAATATCCTGCACTTCCTCCACCAAATCTATCAATCTCCAAGGATGAGAAGCCTTTCCAAAACCCCTGCACATAAATTTTGCTGGGAATTGACTTCAATTAAAATTCAGAACCCATTTTGTGGTGCTCACTTGTGTGCATTCCAATCACGAGAGTTGTTAGATGAGGTCTTAGCATGGTTCATTGTTCAAAATAGCGGCTGCTATGCCGCATTATTGGTCATAGTGGTTAAGCTGCTACGCTATTTTGAAAATAGCAATGCTGTGGTTGAAAACCTAATATTGCCAAGCATTTTAATTTAAAACATTGCTTTTCCTCTTTCTTCTTCTTAGTAGCCTTTTGTAAAGTTGTCTCTATCCTTATACGATTCAAAATAACTAAAACAAAAAACACAAGATTAGCTGCTACATAAGATTCAAAAAAATTTTGACCACTTAAAAAATTCACATCGCTATGCCGCTATGTATCACCGCAATTGCTACATATCACCAACCACATAGCGTTTTGGTCACGGGCTGCTGCACCTACCACAGCCGCTATTTTGGTCCTTGGTGTGGATTAGAGGTGGGTAAAAAATAGATTTGATATGATCATCCTATTTATTTATTGGCTTAGAAGTTGATGGCTATGCATGCACAAATCATCATCTGAGCCTATCCCCACCAATATGGGTTGCCTTAAAGAGTACAAACATTTTTATTTTAATTTTTTCATGAATTGTTTTTATTACTTCTACCATTGGACTCCAAGATATGTCTGAAAATTCTACGGAAAAGGAATGTCTGGGTGTGTGCGTGACTTGTTGGTCACAATGAGGAGAGGAATGATAGTATGATAGAAAGACACATGTAACACTCCCCGAAGGAATCCTTAAAGAACATCGAGATATGGGCTATTCTATCTGCATTATCATCATTTAAGCCTTTACCCTATCTATCCAGGCTGTACAGTGTTCTTCTTTGTACTATATTTAGAGTCATGTTCCTAGTGACTTCACCATCCTTTGTCTTTCCTTTATTTTATTTAGGATCTGTGTTGATCGCCCTTTTCTACATCCTTGAACATGAAACCCATCAACACATTTTACAGGGTTCTATGTATGTTTCCAAACCAATTCCAGTGACATGCTTTAATTTCTTCTGTGTATTGGAGCTACCTGTTAGTTTTCTTGTTTGTGCTCATTCCTAATTCCATCCTTATAGTTCCGTATGTCCGTCTTAACATGCATATCTTTGCAGCATGCACTTTGGCCTCCTATTATTTCTTCGCTCCCAACATTCAGCTCAATACAATAGAATAAAGTGGATCCAATTGTTATCTCAAAATCATCCTCCTGTATTCCAAGTGGCAGTCAACAAATCACATAACAATCTATTGTCCTGTCTCCATTATGCACACCCAACAATGGTCCTATTTGTATATCAAATTTGAATCTCTGTTTTTCTCAGTAATTGCTTCCAATCTATCCCATCATGGAACTAAATTGTTTTCAATTCTTTTATCAACTCATCCCTGCTCTCAGATTTGTTAAACCTGCACTCTGTATATTTTATCTTTGATCTTCTAATTTTCAACTCATTTGACTCAAAACTGAAGTCTAATTAGCTTATGATCTTCCTGCTTTCTTTTGTAGCTGATGATCAACAATTCCACATTGTTTGCAGACATTACATACAAAAGTACTCCCTCTTGTATATTTGCCATTATATTGTCGACAACCATCATGAGTTATAGGGTTTTAGAGTGGAATCTCAGCATAATTCAATTCCAACTTGGAACTCAAGTTCATACTCGTTATTACCTCGTCATACATATCTTCTATGATTTTGTATAACCAAGGATTTCTTTTTTTTCAATGTCTGCGAAATTGTTAGATCCGACATGCTATCACTTGAATTCTAAATTGATAAGCATCTGTTAATTTTTCTCTCCCTCTAAATTTTTCTGTACGTTGTCTGGATAGGAAAATGATATTTGTAGTTAATCTACCTGGCATAACCCCTAACTGGTTTCTGAAACATTTTGATTCTTGCTGTGGGCATCTCCTGAAGTTTCCATCACATTTTATTATTTTATAGCCTGGTCAACTTTGAACATCTCCTTTCATTCATATGACGACAATCATATTGAGGATGCAGAAAAATCGATATGAGATGAGGACCACATCATATTTATATGCAACTAATATTTATTTTCTGCTGATTATGTTATTCCTCAAACTAGTCAGTTCTCTATTAAGGGATCATTAACATCACTATTATTGTGACCTCATTCTATGTATTTAGCATTGCCTTCTGTGAGTTTTGCTCTTCAATGCAGTGCGTTTAACCCTATATTCTAACATGTCTTTCCTCACTATTTACTTGAACTTGTAAACCTTCAATTTGTGGTACAAGGCTGGTGATGTTATCCTCAAACGAGTCAGTTCTCTATTAAGGGTTCCTTAACGTCACTGTTATTGGGGCCTTATTCTATCTACTTACCTTACCATTGCCTTTTGTCAGTCTTGGTCTTTAATTGCACTGCCTTTAACTCTACATTCCAACTTGTCTTTCCTCAGTAGTTGTATAACCATTAAATCTTTAGGGCCTTCAAATAGATGGTTAAGATCATCCAACCAGGGTGATTTTCGGCTCACCCCTAATCCATAGTATAATCTTCCAATGTTGCCCTACGCATGTGCATGTAATCAAGTTGGCCCATTAAATGGTTCTCAGTTTTGTAATTTGAGACCATCATTTGAACTCTTTTGTGCTTGTATCTTCTAGACATTATCATCCATCAAATATATATAGACTCGACTCACATTCACGTTCATGCACACATATTCATGATCAGATGCACTCCATTTTCAGCTTTGGTGCACACCTTCCCTTTTGGCTCGCCTACAGTTGACCCAACCACTCTCTCCTCCCCAACACCACCACCCCCGCACCCACCCACCCCCCCCCCCCCCCCCCCCCCACACACACACACACACACAAAAAGGGTAAATTGCCACTATAATTTTACACCATTAAGCTTAGAGGCCCTAGGGTTTGGATAATGTAATTTTGCTAATTTCTTGCCTAACCTTAATTCACAGTAGACCTTTCATTCCCTCTAACCTCCCAACTACTGCCTTTAATTCAGGCAGGTCCCACAAGGGAGGTGTGCACCTTACACATTCTTTATCTCCATTTGATAATTAAGCTTCCTTCAATTTCAAATGCAGATGGTTGGTTGATGAAATGCGCGAAAGTGTACCAAAGGCAAGTTTGCTGAGTATCTCTTTATTGCTTTTAACTACTGCAGTGTAATTTACGATATTGTGCATGGTTGTTTTCCCTTTCAAAATGACAGTTTCTTGTGTACATTTTTATATTTTTTTTATTGTTCCTTTAATTACTCTCTCTCTCTCTGTGTGTGTGTGTGTGTGTGTGTGTGTGTGTGTCTGTGAGATGGCAATTGAAGATTTATTGATAAAAGCTACCTCAAACATGAACTAAAATTACACAGTCCCAATTGCTAAAAAAGCAGATGCCAATGAATCATATTGCATCATCATCATTAAAGCATTGTCCCAATTACTCTGGGGGTGAATCATATTGTATATATCCATAAATAAAATCTTGGATGCCCCTTTGATCTGCCCATATACTTGTACCCTGCATTTCTAGAGTAAAATGAATGCAATATAGATGTATTTAGGGTCTTGAGAAATGATACCATAAAGGGAGGGGGGGAAATTGTCATTGGCCTTGAATGAAGTGTTCTCTTTTTATGTATTTGTTTGAGAGGATGTGAAGTTTGTATTTGAACTTAGAATTCATATTAGTTTGTACACCAATGGATCTTGGATCTTCCTAAAGTTGGAGTCTGAATTACTTGATAGAAACTTTTTGTTATTAAACATGTTATTTCTTTTACATGTCTTCAAGTTTTTATTTTCTTCATGGAGTTCATTTTTCATACAGGAGTCATCCAAAGTATTTATGACTTAACCAGTTATGATTTTGGATGTTAGGAATTAGATTTCTTGGCTGAAGCCGGGAATAGTGAGAAGTGTTTGGATAACTTTAAGAGGTTATCTCCTCATCTTGCGGACTATGTATATGCCCCAAAGATTCATTGGAATTTGAGTACCTCAAAACTGTTGACTATGGAATTTATCGATGCACCAGAAGTGACTGATGTGGATGCAATTCGAGGACTTGGAATCCATCCAAAGGAAGTTGCAAAGTTGGTGAGCTTTATGCTGAACAATAAAGATTGACTCTATTTTGCATTGTTGAGAGAAGCATACTTGCACACCAGTTATGCTGAGTTTTCCCCTAAAATTACACAGGTAAGCGAAACTTTTGCAGAGATGATGTTTAAACATGGGTTTGTGCATTGTGACCCTCATTCTGCCAACTTGCTGATTCGGCCTATGCCATCTGGGAAAAAGAACATTTTAGGTGAGATGTTCATTTTTGTTAGGCGCTTTGACTGTATGCATGTTACTGTTTTTGTTATTTCTGAATGGTTGCATCAGAAACTTTCTAAAGTCTATGGATCTTTACTCTTTAACATACTGATGTAGTCCCAATTACGAATTGGACTTGTCATGTGATTCCCAGCCTCACAAAAACAGAATTTACAGAAATTTAGAAAATAAGGAACTGCAAATTAAAATACTTCATAACCCGAAATTGGATTAGAAACAGCCCTTCTCCATCCAAAGGAGATTTCAATCGGTTCAAAGGAGAGGAAAATATGACTTATATTGAAAGTTGCCAAAAAACTGAAGAAACTCAGTACATGGTGACAATCGACCATCCCCACATTTATATATTATAAAATTTTAGAAATCCCTCAAGGCTACTACAACCCTTTTAACATAAAACTCACCAATTCGGTTAGAACTTGGAATCTTGAAGAAAAAGAAATCAAAGAAAATAGGAAAGTTACTTGGCTGGAACGTCCAGGACTGTTGGAAAAAAATGTCTGTGGGTCCCATGTGGTCCACATTTTGGGAAAGTGGGTCCTAATATCTGGAAGGGAACCCTTAGGCAACCTCTTTTGTACAGGTTTCCCTTGGATTCAGGCTGGGTTCGGCCCATTTATATTGGGCACAAGAAATACCCACTTGCTGCTTGTTTTGCGCGCTTTTTGCAGAAAACCCCTCTGTTTTAACTGTTTTGACAAAACAGTCCCTGACATTGATTTTTCATTGGAATTGTTAGGATGTTTGGGGCCCATTCTCAGATGTGACATAGTCAATGCTCGATACATGACCAAAATTTCTAGTTCATGGAGATCTGCATCACATACCTTTGTGATTCTTAGGTTACCACCACCATTCATTCCTGTAGCTCTCCCTTGTGGGGATGCTCCACATAATTTGGAAGGCTGTGATGCAGAATGGATAGGCCCACGTGTGGGACCACTCCAGATAGTTTAGGAATATTTTTATTTCCGTTTTATTTTTCCAAAGCCCTAACCCTTGTACATGCATCGATATGGTATCAGAGCAAACGATCTCATTGATCGGTTTGATAAGATAACCACTCTTAATTGAGCAACTTACGAATGTCATTCTTACCATAGTTGATGGGCCTCATTCTTTTGGAAACTGTTATCTAATTAGTACTTGAATACCATAAATATGAACTCTGGCTATATCAGGTGTTATTTTCCAGATCAAGGACATAAGTGGAGTAACTAGGCGTATACAAATGAGTTCTGTCTGTGTTTTGTACAGATCAGTTTGTACTAAAGTCTCAGCTATGTGAAGAAAAGTACTGATCAGTTCCTTTGTTGTGTGTTTGCGTATGTGTGTGTGTGTGTTTGTTTGTTTGTTTTTATTTTAAATTTGTGAAACAACAAAAGTTGTCATATTGTAGAACAGAAAAATGTCTACGGTGAGATCTATATTTTGATCTCCAATGTACAGGCAAAAGAAGACCGCAGTTGATACTGCTCGACCATGGTCTGTACAAGAGTCTTGATTTCTCAACCAGAACCAACTATGCTGCACTTTGGAAGGTATTTTAGACCTTATATTTCTTTTTCTTTTTTCTTTCCTTTTCATGCTTGCAACTCATATTCTCATATTTCGATGACTTTAATCTTTTGATTTTTGTCATAGGCTCTAGTTTTTGCCGATGTTAATGCAATAAAGGAGAATAGTGTGAAACTGGGTGCAGGAGAAGATCTTTATGCACTATTCGCAGGGATTCTTACAATGAGGCCATGGAATAGGGTCATTGATCCAGCAGTTGATCATCTGGTGATAAAGGGCGATGAAAGTGATCGTTCGGAACTCCAGGTGAATTTTTAATTTAGATATCTTCTTTCAAATGGTAATTATCATTTTTTTTCAAATTAAGCCTATTTCAGAGATCCATTCTCTTTTTCATGGATTGTAATATTACAGTGTTTGGATAATTATTATTTTTTAATTAATTAATTTTTTTTTTTAATTTGCATCCTTGCTTCTCTTATAACATCAATCTGATATCTGCATGAGTTTAGATTCCTTTATCCTCATAAAAGCTGCCAATTCTCTTCCATAACTTTTTAAGAATCTTTCCCATCATTGTAATGCTAGATCACAAAGCAATTACCAAAGGGGGAAAATGTTTAGGCATTTAGGTCCCTTATGGTATGGGTAGCACCAATGTGCCATCAATGTTGACAAGGGAGAGAGAATTGCCCACGGTGATCATTATTGCAAACTTGAGACTCTAGGCTCAAGTCATCTTACCAATTAAAAAAATGATAAGAAAGGTCTATTTGCCTCTTTTTGGGGGCCACCCCAAAGGGATTTGAATAAGGTTAGGAGTTTGGTGATGATGAAGGGGCCTAAAACTATTCAAGATTCAAGAACCTTTGTAGGAGTCCCATTATTTGGGGGGGGGGGGGGGGGGGGGGGCCCAAAGGGATTTGAATAAGGTTAGGAGTTTGGTGATGATGAAGGGGCCTAAAACTATTCAAGATTCAAGAACCTTTGTAGGAGTCCCATTATTTGGGGGGGGGGGGGGGGGGGGGGGGTTTTGGGGGGGTGGGGGGGGGGGGGGGGGGTGGGTTTCATGAACTGCAATTATTATGGGATGTGGGAAAGACTATGATGCTCTAAATTCTATAAGGATATGAATATGAAGGATACAGGGAGCACCATACTACAATTATTGTGGGGTTGTTTCTATGAAAGGATTGCATGTACACTGCAGCTCTTTGGGGCCCTCAACTATTATCAGTGCAGCTCTTTTCACACTTGTATCCCTTCATGATTTGGCACCATCCCCAATTTTGTGCTCCTCAAACCTTTATTCACTGTTGGATTGAACCTAAACCCAAAAAAATAAGAAAAAAAAAAGATAAATGAGTAAAAGACTATTACGCTTTAAGGTTGTTGGATCAAGAGCTAGGATAATCTAATGGGGTTAATGTTTTTGCATGATCCTTATTAATCTTTAAAGTGCAAAATGTCTTTGCATTTGCCTTTGCATAGCTGTTGGAATTTATTTGATAGGAATTTGGATTAGGTGCTCGATCACCCAATAGACTGCTGGATTGGGCTGCCTATCACCTATATGAGCATCGAGCATCACTGTTGCTTAAGCCCACATCAGTGCTCAGCCTACCTCATCATGTTAATTGGATTGTCTTTAACTTGATATCTTCTTATTTTTTTGGGCAGATGTATGCATCTCAGTACTTTTCTCAGATCTCGGAGCTGCTTAGGAGACTCCCACGCGTAATTCTCTTATTGCTGAAGACAAATGACTGCTTACGAGCAGTCAATAATTCTCTGGTATGTAATTTCTTTGCTTTGTTGATATTCAGAAGGGGATTGAAATGTAATTCATATTGACTGCAGGGACCTTTTCTGCCATTGAATGTCAGTTCAGGTTTTCTTCCTTTTTTTTCCATAAGTTGTAGTTTTTTCATTAAAGCAAATATGTAGGGCTGATCTCCCAGCAATAAGTGGAAATTGATTCTGCATCGCTTGGGAAGCCATTCTACATTCATGGAACAACCTGTTGGATATAAAAGCATGCAATCGCAAAATTAACTTGCTTCATTAACTGACACCCTTTACTTCCTTTGGTTACCATTCCTGAAAGGTTGGCTTATGTTGACAGTTACAGGGATCCTCTCTTGACACATTCTTGATCATTGGGCGTGTTTCATCCGAGGCAATTGTTCAGATGAAGATGTCACAGAAGAAATCTGTTTTGTCAGCTCTATGCATATGGTTGGAGGAGATATTGCTGGAAGCTCGATTTCTTGGGATGCAGATTGCCTTGTGGCTTCTGGAGCTCAGGAAAGCCTTGGCTGGGTGAAATCTTGGAGCTGGAAAATCCATGCATTATCCCCCTTTGAATTTTTGTAAGCCCCATTCTTGGCCCATGATGTGCAATAAGGCTCAAGGTAGCTTATGATTCTTGTAAGATTAGCTAAAAGTGTTATTGTTTTTCTTCATGGGCATTGAATAATGCCAAATTGGACCTTATTTCTTTGTTAATTTTCGTGAAAGGTGTTAGCCTTGCCCTTTTGTTACTAGATGTGTACCTGTTTAGAACCCTACAGATGGAGGAAACGTTGGAAAAAGATGCAGTTTGCCTTTGAGGATAATGGATCTAAATGAAATTGTATTTCAGATGAAACTGTTCATCTTTTTCATATGTTTCTGGAGATTGCCTTTGAGGTTAATGGTTCTTAATAAATTGCATTTCAGATGAAACTATTCATCTTTTTCATATGTTTCTCTGGATTTGTTCTAATTCAAGTTGTGAATTCAAACCGGGTGTGTGCACAAGTGTACAAGCCCTGCATGGTTTCAACATCCCAAGAGTATTTGTTTATGCAAGGTTTAGGGCACATATTGGAGATGCCCAGAGATTCTTCAGAAACATTCTGTCATTAACATTTTGATTGTGGATGCTATCATGGAATCTGCAATATTTGTTTGATGAAGCAACGACGACTATTCAAGAGGATGTATTATGTGTTCTGCCTCTCATATGAAAAGGCTTTTGAAAAATTTGAAATTTTGGTCTGTGGTTTTCCATGACCTGTGAAAATTTTGCACTAAGGTGCAGATTTGGATATCTGCAAACAGAAACAAAAAAATTCAAAGAAAATGTGGTCATACCATTGGTTCTCAAATGTGTATTTTGCCAATGAACCCTCAAGAAACTAATAGCCACTTATGGGGCCGTTGTCTTGCCATTCTATTGTTTACAATGCCTGGTTGCTGGCTGACCAGAGTTCTTCGATTAAAAGAGTGGAATATAAAAGCTTCTCTCTGTTGTCCATGCAACAACTTTACCAAGATATGATTTAAGAAATTAAGGCATTCACAGGAGCCTGAGCTTGAAATTTTCTCTCAACTTGTCGAAGCAATGGCCATGACGCGAGGCATTCATTTGGCACATTTGGTGTTTTCTTCCTACTTAATAACCTATAGCCAAAATGTGTGGGTTGCCCTTTAACACCACTCTATGAGGCGGGTATCAATTGGGAAGAGTTAACAGTCAATATCAAAGAGTGTTCATGATCTTGGAGCTCCATAAAAAAGTTGGTTTTGATGTTCCTAATACACATACATTTGGAAAGAGTAAACAGTTTGATACATGAATGATGCTTGGTATCAGTTGGGAAATCAAAATATTGTTTTCGACTCTTGGGAAGGCTTTTACATCAAGATTCTATAGATTTACTGGTTGTTGGCCCGAATTAGTTTACTGCAGGGAGCTAATACAGTATACACGAGATCCAAGGTGCTCAGCTCTCAGACCAGCATCCTCGCACCCGCTGAAGAACAGCGTCTCTTCCTCTTTGCCAATCCTCCGACGCCAACTCATCAAGAATGCAGGCCATGGCAACCCCATATCCTTTCCTGCAACAATTGAATAAGAAACCTCAAATCAGATTGCTAAACTTTCTCCAGTAACACTAGTTGTAGCAACGACTTTTTTCTCCAGTAGAAATAGCCACAAATTCTATTACAAGAAATATGTAAAAGCTACAGCAGTGACCACTTTTTATTGTTCAAGTGGGCCTGGAATTACCATAGCCATGCCAAACTAGATGGGATATAGGAAATAGCCACAAATTCTATTACAAGAATATGTAAAAGCTACAGCAGTTACCACTTTTTATTGTTCAAGTGCGTCTTGAATTACCATAGCCATGCCAAACTAGATGGGATATGGCTTTGATGATGGTCATGGTTACACAAGAAAATAAGAGATGTCAATGAAGTTCTGAATAATTGTTACTCTCATTTTCTCAAACTTGTGCCACAGATGATGGAAAAGCCAAAGCCAAAATCAAGTAAATAGATATTCCATTTTCTTTCCTAGATAGCTCCTTTCATTAAATGGTTATGATTGCAGGACAGGTGTGATTTACATTACAGACCAACCAAGGTATGGATTGCTAGGATCTCATGCATGTCACAAGGTTAAAGTCACTGATAGCTCAAGGCATGATGAGAAATTTAAAAAAAAAAGCCATTATTCTTCCCTAAACAATATAACAAATAAAGGCAAGAAAAACATACCTAATAATGTAACAGATTTCTTATCTTGAAAATTTTCTGGACATGCTTTCTCATCCCTCTGCTTGTATGATTTGAGGAGAAAGGAAAGTGTTCTTATCAAGTTTGGATACTGTTTCACATCTACATGAAGCATTAAGTGAACAGATTAAAATTGGGAAAGAGCCAAGTGTATGTTCCAGAACACAACAAAATCACAAAAAATTTTAAAAGAAAAAAAAAATGGCTTCTAAGCTTTTCTAAAGCTGATGATGATTCAACAAGGATCTTGTCATATCAACAAAAATGTTGAAGTAACAGATTCAGTTTAGAAAGCACTATAGCCCGAATAAAGTGTTGAGGCATTACATTAATCTTTTTCAGGATACAATTGTTGCCTTCGACAACCCTACAGAGAATCATCAAGTTGAGTTGCTGCACACAATGATCTTGGCCATTGCTTTGACTACTTGTTCAAGTTTCATTTAGAATCCAATGGCGGCCAATCCTATTTAGTATAATGGTATCAACTTCAATAACCCATGGAGAGGTGCACTTTGGGAATGTATGTGGACCTTCCAACCAGCAGACCACCTCTCAAAGAAGCAATAGTAAGAGAATTTTTTTTCCTTGATAACGAGCAATACTTAAAGTGTGTTTGGTAACAAGCGAGAAATCTGCAGATCTGAGTATTCATCTCTGCCCGTGTAATGGGGATTCCTTGTTGAGGATTTCACACCGATATCGGTGCGTATCAATGCCATATAGTTTTAAAAAATTGGTTTAAGTGTGCAATCCACAAAAGTGAGGATTTCCAAATCCTATAGGCGGTTGGATATGAAAACCCCAAAAAATGAGGATTTCCATTGGTAACCCTCAGTTTTTATAATTTCCAAACAAGGATTTTACACAACTTGGTTGAAATCGGAAATCTTTTCTTTGAGGATTTGGTTGTCAAATGTGACCTAAGAGCATTGCAGCTGAGATCCATCAATAAAATTTTGATATGCAAATACAATTTGAGAGATCAACTCAGAGAAATAACCATAGGTTGAAATATCAAATCCCAAAATTATTTGTTTTTGGTCCATCCATGAGGTGGCTTATTAGTTGGTTTTTGCCATCCAGAGGGTCAATAGTATGCAATTTTGTCTTTCATTAAATATTACCGTTATAAAATTGTATTCGACAAGAACTATATCTGTCTTCTTTATGTCTTGGATACTGATACAAGAAAAGGCAACAAACCTTACATAATAAGATATCACTTGCAATGACCAAATCCCAGTCAGGCTCAGTGGTTGGAAAAGTATCACCCCAGGAATCTGAGGGAAGAAACATGGGAGAAGTTAAAATACAGCACTTGGAAACAAAAGTAACACCCCATGAATCTAGCTCACTGACAGACAACATCGCAAAAGCAGATAACATTTATGATCAGAGGCATCTGGAAATCATGAAATCCTTGGAACAACCAAGGTTGAAGGATCTTACAATTACAAATCAAGCTAAAATGCCCAGAAGCAAGTATCTAGAGTAGGATGAGTGGATGCATCAAACAAATGGAAATTATAATTTTTTGTCAAAGGAATATAACATACGTCGAACGTGTGGCAACATAGACAGTCCATTTACCCTACAGTTATAAGCTATGTTTTCTTCAACTTCCTCATCATCAAAATCTGAAGTCGTGATGTCAATTCCAAATGACTTTTGCAGGAAAATGGCCAAAGCTCCGGTGCCACTGCATGGAATAGAAAGAGATCTCCTTCAAATTTCAACATACTAATGATCAATGTAAGTTACATGATGAGTATATTATTGTTGTTGTTGTTGGTAACAAGACTTGAAGCTTCAACCTCGTAGTTGTGACAATGACAATGAGCACCTTCTAACTAGCATAGCTAGTAAAGGAACATAAATGTCTTCAAACCTACAAACTCTTTTCGGAAGCTAGAATGTTATAATCACTTTTTTTTTTGTAATGTATGATGTAAATTCAGAGGTCTTTAATGAAAAAACGGTGAATTTACATTAAAAACTGAAACATGCTAACAATATATGGCAGTACAATGCACATTTCACTAGCTTACTCTTCAGGCTTATTGTCAAGATCATACTATTTTGTCTGGTACATCAAAGGGACAAATCATACAGATAGAGTACAAATACTAAGAGAGACCCTTGAAGGACTAAATATAAAATTGAGATCTTGGACGCGGCGATGGTTTGATGGCTTCTTTCTCTTGTCCAATTGGGGTGTGGTATTTCAAAGAAGCTGAGATTTGGGCCATCCATAGGGGGTGAAAGAAAGTGGGTCAGCGTTGGGTTGAGTCCATGTTGATGTTACTTTTGAACTGAATTATTTAGCTATCACAGTTTTACTTCAACTTTCCACCAAGATTACTAGTAGTAGAAATCAAATGGACATAAAACTACTTTTTCAACAGTAATTTATATTTACATTCCAACAAGAACAAACCCCAAATTCCCAACACTCTTCTAAGGCAATAGTACCCCAAGAACCCTTTTTTTTCCCCTTTTGGGACACACTGCTTTAACCCATAATAATAATCACAACAACAGCAATATTTTACAGGATTCCATGAAAGATAGGGTTTTTAGTGGAGAAAAGGACCTGCCCAGTTCTAAGATGCGCCGGCGGCCTTGGAATAAGCTCTTGTTTTGAACCAACCATTCAGCAAAAGCAAAAGTCCCCGGCCACAGCAGATTAGCATTCAGTTCATGAAATGAGAATTCCCGAATCACCAATTCCTGCATCAGCATCATATATAGATAGAAAATAATCAGACCCCACGACCCCATTCAATTGAAAGGGGAGAAAAATAGTAGAAGAGAGACTTGGGTAATGAAAACAGACTGGGGTCTTCCTGATTTTGGGGTGTGGGGATTTCTCGATTTCAGTTTGTAATGGTTGAGAGAACATACCAGTCCAGGAAAAGCATGGGTTCTCTGCTCTGTATTGCAGCTGTTTTCGTCTTCATTGTCGCTGTCGTTGAAGAGGGAAGATGGAGAGAAGAGAGCAGTGTCCATGTGTTCGATGAAATGCGGCTGTGAGACTTAACTGCCCACTGCAATTTATGCTCTCTAGCTGTGGTGGGCCATGTTGATTGAAGAGGAAGACATTTAAGCATCCAGATGGACGGTTGGGATCTACAGCCAGGACACAGTGCTGGTTTATCTCCCACTGATGTCATAACCTCCCAATTAAAGGGGTATGAAATGGATGGTCAACGTATGAACCTATATAGGGGTGTAAACGACTCATAACTTGTTTTATTGGTTCTAGATTCGTTTCCGATAAAACATTATGAATATGCCGACTTGAGGATTGGGATTCAGTTCTAAAATTGGTTTCGACTCCATTTTTCAATATTTTGCTTAAAATAAGGATATCATCAGACTTACAACGGTTCATCAAGCCTACTACCTACAATATTAAATATAAAATGACCGTCTAAAGTTGATTTTAAGCTATAATTTATAACAACAAAGACTTATATGTTGGGTCCTAAGTCCATGGGTCAGAACCTATATAGATATGGAAATAGACTCAATTATCAATCGAAACCTAAATTAAAATGGGAACAAAAATAAATAAACCATGACATTTGAACCACATTTTAACAGAAAAAAGGTTGAAATGGGAACAAAGAAATATGAAGACTCACCTTTGGAATTGATAGTGCTTAGAGAAGAACAAGAAGATGATGTTGCACAGTAGTGGCACATGCCTGGCACAATTTGTAACCAAAATCAACTAAAAGCATTGTACCAAAACTACAAATCTATTTCAAACGGATTATAGAATTGGAGAAATGCCTAGAAGTTTAGAGAAGATTCAACTGTCTCCATACTAGATCGACTATCTCATATTTTTATCTCCTCGAGACTGGTAGACTTGTCTGCCATCTCTGCCTACGGAGAAGAATCGATTGTTGGAGATGGAAATCTCTAAAAAAAATCCTAAAATCATTGGAGATCAGTGGAGATGGAGGCCAATGAAGATGGAGATTGGTTTTCCCTTCGATTTTTGTTTCTTCTCTCCTCTTTCGTTATTTTTACACATTCATCAACTAAGGATTTGGGCGGGAGGGACTTTTGTTGATATTATGAAAGTTTGGGATCCTCAGTTGTAGTTTTCATATTTGGTGGGATTTTTTTTGGTAATTGCCTCTTAAAAAAAAGAGAATTTAGGTGAAAAATTACCTTAAATGGCCACTAACTAAAAAAGAACACAATAGTTTTTATGAACAGAACTAGTCTTCCCGTCAAAGATTTCTTCTTTTTCACCCTTTTTCCATGAGCGAAGACATCGTCACTCATTTTCTATACTTAACTCGTCATATTTGCCTTCTCTCCTACTAGTTTTCCTCTGCGATTTCTGGTTTTCTGCATGTCTTCGAACTAGACCTTTTCCCAAACATTGAATACCTCTTGTAAAGGTTGTTGAACTCCATTAGAAAGGGAGGCATAGCACACTTGGACTAATAAGAAACATGGACTCTCCAATTGATAAGAAAAAATCATGGTTAGAATTAGTTCAATCAGTGTGATGTTTTAGCCTATAAAAAAATCTCATTTGAAATCCATGTTTTTTAGTAGTTTGGTTGAGCTATGGTGGGCGAAATGCTTTTGATGTCAAGATTCCCTACGTTAGATGGGGGTTGCAGGAACTCCTTGTTGAAAAATGCTCCTAAGAACTGCTAGTTCTGGAATATAATATTTAGGGATGTAAATGGGTCTCCAATTCTTTGATTACCCGAAGGTTCTAACCCATTAAAAACCTGGTCTGGGTCTTTATTTAGGCTCCAATAAGTAAATGGGTCCGGGTCCAATTCCACCTTGGTTTAGACCCGTGAACCCAAGACCCGGTATGTTATCTCAATTTTCGAAAATCACTCATAAAAACCATATTTTTTTTATATATAATTTTCTATCTAGACCCGGACCCGGATCCGGATCCAGACCCGCTCTATATATGGTTCTGGTTCTGGTTCTGGAGCCAAGAAGTAGGTTCCGAAATGGTTTTGGGTCCGGATCCGGTTCCACCTTCTCCTTAACGGTTCCGGTTCCGGGTCTACCATGGACCAGGACTGGAACTAACCCGTTTACAACCCTAATTGTGATAAAATCTTGATGTTGGGACACAGCGATATGAAATTTAATATTCATCTTTATATAGTCATCCTGCGGGTTAGTTGGCGAAATCGTCTCCAGGTTTTTAAATCCACCTCCTTGGCACAACCACCAATTGTGTGGGGGCAAAGGGAAAGATTTTTTATTAGGTAGGCATGTGAAACAAGTTTTTATGCTACATGATCTTCTAAACTGAAAAAGAGTCTTTTAGCATTTGTTTTATGTGTTGGTTGCTCTGATTTGTGACTCCTCCTTCTTATAATTTGGGTTGTTTTGAGTGAGAATTCATTTCGTATTCTTACTTGACAAGCAATGGGTACCCATTAATTCATATTGAATTTGATATGTGTGGTGCTGAGGGGGAGATGGGAGAAGGCCAAGTTTTCTTTTAAAGAAAAGGGTGACGTTCTTGAGTTTTCATGAACTTTTTCATGATTTTTGGAGCAATGACGTCGTCGCCCGTTCTCACCTTCAATAAGGTTTCATAAACGGTTGGACGACGAGCGACAATTAAAGAGAAATTTAAATTTGTTGGGCAAAGATATCGTCACCTAACATTGATGTTTTACAATAAGCTTTCTCCTTATTTCTTGACTTCCTTCCCATTCTAAAAAAAAGATTTTCTTCTCATCCACCAAACTACTACCAAAGTTTTTATGGGGGACCAAAACTTTTACACTGATTTTTGTTTTTGAATCGGAAAGTCACATGATGCCTCTTCTGAATTGGGAAGTCACATGGTGCAGTGAACTTGAGAAAGAGAAAAAGGTGTCTTTGACTGCCAAGTGGTGAGTGAGATTAAAAAAAATCCTGCTTGCTTCGCCTGCTGGACAGTTGCAATTCTGGTCCGGTTGGTTTCTAAAAAGGGAAATTTTATATGCACCCATTTTTCTACTGAACACACCCATATTCTTCAATGAATAGTAATTTTTCATAGAAGAATGTGGGTGTGCACAGCACAATGTGTGAGTGCATATAGAATTTTCCCTCTAAAAACCGAAAAAGAGAGTAGTCTCTCTCCTGCAGCCCACTCGATCCGGTTCCCATACACCACCTGTTTCCCTCGGTGAACGTGACAAGAAAGAGAAATCCATGCTTTACTTCATTGTCATATGAACCATTGGGGCATTAAATTTTTTTTTTTTTGTTAGTGACCATCTAGGTGATTTTTCGGATGAATTTCTTGAAAAAAAAACACTCAAAATTTACTATCAATGGGGAGTTTAACCGCCTCCACAGTTTTGGAACTTAAAAGATTGTGAAAAGAGTATATTACCCAAAACCGTTTCTTATTGTGAAATATTCAAGTGTGAATTAGTTCTCACCTATTATATAAGAATTTTTTTGTGGGGCCCAACTAGCAATCCATCCCAATATAGCAACCAATAGGGAACCCCTGATAGTTACTTATCTCAAGGATTGGCACACATCCAAATGGATTGAACCGTTAGATCGAAGGTTGAGTATTTTTTTAAATATGAAGCCATTAAACTTGTAGGCCACGGATAAAGGGGTTAGGGACATGGGTTTGCTGTAAAACTTGATACTTGAAGTGGTCTGACATAGATCTTTTCATTCCCCCTGATCCCATCCCCAAATGGGCCCCACAAAAAAACTCTCATATAATATATAAGAACTAGTTCCCGCCTGAATATTACCGTTATGTCGTGGTGGTAGTGGAACCTGCGTCTGGCCTTGCTCTTTTCTTGGTTGGTACTCTTAAAGTCAAACATGTCAAACATCAAAAAAGCAGATGGCTTATGCATTATGTTATCAGATATTTTAACCAGGAGAGGTTTATCACTCTCTTTCAAGGCCCCCCTGTCCAATTAAGAAATCTAAGTTTTGGGATAAAATGACTGAACTAGGGTATGATATCAAGGCCCCATGGATGGTAGTTGGCGACTTCAATGAAGTCTTTGAAAAGCAAGAGAAATGGGGGTGGAAAGAGGTTCAACCCCAAAAAAAGCAAAATTTGCTTTAGGATTTATGGATAAATTAAAAATGTTAGACTTGGTGCAATTGGGCCAAGATATACGTGGACCAATAAGAGGAAAGGGATTGCCCATATCAAAGAAAGGTTAGTCAAGACAATTGGTAACATTGAGTGGCAAACCTGTTTCCCTGAAGTGATCTTCTTAGTTTTAACTGTCGGAGGTTCGGACCATTCTCCAATCATGTTTATTAAAAAGCCAAAAACCCCAAACTTCCTAGGCCCTTTAGATTTTATAGCATGTGGTTAGGGGTTAAAGAATGTGAAGATGTCGTTTTAAAAAGATTGCATAAATCATATGTGGAAAATAAAGATAATATCAATATATAAAACCCTTAAACTCCTAGGAAGAGACCTCATCAATTGGAACAAAACTAGCTAGTTTTGGTAAAATAGAAAAAAATATTATTAATAACACTAAGCTAGCTCTTGAGTAGATTAGGGAAATTGAGCCTAACTCTAATATCATTAATAAGGAAATAGAGATAAATAACAAGCTCGACGAATTCCTTGAGAGAGAGGAAGAACTATGGAGGCAAAAGTCCAGGGGAATGTGGGTGAAGGACATGGATAAAAATACTAAGTTCTTCCATGTTAGTACCATTTGTAGAAGAAAGAACAATAAAATAGGAAAAACCAAAGACAAAGAGGGAAGATGGATAGAAGATAGAATCAAGATTGGTGAAGCTTTCTATGAAAACTTAAGTAATATCATGACTACTAATGGTAAGAGAGATTTTAGTACAATTAAGAACCTAATTAACCCCGCGATTAATTCAAAACCCTATTGGCAATCCCTTTGGATATAGAAATTAAAGAGGCGTTATTTCAAATAGGACCTCTCAAATCCCTTGGTCCAGATGGCTATCTGGCAAAATTCTTTCAACACGTGTAACTCTATTGGGCCCGATATTATAGCCTTAGTACTAGACTTCTTTAGAAGTAGGGCCTCGTTGAAAAAATTAATAAAATCTTTATTCTATATATCCCTAAAAAAGGAAACCCCAAAAAGTGAATGATTTTAGAGCTTTTGTTTTGTTTTGTTTTCCTTTTTTTTGAGAGAGAGAATGATTTTAGACCTATTAGTCTATCTAATGTGATTTACGAAATTACGGCGAAGGTTGTTGGGCTAACAAACTTAAGAAGGTCCTAGATAGAATTATAGGCTCTTCTCAATGGGCCTTTATTGAAGGCAGATCTACTGCAGATAACTACATTGTGGCCCATGAAACCCCTCACTCTTTTAAAAAGAAGGGGAAATATATATATATATATATATATATGGATGGGGCTCAAATTGGATATGGCTAAGGCATACGACAGCATGGAATGGGATTTCCTAATTGTGGTTATGGAAGCTTTTGGCTTTCATAGTGACTTCATTTAAATTATCTACAAATGTATCTCCTCAGTCTCTTTCTCAATTCTTCTTAAGAGACCCCCCTTTGGAAATGTAATACCTAACAAAGGCTTAAGGCAAGGAGACTCCTTTCCCATAGTACTTTATTTGAAGAACAAAGGTTCTATCTCGCATGCTCATCAAAGCAGAGGAAGGAGGGATAATCAACGGGGCTAGAGTAGCGTGAGAAGCTCCTACCATATCCCATTTATTTTTTTTGCAGACAATAGCCTTCTTTTCTATAGAACTATTTTTAGTGAAGTTAGAGCCTTTAAGGATATTCTTGAAGATTACTATTTTACTTTGAGACAAGCAGTGAATTTTGACAAATCTACGGCATATTTTAGCAAGGGCACTTGTCGGTTGTGGAGTAGAGAGCTCACTAGAATTCTTGGTGTCAGACTCATGCATGACAATGAAAAATATCTAGAAAACCCTTTTCTCATCAAAAAAAAAAAAAAAAAAAAAAACACACACACACACACACACACACACACAAATAGCTTTCATTTCCTTATATCTAAGATTAAAGGGAGAATTTTGAATTGGCAGATTCCCCTTTTATCTCAAGCAGGTAGAAGTACACTTATAAATTCAGTTGCCTTTGCTATTCCAGCTTATGAAATGTCAGTTCTCCAAATTCCCTCTAAAACTATAGGAGCCATTGAAAAGATGTTTAGAAAGTTTTTATGGGGAGACACTGAGGTTAAGAAGAAACTCCACACTATTAAATATAGACAAATTTGTAAATCTATTGAGGAAGGAGGACTAGGGATACGGGTCTTAAGAAAAAAATAATTTAGCCCTCTTGGCAAAGACTTGATGGAGATGCTTGTCTAACCAAGAACTTTTAAGTTCTAAAATCCTAAAAGCGTATTATCCAAATAAAACTCTTTGAAAAGCTAAATTTAGAAAGGGCAACTTATGGTCCTGAAGAGGTTTTATGGAAGCAACCAATTTTGTTTAGGAAAAAGATTTCACTAAGGGGATGTAATTAGATTCCCATCGAGGGAGGATTAAGAAAGCCAGTTTCCAAAGTACCTAACCCTAATTTAGTTGTAAAAGATGTCCTAAATAGTGCAAGACAATGGAACAAGCCTCTACTAAGGAGAATATTCAATAACAATGCGGATGCCAATAATATATTAAAAATCTACATTCTTTGACGAAGAAGGGATGACAATAGGATTTTTCATTTAACCAGGAATGGCGAGCTCTCTACTAAGTTGGCCTAGAAGGTTATGTACAAAGACAACATTGCTAATAATATGCCGCCTATCAAGTGGAAGTGCATATATATGGAAAATCTCTCTCCCCAGAGTGCTCCTCTTCGGCTAGAAATGCCTCATTAAGGCCATTAAGGTTCGTAAATTACTTCATGTCAAAAATCTTACTCAAAGTGATCTATGCCCGATTTGCATGTGGAGTGAAGACTATATTGAACATGCATTATTTCAATGTGACCATGCTAGGGCCATGTTGTTTGGCTCCATTCTTGGTCTCTTATCCAATTCCTTTTCTTCTTTTAATATCCAAGACTGGTGGAGGACCCTTTGTTAAGCGGGGGGCTCTAATACTTCCTTTCTAATCCTTAATCCAAAGCTTGGGTGTTAGCTCTTTGGTGGGCAATCTGAAAAAACAGAAATGATTTCATTTTTCGGGGTAAAGGAATTCGACCCCTTAATTCCTTATGTATGGCAAGAAAAGTCATTGAGGACTACTCCTCTTCGTGTGGTAAGTCTAAACCCTTGATTAAAAGGGGCAATAATAGATTTAACTTGAGAATGGAATAGGGCACGACCCACATCTTTTTAGATGCTGCCTTTAGAGCCTTTGATGGAAAGTCAGGATTTGGTTAATGGTTCTATTTTATTTGCAAGGTCGTCGGATAGTCAAAATGCCCATTCCTCTAAAAAACAGATGATTGATCTGGATAAGGAGACTTCGACATGTGGCTGGAGATTTATGTGCATTTCGTCGATTGAAAAGATCCACAGATCTCTTTGCATTTCTCTAATTATAGAAATGGAGAGCATTCAGCCCTAGGACTCCCTTATCTTATATAGTCAAGTGCCAAATAATCACACTTACTGGAGACTTTTTCGTCAAAAAGCCTACATCTACTTATCGTATTGGGACTTTTATTAGTGGAGATAAATCAAGTCTTACGTTAAGTGAAATTGTATTCTCTACCCGGCCCTCTTTGCTTGATTTGATGTGGGAACGCGACATGCAGACTGCACGATTTTGTCAAAGCAGAGGTAAGGGCTATCCTTGTCACGATGAGGGAAGCCACGAAGCCAGGTTTATCCAAATTTGTCTTTTTCTCCCATGAGTTGAAAGTAATCCATGGGATTAATGGAAATTGCGATTGATTGATTGACAACATTTTTGCAGGGCATTAAATGGATCGTCATATATTTTGACTCCTTAGACATTTGTAACATTCCAAGGTCTAACTTCTGCTGCGAACGATTTTAGAGATAGTCAGTGGTGTTTGACCACGAAATTCGTGATTGGTGCCAAAGTTGAAATTTCACCCAAATTGAAGGCTCCAATAGGACAAGCACACTTTGTCGTGTCTAAATTAATGCTCAGTGGGAGCTTTCAGTTCCAGTAGTACGATTCTAACAGACAAATTTTACAGTTTGATCAAAAGTAATGTCATCTACAAACTAGGGTTCACATCAGGCTCATCGGATCAATTTCTTCGGTTGTTGACACTCCATTAAATCATCATGCAACTTGTCCTAGGTCACCCCTATTCAAAGGGAGTCCAAATCCTTAGAGTGGAATTTAACATTCGGGCACAAGAATTGGAAATTCGACCTGCTAAGAATGAATGCCCTTCCAAAGAGTTAGTTATATAAATTAAAAAAAAAAAAACTCAATTATAGTTCATACAAACTTTTGAGACCAAAATTATTAATGATTATCTATAAAATCAAATTAATTATATTTTTAATCAAATAATTAATTTTATTATAAGACCAACTCCTATTGAGTAAAATTCGGGAATGCTCCGCACCATACATTAAGAGGACATTTAATTCAAAAGCTTATGTTTTTAATAGGCGATCCCCAAGGGGTAGCTCAATAGGCTTAGACCACAGTTTACACCCGGAGGTTGTGGGTTCAAAGCTGTACTACCATACTGGGACTATAGGAGAGTTTACCCGACTTCCCTCTGTGCTCGGAGGAATTAATCCAGCCCAAAAAGTTGAGAACCTTCTGGAAGAAAGAAAAAAATCTCATTGCAAAGTTCCCCTCTAACTTAGGTTAAGTTGAAGAGATTAAGGATTGGGACTCAGATTTAAAGATAGCTGAATGTCAAACAAAAGGGCTCGTTACACATGACTGACCTCACGTGGGACCTACTAGATCCAAAATGGGGACCACGAACACAAGGAAATCAAAGGCAGACAAGCAACTGTACAGCCAACCTGACCATAATTGCTTGTGGTTGAACTTGAATTGGAAATCAGCTTGAATGATTTCTATTTAAAGCCCAAATCATTGTTATTTAAGGCATTCTCCTAGCTATGTTGGGTCAACTACTTGGATTCTATTCCTCACATTTGAGGGAGAGGAGGCTTAATTCAGGCCATGCATACGGTCAATTTGGGTTATAGGTCAGTTTGATACTTGAATATTTTACTATATTTTTTAAAGAACTCCAAGGGGTAACTCAGTTGACTTAGGACAATGATTTGCACTCGAAGGTTGTAGGTTCAAAATTGTACTACTACACTGGGAGTTTACCTTGCTTCCTTTTAGGCCCGGAGGGATTAGTCTAAGCCCAAAGGGTTGGAACCCTCCCATAGCATAAAAAAAAAAGAAAAAAAAAAAACTTTTTAAAGTATACAAAACTGATTAAACTTGTATACTTCTTAAATAGTACTAGCAATGACATCTACAATGACGCATAAACATGAAAAAAAAAAAAAAAATAGTAAGGGTAGTACAACACTTTAAAAATATTGTTACTTTTCTAAATATATGGTAAAGAAAGTCTAATTGAAGTCAATGTTCCAAACAAGTTATTTGGCAACATGTGTCTAGAGTCCTCTCTCTATCCAACCACTTTTGACATTGTTTTAGTAAATTCTTATCTACAAGTGTTTTATAGTGTAGTGGTTAGGGTAAGTATTTTAAAAGGAAAGTGATCATGGGATTAAACATCACATATTATATACTTTAAGCTTTTACCAATGCCCCATAAAAAAAAAGTTGAAATTGAATGAGTTTGGTGAGAATTGAATCAAGAACATTTGATTTTAATATATATAATAATCCAGCTGACCCCAATTTTTCTTTTAGCTGGGTCGGTTCATGTGTACACATTTAACTGTTTGGTGTCAACTACTCAGCCCCCACCCGAAGACTAATCCCATTTAAAAATTGTTATCTAACCCTCCCTAGTCAGGATTTTTGACAAAACTCAGTTGCTATTTTTAAGAATTCTGAATTCCTTATTTGATTGGGTTTGAATGGTGAATATAATTAGCTAAACTGGTCACATGAAATGTCATTTTTGGCTAGCACAATTATCAGAATTTTGAATGTTTGAATGCTAGTTTATAAGAAATTTCCAATTGCTTGTAACCAAACAAGCTCTAAAATTGAAATGAAACATTGTATTGAACCAACCCAAAACCATTATCAGCTTTGTTTTACCAGATGGGTAAAAAAAAAGGCCTCCATGTGTTCCTCTGTTTTGAGTCTTGCCGTCTTCGGTGACTCACATGCATTTCAGACTAGTTATGGTTCATGTATGAACCTCTTTCAAATTCAGAGCCCAGGCAGCGGTTTTCTGCTTGCCTTATTGTCCTGTAGATAAGGACATAGTAACAGAATCAAAGACTTCTGAGACATTTAAAAAATCTTCTTACGTATATAAACCTATTTGTGTATTCAATGCCCTGTAAAAACTGGCATTTCTATTTTTTTCTCTCACTCAAACCAAAAGGCATTGGGCTACCATGGAAGCCTTCAATTTCTTCCATTTTGGTCACTCTATCAGTTACAAAAATTGAATTCATGGAGTGAACACGAAAGCAACAGGTCATTAATATACAGCTACCATGATGCAAATTCGAGATTTCCAAGAGACTTCCCTGTAAGAAGAATACAAATGAATAAATGACTCAACTAGCAAATGGATTAATTATTCCACTAACTTTTCAGATAAGATATCTGACACTGTTCTTCAAATACAATAGCCCCAAGAGCTATTTTCATTCATCAGAGATGGAAACAACAATCAAGTCATGGTTCTCCCTCTCTGTTCTCCTGCCTCTCCTCTTCTTCTCCAAGATCCATGTCTCCACTGCAGCTGAAACCATCTCTCTAGGCCAAGATCTCTCTGGAAACCAGACCATATCCTCCAAAGGTGGCATCTTTGAGTTGGGTTTCTTCACCCCAGGTAATTCTAAGAACTACTACATAGCCATATGGTACAAAAAATTCCCAGAAAATGTGGTTTGGGTTGCAAACAGAGAAACACCACTCTCAAACAAGACCTCCTCTGTGCTAAGAATCAATCAAGATGGCAATCTAGTCCTTTTGAATCAGTTGAATAGGATGGTATGGTCCACCAATATGACCTCAATTGCCTCAAATTCCACCACTGCAGAGCTTCTTGACACTGGAAATCTTGTTTTGAGAGATGGGTCAAATTCCTCTGATGTTATTTGGCAGAGCTTTGATCATCCAACCGATACATGGCTACCAAAAGGACGGGTTGGGAGGAACAAAATCACTGGAGAAAGACAGCGGATGACTTCATGGAAAAATTCAGAAGATCCGGCTCCTGGGTTGTTTTCGCTTGAGATGGATCCTTCTGGACTTAATCAGTTTGTTTTGATGTGGAATAGATCTAAGATTTATTGGCAAAGTGGAGTTTGGACTGGGCAGTATTTCAGCTCAATTCCTGGAATGGCCGCAGATCAGCCCTACAAAATGACTCTTGTGGAGACCCCAAACATAACCTATGCCACCTATGAGTTTTTGGATAATACTTCTATGACAAGAAGTGTTATGGGCCCATTGGGGCAAGTCCAGCAATGCACACTGTTGTTGTCTTCCCAAACATGGAGTTGTTTTTGGTCTATGCCTACATCTCGATGTGATATTTATTCCTACTGCAGCTCTTTCGGCATATGCACCCAGCCACAATCTACCCTGGCCTCTTGTTCCTGTTTGCGTGGTTTCGAACCAGGATCTCAGAAAGACTGGAGTTCAAGCATTTGGTCAGGCGGATGCAAGAGGAGAACCCCCTTGCAGTGTGGTAGGAACACCTCTGTTGATGCAGAAAAAGATGGTTTCTTTGTGATGCACAACGTGCAGCTGCCAGCGAATCATCAGTCATTGACGACAGTCGGGAGCGCGAAAGATTGCGAATTGTATTGCTTGAACAATTGTTCCTGTACTGCTTATGCATATGATAGTAATTGCTCTGTATGGAATGGTGACTTGATCAATCTGAAACAGCTGTCAGTTGGCGATGTTGGAGGAGGAGATCTTTATCTTCGCCTCGCAGCAATTGATCTGCAGGATTCAGGCAAAAAAAAGACATGGGTTCGTTGGGTTATTGTAGGTGTGGCGGTTGGGTGTGTGTTAGTTATTAGTCTTGTCATATTGTTCATTTGGATATACCGAAGGAGACAACGAGCAGAGTCTTTGAAGAAGGTTCAAGGCTCTTTGGTATCATTTAGCTACAGAGAATTACAGACCATTACCAAGAATTTCTCGGAAAAGTTAGGGAGAGGAAGTTTTGGGTCTGTTTTTAAAGGGAGTTTGCCTGATTCAACTCCTGTAGCTGTGAAGAAACTAGAAGGCTATAGACAAGGAGAGAAGCAGTTCCGAGCAGAAGTGAGCACAATTGGAGCAATTCAGCATGTTAATCTCATTCGCCTTTGTGGGTTCTGCTCTCAAGGTAATAATAGAATGCTAGTTTACGATTATATGCCAAATGGTTCTTTAGATTCCAAACTGTTTCATGAGAAATCTGAGACTTTAGATTGGAATACAAGATACCAAATTGCTCTTGGAACTGCTAGAGGGTTAGCCTATCTTCACGAAAAATGCAGAGAACGAATCATACATTGTGATATCAAGCCGGAAAACGTGCTTTTGGATTCTTCATTTTTGCCTAAGGTGGCAGACTTTGGTATGGCAAAGCTTGTTGGGAGGGAATTCAGCCGGGTTTTGACATCTATGAGAGGAACCATTGGCTATCTTGCTCCAGAGTGGATTTCGGGCGTTGCTATCACACCGAAAGCTGATGTTTATAGCTATGGAATGATGCTTTTTGAAATCATCTCAGGGAAGAGAAATTCAAAGCATGCGGGGGATGGGGGAGCAACTTTTTTTCCTACTTGGGCTGCAGGAAAAATTATTGATGGCGAATTTCTTGCCCTGTTAGATGACCAATTGAAAGGTAATGCCAACATGGAAGAACTTGATAGAGCTTCTAGAGTTGCTTGTTGGTGTATCCAAGACAATGAAGATGATAGGCCATCGATGGGGCTGGTCGTCCAGATTCTGGAGGGTGTAACAGAGGTAAACATCCCTCCAATCCCAAGAGCTCTGAAAATTTTCACAGAGAATTAAATCAGAGTATTCTCCTGGTACTGTTACTCGAATTGCTGTCCACTTGAAGCCTCAGCAGGCTCAAATCACGCTGTTGGCCTGCTTCAAGAAGTGAGGTCAAAGGCGACATATATACCTACTGTTTGCGTTAAATCAGCTTAGTTTCTATATTTGTTTTACATATGGCTTGTTAACTAAGTGAGTCTATTTGATCTTCATGTTTTAGGATAACAAATCCATACTCATGACTAGTAATATTGGTTCTAGTATTGTGATCTCTTGTTTTTAACTTCTTTAGCTAGTTAGTGTATTGATCTTAATGTTTTAGAAGCCCAACTCTATCAACGAATACACGAGTGGTTGTGTTGGTTCTAGCATTCAATCGTTTTGTTTTAGTTTCTGTCATTGAAGCATAGAACTATGCCTGTATATCTGTATCTGTGAGTTTATTATTCTGTAGCTTATATCATTGTTGAGCATATTTACCCTGTAGATGGATCGAAATCTTCTGATGAATTTTCAAATAAACATAAATGTAAAACATCTTGTTTTCTTTGGTAAGAAAGAAGGCCAACACCGACCACTAGAACCAGATGATACTTGTCTTAAAGGTGAAAGACAATACTGTTACCAGTCTTATAAAACCAAAATCTTGGGACTGTTATTTGAGGTTTGATGTCTTGCTCAATCTTCTTAGACAAAATTCTAGGGCATATTTGGCATCATTTTGGCAATGTCTTATTTTGAGAACGAATGAAGAAAAATTCATTTTTCTAGCTTTTCTGTCAAAAAATGTCAGTCAAACAAAATTTTCTTCATTCATTCCTAGAATGATGTAAACGGGCCCCTATATTATACGATTTGACCGTGTGAGTGTCATTTGTGGATTAGTGACAACAGTTCTTGAGGCCACTTGTGTCATGTGGGCCAAATGGTCATGTGGGCCAAATGGTTATGTGATTCTGTCCCATACGTTTGTATATCTGATTATAGAGAGTTACACCTGATCAAATCAAACCATTCCTTTTCTACACTCGCAGTAAACATTTATCTTTTAGAGACAATGCACACAACTGCGCGCGATGATGCATTTTTCTCCATACATATTTGTGTGGGGTATTTTCGTAACCCAGAAATTGCCTTCCAGTTCGGTAGCAGTACCAATTGGGGCTTGATCTGGGCCCGGTCTCGGTCACTTCGGCAATAGTGCCAGCAAGTACCGAGATCCGGTTTACATCGGTAAAAGAGGACCGAACACACTTCCTTAGAGTTCGGCATCTCATATTCCGGCAGTTGACTCCCGAGCTTGCGCTCTAGGCCCCGGTCCTTCTCCAGTTCGGCCAAGCGCCGAGGTGAATACCGGGCGTCTAATCTCCATTATGGGATGAGATAGCTGCATTACATAGCACCCTGACAGATAGGGTGGCCGACGAATGTTGATAAGGGACCTTCCCTATCACTTCCACATTTATGTGAGGGATTTGAGGAGATATCAGATGGGACAAGTATCCTCACCTACCCCCACTAAGGATCTTAAAAGTAGGCTGATGGGACCAGTATCTCCACCTACCTCCACTATGGAACCTTCCATCCCTCTCTATATATACCTGCATAGTAATCCCATAACAGGTACGCAAGATACATAGCCTACATTGTTATTTTGCTCATCTTCTTCCTCACTTCACCCTAGTTCAGTGACTGCACTAACTCAGGCGTCGGAGTGCCTTTGGCTGACAGCAGCCTCGGGCCCTGACCTCTGTTTTTTCTTCCCTTTCAGATTTCGGATCATCAGAGACGTTCTTGTTCAGCTAAACAGCTTCTCCGTAAACCCTCATCATCATCTAAACCAAGTCCGTAATTTTTAGGCACGCACAATATTGTTGATAGAATGCTCAATAGTATGTACATTTTAGCAGTTTCAAAGAACATATTACAATAGGTCCAACACCTTACACTATGTTTGGAAAGGAGGTAAAATGAGGGGAAGGAAAAAAAATAGGGGAAAATGGAGGAAAAGTTAAAATAGAGGGTGTTTGGGAAGTGGGGAGGGAAAGTGGGGGTAAAATTTTGAAAATTTTATCCCCAAAATTTTCCCTTCAAAACTGGGGGGAAAGAGGGACGCAAAGAGGGAGGCAAAGAGGAGATTTTCCTTCTCCCTCAAACTTTTTTACTATAAACAAACAAGAGGAGGGAAAATTAATTTTCCTTCCCTTCCCCTCCCCTCCCTTCATTTTCCTTCCCCTCAAATTTTCCCTCCCCTCCCCTCCTCGCTTCCCAAACACAGCGTTAGACAACCTGATGGGGCCATTCATATTGAGGCCTGAAGGAACCAAAGTGTTGTATACTCAAATAATCACAATGCACAAATAAGCAAACAAAACAAAAGGAAAACCAAGATTTATGTGGTTTGCTAGTGTGCTCACTTCCATCCCGCAAAGAGAGAAAATTTTTCCACTGTATCTGAGAAAGTAGGGTTTAGTTAGGGCGGAAATATCTGTATAACCCGATCCACAATATATACGGATATATTGCGAGTCAAGAAACCTGACTCACAATTAAATGGGTTGGGTTAACGCCATCCTGGATACCTACATGCCTAACTTGAATGTGTCGGGTTACGGTCAATCTGCATATCTAAATCTATTTAAATAATATGGTATTATAATATTTTGGTGCATACAATAGTCTATTTTATATAAAATGAGCCAATCTTGTGTTGGAGTTATTTTTTCTTTTTTTGAAGCTTAACTCAAATATAGCCTCAATATTTGAAATGGATTGGGTTTGGGCCAAGATTCTATAAGTTGGGTCAAATTAAATAGGTTGACCATATTAAGTAAGGGTTATGCGGGTCCGGTTGACCCGCTTCAGGTGTGAGTTTAACTTACTTGTCCTTTTTTAAAAATGGATCGGATAAGAGTTGAACTTTAACCTATAGATACCCTTTGTCAACCAGACAAATTTTGACCTGACCCTGCCTTTTTGCTACCACTGCTTCCAGCCTATCAGATAAAACTTTTTTTTTAATCATAAAAGTTTGCAGAAAGAATACTTACATATAGTTTGAGTTACTGAAATAACCTTACTAGTGTAGGGTAGGACTCAAAAGATCAATAACCATAGAATTCAAGGCATTTTTAATAGTGTTTTTTTTTATATAGCACCCTAAGGTTTGTATGATTTGCAAATAGCCCCCCTGTGTTTTTTGTATTTGTAAATAGGCCCCTACTCTTTCCTTTCAATACCTTTCATGTCCCCAAGATCAATTTCCTAATGAGAATGGATAACCACTATGAGATTTATGTTGAACTTTAATTATGAAAATGACAGCTTTTCCCTTACATCCATTAAAAAAAATGAGTATATTATTATTTATAAAAAAATACCATTATTTTATCCCAAGTCCCGACTGTCTCTCCTAATAACTCTTTAATGCAAATAGAGCCTAATCATATATTTTCAAACTTTCATCAATCTAGCAGTCGGTCATGCATGGATTGCATCAATTATAACCAACTATAAGCATATGGTTTCATTGTCATTATGGTTGATTTGAGTCTAATATTGAAATAGGCCCTATACTGATAAAAATAAATTTATGTGTGGTTATTCTCTCCCACTAAATGTAATTATTAATGTTACAAGCTTCAGAGAAAAATAACTCCAAACTTTTAAATCTATGCATATAGGGATAAAGAGATGGGCAAAAGTGTCACTTCATTCTAAAAATATTTGGTGGCCGGAAGGCTACTGATTTTGGGGCACGAAGGGTATTAAATTGAAAAAATAGGGGCCTATTTACAAATACTAAAATCATAGGGGGCTATCTACAAATCTTAGAAACCTTAGGGGGGTATATACAAAAAGATCTTTTTAATATGAGTTACACTCAACTTTCCTTATAACCTGGTTAGAAAAAAAAGGAAAAAAGAAAAAACATAAGATCCTAGAGATCCAGCACTATTCCCCATTTGAATAGAATTTTAAAACATAGGCAAATCTTCTTGTGAGAATTCCTCTGTCTTAGGGTGACAAGTTTTACACAGCACACGTTAGGATCCATCCGAGCCGTTCACACACAAAGGACCCCGTGATAGTTGTTGGACGCTGGGGTTTGCATCCATCGAATGGACTGGACCCCATGCAGACCTCACCTACGTGAAGCCACCTCATTATGCACCATTAGGGCCTACGAAGATCTTGCCATCACTGCTGTCCCATTCATACCCAACCTCGTGGGTGGGGGTCTTTCTAAGGAACTGGTTCGGGCCTATCTTTGTATAAAATATGGATCTAACCCTACAATCCTAGCCTTGAGAAATGACCTACAATTTCTCACCCCTTAGAATGGTGTGCACCGTCAATCCAATGGTCTAGTCCATCCGGATGAGTGTGAAAAACTGAGATTAGAGTAATTCAAGGGGATTCCTCTAGGTGTGGTCCATTCAGATGGGTGATCAAGTGGGTGAGGTGCACATGAAAGTCCGCATGCGTCGTGTGCCCTAGATAAATTTTGACACACCCATGCATGAGGTGAGCATGGAGATTAAGCGCACCTCATAGTGGGAACAGCTTGGGGACCCACATGGAGATGGGGCTATTTGATTGAAAGGACTGGTTAGGGTCTACTCATGTTAAAAAAAAAGGGACCTCACATAATTATCCGAACCCCTTGATCTATAGCCCACAAATTTTCTCCGAAAAAGCATGCGTGCAATTGATCCAATGGTCTAGTCCATTTGGATGGATGCAAACCGATCGAAGGGGGTTTTGTTGCTATTAGTGTTGTCCCCGTGTGCGGTGTATTCAGATGATCATCCTATCTTCTTTATCTGGGCCCATCAAGTTTAACGAATTCACAATCAATTCGGATCCATGTACAGCCCGTCTACAGGCCTAGTCCATTTAGATGAGTGCTAAACCCATGGTACCATTGTAGTTTGAGGGTCCCATTTTTGGTCCATTTGGATGGACAAGTACTCGGCATACAACTAGAAGTGCAACTGAAATCTTATATATAAATATATATATATATATGGGGCCATCTCCCTTAAGCTACAACTTAGCTTATCCTAAGCTGAAACAGGGCTGGTCCCCCAAAATCAAAGTCGATTATACTGTTTTTTGGATGATGATCATCTCCAAAATCAAGATAAATCCAATCAGAATTGGATTTTTCAGTTCCATTATGCAAAAAACAGATCTAATCAAGTTTAATTTGTGAGACCAGCCATATTCCAGCTTAGGATAAACTAAGCTGCAGCTTAGGAGAGCCCTGCTCTATATATATATATAAATGATAGAGTAGATAATTGATAAGAATTGTTGTTATATAGCATTCTAATCTGTTGTGATTGATTATTCATAAGAATTGATATAATCTCCACATTTTAATATGTTAATTATAATTGATGTTGCATATTATTTACCTATAGTGAAACCACTGTGTAAAGGGCTAAGACCAAAATTATGGACATGTTAGATTTTTTTTTAAGACAACGCGTGGCCACCATAAAGTGAATCATCACGGACACGATTCAAAATAAATGTGTTTCTAAGAAAAAACATCGATTATTCAAAGGCAAATAAACACACAACATTTACACTAGGGCTCCACATGGGCGGTTCGGATTGGTTCAACACTAAAACCAACAACTAAACCGAACCTGTCAGTTTTTTAATTCATTGATCCAATCTGACCGATGGAGAGGGCTTAAACCGAACCGAACCGAACCAGACGGCTCGGTTCGGTTCGGTCGGTTAAACTGTTGTTTTTTATTTTATTTTTTTTTGAAAATCAGACATTGAAAATTTCAAAATGATGATACCACATCATTTGCATTTATTCCAATGTTTAGTGCCAACATCAAAATCCTTTCCAGACTGGGCTAAACGCATATAAAAAATAATTATACTCCAAAAGAGAGTTTGGACTAAATGCAAGCGCACAAAAAAGAAATAAAAAAAATAACCAGCTTGCAGTGAAACATTCATTTCACATGATACCATTTGGAATTACAATAGAATAATAGTTCATGTCAAGAAAAGTCACACACAAACGGAATCTGTATCAGAACCCACTGTATTTTTCAGAAATGAAGGTTTCTTAACACATTGATTAGGTGAGATCAAAACCAACCATCAAAAGGTTAGACTCTACTGACTTTTCTAGCATTTTCAAGAGTGCGGCCTTCTGATAAAAGCTTCATTGAAACGAGGTAGGAATTATGATGGAAGAAAAACATCCTGTATGGTAATCCCCTCCATCTGCAATGAAGTATCAAAAAGCATTTGAGAGTTTAGAGGAGATGCACAGAGGCGGTGTTGACGGTTGAGTTCATGTAAGAATGGAGTTGTGGAATGTAACTTTGAAAGTTGTCAAAAACGAAACCCTAAGGCTAAAATAGTAAAAACGCAATATTAAGTTACTGCATACGGTCGGTTCGATTTAAGTGGTTAACCGTGGGCTCAAATTGATAACCGACCGATGTAAGCGGTTTTTATAATTTTCAAACCGTTAACCGAACTGATCTATTATAAACCGATTCCAACCGCCCGGTTTTGTCGGTTCGGTTCAGTTTTGCGGTGATATCGGATTTTTTGTGCAGCCCTAATTTACACATGCACATTTATAACTAATATATAGAAATTACCAGCCAAAAATAAACAAACTATCATATAACAACAAAGAACTGAGAAAGGTAATGAATAATATCCTGTAGGTTTAAGATTTCATTCTCTCAATCCATATACCTTTTTCTTTAATTAATACTTAATAAAAAAATGAGTACAAAGCGACCCTATATAATATTTATGGAGTTGGCAAGATAATCGATGGGAAATAGGAATTGATAATGACAAGTGAAATCAACTTTAAGATTTCATTCACTGAGTCCTTTGTTTTCCCTTTGAAAACATATAAAACTTATACTTAAATTTTGGTCTTTAGTTTAGTTGTTTGCTTTCTCGGACAAATTTTCATCCTCCATTTATGCAGATATGGGAGGATGGAGATGTAGATTTTATGCAACGATTTCTAGTTTCACAAATAATAACAATATTACGAAAACTATTATTAGAAAAATGTTCTAACCATATTTTCAAAATGCTTGTGAGATTCAAATGACATAAAAATTGTGATTCAAAATATTAGAATTACATATAAACTTATATTTAATAGCAATTTCTATTCAATCTTTAAAAGTTAATTTCATTATGTGATTATATTTATAGTCAATTTTGGAAGGATTGAGTTGAATAGAAGTAAAATCTATTCTATTATCTTTATCCTTCATGTGATGATGTTCAATGCTGACAATTCATTTAATAATTTCAGTAATTTTTAATTTTTAATTGATTTAAATAAGTATTTAAATTTACTAATTAATCTCAATAAATTAATCCGTGCATCGTACGAAATTTAATGCTAGTATAAATAATGTATTTCTCATATGGACCCTAGGGTGGATTCTACCCTGACCTAGAGGCGAAACGAAAGGAAAATATGCAGGTTTTCCTCCACTCAGACTGGAGGAAAAGTTGTAAGTGAAGCATTACTTCTGCTTAAAATGCAGGAAAAGCTGCAAATGCAGGTTTTCCTTCGCTTGGACGTCAGGAAAACTTGCAAGTGTAGGTTTACCGCTGCATATGGCAGTGGAAAAGCTGCAGTTTGATCCCACTTCGTTCCATCTCTATCTTCCATTTTTTTCTTTCACTTACGGCAATGTGGGGCACAAAACCCTTTTCATTTTCTTTTTCCACACCGTGCACACATCATCATAGTGGGACCAAGCTAATGGCTCATCTGAATGGACTACACATAGAGGACGCCGGTGAATCAGGCCGATCCCATATTTTACTCCAATTAATGGGAATAATTTCTATTAGAGTGAATTTGGGGACAGTTCGTGAAATTGTAGGACATCCGATTTAATGAGTTCGAATTTTTCTCTACGAAATAAGAAATGATATCGGTCCAATGGATGGGCCCCATTGTGCATTTAGATAGGAATCATGTATTGATAATTGTGCATTTTCGTATGGATCGTATTGCAGACCCAACCTGGACCTGGAGGGTTGAAAGATTGAGTAAACCCGCAGGCTTTCCGCTGTTAGAGCAGTGGTAAAGTAGCACATACAACATTTGCACTGTTTATAGCGGTGGTAAAGATGCGGTTGTGATCCACACTATTTTTACGTCTTCTTTTTTTTTTTTGTCTTTGGGGACATATTTACATTCATCTTCTCTAATTGCATGTAATTTTACTCCAAAGTAGGTCAAGCCAGCATAAGCTCAACCAGAACTTTATCAACATCATATTGGAATTGGCCTTTGCTCTTAGTATCATGGGCAAAACCAGAGCCTTACTTAATTTTTAGGGTTTCTAGCATATGTGGTAGGAGTAAAAGTACAAATGATTTTCAATTGAGATTGGCCTCTGCATTAATTTTAGGGCCATGGCTAAGTGTAGTCGTAAACTTTTCCCTAATAACGAAATGGTCTCCATATTTTACTCCAATAGGAGCAGTCAATCTTATAAGGGACAAATTTCTATTAGAGAAAATTTGGGGCCACTCCATAAAACGGAGGACATCCATTTTAACGATTTCAGATTTTTTCAACAAAGAAAAAATAAGTGAATGAGTTAAGTTCAACAAATGGGCCCTATCGTCGAGTTAAACTCTTACGGGCCCTATCGTCGAGTTAAACTCTTACTCCTGAAAGATGAAAAGCAGTTGAGAAAAATAATTTCATTACGTCTCCCCCTTGACGAAAGTTGAACCTTCATCCAAATTAAGAGTTGTTCCATATTGTAAATCGGTTCTTCTTCTTGTCAGAAAAACTTCTCTAAAAGAAGCACCCATTCTTGCTCCCCAACCCTTACGGTTGAGAAAAATAATTTGAGACACGTCATGCCTTCATCCAAATTAGCAGTTGTTGCATATTGTCAATCGGTTCTTCTTTTTGTGAGAAAAATGTCTCTTAAAGAAGTACCCATTCTTGCTCCCCCAACCCTTATGGTAGAAACGTTTCATTCTCGTCTCCCAATCAATTCAAATGCTAAACATACCTTATTATCTCTTTTAATTGACAGATGTGTCTGCTTGATAACAATGCCATTCATCGCCATCATAGAAGCGCTCTTGTTTCTTGATTGCGTTGGCTGTGGACTGCAAAAATGCCATTTGGAGTTTTGGGAGAAAGTCCAAGCCCTCACCAAGTACTCCCTATGTCTGATTTTTGCCTTGATGTAATGCCTTTTTTTAAATTCTTAGTTTTAATAATGTATGTCATTTACCTTTTCAACTTTTTTTTCCCAAAGAAATGGATTGATTTATATATAACCCCATCTCCATTTCTCTAATAGAAGCCAAGAACTAGAAAAAGAAGGGGCTGAATGTATCTTATGAAACGTGACTGATATCATGTTAGTTAATCTCTTTCTTCCTTCGTTATTAATCTTCTATCGTTCTTATCAAGTTTTAAAGATCCTAAGGTGATAGAGTAGGTAATTGATAAGAATTGATGTTATAGAGTATTCTAATCTGGTGCGATGGATTATTTATAAGAATGGGTATAATCTCCACATTCTAATATGTTATTTAAAATTAATGTTGCATATTATTTACCTATAATGAAACCATTGTGTAAAGGGCTAAGACCAATATTATAGATAGGTTAGTCTTTTTTTTTTAAAGACAATGCGTGGACACCATAAAGTGAATCATCACGGACTCGATTCAAAATGAATTTGTGTTTCTAAGAAAACACATCAATTATTCAAAGGTAGAAAAACACACAACATTTACTCATGCACATTTATGACTAATATATATATATATATATATATATATATCCATATCCATATATATATATATATATATATATATATATATATATTACCGGCCAATAATAAACAAACTATCATATAACAACAAAGAGCTGTGAAAGGTAATGAATAATATCCTGCAGGTTTAAGATTTCATTCTCTCAATCCATATGCCTTCTACTTTAATTAATACTTAATCCAAGAATGAGTACAAAGTGACCCTATATAATATTTATGGAGTTGGCAAGATAATCGATGGGAATTAAAAATTGATAACGACAAATAACAGTGAAAGTTTTTGAACGACAACGGCGAGAATAAATAAAGAATTTTCAACTTTAAGATTTCATTCACTGAGTCCTTTGTTTTCCCTTTGAAAACACATAAAACTTATACTTAAATTTTGGTCTTTAGTTTAGTTGTTTGTTTTCCCGGACAAATTCTCGTCCTCCATTTATGCAGATATGGGAGGACGGAGATGTATATTTTATGCAACGGTTTCTAGTTTCACAAATAATAACAATATTACGAAAACTATTATTAGAAAAATGTTCTAACCATATTTTCAAAATGCTTGTGAGATTTAAATGACATAAGAAAATTGCGATTCAAAGTATTAGAATTACATATAAACGTATATTGAATAGTAATTTCTATTCAATCTTTAAAAGTTAATTTTGTTATGTGGTTATATTTATGTCCAATTTTGGAAGGATTGAGTTGAATGGAAGTAAAATCTGTTTTATTATCTTTATTCCCCATGTGATGATGTTAAATACTAACAATTCATTTAATAATTTCAGTAATTTTTAATTAATAATTAATTTAAATAAATAATTAAATTAACTAATTAATCTCAATAAATTAATCTGTGCATCGCATGGAATTTAATGCTAATAGAAATAACACATTTCTCATATGGACCCTAGGGCAGATTCAACCCAGACCTAGATGCCAAAAGAAATGAAAATATGCAGGTTTGAAAATACATGATTAGGCTCCATTTGCATTAAAGAGTTATTAGGAGAGACAGCCGGGACTAGGGATAAAATAATGATATTTTTAATAAATAATGATATACTCATTTTGGTCTAATGGATGTAAGGGCAAAGCTGTCATTTTCATAAAAGTTCAACACAAATCTCCCGGTGTTATCCATTCTCATTAGGAATATTGATTTTGGGGACATGAGTATTGAAATGAAATAGTAGGGGCCTATTTCCAAATACAAAAACCATGGGGCCTATTTACAAATCATACAAACCTTAGGGAGTTATATACAAAAAAAACTCCATTAAAAATGCCTTCAATTCTATGGTAATTGATCTTTTGAGTCCTATCCTACACTGGTAAGGTTATTTCAGTAACTTTAACTATATGAAAGTATTCTTTCTGTGAACTTTTATGATTAAAAAAAAAAGGTTTATCTGAAAGGCTGGAAGTAGTGGTAGCAAAAAGGTCGGGTCAGGTCAAAATTGGTCCGGTTGACAAAGGGTATCTATAGGTTAAGTTCAACCCATATCTGATCCATTTTTAAAAAAGGTCAAATAAGTTAAACTCACACCTGAAGCAGGTCAACCGGACCCGCATAACCCTTGTTTAATATGGGTCAACCTTTTTAATTTGACCCAACTTATAGAATCTTGGCCCATACCCAATCCATTTCAAATATTAAGGCTACATTTGAGTTAAACATCAAAAAAAGAAAAAAAAATAACTCCAACACAAGATTGGCTCATTTTATATAAACTAGACTATTGTTGCACCAAAATATTATACTACCATATTATTTAAATAGATTTAGATATGCAGATTGACCGTAACCCGTCACATTCAAGTTAGGCATGCAGGTATCTGAGTTGACGCTAACCCAACCCATTTAATTGTGAGTTATGTTTCTTGACTCGTGATATATCCGTTTATACTGTGGGTCGAGTTATACAGATATTTCCGCCCTAGCTAAACCCTACTTTCTCTGATACAGTGGAAAAATATGCTCTCTTTGCCGAATGGAAGTGAGCACACTAGCAAACCTCATAAATCTTGGTGTTCCTCTTGTTTTGCTTGCTTATTTGTGCATTGTGATTATTTGAGTATACAACACTTTGGTTCCTTGATCAGACCTCAATATGGATGGCCCATCAGGTTGCCTAAGGTGTTGGACCTATTGTTAATATGTTCTTTGAAAATATCCTAAAATGTACATACCATTGAGCATTCACTCAACAATATGTTTGGAGAAACATGCATCATGGCGCGCAGTTGTGTGCATCGTCTCTGAAAGATATATGTATACAATATACTGCAAGTGTAGAAAAGGAATGGTTTGATTTGATCAGGTGTAACTCTCTATAATCAGATATACAAACACATGACCATTTGGGGCCTTAGGCCTATATAAATAACTAAAGCAGTTTTATTACTAATTACAAGTGGCCTCGAGAAATGTTGTTACTAATCCACAACTGATACTCATACGGTCAAATCGTATAATATAGGGGCCCATTTACATCCTTCTAAGAATGAATGAAGAAAAACTTGTTTGACTGACATTTTCTGACATAAAATCTAGAAAAATAGACGGGGGATATAGAGAGGAAGAGATTTTATAGATGTGCATGAATGAGTTATTCTTCATTCGTTCTCAAAAATAAACATTGCCTGAATGATGCCAAATAGGCCCTAGAATTCGGTCTAAGAAGATCGGGCAAGACAACAAACCTCAAATAACAGTCCCAAGATTTTGGTTTTATAAGACTGATAACAGTATTGTCTTTCACCTTTAAGACAAGTATCATTTGGTTCTAGTGGTCGGTGTTGGCCTTCTTTCTTACCAAAGAAAACAAGATGTTTTACATTTCTGTTTATTTGAAAACTCATTGGAAGATTTCGATCCCTCCACAGGGTACATATGCTCAACAATGATATAAGCTACAGAATAATAAACTCACAGATACAGATATGCTGGAATAGTTCTATGCTTCAATGAAAGAAACTAAAACAAAAGGATTGAATGCTAGAACCAACACAACCACTCATGTTCATTCCTTGATAGAATTGGGCTTCTAAAACATTAAGATCACATACAGTAACTAGCTAAAGAAGTTAAAAACAAGAGATTCAAATACTGGAACCAATATTACCAGTCCTGGGTATGGATTTGTGATCCTAAAACATGAAGATCAAATAGACTCACTTACTTAACAAGCTATATGAACAACAAACATATAAACTAAGCTGATTTAATGCAAACTGTAGGGTATATATATCCCCTTCAAGTTCCCTTCTTGAAGCAGGCCAACAGCGTACTTTAAGCCTGCTGAGACTTCCAAGTGCACCGCGATTTGAGTAACAGTTTCAGGAGAATACTCTGATCTAATTCTCTGCGAAATATTTGAGAGTTCTTGGGACTGGAGGGATGTTTACCTCCGTTACACCCTCCAGAATCTGAACGACCAGCCCCATCGATGGCCTATCGTCTTCATTTTCTTGGATACACCAACAAGCAACTCTGGAAGCTCTACCAAGTTCTTCCATGTTGGCATTTCCTTTCAATTGGTTATCCAACAGGGCAAGAAATTCACCATCGATAATTTTTCCCGCAGCCCAGCTAGGAAAAAATGTTGGTCCCCCATCCGCCGAATGCTCTGAATTTCTCTTCCCTGAGATTATTTCAAAAAGCATCATTCCATAGCTATAAACATCAGCTTTTGGAGTGATAGCGATGCCCGAAATCCACTCTGGAGCAAGATAGCCAATGGTTCCTCTCATAGATGTCAAAACCCGGCTGAATTCCCTCCCGACGAGCTTTGCCATACCAAAGTCTGCCACCTTAGGCAAAAATGAAGAATCCAAAAGCACGTTTTCTGGCTTGATGTCACAATGTATTATTCTTTCTCTGCATTTTTCGTGAAGATAGGCTAACCCTCTAGCAATTCCAAGAGCAATTTGGTATCTTGTATTCCAATCTAAAGCCTCTGATTTCTTATGAAACAGTTGGGAATCTAAAGAACCATTTGGCATATAATCGTAAACTAGCATTCTATTATTACCTTGAGAGCAGAACCCACAAAGGCGAATGAGATTAACATGCTGAATTGCTCCAATTGTGCTCACTTCTGCTCGGAATTGCTTCTCTCCTTGTCTAAAGCCTTCTAGTTTCTTCACAGCTACAGGAGTTGAATCAGGCAGACTCCCTTTAAAAACAGAACCAAAACTTCCTCTCCCTAACTTCTCCGAGAAATTCTTGGTAATGGTCTGTAATTCTCTGTAGCTAAATGACACCAAAGAGCCTTGAACCTTCTCCAAAGACTCTGCTCGCTGTCTCCTTCGGAATATCCAAATGAACAATATAACAAAACTAAATACAGACACACACCCAATCCCCACACCTACAATAACCCAACGAACCCATGTCTTTTTTGTGCTTGAATCCTGCAGATCAATTGCTGAGAGGCGAAGATAAAGATCTCGTCCTCCAACATCGCCAACTGCCAGCTGTTTCAGACTGATCAAGTCACCATTCCATACAGAGCAACTACTATCATATGCATAAGCAGTACAGGAACAATTGTTCAAGCAATACAATTCGCAATCTTTTGCGCTCCTGACTGTCGTCAATGACTGCTGAGTCACTGGCAGCTGCACGTTGCGCATCACAAAGAACCCATCTTGTTCTGCATCAACAGAGGTGTTCCTACCACACTGCAAGGGGGTTCTCCTCTTGCATCCGCCGGACCAAATTCTTGAACTCCAATCTTTCTGAGATCCCGGTTCAAAACCACGCAAACAGGAACAAGAGGCCAGGGTAGATTGTGGCTGGGTGCATATGCCGAGAGCGCTGCAGTAGGAATAAATCTCACATTGAGATGTAGGCATAGACCAAAAACAACTCCATGTTTGGGAAGACACTAACAGTGTACATTGCTGGACTTGCCCCAATGGGTCCATAACACATCTTGTCATAGAAGTATCATCCAAAAACTCATAGGTGGCGTAGGTTCTGTTTTGTGTCTCCACAAGAGTCATTTTGTAGGGCTGATCTGCAGCCATTCCAGGAATTGAGCTGAAATACTGCCCAGTCCAAACTCCACTTTGCCAATAAATCTTAGTTCTATTCCACATCAAAACAAACTGATTAAGTCCAGAAGGATCCATCTCAAGCGAAAACACCCCAGGAGCCGGATCTTCTGAATTTTTCCATGAAGTCACCCGCTGTCTTTCACCAGTAATTTTGTTCCTCCCAACCCGTCCTTTTGGTAGCCAAGTATCGGTTGGGTAATCAAAGCTCTGCCAAATTACATCAGAGGAGTTAGACCCATCTCTCAAAACAAGATTTCCAGTGTCAAGAAGCTCTGCAGTGGTGGAATTTGAGGCAATTGAGGATATATTGGTGGACCATACCGTTGTCCTATTCAACTGATTCAAAAGGACTAGATTGCCACCTTGATTGATTCTTAGCTCAGAGGAGGTCTTGTTTGAGAGTGGTGTTTCTCTGTTTGCTACCCAGACCACATGTTGTGGGAATTGTTTGTACCATATGCCTATGTAGTAGTTCTGAGAATTACCTGGGGTGAAGAAGCCCAACTCAAAGATGCCACCTTTGGAGGATATGGTCTGGTTTCCAGTGAGTGGTTGGCCTAGAGAGAGAATTTCTGCTGCAGTGGAGAGATGGCTCTTGGAGAAGAAGAGTAGAGGAAGCTGAACATAGAGGAAGAACCATGACCTGATTTTTATGTCCATGTCTGTTGAATGAAATATAGCACTTGGGTTCACTGAATTTGAAGAAGAACGTTGTGATCTGATGTCTATATGAAAATTAGTTGAATCATTATTTCATTTGTATTCTTCCAGGAAACTTCCTTGGAAGTCTTGTATCTGCATCATAGTAGCCGTATATTTCGTACCTGTTGCTTTCCTAATCAGGAAAAGAATTCGGTGACCAGAAATGAATGGAAGATATTGAAATCTTCTATGGTCGCCCAATTCCTGTATGGTTTGAGTGGATGCAGAAATGCCAGATTGTACAGGGCACTGGTCTCAGAAACCCGTTAGACACGTAGGAAGATATTTCTGATAGATAAGAAGAAACGGTCATGATAGAGAGATTATTCTCAATCAAGACTACTACTAACCTATGATGCCCAAATACGGTGCGGATACGATAGGGATACTGATTTTACATATCTAAAGTGAAGTATCGGATACGATACGACACGATATTTGTCCATTTTAAAGTATCCGTGAATCATAGCTACTAACACAATGAATTTATCAACATGTAGTCCCTGAATTTTATTATCTGCCCATAATTTCATACTCGACGGAAATTGGGTCATCTTGCCCCAGGGATAAAGTTTTAGCCATGACCCAAACCGTTTTCATTGTTCATTGGGACTCCATTTCAGTCCAAAATTCTGTTATGTGATCGGTAAGTGAAGCCTGATCTAGTTATATTAATTATTTACATTAAGTGTCTGGGTGACTTTAGGGCTTCATATATTTTGTAAAGTGGGTTTTGAACAAGGAAGAGGATTGTTCCTCTTGTGGTGATCTCCAAAAGATAGTGAACTGGCTTGTATCTCCATGGACGTAGCCCACATCTAGTGTGTGTTTACTGTGTGATTGGATTGTGTTCTTTGTCGATCCTGGAATTGCTGCGATCCCTATCAACTGGTATGTATGAGAGCGAGGTTGAGATTGTCAGGTTCGGGATAGACAGACCTGATCGAGAAGAGGAGAGTTCAAGCTGCTCTCGGATCCTGTCGTAGAGTTGCAGTGGATATGGTGCTGCAAAGGTGGCCACGATCAAGACCTGTCGGTTTGGATCCAAATCTGAGAAATCAGACGGCTCAGATTTTTGTTTACAGAGCATAAGGGCTCTGCCGCACCATCGTGGTCGCCGGAGAAGAAGAAGATCTCTTGGGAACATGTTTTTGTCTGCAGATCACTTCTTGGAGAGATAGAGAAGAGAGAGATAGGATCCGTTTTAATCTGTTCTGGCCCAATCAGACCTCCATCATTAGACCTTCTTTTACTTCTTTTCGAACAATCTGCTTTCTTTTGCGTACCTGGATTTCTGTGAGCTTGAGAAATCATTTGGGGTTTTCTCGTATTTGTTTGGGGATTAGTTTCATGTATGATTTCGTCTTTGCATGGAACTAACAATGATGGTTTTTCTCTCGATTGTGTTTTTGTTGTTGTTTTTGCAAGGTTTCAAATGGTCCATGAGTTATAGGGGGGAAAAACTGAACTTGGGTTGCTTGTATATCCCTCAATGTTTCATTTTGTGTGGGTGTCTTAATGCTGCAGCTTAGTTTTGTTGGATGTAGTTGGAATCTTTTTGTTGGAGAGAAACTGCTGAATTATTTGTGGTGTTTATTTGTAATTCGTAAGGGTGCTTTTGGATTTAGAGAAAAGACAAGTGGAGAATCCCCCATTAGGAGTTGAGAATCCCTTGTGAAGAGCCACATTTTTTTTAGGAGTAGTGATTCTCCATCGTGTTTGGATTTGAACAGAGAAAACTATGTTGGAGAAACCATTTCAAAAACATTTTATAAAGAAATGAAAATGATTTAAGTAGTTAGATGTTAGTTTTTATTAATGAGAATTTTAATTTTAGTATAGAGAAGGGAGTTTTCTCCACCCTTAACTGAAGCAGAGCTTTTGTCTTGCTTTTCTGAAAGTTAGTTAGGAGGGGAATTACTTTTCTTTCTATGTCCAAATAGGAGGAAATGTCTTTTACTAGAGAAAAGAATTTCGCCTCTCTACTATTCTCTGCATTCAACTGGGCCTTAGGGACATGGAAGGGCTAGTACAAAATCATTTGAGAGATATGCAGCTATGGATGGCTCCTACTATTTGGGTAGTGGGTGCGCTTTCTAAATGGATATCTATTTCTTAGGTCATGTCTGAATTGGGGGGGGGGGGGGGGGGGCGGCGCGGGGGGGGGGGGGGGGGGGGGACCTCCGAATTTTCAAATCATCATCAATGGCATTAGCTGGTAGGAGGTGACAATCTATAGCATGTAAAGTTGTAAATTGTAATCCCATTGATTTAATACATTGATTGCTTCGGTTTTTGTTGATTCCTTAAATTGGTGTCGAATTCTATTGGTGATGAGCAGTGACTCAATTGAACATGTGAGAACTTAAGCTTTAGCTTGGACATTAATTTTGAGGCTTATCTTCTTCCCTTCCTACCACATCAGTTGTATCAGAGTCATTTGATACAGCCATAGCTAGTGAATTGCTGATTCATGCAAACATTTTTACAACCTAGAGTAGAGCACCTTGTCTTCATAGGAACTGAGCTGTTCTCCTGGGGCTGTTTGTCTGCACCTGGGATTTTCCCAAGGAAGGGGAAGGGGCTTCTTGGCTAGAGAAGCAAAGCCATGCTTAAGTAGAGCATGCAATCTGTAAAGAGTCCATAGTATGATTTTTCATGTGTTAAAAATGAATCCATATATTTGAGGAAGTTTGATGATCTTCAAACTATCAATTTTTATTTTTGTAGTTTGCTTATGTGCTTTGGGCCAATTCACTAGTTTGATAAAGTCATAACACATATATGCCAACACATCAAACATGTTAGGCATTTCAGGTGTGTTTGGATGTATCTTGAACTAACAAAAACAAAGAAAAATGGATTCACTTGCAAATGGGCTGATAAGAGTATAGAATAGTACAATTCTTTCATTCTTCTTTGACTTTTTTTTATATCTATTATAGTACAATTTTTTACTATATGATTTCTTGGCTTTTTACTCTTTTTAATCTTTCAAGATCCTTCCGGAGGTTTTTTTTATGACTTTGGTTTATGAACTATATGCAAAATTTTGTATTAATTGAAAGGGTTTAATTTTATTTTAATGATATCTGATTTCAATTGAATTTAATGTTGAACTACTTAAGATTTCCAGCGAAATGTAATCAGCCATGTTTTAATTTTCTCTGAGTGGGGGGTTTCTTAATTCAATCTAAGTTTAGATTTTTGGTGATTTCCTTTCATTTATTTAATTGCTTCTTAAAAATGACATGTTATCTATTTAACTTTTAAATAGAAATCATATAGCTGAGCGTGTAGGCATAGATTTAGGTATCGCTGTTGGTGGGGATGGCACCTCTTGCGGAGCTCAAGATGAGACTTCTCTAGGTTTGTATATGACTACTCTTTTCAAAATGGTATTTACTTGCATGTTGAATTAATTGGGAGAGAATTTGGATTGTTAGAAAGAATGAGAAAAATGAAAAATACTTAAAAAACAATTACTATCTCTAATTAAGGATAAATGTAGATAAGAATACAGAGTGCTATAGATCTATGGTTCTTTATTTATCATAAGAAGCATACATTTATACCAAAGTGTTGCATATAAGAGAAAGACATACCATGGGAAGACTAGAGTTCAATATATAACATGACAGAACCAAGTAGCTTTGAGAAAAAGGTTGTTGGAGAATTTGTTCAATACAATGTTGTTATTACATACAGATAGCACAAAATTTGTTCAAGGCAGGGAATTTCAATGGGATTGATCTAATTTTGGTCTTCTAGAATTGGGATTTGATTTTTGCCTGGAAAAGAGTCCCTTCAAAAGCATTTGGATTTTGGATTATGGGTTTATAGATTATGAATCAATTTGGTGGATGTTGTTTAATTTTTTTCCTTAAGTTATTGCAGCCATTTGAACAATCATGCAACCATTTGGACAATACACACAAACGTGTATATATTTATATTATATGTGTGTTTGCGCATACACACTGTGTTCTTAAATTTTCTTCCCTTAAACATGCGCCTAGCAAAATTAAATGTGTGCCTTGTAGTTTGCCCAATTGTGATGACCCATCTTGAGGGATCTAGATGGCCGAGCAGTTACTTGCTGAACTGTTGCTTGAGAATTAGGCCGGGATAAATCTGGAGGTTGGTTGAGGTCTTGAGGGGAGAGGTCAACCACGGAGGAAGAAGGGTCTATGAGAGCACAATGTTCTAGGACAGAAAAGGGGTTTGTAGTATCAATGCCATGGACTGGGATTTTGTTGCACGTAACAACAGGTGCATCATGAAGCAACCCAGAAAGAGATGGAGCAGAGGGACAATTTGGGTTGTTTGGAGAAGACGCTTGGTTGTGGTGTTGGGTTGGGGTTGGAGGGTTTGTAGAGGCAGGACAAGCATGGTTTCCTTGACCTGAGCTACAGGGGCAAAGCTTTTGGGATAGGGAGGAGACCTAGGTTAGGACAAGGGAGAGGGGCCTTGTTAGCTGGAATTGTATCAGTGGTTTGTATTGGAACTGGTACTGCCATCTGAGATGCTATGGTAGCTTGAGTTGCAGTAGCTGGCTGAGATACAGGGAGTTAAATCTAAAGATGGAGTTCCCCTTTGATGGTCCAAGCATCATAAGCTGATTTGGGTTGTCTCTTGTTACAACATTAAGCAGCTACAGATTGACAAAAGACAACCAATATAGCTGAATTGGAGATTGTAGGTGGAAGATGGCTAGGCTTGGAACATATGGAGTTTAATTTCTTCTTCTTTCTTCATTGTTGAGCATTCATATCCATGAATAGATATGGTCTAACTGTCATCTTACAAGAACAATCAGACAAGAATTAAACTAGCTAACATTTCAGGACCTTGCCTACTATGTTCTGATTCTATTTCCTACATGTAACTCAAACCTAACATTTTTTTCACTGATATTTCTAGCCTGCCTTGTTAAATTGTGGATCTTGTTAAATTTAAAAGAAAAGAAAAAAGATTAGTTGTTGTGCCTTCCATTTCTTAATCATATGTTAATCTTGCTCTTTTTTTATTAAGGATTGAATGAAAATTGAAGAAAATTTTTTGTTGAAACATTCCATGTAGAAAAGACGTTGCCAACATGAAGGAAAAATGGATGCAGAGTAGCAGATTGCTATATGTTAAAATGGGATGCATGAAGTTTTTTAAACAATGTTGCAGGCGTTGGAATGGTGCTACATTGAGATGATCATATATGAAGATGTAAATTTTCATTGGCATTTGAATGTTGGTACAGAGTAGAATTTTAACATGGATTTTTATTTTGTAATGGTAATGGTAAAGTGCTTTTAATGTTATAAGGATATTTGAATATTAATATGAAGTGGAATAAATATTCTTGTTTCATTGCTTGATGGTTTTGGAAAAGAAATGGACGTTGGCTGTATGGTAGATTTGGTCTTGGATATAATGATGTCTATATAGGGAAAAAAATTAAAAAAATAAAAAAAATAAAAAAAATAAAATAAATAAATATTGATTGCTGTAACCTTTACCGGCACAATAACACGTTGCCAGCGAAATGAAACGCTGGCAAAACACCTTAAAAAATAATTACTTTTAAAAAAATAAATCATTTCCCGGTGAAAAAAACACGGACAAAAAATTTTGAAAAAATAACTTAAGTAAAATATTAATGTTTTTGGGCCGACAAAAGATTTTGAAAAAATAATTTACATAAAATATTAATTTAAAAAAATAATTTACGTAAAACATAAATGTTTTGCCCGCGCAAAAAAACACCGACAAAAGTATTTTGAGATTTTATTATTTAAAAAATAAACCTCTTTGCTTGGTGAAATAAACCTTTTTTGACTCGGCGAAAAACAATGCCAGCAATGTATAGCTTTTTATCGATGCTACCTTATTTCGCCGGCAAATGGTATCACTGGCATAGTTTTCCCAGCGGATTGCCGGCACAAGAGAAATTGCCAGGAAAGTTTTTTCCCAGCGTTTTATAGACCTTTTTAGCGCTTATTTAGTACCAGCGAAAGTGCAAATTCTTGTAGTGTAAAGGAGTGGGTTGCGATGGTGATTGATCCACAGACAGACTGTGATCACCAAGAAAACCTGAAGATCATTTTCATTAAAATATTTTATCATCTAGTTTTTAGAGATTAAAGGGTTTTTATTTTTCATTTTTACAATCACAGAATTTGTCTTTGAAAGTATTATGTGATTGAGGGGGAATGTTCAAGATTATTAGTTAGGATTTTAGGGATATTAGTAGGTTGTACTTATCTTTGGATATGGTTAGTTAGTATTTTCTTATAAATGTAATCTTTTCAGTCAGTGAATCTTATGTTGAAATTATGGGAAAGAAGTGATTCTTGAAATTCTTTATAAGCTCAGTGCATTCAATGATCTATTTCGAGTTTGCTTTCTATTCTGATTCGATTTAAATTAGAGGATGCGTTCAATGATCTATTTCGAGTTTGCTTTCTATTTTGATTCGATTTAAATTAGAGGACTCTTGCATGAATTAAGGGCTATAAAAAGGGTGTTTCCCTCAACGCTAAGTATGACAAGAAGTTTATTCTCTCTTTGTTTTCATATGAGAAAACCCTAAGGGAGATTCCTTGTTCTCTAAAGCCATTGTTGAGAGATTGGGTTAAACATTTGGTCTAGAAGGTTTGTTGCCTCTACCTTCTTGTAGAAGACTTGTTCATCTTGGTTCACAAGGTGTTTCTGGATCACGTACAAGGAGTGGTGCATGGTGAAAAAGTTGTGGTAACAAGAGAAGTTGTGCAAGGGCAACTATAGTCCGTAGGTTGACAAAATGACTAGGAAAATGAGCTATGAGTATATCTTGTAATCGCTCAATAGTGTTTGATTTCATATCATGGTTTTTCTCCCTCTTGCATAGGGTTTCCACATAAAATATTGTGCGTGTCTTCTTGTGGTGAGTGATTGGTAGATTTATTTATTAGTTTGCATTATTCTGATCCGTTGCCTTGATTATTGGACTATCATCTATTCTAGTAGATAAGAGGACTTCCAAACTGGCCACTGCTATTGCTGTCTGATGTGCCCCTAGTCAGAGAATACGAAGAAGGGCAGGCTTGATCTCTGCTTTCTACTTCTGTCCAGAGAAACGAGGATGAACTAGGAGATGGTGTCGAATTTTTTTTTTTTTTTTTTTTTTTTTTTTTTTTTTTTTTGTTGTTGAAAATTAGAGCGGGAGAAGTCGCTCACCACCGTTGTCGGAGAAGCAGCCTCGTTCGCTCATTATTGAGAGTTTTTGTGTTGCCACCAATACTTTCATTTCCCCGAATATAGAGTTATGGTTCCCTCTTAAACAAATTGACAGATTTTTAGGCCCCCAATCTTGGGGGGGGGGGGGGGGGGGGGGGGGGGGGGGTGGTGAATTCTATGAGGAGATGATTATCCCACATAGGAGTGAAGAACTCCAAATCCATCTTCTTTCAGCTCCTCGCGTTGTTTGACATGTCCTAGAACAATAGGAGCAAAGTGAAGACGTCACACTGCGTATTCAACGTGAGAAGGCAAGATTTTCCCTTTTGTACTAAGAAGGATGTGTTCTGCCACAAAGTTGTAGTTGCGGGCTCTTTACAAATGTTGGAAAGGATTTGTGAGTCTGAATACGTTTTCTCTTCGTGGGGTTTTTGAGGAGACAAAGATGTTTTATTTATAGCATTTGAAAGAGGTTACAAATAAGGACGAAATTGCTACAATGATGTACATCAATTTGATGGTAGAATCGTCCTTGATACTGGTATGATATTTGACTTGGCATTATCAGTGATTGATGGAACTAAATTTGGACCGGTGCTGACTTTGTAAGAATCTTGATTGAGGCCCAACTTACTTGATGAATTTGGACCGGTGCTGACTTTGTAAGAATCTTGATTGAGGCCCAATTTACTTGATCTCTGAATCTCGTCTTTAATACTCTTCTCCTTCTAGTCCCGCGAAGTTTGGTTTCCTTAGCTGCCCTGATTTCTTGGAACAAGAAGAAAAGAAATTCACCACGGATATCTTTGCTGGGACTCAGCCCAGCACGGCCCATGGCATGGAATTATCCATGCTGGGATGGCCGGCCCACCCCCCTCTTTTTTTAAGTTGAAAATAAAAAAACTAAAAGTTAAGAAATTTAACTGAAATAAAGACACAGACATTCGTTGAAAGAAAACATCAAATAGATTATATATATTTTTTAAAATGAATTTAAAAAAATAAAGAAAAACAAAAGTTTGAATTTTGAACACTATCACATGAAATTCAAACTATATGATAAGTGAAGAAATAACAAATTACAACTTTGAACACTATGGTACTGTGCGTGCCTAAATATTACGGACTTGGTTTAGATGATGATGGGGATTTGGAAGATCTTGTTTAGCCTGATCGGGGAAGTCTCCGACGGCCTGAATCCTGAAAGAAAGAAGAAAGGACGGTCAGGGCCCGAGGCACTCCGACGCCTGAGTTAGTACAGTCACTGAACTAGGGTGAAGTGGGGTGGAAGGTGTTTAGCAAAAAATAATAGTGCATGCTGTATATTGCATGTACCTATTCATGGCTCTTCATGCAGGCATATATAGAGGGGAGAGGAAGATTCCACAGTGGAGGTAGGTGAGGATACTTGTCCCATCAGCCCATATTTGGGATCCTTAGTGGGGGTAGGTGAGGATACTTGTCCCATCAGACCTCCCCTCAAATCCCTCACATAAATGTGGATGTGATCTGTTGATAGGAACGAGCCCTTATCCATGGTCGGTGGCCACCCTACTTGTCAGGGACTCCCTATAAAGTAACCATCCCATCTCATAATGGGGATTAGACTCCCAGCGTTCACCTCGGCTAAGAAGCCGAACTGGAGAAGACATCGAGGTCGGTTGTGCCTGAGGTCGGGCAAGGATGTCAACACATGAGGCTGAGTTTGGAAGGATGTAGTCGGTACTTCTACTGGGACCAGTCCTATCTTGAAAAACAGTTAAGGCTCTGCCGTGCCAGGAAAAATGGAGGTCGAGGCCCTTTCTGATCGGTACCATTACCGAGGTCAGGGGTAACATCAGTTTCGGTAGAAATACTCCACACAATTGCCCGCAGCTCCTGACCTCGGGGATTTTGCAACGCCTCGAGGTCGGGAGTGATAGGATGGGAGCTATCGAAACCGATCTCGAAGCCTATAAAGAAATGTGGGGTGTCGTTTTGCTTTCCGAGGCGCATTTAATAGCGCCCAGCTGTCCGGAGGCGGTTTAATAGCCCGCCCATATCATCATGAAGGCGATGCGGTACTGCCACATATCTTGCCCCTGATGGCTAGGAAGTCCTATCGAAGAGACGGGTGGCGTGCTCGAGGCGGTGTCTGCACGCGCCTTTCGGGATACGAAGAGATTTTCATCTCTTTATAAAAAGTCTCATCCTCGAAAAAGGACTACTTTTGCTGGACCTGCCATTGTGTCTGGAGCTTCTGCCTGAGACCTGATTGAGATCTGTCCGAGAGACCTCGTCGTCCGAGAAGTCCCTCCGCTGCTTTGAAGCTCGGGTTTCCGTTGTCCTTACATCCCTTCCGGCCTTGTGTCGTAGTGAGTTCTTTTCTGCCCTTCTGCCATTTTTCCTTCTCTGGGTTTTTCCTCCTTTGGGTCTGCGCAGTGTCTTCCTTCTCCGTCGCTGTCGCCTATATTCTAGTCCATGTTGGGGAAGATGGGGGTATACAGACATTGGATAGACACAGAGCTTGCCCTAGCGGAGCTTAGGAAAAAATATCAGATACCAGATAACGTTAGTATTAGGGCAGATGGGCCTGAAGACCGAATCCGACCTCGGATTTTCGTAAATGAATGGATGCCCTTTCCACTAGTGGCTATTATAGAGGGCGGGGTGAGATTCCCAGTCCATCCTCTCCTGAGGGCCTGCCTCAGGAGGTGGAACCTTACCCCCTGCCAACTAATGCCCAATAGTTACAAAATAATCATGGGTGTAGCCGAACTTAATAGGATTTTGGGGACCGACCTTGGCGTTGAGGATATTGAAGATATCTATGACCTCTGTGGATCTCCAAAGGATGACGCACACTATCTTCGAGTTCGGTCGAAGGAAATCCCCATAATCAACGAGCTCGAGGACAACACAAAATACGCCGGGGATGATTGCCTTTACGTCACTGGGAATTGGGAGTACGCCCCCGGAGAGCCCAGGGTGGACCACATTCCCCGTCGTCTCGGAGTGCCACCGAGTAAATATCTTAATTTCTTCAGTCTTTTGATGCGTTTCTGTTCCTGCCGAACTGATGTTCAATTGCTTGGTGTGCAGGTCACAAGGAGAGGAAGCAACAAAAAAAGAACTCCAGGTGGCGACGAAACGTCACCTGGTTGAAGAGAATCTACGGTTACAAGGGTCACCGGACCCGGTCAGCCTCAGCCATTCTCGGGTACGAACCCGTGTACCGATCCTTTACCAGAAGGCGACACGAAAACCTGAGGGGGCAGCAGGTTCTAACTCTTGCTGAAGCCCAGGAGCAAACAGCTCTAGCCGAAGAGCCTACACAAGTGCCCCCCGAGATCATACCATCTCGAGCCTCTGCCGATGTCGGGCCTTCACAGGCCGAGACCGTTGACGATACCGAATCCGAAGGGGAACGCCAGTCAGGGGACGAACCCGAGGAGGCTCGGCAAGAGGACCTCGTGAATCTTCAGTCTTCCGGATCAGACGAAGAGGTCGAGATGGGGCGACGCCACGCAGCAATCGTAAGTCTTGATGAAGCTGTCTTCGGAGGCCCGACCATCCCCTCGGGAACGGCTCTCCCTCCGAGCTCGGAGGAAAACACAGTCGTTCCTGCCCCTACACGGTCTTCTCCTCGGCTTTCCACAGCAACTGAGCGCCCCACCGAATCCAACCGGGACTCGGTACGGTTGGGTAAAAGGCCTAGGATCGTAGATCCAGCCGAGGATGAACCCAATCCATTCTCTCGGCGTTCGCCGCTGCTTGGTCCGCCGAACTGGAACCCTGACTTCCTGCTGGAGGACGGCCAGCCATTATCGGTGGACGGCCGGTTGAATGACGGTACTTCGGTTGTCAGTGCCCTTGCGCACGCCTGTGCTCTGCCTGGAGACATGGCAGAATACTGGAAACTGAGCCAGGTGGAGCTGGATGTGGCTTAGATGGGCGACACTCTCAGGGTAATTCTCTTTTCTGAGCTTGCGCTCTCCATTTGATTTCTGTATTTCTGATATTGGCCCTTTAACACTTGTTTCCACAGATCCTGCAAAGGGGCCTGGTGTCAGTGGAGAAATCCCACCAGAGCGCTGCTCGAGCGGAGAGGGCGGAAAAGAGGAATACGGACCTCGAGGCAGAGCTCGGGGGGATGAAACAGAAAGCGGCCGAGCAGGAGATGTACGCCACGGGTCTTAAAACCGAGCTCGAGAAGGCCAGAGCAGAATTGGAAAACCAGGCTAAGGCAACGGCCGAGCTCGAGCAGAGGTGGGAGGAGGTGGAGGCTGAACTTCGCGCCGAGGCTGATAAACTACGGATTGAAGTTGACAAGGCCTTCGATGAAGGGGTGGCAGAAGCCACCGATCTGTATGTCGCAGAGGTCCGGAAGGTCAGCCTGAAAGCCTGGAGGCTGGGTTGGATGAGCTCGTTGAGAGCGGCAGGGGTTCCCGAGGACAACCCTGTGTATGCAGAGATCCCCCAGTTTCCTCCTCCACAGCCCAGATCGAACCAAGCTCCTAAGGTCCCTGCTAGGGGAACCGAGGATAACGTTCCTGAGATGAATGCCGATGCCGAGCAAGGAGTAATTGTTGAGGCCGGGGAGAACGTTGCTGCTGGGGGCACTGAGAGGGCCATGGGTTGAAAAAATTTAATATGATGTAATTTTCATTTTATTTTCTGTACTGGAGGGGAAATCTGTATTTTTGAATGGGTAGATTGTAATCATTCTCCACTTTTGAATGAAATTGGTTGTGTTTCCAACTTGAGCGTTTGGTGAATGTTTCTTTTCTTCTTTTCCTCTCTTTATGTGCTTGGCTTTGCAACCAAAATAAATAACAGGAAATAAGACAAAGTAAACGAGCTCGGCTCCATGGCCGTGCTTAACGTATAAAGTTTATAACCCGAGGTGCTGTATGGATTCTGTAACCATAACAGGCATTGGTCTCGGTAAAACCAATGGCGCTTGGTCCTGGGACCGAAGCGGAGTTCGGCTTTGCAATCAGGACTCGACTGGTCCATTGACCGGGCCGTAGTAGCCTACCTTGGTAACCGAACCAAAAACATAAGCTGATCATGTGATCGGGCTGTATGCATATGTCGAGTTTCATAAGTTGGTCATTTTTTGAGAAGAGGTAATACGGAAAGTAAAACATATTCTATAAAGAGAACCAGTTTATTGACTTCCGAAATCCGATTACATCTCAAAAGTAGAACTTCTTGAGGTGGGTGGCGTTCCATGGTCGTGGTAGCTCTCTACCCTCCATGTCCTCAAGCCTATACGCAGACTGCCCAGCTACTGAAATCACTTTGAATGGACCATGCCAATTCGGTGCAAGTTTTCCTTCGCTGGGACTTTTGTCTGCTGGAAGAGTCTTTTTCAAGACTAATTCTCCAGGGGAGGACTTCTGCTCTCTGACCTTTTGATTGTATCCTCTAGCCAACTGTCGCTGGTAGGAAGCGAGGCGGATGGCTGCGGCATCCCTTCGTTCCTCAGCTAGGTCGAGCTCTGTGGCGAGGTTCACATCATTTTGGCCTTGGTTGAACAGTTCTGACCTGAGGGTCGGGAGGCCGACCTCAAGTGGAATTACAGTTTCCATCCCGTAGGCTAGGGAGAAGGGTGTGACCGAGGTCGAACGCCTCGGGGTAGTCTTGTATGCCCAAAGGACACTTGGAAGCTCTTCTACCCATCTCCCTTTGGCTCGGTCCAGTCTCTTTTTGAGTCCGTCGAGCACCACCTTATTAGAGATTTCAGCCTGTCCATTGCTCTGGGGGTAAGCAGGAGTGGAGTAGTAGTTCCTGATTTTCAGTTTTTGATAGAAGTTTTTGAAGAAGTTGGAGTCGAACTGAGTCCCGTTGTCCGAGACCAAGGCTCGAGGCACTCCAAATCTTGTCACGATGTTCCTCCACACGAAGTTTTTAGTATCTTTTTCGATGATGGAAGACAACGCTTCGGCTTCTATCTATTTGGTAAAATAGTCAGTAGCCACTATCAACCACTTCTTATTTCCCGGAGCTCGGTGGAGAGGTCCCACTAGATCCAGTCCCCATTGGGCAAAAGGCCAGGGACTGGAAAGAGGGCTTAGGTCGTGTGCTGGCTGATGGAGAGAGTGAGAGAACTTCTGGCACTTCTCGCATTTCCTGGCATAGACCTAAGCGTCCCTCTGCATATAGGGCCACCAGTAGCCTTGGCTGATAGCTCGGTAAGCCAATGACCGACCTCCAATGTGACTGCCGTAAATCCCTTCATGGATTTCATAAAGGAAATTCTCGACTTTGCTTGGGTGAACGCACTGGAGGTAAGGGCCATTGTAAGACTTTTTGTAGAGCTTGCTGTCTGGAGAAAGCCAGAACCGAGCTGCTTTCAATCTGATTTTGTGGGCCTGGTTTTTGTCCTCGGGAAGCTGGTCGTCTTTGAGGTAGGAGATTAACTCGTCCATCCAGCTAGAACCGAGGTCGATACACATGATCTGCCGCTGCCGAGGTGGGTTGAGCTCTATACTCGGTCTGCCCAGTGCTTCTACTTCGACAGTCCTTTTTCTTCCTCCCTCGACGGCAGAGGCGAGGTTTGCAAGTGCGTCGGCGTGAGAGTTGGAATCTCTACCGATCTGCCTGACTTCAGCCTTTTGGAACTAAGATAGAAGTTGCTTGGTGTGGGCTAAGTAGGCTGCCATCCTGTCGTCACAGGCTTGGTAGTCACCATTTAGTTGGCTTGTCACCAGCTGTGAATCGCTGAAGACCACCAGTTGCCGTGCTCCCAGAATTTTTGCACTGCTCAGTCTTGCTATAAGTGCTTCATACTCAGCCTCGTTGTTAGATGCTTTAAAGTCAAGGGTCAGGGCCTGTTTAATGATGAGATCCTCCGAAGACTGGAGGACGATGCCAGCGCCAGCCCTTTTGGAGGTTGAGGATCCGTCGACGAAGACCTTCCAAGAGGCGGCTAGGAACCGTTTTCGGGACCGCTCCTGCTCTATATCGGTCTCGGTGGTGGTCTCCTCCCTGCCCCCCAGTTCGGTGTCGAGGTGGCTCGGTGCCAAACTAGGAGAGGTGAACTCCACAATGAAGTCAACCAGCACTTGGGCTTTGATGGCCGTTCTGGGCTGATATTGGATGTCATATTGTCCCAGTTCGACAGCCCACTTAGACACTCTTCCGGAAAAGTCTGCTTTTCTGAAAAGAGACTTGAGTAGATGTCCGGTCACAACCACTATGGAATATGTCTGGAAGTAGTGGGAGAGCTTGCAGGAGGCACTGATGAGTGCAAGTGCGAGCTTCTCTAATGGCAGGTATCTTGTCTCGGCATCCAGCATGATTTTGCTCGTGTAATAGATGGGTTTTTGCTGCCCATCATCAGCTCTTATGAGTACCGAGCTGACTGCATGGTCCGAAACTGCCAGATATAAGTATAAGACCTCATCTTGGGCCGGGGTGGAAAGCAGGGGAGGTGAGGAGAGGTATCCTTTGAGCTCTTGAAGGGCATTTTCACACTCAGGCGTCCATTGGAACCCTGAGCTCTTTCTCAGGAGTTGGAAGAAGGGGCGGCATTTGTTTGAAGCTCGGCTAATGAAGCGGTTCAGCGCTGCTGCCATTCCTATAAGTCTCTGGACTTGCTTTGCCGAGGTTGGACTCTGCAGGGCCCTTATCGCCGAAATTTGATCGGGATTGGCCTCTATTCCTCTTCTGGTGACCAGGCTGCCCAGGAATTTGCCCGAGCCGACGCCAAATGCACATTTGGAGGCGTTCAGCTTGAGCTTGTATTGTTTGAGGATGGTGAAGGTCTGACGCAGGTCGTCAAGTGGTCCTATGACCTTTTAGACTTAACGACCATGTCATCAATGTAGACCTCGACCATTTTGCCGAGCTGGGCCTGAAACATTTTGGTAACTAGCCTCTGGTAAGTGGCACCAGCGTTTTTCAACCCGAAGGGCATCACCTTGTAGCAGTAAATGCCCCTGGGTGTTATAAACGCGGTTTTTTCTTGATCAGGCCCGTGCATCGGGATTTGATGGTAACCTCGGTAGGCATCGAGGAAACTCATCCTATCGTGCCCGGCAGTGGCATCGATCAGCTGGTCAATCTTTGGGAGGGGGAAGCTGTCTTTAGGACAGGCTTTGTTGAGATCGGTGAAGTCTACGCAGACCCTCCAGCTCCCATTCTTCTTTTTGACCACCACCGTGTTGGCTAACCATACAGGGTAGTGGACTTCTCTGATGGCTTCCCCTTTTAACAGTTTCTCGACCTCTTCGGTCACGGCCTCAGCTTGCTGGATGCCCGTCCTGCGAGTCTTTTGGACTACAGGCTTGTGCTTGGGATCCACATTTAGCTTGTGGCTCATGACCTCAGGGTCGATGCCGGGCATTTCGTGTGGGGTCCAAGCGAAGACCTCTCTATTCTGTAACAGGAAGTCAAGCATCTCGGTCTTCTCTTCATCAGCAAGCTGGCTACCGAGCACGAAGAGCTTCTCTGGATCATTGGGATCGATCCTGACTTCAGTGAGCTCTTCAACGCTCTTCTGCTCGGGAGTTCGGCCAACAGGGTCGAGCTCGAGATCGAGCTCGGTCATGTGAACTCGCTGTGGCTCGGCTTCTCCGGGAACAACGGCCATAAGACATTCTTTGGCCATTTGTTGGTCATCGCGGACTATGATAAATTCAAAGCCCCCGTCTTCGTTTTGTAACGGGAACTTGAGCTTCTGGTGATGGGTGGAGGGGACAGCCTCCATGTTATGAAGCCAGGTTCTTCCCATGATAGCATTGTATGGAGATTGAGCATCTACCACCAAGAAGTCTGCTGTCATGGGGGCCCCTCCTACCTCGACCTTGAGGGAGATCTTCCCTTTGGGATACACTGTCTTGGAGCTGAATCCCACCAAAGGGGTGCGAGCTTCCAGCAGGTCCTCCTCTTTCAGAGCCATTCTCTTGAAGCAATCAAAATAGAGGATTTCTGAGGAGCTCCTGGGGTCCACTAGGATCCTTTTGACATTGAAGTTCTGTAACTTCATAGTCAGAAGAAGAGGATCGTTGTGGGGTAGTTGAACCCCGGCCAAGTCTTTGTCAGAGAACCAAATCTTTGGTCTCTCTACACGCGCCTTCTTTGCGGAGGGACCGGGCTCGGCCGCCATCACTTGTTTGCCGTGCCGGGCCCTCCTAGCCTCGGCGCAGGCCTGATCACTGCCTCTGGGAGCGGGGGCCAGGTGAATGACATCGATGGTCCCTATACGCTCATCGCTATCCCTGTCGTCGGGGTGGTGTTGCTGGGCTTGGTTTACTCTGCCCTCTTCTTTGATATGATCTCTGAGGTGCCTATCTTTCACGAGCCTTTCGAGGTGCGCCTTGAAGGCATGGCAATCCTCGGTTCTGTGTCCTCTATCTTTGTGGTAGGCACAGAACTTGCTCTGATCTCGTGAGGCAGCGTCACTTTTCATAGGCTGGGGCCATTTGAAGAAGGGTTGAGCTTGGATTTTGCCGAGGAGTTTGTAAATGGGCTCCTTGAAGATGGTGTTGACGGCCTTGTGAGGGGCGCCACTTGGTTTCGGCTTTGCGCTGCCTCCCAAGGTGGGAACAGAACGCACTACCGAGCTGGATGGTTCTCTGTTTCGGTCCGCCTCCCTCTTAGCAAGCCTCTTTTCCCTCCTTGAAGGTCGGCCCTCCGACCAAAGGTTATGGCTCTCCCGAGCCCGGACCTCATCTTCTTCTTGCTCAACGTACTGGTTCACCCGGATCATGAGTGCTTTCACCGAGGCCACGGGGAACCGCACCAATTCCTTTTGAAGGTCATTGCCTGGCAGCAAAGCTTGTTGGAAGGCTGTGGTGGCCACTTCATCGTTGGAATTCTCAATCACGCTGTAGATGGTCCAGAACCTCTTGGCGAACCGAGTGATATTCTCGGTTGGCGTCATTTTAATTGAAATCAAGTCGGCATCAGTCTTTGGGATGACCCGGTGTGCTTGGAACTTTTTGACGAAGGAGTTTCGGAGCTGTCGCCAGCTCGAAATCGATCCCTCGGAAAGTGCACAGAACCACCGAAGTGGGAGGTCACCCAGGTTGGAGGAAAAGCTTTGCAATCGAGGCTGCCGTCACCGCTAAACACTGACATCTTCTGGGTGAAGTGTCGGAGGTGTGCCTCGGGATCCGAAGTCCCATCATAGAGATTAAAACGCGAGACGTTAAATTTATCAGGGAGGGGATATTCCCTGATTTCCCGAGTGAACGGAGACGTGCCGTGGTTCTCGCTGTGTCGGGTAGCCAATCGACCTCGAGAGAGGCCGGCGTACTCCATATTCTGGTGCACCGCCAGCTTGATTTGCTGATCAATATAGTCAGCCATGTCTGGGTCGGCCTCGGTCCCCTGCCTTTGTTTTTGCCGGTGCGGCTGGTCAGCGCTGGCATGGGTGTTACTCAAGCCCTCTTCGCGAGCTCGGGCACGCCTTTCGTTTAGCTGCTGTCTCAGGTCCGGCTGAGTCCCGTTGACCCATTTATTTGAAATTATTATTATTGTTTTTTTAGATATTTAGGTGGGTTTAGATGGTGAGCGAGTTTCTTTTTGTGTTAGAATAGTGTCTGCGGAGTTTCGTTGGTTTCTGAGTTCGTTTGACCCTAGTAGGGGGTAGTTTGCAATTTAGGAAAAATTTAGTGTTTTTCCGAAAAATTTCTATCGCCGTGATTTTGGGTTCGTTGGAAAGGTCTTATCGCGCTGATCATTTTTGTCTTCTGGCTCGTTGCTATCCGACGACCAGAAACCCTTCTAATAATTCATTTTTTCACCGGACCCACTTAAGGGTAAACTTGTATTTTCTTCATCCCTTTCTTCTTAAGCAAGAGATTAACATAATCTCTTTTCATTCTCTGCAACGAACATTTTCTCTGCCGCAGCCATCTCCTTCTTCCTCATTTTTCCAAGGCTCTGGAACTCTTTCCCAGAAAGTCCATCTCGAAGATCCGAACCGCTCATCTTCTTCCTCGCGATCTCCCCTTTTCATTGACAATAGTTTGGTAAGATTTCCCTCACTTTCATCTTTTCAATCAATTCTCTTTGGTTTAGATTTAGGCTTGATCCCATTCTTTTTCTTTCTTTTCTTTTCCTTTGCGTGTTAGGTTGCGTTTGGTCGGGTTAGATTTGTGGGTTTTGGTGATAGAGAGCTTCTCTTCGAATACCCCGATTTCAATCTTCTTCTTGGTTGATGCAAGTAGATCTGCACTTTATAATTAAGCATGTGTGTATGTTTTTCATTGATTGGATGTATTTTCCTGTTAGATTTCCCTAATTCCAAGCCTGTTCTGTTATTAATTTGGGTTGGGTTAATATGCTAAAATAATTTTGGGTAATCTTTATTTAAATTGTAAATTATCATTTAATTTGATGTTAATTGATGTTTGTGGATATGATGGTGGATGGAATGGATTATTGGGAGAGCACGGTGGCTCAGTTTTGTGCAGGTGAAGTTTTGGAAGGGTTTGGAGTAGATGTGAAAGGGTTTTGAGTGAAATGAAATAAATAAATAAAATAATAATTAAAAAAAATAGTGCTCTATTGAATTCAGAACGTGCTGAACGTCTGAACGTTCAGTCTGATTCGTCTGGCGCGTTCTGATGTTTGTCCGTCCGGCGCAACAGGTACATCATAATAATGTATAAAATATATATATATATATATATAAAGAACGTCCGTACGCCGGCAGGGACTTTTAAATAAAAAAAATATAAATCTTGTACTGTTTGAACATTCAGCACGTCAGAACGTTCTGAACGTTCAGACGTTCTGAACAGGTCGGGCGCGGGTACGGTAGTGATTAAAATAATAATAAAAATATATATTTATATTTATATATATAAAGGCCAGATTTTTATGGGCCATATCTTTTAATCCGTCTGTTGGAATTCTACATATAATATATCGTTGGAAAGCTCTCGAGATGTAGAATCTAATGATTCTAGTTTCATCACGATCGGAGGTTGGAAAGTGATGTAAATATTCAGATTACTATTTCAGCTCTTGTTTTAGTGTAAACGAGATTGTTAACTTAGGTTTGGGCCTTAGATATTGGAAACCATGAACTTAGTCTCTCATGACCATTAATGGGATTTTAAAATCGTAGCGCGTGGCTTGGTGTGCTTCGATGGGTTGTCTAGGTATTCGTGTATTGTGTATGGTTTAACCGAATGTGTATGGAGTTGAATCAATCAATGTTTAACATGATTGTACACCCAGGAACTCTTTATAAACATTGTTGATTCGAATTCCCCACGCACTCCGTTAAAATAAATATGGTACATGGATGACAACACTTGCCTAGGATTGGATTGTAATCTCCCCTTGACTTGTTAACTGTATCCGTTGATTTCGTTCCTTGTACACTCTCTTGGCATAAAACACCTAATTAATTATGAAACATAAACTCTTGTAGAATTAGGACAATGACCTGACTTAGAGTGTACCTTAGGAACCGGGTATCGTGTATTGATAAACATGACTGGCTAGCATGTAAGGGATTATCGTGTGTGGGTTTGTCTTGTATTGATTTGAATGAGATAATTCCTAAGAACATGCCTTGTCTGATGAGTTAGCCAGACTTGCTTGTCTTGGTTTTTCCCGCATGTCAATACCACTTTATTATTAATTGCATATCATGGCCAGCTGCAGTTTGGGGTTTTATTGATGGACCGGTTACTCGGACATCGGGGTGGGCAGTCGGCTTTGGACGGCGTCCATGGCGTTAAATAGTTGGGAGCGGGCTTGGACCGTGCTACTATTCCCAGGACCGGGAGCTTGGATCCCCCTGGAGCCGGACTTTGGTATCAGTAGTCCGGATAGGATTGTTACTGGTACCCCGTGAGGTGGCTTGGACATCCACGGAGTCTCCCTCTTATGCATTGCATTACATTGGTAGTGGTGATTGTTAGTATTGCTAGGATTCCTGTTTATGATTCTGATGGTTATTTACTTATGCTTTATGCCTAGTTCCTTCCTTGTATTCACTTGATTATGTACTGTCATTACTCTTTCACTTGATGCATGTTATGTTTTAATTATATCTTGCTTATCTATTGCTCAACATGTCGTTGACTCTGTTCCTTGGTGTGCAGACTCCTCAGGTGAGTACTACTATGAGGAGTAGGCTGGTGAGGAGATCCCAGATGATCTCCAACCAGCAGAGGAGGCACGAGAGTGGAGTGCCGATGACGTAGAGTAACGTCATCACTACCAGGCACATGAGAGATTCATTTTGGGGACATTTCATTAGATTTTATTTATGTCATTGTTATTAACGTTGGAACTTTCTTTCATTGACTTCGTTGATTTAATGATCTTAATTTTGGGATGTTCGTTGTAATTAATTTAACTTCTATATAGGTTTAATTATTCTTCTTGCAACTTTAAATTTAATTGAGAGTTATTATCCATTGTTGATATCAATGTATGAATTCCGCTATTTGTTTATGATTTGAGGTTCAAATACATTATCCTCACAGCGGACTTACGATCCTTGGGCCTATAAAGGACAAAATTTTTAAATTAGTCCTAAATTTCACTCCTCGGATCCGGTTATTTCTCTAATCGGGTTCGAGGGACGTGACACTCGTGGTTTGAAGCAAACTGCCCGACAAAGCAGACAGTAGAACTAATTTGAATAGAAAAATTAGAAAGCCAAGAAGGATATTGAGGAACCCAGAGTCTTCTGAGGGAGCATGGAAGACATGAGTGAAGAAATTCTACCCAATCTGAGGAAAATGCATTCGAAAACGGAACCTCTACTGGAGGCCAAATAGATTTTATGATCTCTCTAACTTGGATGGGAATTCCAATATGTTAGAATATGAGTTACAACTTACAACTGATTACATTCATGCCTAGTTGAAAAAGGAATATTGAAAAGAACATTGATAGGGACAATGAGAACCATAAAAATACCATAACCAGAATACAGGGCCTGTAATCTAATAGCCTCCATCCTGCTCCAGTATGTGAATCTTCTAGTTTAACATAAAAAAAGGGAATCAATACACCTCAAATGTATGCAGAGATCATAATTAGAACTATGCATTTACAACTTTCTTCTGTGGGGCTTGTTGAAATGAAAGTTAAGTGGTGATCTGTAATCCTACCATTATTCCTCTTACATGATTGTCGTGGATGAAGACCTGTGGCATTTGGTGATCCAAATGGTGTAGCTTGAAGGTAAGCCCTCTTGTCACCTTGAAGGTGGTAAATTTTTTTCCTGTTTTATACAGCTTTACGTCCACCTTGTTGGATACAAACTTATAAACCTAACACTGGAATGTAGGCCATGGGAGCATGAGCTGGGTTTTCCACATTTGCGGTTTTGACCAAGTCATCCATGGGTGCATGAGCTGGGCTTTCCATATGTGGATTTGTCTAAAAGTTTAGGTTGATGAGCTGCGCTTTTTAAATTGATGGGTTTGACTGATCATGGTTAGGTTGGCTAATAAAACTGATCATCGAGATTTGCAACATCAAAATGAAATTCGGATTCCTAATCATATTTAGATTTGCAAGATCATAATGAACTCATTCTTATGTGATAAAAGCTGTCAAAAGTAAAATTTTGAAAACAACTAGGAGACTAAATGCATTTAAGCCTCATGAACATTACTTAATTTGATTCTACAGATTATATCATTGTCCTATTGTGTTGACGCACTACCTTTATCACCTCTTGTTCAAGTGCAGGTAGTAACTGATTTGATTTAGTTTAATAAACATCAGGTCCACAATTTCTCAGAAAATTTTTGCCATCTCTGTGAACAACAGAGCCATTTGGACAACAAGAGAGAAACAACATTGATCTTAGGATATTTTAGCATGGCCTTTACGTTCATAAAAAAGCAAGGTGAAGGTTTCCCTAAGAAAGCAGAAACAAAGGGTACTTTTTAACCTATTCATTGATACTTTACGGATCCTTGATTTTAATATGCATAGTGCCTCCTTTACTTGGTCAAATATTACTGATACCAGAGATGAATTCAAGTTTAGCTAGATACTTGATTAACATTCAGTCCAAATATACCTTTAGACAATCCTCTATATTTTGTCTTATTGTGTCATAACCTATAAGCCACATAGGTTCTGTTTTATATTTTAACATTTGGTTTAAACGCGAGGACATTTTATTATTGTGCCAAGGGCCGTGCTGGGCCGAGGGAATGGGTACGGCCCGCTTGGCCCGCCCAAAAATGGCCTTTTTTTTTAATTGTCCATTTACGCCCCCCTCCCCCCAAAACAGGCATAAAACGGTCATATAATGGGTATTTTGTTGTCCTTTCTAATTTTACAAAGTCTATAAATACTCTAACCCTCCCATTCTTCTCAGTGGAGTAAGTCGAGTTTGACCGAACCACTTAAATATCTTTGTCATTCTCCGTGCTTGTGTTCTAATTTTTAATTTCAATACCGAAAAGAGGCACGCCGAGCACGCCAAACACGGGGACACGGCATGGCCCGCTAGATGAGGCGAAGTGGTGCCAGCTCGGCCAGTGGCCCATTTGGGCCAAGATTTGGTGGGCTGGGCCGTTGACATCTCTAGCCACTTCTAACCTCCTTGCCATCGTTTGCAAAAATGACTTCCCATAGCAATATATCCTATTATGTTCATGGTAGCCTACCTTCTTCTTTGGCATAAGGCATGGCCCAGCAAAGAAAAAACCGTACCAGAGCCATGCCCGCACCTCCCCCCCCCCCCCCCCCCCAAAAAAAAACGGTTGTATTTTTTTTTTTTTTTTTTTACCCTTGGCCTTTTACCCTCTCCTCCCCCACCAACAACTTTAAATGGTCAAATAGGGGGTTTCAGATATTTTCACCATTTTTTACCATTATACCCCCTCCGACTTCCAGAAAAAGGGTAAATGAGGGGTATTTTTTGTCATTTCAACACAGCTTTCACACTTTATCTAAGCTCTCTCAATCTCTCTAAGCTCTTCAAGAAAGGATTTCCAACATTTCAAGGCTAGGAAGTTCTCTATAACTAGTCACTACTAAAGGAGCTCTCTCCCACTCTCTTAATTAGCAAAACTTCTCCATTAGCCCTCCCTCTCTCTCTCTTAGAGGTATTTATTAGTTTAAATTTTAAATTTTATTTAGAAATAATATACATAGTAATACTATATATTAAGTTTCATCTTTTCCCCATTCTTATATTAAATATAATAAGAAATACATTATATATAACTATTTATATATATTTTTTTTTGTAAAATTTATTTCTTTTTAACATGGCTGGACCATCACATCCATTGGACATGGACTTCTCTCCAAATGAGGAAGATCTTGGAAATTTGCCTCACGATCAGGTCCATGATCAGGGGATAGAAGTAGAAAGCCATCCCCAATCTACTGAACCAAGTTATTCAACTAGAAATAAAATAAAAAGGACTTCTATAGTTTGGAACTATTTTCAAAATTGTTGAGATCTCTGACCCTAGAGGAGTAGAGAAAAAGGCACAATGTAAAAATTGCAAAGAACTTTACAGTTAGGGTTGCAAATGGGTATCCGAATCTCCAATTACTCAGAAGTTCCAACCCGTAAAAAATTGGGTTTGGAGCCGATTTTAGGTTCCGATTCATAAACGGGTCCTGGCCCGGAACCTAATTTAGGTTTCTATTGATAAACGGGTCCGGTTCCGAGTCTATATAGGTTCCGACCCATGGACCAAGTACCCGGCATATAAGCCTTTGATATTGCAAATTGTACCTCAAAATCTTTTTTTATTATATTTTTTTGTATAATATTAGAGGTAGTGGACGTGATGCAGTGTTATAGGCTTGAAGATATGCTTATTTTAAGAAAAAATAAGAATAAAGAGAAATTAAAATCGATTTTAGAATTAGATTCCAGTCCCCTAGGTAGACTCGGTTCCGGATCCCGGTTTTCCTATCGAAACCAGCTCTGGAACCAACAAAACAGGTTTTGAGTCAAAACCGGATCGGAACTGGAGTCGTTATTTAGAAACGGCTCCGGGTCCAGGTCCACTATGGTTCCAATCTCGAATCGTTCCGTTCGCAACCCTATTTACTATTGCAGATCATCAAGGGGCACTGACTACCTTCTTAGACACTTGAAATCGTGTATGCCCAGACATATGAGATAAAATGCCAATGTCGGGGCGGGACTGTCCAAACCCAACTTTCTCAAAGCGCTTCAAGTGGTGGTTTAAGAGTTTTTACCTATGACCCTAATAATGCTATATACCAACTAATAAGAATTCTTATACTTCCCAATTACCATTTGTTCTTGCAGAAGATTGATCATTTCAAGACTTTGAGAGGCAATTGTTTGCCCCACAATGCCGAAGGATTTCTAAAGTCACTACAAGAAATGATGCAATAAAAACTTTCCTCAAAGAAAAAGAGAATTTAAAAGCCACTTTTCAAAACATACCTGAAAAAGTGGCATTGACTTTAGATTTATGGACATCCAAACAAAATGTGGAGTACATTTTAATGACATCACATTATATTGAAAGTAATTGGATTGTGCACAAGAGAATGATTGGGTTTACTTTACAAGAGTTCCTAGACATTGGTGCTATGATAGGGTCCACTATCCTTGAAAAATGAGTGAGTATAGTATTGAAAATGAAGTAAATATTGATTTAACTCTATATATAATGCAAGAATATTGAACATAGAGTAATTGTTATAACTTCAAATAATTCAAGCTCCAACAATGTTGTAGTAGAGTTAATAAAATTTGCTTTTCAACTGAATTTAAACCTATCTCATCTATTAATATGATTATTTGTTTTATTATTCATGTGCCATTTTTATATGCATTGAATTAATTTTAGTTTTCCTAGTTTAATCTCATACTTTAGCATCAGATTTCTTTAATTCGGATATTGATTATCTTTGCAGTTTAATTACTGATCCATTATTTTGTTCTACAATGGATTAAAATTTACTTCAATAGATTGCATTTAAAAGAAGTGATCTGCAATTGTTTTGCCTTCTCTTACATGACCCATAGAATTTTGAATTGAATAGGACAAAAGAGATTTTTGGAATAAACAGATTGCCTCTATATCACATTGTTATATCTCTTTTTTTTTTTTTTTTTCTTTTACGTTATTCTGTCGATTAAAGTTGTTCTATCTTCATCCCATGTATAACAATGCATAATATACATATTGCAATCTGTTTGAGAACTAAACACTCCTTATAATAGTGCATGATAAATAGATTGCAATCTTTTTGACAAACAAATTGCAGTTTGTCAATCCCACTCCTTATCATCTCATTCTGCTCCCTACAGTGCATGATAGAAGGGCATGCATCTTATTTATGGTATCATATAACACTTCATTGGAAGAAACAGTCTTTTTCTTCTAATCAAGTAATCAATAGGCAGTGCATCCTCTCTATCAGGTGGATCATCATAAAGAGACCATACTCCAATACATCTCTGTTGATGTCTCTATAGTTTTTACTAATTAGAAATATGTGTAGGCTCAACTTTAACCCAACTAAATTTTTTAGTGGGTATGAAGATAACAACTCGAACCCAATCTGAGAGTTAAAAAGTGGGGCCTCAGTTAACTGGTCAGGTCCGGGTTGGATAGGCAAGTCAAATATCAATTATGCACTCAACATGAATCCAACCCATTTATTCACCAGGACAACTTTATCAAACCCAACTCCATCTGAAGATAAAATGAATCCTGAATTTTCACGGTGGGTTTGGGCTGAGTTGGAAGATTGGGTCAAGAATTGACGCCCCTAGACTAGGGACTTGGAGGATTTCTAAATTCAATAAGTATTTTTCCATTTGGGTCAAACCCCCATAGTTAAAATTAGATCCATCTGTATCCCATGAATCTTTTGATTGGTGACTTGACTGATCTTTAAACAGACCATTGTTATTCTCGTTCAGACTGGCATGTCAGAATTTTGGTGCAAAAATGTTCCACTCTCCTCAAGGGATTTAAAGCAAGGAGCATAGAGAATACCAGGTTTTAAGACTTCTCTCCAAGCCTGCTTTCCCTTTTGGTTTCTCTCTTTGTTCTTTGTTTTGTATATCTGGCTCTGCTTGTGTATTTATGTCTTTGCTTTGTCTACTTTTTGGTCCTCCCTTTGCTTGTCCCCTGCAGGTTGCTCCATCTTACCCAAGTGATGCTTTCAAGTATAGTTGGTCTGTGGTACAGCAGGTCCTTCTGCTTTTTCAGCGTCAAGTCGTTTCTCCTGGAATTTAAACTCACGACTGATTTGCTTTGATACCATATAAAGTTTCCTCCTCTAACCATTCCTTCCAAAATCAATCCAAAATCTCCTTGAGGCATTAGTAGAGGCAGCATAAATACTTTTCAATAAATCATACCTTCCAAAAAAATGAAGAGGCTCTTCCTATATGTGCTGCTTCATTTCTTCATATGCTCTCAAAATTCCCACTCGATTGCAGTAGATACCATATCCTTAGGCCTATCTCTCTCTGGAGACCACACCATATCCTCTAAAGGTGGCATCTTTGAATTGGGTTTCTTCAAACCAGGCGTGCGAGAGAAGTACTACATAGGCATATGGTACAAGCAATTACCAGAAAAAACAGTTGTTTGGGTAGCAAACAGAGAAACACCGGTCCAGAATAAGTCCTCTTCACAGCTAAAAATCGATCAAGATGGTAATCTTGTCATCCTGAATCAGTTTTATAGGCCAATATGGTCCACAAATATATCCTCAATCGGGACAAATAATACTGTTGCGGAGCTTCATGACACCGGAAATCTTGCTTTGAGAGATGGGTCGGATTCCTCTGTTGTTATTTGGCAGAGCTTTGATAACCCAACTGATACATGGCTTCCCAAAGCATGCCTTGGGAGGAACAAGGTTACGGGAGAGACCAAGAGCCTGATTACATGGAAATATCATGATGATCCCACGCCCGGAATGTTTTCATTTGGGATTGATCCCAATGGAACTGATCAGTACGTTGCGCTATGGAATGGGTCCAAAGTGTATTGGAGAACTGGAGTTTGGAATGGGCAGTATTTTGATGGACTTCCCGAACTGGTTTTGATTTCAAAATATTTGATGAATTTCAGTTTTGTTGAGACAGCGAACAGAAGTTGTTTCACTTACATTCCTCTCAATAGTTCTTTTGTCACTAGAAGTGTCTTGGACTTCTCTGGTCAAATCAAGCAAAGCTTATGGTTGGAGTCTTCTAGACAATGGAATTATATTTGGCTTAAGCCAATAGATCAATGTGAGGTCTATTCTATTTGCGGAACTTTTGGAGTCTGTAGTAAGAATAGCGAGCCCTTTTGTTCATGTTTGAATGGCTTTCAACCGAGGTCTAGAGAAGATTGGAATTTGAGCAATTGGTCGGGTGGGTGTGCGAGAAAAACCCATTTTGAATGTGGTGGTAACAGCTCGGATAATGGACAAAAAAGTGGATTTTTGATGATTCCCAATATGGGGTTGCCCATAAATAGTCATTCATTGACAGTCAGAAGCCAGAAAGAATGTGAGTCTTCTTGCTTGAGCAGCTGTTCCTGTACTGCTTATGCTTACTACAATGGATGCTCATTGTGGAACAGTGATCTGATTAATCTTCAACAGCTTTCAAATGGTGAAGGACGAGATCTTTATCTCCGCCTCGCAGCAACCGAGTTGCAAGACTTGGGCCGAAAGAAAGGAGGGATGACTGGGGCTACTATAGGTGCAATGGTTGGATCTGCATCTACATTGACTGTTGTTACAATCCTTCTGATTTGGAGGTACATAAGGAGTCAACAAATGACATCTTTGAAGGTTGCTTGGGGCTCTTTAGTGTCATTTAGCTACAGGGAGTTACAGATCATCACTAAGAATTTCTCAGAAAAGTTAGGGAGAGGAAGTTTTGGAACTGTTTTTAAAGGAAGTTTGCCTGATTCAACCTCTGTAGCTGTGAAGAAACTAGAAGGCCTTAAACAAGGAGAGAAGCAGTTCCGAGCGGAGGTGAGCACAATCGGGGCAATTCAGCATATTAATCTCATTCGCCTTCATGGATTTTGTTCCCAAGGTATGAATAGAATGCTAGTTTATGATTACATGCCAAATAGTTCTTTAGATACTCATTTATTTCAAAAGAATTCAGAGACTATAGATTGGAATATTAGATACCAAATTGCACTTGGGACAGCCAGAGGGTTAGCCTATCTCCATGAGGAGTGCAGAGACTGCATCATACATTGCGACATCAAGCCAGAGAATGTCCTTTTGGATGCTGCATTTTGCCCCAAAGTGGCAGATTTTGGTATGGCAAAGCTCATTGGGCGGGAGTACAGTCGGGTTTTGACATCCATAAGAGGAACTATTGGCTATCTTGCACCAGAGTGGATTTCAGGAGTTGCTATCACATCGAAAGCTGATGTTTATAGCTTCGGGATGATGCTATTTGAAATCATATCAGGGAAGAGAAATTCAGAGAAATTGGGGGATGGGGAGTTAGCTTTCTTCCCTTGTTGGGCTGTGGGAAAAATAGCCAAAGGTGAAGTTCTGGACCTGTTGGATCATCGATTGGATGGTAATGCTAAAATTGAAGAACTAACGAGAGCTTCTAGAGTTGCTTGTTGGTGCATCCAAGACGATGAAAATGATAGGCCAGCAATGGGGTACGTCGTCCAGATTCTAGAGGGTTTAATAGATGTAAACATGCCTCCGATCCCAAGGTCTATCAGAATTGTTATAGACAATTCATCATAGATTTTCTCTTCTGGCATTGTTGTTGAAGTAGTCTACTTGAAGTTCTCAGACTATTAATGGACATGCTTTAAGTATTGATCTTGTTGGAGATTAGTATAACAGTTTGCATTCCATCATTTTGGTTTCAACATGTATCCTAGATACACTTTTCTTGTCTTCTTTTCCCTTTTCTTTTCTGTACTAATCTTGTAAATGTCATGATGGTTCTATTTATGTTCTTAAAATCTTTTTGAGAGTGTGTGGATGTTCCTATAATCTCAAGTTGGCTGGGCAATATGGAATATTCTATGTTAAGGTTGAATATTTTGTAGTATCATAAAAAAGGTCTATGTGGGCACATTGGTGATGGAGTTTACGACATTTCCTCCACCTCCAACTGGCCACTCTGCAACAAGGCTACTAGAGAGAAGAGAGAGAGAGAGAGAGAGAGAGAGAGAGAGAGAGAGAGTTAGGGTTTGCACTACAAGAAAAACTGCTTTTAGCGGGGGCCAGCGGCCGCCGGTAAAAGTGGTATTGGCTGCCGGTAAAACCTTTAGCGGCGGTCAGGCTGGCTACCACTTGGCGACGGTATACATCGGATGGGTAAAGGTTTCAGCGGCAGTCACTGGCCGCTGCTATATATATATATTACAGCGGCTCTAGCCGCCTGTAAAAGAAATCTATGGACTGATAAGACGTAAGAAATTTTTAGCGAGGGTCGTTGGCCGCTGGTAATAGTAAGAATGGCTGCCGCTAAAAATCAGTTTTTTGTAGGGTGGCCTTGTGACCACAGCTAAAAGCAGGATTAAAAAAAATTGATTGGGGCCATATGATCGCCACTTCCAAAATTAATATTTTTTTTTTACAAATATCAGCCCACATGAAGCACAGAAATACCTACCAAGATCTTGATGATCTACCAATCCTCACCACAACTTAGATAAATACAAAAGTAATAACAATAGCATTCATAGGGAAGACTTATCAATGGCCAGGAATAGTTAATACATCCAACCCATTTTGATCTATCTTAACATGACATTATAGCCCAATATTCCTCTTCAATAATGCTATTGACCAAAAGAAAAATAAACAACCATCATCATTAACCCATTTATTTATGATGGATCTAGAGAGAGACATGAGAAGGACCCTTCACAATCTATACAGCAAATAATAGAGAGAGAGAGAGAGAGAGAGAGAGAGAGAGAGAGAGAGAGAAACAATAAGAAAAACACAACTCACAAACAGCTCATGTGATACGGATGTATGTATCGTTGTACACCCACAATGAGTAGACTTACTTAGAAAATTCCCAATCAAGCTTGGAGTGGCTGGAAGAGCTTCATGTAGCTGGTGTGGGATCAAAGGCGGGTGACCATTTCGTCGCCGCAACCACAGAATTTTTCCGTTGCTGCTGTGCCCTGTTGGGCATAGCATTCCTAATCTTGAGCAAGTCAAGTGTCTCCACATACTTCTGCACTGTCCTCACCTAAATATAAAAATTAAAAAAAAAAAAAAAAACCCAAAACAAATTGAGAGAATTTTAGAATGAAAAGGATCCACAAACTAACAAATTACAATAATGTGAGCGTTTGGATGCAACCCAATTTGCAATCTACATTGAATATCATTGACCAAGTAATTGTAATTACAAACACAGGCCAAAGTGTATCTATTGACCAACCCACCTGTAAATTTTGGCATCAAGCCCAATTTTACACTCATTAAACCATCACTCACCATCGGATTGAATCACAAAAAAAGGCCATTATTAAGCTTTAATACTATTAAATCATCTCTCTTTTGTTTTTTTTTTTTTCCTTTTTTGTTTCTTCTTCTCTGTTGTATATGGATGTTGGGAAAATCAGAGTGCAAACTGCAATTCTGCTAAGAAACAACCCCTACAGATCAAGACAAATAAAATTTTTAGAAAATTCTCTTCTATGAACCCTCGAGTGCAAAAAATTTCTCTTCTCCACTGGTAGTAGGAACTCTTCAAAAACAGTCAAGAATAATTTTCTTTTTTTTCACATTCAATCCAACACAGTTTACATAATTTAGATAGCCATAAAATCTGGGCCAGGTCAAATCAGGTTGGAGGGATGATTTTTTTTTAATCCCCCTTGTCCATAAGAAGACCTTTCTATCTGCGTACCCTTCTTCTACTAATATAAGTACACATTGAAAATTGTGCCCAACAACATGATTCATAACAAGAACATCCTTCCATCATGCAGAATGCTTATCTATGTATGCTTCAAAAGCATGTGTTTGCAGATTCTGTAAGATCTAATATGGTTTGTGATGAAAATCAAACCTATGGATCTTGATTTATGCATAAACAATTAACAATCTCAAATAATAAAAGCGTACCTTGCGCCATAATGGAGATGATGAGCAGAACTCTTTTCTGAAATTGAGTTTTCTCCTATCTCTCTTATTACTCACTCCAATCTGCGTGAAGTTGATAGTTACTTTTCAGATCTTGTAGGTTAAGAAGAGGACCGGAAAACCATATAATATAGATAAGCCCTAAAGAGATTTCTTATCATCAAAGAAATCTAATAAAAGTAAGTTTCCTTAGTTCCCTCAGATTAGCCAACAAGAGTCCTATTTGATTTGGGCTTACTAAAATTGAATCCAAGAGAAAATTAGTAAATCCAAAAACCAAAGGGAAAAGGAACTTAAATTAATGGGATCAAACCGTGGGTCCCAACAATGTTGCACATGTGGTCATGAGGACCACTCATGTCTAACAATCTCCCACTTGGTCTGAATGACCACACATATGTGATCTCCCACTTGGTCATGATAACCACCAATATTCAATCCACCTTCTATATTTATTTTTATTTTGAAAACTATGTTTTATAAAATGACTCAACTTGGATTCAACAGATTTTAAAATCCCGACGAGTGGCCACTCATTTGTAAAAACAGCCCAATCAACCTTGTTTTTGCTAATTCTTATATACTGTAACAAAATGAAACCAATAATGCGAGTCATGGCGGTCAAATATCAATTTTGCGACATAATTCCTTCCATGTACCACAACATTAGTGATTCCATTTAGTCAAGTCACAAATTGATGAAAAATAGTAGGAGTGGACTAAAATTCCTATTTATTGGTCCAACTGAAATTTATCTTGCTTTTCAATAATGAATTAATTGTTCACACAAAAATTAAGCAAGAGAACATAATCATAATTAATGATAACCGATCAACAAAAATGTCTAAGTAAATAGCATAAATCCTTTCAACCACAAACATTAAGGTAACACAATGAGACCCATTGCTTTAACATGATCATTATAGGCCTCTGTAGGTAATGCTTTGGTCATAGGATCTGCAATCATGAGCTTTGTACTGATCTGCTCTATAGACACTAAACCATCCCGAACCTTCTCTTTAACGGCAAGGTATTTAATCTGAAAGTATTTTGCAGCGCTAGAACTCTTGTCGTTGTTAGAGAAGCGAACAGATGATATATTATCACAATAAATTTTCAGTGGCTTAGAAATGGAATCCATGATCTGAAGCCCTGAAATAAAATTTCGCAGCCATACAGCTTGATTAGTGGCCTCAAAGCATGTCACAAATTCTGCTTGAAATGTGGAAGAAGCAGTTGTAGTCTGTTTAACACTTTTCCACGAAACAGGCGCACCAGCAAGGAGAAAAATATATTCAGATGTAGATCTCCTTGTGTCGACACATCCAGCAAAATCTGAGTCTGAATATCCAATCACTTCCAAGTGATTAGATTTTCTATAAGTGAGCATATGTTCTTTAGTCCCTTGTAAATATTGCATAACCTTCTTTGTTGCTTTCCAATGTACCATGGCAGGATTAGACTGATACCTTCCTAACATGCTAACTGAAAAAAATGATGTCAGGATGGGTACAAGTCTGAGCATATAAAAGACTTCCTACAACGTAAGTATATGGAATATCTTGCATCTTTTTTCTCTCGATGTCATTTTTTGGACATTGATCTTTGGAGAATATATCACCTCTTGATATGGGTGCTTTTCCTCCAGAACAATTCTGCATATTGAATCTTTCAAGAACTCTGTTGATATAGGCTTTCTGTGAAAGTCCTAATAATCCTCGAGATCTGTTTCTAATAATCTCGATTCCAAGCACATAGGATGTTTCACCCATATCTTTCATTTCAAAATTCTCTGTGAGGTATTCTTTTATTGCATGTAGTAGGCTAAGATCACTACTAGCAAATAGAATGTCATCTACATATAGGACTAAAATAATGAACTTGCTCCCACTAATCTTCAGGTATATACATTGATCAACAATGTTTTCCTTAAACCCGAAGGAGGTAATGGTATCATGGAACTTAATATACCATTGCCTTGAAGCTTGTTTGAGTCCATCAATAGATTTCTTTAATCTACAAACTATTTTTCTTTGCCTTTTTCCTCAAATCCTTCTGGTTGTTTCATATATACCTCTTCAGATAAATTTCCATTTAAGAACGCTGTTTTCACATCCATTTGATGTAACTCTAAAGTAAAATGAGCTACTAATGCCATTATGATTCGAAAAGTGTCCTTTGAAGAAACTGGTGAAAAGGTCTCTTTATAATCAATATTTTGCCTTTGAGTAAATCCCTTAACTACAAGTCTGGCCTTAAATCGTTCGATTTTGCCCTTTGAGTCTCGCTTGGTCTTAAAGATCCATTTACATCCAATAGGCGCAGACCCTTGAGGCAATTCGATGAGATCCCAGACTTCATTTAATGACATAGATTTTAACTCTTCTTGCATGGCATCAATACATTTATTCGAATCATCTCCTTTAATGGCTTGTGAAAATGTTACCGGATCTTCTTTAATACCTATGTCAAAATCTGATTCTTGAAGATAAACAACATAGTCATCCGATATAGTAGACCTCTTAGATCTTTGAGATCTTCTTAAAGCTTCTGGTTCTGCTAAATTTTGATTCGGATGAATAATATCTTCAATCATATCATTATGAGTGACATTCTCATCTAGTGGTGCATTTGGTATGATAGGTTGTATTTCCATCGTATCGTTCTGAACGAAATCATTTGGAATACCAACTCTAATCGTTTCAATCGGTACTTGAATAGGTATCCGATGTTCTTCAAATACCACATTTTGTGGTGCATTGCTCCCACTAATGTCATCATTTTCTATGAATTCGACATTTCCGGTTTCAACAATTCTAGTGGTATGAGTAGGACAGTAAGATCTAAAACATTTGGACCTTTCAGGATATCCAATAAAATACCCACTGATAGTCCTAGGGTCCAATTTTCTCTCTTGTGGGTCATAAATTCTAGCTTCCGCTGGACAACCCCAAACAAGCAGATATTCTAAGCTTGGCTTCTTACATGTCCATAACTCGTAAGGAATTTTAGGAACAGCCTTAGTGGGTACACAGTTTATGACATATGCAGCTGTTTTGAGGGCTTCTCCCCACAGAGTTAGGTAATTTAGAATTAATTAACATACTCCATACCATTTCCATAAGCGTTCTATTACGTCTTTCAGCCACACCATTTTGATGTGGAGAGCCAGGTAATGTATATTCAGCACGAATACCATGACTTTCTAGGAATTTCGCAAATGGGCTAGGATTTTGACCCGGTTCATCATATCTCCCATAATACTCTCCACCCCTATCAGATCTCACAACTTTTATTTTTCTGTCTAATTGTTTTTCAACTTCAGCCTTGTAGATTTCAAAGGCTTTTAAAGATTCTGATTTCTCATATGACAGGTAGACATATCCATATCTAGTGAAATCATCAATAAAGGTGATAAAGTATTTTTGACCACTATAACATGTAGGAAAATAACCAAAAATATCTGTATAGATTAATTCAAGTGGTTCTAAACGTCTTGTGGCCTTATGTTTATTGGTGTTTTTGGTCTGCTTACCTTTCATGCAGTCTATACAAACACCAAAATCAGTAAAATTTAAGGCTCTTAACACCCCACCATTTACTAATCTCTTTATTCTCTCTTGAGAGATGTGTCCTAGCCTTTTATGCCACAAGATTGAGGAGTTTTCATTCAAAATTCCTCTTTTAATACCAACATTCATAACATTATTCTCATGCAAGATAAGTAAGGAACTGGCAAAATATGGATCCAGATTCAATTTATAAAGTCCATCACATAAAATACCACCACTAATTAAAACTTGATTCTTATAAATACTCAGGTACTATGTCCAAAAGAGAAGTTATAACCTTTTAAATCAAGTCTAGATAAAGAAATTAAATTTCTACTGATCGTAGGAACATAAAAAGTGGTATTACGGTCCAACTTATTGAATCCAGAATCCAGAATCAAACTGCAAGTCCCCATCGCTTTCACTTCAACCTCCAGCCGGTTTCCCATAAAAATGTTTCTTTGATCATTGTGTGGACTCCGGCTTGAGTGAAAGCCCTGCATGGAATTTGCCACATGAACAGTGGCACCAGAATCAATCCACAAAGTATTTGAAGGAACATCTAAAAGATTTATTTCATAACAAACAAAAGACTTATTTATACCTCTAGATTCAAGCCATTTCTGTCTCTTCAAGCAGTCTTTCCTCATATGTCCCTTTTTGCGGCAGAAGAAGCACCTTGGTTCATTACCCTTCTTCCCGACTTGGTCAGTCTCAGCAGGTTTCTTGCCTTTCTTTTTCTGACCTTTCTTTCCCTTGGGATATGGTTTCTTGTTTGAAGGGGTGTTGGAGATGAAATTTACTTTATGTAACTGCCCTTCCTGCCTAAGTCTGCCTTTTTCTTGGACACACATTGAGACCATCTCATTCATAGTCCATTTCTCCTTATGAGTATTATATGAAATTTTGAAAGGTCCAAATTGAGGGGGTAAGGAGTTCAAAATAAATTGGACTATGTAATTTTCAGAAATTGTCATTTCAAGAGAGTTGAGTTGGGCCGCTATATCCCTCATCTTCATGATATGTTCCCCAATACCGCTAGATCCATCATATTTCATTGAAGATAATTTGGCAATCAAAGTAGCTGCTAAAGCCTTATCATATGCTTAAAATTGCTGCTCCACAGATTCTAGATAGGCCTTTGCATTTTCATTATCCGGGATAGAGCTACGGATATTTTTAGTTATGGATCTTTTGATCATTATGAGACTTAGACGGTTGGCGTTTGTCCATTTTTCATAATATGCTCTCGCAGCTTGAGAGCTATTTTCAGTAAGATCAGCGGGTTTGGGTTCCATAATTGCAGTGTCCAAGTTTAAGCAGCCCAATGTTAATAAAAGTTCATCTTCCAATCAGTGAAATTTGATCCATTTAACATTAGAATACTCGAGAGATGTCCATTCAAGGCAGCGGGAGTCAATGCGGGAATATAAAGGGAAAAAAATGCTCAATTACTTTAATACTTTGAGTTCATGCTAAAACATTAATCTAGAATGATTCGGTGCATAAATGAAACATATATGGTGAGTGATCCAGTTTATCATCATAGTCCCTCCTTTGGGTCGAGACTATAACATGCAATAGGAATGCTCGTGGAGGAATCCTATCCATCCATAGGGCTAATTAGATTGTATGAGCGCAATTCGCTAGGCTTTATACCTTTGGGTATAGGAACCAAAACCAATTGGGTACATATATCAAATTACCCTATTCCGATCTTATAATTATTTGAGTGGCGATCGAACCTTTGGACCGATTCTCACTCTCATAATTTAGGATCGCAAGTCTAATGCTATTATCCTTACACAAGAAATAGTGTTAAGGGTCTTAAATTTCAATTGATACCTACAAGTTCTTCATAATTGGGCCACTTTTGTGACTACCATACTATTTAAAACTATAGGTCTCAATTGAATTAATAGCATTTATAATAAGACATAAAGGGGTCTAATTAAGATTGATTATAACGTCACTAGTGGTGCCTCAAAAAAAAAATTTTAGGTTACGCTACATGGATATAAATAAAATGATGGGCCCTAAGCATATGACCCAAAATAAGCAAACCCAATAAAAGTGACATAATAAGACCAATCTAAGCAAAAAATAATTAAACCCACTAAAAAAAATTGGAATAATAAAATCATAAGAAAATTACATCAAACAAACTTAATAAGTCAAAAGGGTCTAATATAGTTTCATTAGAGACTAAGGGTCCCTTTCTAAATTCTAGAAACTCATGGGGTAAATAAATAATTATTCAAACTCAATTCCACATGGGATGACATCATCAGTTTCCTTTTATATCAAGTCATCCCCACAATTAATTGATTCTTTCTTAAAAAATGCACAAGTCAAAGAGTTCTACAATTTCCATGGTCCCTCAGACCACCGAAAACCCTCTCATCTTTCCCACCTTGCCACGTTTTGTAACAGAACGTCTGCAACTAAAACTTCCTCACATGGGCAATAAAAATGGCTAAAAAAACGTGGGCTCCACTGATCATAACCAAGATCGGACCCCACCAACAAATTCGCCCAGGGCCCTTTTCCAAGATGTAGGGACAAGATCTGCAATCAATGGCCCACTTTGGGGCCCACAATCAAAAAAAGAAAAAGAAAAATGGAATAACCCTTTCTTTCTCAAGGCCGTCAGCCCCTTTTGGTCGTCGGATGGTGGACCAAATGGGGCCCACCTCACATGAGTGCACATCCCTAACGTCGCCCCGCCAAGTCCGGCCCGATGAACGGACCAGATGATGAGATCGGATCATCCAAGTGGGACCTACATAGCCTGATGCCCAAGGTTTTATTTTCCTTTTAATCCAAACACTTAGTGGGTCGGGGAAGGGGGCGCCAAATCTCTTAGTCTTAGGGATATACAGTAACAGGGTCCAAAGCGCCTGATTCAGAAGGCAAAGAAAAAAAGCCTTCTTGTACAGTAAAGGGTCCAAAACGAATCACATGGAACAGATGAAGAGATCCTATATTCCGGCGATCCACAACAAGAACCGAACCGTCAAACGCAAAATCTCGTTCTGATTGTTCTCCAATATAAAAAAAGAATGCATAAATCACAACCATGGCTCTGATACTAATTGTAAGATCCATATGTTTGATTTTCATCACAAACCATATTAGATCTTACAGATTCACCTTCACTTATACTTGCTATATTTTACCATTCAAAATCTATTTTACTTTCACAGTAATCACAAATATCCTCCCACAAGATGGCACATGAATCATCCAACAAACGACAGAAAAAAGATAAGAATGGATGCACTAAATAAAGTAAAAGATACATTAAAACATTAAGAGTTCTGAGCGTAAACCAAACCAAAACAAAACATTAGAGGGTACTTCTAACTTCTGAACCTAAACCAAACTAAAACATTAGAGAGTTGTGACCCTAAACATAACCATCTTTTATTTTGCTAACTCCACGAATTCCCTAGATAAAAAACAAACAGGTTCTATAAGAACCAACAATATTAGGTACCCAAAGCACAAACTTGTCAGGTGAGTTTGGAAGTACACCAAAGCACCTACTTGTGTCAATAAACAACTTGGGTAATGTGATCAAGATAGTGGGGTCCCAAAATGTTAAGAACTTTCTTCTCTAGTTTCTGATGCTTTTTAATAACATTTCCCTAAACTTGATTGGTTAGTATCTATTCAATGGTAACTTATGTTGTGTTTCGATATTTCTTTGCCCCAAGTGAGGGGCCACAGTGTAGTGATAACTAAAATTCCGAAAATTAAAATTAATAACAAGAATTACAATCAATTAAAATTTTCTAAACTAAAAAAAAATAAAAACCTAGGCTAAGAATCCTAAACTACTGATCCCCATAAGAAGAGTTAAAAAACCAATTGCATATAAAAATAAAAATAAAAATCAGCCAAAATGTGAATCTTGTAAGTATTAAAAGTACGCATAGCGTCAATTCAATCCCTCCCATAAAGACGAGCCATCCTTATAAATCCTTATCTATCTACCCATATAAAAGAGAAGAATTGGTCATACTTATTTCTCTACACATCTATCTATCCTTATAAATCCTTATCTACCCTTACAAAAGAGAAGAATTGGTCATGCTTATTTCTCCACATCTATCTATCTATCCATATAAATCCTTATCCTTATAAAAAAGGTGTATATTCTAAATTGTTAATTGATGAGATTTCACACAACCAAAGGCTCAGATCAACGTATATTCATTACTATGAGCCTCATATCATACCATCCCCATAACACCACATGTCCAAGACTTCACCCCCACCTTTCTTTATTAATTTTCCTCTCCAAGCCTCACCATTCTCTCCTTTCTCCACTCACATTCTATCTTCCTCTCATCTCTCGCTTCTTTCTACTCGAAAATCTATATCAGGCACCAAAGCTGCAAATAGAAGACAATGTGCACTCAAAGATCTCAACATAGGAAACTGTGAGAAGATTAACCTAGGCAAGAGATTAATCACTGCAATTCTGGATATCAGCCACCGCCCAAGAATGTGGCGGACACTCTCTGGCGCCCTGGCCAAAATTAAGCCATCAGATCCCTGTCTTGGTGGTAACCATCTTAGTCAAAAACTCTGGATGTTTGAAGTTACCTTTTTTGGCACTTCAAGACCAGAGTTCTTTCACTCGGCCCCCATCTTTGGGCTTGCATTTTTTGCGTCAATGAAAAGTGTTTCTATCAAACAAAAAAATACTGAATTGAAAATGAAGTACCAATACCCGTACTGATTTTCGTGGGTCTATTCCCAACCAATTTCAGAGCAAACTAGCTTAAGTTATAGTGAAAAATGTGAAGGTAAATGCAAATGGACTAACAAGCCAAATCCATGCTTTAAAACTATGAACTTGCTATGTTATAATTACTTGGTACTTATTTCATACTTTTTTCATTTGTTAATGTTGTGGATGTAGTTGATCCTGAGATGGATTTGAAGTTCAAATTTGGATTTGTTTGGACTTTTGTTGTGTTATTTGATTTATAATGGTGGATGTTATTTTGTTGGTATTATGGTGGATGTTACTTTGGCTCATATTAGTTCAGATTTATAATGGTTTTTATTTTAGTGACATTTTTTTCTCGAATTGCGCTTGGGATGCTCTTCTCTTTATGTCACTGTTTATGATGTGGATTTGGTGGGTGTTACCAATTTCCACCACCCATTTATGTTATCAATTCTGCAAATATCAGAAGACATGAATTTCAATAATTATTGTAAAGAATAAGGTTTCAAGCATATCATGACAAATTCAAGTTATCGGTAAGTTTGCAACACTGGTTCCTACAACATAGGCATCAATAGTGGCCTATAGAATTCCATAATCAAACTAGTCCCTAATAAAATAAGATGGGACTTTCAATCAACTGAGCTCCACTTCGAGAACGGCTACTTACCCATGTGGTAAGGAGTGATAGCTCTCACCTTGCTGTCCAGGGTTCCAACCCTGGATATGCCATCTTTCTCGCGTGTGTGAGCTTCTATTTTCGCATGTGCGGGCTTCCTTTCCCACGTGTGTGGGAATCCTGACTCATGGGACCAGCTCCCTTGGCTAGGGTTAAAAAAAAAATCCACTTCTTTGCTAGGCTTTTCTTTTGTAAAAGCTTGAAAAAAAAAAAGGAAAAAAGCTTTATCTTGGTGCGCCTAATGCATTTTACTCGTAAATACAAACTAGAATATGTAATCTTTTCGCCTTCAGTGGAAGAAAGTGACCCCAACATCTTAGCCTTATCTAACTCTCTCTCTCTCTCTTAAAGGTTATCTCTAATACATTCTACTGACAAAGAGAAGCATGACCACATTCTCTCCCTGATCGCTAACTGACAAAGGCACTTTGGTAATTCAATACATATCTTGACTCATTCAACTGTACGTGCTTCAGAATTTCCTAGCCTGTAACCTATTACCGATCTAAAAATAGTGCAGCTCAAATTAAAACTTGATCATGGAAATGACATAAAGCATGACCATGTCAATGTGGAAAACTAGTACATGCAATTGACCATGGCTTGTTAAATGATCCAAACCCATGAATTCTCACTGATTCACAAAGATCCAAAACAGTCCTCTCAAATCACTCTCTTCATATTTAATAGATCTACATAAACTATATGCAGGTCCTAACTTCCATTCTACAAAAAATGACAAACCAATAAAAACCAAGAAATGAAAAGGCACTGAAGCAAGAAGAAGAGAATGGGAGCCATGGATTTTCTCTATGGATTTCTATGTTTTGGGTCTTTTCATGGAAATCTTTAAAAGGGACCCAAATGGATTTTAAGAATATGGAGCACTCATAAAGTTCTAGATTCACAGCCAATGCACTGCTTTTCTTAGTTGACCCAAGGAAAGAAGAGATACTAAAGTCTTCCCAATGTATAAAATCTTCTGACGTATAAGAAACGGTCTCAATGATCATGGCGTGTTAGATGATCCAAACCCATGAATTCTCACTGATTCACAAAGATCCAAAACAGTCCTCTCAAATCACTCTCTTCATATTTAATAGATCTGCATAAACTACATGCAGGTCCTAACTCCAATCTACAAAAAATGACAAAAACCAATAAGAACCAAGAAATGAAAAGGCATTGAAGCAAGAAGAAGAGAATGGGAGCCATGGATTTTCTCTATGGATTTCTTTGTTTTGGGTCTTTTCATGGAAATCTTTAAAAGGGACCCAAATGGATTTTAAGAATATGGAGCACTCACAAACTTCCAGATTCACAGCCAATGCACTACTTTTCCTAGGTGACCCAAGGAAAGAAGAGACACAAAAGTCTTCCCAATGTAGAAAATCTTCTGACGTATAAGAACCGGTCTCAATGATCATTGCCTTTCATTAAACCTCTTCTGACGTATAAGAACCGGTGTGAATGGTCCTTGACATTTATCAAACTGTATTTATGCGTTTGTTCAAACCAAATTACACGGAAGTAAAGTTTTAGAAGTAGCAATGGGTCCGGTCATGGTCAGGTCTGGATTGGGTTGAATAATATGTACGTGTAATATGTGTAGGCTCAACTTTAATCCGACTAATTTTTTTAGTGGGATTGAAGATAACAACTTGAACCCAATCTGAAAGTTAGAAAGGGCTCAATTGGGCCCCAGTTAACTGGTCAGGTACGGGGCGGATTGGCAAGTCAAATATCAAGTATGCACTCAACATGAATCCAATCCATTTATTCACCAGGACAACATTGTCAAACCCAACTCCATCTGAAGATAAAATGAACCCTGAGTATCCAGGTTGGGTTCGTGCTGAGCCGCACGAAGGAATTGCCACCCCTAGACTAGTGGCTTTGGGAATTTCTATATTTACTAAGTATTTTTTCCATTTTGGTCAAACCACCATAGTTAAAATTAGATCCATCTGTATCTCATGAATCTTTTCAATAGTGACTTGACTGACCTTCAAATAGACCATTGTTAATTCTCGTTCAGAATGCCATGTCAGAATTTTGGTGCAAAATGTAAGAAACCATATACCAACCCAAAAGCTTAAGCTGATAGGTGAAAGCCTCATATAGGTATATTAAGATATGTCAAGCTTATTACTTAGGCAATGTGGGATGTGGGACTTCCCAACACAAAAATGTTGCTCTCCTCTCAAGGGATTTAAAGCATGGAGCATAGAGAATACCAGCATTTCAAACACACAAAGTTTTATGACTTCTCTCCAAACCTGCTTTCCCTTTTGGTTTTTCTCTTTGTTCTTTGTTTTGTATTATCTGGCTCGGCTTGTGTGTTTATAAGTATTTGTTTTGTGTACTTTTTGGTCCTCCCCTTCAGTGGCGGACCCAGGATTTTCATTTGGGCGGGGCATACTAGGCAAGACATATATAAGGAAGGTAAAAAAAAAACTGAAAAACAAAACAATAAATCAAATTCAAATCGAAACACTGACCCATAGAACATGCACATTTCTTTAGAAAATCAAGGATCAAAAGGCTCCACTTGCCCAAATTTTCATCCGTTTTGGGTTCTTCCTATTGTCTCGATGACAGTATCAGCTCATGGCCCACCACTTAACTCCATGCCAATATACTTTTATTAAATTAAATACACAACTACTCAGTAAATTATCACAAACTCCACAGCCAAATACCCCCCACCAGCTACCTCAATACCTAACATGCCCATCTAATGAGCAAAAAGTCCTCCCAAATAAAATCATTTATAATTTATGGTTTCTCATTTCAGATCATCAAATCAATGTGATTTCTTTAATTAAGATGGAGATAGATCACAACAAATTCAAAAGAAGGAGAAAAAATGCAAATTCAAACCTCAGAATGGTTTGTAAATGCTACCAAAATTATTCCATCAAAGATCTCTCTACATATAATAGAGTCTTTGGTCCTTCTCTTCCTTTACAGAGACAAGATCAAAAGCCAAACACAAACAAAGATCAAAAGCCAAACACAAATACACAATTAAAAAGTAAGAGAACCACAAAAGATGCTAAAACTCTTAAGAAAAGATCATATCATATCATATTAACTTAAAAAAACTGCATTAGATCAGATATGGTATGATCTAATGCAGATCAAATCAGACCAAGGCTGGCCATAGGGTTGATGACGAGGATCTCATGCAATCACGGAGGTTGGCCAAAAGAGGATCTCATGCATGTATCCACATCATCAATTTGGTTTCAAAAAGTCTATTTGGACAAACTCTATGGACAGAATTTGGGACAAACTGTCCACGTGGCGGAACGTGATTGGGCTCTCTCAAAAGTTGAAATACATTGTCCCAATCACGTTACGCCACGTGGACAGTTTGTCCCAAATTTTGTCCATATAGACACACTGATTTGGTTTTGAATCCCATTTTAGTCTAGCCTCAAAGTCAAAATATTTCAGAATATTGGGGAAATATTTCAGAGTTATATTTCAGAAAAATATGAAAATAAATAAATGTAAAATAAAATATTAAAAGTTAAAAATATATATTGATAGGGCCTTATTTCCTTCCACTTCCATATGATTTGATCTGACGGTAAGATTGAGTACATAATAAAATTAGTAGCCTAATATTATGCGTTTAAAAAAAAAAAGTTTCCTTTCTAAAAGTGTGGTAATATATTAAGCTTAATAATTAATAAGTAGTAAGATACCAAGTACTGACACTTATAAAAGGTTAGGTGTTCATCCTTAGATCAATTGGGCCCATTATAATCCTCGGGATGCTAATTGCTTAAAACATAAAAGCAAGATGACTTTGGAATTCCCTCACCTCGGACAGAAGAACCAAGATGACTGGAAACCCCGCCCTGACTTTTCTCTTTGATAAGGAGGAGGAGGAGGCGACACAATGGCAACACAATGGCGACGGCAGCAAAGACGATTTCACAACGATAATCCTTTTTTACTTATTTTAATTTCTTCCCTTTCCCTTGGTTGCAGAAACATTAATTGCCTCTTTCTCCCTGTAGAAAAAGATGAAAGAAGAGGGGGTTCACTTTAGGGTAGGGCGAGTATTTTGGCTGAAGTGGGGCAATGGTTACAGAGACCATTAGACTCTTTGGAGATTTCTCAATCCAATCCGGGGCGATCGCCCCAGGTGATCATAACGTGCGTCCGCCCCTACAGTCACCTTGCTTGCCCCTGCATGTTGCCATATGCTTGGCATAGCTGTCCGTCTTACCCAAGTGATGCTTGGGAGTATATGTGCTCTGTGGTAAAGCAGGCCTTTCCCCTTTTTAAGCGTGAAGTCGTTTTTTTGGTGATTTGAACTCAAGATCGGTTGGCTCTCATACCATATTAAGTTTCCTAATCTAACCATTCCTAGCAAAATCTCCTTCGAGGGATTAGTGGAGGCAGCATAAAATACTCTTCAATAAATCATACCTTCCAAAAAAAAAAAAAAAAATTTGATGACGCATTAGATACCATATCCTTAGGCCAACCTCTCTCTCGAACCACACCATATCCCCTAAAGGTGGCATCTTTGAATTGGGATTCTTCAAACTAGGTGTATCACAAAACTACCACATAGGCATATCGAACAAACAATTACTAGAAAAATATTTGTTTGGGTAGCGAACAGAGAAACACCGGTCCAGAACAAGTACTCTTCACAGATAAAAATCGATCAAGATGGTAATCTTGTCCCCTTGAATCAGTTTGAAAGGCCAATATGGTCCACATATATATCCTCAATTGGGACAAATTATACTGTTGTTGAGCTTCATGACACCGGAAATCTTGTTTTGAGAGATCGGTCAGATTCCTCTGTTGTTATTTGGCAGAGCTATGATAACCCAACTCATACATTGCTAGCCAGAGCATGGCTTGTAAGGAACAAGGTTACGAGAGACACAAAGCGCCTTGTAGTATGGAAAAATGATGATGATCCGGGGCCAACTGATCAGTACATTTTACTATGGGATGGGTTCGAAGTGTATTGGAGAGGTGGAGTTTGGAATGGGTAGTATTTTGATGGACTTCCCGAAATGGGTTCAAAAGATTTGATGAATTTCAGCTTTGTTGAGACAGAGAACAGAAACTATTACACTTACAATCCTCTCCAGAGTTCTATTGTCACTAGAATCTATTTCACTTACAATTCGTGACTCCTTTATTCATGCTTACTCATGTAATGATCATGCCTCGACTACACTTGTTGGCCTTTCATGATTTATATGTCTTATTCTCTTTTGTTCCATGATATGAATTATATTTGTTTAGCTTGCTAGACGTATGTCTAATGGTGCTATACTTGGCGTTACAGGTCAGGAACTCAATGCCATAGCCCCTGAGATCGAGGAGGCTGAGGATGAGACTCCTCAACAACTAGCTGAGTGGACCCTAGAAGATGTCTTCTAGACATCTATTTCGCTGAGTTGCTGAATGATACATCACTTTACCCATGACCGTGGTTTGGATTGCCACATTATTAGAAGTTGTTTTATGACGTTTCATTTTGGAATGTAAACCTTAACTAATACTTTGCTTCCGCTACTTTGTTCATGGACTAGTTGACGCTCTTATATCTTAAGGAATTGTGTATGGATGAATTTTACAGGTTAATTATGTACAGGTTCACAGGAAACTTTAAAAATGTAAATGTACCCCTAATGTGATGGCATGTGAGACCTCACACATGAGACGACCTATGGAAAACCCATTCATGGGATTGCAGTTGTTCAAAGAGTTTTGGCTCGAATTTCCACGTAGGCGTATGTCGCGCCTCAAGAGGTGTGAAATCTCGGTCTCGGGACGTGACATTTGATGTCCACCCATTGATATTCACCTCTATTTTGTTTTTATTTTAGCCATTTTTAGAAACACATTTTGTAGAATTCTGGAATTCAACTCCTCCTCAAAAACAAACAGGCCATTCAAAAAAATAAAAGGTATGTATGATATATCTATTTATTATATTTAAGTGATAAGGGTTTTCAACTCCTAAATTTATGTCATGGGTCTGAGAACCATTCCCACTGATAGTATCATGATATAAATATAAATTGAACTAATCACTATAACATCACTAAACTAAGTTTTCAAGAATATTATGACAAGTTCAAGTAATCGTTAAGTTTGCAACACTGGTTTCTAACACATAGGCATTAACAGTGGCCTAGAGAATTCCATAATCAAACTTCTCTTTTTTAAAAGCTTTAGTGAAGAAAAACCAAAAAAAGAAAAGCTATATATAGTGAATAAAGTATCAAAACATCCAAGGCCCTCTAGGTTACAACACATGCAGAAAACCATGCCTGGGAAATTTCTTTCATTAAAAAGGTGGAATATGTGGTGGCTTTAGAGGAGCCAGGGTAAAAGAGAACGTTTCCTTTACATGGTCAGAAATTCCTCACAATCCAAATTGAAGATCGGAAGGAAAGGTGTGAAATCACCAAGGTTGAGATAAAGTGTTACAAAACCATACCACAGCCACAGAGCAATTCCATAAGAAGGAATCTCAAGCACAATCTGTTTCAATTTTAGGGAATTTGTCCAAGGGCAAAGAAGCTGTGAACAGAGAAAAGGCAATATGATGCCATCCAACAACCATAGGCATGACTTGATGCATATATTGAACTGATCAAGTGGACCACAATATATACTAAAAACCGAGTCAATTAATTCCTTGCCGACAATGAATGGCCTCAAGTGTTTCAGATTTAGTAAATGGAATCATCCCTACAAAACTGGAACACAAGACATTGGTGTGGGCCACAAATTTGATGGAGCTGCCTTTAGGGACCCAAATGGATTTTAAGAATCTCAGTGGATGGAGCACTCGTATACTTCTAGATTCACAGCCAATGCGCTGGTGTTCCATCTGAGACTACTTTTCTTAGTTGACCCTGGGAAAGAAGAGAAACAAAAGTCTTCCCATTGTAGAAAATCTTCTGACGTATAAGAACCGGTCTCAATAGTCCTTGCCATTTAATAAACGTCATTTATGCGTTTGTTCAAACCCCCATTGTTAAAATTAGATCCATTTGTATCCCATGAATTTTTTGATTCGTGGCTTGACTGATCTTCAAATAGACCATTGTTATTCTCGTTCAGACTGGCATGTCAAAATGTTACAAAAATGTTGCTGTTGTTAGTGCCGAGTACATTCAGTAATAGTTCAGTGTTTAGAAGACAGATCTGAACACAGTGAATTTAACAAGTAGTAAATACAATAAGAAGTCACTCACTGTTTGAAGACAAAAACAGGGTGTTGTTGCAGAAGTCTTGAAGTTCTGTAAATCACAGAAGTTTCGTTATCAAGGCTAGTGCGCAGCACTATTCCTTAAGACAAAAATCGCCCCCGCAATGGTGCTTACGAGCTCTATAGCGTCTGTCTCCCAGGATACAGTGATCAATCACACACAGTTGCAGCACTACAAACTGAGTGTCTGGCGAACCAAAGGCGTAGCAGTACTCTTTCTTCACAATGATGACTCGAATGCAATGCAACAGCAGCGAAAAATGGATACCCAAAAAGAATGTACGAGATGCATTTAAATAGCTTAAATAGGTCTCTTCAATGGGGGTTGCATCTGTTCAGAACAGTGACTGTTCAGTGAACAGATGCATCTTCCTTCTTTGGACACACCCTTTCAGATGCGAAAGGACACACAACACTTAGGGACACATCCCAGTTGCAAAAAAGGAATTTTATTAAATAAAATTTCTCCAAAAAATTAAACGGGTAGTGGGCCAAGCCAAGGCCCAACTCGCGTGTGAAGCCCAAGCCCAAGCCCGGTTCGGGGCGGGGCGGGGCGGCGCGCGCGTGGTGGTGGTGACCCAACCTTGATCTAAGTCCTCCCTCCCCCGCAAAAGTGGGGTGCCCCTTGGGGCTTATTTTATACTACCAAAGTAAGTATATTTATACCCAAGGACTGTTTTGCTCCCAAGCAATGTGGGATGCAAGTTCACTACTTCCTTTGTTTCCATGTTTAACATGTTCAAGTAGTGGTGTTTAGGAGGCAATTTCTCATTCACTCCTTAATGGATTAGAGCAACCCAATACATGTAATTACTCTACTCATAGAGTAGAGTACATTCCCATGTATTCCCACCAAAAAGGATTAGTGGGTCCCACTTAGTTTTTGGCTCAAACTTTGACAAAAGTAATGGTGCTCTAGCCATTTTTCCAACAGCTTTCACCTAAAGGAATTTAAAGCGTGGAGCATAGAGAATACCAGCACTTCAAACACACAAAAGTTTTAAGACTTCTCTCCAAGCCTGCGTTCCCTTTTGGTTTCTCTCTTTGTTCTTTGTTTTGTGTATCTGGCTCTACTTGTGTGTTTATACGTCTTATATTTGAATGCCTTTTGGTCCACCCCTGCTTTCCCCTACAGGTCGCTCCGTCTTACCCAAGTGCTCCTTTCAAGTAAAGTTGATCTGTGGTACAGCGGGTCCTTCTATTTTTTCAGCATCAAGTTATTTCTCCTGGAATTTAAACCGACAACTGATTTGCTTTGATACCATATAAAGTTTTCTCTTCTAACCATTCCTTCCAAAATCAATCCAAAATCTCCTTGAGGCATCAGTAGAAGCAAAATAAATACTTTTCAATAAATCATACCATCCACAAAAAATGAAGACACTCTTCCTATATGTGATGCTTCATTTCTTCATATGCTCTCAGAATTCTCTCTCCATTGCAGTAGATACCATATCCTTGGGCCTACCTCTCTCCGGAGACCACACCATATCCTCTAAAGGTGGCATCTTTGAATTGGGTTTCTTCTAGGGGTGTACATGGATCGGATTGGGCCAAATCCGTCACCAATCCATTACCTACGGATTGACGGATTTGAAATCCGTCACCGATCCGTAGCTATTAAAATCCGATCCGATCCGATCCGTGGATGACCGGATCGGATCGGATTAATCCGTTCAATCCGTTCCTGTACAATACATGGAAAAAAAAAAGAATTGCAGGAGAGATCAAAGCCTAAAAGAAGATACAGAGAACAACAATAATAATATAAAAAAAAAAAAAACCAAATCAAAACTTTTCTCAAAGGTTACATCTGTTTCAACAGATCATATGCAAAAATAATCAGATTGTCACAATCAGAAGCATCCAGCTGTAAGATTTTTAGAACTTGTAAAGAAATCACAAGATCCAGATGCAAAACACATGATGATATTTCACAAAAGAAACAGAAAATCCCTACAATAGAAAATAAAGCAAAAGAAGGATGGGATGGAAAGAAGAAATGAAATGGGAGAGGACTCACCATCACTTGCAGGGGCGGGAGCAGGGGCAATTTCTTTCATCATATTTACCAGACTCTGGTTTGACACTAAATGTGACGTGATCCCTTGCCATGCATCTGCAAATTCATAGATAGAAAACTATAAAGAGGAGAAATCTCCACACCAACACATTGATCCAAACATGACAGGCATGAGGACAAGTACAACAAAGCTAGCAGTGTATATATATCAAGAGAAAAGAAGGCAGGAAGATAGAAAAATGTTTGTCATACACAGTGATTGAAGATTGATGATGCAAGAGTGACAAATACAAGAAAAACCCATAAAAGAGATCCATGGAACCTTCAAACTACACTTTAATATACAACTTTATATGACCATGTACAAATCAAACTCTATTACAAGAAAGACAAAGATTAGCTTCAAAGCTTCAAGAAGCCAATTTAAACAAATGACGTTGCTCAGAGGAACCATAAACAAAAGCCCAACAAAACTAACAACAAAAAGGAAACTGGTCATCCAACCAATCACAGGCTCCTCATTGCTTCATGGTGTACTGCCCTCTGTGTCAACCCTTGCCTTCAGCATCAATCACCAGCTTCAACTTCACACTTGATATCAACTTGTGAAACCTACGAACGTCAAGTACTATATTAGAATAATTTAATTAAACATTGAAGATAACTAAAAAATAATTTTATAAAAATAAAAATACCTGAGTCCAGAATCTCCAGATCAGCAAACTCATCCATAAGTTCTTCCACATCAGGAATTGATGTATCATAAACTCTCAACCAATCTTGTGTACAAATTAGGCATTCAACAAGTTTAGGGGAAAGAGAACTACGGAATCGATCTAGGACACGACCTCCGGTACTAAAGGCAGCCTCAGAAGCAACAGTAGATACAGGAATGGCTAAAATATCCCGTGCAACTTGAGAAAGAACAGGATACCTAGCTGAATTTGTTTTCCACCAACTCAAAATTTCAAACTTTGCATTTCCATGTATCTTTTCACGAGCTTCCTCCAAATAAGTGTCCACTTCTGATTTATCCCCTTCACATTCTTCTTCTTCCAAATGTTTCTCAAACACTGATGAAGGGTCACTTGCTTTCAAACTTGATTGGCCACCCTCCATTTCACATGTCTGACTTGAAGATGATGCACTAGCTGACCCATATTGTTCATACTCCTCATAAACACCATTTAATGCATTTCTTAACTTTTGGATTAGGTCAATCACATGAGATACTTCAAGCTTGAAATAGTAGCCATAACAAAACTTCACATATTTCAACTTATATCGGGGATCCAACACAATCGCAACCAATAACATCATATTCATTTTATCAATGGGTTCCCAATACTTATCAAACTTCAATCTCATTTTAAGAGACATACTCCTCAAAGAAGAATCCTCCATCATAGACAATTCATTTAAAGATCCAACAATGTCACAAACTTCAGTAAAGTACAAATTCGAACTCACATGCAAATAAGCAGACAATCGATTAGTAGCATCATAAAATTTCTTCAGAAATCTTGTTATTAGCCTACAATCATCCCAATCCATAGGAGAAGGAGGTCCATCTAATTCTAATTCATCAAATTCTTTGCTGAATTTATCATCTTCTTCATCCAATCTGTCAAAAGCCTTTTGAAACTTAATTGCTGTTTCTAGCATGAGGAATGTAGAGTTCCACCTAGTTGGAACATCTAAAGACAACAAACTATCACTTTCTATTCCCTCTTTTTCCGCACATGCTGTAAAAAGTTTTTGTCTTTGTGGAGAACTCCTCACATACTTAACCGCAGCACGAACTTTTGTTATAGCACCTTTCAATTCAGTTAACCCATCTCTCACAATCAAATTAAGAACATGTGCAACACACCTCATGTGAAAATGTTTTCCACCTAAAATAAAACTGTCACATTTTTTCGCAAACTTTCTCTTCAAAAATGCAATGGCAGTATCATTGGAAGACGCATTATCAACAGTAAGAGTATAAATTTTCTTAATACCCCAGTCAACCAAGCATTCCTCCACAACTCGACCAATGGACTCACCTTTATGACTAGAAATGACACAAAAGTTCAGGATTCTTTTGTGCAATTTCCAATCTTTATCAATAAAATGAGCAGTAAGGCACATATAAGAAAGGTTTTGGACTGAGGTCCAACAATCTGTAGTGAGACAAACCCTTTGGTTTGTCAACATGTCCCTCAATTTTTTTCTTTGTTCATCATACAACTCCAAACAATCTCTGGCAATTGTAACACGTGACACATGTTTGAAACTTGGTTGCATGATGCTACAAAAATTACGAAAACCTTCATGCTCCACAAAGTTAAAAGGCAACTCATCAATAATTATCATTCTAGCGAGTGCTAATCTACATGCAGACTAATTAAATTTCCAAACAGCCATGTTACTGACAACCTCACCATCTTTTACTGATTGATATGATGATATCCGCTTTTGTTTTTTGTTTGCTGCTTCATTTAAAGGATTCTTGATACATATTTTCAAATGATTATTCAAAGTAGTAGTCCCATTAGAACTAATCCAAGTATAAGAAGCATCACAATACAAACAATTGACCGTAATCGGAAGTTTATGGTCATAATCTTTGGGCCTTTTAAAATGTGCCCATACCTCAGATACTCGACCCCTTTTTTTGGAAGTATTTACCTCACTAAATACAGCACTAGAAGACCCTGTAGGAGGAAGAGCACTAGAAGCCCCTATAGGAGAAAGAGCAGTGGCTGAAGGTTTTGATGTCTGCGGCTCAACTGACTCCGGCTGGGGTTGTGTCACTGTCATACTATTGGAAGGATTAGGAGTAACGTGCTCACCAGTGCTAGACATCTGAGAAAAAAGACACAAAACTCAGCTTCATTGTAACCAAAAAGATTCAGAATGAGAGATACAAAACTTTTAAATGAACAATGAAAAAAATGAAATGAATCCCTGAATCTCAAGTTATGTGCCCTGTTTTCAAGTAATGAAAACATAAACCACCCAGGAGAAATGCAAGTATAAGCACAGGAATTTGAAGAGAACGAAGTAACATCTCAAACAACAAAATTGTCATGTATAACATGTGTTGGAAATATTATTAGATCTTTATCTAACAAAGTGACTAATAACACAGCATGGTTATACACTGTCTTTTCTTTTTGTTAGTGCCTAAAGGGCTAAAACAAGTTCATGGTACAGTTAAGGATGAATCCTACATGACCCCACCACTATAAGTTCAGTACTTAGAACATCACCCATGTATATATTTGCATCCTAAGAGGAGAATACATTTAAACTTTGCATCCCACATTAAAAGTCCTACTAACACAATCCACTCAAACTTCGCATAAAAACAGAATACATTCAATTGGATTCACATTTTCACAAACATTTCATCAAAGATTCAATCCATGCGGCTGGTTGTAAGAGCATTTTTATCCATCTACAGTGAATTATTTCATACGTGGGCTCATTTTATTTTTGCTCAATGTTGAAGCCATGTTTTTCTTATCAAGAAAATATTGAAATTCTTCTTTTCATCATCTGTCAGGAGGGAGACTACCCATGACTTGGTACCAAGCCGACTATACCCATAAGCTTCCTATGACATCCATGCAAATGAGGCCAGTTGAAGAACTAGGTTACCCTGGAAGGACCTATAAAAATATCCACAATGTAAAAATGTCATCTGATCATGTACCTACTCTGCATCATAGAAATAAATAAATAAATAACATAGAAAAAGCATCATTATTTCATTATCCAATTGATAAATCATTATGCAGGTTAGCCATAAGTTGTACATAAGTACATATATTGATGATGCAAGATATAGTTTATATAAACTAACATATAATTTATAAATCACGAATTATTTTACAATCTTTCAAAGGGCTAAGCCCAATGGATTAGTCTCAAAATATGTAAGCATTAACCCAAAAGCACTTGATCTCGCGAATGGATCAAACCAAATGACAACATGATGATCTTAATAATTTTGGAGATCAAATGCAAATATGGGTAAATTTTAACAAACTCTATCCGCATGCAAGGTATAAGATGCCAACAATTCAGAACTTGAAGATCCAACAATAGATAGCAACTTAAAATAGAGTTGAATGTGTGGATAAGTATGTAAAAATTCTTGGAGAGAGGCTAAATACACACTGGTATTTGCTCTCTACATTGCATGGTACTCTCTCCACTCCCCCACACTTATTCTATACACATCTTGTTTTGCCCAAAATACCTTAACCTCTATGCATTCAAGTTGACAATACAAAATAAAGAAATACCAATTTATCCTAATAAGTACCCACTTTAAAATAGGACCCCTGTTTTGCATGAATGTGTGTAATGTACCACTGCAAAGTGGGAAGAGAATATCACATATATCAGTCCTGTCCATTACAAGATAGAGACAGATGACACATACTGGGTATAAGATAATGCTGAGGTGGAGAAAATTGTCTACATCCTTTCTTCTTTAACATGCACCTTCAAAGATAACTATAGTTTCATTTCTTTTCTTTTTTTTTTCAACAAATGGAAGCCTACATATATGACATGTCATAATTTGCAAGACGTGTGAAGAACATCTTGTGCATTTAAAATTTTAAGGAATTCCGGTCCTTGGAATTTGCTTGCTTAGTATAAATTCTTCAATGGTACCACTGTGTATCCATTTGGTTATGGTCTAAGCTACACTCAATTCAATATCACTTTAGTTAAGAACCATAGATACATCTTGTGCCAGTTGAATCCACTCCAACATTGCCAAAAAATGAAGATCAAACCCAGACATTTTGAACCTCCATGTGCTGCGGTTCAAGTGGACGACTTGAGTAGTTGTAACTTGGAAGGAATCGAGTTTGTGATCGAACTGAAGAACATTTTCACAAACATTTCATCAAAGAACAACAAATTCACAAAACCCAACTCAAATCACTCTTCTAACTACAAAACCCATTAACCCAACTCAGCTTTAACAAAAACGCCTCAATAACCAACAAACCCAAAACAAAACAAAAGCAAAAAACAAGAAATCTCTTGAATATGAAAGAAGAAGAGATCAATCACCAAGTCCCAAAGATCGGATGTAAAACAATGGAGGAAAAAAAAATGGAGGAAAAAAAAAGACCTGCAATGGATTCCGTCCTCTTCTTGTTGCGGCTAGGGTCTTCTTGTTCTTGGGAGATGAAGAAAACACGAGATAGAGAGAGAGATCGAAGAGATGGGAGAGGGAAGAGGGTTTTCTCCGCTGGAAGAGGGTTCTTGCTCTTGGCCTGTTTTGGGGATGAAGAAAGAACGATTGGGTAATGCTGGGTAGGGTTTTTCGGTTTTGGCCTTTTGGGGATAAAGTGATAGGGAATAATTACATTTGAGCCCCTATCATTTTTCTTTTTTTATATTTTAGACATCTTAATTTATATCTAGACCCCTTATTTTTATTTTTTATATATATTTAATATCAACGGATCGGATCGGATTAAATCCGCGGATTGAGGATTAAATCCGCCACTGATCCGTTGCTAACGGATTACCGGATTTTCAATCCGTCACAAATCCGTTTACCTTCGGATCGGATTAAAATCCGCGGATCGGATCGGATCGGATCGGATTGACGGATTTTTTGTACACCCCTAGTTTCTTCAAACCAGGTGTGCGAGAGAAGTACTACATAGGCATATGGTACAAACAATTACCAGAAAATACAGTTGTTTGGGTAGCGAACAGAGAAACACCAGTCCAAAACAAGTACTCTTCACAGCTAAAAATCGATCAAAATGGCAATCTTGTCCTCCTGAATCAGATTGAAAGGCCAATATGGTCCACAAATATATCCTCAATTGGGAAAAATAATACTGTTGTGGAGCTTCATGACACCGGAAACCTTGTTTTGAGAGATGGGTCAGATTCCTCTGTTCTTATTTGGCAGAGCTTTGATAATCCAACTCATACATGGCTTCCCAAAGCATGGCTTGGGAGGAACAAGGTTACGGGAGAGACCAAGCACCTGATTACATGGAAAAACCATGATGATCCGGCGCCCGGAATGTTTTCATTTGGGATTGATCCCAATGGAACTGATCAGTACGTTTCACTATGAAATGGGTCTGAAGTGTATTGGAGAACTGGAGTTTGGAATGGGCAGTATTTTGATGGACTTCCTGAAATGGGTTCAAAAGATATGATGAATTTCAGTTTTGTTGACACAGAGAACAGAAGCTATTTCACTTACAATCCTCTTGACAGTTCTATTGTCACTAGAAGTGTCTTGGACTTCTCTGGGCAAATCAAGCTATGGTTATGGTTGGAGTCTTCCAGACAATGGAATTCTATTTGGCTTCGGCCAATAGATGAATGTGAGGTCTATTCTATTTGCGGAACTTTCGGAGTCTGCAATAAGAATAGCGTGCCCTTCTGTTCATGTTTGAATGGCTTTCAACCGAGGTCTAGAGAAGATTGGAATTTGAACAATTGGTCGGGTGGGTGTGCTAGGAAAACCCATTTTGAATGTGGTGGTAACAGCTCTGTTAATGGACAAAAAAGTGGATTTTTGATGATTCCCAATATGGGGTTGCCCATAAATAGTCATTCATTGACAGTCAGAAGCCAGAAAGAATGTGAGTCTTCTTGCTTGAGCAGCTGTTCCTGTACTGCTTATGCTTATTACAATGGATGCTCATTGTGGAACGATGATATGATTAATCTTCAACAGCTTTCAAATGGTGAAGGACGAGATCTTTATCTCCACCTCGCAGCAATCGAGCTGCAAGACTTGGGCCAAAAGAAAGGAGGGATGACTGGGGCTACTATAGGTGCAATGGTTGGATATGCATCTATATTGACGGTTGTTACAATCCTTCTGGTTTGGAGGTATATAAGGCGTCAACAAATAGCATCTTTGAAGGTTGTTCACGGCTCTTTAGTGTCATTTAGCTATAGGGAGTTACAGATCATCACTAAGAATTTCTCACAAAAGTTAGGGAGAGGAAGTTTTGGGTCTGTTTTTAAAGGAAAATTGCCTGATTCAACCTCTGTCGCTGTGAAGAAACTAGAAGGCCTTAAACAAGGAGAGAAGCAGTTCCGAGCAGAGGTGAGCACAATCGGGGCAATTCAACATATTAATCTCATTCACCTTCATGGATTTTGTTCCCAAGGTATGAATAGAATGCTAGTTTATGATTACATGCCAAATAGCTCTTTAGATACTCATTTATTTGAAAAGAATTCAGAGACCATAGATTGGAATATTAGATACCAAATTGCACTTGGGACAGCCAGAGGGTTAGCCTATCTCCATGAGGAGTGCAGAGAGTGCATCATACATTGCAACATCAAGCCAGAGAATGTCCTTTTGGATGCTGCATTTTGCCCCAAAGTGGCAGATTTTGGTATGGCAAAGCTCATTGGGCGGGAGTACAGTCGGGTTTTGACATCCATAAGAGGAACTATTGGCTATCTTGCACCGGAGTGCATTTCAGGAGTTGCTATCACATCGAAAGCCGATGTTTATAGCTTCGGGATGATGCTATTTGAAATCATATCAGGGAAGAGAAATTCAGAGAAATTGGGGGATGGGGAGTTAGCTTTCTTCCCTTGTTGGGCTATGGGAAAAATAGCCAAAGGTGAAGTTCTGGACCTGTTGGATCATCGATTGGATGGTAATGCTAACATTGAAGAACTAACGAGAGCTTCTAGAGTTGCTTGTTGGTGCATCCAAGATGATGAAAATGATAGGCCAGCAATGGGGAACTTCGTCTAGATTCTAGAGGGTTTAATAGATGTAAACATGCCTCCGATCCCAAGGTCTATCAGAATTGTTATAGACAATTCATCATAGATTTTCTCTTTTGGCATTGTTGTTGAAGTAGTCTACTTGAAGTTCTCAGACTATTAATGGACATGCTTTAAGTATTGATCTTGTTGAAGATTAGTATAACAATTTGCATTCCATCATTTTGGTTTCAACATGTATCCTAGATACAGTTTTCGTGTCTTCTTTTTCCTTTTCTTTTCTGTACTAATCTCGTAAATGTCATGATGGTTCTATTTATGTTCTTCAAATCTTTTTGAGAGTGTGTGGATGTTCCCATAATCCCAAGATGGCCGGGCAATATAGAATATTCTATGTTCAGGTTGAATATTTTGTAGTATCATCAAAAAGGTCTATGTGGGCACATTGGTGATGGAGTTTATGACATGTCCTCCACCTCCAACTGGCCACTCTGCAACAAGGCTAGTAGAGAGGAGAGAGAGAGAGTTAGGGCTTGCACTACAAGAAAAACTGCTTTTAGCGGGGGCCAGCGGCCACCGGTAAAAGTGGTATTGGCTGCTGGTAAAACCTTTAGCGGCAGTCAGACTGGCTGCCACTTGGCGACGGTATACATTGGATAGGTAAAGGCTTTAGTGGCAGTCACTGGCCGCTGCTATATATATTACGGCGGCTCTGACTGCCTGTAAAAGAAATCTATGGGCTGATAAGAAGACGAAAGAGATTTTTAGCGGGGGTCGTTGGCCGCTGGTAATAGTAAGAACGGCTGCCGCTAAAAATCAGTTTTTTGTAGGGTGGCCTTGTGACCGCCGCTAAAAGCAGGATTAAAATAAAAATTAAAAAAAAAGACCATTGCTTGGGGCCATATGATCGCCACTGTTAAGATTAATATTTTTTTTTTACAAATATCAGCCCACATGAAGCACAGAAATACCTACCAATATCTTCATGATCTACCAATCCCCACCACAACTTAGATAAATACAAAAGCAATAACAATAGCATTCATAGGAAAGAATTATCAATGGCCAGGAATAGTTAATACATCCAACCCATTTTGATCTATCTTAACATGACATGATAGCCCAATACTCCTCTTCAATAATGCTATTGACCAAAAGAAAAATAAAGAACCATCATCATTAACCCATTTATTTATTATGGATCTAGAGAGGGACATGAGAAGGACCCTTCACAATCTATACAGCAAATAATATATATATATATATATATATAGAGAGAGAGAGAGAGAGAGAGAGAGAGAGAGAGAGAGAGAGAATCTGGACAAACAATAAGAAAAGCACAACTCACAAACAGCTCATGTGATATGGATGTATGTATCATTGTATACCCACAATGAGTAGACTTACTCAGAAAATTCCCAATCAAGCTTGGAGTGGCTGGAAGAGCTTCATGTAGCCGGTGTGGGATCAAAGGCGGATGACCATTTCGTCGTCGCAACCACAGATTTTTTCCGTGGCTGTTGTGCCCTGTTTGTAGCATTCCTAATCTTGAGCAAGTCAAGTGTCTCCACATACTTCTGCACTGTCCTCGCCTGTACAAAGGAAAAAAAAAATTTTTGAGAGAATTTTAGAATGAAAAGGATCCACAAACTAACAAATTACAATAATGTGAGCACTTGGATGTAACCCAATTTGCAATCTACAGTGAATATCATTGACAGAGTAATTGTAATTACGAACACAGGCCAAAGTGTATCCATTGACCAATCCACCTATAAATTTTGGCATCAGGCCCAATTTTACACTAATTAAACCATCACTCACCATCGGATTGAATCACAAAAAAGGGCCATTATTAAGCTTTAATACTATTAAATCATCTCTCTTTTGTTTTTTTTTTTTTTTTTTTTCCTTTTTTGTTTCTTCTTCTCTGTTGTATATGAATGTTGGAAAAATCAGAGTGCAAACTGCAATTCTACTGATATAAGTACACATTGAAAATTGTGCCCAAGAACATGATTCATAACAAGAACATCCTTCCATCATGCTGAATACTTATCTATGTATGCTTCAAAAGCATGTGTTTGCAGATTCACCTTGACTTATACTTGCTATATTTTACCATTCAAAATCTATTTTACTTTCACAGTAACCACAAATATCCTCCCACAAGATGGCACATGAATCATCCAACAAACGACAGAAAAAAGATAAGAATGGATGCACTACATAAAGTCAAAGATACATTAAAACATTAAGAGTTCTGAGCGTAAACCAAACCAAAACAAAACATTGGAGGGTACTTCTAACTTCTGAACCTAAACCAAACTAAAACATTAGAGAGTTGTGACCCTAAACATAACCATCTTTTATTTTGCTGACTCCACGAATTCCCTAGATAAAAAACAAACAGGTTCTATAAGAACCAACAATATTAGGTACCCAAAGCACAAACTTCTCAGGTGAGTTTGGAAGTACACCAAAGCACCTACTTGTGTCAATGAACAACTTGGGTCATTTGATCAATGGATAGTGAGGTCCCAAAATGTTAAGAACTTTCTTCTCTAGTTTCTGATGCTTTTTAATAACATTTCTCTAAACTTGATTGGTTAGTTTCTATTCAATGGTAACTTATGTTGTGTTTCGAAATTTCTTTGCCCCAAGTGAGGGGCCACAATGTAGTGATAACTAAAATTCCGAAAATTAAAATTAATAACAAGAATTACAATCAATTAAAATTTTCTAAACTAAAATAAAATAAAAAAAACACCTAGGCTAAGAATCCTAAACTACTGATCCCCATAAGAAGAGTTAAAAAACCAATTGCATATAAAAATAAAAATAAAAATCAGTCAAAATGTGAATCTTGTAAGTATTAAAAATACCTCCCATAAAGACGAGCCATCCTTATAAATCCTTATCTATCTACCCTTATAAAAGAGAAGAACTTGTCGTACTTATTTTTCTACACATCTATCTATCTATCCTTATAAATCCTTATCTACCCTTATATAAGAGAAGAACTTGCCATGCTTATTTCTCTACATCTATCTATCTATCCTTATAAATCCTTATCCTTATAAAAGAAGGTGTATGTTCTAATTAAATTGTTAATTGATGAGATTTCACACAACTAGAGGCTCAGATCAACATATATTCATTACTATGAGCCTCATACCATCCCCATAACACCACATGTCCAAGACTTCACCCCCACCTTTCTTTAGTAATTTTCCTCTCCAAGCCTCACCATTCTCTCCTTTCTCCACTCACATTCTATCTCCCTCTCCCCTCTCGCTTCTTTCTACTCGAAAATCTATACCAGGCACCAAAGCTGCAAATACAAGATCTCAACATAGGAAGCTGTGAGAAGATTAACCTAGGCAAGAGATATGCACTAATCACTGCAATTCTGGATATCAGCCACCGCCCAAGAATGTGGCGGACACTCTCTGGCGCCCTGGCCAAAATTAAGCCATCAGATCCCTGTCTAGGTGGAAACCATCTTAGTCAAAAACTCTGGATGTTTGAAGTTACCTTTTTTGGCACTTCAAGAATAATCAGTGCCAGAGTTATTTCACTCGGTCCCATCTTTGGGCTTGCATTTTTTGCGTCAATGAAAAGTGTTTCTATCAAACAAAAAAATAATGAATTGAAAATGAAGTACCAATACCGGTACTGATTTTCGTGGGTCTATTCCCAACCAATTTCAGAGCAAACTAGCTTAAGTTATAATGAAAAAAGTGAAGGTAAATGCAAATAGACTAACAAGCCAAATCCATGCTTTAAAACTATGAACTTTCTATGTTATAATTACTTGGTACTTGTGTGAAGTGTTTCCTTAATACCGAGGTTACCCCTGGCTTAGGTAAGAGTACCAATCAGGAATTGCCTTTATCCCATCAGTCCAGCTCGGCGCCTGTGCCAGCTGGCACCGATGTGGTGATGGTCTCGGTAAGGGTACCGACTATGCCCTTCTAGGGCTCGGCTTCGAACGTCTCGGTAACAGTACCCGACCTCGAGCGGGCCTGACCTCAGTGCCTTCTCCAGGTCGGCCCATTTGACCGAGGTGGGCACTGAGCGTCCAATCCCCATTATGAGATGGGACAGCTACGCTGCAGAGCGTGCCAGCAGGTAGGGTAGCCGCAGGATTCCGGCAAAGGGATATCCCTACCTATCAATCACGTCCACATTAATGAAGAAGATTGGGGAAAGATTTGATGAGACTGTGCCCTCACCATCCCCCACTGAGGAAGCTTCCACACTCCTCTACATATACCTGCATGGTAAGCCCATAACAGGTACGCTGAACACCCTATATTCACTGTGCAAGATACTATACTATCACCTTCTTCCTCACTTCACCCTAGTTTTAGTGACTGCACTAACTCAGGCGTCGGAGTGCCTTCGGCTGGCAGCAGCCCGGGGCTCTGACCTCTGTTTCTTCTCCCTTTCAGGTTTCAGGCAACCAGTGACATTCTTAACCAGCTAAACAGCCTCATCACAACCCTCATTACCATCTAAACCAAGTCCGTTATTTTTAGGCACTTACGGTACTTATTTCATACTTTTTTCATTTGTTAATGTTGTGGATTGTAGTTGATCCTGAGGTGGATTTGAAGTTCAAATTTGGATTTCTTTGGACTTTGTTGTGTTATTTGATTTATAATGGTGGATGTTATTTTGTTCGCATTATGGTGGATGTTACTTTGGCTCATATTGGTTGAGATTTATAATGGTTTTTATTTTAGTGACATTTTTTTCTCCAGTTAAGCTTGGGATGCTCTTCTCTTTATGTCACTGATTATAAGGTAGATTTGGTGGGTGTTATCAATTTCCACCACCCATTTATGTTTCAAAGGTAGAATTGCGCTTAACTTTTGCCCATAATTTCCTACATTTTGTTAAGTTAGAAAAACCCCATTCTCATCACTTTTAAAGTCGACCACAAATTTGTTTGATGCAATTTGTCATTGAGGGGACCCAAATATTTATAAAATATTATTTTCTTTAATACTTTAGCCATATATATGTATACATATAATGCATAAATATGTAAAAGTCCACTTAGAAATTCAAGTAGTTATGAAACAATGAATTTTTGGAATTAAGGTTTGCCGAAATTCTCAGACAGAAATTCCGATATGAAAGAAACATGGAATTCAGGAATGTCAAGATTCGACAGCAATTCAGAATTCTACCATCTCGAATTCTGCAAATATCAGAAGACATGAATTCCAATAATTATTGTAAAGAAATGGGTTTCAAGAATATCATGACAAATTCAAGTTATCGGTAAGTTTGCAACACTGGTTCCTACCACATAGGCATCAATAGCGGCCTATAGAATTCCTATAGAATTCCATAATCAAATTAGTCCCTAATAAAATAAGATGGGACTTTCAATCAACTGAGCTCCACTTCGAGGACGGCTACTTACCCATGTGGTAAGGAGTGATAGCTCTCACCTTGCTGTCCAGGGTTCGAACCCTGGATATGCCATCTTTCTCGCATGTGTGAGCTTCTATTTTTGCATAAAAAAAAAAAGGAAAAACGCTTTATCTAGATGCGCCTAATGCATTTTACTCGTAAATACAAACTAGAATATGTAATCTTTTCGCCTTGGGTGAAAGAAAGTGACCCCAACATCTTAGCCTTATCCACCTAATTCTCTCTCTCTCTCTCTCTCTCTCAGTTTATCTCCATTATACTGACAAAGAGCAGCATGACCACATTCTCTCCCTGATCGCTTACTTAATTACAAAGGCACTTTGGTAATTCAATACATATCTTGACTCATTCAACTGTACGTACTTCAGAATTTCCTAGCCTGTAACCTATTACCGATCTAAAAATAGTGCAGCTCAAATTAAAACTTATCATGGAAATGACATAAAGCATGACCATGTCAATGTGGAAAACCTGTATATGCAATTGACCATGGCGTGTTAGATGATCCAAACCCATGAATTCTCACTGATCCACAAAGATCCAAAACAGTCCTCTTAAATCACTCTCTTCATATTTAATAGATCTACATAAACTGCATACAGGTCCTAACTTCCAATCTACAAAAAATGACAAAAACCAATAAAAACCAAGAAATGAAAAGGCATTGAAGCAAGAAGAAGAGAATGGGAGCCATGGATTTTCTCTATGGATTTCTTTGTTTTGGGTCTTTTCATGGAAATCTTTAAAAGGGACCCAAATGGATTTTAAGAATATGGAGCACTCACAAACTTCCAGATTCACAGCCAATGCACTACTTTTCCTAGTTGACCCAAGGAAAGAAGAGACACAAAAGTCTTCCCAATGTAGAAAATCTTCTGACGTATAAGAACCGGTCTCAATGGTCCTTGACATTTATCAAACTGTATTTATGCGTTTGTTCAAACCAAATTACACGGAAGTAAAGTTTTAGAAGTGGCAATGGGTCCGGTCATGGTCAGGTCTAGATTGGGTTGAATAACATGTACGTGTAATATGTGTAGGCTCAACTTTAATCCGACTAATTTTTTTAGTGGGTTTGAAGATAACAACTCGAACCCAATCTGAAAGTTAGAAAGGGCTCAATTGGGCCCCAGTTAACTGGTCAGGTACGGGGCGGATTGGCAAGTCAAATATCAAGTATGCACTCAACATGAATCCAACCCATTTATTCACCAGGACAACATTGTCAAACCCAACTCCATCTGAAGATAAAATGAACCCTGAGTATCCTGGTTGGGTTCGGGCTGAGCCGCACTATTGGGTTAGGAATTGCCACCCCTAGACTAGTGGCTTTGAGAATTTCTATATTTACTAAGTATTTTTTCCATTTGGGTCAAACCACCATAGTTAAAATTAGATCCATCTGTATCTCATGAATCTTTTCAATAGTGACTTGACTGATCTTCAAATAGACCATTGTTATTCTCGTTCAGACTCCCATGTCAGAATTTTGGTGCAAAATGTAAGAAACTATAAACCAACCCAAAAGCTTAAGCTGATAGGTGGAAACCTCATATAGGTATACTAAGACATGTCAAGCCTATTACTTAGGCAATATGGGATGTGGGACTTCCCAACACAAAAATGTTGCTCTCCCCTCAAGGGATTTAAAGCAGGGAGCATAGAGAATACCAGCATTTCAAACACACAAAGTTTTAAGACTTCTCTCCAAACCTGCTTTCCCTTTTGGTTTTTCTGTTTGTTCTTCGTTTTGTATATCTGGCTCGGCTTGTGTGTTTGTAAGTCTTTGCTTTATATACTATTTGGTCTTCCCCTTTAGTGGCGGAACCAAGATTTTTATTTGGGCGGGCCGCATACTAGGCAAGACATATATAAGGAAGGTAAAAAAAAAAAAAAACTTAAAAACAAACAATAAATCAAATTGAAATCGAAACACAGACCCATAGAACATGCACATAGCTTTAGAAAATCATGCATCAACAGGCTCCATTTGACCAAATTTTCATCCGTTTTGGGTTCTTCCTATTGTCTCGTTGACAGTATTAGCTCATGGCCCACCACTTAACTCCATGCCAATATACTATTATTAAATTAAATACAGAACTACTCAGTAAATTATCACAAACTCCACAGCCAAATACCCCCCACCTAATGAGCAAAAAATCCTCCCAAATAAAATCATTTATAATTTGTGGTTTCTCATATCGGATCATCAAATCAATGTGATTTCTTTAAGATGGAGATAGATCACAGCGAATTCAAAAGAAGGAGAAAAAAACGCAAATTCATACCTCAGAATAGTTTGTAAATGCTACTAAAATGATTCCATCAAAGATCTCTCTACATATAATAGAGTCTTTGGTCCTTCTCTTCCTTTACGGAGACACTTTACCCATGACCGTGGTTTGGATTGCCACATTATTAGAAGTTGTTTTATTACGTTTCATTTTGGAATGTAAATCTTAACTAATACTTTGCTTCTGCTACTTTGCTCATGGACTAGTTGATGCTCTTATATCTTAAGGAATTGTGTATGGATGAATTTTACAGGTTAATTATGTACAGGTTCACAGGAAATTTTAAAAATGTACCCCTAATGTGATGGCATGTGAGACCTCACACATGAGACGTCCTATAGGAAAACCTGTTCATGGGATTGCAGTTGTTCAAAGAGTTTTGGCTCGAATTTCCACGTAGGCGTATGTCGCGCCTCAAGATGTGTGAAATCTTGGTCTCGGGACGTGACATTTGATGTCCACCCATTGATATTCACCTCTTTTTTGTTTTAATTTTAACCATTTTTAGAAACACATTTTGTAGAATTCTGGAATTCAACTCCTCAAAAACAAACAGGCCATTCAAAAAAATAAAAGGAATGTATGATATATCTATTTATTATATTTAAGTGATAAGGGTTTTCAACTCCTAAATTTATGTCGTGGGTCTGAGAACCATTCCCAATGATAGTATCATGGTATAAATATAAATTGAACTAATCACAATAACATCACTAAACTAAGTTTTCAAGAATGTTATGACAAGTTCAAGTAATCGTTAAGTTTGCAACATTGGTTTCTACCACATAGGCATTAACAGTGGCCTAGAGAATTCCATAATCAAACTTCTCTTTTTTAAAAGCTTTAATGAAGAAAAACCAAAAAAAGAAAAGCTATATATAGTGAATAAAGTATCAAAACATCCAAGGCCCTCTAGGTTACAACACATGCAGAAAACCATGCCTGGGAAATTTCTTTCATTAAAAAGGTGGAATATGTGGTGGCTTTAGAGGAGCCAGGGTAAAAGAGAACGTTTCCTTTACATGGTCAGAAATTCCTCACAATCCAAATTGAAGATTGGAAGGAAAGGTGTGAAATCACCAAGGTTGAGATAAAGTGCTACAAAACCATACCACAGCCACAGAGCAATTCCATAAAAATTGAGTCAATTAATTCCTTGCCGACAATGAATGGCCTCAAGTGTTTCAGATTTAGTAAATGGAATCATCCCTACAAAACTGGAACACAAGACATTGATGTGGGCCACACATTTGATGGAGCTGCCTTTAGGGACCCAAATGGATTTTAAGAATCTCAATGGATGGAGCACTCGTATACTTCTAGATTCACAGCCAATGCGCTGGTGTTCCATCTGAGACTACTTCTCTTAGTTGACCCTGGGAAAGAAGAGAAACAAAAGTCTTCCCATTGTAGAAAATCTCCTGACGTATAAGAACCGGCCTCAATAGTCCTTGCCATTTAATAACCGGCATTTACGCGTTTGTTCAAACCCCCATTGTTAAAATTAGATCCATCTGTATCCCATGAATCTTTTGATTAGTGGCTTGACCGATCTTCAAATAGACCATTGTTATTCTCGTTCAGACTGGCATGTCAGAATTTTGGTGCAAAAATGTTGCTCTCTCCTCAAGGGATTTCAAGAGTGGAGCTTAGAGAATACCAGCATTTCAAACACACAAAGTTTTAAGACTTCTCTCCAAGCCTGCTTTCCCTTTTGGTTTCTCTCTTTGTTCTTTGTATTGCATTTCTGGCTCTGCTTGCGTGTTTATATGTCTTTGCTTTGTATACTTTTTGGTCCTCCCCTTGCTTTTCCCCTGCAGGTCGCTCCATCTTACCCAAGTGATCCTTTCGAGTATAGTTGATCTGTGGTACAACACGTCCTTATGTTTTTTCAGCGTCAAGTGGTTTCTCCTGGAATTTAAACTTACGACTTATTTTCTTTAAGACCATATAAAGTTTCCTCCTCTAACCATTCCTTCCAAAATCAATCCAAAATCTCCTTGAGGCATTAGTAGGGCAGCATGAATACTTTTCAATAAATCATACCTTCCAAAAAAAATGAATACCCTCTTCCTTTATGTGCTGCTTCATTTCTTCTTATGCTCTCATAATTCTCTCTCCATTGCAGTAGATACCATATCCTTAGGCCAACCTCTATCTGGAGACCGCACCATATCCTCTAAAGGTGGCATCTTTGAATTAGGTTTCTTCAAACCAGGTGTGCGACAGAAGTACTACATAGGCATATGGTACAAACAATTACCAGAAAAAACAGTTGTTTGGGTAGCAAACAGAGAAACACCGGTCCAAAACAAGTACTCTTTACAGCTAAAAATCGATCAGGATGGTAATCTTGTCCTTCTGAATCAGTTTCAAAGTCCTGTATGGTCCACAGATATATCCTCAATCGGGACAAATAATACTGTTGCGGAGCTTCATGACACCGGAAACCTTGTTTTGGGAGAAGGGTCAAATTCCTCTTCAGTTATTTGGGAGAGCTTTGATAACCCAACTCATACATGGCTTCCCAAAGCATGGCTTGGGAGGAACAAGGTTACGGGAGAGACCAAGAGCCTGATTACATGGAAAAATCATGATGATCCGGCGCCCGGAATGTTTTCATTAGAGATTGATCCCAATGGAAATGATCAATACGTTTTACTATGGAATGGGTCCAAAGTGTATTGGAGAACTGGAGTTTGGAATGGGGAGTATTTTAGTGGACTTCCTGAAATGGGTTCAAAAGATATGATGAATTTCAATTTTGTTGACACAGAGAACAGAAGCTATTTCACTTACAATCCTCTTGACAGTTCTATTGTCACTAGAAGTGTCTTGGACTTCTCTGGGCAAATCAAGCAATGCTTTTGGTTGGAGTCTTCTAGACAATGGAATTGTATTTGGCTTCAGCCAATAAATCAATGTGAAGTCTATTCCATTTGCGGAACTTTCGGAGTCTGCAGTAAGAATAGCGAGCCCTTCTGCTCATGTTTGAATGGCTTTCAACCGAGGTCTAGAGAAGATTGGAATTTGAGCAATTGGTCGGGTGGGTGTGCGAGGAAAACCCATTTTGAATGTGGTGGTAACAGCTCTGTTAATGGACAAAAAAGTGGATTTTTGATGATTCCCAGTATGGGGTTGCCCATAAATAATCATTCATTGACAGTCAGAAGCCAGAAAGAATGTGAGTCTTCTTGCTTGAGCAGGTGTTCCTGTACTGCTTATGCTTACTACAATGGATGCTCATTGTGGAACGATGATCTGATTAATCTTCAACAGCTTTTAAATGGTGAAGGACGAGATCTTTATCTCCGCCTTGCAGTATCTGAACTGCGAGACTTGGGCCGAAAGAAGGGAGGGATGACTCGGGCTACTATAGGTGCAGTGGTTTGTTCTGCATCTACATTTACTGTTATTACAATCCTTCTGGTTTGGAGATACATAAGGCGTCAACAAATAACATCTTTGAAGGTTGTTCACGGCTCTTTAGTGTCATTTAGCTACAGGGAGTTACAGATCATCACTAAGAATTTCTCAGAAAAGTTAGGGAGAGGAAGTTTTGGTTCTGTTTTTAAAGGAAGTTTGCCTGATTCAACCTTTGTAGCTGTGAAGAAACTAGAAGGCCTTAAACAAGGAGAGAAGCAGTTCCGAGCGGAGGTGAGCACAATCGGGGCAATTCAGCATATTAATCTCATTCGCCTCTATGGATTTTGTTCCCAAGGTATGAATAGAATGCTAGTTTATGATTACATGCCAAATAGTTCTTTAGATACTCATTTATTTCAAAAGAATTCAGAGACTATAGATTGGAACATTAGATACCAAATTGTACTTGGGACAGCCAGAGGGTTAGCCTATCTCCATGAGGAGTGCAGAGCGTGCATCATACATTGCGACATCAAGCCAGGGAATGTCCTTTTGGATGCTGCATTTTGCCCCAAAGTGGCAGATTTTGGTATGGCAAAGCTCATTGGGCGGGATTACAGTCGGGTTTTGACATCCATAAGAGGAACTATTGGCTATCTTGCACCAGAGTGGATTTCAGGAGTTGCTATCACATCGAAAGCCGATGTTTATAGCTTCGGGATGATGCTATTTGAAATCATATCAGGGAAGAAAAATTCAGAGAAATTGGGGGATGGGGAGTTAGCTTTCTTCCCTTGTTGGGCTATGGGAAAAATAGCCAAAGGTGAAGTTCTGGACCTGTTGGATCATCGATTGGATGGTAATGCTAACATTGAAGAACTAACGAGAGCTTCTAGAGTTGCTTGTTGGTGCATCCAAGACGATGAAAAAGATAGGCCAGCAATGGGGAACGTCGTCCAGATTCTAGAGGGTTTAATAGATGTAAACATGCCTCCGATCCCAAGGTCTATTAGAATTCTTATAGACAATTCATCATAGGTTTTCTCTTCTGGCATTGTTGTTGAAGTAGTCTACCTGAATTTCTCAGACTATTAATGGACATGCTATAAGTATGGATCTTTTTGGAGATTATTATAACAGTTTGCATTCCATCCTTTTGGTTTCAACATGTATTCTAGATACAGTTTTCTTGTCTTCTTTTCCCTTTTCCTTTCTGTACTAATCTCGTAAATGTCATGTTGGTTCTTTTTATGCTTTTCAAATCTTTTTGTGAGTGTGTGGATGTTCCTATAATCTCAAGATGGCTGGGTAATATAGAATATTCTATGTTAAGGTTGAATATGTTGGTAGTATAATCAAAAAGGTCTATGTGGCCACATTGGTGATGGAGTTTATGAGATTTCCTCCACCTCCAACTGCCCACTCGGCAATAAGGCTACTAGAGAGGGGAGAGAGTGAGAGAGTTAGCGTTTTGATTAAATCAAAGGGTGGTGGTCAATGGTTTTTCCAAAGGAGAACTCTAGAACATGGACATTGACCATTTCAAAGACCTTATCAGCACTAGATACGACTGATTCATATATCACCCGTTGGGCTCCAAGTTGGCGCATCCTGTTACCTGGCACAGAAACTCCATGCAAGATAAATGTACTGAAATAGGCCTCATACTAAGAGATTACTGTGAATCTGGATCCTTGAAGCTTTTATGTAGAACTCCATGGCCGAGCGAATCTATGAAAAATTCAAGCCATTCAAAGTAAATGTCTTTCTATTGTATGGGGTAGTCTCGAATTTTACTCAAGTAGGAGTCGGCCCTACGATAAGATTGAGCTTGTTATAAAAAAAAAAAAAAAAAAAGTTGATCTAATCCTTTTTTTATATCTAATGCTTAGTTATAAATTAGAGAAAATCACATTTTTAGTGAAATGCTTATTTTTATGGGGGGACCAACTCTTATTGGACTAAGTTTAAGGATATTCGATGCATAGGAAGGACATTTATTTAGGCGTATTTCTCTATGGAAGTTGATGGCCCCTCAAGGAAAAGGGATTGGCCTAAGTGGATGGAAGTATTAAATATAACTACATGGTATTACAACATATCTGAGGATCTAGCACGAGAAAAACTTAAATGGAAAAATAAGATTTATGCAGCTTAATCAACATAGTTAGGAGTAGGTTTTGATGATAATGGGTGTTAAATTATACGATAGAGAAATTTTTTATCAAAACCAAAAATTTTTTTGGATATGCGTGCTAAATTTAGTTTGATTTGTTAAGTTACAACAACTTTTATGATGCAATATACACTATTGCATTATATTTAATTTAGGGGAATTTTCAAATAAGACCTTAAGTTTTTGTCTTTTTTCAAAAATGTACACAAGTATTAAAACTTTTCAAATTAGGCTTAAGATTTCAATTAAGGACAACTGACCTTTTAAAGTTATTTTCCAGTGCCTTTCTCCCTCAAGTTTTTTAAAATACCTAAATTTCCCTTTCATAGAGATAAAAGTCTCCTTCAATTCTGCTATTTTCTCCTCCATTCATTCACCAGTGTCCTTCAAATGATCAACGACAACCAACGTCCCCACGGCGATTGGCGGCATGTAGTGGTTGCTGCTATGGCTTTAAATGACAGGTTTTTTGGACATTTTAAAGAATTGAGAGAAAAGACCAAAAAACACCTATAAATGGTCAGATGTCCTTAATTGAAAACTTCATGGAAACTCAGGCCCTAAAATGAAAAGTTTTAAGACTTTTTTCTTTTCTTATTAAGGCAAAAACTTAAGACCTTATTTAAAAATCTTCCTTTAATTAATTATAGAAAGCTCATAAATGATCATTTAATGGCTTTTTATATTATAAGGGAAGTGCATAAATATGTCCCGTTGGACAAAATCACAGTTACCAAACATTTATGAATGATGGCTCAATATTATATAGAAGAGATTTTTCGTTCTCTCTTACATTTATTAATACATATTCAAAGATTCTTCAAGTGGTGAAATAATAAAATAAACACAAAAGGTCATTATAGAATTGTTAAGATATTAGAAGAAGAATGAAAAATAAAGTGATATTATTGGAAATATGCTGAATTTATATTTTCTAATTCATGTATTTGTTGGATACTTTTTTGAATGATCATATTTGTTTGATTTACCCTTGTGAGTTCCGAAATTCGTAATGTCTTAATTTTCCTTTATGAATAGATACAATGATTTTTTTTTAATTTTTGTGTGATTATCTTTTTTGTATTATTAGTTTTGATGCAGCTTGGTTATTTATCTGATAATTAAGATATAATGAATTTTTACGCTTTTTTTTCTAGAAACAGAGTAAGAAAAATCAATTGGAATGCTACTTCTATGGTTTTAGTTACGGGTTGTCCACACTATGTTAAAATAGTTTTCCTTGTTTCTTTTCTTTATAAATACATATTCAAAGACTTTTTTTTAGGTAGTGAAATAACAAATCAATCTAGGAAATCATTTCAGGATTATTGAGATAATGGAAGAAAAAGAAAAGATAATTATAATATTTGAGCCATTGTTCAAGAGTCAAACTAGCTAGATTGGAATTGGTGAAAGTTGACTCTTGACTACATGAGACAGAGATGTTCTTGGGAAAAAATGTGCTGCTGCCATTTTCTTCCTCATCATCTCTATTCTCTGGACCTCGCAAAATGACTCCAAGCACAACAAGAAGAAGCCACCTCTGGGGGTGGCCAAGTTGCTTCTCCTACAAAGGCTGAAGGTGCTCTTTTAGCCTTAACCCTACTTTGGTAGCTCTGGGGCTGCTACACAGCCACTGAGTCTACATCCTCCCCTCCTGTTTTCTGAGGCCTGTTTTCTTGTGAGTTTGCTGGTCACCGAAGGTCAATTACCTGCTTCTCAAGGTATCCCCTGCTTCATTTCAGGTTGGTTGGTTCGGTCTTCATCTGTATCTTCTTCTCTGTAGTGTTTTTTCAAGCTGGCTGCTGTGTAGCTGTTTTTTGTAGCTGGCTGTTTCTAGCTGGTTGTTGGGTGGGCTGGCATTTTTATTAGCCTTCCCTCCCTTTCTTTTTGGTTTCCTGTTTTGTATGGGGGTGCTCAGCCCTGCTTTTTCTCTCCTTTTAATACAAATATACCCTTAAGCAAAAAAAAAAAAAAAAAAGAAGAAGATTATATGAAATGGATAAAAATAATTAGTGGCTACATGGACACGTACATAGATAACTAATAAAAATAATCAATGATTAGATGAGCATATAGGATCACAGTTTTGTGTATCTATGTATGCAGGATATGAATTCACAAAGGACAGGAAGATTATGAAAAGGATACAAGGTAGGCACAGCATGTAATACAATTCTTGTCATTACATTCTAATTACCTTTTATAATCAGGAACTCCAAGTAAAGTTCATGCTAGATCTTAATTTATCTTTCTTAATTAATCAAAGATAAGGCAGTTTAGATTATTCTTAAGGAAAGGTCAAATAATAGCACCTTTAAGAATAGTATTTTAAAATATTATAAAAATTATATAGTGATTTCATCCTTAAAATATTAAGAAAGTTAATTTAACAGGTTAAGAACAAGTGATTGGATCTTGATCTTAAAAAATCTTATGTTCAAAATGTTAGATTGTATGGACTCAATCCATCAGTTGATGTAATAAATTGATTAATCAATAAAACCATGCTTTACTTTCATGAGATGAATGTTATTTTTATTACTTTATGCACATGACCAATACATATGACATAATGGTTCATGAGTTGAACCGGGTCCCATTAGTATATTAGATGTGATATATGTATATGGATGAGATCCACATACGGGAGATATATGTTACAAATCTTATACTTAAAATATCTTCACAACCAGTGATGAGACTGGGTATCTCATCTGATAAGGTTGCAGCACTTTGATCACTATGAAATAGTGTGATTTGTTTCGATCATCAGAATGGAAGATTCTGGATCAATGTGCTAGTACATTGGATGTATTGAAGGACCATGAGAAGCACCTTATGGAATTCCGTCTCAATAATAAGGTATGCTCTCATAATTCCCTAGCAATAGGCTCTCAATCTTGAGACATTAATGAACTCAAGTTTCTATCTATTCATTTGCTTTGAGTCACCAATGAGTGAGGCCAACTGTAGGTCAACACCTCGGTGTCTTGGGTATGTGGTAGTAGGACTGTGGGAACATTGAATGATCAAGAAGGAATCTATCTCTATTATCCCCTTGTGCCAATTAATGGGTTTTGTCATTAGTAAGTGCGCACCCATCTCGATTAAGAGTTAATTGGATGGTACTGATGATCATAGTGATTAATTGGGACTCAAGGATAATAAGATGTGGAACTAAGATTGGAAGAGACAGATTTATTCCAATTGATCCATGGATATTGATAGAGGGGCCTACTTGTGGTAATTGGGAAGTTTAGGGTCTTCATTGTAATTTATTCCTAAGACTGGAGTGCAATTGCATTTATATAGTGGTGTTATTTGCAATTAACTGTGGCTCGGATTGCATATGAGATGTGGGGTCGCGTGTCCCAGTTGGAGCCAGTTTTCTATGGAATCCCTAGTGGTCCCCACGCTAGCCCAAGATATTAGAAAGATACTAATCCTATTCGAACTCTAAAAGGAAGGAATTAGGAAGTTACTATTTCTATTTGAAGTAGGACTTCTAATAGTGGTAATAGTATACTTACTAATTGTTGTGGAAGTAAGACTTCTATTTCAATTAAGACAAGAGGAGCTTTGGGAGATTATAAAAGGGAATTCACCCCTCTTGGACGTCCATAATATAATATAGTGAAAAACGTCCCTCCTCTTTGTGCAACAGTTGCACTGCTCTCTTCTCTCTTCCTCTTCTAGTTCCTTAGGGTTTCGAGTTGGGTTTTCTCTTGAAGATTCCACCAATCTTCTTGAGAAGAGATATCTAATTCGGGTCATAGCGTGGAAGGCTAAGAGGTAGTGGAGATTCTGATCTCAGTTTGTAGAGAAGTTCTACATCAACGAAAGTTATCAACTTCTCCATTAGAGCGCAACCGAGCTCCTAAGGTAAAATCTGCATCCTTGTATGTTGTGGATTTTAATGGATGTTTGTTCGTTTCTATTCTATCTTTAAGATAGTTTTACTTACTGTATGTGATCATGAGATTGAGGGTTATGCATCCTGGATTGGGTCTTTTGCCTTATGGATACTTGATCCCTGAGTCAAGTGGGTCAAAAGTTTTGAATATCTATCCACGAGGCCCACATACTTCCAACACAAAAAATATTGAATGGTCAAAGAGGTGGTGATTTAAACCCCTAAAAGCATGATTTGTGCTCCCCTAAAAGTTAAAATTTATAAGAAGCGGTCAAAACTGAATTGAAACTTTCTGCTTGATATAATAATGGGTCAAGTTTAACAGTGATAGCAAATATGAACAAAGGGAGAACAAGATGGAAATGTGGACCTCGCATGCCTATGACTGGAATATTGAGATGAATGGTAGGGCCTTCGCAGGAAGATGATGAAAAAAATGAGAAGAGACAAAAACTAGCTAGCAAGTGAAAGTATTAAGTCCATTTCTTTTAATTAGGATGTTAAGATTTTTATTAGATTTTTTGTCTGACAAGATATAAGTGAAAATAGAATTCAAATAAATCTTAATTGCCCTTTCTAATTAATCTTCATATAGATAGTTTAACTCTTACCAAGAACTTGTTGAATTTCTTATGAACTTTTTAAAATTGGTTAAATAGGAACTACATAGAATAAGGTAAATCTTAATTACCTATCCTAATAAATGTTCATAACCTTTTCAGCTTCTTATGCAACTTTAGAAATTATGATAGAAACAATATAAGGAAAAGAAACCATATGGAGATAAGAAATGCATGTGGGCCTTAAAGAAGGAAACATATTGAAATAAGGATAAGGAGAGGGCTCCATTTGAAAGTCAAACTCAAGAGAAAGTGGGTTAAAAATATAAAAAAAAGAAAAAAAAAAAAAAGAAAAACTATCCGTTATAATGTATAAAGTGATTTAAATTAAAATGACCCAAGACTTCTTTCTGTTCTTTTTTTATTTTTTTTCATGAGTTATGTTCATCCAAGAGGTACCTCTAACGGTTTGCATTTGAGTTAAAACTTTAAGCCCCTATCGGACCCACTTGGATATCATAGTAATCATGGGAGGATAGTGTGTTGAAAGGTCTCATTATAGAAATGATTGCGGGAAAGATCATCACAACCATTCATTTAAGGTCCTTAAATTTAAATTATTTACTAACTTCTATTTATTATGAAATTTAATCTAATTATGAGTATAATACATATTAGTATAAAATTAGGGTGAGTACTAATTCATGAGGGTTTGTGAGTGTGAGAAGTTTGATTTGTTATGGGGTTCTATAGGGTTACCTGGAACACAATCCATGAGAAGTACTTCTTAGCAAAACATGACCCTACTATTCTTCACAAGCTATCTCTCTCACACACATACTGCAACTGTATTTGGTCCTCTCTCACACAAACTGCTGAACTCTTTGGTCCTCATTCTGCATGGGACACACACTACTACTTTCTATGATGGGGACCATTCCTATCGCGGTTAGGAAGACAAGCAGCAACAACACAACAAAGGTTTGTTGAGCTGAATTTCTTGCAAATGGTCACAACCCTCAAGACATTCCCATTCATGTACTTGGGAGTTGGGACATTGCTTCCTCTCTATTTCTGTCGTTTTCAAGTCCCATTCAATCCTAAAATCACTTGTCCCACCTTATTCAATCTGGTAGGAATGATAGTATTTTGTTGGAACTAAGTAGGCCTCGTGGATAAGTTTTCAAAAAAATTTGACCTACTTGACTTAGGGATCAAGTACCCATAAAGCCAAAAACCACATCCAGGATGCAATACCTCAAAGTCATCAATCATGTACAGCAATAAAATATATCTAGAAGATTGAAACCAGCAACGATCAAGCAACCAAAACGATCCACAACATATGGAGAAGTAGATTATATCTTTGGAGCCCGGTAGTGCTCTAATAGAGAAAAAGACAATTAGCTTGAACAAGAACTCTTCTTGTAACAAATTAGAATCTCCAAGACCTTGTTGTCTTTCACGCTATCAGACCTCTTTTCTCAAGAAGAATTGTAGTATCTTCAAGAGAAAACCAACAAGAAGCTGTTAAGGAACTAAAAGAGAAACTCAAAGAGGGAAAGAGAAGTGGGCGTGCAACACTTGCACTGGAGATGGACGTCCAACTCTTGGGCGTGAATCTCCTTGGTATGGAATAAGCATGGACGTCCAGCCCTCCTCTCCTCTATATGTAGCCCATGTAATCTCCTCTTACTAATTAAATAGAAGTCCTACTTCCATTTAAGAATTAGTAACTTTCTCTTTTCTAATTATTATAGAATTCTCACTTCCACAATAATTAGTAACCTACAATTACCACTATTAGAAGTCTCACTTCAAATAGAAATAGTAACTTTCTAATTCCTTCCTTTTAGAGTTCAAATAGAATTAGTAACTTTCTAATAAGTTGAGCCAGCGTGGGGACCACTAGGGATTCCATAGAAAGCTGACTCTAACTAAGACACCGCGACCCCACATCTCATGCGCAATCCACGCCCACAGTTAATTGCAAATAACATCACTATATAAATGCAATTGCACTTCATTCTTAGGAATAAATTACAAAGAAGACCATAAACTTCCCTATGACCACAAGTATGCCCCTCTATCAATATCCATGGATCAATTGGATTAAACATGTCTCTTCTAATCTTAGATACACATCTTATTATCCTTGAGACCCAATTAATCACAGTGATCATCAGTACCAGCCAATTAACTCTTAATCGAGATGGGTACGTACTTACTAATGACAAATCCATTAATTGGCACAAGGGGATAATATAGATAAATTCCATCTTGACCATTGAATGTTCCCACAGTTCTACTACCACGTACCTAAAACACCGAGGTGTTGACCTACAATTGGCCTCACTCATTGGTGAATGAAAGCAAATGAATAGACAGAAACTTGAGTTCATCAATGTCTCAGGATTAAGAGCCTATTGCTGGGGAATTATGAAAGCAGACCTTAAGGCGAAGACAGTGTTTTACATAAGGTGTTTTTCATGGTCTTTCAATACATAAAATGTACCAGCACCATGATCCAGAATCTTACATTATGATGATCGAGACAAATCACACTATTTCATAGTGATTAAAGTACTGTAACCTTATCAGATGAGATGCCCAGTCTCATCACTGGTTGTGAAAATATTTAAATATAAGATTTGTGACACATATCTCCTGTATGTGGATCTCATTCATATACATATGTAACATCTAATATACTAATAGGACCCGGTTCATCTCATGAACCATCATGTCATAAGTATTGGTTATGTGCATAAAGCAATAAAACACCATTCATCTCGCGAAAGGAAAGCATGATTTTATTAATAAATAAAGAAATTAATCAATTTATTACATCATATGATGGATTGAGAAAGTGGATTAAAATTATAAATAAAAAAAAACTATCCGTTATAATGTATAAAGTGATTTAAATTAAAATGGCCCAAGAGTAATTTCCTTTTTTTCTCACGAGTTATGTTCTTCCAAGAGGTACCTCTAACGGTTTGCATTTGAGTTAAAACATTAAGCTCCTATTGGACCCACTTGGATATCGTAGTAATCATGGGAGGAGAGTGTGTTGAAAAGGTCTCATTATAGAAATGATTGCGGGAAAGATCATCACAACCATTGATTTAAGGTCCTTAAATTTAAATGATTTACTAACTTCTATTTATTATGAAATTTAATCTAATTATGAGTACAATACATATTAGTATCAAATTAGGGTGAATACTAATTCATAAGGGTTTGTAAGTGTAGGAAGTTTGATTTGTTATGGGGTTCCATAGGGTTACTTGGAACACAATCCGTGAGAGGTACTTCTTAGCAAAACATGACCCTACTATTCTTCACAAGCTATCTCTCTCACACACATTCTGCAACTGTATTTGGTCCTCTCGCTCACACATACTGCTGCACTCTTTGGTCCTCATTCTGCGTAGGACACACCCTACTACTTATGGGGACCATTCCTATCGCAGTTGGGAAGACAAGCAGCAACAACACAACAAAGGTTTGTTGAGCTGAATTTCTTGCAAACGGTCACAACCCTCAAGACATTCCCATTCATGTACTTGGGAGTTGGGACATTGCTTCCTCTCTGTTTCTGTCGTTTTCAAGTCCCATTCAATCCTAAAATCACTTGTCCCACCTTTATTCAATCCGGTAGGAATGATAGTATTTACCATGGAATCCTTCTGCAAGATTGTTATCCACCATATAAATTCCACTTTGCCATTCTCTAATCCAGTGGCATCCAATCACAGCCAGATAAATTACAAGAACTGGCTAACTGGTTGGTTAATGTTGCGCTAATGGGAAGCTACGGATGATTAAGTCTATAAAGCCCCACCCAACTGTTCATAATCAGATGAGCAAAGCCCATCGTTTGGGCTGATGAAGTAAATGGACAGCCACTGAAGAACCAGAGAGTTTAGGGAACCAACATGTAAGACACTCTGTATTGGCTTGCTTTTCAGCTCAATCGCCTTTTTGCTCGAAAAAGCAGCATGGCCCGCCAGAGTAGCTTAGTCCTTGACTTAACAATCTTAAAAGTTTAATAACATTTTAACCATATTTTTTTTTGAGATTCAATTCAACGTTGAGCGATTGAGCGAAGGTTCGATGAGTGTAAATTGCGCTTGTTGTCAAATTATAGGATAAGAAGAGCATCAAAGGGGTTGCATTGATGAGAGGTGGGACCAAGTAGGACTGTACTTGCAAGTGCTCGTGCGAAAATATTTTCCTCGTAGGATATTATTATTATCATCATATAACCTTATCACATCCATGTGAGTTCTATTTTATTACACAATTCTAAATTATCCGAAACTTGAATGCATGTCTTTTATTGTTGGTTTGTTTCAGGTATTCATAGTTTCCCTTTCTTTTCTTTCATCTGGACTTTGAGAGCTACAAACCATGTATTTAGCAACCTGCTAAATACAAGGTTTTTCTTTTCTTTTCTGTTTTATTTAGTACTTACAGAAGGTTGCATTATAATCAATCCAACCCTTTCACACACAAGCCAACTTCTTTGAAATGGTAAATAATCGTGATTCTTTTTCCTGTTTTATTAAATGCCAAAGAGTCATGAAGTGAAAATGACCTACAGATTATTCACTGATTGATTTTATCAGAAAAAAAAGTTAATTTGTACAATATACATTCTTGATGTCTCAGGTGACTTCAAGGTTAGGTTCATTTAATCAACCTGATTTCTTACAGACCCTTATTAAGGGTCCAAACCTATTGATCTCATGGCTTCCTATTGTCATGTATCAAGGTGGAGCCCATATTAATCCGTGTTGCAAAACTCATTATCCAGATTATCAGCAACAGATAAAATTAGCATGGTCTCTAAACCAATTGGAGATAGGAAACGGCACAACAATAGTTTTATGGTGAGGGCGAGGGCTCGACCATGGTTATGATCGCTCAGGAGCAAGGGTGGACTTGACCCCAACAGAATAATTTCAAGCTTTTTTTTAGAAAAAAGTTATGTTCTAAAATTAGAACATGAAAAAAGTAAAACATTGTATAATAATATGACCAAAAAAGGAGAAAAAAAAAAAACATAAAGGATCTGAGGGATGAAGGATAAAAGCAGCATCGGGCAGTCGAGTAGAAGTGTTAGCATGCAGGTGTAGTCGCACCTGTTAGATCTGAGATACCCCTTATATAAGATATTAAAATATTTAATTTTATTATTTAACTTCTTTATTTGATCATTGCACGCACCGCCCTAAATGAGAATCATGGGTCCACCATTGGATATGATAAGGCGGAGAGTTAATTAGATCCCCCACTTTCCTAAGAATGTTTTACTAGGGCAATGACTCAGGGTTCTTTTTTCATCTTCCCTTACTCATTTGTTGCTAAAGGAGAGATTATTTTATGTCCACTCATTGATCTTCACCTTTGTTTCTTTAATTATAGCTAGCCACTTTAAGAAAACACATTTTGTAGAATTCTGGAATTCAACTCATCCTTAAAAAGGACATTCCCTTTGAGAAAATAAAAGGTATATATGTATGATGTATCTATTTATTCTATTTAAGTGATAAGGCTTTTCAAGTCCTAAACTTATGTCATGGGTTTAAAATCCATTCCTATCAATAGTATCATGGTATAAATATAAATTGAGCAAATCACAATAACAACATTAAAACAAATTTTTCAGAATATCATGGCAAATCGAAATCATTGGCAAGTTTGCAACACTGGTTTCTACCACATAGGCATCAACAAATCCCTAGAGAATTCCATAATTAAACGAGTCACTATTAAAATAAGATGGGGCCATCAATAAACTGAAATCCACTTTCACAGCAACTCTTTATCCAAGTGGTAAGTAGTGGCAGCTCTCACCTGCCTATCCAGAATTCGATTCTGAATATACCACTTTTCCCGCTTCTGCAGGGTTTCTTTCCCGCATGCCTTGGCTACATTTTCCAAATAACAAAAAAACAAAAATAGAAAAATCACTTCTTTGTTAGGCTTCTCGTTTGTAAAAGCTTACTGAATTAAAGTATGAAAACATCCAAGGCCCTCAAGCTTACAACACCTGTAGAAAAGCATGCCTAGAAAAAAGGTGGAATATGTGGTGGCTTTAGAGGAACCATGGTAAAGGAGAGCGTTTCCTTTCCATGGTAAAAAATTCATCGCAATCCAAATGGAAGATCAGAAGGAAAGGTGTGTAATCACCAGGGTGGAAATAAAGTGCTACAGAACCATACCACAGCCACATAGCAATTCCTAAAGAAGGAATCTCAACCACGAACTCTTTCAATTTTAGGGAATTTGTCCAAGGGGAAAGAAGCTGTGAACAGATTATAAACAACTTGATACCACCCAGCAGCCATGGGCAACTTTATGCATATAGCGAATTGATCAAGTGGACAACAATAAAACTGAGTCAATTAATTCCTTGCCGACAAAGAATGGCCACAAGTGTTCAAGATTTAGTAAATGGAATCATCCCTACAAAAATGGAACACAAGACATGGATGTGGGCCGCAGAATTGATGGAGTTGCCTTTATTGGTGAGCCATCATAACCTGTCCAATGGCTGTATTGGAATGATCTAGGCGTGCCGAATGCATTCATGAACACAAACTATATGAAGGAAGAAAGTGACCCCAACATCTAAGCCTTATCTCTCTCTCTCTCTCTATATATATATATATATATATATATATATATATATATATATATATACGGGAAGTGCTCTTATGAGAGACACTCTCACCAACTTGATGAGAGATTGGTGGGGGCCCTCACTTCCATATCCACTCTCACCAACTTAAATGCAAGGACCCCCAACTTAAATGTGAGGGCCCCCACCCATCTCTCACCAAGTTGGTGAAAGTGTCTCTCATAGGAGCATTTCCCTATATATATATATATATATATATATATATATATATATATATATATATATATATGGATACTTACATGGCTTTCCTTTTTTGTATGTGAATATTCTTTTTCTGCATATGATCATATATGGCTTTTCCTCTCTTTCGTAAATGAATTTTTCCAATTATGTAAGTGTCTCTTACTCTACGGTGAGGGATGGATGCATATGGATATTCTCCTATATATATTAATGCACATATGGTGAGGGACGATATAGTGGGGCCCACCCTATGATACATCAAATCCATCTACACGCATGGGACCGTCTGAATTATACTAGATCCATCAAGTTTTTATCAATCCAAATGGCTTTGACCATTGGATCGGGGTCAATTTTTTTTCTTTAATATAAAGCCATTAAATTTATGGGCCATAACTAAAGGGGTTACAGGATCAGGATTGACCCCCAAACTTAATATATGGGCCCATCCTATCTCTTTCCATCCCCCCAAGTCCCGGTGGGGCCCTAGGTGGGCTCTATTAAGCTTGTCCCTTAACATATGGCGATGGGTGGATGCGCGCGCGCGCACATACACACACACAGATATATATATATATATATATATATATGAAAATTCTAAAAAATTCTTAAAACGCCCCTTTTTCGCCCCTCATTTTTATTATCATGGGGCCCATGTTGAGTCAATCAAGTCTTTTCATACAACACTACTCCCATATCCGAGCCCAACCGCTTTGGACCAGGCTTGGATATATAATTAGGGCCCATTTAATAATTGGGCCCGACTTGGATAAGTGATAGAAAGCCCAAAGGCCCCTAGTCCCAATCCTATGTGGGGCCCCATGTTGAGGTGCACACAGTCATCCTGTGCACGCCTCATGCACTGGATGACTACTCTTACATCCTGGTCATCTAATGCTTTATATTGACAGAGAAGTGATGACTACATTCTTCCTGACCGCTAACTTACAAGGGCATGTTTGTGTAGGTTACAATGTAAGAGAAGACGACGGGCTTTCACTTTTCACTTCTATAAAGAAATTATGCTTACATCAAAGAGACTTTCCTATGAGTTTCTAGAAAATTATGCTATTTTTATATCTCTCTTTATTAAAAGGTGTTCACACCAAATGATGGAAAAGCTTGTACATGGAAATGGGTTTTTCCTTTTTATATTGATCTTGCAGAAAAGTGATTTCATATTCATGCCCCACGGGTTTGCTTACTTACCGAAATCCAAGAAATTCATGTCCGAAGAATTTCTGAATTCTTTAGCATGGTGGAGTTCCTTAGTCTTGGCTTTTACTTGAATATCTAGAAATTCTACAAAAATACAAAGGGGCTGGGTTTACAGGAATCCCAATAGACTAGGATTTTAGAATTCTTATGAAGAAATATTGCAGTTGCAAATGTCAGGGGACAAGCTATCACATCATATCCAGAAAAACTCTAACACCAAATTTTTATTAGAAATCCTAGTAAAAAAACAGGCAGCTGGAATCCATTTATACAACCAAATGATACTGTGAAAAGAAAGGAATTATTTTGTTTTTCCATACAACCTATTGATCCATTGTTTGATGTAGCAAAATTTTTCAAAAGAAAAAAAATGATCTGATTTTCCCCCGAATTGAGTGTTTAAGTTTCCTATTAGTCAAGTAGGAACCAAGAACCCCAAGGGGTAGCTCAGTTGGCTTAAGACCACGGTTTGCACCTAGGGTTGTGGGCTCGAAACTGCACTACCACATTGGGACTACAGGAGAGTTAATCTGGCTTCTCTCTGGGCCGGAGGGATTAGTCCAGCCAAAAGTGTTGGGAACCCTTCGATAGTAATAAAAAAAATAAAGTAAAACCAGGAAACCTCTCTTTGTCTTCTCACCTTGGACAGAAAAGACCTAAACAGTAGAGAAAAGGAATTGACCGACAATGGACCGATAACATCAATGTCATTTGCAGCCAGGTATGAATCTTTCATGCCCACTCAAAGTCCCAAACCTACTGGAAGTCACATTGCAGTCCTAAACGTCCCTGTCAAACAAGTCTTATTATTTCACTACTTCAAACCTTTAATCTTACAATCGATTGGTGAACAATACCCACTTGACAGTAAACAAAAATAAATAAGCACCAGCTGCTGACATGGTTTTCAATGGACAGCCAAGAGTGATTGGTTGACCATCCAATTTTGTGGTCCAGAAGGGTGAGTTGGATGACAAAGTAGAACACAATGGCTCATCTATAATGAAGGCAGATCAATTGGTTGGTTCAGATTGTTTTAATCTAAAGTTGTCTCATGGTTGCAGAGTGGGGTGCATAAAAGATCCTTCCATTCTAAACCTCTCATTTTCACAATATAATAGTCCAAAATTGATTGAATGGTTGGAGGACTCCCCAAATTGGGGAATCCAAAAGGAAGGAGTCGTTTAAACGCAACTCCAATATATGCTTCATGCAAAAAAGTAAAAAAAATAAAGAAAAAACATCACCTGGTCAAGACACACAAATCTTAGGCCCACATTGTTTGATCCCTCACAATAAGGCAAAAATTAAATTATTCAAATTAAAAAAAAAAAAAAGACTCTAAGTAACTATTATTTAACATATCTAACAAGATTTCAAGCTTTCTAAGAAGAGCAAGGCTTCCCAAGCCCAGGCTTAGGATAAAATCTTGTAGGCTCATGCTTGTGGGGCCCACCTTTGGTCCATCCAAATGGACTAAACACATGACCCATTTAAATTGCATATGTTCACCAACTTTCAATCCAATCCGAATTTACTAGATCGTTGGATCGACTATGTATCGATCCGAATGGACTATTGACCATTAAACTTTTGAGCCATATAAATATTATAAAAATCACGATTGGAGCTGATTTTCTTGGGAGATGAAGATCCCAAGAAGTCCTTGAAATACCCCCTATCCCATCCCCATGTGGGTCCCCAAATGGATCCCACCACATACTTTACCTTACCTTCTTCTAAACTTGAACTCAGGAGAGCGGATCCTTTCAGAAGGGGAGGGTGTTCATAATGCACCATGGGGCTAATCAACTGAACAGATAAACCATATATAAATGATCCATACCAACCATGTGGGCCCCACACTGGTCGGTAAAATTGGACATCGTAGGGTACCAAGAATTAGATAAGTGCGTTAATTCCATCATATGCACTTGTTATAATCCAAAGGTGTAAACATCACTCTCATCAGCCTGATACTTAAGACCCATTTTTTAGTGGGGCAAGTGCGCCCCATAAATACCACAAATCACTTCTTCCTTGGAGGGAAGAGTCAAATCCAAGTACCCTACCCTACCCTACTACAATCCTAGTCATATGACATATCATATCAACAAACCTACTTTCATTAATTCCTTCACAGAGAACTTTAAGCACGCGCCCTTAAAACAGACAGGTGAAAACTGCTTGTAATTCAATTACCATAACACACCGGCGCATGTTGGCAAAATTAAAAGGGGCATTTGGGCGGAGGTCCTTCATCATTTACTTTTATAGCATAAGGTCCACAATATGTTATCGTACCGACGGAAATCCTCTTATAAAAATGAGGCAGTGAAAAAGACAAAAAAAGCCCATGTAAATGTCAGCAAAAGCATACCTCAGACAAATTTATCTGAGTTTTGCAAAACTCAGATAAAACTCAGATAAATTTGCCAAATGAGTTTTACCAGAAGTTAACATAAATTTTCAGAAAAATTAGATAAATTTCCTACACGGGGCCAAGAACTAATTCTCCAAGTATTCGCACTGACCTCCACTTTCTGAGCACCTGCTGCAACTTGGTGAAGTCCAGTTGAGAAGAAAACCCCTATGTATCATCTCCAAGTTATTGTCCTGGGGCTTGGATTTCATCATAACAGGTACAGAGGCTTAAGATTGGCATTTCTTTGGGAAATTCGAGGAAGTCATCAAGCTTCCAGTAAAACTCAACCTTGTAAAATCATGATGTGTTTGGTTGGAGATGCAAGGAATTGGCTGATATTAGGGTAATTGTTCTTGGGTGCAATTGTAAAAAAATAAGAGGTTGAGGTTGGATTCGTCAGTTGGAATTTTTTTATACATCAAACGCCACCCAAAGCAGCTGATTTTGTGCAGGGAGATACCATTCTAGATCATTCTAGCCCAGTCCAGTTTGCAAACTCTAGACTTGATGATATTTTAAGCTGCTTTCAAAGAGACCCGCCCATTCCCATTTGGAGACACTCTCTAGCTTACAGTGTCTCTTTCTGATGGGTTTGGAGAGAAGTTAGAGGTAGCTGATGACCAAAAGTTATTCAAAACTCAGATAAATTTGTCTGAATTTTGCCAGAAACTCAGATAAATTTATCTGAGTTTTGCCAGAAACTCAGATAAATTTGCCAAAATTTATCTGAGTTTTGGCAAATTTATCTAAGTTTCTGTCTAATTTATCAAAGATTCTGAGAAATTTATCTGAGCTCGGCAATACCAAAAGTCACAATACGAAAACTCAAATTCTAATAAAAATCAAAATCCACAACAAGAACACTTGATGATCACGATCCAATCGAGAAAGGAGAGAGTGAAAACAAGAAAAAGAGCAAATTGCTCTCTTTCAAATCAATTGGAGAGAAAAATTTGGAAGAGACTTCAGATGAAAGAGTAAGATAAAGTAAAACTGTTTCTATCTTTGAAGAAATGAAAGAGAGAAAATCGGAAGTCATGGTGGCGACGGAAGGTACTCTGCAACGTTACTCCACAACCATGGAAAGGAACGAAAAATAGAAAATGAGAGAGAAGAAGGAATGAGTCCTCTGGCACAACAGAGAATAAGAGCTAACTTGGCATATGAATGATGATTGAAATAGGCAAATTAGTCATGAAAATATATGATAGGGACCTCTCACAAAAATATCTCCAGCTGTTTGGACTATAGACATTAGAGAAAAAGTAGTTGTCCTTGATGCCTTAGAAGACCGTGCTGAAGGACTTTTTGCTAATTTACCCAAATTAAAAAACCACCCAAATCGATTTGGTTTCTTCTTTTTCTATTGTGTCAATCCAATGCATGTAGAGAGCAGCAGATGTCAGCCATACACGTGGCAGAACATCGACCGTAAAAATTAGCGGTCCCCACCATGATGGAGCATGGGCCAACCGTAAAAAATAAACAGAACCAGCAATGGCAGACCCACTCATCACATCCAGACATCCGTTCCCTCTGAATCCAATTCCCACCACAAACAAAGACTTGTAAAATTTGAATAGAAGAAATCTCAGATGATATCATGATAAAATATAATTACACACTAATTACGTGCTGTTGTTAGAAGATCTGATTAATTAAAAGAAAGGGGATGATTAATGTCAAATAAACATTGGGGTTAGGGACTGATGAAAACCACCTTTCTCAGATCTAACGGCTACGATACGCCGCGGACACCAGATCAACGGCTGTCTGATCTTTACAAACATTCACTTCCTCCTCCTCCTCCTCACGCCCGAATCTCCACTCGGATCGGACCGATACCGTTACCTTCTTCTTCCTGTCATTTAACGGAGAGAAAGAGCCGAAACACATCGATTCCTCCTCGATCGAGGACGAAGATGCTCTCTGATTCGATGAAGAGCAGCCCAGATCATCCTGCGAGAACATCAAATCGATAATCACTGTCAGATCTATCCATCGCAAGAAGGAGAGGAGAAATCATAAAAAAAGGAGGAGCAAAGTACCTGAGAGCTGCAGAAATCTGCATTTTCTCGCGTCCGTTTCAACGGAGAAGAGGCCGATCCGGATCGGATCGATGACTCGTCGCTGCTGGAGGAGCTCGGGATCGGCGGTGGCGCCGATGACCACGGCACCACCTGATTCTCTCCATCTTCTTCATCATCTTCGTCATCATCATCTTCGTCATCAAAGTCATCATCTTGTGTATCAAAGTCATCAACTTGTGCATCATCATCATCGATTTCATCATCGTCTTCTTCTGGGTGGTGTTGTTGGTGGTGGGATGTGATTTTTGGCGGTGGTGGGGGGTGGTTGAATGGGGTGGTGGTGGTGGTGCATCGATCGCAGACGGAGATGGTGGGGCCGAGCTTGGAACCGGAGGCTTTCCAAGGGGTGGGAGATTGGCAGATGTGGCAGAGGAGATTTCTGGAATGTCTGGCGACTAAGAAATTGGCGGAGTGGACCTTGGCGTCGCAGCCCCAGCACAAGCTGGCCTTGTCCGATTCGCAGTACATCCTTGCCGGGCTCTCGCAAAGCTCGCAATCTCTCATGTCGTCTTCTTCTTCTGGTACTTTTTTTCTTTCTTTCTTTCTTTCTTCTTCTTCTTCTTGTTCTTGTACGTTTTCTTTGTTTCTTCGTCTTCTTCTTCGGATCTCTCCTTATTCTTCTGCTTTGAACGAGAATTACTCGTTTTGAGAAGAATTTCTTTCTTTCCTCTTTGTTTCTCGTTCCGTGGGTACGAAATTGCGGAAATGAGGAGGAGAGGAAAGGAAGGACAAGTTGTGGGGAGGATATGAAAATGCCTTTGTTGTTTATAATAATTACGGGGTTTTGCCAGTGACTGGTACTTTATATACTTTAAAAAGATTCAGGAATCCGGATTATCTGGGCTTCCACTTATATTTTAATTTTAACTTATTTACATATTGGAGCATTTGAAAAATCTTTAGTTTTATTTTATATTTTAAGGGATTATTTATAAATTATAGACTTTTTGTTTAACCCCGTGTTTGGGAAGGGAAGAGGGAAGGGGAGGGGAGGGGAGGGTTTTCCCTCCTCTTGTTTGTTTATAGTAGAAAAGTTTGGGGGAAGGAAAATCCCCCTCTTTGCATCACTCTTTTCCCGTTTTTTAAAGGAAAATTTTGGGGGTAAAATTTTAAATGAAAGGGAGGGGAGGGAAAATTAATTTTCCTTCCTCCTATTTTTATAGTAGAAAAGTTTGGGGGAAGGAAAATCCCCCACTTTGCATCAATCTTTCCCCCCATTTTTAAAGGAAAAACTTTTTTCTCCTCCCCCATTCCCAAACACCCTTTATTTTAACTTTCTCTCCATTTTTCCCTCTTTTTTTTTTTTTCCTTCCCCTCATTTTACCTCATTCCCAAACATATTATAAAAGTTATAACTTATAAGATGAAGGGGGGCTCACTGCTTCAAAAAGCCGTGGAAAATGACGACCACTGACCGTCAATTTTTCACAAAAAACCGATTTATATGGAAAGTCAGAGATTTTGAAGTAGTTTTTTTTTTTTTTTTTTAAATAATGGTACGAAGTTGTTGGCCAAATCGAAAAAAAGGGAAATGAATTGTCGGTTATTATTGGTGATCTAAGGCCGTCGTTTTTAAAAAAATAAAATAAGATTTTATTTTTTTAAGAAAATTAAAAAAACAACGGCTTTTAACAATTGTATTTAGAATTTACCGACTACTTCGGGCCATTGTGTGTAAAAAAAAAAAAGAAAAAAAAAGTTACTTTGAAAATTTCATCTTCCCATATAAGTTGGTTTTTAGTGTAGACCGTCGTTTTCAGTAATTTTTTAGGTAGTGATAGCTTATCTTCATATCTAAGTAGAGTGGAGTTAGAGAATATAGGGCTTGTTTCTTTGGTAGAATTCAAGGAATTTCTGTTTAGAGAATTTTTGAATTCCTAAATATAGTGGAATTTCTGGATGCTCCCTTGTTCTTGATCATCTATAAATTCCACCGAAAGACAAATAATTAAAATTCTTAAATTTTCAAAGGTCATTTGATACTTTTTTATGTGACTGAAATGTTGAGATGCTTGTAAAGAAGCATGACATTTGCAAATGCCATGGGAAATTGTGTCATATCATATCAAAAAAACACCAGTATGGTGTATTTTTATTAGAAATTCTAGAAAAGAAACGGACCCTTAGAAATTTCAATATGATATAAATAGTTTAGCCTTTTAGGCCTAATTACTATATTTTCTAAAGGCATGGCTCAATTACCTAATGAAATAAGATTTTTTATTTTATTTTTCTAAATTGATTAATTAGACTTTAAAGAATTAGATCTTTTATTTTTAAAATTTAATCTAATTGGATCTTATTAGAGCGAAATTTCCAAACTGCCCCTTATAATAGATCTATCTTATAAGGGAATAAGAGTTTTCTAAAAACCATTACAGGGTTAATTCACCATGCTTGTCGATGAACTTATAAGAATTCAAATTATTTTAAACAAATGAGTCATTTAAGAGGAGTCTATAGAGAATCTCGCTGTAATAGAGGATAGAGTCAGTGTTAAATTGACTAGTGAAAGACAATTAATTTTTAATAATATTTTATTTATATGTAACATTAGTCCGAGGCTTATCTTATGAGGATAAATTCTCAAAAAAATCACATGGTAGGAGTCCAATTTATTTTTTATTGGTTAGATATCTCATGAAAGAAGGGGAAAAAAAAAAAAAGAAAAAGGCCCACTCAAGAACCTCAGCAATTCCTCTTAGAGTGAAAGTTAGAGAGAGGATACAAAGTTAGAGAGGGGATACAGACTCTTTTGGTAGGGTTAGTTTCCTACTTTGAGCACTCAACAACGCCTCTCTCTTGGGCACGTCCATCCGTCCACGTGGCATTCTTGAGAGGCTCACACATAGTTATTAATTTTGTTTCATTTCGGCCGAAATGCCCGCTGAAACGAAATTTCGACCTAAATTTTTAGGTTTGAATTTCAGTCAATCTTGGCCAAAATTCGGGATTTTGGCCGAAATGTGACTTTTCGGCCGAAATAGAATTTTTTTAAATTCTTTTTACATATATATTTTGTATTTCTTATATTTTTACAAAATATAATTCAAAAAATACTACTATAATGGATTCAATCTATATTTTTTACTTTTTCTATTTTTAACTTATATATATATATTATGTTATATTTTTTTTCTGAAATGTAATTTCAAAGGATTTTGTCGAAATCCTGAACCAGCAGAAACTTTTCATTCAGTGGGTTAGAATGAAATGGGGTCTTGAACGATATTATCAACTATGGCTCACATCCTCTTGATATTTTTGAGAGCAAGATGATGATGTGGCGTAGCAGCTGGCCAGCGGAAGAGATGCAGATTCCTTCTGTCTGACGTGGCGCACTGTAGGCCACTGACGATTAAAGGATGCATGTGAGGCGTGGTTTCCTGACCGGTGGGGCCCCCCTGTCGGCGTTCTGGACCTCGAATTAATCTCTCCCTCCTTTTCTCTTTCTTACAAATAGCCCCCTACACTTTCTTATAACTATAAACCTTGTGAATAAATAAAGCCTTAATTTCTTCAGATGTTGCCCATGTATGTTAATGGACGAGTGCCAAAAGAATCGCAAAGCTGCTGCCGCTGTGCATCTCTGGGTGGGCAGGTTATTTTCACATCTCCAGTACGTTAGATCTATTAGAAGAAAACAGTATATATAGGAGTATCAATCTCACTCTAAACAATATTCACATGTGGAGAGGATTTTCAAATCTAGGGAAATTTTCATGATAATAAGATGGTGAGAAATTATTCGATCTCAAATCTCTGTTTAGATCAATTTGTAATGAGTGTGGCCATACAATGGAGGAAAATTTTTTAGGGATGGTAAATTATGAGTTTGCCTCACAAAGGTGGGCTCTCTTAGGTGACAACATGCGTTAAAAGGCCAAAAGTTATGAGTAGATGTTTCTCATGAAGGCTATTTATATTATTGGAGTGTTTGCTAAACCTCAATTCAAATTTCTCATTTTTTGAGAAGTAGAGTTTGTTTGTTTTTTTTTTTTTTTTTTTTTTTTTCGTGCAAAAAAAGTTAAGGGTGTTAACTTCTTCCTGGAAGAATTGGGTGGCTGAAAAATATACTCATTTGTTCGGCCTTGAGTGGCAGAATGGGAGAGGGAGGGAGAGGGACGGCAATCGGGGAGAAGGAGAGGAAGAGAGAAAGAGGGAGAGGGAAAGACACTGAGAAGGAGAGGGAGGGGGAGAGGGCGTAGGTGGGCGGCGAGCATGGAGAATGAAAGAGGAGGGAGAGGGAGCGTGCGAAGGTGGGCGCCAAGAAGAGGGACAAGGAGATGGGGGAGAGGAGGGAGGAGTGGCTAGAGGTGGGTACCGGGTGGAGATGAGTGTCAAGCAAGGAAAGATAAGGAGAGGGAGGGGTAGTTTTGAAATTATTTAGAAGAATCTCATAAATGGATGTGTATGGAATAACGAGGGATGTGTGACTAGCCGCACCCGTTTCCTACATTGAATTTGAATGTTCAGTCCATAAGAGCATTTTGTAATTAAAATTAAGAATGCAGGGTGTACTTGAAAAAAAGGGTTTCTTTCTTATTTGCACCGCTCGAAAAAATAATAAAATATTCAGAATATTATACCGTGTGGAGGATGACTGAGGAGCTGCTAGCGTCTCGTGGCGTACCCCTGCTTACGTGGCCTCGACCATGTGAACAATGCCACGTGGCTCAAATCCACCAACCGAATTTGTTCCGTTTAAATGACTTGGAATGTCTATTTATTGACACCAATGAAATCCGTAAGAGCCATGCTACTTGTCCCGGATTTCTTGTCCCGGGACAAGTCCGACTCCACGTGGGAGGGTATTTTGGTCAAATCCGGGACAAGTCCGACTCCACGTGGGAGGGTATTTTGGTCAATGACCAAAATACCCTCCCACGTGGAGTCGAGCTTGTCCCGGGACAAAAAATCCTGGACAAGTAGACTTTTTGAATCCGTAATATGCTTGGGCACGTTGGTGTATACACCTTTCTTCATGGGAAGTAAAAATTGCCACTTTAACAAATTCCAAAAAAATTGAAACTTCGAAAAAAAAATTCTCTAAAATTTAGAAATTTAAGTTTGGTACGAACTTCTTTTTCTTGTTGATTTAATGATAATTTTGTTTGGTGATTGGACTCGAATGTCGAGAACCACATGCGGCGGATTTTTGGAACGATGTTAACCATTAAAGTTGGATGTTGCTTTTGACGTTTGACGTATGAACTTGAACATCTGACTGCTGAATTGTCTTATTATTCAAACTCATGTATGTCATGGCTGATGATGACCAACACCAATTTGGCCCACTATATCTGTGCCACATAGCTGATCAACGGCTGTCATAAGTCTAGATGAGGGAAGGTGGATGTGGTGTTGGACCCACGGACATGTTTTTGAGGGAGGGGATCCAAGTAGGTAGTCTGATTTTCCGGACAAACCCAAAAATTCTAATGTGAATTTTGGGGGTGACCAAATTTTTTCATGTGGGTCTGTATCGGACCAAAAATTTTCAAGTGAGATTTTTAAAGCGGACATTGGTGAGACGGGCACCCAAGACCCTGTATGTAGGGGCAGGCCATGTTAGGTGATTTGAATAGATGGGAACTCAAAATTAACTTAAATGGGAGAATGTTAAAGTAACTTTTGGCCCACTATATCTGTCCCACTTAGCCTTTGCTAATATTTGACATCATCTTAAAGCATAGGCGCCAAGAGTGCGTGTGGGTCAGTCTCTTCTCAAGAAAAAAAGAAACGAAAAAAACAAAAAGGAGAACAAAAAAGAAAGAACATAATGTAGAAACACTTTTTATCACTAGTGCATTGTAACTTACAGATGGGGGGATGTAGGAATGACATAAGATTCCAAGGGCTTAGAAAAGGAAATATGATGTAAGGTTGTAGGTTGAAAGATATAAAGTTGTCATGCCAGGATTAGGATGAAGACATTCGAGGGGAGCATACTCTAACTTGGGGATCTCATAAAACAAAAAAACAAAAAAACTTGGGGATGCCATTGCAAACATGGGCTAAATGCTACAATATTTGTGTACCTGCACCCATTGGCAATAATTGAACTTGCTTGTGCAATGCACTTGTAGTGAAGGGACAGGAGCTCATCCCCTCATCAGATGAGAGAACACTTGACAAATGGAAGGTGTGTCAATTTATGAACATCAGATGTCAACACATTTCTTTGCCCTGTTTCATCTGAAAATCTTGATCAACCACCTTGACTTGCAATTGAAGGCCAGTTTTTACCATTATAATGATGTTCTAGTGCAAAAGTATATAAACTTTTTTTTATCACAGCTGATTGTATCAGGGTCTTGGTCAGGTCCATTTGTTATTGATGATGCACAAAAATGGATTTGCACACCACCGGTCAAGTAATAGATAATTAATGCAGTAATTGAGATGAGAGAGAGATTTATAGTGGTTCGGTCAGTGACCTACGTCCACTTTCGGAAAGGCTGAGATCGCCGGATGTATTAATTCCCAAGTATTTCAGAGATTACAAGCTTTGGAGAGAGTGTAGAAGAGAGATCTTGCTTGGAAATAATAATTGCCTCTTTTTTTCTCAAGTACCGAGGGGCTTTCGTATTTATAAGCGTCCCCTAACAGATGGGGAGACTTCTCAGCACGGTTCACGAGGAGCGTTCGAGGTGTCCGCCAAACTGATGTGGCAGGTGTCTTCGATTGGCGAGGCAGTTATCCGAACGACCGAGTAAATCTGGGACGTGGTCTGTCTCTTTCCGAAGAGACGTGGGTTGCTGTGACGTGGCGGTCATTATGGTGGATCCGAACTCAAAACGGATCTTTAATAAGCTTGACCCATCATTTGCCCCTCAATGTCCCGCGCTCAAAGAAGTTTTCGAACGAGGGACATTTCAAATACCCAGATATCTTTTCCATCTGAGACTTCACCGCAATTGTCCCTTCTCCGTATACTCAGATTTGTTTCGGAAGAGTTCTTTCAGATGGGGACTCACCTTGAACCCCGAAACTATAAAAACAGCCCATCTTCTTCCTTTTTAAACTCCAAAACTCATTCACTTCATTTCAAGTTTGAAACCCCAAAACTCATTCAAGAGACCCAGAAGCTGCAATGGAGAAGGAAGAGATTGGCAGCAAGGCGGGTGGAGAGAGAGTAGCACCGGTGACGGCAGCGGCGCCCTTGGGTGTCGACGGCGACATGGAGGCAGCGCCTAGGGCGGCGGTCGCTGTCCGCCCCATAGGGCGGCGGCGCCCGAGGGCGAGGGAGGCGACCGGGGGCAGTGCCTAGGGCGGCGGCGCCCGTTGGCGCGGACGGCGACCGGGTGGCAGCGCCTAGGGCGGCGGCGCCCGTGGGCGAGGGAGGCGACCGAACGGCAGCTCCCAGGGCGGCGGCGCCCGTGGGCGTGGGAGGCGACCGGGCGGCAGCGCCTAGGGCGGCGGCGCCCGTTGGCGCGGACTGTGACCGGGTGGCAGCGCCTAGGGCGGCGGCGCCCGTGGGCGTGGGAGGCGACCGAGCGGCAGCGCCTAGGGCGGCGGCGGCCGTGGGCGTGGGAGGCGACCGAGCGGCAGCGCCTGCGCCCGTGGGCGTGGATGGCGACAGGGCGGCAGCGCCCGTGGCCGGCAGGGCACTGGGCGCCCAGAGCGGCGAGGCGCCGGGCGCCCGGGGCTCTCTGGCGGGCGGCGACGCAGGGGACATCAGGGTCTTGCTGGCGGCGGCATCTGGTTCTCGTCCGGGTTGCGCGGCATCGGTCACCGTCTCCGCAGTCGTGGAGAACAAGGTTAAGGCGCCGTGCCCGCTGGGCGCCGCAGACAGGGGCAAGGATCAACATGAGGCTAGAGAAGTAGAAAAGAATTCTCCCACCTTGCGTGCTCGTCGTCACCGAGGAAAAGTTGTCGTCGAAGACAATGGATCTAAAGTGAGCACCGTCTTCAGTACAATCAAGACTGACAATGATCTTTTAAAGATTACTGCTTCTATTCCTCCCACGGTGCTGTGTCGTCGAGCTGAAGATGATGAGCCTGCTTGCACTGACTCCTCAGGTGAAATGGTGATATACGAGGGGACGCTTGACGCCGGGTTAAGATTTCCCATGTCTTCCCCTGTCTGCCGGATTTTACACTACTATTCACTTACCCTGGGGCGGTTGGCGCCCAATGGATGGAGGGCTTTACTCGGTTTCCTTGCATTGTGGAGGGAAGTACATCATGAAGACGCCTTGCCAGTGGAATTTCATGCTGCATATAGTTTGATAGAGTCTCCTTCCCCTAACCGAGGGTGGTACTATTTCCCCTAAGGGTGGCAAACTAATTACGGGATTGCGTTCCAATTGCCATAATTGGAAATCCCGTTTCTTCTTCATAGGTGGCGAGTGGGCCTCTCAGGCAGATCGGGCTTTGGTGCCCACACGATGGATTGACGCCAAGAGACTTGGTACGTTCTCTACTGTCCTTTTCTCCGTACCTTTATATATATATATATATTTTTTTTTTTTCACTGTCTTTTTGCAGATCCTCCTATACTTTCCAAAGATCAAGAGTCGAAGCTGCAAGCGGTGAGGGATCACCTTGAGAAAGATTTGGGAGTTCTTATTCCCAAAGAAAGTGGTAAGGTCAGTGGACCTCCTCCAGGCTCTTCTTCGGATAGGACAGGCGGGTCCCCCTCTAGACCGTCATCCAAAAGAAAAAGTAAGCTACTCCTGCTTTGGCAATAATCTTAAACTTTTCCTGATATGTTGTATCCATGTACCATTCGCTAACACTTCTCTTTAATAGGCATAGAGATAAGCAGAGAGATGATTGGAGCCTGCTTTTCGACCCGTTTCTCGGATAGGGGTACCCCTTCCCCCAAGGCGGCGAGGACGAGTGACGCCTCTCCAAGAACCTCTCCGCCAGCGACTCGCGTCGAGCCCCGGGTGCCTCCTCCTCGAGTGGCTTCACCCATGGTGTCTCCTCAGGCAGGGATCTCTTCCGCTAAGACTGCTTTCCCGCAGTCTTCCTTTTCAGCTACACTTCCTGCCCCTCAACTGTGTCCTCCACAACCGGGCATTTCTACAGGGGTATCGGCTAGGACTGGTTCCATGCTGGGTCATTCGCGGGAGATGCGGGAAAGGCTAGGGAGATATGTGCTGCCGCATGAGGTTTCTCGGGTTAATGCCTTGGGCACCGAGGGGGTTATTGACTCATTTGTTGAGGGTCTGCCTCAGGTAAAGGTTTACTATTCTTTATTCCTTTTTCTCCAGACCGTTACCCCTTTATTTCTTTTTAACCGTCTCATTTCTCGTCCCTTATCTCTTCAGGTCTCCACTGCATCCATCTGCTTGCTGTCGAGAGCCCAATCTTATGGTCAGATGAGACGGGAGAAGGAGGCTGTGCGGCTAGAGCTCTGCGCTGCTCAAGAGAAGATTACTGCTCTGGAAGCCGCTGGTAGGGCTTCGGGGATTGATCTTGCTGCGGCCCGTGAGAGGGTGAGCGAGCTTGAGATCGGACTTTCAGCAGCCAATAAGAGGGCGGCCGAGGCAGAAGTTGAACTTTCAAAGACCTGCGAGAAGGCTTCGTTCAATGAGGCTGAGCTTACGAAGGCCCGCGAGAGGGCTTTGCTCAGTGAGGCTGAGCTTACGAAGGCCCGTGAGAGGGCTTCGCTCAGTGAGGCTGAGCTTGCTCGGACCCTTGAGAAGGCGAGGCTCAGAGAAGTTGCTGTGGAGGCAGAGATGAAGGCAGCGTACGAGAGAGCTTCTCAAGCTGAGAGGGACCTACAGATTGGCCTTGCAGATGCCTTTATCGATGGCTACGAGGAGCTTCGAGAGAAGATTTCGGCTGCCTTTCCAGACATTGACATATCAGGCTTTGTGCCGATGGAGGCGCCTGATGATGGTGGCAGCAGCTCTGGTGATGCTGAGGACGATGCAGAGGAGGATGATGAGGAGGGGGATGAGAGTGATTAGAGTATAGGGACTTTTGCTTCTGTTTATAAGCCTGATTTATGCAACCTTTTTGTAATGAAAGTAATATAATTTTATTTATCCATCCATTGCTTTGCTTTGAACAATAAAAAGTGCAAAATCAAGTCCCCAAACAAAACCCTAATTCACCCCGTTCAAAATCTTCATTGGTAGTACCTCTTCAAGTGCTCTGCATTCCATGGATGAGGTAAGACCTTTCCTTCAGAGTTCTGGATTCTGTAGGTGCCCGGTCTCACCACTTCTATTATGAGATACGGACCTTCCCAATTTGGTCCCAACTTTCCTTCACGAGAGTCCTTTGTGGCAAGAATCACCTTTTTGAGGACTAGATCTCCTGGTTGGAAGGAACGAGGCTTCACCCTCGAATTGTAGTACTTGGCCATGCGTCGTTTGTACTCCGCATTACGGACCACAGACATTTCTCTTTCCTCCTCTAGCAAATCGAGGTTGAGGCGGAGTCCTTCCTCATTGGTGGTAGGGTCGTAGTGGTGGACCCTTAGGGAATGTACCCCTATTTCGACAGGAATGACCGCCTCAGTCCCAAAAGCAAGAGAGAAAGGGGTTTCCCCGGTAGGAGTCCGTGGTGTGGTTCGATAGGCCCATAATACCCCCGGAAGCTCGTCGACCCACAGACCTTTTGCTCTTTCGAGCCTTGTTTTAAGGTTGCGCAGGACTGTTCTCACCATCACCTCTGCCTGCCCATTTGCCTGGGGGTGTGCCGGGCTAGAGTGAGGCTGCTTTATTTGAAGGTCGGCGCAGAAGGAATTGAAGAGCCTGTTGTCGAACTGCTTGCCACTGTCACTGACAATGACGTGAGGTATCCCAAAGCGACAGACCAGGTTTTTCCAGACGAAATCCTTCACCTTGGAGTCTGTTATCTTTGCTAGGGGTTCTGCCTCCGCCCATTTTGTGAAATAGTCTATGGCGACGACTATGAATTTGCACTGGCCTCTACTCAAAGGCAGGGGGCCCAAGATGTCAATGCCCCACTTGGAGAAAGGCCATGGGCTGAGGATGGTAGTCAGCTCCTCTGGTGGCTGCCTTGACACAGTGGCGAAGCGCTGGCATTTGTCACACCTCTTGGTGAATTCTTTGGCATCTTTTACCATGCTTGGCCAAAAGTACCCTTGCCTAAGCGCTTTATGGGCGAGGCAGCGTCCTCCAGAGTGATTTCCACAAATCCCTTCGTGAATCTCTCTGAGGGCGTAGTCAACTTCTTCTGGGGAAAGGCAGCGCAGCAACGGTAGGTTGTAACCCTTTTTGTAGAGTACGTCTTATAGGATGGTGAACTTAGAAGCTCTCATCCTGAGTTTCTTGGCTTCCAGGGGATCATCTGGTACTATTTCTTCTTGAAGGTACGCCTTGATGGGGGTCATCCAGTTCAATTCGGCCGTGGTGCAGTTGATGCTGGTGGTGTCCGTATCTAACTTACTTGGCTCGAACTGGTGCCCCATGAAAGTTGGTTCCGCATATGAGGCCTCTAAGGATGAGGCAAGCCTGGCGAGTGCGTCGGCTGCCATGTTATCCCCTCTTGGGATGTGACAAATCTTGAAGTGCTTGAACTGCTGGATTAGTCTCTTTGCCATGGCAAGATATTCCTGCATCCTTGCCTCCTTTGCTTCGAACTGCCCATTGACCTGATTCACTATCAATTGTGAATCGCTATGGGCGACGAGGTAGTGGGCGTCCATCTCAATCACCAACCTCAGGCCAGAGAGGAGGGCCTCATATTCGGCTTCATTGTTCGAGGCGTTGAAGTGGAATTTTACCGCATATTTGATGGGTGTACAATCTGGGCTGCTCAGAAGGAGTCCCGCGCCACCTCCTTCACTTGTTGCAGAGCCATCAACATACAGCTTCCACTGAGGCATAGAAGAAAAGTCTGATGTCTTGGTGGGCATCTGGTCGCCAGGCGAAGAATCAGAGGTTGCCTGGGCATCGGGAGCAGAATTCTCCGAAGGTGTCGGGGCGCCAAGAGAGGATTGGGCGCCAGAAGAGGTCTGGGCGCCGAGAGAGGAGCTCTGGGCGCCTACTTTAGTCTGGGCGCCCAGAGGTGTCTGGGCGCCCACTTCAGAGCTCTGGGCGCCCAGTGATGCCTGGGCGCCCGGGGGAGAGGTCGGGCCAGCAGGCAGCAACATGGCGGGGTCCTCTACATGTGTAAGCTCAGCAACAAAATCAGCCAGTGCTTGTGCCTTGATGGCGACCCTTGGTTGGTACTGAATATCAAATTCGCCCAATTCTACTGCCCACTTGAGGAGTCTCCCAGATACGTCAGGTTTTGCCAAAACCCTCTTCAGAGGTTGATCAGTGACGACGATGATTTTGTGGCCCTGGAAGTAATGACGTAGACGCCTTGCAGTCGAAATGAGGGCGAGCGCCAGTTTTTCCAATTCTGAGTATCTGACCTCTGCCCCTCGGTATGCTCTATTCACATAATAGATGGGTTTTTGTACCCCACTATGGTTCGTAATGAGGACAGAGCTTACTGCTGAGGGAGAAGCAGAGAGGTACAAATACAGCACTTCCCCAGGCGAAGCATGTGAAAGGAGAGGAGGTGTGGCCAGGTAGGCCTTAAGCTTCTGGAAGGCATCCTCAGCCTCAGATCTCCATTCAAAAGCTTTTCTAAGAATTCTGAAGAAAGGCAAACACTTATATGCAGATTTTGAGACGAACCTGTTTAGTGCTGCAATTCTTCCATTGAGGCGCTGCAGCTCCTTAGTTGATGATGGCGACCTCATATCCAGTATAGCCTTGATTTTATCGGGGTTTGCCTCAATCCCCCTCTGATTGACCATGAAGCCTAAGAACTTTCCTGATCCCACGCCGAAGGTGCACTTCTCGGGGTTCAGCTTCATGTTGTAGGTCCTAATAACACCGAAGGTCTCATGAAGATGACCGATGTGATCTGCTGTAGCAAAGCTCTTCACCAGCATGTCGTCCACATACACCTCCATTGTTCGCCCGATCTGGGAGTGGAACATCCTGTTCACCAGGCGTTGGTAGGTTGCTCCAGCGTTCTTTAGCCCGAAGGGCATAACCCTATAGCAGTAGGTGCCCTTCGAAGTGATGAAGGATGTTTTTTCCTGGTCTTGAGAGTGCATGTTAATCTGGTTATATCCAGAATAAGCATCCAGGAAGGAGAGAAGCTCGTGTCCCGCTATGGCGTCGATGAGGAGGTCAATCCTGGGCAGCGGGTAACTGTCTTTTGGGCATGCCTTGTTGAGTTCGCTGAAGTCTACGCAGAGGCGCCACTTCCCGTTTGCTTTGGCCACCATCACCACATTGGAGAGCCATTCAGGATACGCAACTTCCCTGACCGCCCCGTTATCAATCAGCTTTCCGACCTCCTTGTCTATTGCCTGGGCCCTTTCAGTGGAGGCGCCCCTTAGCTTTTGCCGAACAGGTTTGTGGAGAGGGTTAACATTGAGGCGATGGGTGGCGACGGCTGGGTCGATTCCTTCAAGATCCGCATGTGACCATGCGAATATGCCCATGTTATCCCTCAAAAAATCTGTTAATCGGCCAACCAGATCCTTCGGGAGTGAAGAGCCAACATACACTTTCCTTTCTGGATGTTCTTCATTCAAGATTATAGGGGTAAGTTTTTCAACAGGTTCCCCTCTTTCTGTGGTGGCATCATCTCTTGGGTCCAAGACTTCAACTTGCAGCGCCTCCTGCGTCATCTTGGCCTTCATCGAGGTGACGTAGCATTCTCTTGATGCTACTTGGTCTCCTCTAACCTCCCCCACCCCATTCGGGGTTGGGAAGCGAAGGATGAGATGATAGGTGGAAGGGACGGTGTAGACACCTCATTTCGCCCCCTATGATAGCCTTAAACACCCGTCATATATAATGGTGCCCCCATTTCACCCATGATTGAATGGTTAATGGCATAATTAAGATTAATTAATGACGATGAAGATGCTTGTTGAAAATTTTATGCTTAGTTCGACAATATTTAGAAATTCGTGAGAGAAAAGGCCGAATCGCGTTGAGACTTCAAGTCCGACCCACTACTCATACAAGACTTAGGCTACAACACTATCCCAAGTGCCTTCCAGACTACATAGGACACACTCAAGTTGATCCCAAAGATATTACACTTAGTTTACCTAAGTACGATGCAATTAGTATGATTTACACGGTTAGAATCTTTGATCCAGATATCCCTACTATTTTCTGAACTCTAATCACTATGACATATGGACCAAAAGATTCTACGTTCCGAGAGCTTTCCGTTGATATATAGAACGTCCAAATCCGATGAACGAATCAAAAGATATGGTCGTCGGAAGATTACCCCGCGAACCCCCACCAGGCACATACCTGGGCGCCCATGTAGGTGCGCCCATGTCCCAGATTTGTACTTGGGCGCCCACACAGGTGCGCCCAGGTCCCTAGTTGCCTTAGGGAAGCACTTAGGTGCACATTTAATCGCATCCCACTTTACCTTTCATAGTTTTGACCCAATCTCAATCTAAGAAATGAACCGGAACCAAACCTCGAGCCCGTTTGACCAAGACATGACATGGGCGCACCTGTGGGTGCGCCCAAGTCCTGGAACCAACTTGGGCGCCACCCCATGTGCGCCCAAGTCCCAAGATACCTTAAAAATGCACTTTGATGCATACTTAGGTACGATTGACTCTACTCTTCGCAGTTTCGACTTGGTTTAGACCCAAAGACAATCCGGAACCGGACCCTAGACCCATTAGGCATCAAAATGAGACATGGGCGCCACCATGTGGGCGCCCAAGTCATGGGACCCACTTGGGCGCACCTCCATGTGCGCCCAAGTCTCCGAGAGCCCTAATCTCACTTTGGTTTGCATGAAACCCTTGGAAACTCGTGCAAGTAGTAGCCCTAACCCTTCCTCCACGTCAAAATCACTATAAAGAGACCTCATATGCTACTTTTGCAAAGGGAGGCTACCAAAAGAGAGAAAAAAAAGTAGAGTAAGAAAGAGAGAAAAAGAGAGAGGTCATAAAGGAGATCTCTAGATCTAGAAGAAAGGAGAAAGAAGATTGCTTTGGTTCTCCAAGATCAGCAATGGAGAAAGCCTCCCAAAGCCATGGACTTGCGAAAGAACTTCAACTTAGGACTTAAAGAACACGATTCGAATCGGTATTTATAGGTTTCTTTTGTTTATTTGCTTTACGCCATCATTATTGTTTAGAAATATGTTTAGGATCATGCACCCATTGTAGATCTGCATTAATAGTACTATTTTACAGTAGATCTGATATTCAGTATTCATTCCTCATTAGAAACATGCTTAGGATCATCCGTAGTTTGTAGATCTGCATTATTTTCATCATTCTGAACTCGTGATTAGAATAGATCTTGCATCCATATTGTTTTCATTAGGAAAAATCCGAATCTGAAAGGAAAAGTGCTAAAAAACAAGAAAAGAGTACTTGGGCGCCACTGTGTGTGCGCCCAAGTCCCAAGAGTGGGATTTTGACACTAGTCTCATCCCGCTTGCAATTTCTCTCTCGAATCCGGATTTCTATTCATATAAGTTAGTATTAGTACCTTCGGACTTGTGACTTTGTATTCAAAATCGCGCGAAAAGCATTGAAAAAGAAACAAAAGAGGAAGAAAACACAGAAAAGCACTTGGGCGCCCATACAGGTGCGCCCAAGTCCAAAATTGGAAATTTGACTCCCGTTTTCCATTTCGCTCGCATTTTGCTTCGGAAATCCTAGTCCATCTTTGTATAAGTTGATATCAAAGCATTCAGACTCGTTAAAAGTATTGAAAGAATCGAAAAGGGACCAAACATATCATTGAAAAGAAGAAAAAGCACAGGAAGGTACTTGGGAGCAACCGTAGGTGCGCCCAAGTCCAAAAGTAGGCTTTTGGTCCCTATTTGTTCGATTCATGTGCATTTTGCTTCTTGAATTCGAGTCAATCCTCATATAAGTTGATATCAATGTATTTGGATTTATTAAAAGTATTGAAAGAATCGAAAAGGGACCAAACATATCGTTGAAAAGAAGAAAAAGTACAGGAAGGTACTTGGGAGCAACCGTAGGTGCGCCCAAGTCCCTGCAAAGGGATTCACTCTCGAATCCTTGTGCTTGCATTATTATTTTCAAGTCCGGAAGCTTTGACATTAATAATTCATAGTATTACCTTACACTTAGTCTCGAATTGTTAGAAATCATATCGAGACATCGACAGAAGTCTGAAATACATCACAACCCGCAGGGGGGACACTTGGGCGCCACTGTGTGTGCGCCCAAGTCCCACAGAGACACTTGGGCGCTCCTGTAGGTGCGCCCAAGTCCTCGGCTTATTTTCCGGCCCGCATTTGCTGCATTTTGCGTCTCGTTTAACATGTCATTCCACAATTGTGATGATTTCCATTGATTGCTGAACTTCTAGACTTCGAATCTTCAAATTATCATACTTAGGTTGCATCGTTTGCATAAAATACCAAAAAAATCACAAAATCATAAAACACTTCTCCTCTCATCTTGCTCTCTAGTAATTAGAGAAGAGAACAAAAGGAAATTAAAAGAAGTAGTAGAATTATAGAGTTAGACATTAACTAGGTAATCCTAGGTTAGTCCATTAATGCTTGAGTGAATTAATAAACTTAATCAACCCTTATCAATTAATTCGAAGCAATTAATTAAAACACTCAATTAAAATCCACATACTTAATTAATTAATTAAATCCCTAAAACTTATTAACAACTCCTAATGAAACCCCTAATTAAATAAAACGTTAATCAACAAGTCCCAATTAAAACCTCGATTAACAAACCTAATCAATAAGCTTTAATTTATTAAAAGAAATTAACTTAAAGACGCCCTAGAAGATAACAAACTACTAGACTGACACTTAGGAGCAACCATAGGTGCACCCAAGTCACCTTTGACACTTAGGAGCAACCACAAGTGCTCCCAAGTCACCCCAGACACTTAGGAGCAACCACAGGTGCACCCAAGTCACCCTCGACACTTAGGAGCAACCACAGGTGCGCCCAAGTCACCCTCGACACCTAGGAGCAACCAGAAGTGCGCCCAAGTCACCCCAGACACTTAGGAGCAACCATAGGTGCGCCCAAGTCACATTTAGTTTGGGAATCACCGAATCCTTATTAATTTCAAACTTTGACCCAAATCAACACACTAGAACACCCTTACGATTTGAAACAACTATAGCCAGTAGCCTAGATTAACCTAAGAGATTAAACCGATTTAAGCCACAAAAACATCCACGTAGGTACCAATCTCTTGACACTTAGCCCGTCATAATCATTAAGAAATCTAATTAATTGAAATCTAATTTAATTTTAATCAATCCAACACAACAAAAACACATTTAATCTAAAGAACATCAAACGATAAACACTTAATCTCAAATCAACCCGTAAAGAAGAAAAGAAACACGTGACCCAAACACTTGGGAGCAACCACAGTTGCGCCCTTGAAACATAGGCGCCCCCACAGGTGCGCCCAAGTCCATTTCCACTCCCTTGGGACCACCGAATTCCCATCCATTTCCAATTTCGATCTAGATCATTACCTTAAAACTATCACAGAATCAATAACAACCTTTAAATCAAAACCTTGATCAACTTAGACCCATCCAGAACTTCAAATCGAGCCAAAGTAACCAAAAGATTTCAAATTCCAACTTGGGCGCCACTACTGGTGCGCCCAAGTGCACAGGAATACATAGGCGCATACACAGGTGCGCCCAAGTCCTCTGTCACATCCAAGTTGAGAACCTTGGTTTCGTTTTGAATCCCGGACTTAAGACTATAAAATTAATCGACCGAAAACATAAGACAACTGTTAGAACAGAAGCTTACATTGATTAGAACCCTAAGAAACTCCAAAAGGAGCTAACACCATTGCAAGCAATCGAACCACGCAGAGCAGCCACTTGGGCGCCACCACAGTTGCGCCCAAGTCCCCAGAGTGACCTAGGCGCCGCCATAGGTGCGCCCAAGTCTTCTTCCACTCCCGTTTTGCTAGTTTCAACTTCCTTTCATCATTTAAAGTAAAACCCGAGGCTCCAGAACCTTTAGCATATTAAAACAGAACCTTAAAACACTCTTAACTCATCCCTAAATAACTCTTAATCAAACCACAACTTTAAACAAACCAAATCAAATTAATAAGGTGTTTAGGTATAGAAGCTATCAAACTTAGACAATTTACACGCTAGCATTAAATCGGATTTCCTCATTAGATAGATTAGAGCATTAGGCTTCGTCCCATCACTTTTCCTGTTCCGTTAGGGGACCGGGAGAGCTAATGTGGGCGGTCTAGGACCTTAGGTTTAGGGTTAATCCGATGATCAATAATAAAGCATTAATTACGTAAATCCAAGTAAAATCCTCTAGTTAGGCCCTTCTAGCCCCAATATCAAAAATCCATAAAAACTATAAAACTAATAAAATAAACACAAAAAGATTTTTCCTTTATTTCTTCCTCCACCTCAGGTGCCAGATATTTAATTGAACTTAATGATAAAAGGGAAAGAAGAACTGATTTCTAAAATTGAATAAATGAGAATGACGAGATGAGATGAATGATTTCGCACAAACTTTTAAAACAATCACGGCCCATCGGCCACTCTAAAACAAATATCGGCCCATCGGCCACCTTTAGTCAATTACGGCCCATCGGCCTTTCACCTTTATCACTCGTGTATCGCACACGAAAAACACAGAAATCACAAGTCAAAGTCTCATTTGCATCATTGTTTTGGTTTGCAAAGTCAACCTTTAAACCCTATTTTGCCAAGGGATTTGAAGGGGGTACCCGGGAACGGGGCCGATCCTCTTCTTAAATATTTGGCACCTCCCCCCTTTTATTTTCTTTATCTTAATTGTTTTACTTTACTTGGATATACTATGATTTTGCTATGTGAGGATTAATCTTTATTTGGACTTTAACGCATAACCCTGAATTGACCTTATATTAAAGAGACCCAAAAAGACCCAAATTAATGTGACAAGACAACCGTCGTGTGTTGCCGGCAGCACATTAGACGAGAGGAAGGACCCACCTATTTATTTTCTCCCATTTTTCTTCGGCTTTCGTCGAAGGACGGTGTTACGGCCGTTACCGTAGCTGGCGATCGTGATCCGTCGATTTTGAGGGTAGTCGGAATCCTCACTTTCGATGTAAAATTTAAATAGCACATGTATAGATGAATGGAGATCTTCTCTATCCCATTGGTTGGCATGGGGGGGGTCGAAAATTCACATCCGACAGCCTGGCGATCGTGATGGGACCTCTTTTGTTGTCTTGTCACGAATTTGGGTCTTTCTGCAGTTCTATTATAGGACACGAACATCCAATCAATGATCAGATGTCCGTGTCCCATTCAGTTTAGGGTTATTATAAGTTTAGTCCCAAATTAAACCTAAGGTTCGAATGAACCGTCCACTAAGCTTTCCCCCATTACATCATAAGAAACAAACCTACACCAACACTCACTACCCAAGAACATAAAACGTGCTTTTCTCATCCCCCCTTCTCTCTACTCTCATCTAAATATTTCTTCACAAATGGAGGGTTACACGTTCGGAATGTCCGACCTACAACCCCTCTCTCCCCCACTGTTGACTCGTACTAATGGCGGATCACAACAAACACCACAAAATATAGAATCATCAAGGATACTAGAGGGGTCCTTAGCGTATTCAAGTCATGACCCACAACAGATAAGACAGTCTCTTTTTGAAGGAGGCCCCATCCCAGTCAATACCATTACAATGGGCAGGAATCATTCTAACATATCTACCCCATCTCATTCGTCAGGGGAGAACCAATTCTCCGCACATTCAGGAGTAACTTACACGGACCTAGTCAGCCCCACCGGCCAAGTTATAAGATATAGGGTCCACGACAATGTCTCGTCAAGAGATCACTCTCTCCGCGCGGACAACCCTGTTGTCTCACAGGTTATACCCTACTCTTCCCTAATCAGTCAGACCGAGCCAATCACGTCTTCTATCCCACAATATGGGATGCCTACTGATGCACCTATCACTACCCCGGCTAGAGCTATCGTACCATCCCAGACTCTCACGATAAACGAGAATCTATATCGACAGCCGAGTCATGGCTTAGTAGACCCGGGTCTGTTGGCGACATCCAACACCTCGCGCCAAAACCCTTTGGCTCATATGGGAACGCCAGATGTCTACCAACAACGTGAGGCAACTCGACCTCAATTTCAAGTAATGACTCCTCCGCCAATCAATCAAATGAATTACAACCCTGTGACGGCTAGCAACGATATATTATATCCCCAGCCGATTCAATATGAGAGGACCTCTCCTGTTTATCAAAATCAGACCCCCCTAACCTACCAAGTGCCTAATTCAAATCAGGATCCCCCAATCCAAAACAGTCAAGTTATCAATCCATCAGGCGTTAGAAATTCTCATCAAACATACCCAGGAAACGAGCCACGCTATCAACAGGCATATCAACCGTTCGCATTAAGTCCGATGATTGATCAACACAGAGGACAATCAGTTGGTTATGGAGGAACTCAGTTGAACCAAAACTATCATCTTATTCAACAACCATATCCCCGAGAGCAATTCCAAGAGCCGGCCTATGCCCCGACCCCACTAGGACCTCAAGGAGGATACCAACCACAGACAATCCAATACCTAGATCCTTTAGCATTTAAAGAATTGCAGAAAAACGTAGAAGAACTTAAAAATGAAATTAAGAAGAAGTCCTCAAGCTCGACTGGAAGAAAGCTAGGTTTCTACGATTTTACCAAAAAAGAAGAAAAGGAGAGATCACCCTTCCCTGTCAGAGCGCCTAAATTCGTACCCTATGATGGGACAACCGACCCTCAACACCATTTGGTTTCGTTCTGCAATAAGTGTCGTGCCATCGCTGACAATGACTCTATGCTCATAAACTATTTTCAAGAATCTCTAACAGGGGATGCACTAACTTGGTATACGTCTGTACCTTCCCACGAAATTAATACATTCGAGGATGTAATAGAGAAGTTCCTAGCGCGATACCAGCACTTGACTAAGAACAAACCCCTTTGGCATGACTTAGCGAACCTCAAACAAAAGAATAACGAGGATTACGAGGAATTCGCAGTGAGATGGCAAAATCAATTTGCGCGATCAGATTGCAATATGCAAGAGGAGGAACAAGTGAGAATGGCCATATCAAACATGAAGGATCCAATGAGGGCTTTGATGACGATCGGGGAAGTAGTTAGCTGGAGTGGTTTATACCGTAGATTGTCTAGGATGAAACAAAACTTGGACGAAGGAGTGTTAAGCGCCCTTATTGACCATAAGAAAAACACGCGTAGGATAGGCACAACCACCCAACCAGAAAGCCGTGCAACCCCTGAGGTAAGCTCAAATCAAGAAGAGGTCTATAGACCATACCAAGAACATAATAGTGTCAGCTTTAACCAACACCAAAATCAAGGGCAAAATGGCAATCCTAATTTCCAGGGTGGTAACCCGAATTTTCAAAGGAACAACCAGAATTATCAGCGGACCAATCAAAACTTCCGAAACCCTCCTAGAAACAATCAAGGCTATGACCCACCGCCAAGGAACCAAGGACCCCCGGTGAATCAAAATCAGAACCCCGACCACGCGCAATCGGTTCCGAATTCAACTGTTCTGCCACCAAACCAGAACGCGAATCCTCAACCCAACTATGGTACGGTTCCCTTCAATTACAATAGAGACAACAATGGCAACCAAAATAATGCAAACAATGGGAATAGAAGGAGATTCGGACCCAAGAGGACAAGCTACCCATCCCTGCCACAACCTTGGACTGCTGTCTTCTGGTCTCTTCTAAATCAGAACGCCCTCCGACTCCCACCAGAACGACCGCAGGCGTGGTCGGAACACCTGGATAAGACCAAGTTTTGTGCCTACCATAGGATGCCGGGGCATGACCTCACCCAATGCTATACAGTTAGAGATCTGATTTACGACCTTAATGATGAAGGTAGGATTGATTGGAATAATATTAGGCCGATAGGCGCAAGCGACCCACGGAATACCCCTCCTAATCAAAACGCTACCGCTAATCCAACACAGAATATTCCAAACATGCAGATTTATACAAACCCGCTACCTCAACATGGGCCATCAACCTCTGGACAAGCCTCGCAAACTCAATTGATAAACATCGCCATGATAGAACACCAATACATTGATATCGCGACCCAAGGGAGCATAAATCATAATCAACCATGCCATGATGATTTCTTTGAAGAAGAAGACTATAGAAAATACATCACGCCATGGGATGGAAAGACGAAGTTCAAAATCTATAACTCCGGAATGGACGCGATTGTCGATTCTCCTGACCTTTACAAAGTAAATTTTGATGAACCAAATGACCAAGGACCACCGATCCTCGCGAACTCTAGATTAGATCCTCACCCGGATGCAAATGCATCTCAAGCCCATCTCCGATCCGGGCGAATTCGTCCTTCCCGATTACCCCCTCATCCGGTCACTCGAGATCCAGAATCGCAGAACCCCAACACTCAAGTTGAGGAAATAGTCGATGAAAGAGCCCATATTTCGATAGAAACGGGAATAGAATATGATCTCTTAGGACACCTCACGAAGATCCCAGCTAAGGTATCCGTCCTCGACTTAATTAAAACCTCACCCAAACATCAGCAACAGTTACTTGAGGCTATTACGCGGTTGCAAGTCCCGGTAAACATAACTCCCGAAGAATTGAGAACTACCATCGCAACCTTAGCCCCAGGAACCCCTTTTCCTGCCCTTATGTTTACCGAAGAAGAACTAAAAGAGATACCGCCTGAAGCGAGGACGTCTCCTCTACATCTAACGATCAAGATAGCAGGAAAGGAAATATCAGGAGCTTTGGTCGACACTGGCGCATCATTAAACATATGCCCATTGAAAACCTACAAAGCTTTAGGGCTCACAACAAAAGACTTAACTCCGGCCCCCATGGTGGTGACCGGTTATGATGGGAATAAGAAAACAGTATGTGGAAAAATTATGTTATTAGTACAAGCGGGTCCGATTTCGATGCCAGAAGAATTTTATATCATGGACATCCCCGCCACTTTCAATTTAATTTTAGGACGCCGATGGTTGAATCATATGAACGCCGTCATGTCAAGCAGGCATCAATGTGTCAAATTCCCCCATTTAGGCAAGATCATAAAAATGATGGGGGACCCACCTGTGATCGAACCGGAAGAACTCCAAATACTCCCGACCTTACAACCCGCTCCCATGACGCCAGAGGTCAAGATTCATGGATACAGAGTTGACCCTCTCATCTCCTTAATGGATATGGACCCCATGCAAAATATGTTTCATGAATTTTCCCCCCTCCAAAATCCAACAACAAACAATCGGAATCAAGCGCCAGGATGGACTCTGATGAGGAAGATGGGATATCAACCCGGATTTGGACTAGGAAAAGACGGGGAAGGTGCTATCAACCCCTACATACCAGATCCTAGAGTAAAAGCAGAAGGATTAGGATACGATGCACATAGTAATATGAGAGGTAAGCAAGAGGACTGGACTTTAGATGAACACTTTATAAAGCACGATAAAACTCTAGATCCCAATGCATCACCAACTAGAGAGGGACGTGACAATTTGGATCCGAACGATAAAGGTAAGACCGTTCTAGTAGAAGATTGGGAAGACTCTACGTCGTCTGAAAGTGAGATCTACGAGCAAATCTTTGGCACTTGGAGAGAGTTCCATTCACCAGAAGAAGTGGATGATGCAGATTGCACTGTCAATCTAAGGTTCCAGACCCTATCGTGCAACATGTTGACTATAAACAAATCAACTCGTTTACCCAAAAAAAAACGCCGATTGCCAAACTCAGAGAAAGTCGCGAAACATGGGAAATTGAAGACCCTACCCGCGAGGAAGTGGTATATTGGCCCGTTGCCTGGCACAATTGGCGAAAAGACCCCTCTCAAGAAGACCATGAAGTTTGGGAAGCAGATGACCAAAACGACCATGAAGTGGTGTACCGCCCCACTGCCTGGCTACGCCAGCGGGGAGGATCCTCCTTGGTAGATAGCCCATCTTCAAACTTACCTGTACCATATCATTTCAAAAATCCAAAAAAATTAGAAAACCCCGAAAACCCCAAAAAATTAGAAAATAGAAAACCCAAAAACATAGGAACCGTACGAGTAGAAGACTTTAGTCCTCATCAAAACATGGGCAATCTAAGGAGATGGAAGTTACCTCCGGTAGAGCGGTCCCGACTAGAGGAGATTATGACCAACGTCGATAAGTTAGGCTGTGAGTCTCTACCGATCATTCCAGAGCCCGAACCCTTAGTGCAACCTACAAACGCCAATGATGGAATGGGTGTTTATGAACTAGTGGACGCAGAAGAAGGGGATGACGAAATCTCTGAAGAATTTGGGAGAGTAATCAAGAAATTTGATGAAGAGACGCAAGCGGCTGCTGAAAAGACAAAGGAAATAAACCTAGGGACGGATGAGAGACCCAAACAAGTCCAAATCAGTGCATGCCTAGAACCTGACGAAGAAAGTAAAATCCTTGAGATCCTAAGAGAGTATCAGGACGTGTTCGCGTCAGATTATAATGATATGCCCGGTCTTGCACCCGATCTGGTGGAGCACCGAATTCCACTAGAGGAAAATGCTAAACCCGTCAAACAAAAGTTGAGAAGGATGCTTCCCGACGCTGCCCTGAAAGTGAAGGAGGAGGTTGACAAGCTCCACCAAGCTAAATTCATTAGGGTCGTATTATTCCCTCAATGGGTCGCCAACATAGTTCCGGTAAAGAAGAAAGACGGACGTGTCCGAGTTTGTATCGACTTTCGAAATTTGAACAAGGCATCTCCCAAAGACGATTTCCCTTTGCCTCACATTGACTTGCTTGTTGATAATACTGCAGGGCACGCCATGCTATCATTCATGGATGGTTACTCAGGGTACAATCAAATCGAGCTGTCACCAGAAGATCAAGAGAAGACATCATTCACTACACCCTGGGGGACCTACTGCTACGTTGTGATGCCTTTTGGCTTGAAAAATGCCGGTGCCACTTATCAGAGAGCCATGATGGCGATATTCCACGACATGATACACGATTGTGTAGAGGTTTACGTAGATGACATTCTAATCAAATCCGAAACCCGTGAGGATCACATCGTAGCCCTTAGGAGAGTCCTTCAACGATCTAGGGACACCCAACTGAAGATGAATCCGAAGAAATGTGTTTTTGGAGTATCCTCTGGCAAACTCCTGGGCTTCATGGTAAGTAACCGGGGAATCGAAGTTGATCCTTCTAAGATAAAGGCCATCCTTGAAATGCCGCCCCCGAAGAATCTCAAAGAATTGAGGGGCCTCATAGGACGACTACAGTTCATCAGGAGATTCATTTCACAGCACTCCCAAAAATGCGAGCCCTTTTACAAATTGCTAAAAGGAGGTGTAAGGTACCACTGGGATGACGACTGCCAGAAGGCATTTGAAGATCTGAAGAAATATTTGTTGAGTCCTCCCGTCCTGAAGCCCCCTATAAAAAATAAGCCTCTCATTTTATATGTGTCAGCGACAGAATCTGCGATAGGCGTCGTCCTGGGGCAACATGATGAAACCGGTCGAAAGGAGAACGCTATTTATTACTTGAGCAAATCTCTATTACCCTACGAAAGGAAATACTCCCCAATGGAGAGGACTTGCTTAGCCGTAGTTTGGGCGGTTCAAAAATTGAGACACTACTTTCTAGCCCACCAGATCAAACTCCTAGCAAGGATGGATCCTTTGAAATACATTTTCGAGAAGCCAGTAACTTCGGGAAGAGTTGCGCGATGGCAAATGCTCCTAGTCGAATTTGACATAACCTACGTCACACAAAAATCCATAAAAGGACAGGCGATCGCTGACCATCTAGCACACCTCCCCCTGCCTCAGTACGAGCCAGTTAGAACTGATTTCCCTGACGAGAGCATTTTGTTTACATATGTTGAAGAGGTTAAAGATGATGATTCATGGACTATGTACTTTGATGGAGCTTTGAACCAAAATGGAAAAGGAGTCGGGATAGTGCTATTATCCCCGGAAGGGGTTGTCATACCAAAGGCCTACAAGATCGGATTTCCAGCAACCAACAATGCGATGGAATATGAAGCTTTGCTAGCGGGGCTAAGAGAGGCCCAGGCTCTAGGTGTCATGAAGTTGAGAGTCTTCGGTGATTCCAAAGTTGTTATTTCCCAAATAGCCGGAGAATGGAAGGTCAATGCCCCCAAGCTTGCACATTACCACGCAAAGGCAAAAGAATTGATGTCTGGTTTCAAGGAAGTTTCCTTCCTCTACATTCCTCGAGCCTTGAACCGCTTGGCCGATTCATTAGCAATTTTAGCTTCCATTATAGAAATCCCCGACAACAAAGATTCCGAAGAATTCTTGATTAGAAGGCTAGCTTCACCGTCCGTCAAATCGATAGATCTAACCAAAGGGAACCTTGCTGAAGCTCTGCAGAAAATTTCGAAGGAAAAGGGTAAAAAAGTCAAGGCCAAAGAGTCCGATCAAGAAGAGAACGCCAAGCCAGTAGAAGGAGTCCTAGCTCGCATACAACATGATGATGACCTAGTAGACGATCACCCGTGGTACTACGATATCTGGAATTACTTACATGATGGCTACATCCCTGAATACGCCAGTCGATCGGATAAAAAAGCATTGAAAGAAATGGTTCAAAGATATGTCATAGTCGCGGGACTACTGTACCGCAGATCTTTCAGTGGAATTCTCCTACGATGTGTGACTGCAGAAGAAGGGCAAGAAATAATCGAAGAGGCACATTCAGGAGAGTGTGGAGGACACGTCAATGGCCAAATGTTAGCTAAGAAGATCATCCGTTTAGGTTATTATTGGCCATCCTTAGAGTCGGATTCAGTCCATTACGTTAGGAGATGCAAAGAGTGTCAGTTACATGCCGACCTAATTCATGCCCCTGCGTCATCCCTTCACCCCACCACAGCTCCATGGCCTTTCTCGACCTGGGCTTTTGATATCATAGGACCCTTGGCCCCTACTTTAGAAAACACACAGAATAAAGCATTTATATTGACAGCCACAGAATATTACACTAAATGGGCAGAAGCAGAAGCATATGTTAATATTAAGGCTACTTCTGTGGTCAAATTCATTAAAACGAATATAATAGCCAGGTTTGGCATCCCTAAAGTATTCATAACAGACAATGGACCCCAGTTTATATCCCAACAAATGAATGAGTTGTGCACAAAATATGACATTGAATTGCATCATTCCACCCCATATTACCCCCAAGCAAATGGCCAAGCCGAAGCAACCAACAAGACTTTACTGAAGATCATCAAAAAGACTGTGCAAACCACCAAAGGTAGTGATTGGCCAGACCGTTTGGTTGAAGCGTTGTGGGCATACCGGACTTCCATAAGGACTCCTACAGGAGAAACCCCATACTCTTTGACCTACGGAATGGAAGCAGTCCTTCCCCTCGAAGTCCTTCACCCGTCGCTACGCATCCAGCTAGATGAAGATATGACAGAAGACCAGAGGAGAGAAGCATTGCTACTTCAGCTAGACCTACTCGACGAGAAAAGAATGAAGGCAGCAGAACATGCACAAGTATATCAGAAAAGAATCGCCAGAGCCTACGACAAACATGTCAAAGAGCGGAAATTCAAAGTTGGTGACTCTGTCTTGAAGCGCATCGCTCCATCACAGCTTCCGCATCCTAGAGGTAAGTTACGACCCAATTGGGAAGGCCCTTATGTAATTAAAGAAGCATATTCTGGTAATGCATATAGACTAGTAAATGCAGAAGGGGAAGAGCTCCCCGATCCATGGAACGCTATGTACCTGAAAAGGTACATAGTATGACCCTCCCTTACTTCTCACGGAGTATGGCCCTCCTTGCCCCTTAGCGTAGTTGTAGAAATCCCGTAGGAAGACAGAAGAGATGCACTCTAATCAAACTTGGAACTCGAACACACACCGGCACTCAAAAATACACAAAATGGCGAGTCTACCCCACACGGATTCAGCACGGTTAAGGCCACCCAATGTGAAGGTTTGTAGGTGAGATTGCCCATGTCATGAAAGCTTCTTCACCGTTTGCAAAAAAAAAAAAAAAGAGCTTTGTGACTAGTCTGGGTCCGTAGCCTTTTTAACTCGAGCCAGTAAGCTCGTAGGGGTATTTAAATACCTAGTGCCCTAAAGCCACCTGGTTTGGGAGTCACTGGCCGAATGCTCGTTACATGGGTTAATTAGAAAGCTTAAGGGATCCAGACATTGCACAGTCATATGGTTAAAAAAAAAAAAAAAAACGAAGAAAAGAAAAACTCTAGTTAGGGGTCTTGAAAACAATAAAGGTTTTGTGACTAGCTTGGGTTTGTAGCCTTTTTAGCTCGAGCCAGTAAGCCCGTAGGGGTATGTACATATCTAGTGCCCTAAAGCCACCTGGTTTGGGAGTCATTGGCCGAATGCTCGTTACATGGGTTAATTAGAAAGCTTAAAGGACCCGAGCATTGCACAGTCACAATGGAGTCAAAAAAAAAAAAAAAAAGAAAAAAAAAAAAAATCTTAGGCTTGCTAGACTGACATGGGCACTCATCAGGTGAACTAAGCAGAGGGTAGTTGAAAACCACAACACTAAGGTAGCACGGTGACTCACCACCCCACACACAAACATTACTCACAAATGAGCCCCGGATGCGGTCAGGTGCTCTCCTAAGTTCGACCGAAAAGACTAAGCAGCTACAAAAGGGGCCCGTGAGGGCTCGACCTCCAAAGGACGGTTAGGGAAGACCATGTTGCCACTTAGGTGACAATTATGGATCGAGAAGCTAATCTCCTTTCGCACTCTCACCCACAGCCAGAATAGACACTAGTCTTATGCTGGGGCATTTTTTTTTGGTTTATATATACACATGAACAAATGCTTAGCTCACACGGCTTCCCAACTTGGGTCCTCATCGCATACACAGTTGCCACGGGCACTCACTAGGTTGCACACACACTCACCTCATACATGTTTTTACTACTAATGACTTTTAGTTGGATGCAGAAAAAAAAAATATATCCCCTAAGGTATGAATTCAATCTTGTTATTCTCAAAGCTTGAGTGCCAAAATGGCCCCCTGACATTTTTACCGAGAAAGAAAATGCCACCTTAGCCAAACTATGCAGGGGACCTAAAAATATTAAACTAACAAGTTTGTTTTGAGACCTTGCAGGGAAACCAACCCCGATTACATTCATAACATCCCACAAGCTGGGGCATTTATTTACTATATACGGGTACTATTTTGTGCACAATTCGTCATGACTTGAAAAGATCAAAGTTACGATAAACAAACTGGGAAAATATGAGTTATGTCTGTTGTGTTATCCAATGATGAATTTGATTATAGATGTATGCTGTACACACCCTTTATGACGTCACATATGATTGTAGTATTGAAAGTGCAATTATCTTGAACCTCTGCCTTTATACTTATAGCTAACAATGTGAATGCCTTAAAACATAGAATTGTTTAGGTCACAAATGTCACGCACTCAGGCACCCCCTATTGTTTGAGAACCTCATTCTGTGTTTCTTACTAAGTTTAGATTGATGAGAGATTGTGCTTATTCTCTTTTTGTTATATGAAATCTCGCTTCATTAACTCTAAACTACTAGTGATCCTTCCTATGAGATCCATGCTCAGAACACAAATTTCGAGATATTCTAGAAAATTTTCGGCAGCACTTCCCCTTGTTTTTTGGACCCTGGAAAATTTCAGAATACATAAGGATCTGTTACCTGTGAGAAGAACACTTCGTATATTCCCCCGGCACCCCACAATGACCCCTCATCGATCAACGACAATCCTATAGCACTTCTTATAGCATCAAACACACTATCTCAACTATACATACATAGTATACATACGCACAACATACACATACATATCAGCTCCCACCATGAACCGAAGATAGGGAGTAACAGCATGAATACAGGACCAGGACATATGAATACAATATAGAACAGGGATACACAAGGAATACGTCCCTAGGAGATCAATCAGAGAACAATAGCCCTATGAAGCGGCCCCATCATGACGAGCCGATGAAGCAAATGAAGACGGACCAGGGGCACGCTGAGAAGGAGCTCGGGTCGAGTCCGAAAAAGCATAACCTCTCTCTTCCACCCTCCGGCGATATCGATCGAGGCGCCTCCGTAAATCAGCAACCACCTCCTCATGACCTCGCGCCATACGATCCATGCGCTCAATATACTGATCATGAATAAGGGCTCTCTCCTCGCCCACGCTGAGAGGCGGAGGAACAAAGGCGACAACAGCACCACTCTACAAGACGACATTTTAAGAACACCTTATATTCAACAAACCTTACAGCAGTGAACGCAGAACTTAAAAGAGGAGGAAAGACCTTCACCTGCGTAGAGGCCTCGTAGCTCCTGAGCTTGGCACGCAACTCGCGAACCTGCGTATCACCAGATTACAAATCACATCAACAACGGATCTGAGGAATCAAGTTTGAAATGTCACATGGGAAAACCTCATACCTGTGCCTCTGAAGCATCTCTCTCGACAAGCGCCTTGTCACGCTCACTATGAGCCTCCGCCTAGAATATCACAAAAGCAAACAACCAGGGATCGGTCATTATACAAAAGAAGAACGTGATAAAAGTCTAAACCTCACCAACCTGCAACTGGTCCATCTCAGCTCGCAGTGTCTGGAGCTCGCCCTCCAATTTGATTCTTGTGGCTTCGGATGCTGCCAAGTCCCTGTCTCTCTGCACAACGACCAGAGGCCATAAACATCAACTCAAAATGAACAACCAAGTTAGTGACCTTATACCTCCGAGGTGTCCACTGGCGCATCAATAACAGCATCACGTCATTTTAGCTCCTCCTGCAGGATCTCATCGGGTAAGATAAAAGAAATTGTTAGGTTCAAAAGGCTACTTCTACAATGGATGGGGAATAGTGATCTCCATGCCTCTTTAGCTGTCAATGATGCCTGTAACCTCACTGTCATAGCTTCCTGAAATAAATAGGATAATAACATGACACGGTGAGTGGATGCCTTAATGCATGACATCAAGAGTCAAGACTCCCCAAATCCCTAGGCTACGACCTCAACAAACATTACCTTATCTCTCACCAGCTCTGTCAACCGAGATACCTCCTCACGAAGGGCTGCCTCAACATCGGAAGCCGCTCTCCTAGAGGTCCCCTACCACAGAGCATAACAAGTACAATTAGAAAAGAAGGATAAAACAATACGGTTAATAAATCCGGTGAGATTTACCTCGCCTAGATCATTGCCTAACGAGCGTGTCCCGCGACTTTCCGTTTCTACAGAGGAAACCATCTGAAATAGAAGAACAACATATTGGATCAGATCGAGAATAGGGGATCACATCTAGGCAGGTGAAGACTAATTGATTACCCGAAGTGACAACAACGTCTCCATCGCCTCAGCACAATTTCGAATAGAATGGGAAGACCCGCCGGAATACGACTCGGGGAATATGTACCGGTGCGTGATATCCCTCCAACGCCGTTCATAATCGCCCGTTGCTTCTTCATCTGCACCAAAGTCAGGTGCTTTCCCCCCTCCATCCCAATCATCAATCTCGGGCTGATGCGGGTGAGAATGACCAAATACTGCTTCGCCCCATCCCCTATATGAATGACTCATGTTAGGTTCGGGAGGTAGGACAACCTGATGACCACCGAACTGGCGAGCAACCCGACTCACGATGAGCCTAGAAACGATCTGAGGAGCGTGTAGCCATATATCTCTTGCAAATAAATGTGCCCCATCTCGCACTACCACTAGCTCATCTTCAGGGCCGCCTTGGTAAGGACACCAAATGATCTGAAAAATAGGAGAAAGCATAACCCCGAAGGATATCAACTGTTAGCAACTCGAAGTAGGAGAGTGACCGATTCCGGCTTAATTCCAAAGCGAGTTAATAACTTAAAAGGAAAAGGAGGAAAGAACGACTCACTTCTCGGTCCATTAACTCATTCAAGATAAAGCGATAGCCCTGCTCATCAGGCCTCATCCTCAAATCCTTGGTTCTTTTTGCCAGCTCTGTAGGGAGGACGTCCGCGAAGCCCCGTACAGTAGCATTCGGATACCACTGCGCCGCCCGGGGAGCAAGGCTCAACCGCACTGGCAAACGCTCGGGGCGACACTGCAGGACATGCTCCCACATCCACACCTATCTCGAAACGATTGAATCATTAGTGAGGCGACATGTTCAAAGCAGAAGATTGACAAATATGGGAAGTTGACTCACCTGAAGGATCGGGACAAAACCCCGGAGACTCCTGTGGCCCCTCTGCACCCGACATCTATCATCCAGGCTATGGAAGAGAAAGGCGAGGACTGCCGCACCCCAGGCATAATCACCTACTCGGCTCAAATCGTCCACAAACCTGAGCAAGGTGCCAGACGCTCTGTTGCCCGTCGCATTGGCAAATAAACATTTCCCGAAGAAATAGAGAAGGAATGCGCGCAGACTCTCGTCCTCGCCTTGCCTAGCTGACGATAGCCGAGGACGTCTCAATGCGACATCAGGTCGGGTCCCCTGTTTCCCTGCCAAAGTGACAAAGATGTTCAATCAATAATATTCATCAATTTACGGAAAGTAATGCTGGAATCATGGCTTGCCACTCACCAGTCACATAGAAGGTCTCGCAAGGAATCCCCACCCTCTTTCGACGATAGTACCCATCAACGGGTACCTCTCTACACTCGTGCCCTGCAAATAAGAAGGGATTATAAATGTTGGCCACCCAAACAATGAGGGGTAAGAATAAACTTGAGAATTTACCAGTGGGGGAGACGACATCATCACCACCCCTCTCATCCTCACTACCCCTCTCGTCCATTGGATCATCACTATCATCGGACGCAAATAACTCATCCAGGGGTGCTATATACTCCTCATCATTGGAGCCGCTAGCCGCACCCTCACCTCCATCCATCCCGGCATCCGGACAAATAGCATCGGCCGTGCCTGTCCTCGCCCGCTCGCCGGTAGTCGGGGTAGGTCCGTTGTCCCCACCCCTGACCGATGAACCTCCAACAGCTGCCATCCGCGCCTCGTGACCTGCTAAAAACTCCGCCTGATCACGAGACCAACCTGGAATGCATAAGAGACAATAGTGAGTAAGAGAACAAACGAATCGAAATTACAAGGACAAGGCTAGAATGCTCACGATCTAGGCTCCTCGCCCTCGCCGGACCATAGGCTTCCCATAGCCACTCAATATCAATCTGGCTGGAGCCAAGATAAGGCCGGGCACCAAACAATCGCTGGAGCAAGGGCCGAACGAGCTCAGGATTAGCATCTGTCGCACCAGTCGAGGCCGGCAGACCGCTCACCCTCAAACCCCAGCATCTCGCTACATCCTCAAGGGTGATGGTCATCTCGCCAGTCGGGAAATGAAAAGAATGAGTCTCATCCCTCCATCTCTCCGAGAGTGCACTAATAAGAGCGCGATCAGGGCGGAAAGCGACGATTGACATAAAATCCCCGAAACCCATGGCCCGGACACGATCTTTCAGAGTGTCAGGCAGCACCGTCCACCACTCTTTCACCTTTAGCCATCCCACCCGCATTCGAGCGAGGGGGACATGCTAAAGTTGAGGGAAGCATCACAATTATTAGCCCAATAACTGAAGATGAATAATGACTAGAGGCAATACAAGAAAAGAAGATACAGCTACCTTGCCCGCCTTTATCTTGTCAGCTAGGTGGGGGTCCTTCGTGGCTCGTGGTTTCTTACGCCTTTTTCCGGGGCGGGCCGCTGTCGGATCCATATCCGTCCCCTTGGCAAGCTCAACGCCAGGATCCTCCATGGGTCTATCTAAGGGAACACTCCTCGGGTCTCCCGATGGACCCTCTGCCGACTCACCCGTCATCGGGGCCCTCTTGCAAGCCAACCTCGTCTTCATCCTGCACATTTGGAGAGAAAAGAAAGCACATATGAGAAATGGCAAGTAAGAAACGCACAAGTGGCGAGGTAAATTTTGAAAGGCCTCACACTGCATACTATGCAGAGCAACCAAGCTGAACCCAAGAGAGATATTAAAATAGGGAAGCCTTGACCAAACAATCCCAAGGTGAACCAATCCAAGAACAAAAGCGAAACCGATGGCCAAGACTAATAACAATAATGATAATAATAAATATAATATGACAAGTGAAGCAAATCCCCACTCAAACTAAGACACCACCACCATGACCCTTGTCCCATCATGATCAGAACCACCACTCTATTCATAATCATCGTATCACCCCTACACACGCATCAATCACTAAAATAACCTCACTTCGTCCTGATTAACTGAAACAACCAATGGGTTCGGCCCCACCAACGGATCTTTTCGGACCTCACCGAATCACATAAAACCCCCAAACCTTGCTCACAGTACCCAAAATCATTGCCCAGGTTGGTTACTAAATGACCACCTGTGGGGGGGGGGGGGGCTAAGAATCAAGATTTTCCTTCCACGGCTATGATGAACTCCATCTACCATCCAAATTCAAAACTCCACTGAACTCCACATTTACTACTTCTACGGAACACCCATGGCCATGACCAAGTCCAAAACTCCATTCTGCAGCTAATTAAAAAAAAAAAAAAAGGGAGGAGAAGACAGTCAAGAAGAGGAGACCCACGTACCTGGGCCATTCAAGGGCAAACTCCCCTTTCTTTTTTTTTTTTTTTTTTTCTCTTTTCCCTGTTCTTCCTCAGCCTACTCGGCCTTCACCTGCAAATGGCAGCAGCAACACATTAAAAAAAAAAAAAAAAAGGGAGAGAGAAAAGAGAAAAGAAACAAAGTAAAAGAAAAAAAAAAACATACCTGGGCCCCCCTTCCTCTTCTCCCTTCTCTCCCTTCGTTCTCTCTTCCTCTCCTCACTCAACCTGCCCCTTCACTCACGGTTTTCACCTGCATACAGCAGCAACAGGAGTTTCAAAAATGGAAAAAGAAAAAAAAGAAGAAGAAGAAGAAGAGGATGAAGTCCACATACCTGGCCTTCTTTCCCTGCGGTTCTCTCTTTCACTTCACCATTGCTGCCAGCTCCCTCACTTGTCCCCCACCTGCAACAATGACAGCAGCAACACATTAAAAAAAAAAAGGGAGAGAGAAAAGAGAAAAGAAACAAAGTAAAAGAAAAAAAAACATACCTGGGCCCCCTTCTTCTTCTCCCTTCTCTCCCTTCGTTCTCTCTTCCTCTCCTCACTCAACCTGCCCCTTCACTCACGGTTTTCACCTGCATACAGCAGCAGCAGGCGTTTCAGAAATGGAAAAGAAAAAAAAAAAAAGAAGAAAGAAGAAGAAGAAGATGAAGTCCACATACCTGGCCAGGGACGAGCTTCCCCTTTCTGTCCACGCCTCTGCTGCTTCTCTTTTTTTTTTATTCACCTGCAACAATGGCAGCCACAGCAGAGTTCAAAACAAAAAAATAGAAAATGAAGAGAGAAGAGAGAATGGAAGAAAGGAAAAGAAAGAACTACATACCTTGAACTCCTTTTCCTCCTCCCCTCAATCTCCTTGCTGCATCCAAGATCTCCACCTGCAACAATGGCAGGAAGTAAAAAAAAAATAGAGAAGAAGAGAAGGAAAGAGAGAACAGAAAATGGAAAGGAAGGTTGAGAACCACTTACCTGAACGCCGGCGAGCCTGCGCCCTACTGCTCCGTCCCCGTATTTCATCCACTAGTCCCTGCCTCACCTGAAACAGCAAAAGCAAGAAAGAAAGGAACGAAGGAAAGGAAGAGAGGGAAAGAGTGAATGAAAAAGAAAAGAAAAGAGGGGGAAAGCCCCAACACGTGTAGCCAGCAGCTTGGCCCAGCCTCCTTATCAGATGGGGGGCCCTCTCTAAGGGCGGCCCACCTCTAAATGGCCCATCTCTCTCGCCCAATAACAATAATAACAAAAAAAAAGAAAACTGAAAAAAAAAAAAAAAAAAAAGGAAAGAGGGATTAGAGATCAAGCCTAACATTAAATTAAGCCTCAAGAGGGATGAAAATTAAAACGTGATTCACCCACTAATTAAGTTCAAGTCAATCTTTATTAATAATAACTACGATCCAACCTTGACAAAAAAAAAAAAAAAAAAAAAAAAAAAAAAAAAAAAAACTGACTTAACTTGAGTACCAACCTCAACTCTAGACGGAGCTCAGGATTATCGGCGGCACATCGATGGCCCATCTCTACCTACGAAGAACAACAGTGCAAACAACATGCAAAGGTAGGTTGATTCAAAATACATTATGGATTCACCATTAGGCATCACATATTAATAGTTCATGCATCCAAATCCCTGCATTCATCCACATATTCCATATCATCATATCCCAACTAAAATACACACACGCATAAAACGAAAAAATATATATATATATAAATAATAATAATAATAAATAAGAATAAAAAAATCTAAATCAACTTTTATTGAACTCCGATAAGAGTCATTAAATAATAACTATAGCAATGAACTACATCAATTGAATCCTAGACATTGACTAAAATAGAGGTCACGACCCGTGCTCCTAATACCCTAGATGGGTCTATCACTAACTGAGATGGTCCTAATGACCTGACCTCTCATAAAAAAAAAAAAAAAAAAAAAAAAAAAAAAAAAAAAAAAAAAAAACTAGACTAGGGTGATGATTTCCGTCTTCTATAGGGGGTGAACCATGCCGTTAAAAATAGGAAAGTGAGCCAACCGCGCCTCCATTCCTAAGATGTGGGTCTCAAGCCGCCCCTTCACTTCCTCGAAAGCATTCAAAGGGTCCCGAAGAGCGTCACCAATCTCCCGAAGCAACCTAAAATCGTCCAGATGAGCGGTGTACACTGGATGGATAAGCGCTGAAAGAGTGGTGTTTTGCATTTCGAAATACTTTCTATAGCGCCTTGGGACAGCAGATTCGGCTTCATGTGGGCAGGACATTGTCATGAGCTCTAACTGATCCATCCGCCTATGTATTGCGTTAAATTCCTCGATAGGAGCTCTTTCACTGATAGTCTTCATACCCTCCCAGACTTCAAGCATCGCCTGAAGATCCATCATGCTCCACAAAAGGGACTGGAGTACGTCATTAATGAAAGCTGGCAAGTCTCCCAGAAGTCCATCGTAGCCATACAACCTGTTAAGAGCGGTCCTCCCTACAACGCACAAATCTCTGCACAATCCGCATATTTTCTTGTATTTCATCACCAGCAAATCGTACTTCCCACGCTTGGCTTCGACGAGTTGTTGATCCATCACCTCCTCAAACTGGAACACGCAATCGTAGGTGACAGGCATGGATGACCCGTGCTGGAGATAGAATTCAATTCGCTCCTCGGAGTCATAGTAACCTATCTTTCCATCCCCCGAGGACCAATACTCGTCCCCTAGTGAATAGGGCTTGCAGGCAGGAGTACCTCCAGCACCATCAATCACGAACGAGAACATTGGAGCGCCAGCCATTGGAATAGAATGAGACCTATAAACACATACACAAGGCATTAAAGACCTTTCGTTGAATCGAAAATAACCCAAAGAGGCTCAGATTGAAGGAATCACTACAAAAAAAAAAAAAAAAAAAAAAGAAAAAAAAGAAAAAAAAAAAAAAAAACCCACTTGGGCGCACCAAGGGTGGCGCCCAAGTCTGTCCCAAGGAACTTCTCCCGAAGGGTCGAGGTTCAGTAATGGAAATTATATCAAGCTTTCCCAAATCCGTGCTAAATACTCTTAGAAGTACTGTGGGATTATTCTAACCCGTTTTAAGAGCCAAGAGTCCAAATTGCATACAACATCTAAACACAAATAAGAAAAACAAAAAAGAAAGGGGGTGACACAATGATAACAAAGGAAACATCATAAGATCAAAGTAAGAATAATGAAAGAGTGATGAGCTAAAACACAGGATGAGGACTAAACAAGTATAAATAAATTATTAAAAAAAAAAAAAAAAAAAAAAAAAAAAAAAAAAAAACAGCACACACACTTGAGCGCACCTAGGGTGGCGCCCAAGTCTACTTCAGGGACTTCATCGCGAATGGGCCCGGTTCAACCTAAAATTATCCATCACAACCCCTGAAATCCGTGGGATAAATCGCCAAGGGTACTGTTCGGTCACTTTCAGACCATTAAAAAAAAAAAAAAAACAAAAAAAAATGCCTCCTTGTCAAAGTAACTCTAAATTAAACACTCATGCAAAGCAACATCTTTGTTTCTTTTGAAAATAAAAAGAGAGAGAAGAAGGGAAGGAAAATTAAAGATGATACAACCCAAACAAATATATATATAAACAAATCTGAATTTTAAGTTTGCATCATGCCAAAAGAGAGAACAAAATAAACTAGAATATATATTGCATGAACTAGAACCAACAAAGATGAAAGAGTGCTTACTTGGGAGCAAGAGAGAGATCAAAGACCCTTGAATTCGGAATTTGGAAGAGTAGGAAGTGTGATAAAACCCAAAGGCAGCCATTCCTTATATAGATTAGTGTCTTAATTTGAAAAGAAGACGGACTGGCACTTGGGCGCACTCCTAGTGGCGCCCAAGTCCTTCTACCTCCCAAACTTTGTAAGAGTGCCACTTGGGCGCACTCCTAGTGGCGCCCAAGTCCCTTCACTTCCCAATTTCACTACACAACCAATATCTCGCGTAAACGCATCATAGAATCCTAAACCAAGTAGGAGAGACCACTTGGGCGCACGTAGGAGTGCGCCCAAGTACCCAGAAACACATGGGCGCCCCTCCATGTGCGCCCAACTACTTTTTTAACCCGGGGAAGCCGCGCGATGCACAAGTCTAGACCATAATGACTCTATGATGATTGATGACTAAAACAAACAAAAAACAACAGCAAACAATGATTAAAAGAGTGTAATAAAAGGAACTAAGCGGCGAAAATCCGCGCACCGGACATCACCCCTTCGCAGGGAAAATCATCATACACTTTAGTCCCATCACGCATACATTATGCATTGCATCCCATGTCATCTCCATCAATGAAACTAGAAGTGTTACCTTTACAAGTTATGAAACTGAGCACTAACAAAAACTGCAGAATCTTTTAGTGTTTGTTCAATGCAGGTTTCCAAAGCAAAAATGAGAGCACCAAAGGTGATTTAAGCAGACTATTGGAGATGAATGGCATGAACTTTCAGCAAATGAACACTGAAAGAAAGCAGTAATGACCTCTATCAACGGATTCACAAAAAAAAAAAAAAAACTCTTGAGGTAAGTATCCCTAACCATGATTTTCATGATTTTACCTCACGTCTGGAAAATTGAGTCGCCGTAGGCCTCCCTTAAGCGCTTATGATCGGTATGGCGACCATAATACTGTGTTATCACGAATTGTGGTGTTTGCTGACTCAAGTCTTGACGTTGGAGGATGGAATCCGTGTAACTTGAAACTCTCCATGGTAAGCATGAAATGATGATTGAATTTATCCCGGGTTCTCATCTAAGCTGGGTGAAGACCAAGATCCCTAGAGAGTGACAGTTATTCCGGTGAACATCTTCCATTGATTTAGCTTTTTCTATGCATACCTGAGTTTCGAAAATAAAATCTCTTTGTAAAAACAAAAAAAAAAAAATATATGCATCTCATTCTCACATACACTTCACACCATTGTTTGAACTATGTTTATGATTGCTTTCAAGATCCCCATTATTACTAGTCAATTTTAACTATGCCTTGAGTATTCAACTGTGAATGAAAGTTAAAAGACATTATGTATGACAAAATTGAATTGAACTCCATTACAAGAACAAATGAAACTCTAATAGTGACTTAGCCAATCAAAAGACCAACTTCTGATTCAGACCACTGGGGCACAGTTCCCACCATCACTTTAAATTAAGCAACTGGGGCACAGTTCCCAACCCGCCACGTGGCAATACCACGGGCACCGAGGCACAGATCTCGGATTTCCAATCAAATCAGTAGGCACGTAACTTCTTGTTTTTTTCCTTTCTCCCCTGAATCAGAATTGATCCTAGAAAAAGTGAACCTCACCCTTAGAATGAGTTTGCAATTGCATACATCCGTAGGTGGCCACTCCCATGAGCTCAAAGGCTCCCGTGAGCCATGAGTGTTGTGTCTACTTTCTTTGGAGTACAACTCTCCACGTGTTGTTCTCCAAAGAGGGGCATACTGTAGACACCTCATTTCGCCCCCTATGATAGCCTTAAACACCCGTCATATATAATGGTGCCCCCATTTCACCCATGATTGAATGGTTAATGGCATAATTAAGATTAATTAATGACGATGAAGATGCTTGTTGAAAATTTTATGCTTAGTTCGACAATATTTAGAAATTCGTGAGAGAAAAGGCCGAATCGCGTTGAGACTTCAAGTCCGACCCACTACTCATACAAGACTTAGGCTACAACACTATCCCAAGTGCCTTCCAGACTACATAGGACACACTCAAGTTGATCCCAAAGATATTACACTTAGTTTACCTAAGTACGATGCAATTAGTATGATTTACACGGTTAGAATCTTTGATCCAGATATCCCTACTATTTTCTGAACTCTAATCACTATGACATATGGACCAAAAGATTCTACGTTTCGAGAGCTTTCCGTTGATATATAGAACGTCCAAATCCGATGAACGAATCAAAAGATATGGTCGTCGGAAGATTACCCCGCGAACCCCCACCAGGCACATACCTGGGCGCCCATGTAGGTGCGCCCATGTCCCAGATTTGTACTTGGGCGCCCACACAGGTGCGCCCAGGTCCCTAGTTGCCTTAGGGAAGCACTTAGGTGCACATTTAATCGCATCCCACTTTACCTTTCATAGTTTTGACCCAATCTCAATCTAAGAAATGAACCGGAACCAAACCTCGAGCCCGTTTGACCAAGACATGACATGGGCGCACCTGTGGGTGCGCCCAAGTCCTGGAACCAACTTGGGCGCCACCCCATGTGCGCCCAAGTCCCAAGATACCTTAAAAATGCACTTTGATGCATACTTAGGTACGATTGACTCTACTCTTCGCAGTTTCGACTTGGTTTAGACCCAAAGACAATCCGGAACCGGACCCTAGACCCATTAGGCATCAAAATGAGACATGGGCGCCACCATGTGGGCGCCCAAGTCATGGGACCCACTTGGGCGCACCTCCATGTGCGCCCAAGTCTCCGAGAGCCCTAATCTCACTTTGGTTTGCATGAAACCCTTGGAAACTCGTGCAAGTAGTAGCCCTAACCCTTCCTCCACGTCAAAATCACTATAAAGAGACCTCATATGCTACTTTTGCAAAGGGAGGCTACCAAAAGAGAGAAAAAAAAGTAGAGTAAGAAAGAGAGAAAAAGAGAGAGGTCATAAAGGAGATCTCTAGATCTAGAAGAAAGGAGAAAGAAGATTGCTTTGGTTCTCCAAGATCAGCAATGGAGAAAGCCTCCCAAAGCCATGGACTTGCGAAAGAACTTCAACTTAGGACTTAAAGAACACGATTCGAATCGGTATTTATAGGTTTCTTTTGTTTATTTGCTTTACGCCATCATTATTGTTTAGAAATATGTTTAGGATCATGCACCCATTGTAGATCTGCATTAATAGTACTATTTTACAGTAGATCTGATATTCAGTATTCATTCCTCATTAGAAACATGCTTAGGATCATCCGTAGTTTGTAGATCTGCATTATTTTCATCATTCTGAACTCGTGATTAGAATAGATCTTGCATCCATATTGTTTTCATTAGGAAAAATCCGAATCTGAAAGGAAAAGTGCTAAAAAACAAGAAAAGAGTACTTGGGCGCCACTGTGTGTGCGCCCAAGTCCCAAGAGTGGGATTTTGACCCTAGTCTCATCCCGCTTGCAATTTCTCTCTCGAATCCGGATTTCTATTCATATAAGTTAGTATTAGTACCTTCGGACTTGTGACTTTGTATTCAAAATCGCGCGAAAAGCATTGAAAAAGAAACAAAAGAGGAAGAAAACACAGAAAAGCACTTGGGCGCCCATACAGGTGCGCCCAAGTCCAAAATTGGAAATTTGACTCCCGTTTTCCATTTCGCTCGCATTTTGCTTCGGAAATCCTAGTCCATCTTTGTATAAGTTGATATCAAAGCATTCAGACTCGTTAAAAGTATTGAAAGAATCGAAAAGGGACCAAACATATCATTGAAAAGAAGAAAAAGCACAGGAAGGTACTTGGGAGCAACCGTAGGTGCGCCCAAGTCCAAAAGTAGGCTTTTGGTCCCTATTTGTTCGATTCATGTGCATTTTGCTTCTTGAATTCGAGTCAATCCTCATATAAGTTGATATCAATGTATTTGGATTTATTAAAAGTATTGAAAGAATCGAAAAGGGACCAAACATATCGTTGAAAAGAAGAAAAAGTACAGGAAGGTACTTGGGAGCAACCGTAGGTGCGCCCAAGTCCCTGCAAAGGGATTCACTCTCGAATCCTTGTGCTTGCATTATTATTTTCAAGTCCGGAAGCTTTGACATTAATAATTCATAGTATTACCTTACACTTAGTCTCGAATTGTTAGAAATCATATCGAGACATCGACAGAAGTTTGAAATACATCACAACCCGCAGGGGGGACACTTGGGCGCCACTGTGTGTGCGCCCAAGTCCCACAGAGACACTTGGGCGCTCCTGTAGGTGCGCCCAAGTCCTCGGCTTATTTTCCGGCCCGCATTTGCTGCATTTTGCGTCTCGTTTAACATGTCATTCCACAATTGTGATGATTTCCATTGATTGCTGAACTTCTAGACTTCGAATCTTCAAATTATCATACTTAGGTTGCATCGTTTGCATAAAATACCAAAAAAATCACAAAATCATAAAACACTTCTCCTCTCATCTTGCTCTCTAGTAATTAGAGAAGAGAACAAAAGGAAATTAAAAGAAGTAGTAGAATTATAGAGTTAGACATTAACTAGGTAATCCTAGGTTAGTCCATTAATGCTTGAGTGAATTAATAAACTTAATCAACCCTTATCAATTAATTCGAAGCAATTAATTAAAACACTCAATTAAAATCCACATACTTAATTAATTAATTAAATCCCTAAAACTTATTAACAACTCCTAATGAAACCCCTAATTAAATAAAACGTTAATCAACAAGTCCCAATTAAAACCTCGATTAACAAACCTAATCAATAAGCTTTAATTTATTAAAAGAAATTAACTTAAAGACGCCCTAGAAGATAACAAACTACTAGACTGACACTTAGGAGCAACCATAGGTGCACCCAAGTCACCTTTGACACTTAGGAGCAACCACAAGTGCTCCCAAGTCACCCCAGACACTTAGGAGCAACCACAGGTGCACCCAAGTCACCCTCGACACTTAGGAGCAACCACAGGTGCGCCCAAGTCACCCTCGACACCTAGGAGCAACCAGAAGTGCGCCCAAGTCACCCCAGACACTTAGGAGCAACCATAGGTGCGCCCAAGTCACATTTAGTTTGGGAATCACCGAATCCTTATTAATTTCAAACTTTGACCCAAATCAACACACTAGAACACCCTTACGATTTGAAACAACTATAGCCAGTAGCCTAGATTAACCTAAGAGATTAAACCGATTTAAGCCACAAAAACATCCACGTAGGTACCAATCTCTTGACACTTAGCCCGTCATAATCATTAAGAAATCTAATTAATTGAAATCTAATTTAATTTTAATCAATCCAACACAACAAAAACACATTTAATCTAAAGAACATCAAACGATAAACACTTAATCTCAAATCAACCCGTAAAGAAGAAAAGAAACACGTGACCCAAACACTTGGGAGCAACCACAGTTGCGCCCTTGAAACATAGGCGCCCCCACAGGTGCGCCCAAGTCCATTTCCACTCCCTTGGGACCACCGAATTCCCATCCATTTCCAATTTCGATCTAGATCATTACCTTAAAACTATCACAGAATCAATAACAACCTTTAAATCAAAACCTTGATCAACTTAGACCCATCCAGAACTTCAAATCGAGCCAAAGTAACCAAAAGATTTCAAATTCCAACTTGGGCGCCACTACTGGTGCGCCCAAGTGCACAGGAATACATAGGCGCATACACAGGTGCGCCCAAGTCCTCTGTCACATCCAAGTTGAGAACCTTGGTTTCGTTTTGAATCCCGGACTTAAGACTATAAAATTAATCGACCGAAAACATAAGACAACTGTTAGAACAGAAGCTTACATTGATTAGAACCCTAAGAAACTCCAAAAGGAGCTAACACCATTGCAAGCAATCGAACCACGCAGAGCAGCCACTTGGGCGCGACCACAGTTGCGCCCAAGTCCCCAGAGTGACCTAGGCGCCGCCATAGGTGCGCCCAAGTCTTCTTCCACTCCCGTTTTGCTAGTTTCAACTTCCTTTCATCATTTAAAGTAAAACCCGAGGCTCCAGAACCTTTAGCATATTAAAACAGAACCTTAAAACACTCTTAACTCATCCCTAAATAACTCTTAATCAAACCACAACTTTAAACAAACCAAATCAAATTAATAAGGTGTTTAGGTATAGAAGCTATCAAACTTAGACAATTTACACGCTAGCATTAAATCGGATTTCCTCATTAGATAGATTAGAGCATTAGGCTTCGTCCCATCACTTTTCCTGTTCCGTTAGGGGACCGGGAGAGCTAATGTGGGCGGTCTAGGACCTTAGGTTTAGGGTTAATCCGATGATCAATAATAAAGCATTAATTACGTAAATCCAAGTAAAATCCTCTAGTTAGGCCCTTCTAGCCCCAATATCAAAAATCCATAAAAACTATAAAACTAATAAAATAAACACAAAAAGATTTTTCCTTTATTTCTTCCTCCACCTCAGGTGCCAGATATTTAATTGAACTTAATGATAAAAGGGAAAGAAGAACTGATTTCTAAAATTGAATAAATGAGAATGACGAGATGAGATGAATGATTTCGCACAAACTTTTAAAACAATCACGGCCCATCGGCCACTCTAAAACAAATATCGGCCCATCGGCCACCTTTAGTCAATTACGGCCCATCGGCCTTTCACCTTTATCACTCGTGTATCGCACACGAAAAATACAGAAATCACAAGTCAAAGTCTCATTTGCATCATTGTTTTGGTTTGCAAAGTCAACCTTTAAACCCTATTTTGCCAAGGGATTTGAAGGGGGTACCCGGGAACGGGGCCGATCCTCTTCTTAAATATTTGGCACCTCCCCCCTTTTATTTTCTTTATCTTAATTGTTTTACTTTACTTGGATATACTATGATTTTGCTATGTGAGGATTAATCTTTATTTGGACTTTAACGCATAACCCTGAATTGACCTTATATTAAAGAGACCCAAAAAGACCCAAATTAATGTGACAAGACAACCGTCGTGTGTTGCCGGCAGCACATTAGACGAGAGGAAGGACCCACCTATTTATTTTCTCCCATTTTTCTTCGGCTTTCGTCGAAGGACGGTGTTACGGCCGTTACCGTAGCTGGCGATCGTGATCCGTCGATTTTGAGGGTAGTCGGAATCCTCACTTTCGATGTAAAATTTAAATAGCACATGTATAGATGAATGGAGATCTTCTCTATCCCATTGGTTGGCATGGGGGGGGGTCGAAAATTCACATCCGACAGACGGCTCTTAAGGAGTTAAGAGTAGGTCGCCCCAGAATGATGTTGTAAGCTGATGGACAATCTATCACCAGGAAATTGACCATTGTGGTGGAGGTTCGGGGGGCTGTCCCGGCTGTAACCGGTAATGTGATTGCCCCTAGGGGATACACTTTCTCCCCCGAAAAACCAATGAGAGGAAATTTGACAGGCTGCAACCTCTCTCGGCCCAGCTTCAGCTTATCATAAGCTTCTACAAACAAGATATCTACAGAGCTTCCACTATCTACCAAGATCCTATGTACCTGGAAATTGGCGATGGTCATTGAGAGCACCAGAGGGTCGTCATGAGGGTGTTAGATCCCTTCTAGATCTTTATCCGAGAAGGATATAGTTTCGTCAGCGCTGTGCCTCGGTGCTTTTGACGGGCGTGGCTCATCAGGATGCCTCGCCTTCCTGGCATAGGCTTTCATGGCGGAGAAAGACTCCGCTAACCCTCCAGAGATGGTTCGGATTTCTCCAATAGGGTGCTGGTCTTCGGCATTGCGAGGTGGTGGTGGCGCCTGCCCCCTACCAGCAACATATTGGCGCAGGTGTCCACGCTGGATGAGATCCTTAATCTGCCTTTTGAGGTCGAAGCAATCATCAGTGTCATGACCGTGGTCGCGATGGAAGCGACAGTATTTGGTCATGTTCCTGCGATTTGGTGGAGATTTCATTTTCCCCGGCCATTTTACTGCAGGATCATCTTGTATTTCAAGTAGAATGTGCCCAACGGCAGCATTGAGAGCCGTGAAAGTTTGTTGGTTTCTCGGCGGAACAGGCCGAGTCGGTCTCTTTGGGGAGCAGGACTGAGTCGGTCTCTGGCAGGTTTCCTCTCGGTTCTGCTCCGCTTATTGCTTGGCTCCCTCTTGTCGTCTCTATCTTGCTTTCCTTTGTCTGCCGCTCTGGAGGACTCGCCCCGCCTGGCCCTAGTAGCGTCCTCAGCATTCATATATTTTTGGGCCTTCGCCAGTAGCTCCGTCATGCTCTTAGGCGGGCGCTTCATTACTGAGAAGTAGAAACTGGACGGACGGAGGCCTCCCAAGAAGGCTGTCATGGTTACTTTGTCATCGGGTTCCTCAACCTGAAGTACCTCCTCGTTAAAACGAGTGAGGTATGCCCTGAGGCTCTCATTACTATCCTGCTTTACACTCAGCAGGTGTGTGGCTGGCTTTTGGTGGCGGCGTCCTCCAATGAAATGTGATACGAAGGACCTGCTTAGCTCCTCGAAGGTGGCGATGGAAGCTGGGGCGAGATTGGAAAACCACTGTCGGGCGGAACCCTTCAGCGTGGTTGGAAAACGCCCTGCACATAATCTCGTCAGGGATATTGTGCAGCTGCATTATTGTTTTGTAAGTCTCTAGGTGATCCAGCGGATCCTTCGCTCCATCAAAGGTTTCCACGGATGGCATCTTGAACTTACAGGGGAGTGGATAGTTCACCACGTCAGGCTTGAACGGCGTGTCTGTTCACCTGACAAGGTAATCCACCGTCTCTGGTGCTTGTGCCTTCATGGTGTTGAAAACATCGCCCAGTTGATCTTGCATCTCTCTGAGCTTCTCGTCCCATCGGTTGGGGGCTGCTCTGCTCGAATCATAGAAGTAACTTACGCCTTCCAGCTCCTGATTCTCACTTTCCCCTTCTTGGAAATGAGGATCCTCCCCATCAGAAGCGGAGGGAGGATGTGAAAATTCTCCGTGATTTGACCCTCCCGGAGGTGGGGGTCCTCCCGGAGGTGGGGGTCCTCCAAACTGGGCCCCACGGGGAGCGCCCTAGGAACCGGCGCAAGGGTGTACACCATGGGCGCCCTGTGCCTGGGCGCCCTGTGCATGGGCGCCCGGGGCATGGGGGCCAGGAGCATGGGCGCCCGGGGCCTGGGCGCCTAGGTGGGGAGCTCCTCGCCGTCGTGGAGCTCTTTGATGCCCCGGGCGTGTTCCTCCTTGCGGTACTCCTCCGACTCCTCCTTGCCCCACGAGCATGAGTTGTAGTATTTGCTGGTTTTGGGTCGCCAGCTGTTGCATAGTCTCCAACATTAGTTGAGGAGTGGGAGCAGGAGCATTCGGGTCAGGATTAGTCAGTGGGCGACCATCCTCGCCCTCTTCGCGTCTTGTCGATCTGGTGGTCACCATAATTTGAATGAGGGTGAAAACTTTTTGTACCGTTCCCACAGACGGCGCCAAACTGATGATGCACAAAAATGGATTTGCACACCACCGGTCAAGTAATAGATAATTAATGCAGTAATTGAGATGAGAGAGAGAGATTTATAGTGGTTCGGTCAGTGACCTACGTCCACTTTCGGAAAGGCTGAGATCGCCGGATGTATTAATTCCCAAGTATTTCAGAGATTACAAGCTTTGGAGAGAGTGTAGAAGAGAGATCTTGCTTGGAAATAATAATTGCCTCTTTTTTTCTCAAGTACCGAGGGGCTTTCGTATTTATAAGCGTCCCCTAACAGATGGGGAGACTTCTCAGCACGGTTCACGAGGAGCGTTCGAGGTGTCCGCCAAACTGATGTGGCAGGTGTCTTCGATTGGCGAGGCAGTTATCCGAACGATCGGGTAAATCTGGGACGTGGACTGTCTCTTTCCGAAGAGACGTGGGTTGCTGTGACGTGGCGGTCATTATGGTGGATCCGAACTCAAAACGGATCTTTAATAAGCTTGACCCATCAGTTATAATTTCATTAACACATAAATACCATACATCTGTTGTTACTAATATAATCTTGGGGAATGAATCAAATCCCATCAGTGTAGTGTTTTGGACGGTTGGATCTTGGGCGTTGACTTGGATCTGACCTGATGAATCTACACTTAAAACTCTAAGCTGATGAATAATTGAGACCTGATGATCACAGACTTCTCCCCCTCATCATGCCTCACCAATTCAAAACTTTTGAAGCTTAATGAGGTATGCACAGTAGGTTAGGTCTATCCTAACAACCATAGAATGTGGATGAGAGTGAAGTGAATGCTAGATCCTGTTCCTTAGGCTGGTGAAACATCCCAAGGAAAGAGAAATTAGGAGACGTTGCAGATAAAGATAAGGATATCTTATATTTTAGTTTTTTGGTAGATAAGGTTGGATGGATATCCTTTTATATCTTCTTCTTTGTTGGTTGGATAAAATGGGAGTTTGGGTATGCTTGATAAGAAGGATTTTGAGGAATTAGCGCCTGTTTTTTTACTAGAATTCCTGATTGGAATTCTAGTGGTTGGGGTTTTTGAGACATAATGTAACATCATGTCCCCTAGTATTTTCAAATCCCCTATTTCTTTACAAGAATTTATGAATTCCAGCACATGATAAGTCTCAATTAGCCTTTAGAAATTCCTGGAATTTCACATTCTTTGCATTTTGGTGGAATTCCAAAATTCTCACACCCTTAGGAGGATTTTGGAATTCCACCTTGTCTGGGAATTCTAGAATTCCCCAGACAAGAATTCTTGAAATTCTAGTAAATGAACAGGTCCAAAATATCCGAAAACCTATTTGGATTCCACTTTTCAATTGCTAATCCAATGTAAATAATTGAATTTTGAGATTTGAACAACTAAATGTTATTTCAGTCATTTTACTAATGTTTGCTTACCAGTAAAGAAAATTAGGAAGGTTGGATACTCATAATTAGGATGAGTTGTGTTAGACTCAGAATATGAATAAGGTTATAAATAGATATTTGATTATTCGATTATCCGGAAATTCTGACCCAAAAAATCGGGTTTGAAAGCTATTTTAGGTTCCGATACATAAACGGGTCTGGATTCGGATCCCAATTAAGGTTCTAATTGATAAATGGGTCCGATTATGTGCCCATATAGGTTTTGACCGTGGACTTGGGACCCGACATACTAATCTTTGATATCCTAAATTGTTGCTCAAAATCAACCTTTATTTAGACATTTTTATGTGTAATTCTGGAGGTGGTAGACTTGATGTACTGTAGGTTAAATGATATGATTATTTTAAGGAAAAATAAAAAATAAAAAATAAATTAGAACCAACTTTGAAACTAAATTCCTGTCCTCTAGGTGGACCCGTTTTCTGAACCGAATATGAGTTTTTTTTTTTTTTTTTTTTTTTTTTTTTTTTATCGAAATTGGGTTTAGAATCAACAAAACAAATTCTAAGGTGGAACAAGACCCGAAAACTCGAACAGTTATTTAGCTATGGGAGTTTGGAATCATACCTAGACCTAGCTATGGGTCTAGGTCTATATTAAATATGGTTCTGGCCCGGAACCGTCCCATTTGCAACCCTATTAGGAACTTGTGTTTTTTCGCTCAATTGGCATAATGGCTAGGAGATAGGAAGTAAAGGGCTCACACCAATGTTCAAGACCCGGTGGGGGCTATGGGAGCGAGTGCCTTATCCACAAGGCCAGCCCTCTATTTCCAATTAGGAATTTGTGTTAGGTTGGGGTTATATTAAATTAGATTGATAATGCCATTAGGATTACATATTAGAATTATGATGCGATTCAAGAGTTCATGTTTAAATAATGCTTCATCGTATTCTATAATAACCATTGCCAAGGAGAATTTGGCAAGGTGTGTAGTCAGTCTCTCAATTGTTTAGATTCGTCTTGGAATCTCAAAAATGGGATGACCCCATTTCAAGTTGGACGGCCCACATAAGACTTCAATGGACCCAGTTCTTGATGGTTGAATCCCAGCCGCACAAATACCAAAAAATAAAAAGGACGTATCCGTCGACAGCAGGGTTCGAACCTGCGCGGGCGAAGCCCAACAGATTTCAAGTCTGTCTCCTTAACCACTCGGACATATCGACTGATGTGGCTGTGCCAAGCGTTTTAAATTTTTATTTGTAAAACATAAATTGCATTTGCGTCTCTCTTCATACAGAACTCATTTAGGGGTGTTGAATTGTATGACCATGATCATCTAATCAAGGATCATAAACCAAAATTATAGAGACTGAAGGTGGGACCTTCTCGTCAACAGCCCTAATCAGATCTGAGGTGTGGTTGTCTTTTCTATCTCACAGTGCAAAATCAACGGCTGTCTCTAATTGGACCGATATTGCGATAAGCCCATAACTCTAGAGCTTTAAAACTCGATCGCTTGCTTAAAATGAGATTAAGCTTAGTAACCCTTGTAAGAACTTGCCCAGACTCATTTGACGTGGCCAAATCAATAACATCCTGAGCTCACAGGCAGGTTGGGTTGGGTTTCACCCAAGCCGAACCCAATCCAAATGCTACAAAGCAAGGACCTAAACCTTAACCTGACTGGCCCAATTATATACTCTAGATAATATTACATATTTCAAAAGTGGAGTTTTCCCAACTGACCAAAAACCTGACTGAAGGCCCAACCCAGTTCAAATCAGACTTTCATGTTAAGGGCCAAGCCAGTCAGAATCTGAACAACACAAAACTTAAGCTTGATTTTAGTTGACATGTAGCTGGTTTAATGGGCTGAGCATCAACTGAGCCTCAAACTAGAGTGTGTAAAGGCTGGTTTGGTCTGGCAGAAGATGGTCTAGCCCCAGCCCATTTAGTTATGGGTCACATATTAAAGCCAGATCCAACATCGGTGTCTGAAAGTACGGCCCTGGATGAGCCCATTTGCAATACATAATATCATTTTAAATATGATGGCTGGTCTCCAGTCATGTTCAGGTTGGCCCAGTCCATGAGCACCCCTAATTTAAAACTAATCTGACTATGCATACGTGTGTCTCTTACTAGTTGAAATCGAGATCGGTCAATCTTGCTAATCATCAGTAGATTCAATCAATGATTTAAATTAACCTGATATAGCAAATCTGTACATCTAGTTGGACACTATTGAACTAAATGGTGAGGTTAGGTGTTTGACATCAGATGAAGCCAGCCAAGGCTCAGGCCCAAGCACAGAACTTGGGCCTAAAACAATACAAATCCAGTCCAAAGCGAGTCTAACTTTGGGTTATAGCTTAATTACCTGTACTGAGTTGTTTGAGAGGTATACAGCTGATGATATCAATGGGTAACCCAAGATCCAAGAATGCTTAATCGATTGATCCGGGGAAAAAAAAAGGACTACATACAAGACTGGGTACAGAATACTGGTCCCAATTACCGTTGGATCTACAAACAGATTTCACAATAGCTTAAGAGTGGATTGGCCATCAAGCCTCTTTGGGTCCAGACTCCTGATTCAGCCTCTAATCTGGGCCTTGCCTCATATATTTTTCTTTTCTTTCCTCTTGATGTTTGATTTGGGTTCAATACATTTAACAAAGGACCCATGTTAGCTAGATTTTGATTTAGAAAGCAATCCTGGCCATTGATCAGACTGAATCCAAATGTTCTACATTATTACTTTATATAGTATAAACATGAGAACGGCTTCTTACCCGAAGTGGTAAGGTGGCTGTTCGCCACGTGTGTGGTCTCTTTCCACTTATGTGGGTTGTCTTTCTGTGATTAATATCATAAGTTTTGTATGAGCGAGTTGTGTGACTTTGTCTCAAAGTACATATTCATCATCAATGTTCTCAACAATTTCAAATAAATAAAGCCAATCTTTATTTCACAATTCACCTTATTACTTAAGAAATACTTATGAACTCAGATCTCAACTCTACAGACAATGAACTCCAATTTCGATACTAACAAAATTCCGTCCTAAAATCCTTACCACCTTCTTAAAAAGCAGAATTGTGTAAATAAGATTTAGCAATCCGACCATTGGCACCATTGGGAAAGAAACCACCAGGAACACTCGCAGTGCCCTTGCCATACATGATCCTTAATATCTCCTTTGGCGCCCTCTGGTAACACATGGCGTTACTATTCTCTGCAAACAAATTTCCAAGATGATGATGCTTCCCTTCTGCACTGCTGGCCGAAAAAGGAGCAATAAGGCCTTCATCCTTATTGCCAGTGCCCCCCAACTCATTCCTCAGCTGTGAAATTTGGCTTGTGAATTCTGCCACTGTGACTCCATATGGTTCGACCTTCGACGATGCATGCTGATAGAGCAATGCTCTGATGACGGCATCCTGAGCAGATTGCACTCCAAGAAGGCCAGCACAAAGCTACAAGTTCATCCAAAATAAAAAAATTTAGAGACTCACAATTGACAACTTGTAGTTTTTGTGCATGATCTCAAAATATGCTCAATTGCAGACTCATTGCAGTTTTTTTTTTTCCTATCTAAATCCGACCTGTTTAGGCCCAACCCAAACATGAAAAAAAAGGAGAGAGATTGATTCTTACCCTCCTAGAAATAGGGCTTTGGAGGTGAGGATTGAGGCTTTCATATCCAGTGAGTGCAACGTAAGGAAGGAGATAGGAGGCAAGAAGGAAGTTGATGCTATTGGCATATGGATTGAAGGATGGTGACAAGCTGTGTCCAAATGCCTTATCCATCATGTTAGAAAAGCAAGTCGGGCTCAGATCCATCAATGGTCTTGGAAATCCCTCAACATTGTTCTTCAATGCCCTGTTTAATCACAAACGTTCCAAATAAAATACAGACATAGTCAATACAAGAAATCTAAAAGAAATTCTCTTTTGAACATAGTAAGCAACTCTCTGTCCTAAAATGCAATTCTGGTTTAAATAGGTTGGACTGAGATGAGGTCCATAAAGTCCACCTCATATCTGACCCCTTAATTTAAACGGTTCAAATTTCACCAATTTAAATGGTTTAAATAGACCTACCTGTTCTAATTTATTGAGATGGGGTCCTTGAATTGAAGCCCAATTGATATCATAGTTATATATTTTGGGGGTGGATTGGCCATAGTTTTGCCTCCCTTCTTTGTAAGAATGGAGCGTGCAAAAACTTAATTTATGCCATAGTTCCAAGCCTATCAACCAGTTGTTCAACATGAGTAATGCACCAGACATGCATGGCATGCAAAATTCACCTAATGTGGCCAACTCCCTGATGTGCAAACTGCGTAATGATATCTGCGGTGAACGCGTCGAGGTTCGCCTTTCTGGCGCCAATGGGAGGCGGCCCACCCATGGTTAGGTTGGATGCAACATGGTCCATGCCATGTCCCAAAGATCCCCAGAGGAAGAACTCAGCTTGCAAGAACTCCAAGTTCAATGGGAACTCAAGCAGATCCATATCATATTCGGACATCCCATGTCGAGCTTGCACAAATGGGAAGGAGTCGTCTAAATCAATCAAAGAGAGATCGGCAGCAGAAGAAGTAGGAATGTTGAAGGAGATGAGAAGAAGAGAGACAGAGAGAGTAGTGAAGAATATAGAGACAGCCATAGCTTCTTTTGCTTTCTTGATGATTTTTCCTACATGGGTTGGGGTCTTTTTATACTGTCGTTGGGCTGGTAGGCCCCATTGTTCTGATCATACGTGCAGAAGTCAGCGAAATTTGCTTGTTATTGTTGATTGGGATGGGGAGACTCGGACGAGGTAGGTTTGGATTTTCCTGATTTTTGTGGACAGCAGTTGTGTTGACTGTTGTATCTAGTCAATGAATAGGAGCCAATAATGCATGGGCCATTGTAGATGAAGAATGAATGGTAATGATCTGCTGAACATTTTTTTTTATTTAATAACGTAGGTTCCTAGATCTTTAGGCCAGAATAATCCCTACGTGTCCAAAACGGCTAAAATTCCCGTGGCCCCAATATGGTAGTACAGTTTTGAACCCACAACCTTGGTATATAATATCTGGTACATGATCCTAATCCTAGGAAGTGAAGCCGTAGGAGTCCTAATGATGCACGTGTCATCACATTTGTTTGTACTAAGTAAATTAGGTGAGAAAATGGTGTATGAAACTCAAATAGATTTGGAGCTCACTTTCACAGGCTTCTTGCATTTGGCTATTCAATTGGTTGGTGTATCAAATCCACTCAATTTCGTTCATGTTTTTATTCTTGTGGGCTCCATATTTGTAATCCCATCAAAATAATGTATAGATAGGAGACGATTAAACTCAAGGCTATTATTATATAATGGGATACAGCTGATATTTTTTGCCTAACTCTACACTACAGTCTACAGTGATAGCCACGCACTGGTGGATCTTACAAGCTGGACCGCCTAAATCATGGGCCTTTAATGTTTTCCATCTCAGAAACAGTTCAAGAAGTGTTCGTAAGAACAGAACTTGGCATTCAAAACTTGAGGCACTCTTAAAATGTAGCCACACTTAAAATGTTACCCAAGACTCAAAATGTTCGTGTGGTTAGGAAGTCCAATTTTAACATGGAGATCCTGCCTTTGAACCCCTTAAGGCCTTACCCGATACATATGGCTAGTGGGTGGTTCTATGTATCCGTGGTTTTACCAACCGAAGGGGGTCGGCGGGTTCCCATGTTATGAGAAAAAAAAAAAAAAAAAACCTTTGAGGCATGCTTCTAAAAATAAACTTGGATTATGTGAGAATATTGAATAATGGTGTAACTAATGGAGCCATTTGGGCCGTCGGATTGGCTCAAGGAAAGAGAATGTACACCTGTCATGGTATCATCTGATGGTAGTTCCTATTCTGATTGGAAAAATATTTAGCCCCAGTGTTAAAACATAGGGGAACAATGATTTTGAGCGGTTGGAAATTCTGGAGTGGCCCAGTTGAGCATTTATGGGGCTTTCTTAGATACTGCAGAGGAACTAAATTCCTAATGTTGGTAATTATGATGGAACCTACTTAATTTCACAGTTGTAGGACTCGCATAGTAGTAATCAAGAAGAGGCCCATCTATTGTACTAAAGATTATAGGACAAATAGAATGGTGGAAGTCATAGTGGGATCCATTTATTTTTATAATCAGACAAAAAAATATATATAAAAAAAAAAAATCAATGATGTACGGCTGCTCATGGACTTAAATTTGGACATATTTTGCAAAAATTTCACATGCATATTTTTTTAGGATGAAAAATTATTTTCTTACACAACATCCTCAAATAATATAATATAAAGGTTTTTATGAGAAACTGAAATGTTGTATAATATTATCTAAAGGGGTGTCTGGAAATCATATATTCTCAAATATTTAAGCTTTTCCAGAAAAGATTGCCATAATTAGTGTTAGTTAAAAATATAAAAGCTGCTTTATGAAGCTTACAACATGCTTGATTTAAAGCAGAGGGAATTCCATAGTGGGACAACATGAATAATTAGCTCCTACTGAAATCAAAGATTTTAAAAATAAATGCCCTCCCCCTGTACGGGTTATCCAACAATAAAATTTTACCTCAAGAAGAGAAAGTCCCCGGTAAGATTGCCCATTCGATAGGAAATGTGATTAATGAATAAGCATGAGATTATGTTGATTATATTTTTAATCAAATAGTCAATGTCATGGTGGAGCCAAGTCTTATTAAGGAAAAATATGAGGATTCCTCATTCAGTGGACAACCATTTATTTTGTTAAATATTAAGGTTGAAAAATAGATAATAATATATCAATTTCTTTTATATTTACCTCTCTTAAGATGTTTCTAAAAATTTAAAAATTTCAATACCATATTTTCATTTTTGGGTCCGACTAGTTTTAAGGTTTGTTTAGGTAAATTCGCATTTGCAACTTTTCCTCCTCTCTAAGCGGAGGAAAAGTTGCATTTGGGTAGAATGGCCACTTGTGCAGGATTACCGTTGCTATCAGAGGAGGAAAAATCCATTTGCAACATTTCCAACTCCCTAAGTGGAGGAAATCTTGCATTGACACTAATAAACCTGCAAGCCATTTCTTTTCTTCTTTTACTTCTTGATCTGGTCAAGGGTGGCGGCTTAGGTCCACACAATGATGGATGAGAATGTATAATTAACGTTTAAATGCAATATTATTAAATCACATCAAATACAAAATGTATTGCTTCTTTGGTAATTTACTTTACTTGTGAAGTGAAGTTAATGGTTAAGACAAAATAGAACAAAACTAAGGGTTTGGTCAAATCAGGAGGTGAGAGAGTGGTTTTTTTTTTTCTAAAAAGAATGGTTCTTTTTGTAAGGGTGCTCATGGATCAGGTTGGGCCCCTTTGGGTTAGGCATGGTGTTTAGGTTATAATGGATGGGTCGTGCTCACATTTTTTTTTTTTTTGGACTCAATGGTTGAGAGGCGGAATCCCCGCTTGGCCCAAATATACATTGACCACTCATAGATGATAATATGATCAGATTAGTTGAGTTGGCCTAGGACATGTTAAGAAACTCATTTTTTTGTTCTATGAGTCTAACATGGGTCGGGCTCGGGCTTCATTATTTCCATGCGGGCTAGGCTCACGCCAGTAACTTTAGGCCCGACTCAAGCTTGGGCCAAGCTTAGTTTTCTAGTTTAGAAGCCGGGCCGTTTTGGACATTTCTTGGCCTAGCCCGGCCCGGTACATCGAATAGTTTTAGAGTGTTTATGCCCTTTACATGGATCTTAAAATCTACAGGGGTTTTGATAACGATTTAAAGCCTTAATTTGTATCTTTGATATGAGAATATTGAACAATTCATATATTAAATAGGGGCCAACAAAGGTGTGAAAAAATCACATATATGGCACTCGAGGCACTCGAGGCCATGGCTCGAGTCTCACTCCAACCACAGTGATATATATACATGGTTGAATTTTTTACATCAACTATGTATCCACATATGATAGATCATGATTATTATTATGGCGAGAGCGAGTCTGGTCCATTTTCTATGAAAAATAGGTTTGAGGTCATAATCACTTTTATTTTTAAAAATCTAAGTTAGCCACTTCACAACACAATACTAATACGTAATTATTTATCAGGAAATTTTCAAAAGTAATTAGATAGAGTGGGAAGCCTAGCCAAGTGGGTCATGATAGCACTAAGCACGGGTTACTGTGCTAGTTTATATTTATTGCAGTAACAAGAAGATGACATTGGGAGCTTACATATTAACATAAAAAAATCGGTTGAACCCCTCCTTACTAGGGTTGCAAATGGGTATCCGATTCTTCGATTACCCGGAAGTTCCGACCCACAAAAATCAAGCCCGATTCCCAATTTTAGGTTTCGATTCATAAACGGGTTCGGGTCTGGAACCTAATTTAGATTCTGATAGATAAACGAGTCTGGTTTCGGGTCCATATCGGTTCTGACCCGTGGACCTGGCATATGAGTCTTTGATATTACAAATTTTACCTCAAAATCAACTTTTTAAAGATATTTTTATGCATAGTACTAGAGGTAGTAGACTTGATGCACTGTTATAAGTTGAATGATATGCTTAATTTAAGAAAAAACAAAGAATAAAGAGAAATTAGAATCAGTTTTGAAACTAGACTCCGGTCCTTTAGGTCGACCCTGTTCAGGAACCAGTTCCGGAGTTTCCTATCCGAATCGGGTCTGGAACCAACAAAATAGGTTCCGAGTCATAATCAGAACCGTTATTTAGAAATGGGTTCGGGTCCAAGTCCACTATGGTTTTGATATGGAACCATCCCGTTTGCAACGCTACTCCTTATCCCAACATATATGTAAATTGTAGCACAGTGAAAGACTAGTTATTTAAGCGAGCCAAAATTTAATAGGAGAAAAGAAGAGCCAAAGTCTTGTGAATTATCTTAAAATCAATAAAAGGTAGCTAAGGTGTTAATTTGGGAATTTCCAAAATAAGCTCTTATTTCATCTTTTAGGTCTTATTTAGTTTTCAGAGTGTTACATGAACCTCCAATTGCATCTCTTATTTGATTATAAGCAGAGGTTCTCATTTTAGAAAAAAAATAAGAAAAAAGAAAATGGGACCTTTTGGCATAAAACAATCAAAATACATGTCGAGTATAATGTCCAAGTTCTACTCTATTGACCTAAATTGAATGCATCTCATGTTACTCCAGCGTAGCAGTACATGAACATAGCTTTATTTCTATGAAATATTTGATTCTTGGACAAGTTTATACAAGGAAAAAAAAAATTGCCATTTGAAACCATAGATCATGATATCTCATATTAAGAATATATATAACTGAAACCAACAAAATATTGATTATAAAAATAGAATTCAGAAAATGAATATATATATATATATATATAATGGGTTTGATTGGTGAGGTACTGCAATCAAAGACCTCTACATTGAAAATTGAGGGAGATTATCATTATTTTATTTACGTCCTAAAAGAGAAGTGAGTAAAAAATAAATTAATTCTCCATGATAGAGTTGATTTGTATTTAATAATGTATATAGCAAGGTGGGGCGGAACCATAAATTCTTCCTTGCGGGGCCACTATGTTGAAAAAAGTTCTTAGGAGTTCCATGTATAAAAAAAATGCATGTAGTTTTTAAAATATGTAAGGGTTTCTTTGAAAATTTCTATGGGGCCAAATGGAGAAAAATGAAAAATTATTTTATAAAACCTATATGGGTTTTTAGGAATTTTGGAGGGGCCATGGCCACTGCCAGCCCCTCCTTGGTTCCGCCAGTGATATATCATATCATACAATTGTGATATTTGGTCCACTTCCTAATATGTTATAAGATCTAAAGTATTCTAAATGGGCCATAGATATTCTCCATTCCCTTTATGATTATCAGATGGTCGCTCAATGGATATGGACTAGAAGAAGAAATGTAGCTATTGATTCTTTCATTATATATATTAAAGCAATAGGAAAATTGATTAGAGAGGCCAGGCCCCACGCCACCACATAGGGAGCTCTCCTTTCGAGAAAATACACAAGAAAAAGTAAATGTACGGCCTAGGCTTTGATGTGGGCCACTATACTGATCCCAAACAAATCTCCTCAATTAGAATTTTGACCCAAACAAATCTCCTCCCTTAATCTTACGATTAGTTATAACACCTGCAACCTTCGATGGTCGATCCAACCTTTATTGCACCTGACCAAGTAACCCAACCCAAACCTGATTTGATAATTCAGGTTTTGGGTCAACCTATTTTACTTCTATATTGTATTCCAGTTTACATCTTGATTAATGAATAGGTTAGTTCAAGCTGGGTCCACATGTGCGTTTTTCTTTTTTTAAATCCATGCAAGCCGACTTCCACGGACCATCTATGTAATCACTTAATAACTAACAAATGGAAAAAATGAACAAATATCTTCAGCTTTTTCCAGAAAAGATTGCCATAATTAGTGTTAGTTGAAAATATAAAAGTTTCTTTATGTATCCTACAACATGCTTGACTTTAAGGGAGGGGGAACGTCCATAGTGGGACAGCAAGAATAATTAGCTTCTATTAAATCAAATATTTTCAAAATAAATGCCCTCCCACTGTGCGGGTTTTCCAACAATAAATTTTACCTCAAGAAGAGAAATTCCCCCCGTAAGATTGCCCATTTGATAGGAAATGTGATTAATGAATAAGCATGAGATTATGTTGATTATATTTTAAATCAAATAGTCAATGTCATGGTGGAGCCAAGTCTTATTAGGGAAAAATATGAGGATTCCTCATTGAGTGGACAACTATTTATTTTGATAAATATTAATGATGAGAAATATATAATAATATATTAAATTTTTTTTTTTAGATTTGCCTCTCGTAAAATATTTCTACAAATATTTAAATTTCAATATCATATTTTCATTTTTGGGCTCGGCTAGTTTTAAGGTTTGTTTGGGCAAATTTCACATTTGCAACTTTAAGCGGTGGTAAATTCGTATTTGGAACTTTTCCTCCTCTCTAAGCAGAGGAAAAGTTGAACCTTGAAGAAGTGGTGTCCTGTGTCCAAGCAGTCGTGCAGGATTACTGCTGCTATGAGAGGCGGTAAAGTCCATTTGCAACATTTCCTTCTCTCTAAGCGAAGGAAGTCTTTCGTTGACGCTAATAAACTTGCAAACCATTTATTTTCTTCTTTTACTTCTTGATCCGGTCGAGGGTCGGGGCTTAGGTCCACACAATGATGGATGGAAATATATAATTAACGTTTAAATGCAATATTTTTAAATCACAACAAATACAAAATATATTGCTTCTTTGGTAACTTATTTTACTTGTGAAGTGAAGTTACTGGTTAAGACAAGATAGAACAAAACTAAAGGTTTGGTCGAATCAGAAGGTGAGAGAGTAGTTTGTTTTCTTTTTTTTTTTTCCTTGTAGAAAGAAGGGATCTTTTTGTAAGGGTGCTCATGGATCAGGCTGGGCCCCTTTGGGTCGGGCATGGCGTTTAGGTTATAATAGATGGGTTGTACTCAAATTTTTTTTATTCGGATTCAGTGGTTGAGAACCGGAATCTCCGCCCGGCCCAAATATACATATAATTATAAGGGAGAGAGTAGTAAGCCTGACCACTCACAGATGGTAATATGATCAGACCAGTTGAGCTAAGTCCTTTTTTTGTTCTATAAGTCTAACATAGGTTGGGCTCGGGCTTCATTTTTTCCATGTGGGCTAGGCTCACGCTAGCAACGTCAGGCCTGACTCAAGCTTGGGCTAGGCTTACGCTTCTAGTTTAGAAGTTGAGCCATTTTGGACATTCCTCGGCCTAGCCCAGCCCGGTCCATGAAAACCCGCTGTTTTTTTTTTTTTTTTTTTTTTTCATTAAGTGGCATGAGAATGTATCTTTTTCATATGTATTGGGTTTATATATAACCTTTTCACCTCCAGATGTTACATGTGTGAAACACATTACCATGTTTGCAAACTCACAATTTCATAGGAGCTTGGGTACATCGAATAGTTTTAGAAATTTTGTGCCTTTTACATGGATCTCAAAATCTTTCTGATAACGACATAAACGCCTTAATTCGTATCTTTGATATGAGAATATTGAACAATTCATACATGAAATAGTGGCCAACAAAGGTGCGGAAAAATTATATATATGGCGCTCGAGGCCATGGCCCGAGTCTCACTCCAACCACAGTGATATATACACATGGTTGGATTTTTTTCATCAATTATGTATCCACATATGATCCATCAATATTATTATTATGGCTGGAGCAAGTCTGGTCCATTTTCTATGAAAAATAGGTTTGAGGTCAGAATCACTTTTATTTTTAAACAACTAAATTAATCACTTCACAACACAATACTAATATGCAATTATTTATTAGGAAAATTTCAAAAGTAGTTAGATAGAGTGGGAACCCTAGCCACGTGGGTCATGCCAGCACTGAACATGGGTTACTTTGCTAGTTTATATTTATTGAAGTAACAAGAAAATGACATTGGGAGCTTACATATTAACATAAAAAAATCGGTTGAACCCTCCTTACTAGGGTTGCTAACGTGTATCTGATTCTCCATTACCCCAGAAGTTTTGATCCGCAAAAAACTGAGCCGTGTTCCCAACTTATGTTTTGATTTATAAATGGGTCTAGGTTTGGAACCTAATCTAGGTTCCGATTGATAAACAGGTCCGGTTCCGACCGGTGGACCCGGTATATGAGTCTTTCATATTGAAAATTTTACCTCAGAATCAACTTTTTTCTAGATATTTTTATGCATTGTATTGGAGGTAGTAGACTTGATACACTGTTATAAGTTGCATTGATATTCTTATTTAAAAAAAAAAACAAAGAATAAAGAGAAACTAGAATCAATTTTGGTACTAGATTCCGGTCCTATAGGTGGAGCTGGTTCCGAAACCGGATCCGGAGTTTCCTATCGGAACCTGGTCTGGAACCAACAAAACAGGTTCCGAGTCAGAACCGGAACCATTATATAGAGACGGGTCCGGGTCCACTATGGTTTCGATTCGGAACGTCCCGTTTGCAACCTTACTCCTTACCTTACAAATATGTAATTTGCAGCACAGTGAAAGACTAGTTATTTAAGTTAGCCAAAATTTAATAGTATCTTCTTTCAAAAAGAAAAAGAAAAAATAAAATTCACACAAATGGCTAGAAAAAAGATGACCCAAAGTCTTGTGAAATATCTTAAAATCAATAAAAGGCTGTTGAGGTGTTAATTTGAGAATTTCCATAATAATCACTTATTTCATCTTTTAGATCTTACTTAGTTTTCGGAGTGTTAAGTGAACCTCAAATTGCATCTCTCATCTGATTATAAATAGAGGTTCGCGTTTTAGAAAATATAAGAAAATGGGACCTTTTGGCATAAAACAATCAAAATACATGTCGAGTATAAGGTCCAAGTTCTACTCTATTGACCTAAATTTAATGCATGTCATGTTACTCCAACGTAGCAGTACACGATCATAGAGTTATTTCTATGAAATATTTGATTCTTGGACAAGTTTATACTGGGAAAAAAATTACTGTCATCAGAAACTATATATCATGTTATCTCAGATTAAGAATAGAACTGAAACCAACAAAATATTGATTACAGAAAAAAAGTTCAGGAAACGACTATATATATAATATGGGTTTGATTGGTGAGGTACTGCAATGCAAGACCTCTACATTGAGAATCGAGAGAATTTTTAATTTATTTATTTACATCCCAAAAAAAAAAAATTAATTCTCAGTGATAGAGTAGCGCGGGGTGGGGGGGGGGGGGGGGGGGGGGGGGGGGGGGGGAGGACCATAAATTCTTCCTTAGGGGACCACTATGTTGAAAAAAGTTCTTGGGAGTGCCATGTATAAAAGAAATGCATGTAGTTTTTAAAATATATAAGGGTTTCTTTGAGAATTTCTATGGGGCTGAATGGAGAAAAACGAAAAAATTATTTTATAAAACCTTAGGGGTTTTTAGGAATTTTGGAGGGGCCATGGCCATTGCCAACCCCTCCTTGGTTTCGCCAGTGATATATCATATCCTACAATAGTGATATTAGATCCACTTCCTAATATGTAATACGATCTGAAGTATTATGAATGGGCCATAGATATTCTCCGCGCGCCATCGTATGCCTTCTAAGCTTTATGGATGGGAAAAAAAAGAAACAAAAAAGAAACAACCTGCTACCTCTCCTTTAAAATAGGAGAAGAATATGTAAAAATTCAAAGGGCATTTTCTGTCTTATCTGCTTTGCCCCTTTTCAACTTTTATATATTTCATTTCTTCCCCTGATCAAATTTTATTTCCTTTTTTGTAAATGATGAAACTTTAGAGTACAATGGGCAGTTATGTCATTTAATTTTATCTAGAAGACAACTCATCAAACCACTTTTCCCATTCTTTGTCCAAATTTCCCAAATATGTTTCTTTTTAGAGGATTTTACGGGAAAATTCCCGGTAAATGGCCGTTGCACTTATTAGTGCCTCGGAACTAGTACCACAGAAACGGGGTCCGTCAGACCCCGTTTGGTTTTTTTTTTTTTTTTCCAATTTGAAATGAGTGACACTAGCGTCGCTCAATGTTGTTTTCAGTGACGCTAGCGTCACTCTTCGGCTTTTTATTTAAGCCCTAAACCCTTTTGTTTTCCATTCCTTTCTCTCCCCTTCCTTCCTCACCACCACCACCATCATCATTATCTAACATTTCATGTGGGACTCATTATCTAACATGTATAAACCCTTCTGTTGATGGGACTCATTATCTAACATGTATAAACCCTTCTGTTGATGGGACTCATTATCTACCCTCTTGTTTTCATCTACCTCCTACTAGGGTTTTGCGTTTTCTGGCGGGTTCCGGTGTCGGAAAACCAGAAAGAAGCCAGGAGACGCCATTTTCAAGCTGAGTTCGAGCATTCATGTCTCAGTGCCTCCTCTCGTGATGTCATATTCGGCTCTTTTTCGACCGATTTCATCAATAGAGACCGGAAAACACGATAGGAGCGGTATATGATATATGCCTCTCATTCTCTTACCTTCTGTTTTTCCTTCTTGCACTCTTATCTTTGTATCTGAATGTTGGGTTTTCAGCATTCCTATTTTGAGCAGACCATATTCCTTGAAACATGAAAATGGTTTCCAGGGAGAAGGATTTTACCTTATTCGGTGTTAATGATTTTTGGGGTTCTCTTCTTCTGAGGTTTTTGTGGAAAGAGTGTTTGGACCCATGAGGAAGAAAACCATCTTTCTATTTTCTGTTCTTATGGATTTAAAGGTGGATTTATATAAGAAGAGTGACGATAGCGTCATTAAATTTCATAATTTAGTGACGCTATCGTCGCTCTGAAAAAATAATAAAAAAAAAGAAAAAGTGGTGGGAGGAATTTTTCCGTGGTGAAGGTGTTCCGAGGCACTAACAAGTGCAACGGCCATTTACCGGGAATTTTCCTGTAAAATCCTCTTCTTTTTACTTACTTTCTCATCTCTTTCTACAAGACAAATCCAAGTAATTCTATTCCTCTCTTACTATGGCCTTCATTTCATATTCCTTTATTTTTTTTTCTTTCTATTGAACCTATAATCCAGAGCCTCTCAAGTTCGGCACTCATAATTTGCACATATTGATCATTTGCCTAAATTGTCATAAGATTTTGAAAATTTAAAATTTTAGTTTAAAATCTGAATTAAATTTGATCTACTTTAATTTTCATGTAAGAAACTCCATATGGCTATACCTAGAGGTGCTTGAGGGTTCTCTACACTAATTATATGCAAAGGTTCCGTCATCCTTGGCATTTTTGTCCAAGTGAAGGATTTGAGCTCTGAAAAATGGGCTAAAGATCAAGATTTTTTTCATGAAGATCAGCCTCATAATATGGGGTTCAAGAAAACGAATTAATTTAATTTTTTTGTAACTATAATCATGTGCGTACAAGTAAAAGATGCTAAAATCAGGCAATTTCTAAGTCTTCTCTAATCTTTCGGATCCATTAATGAAAGTTGTTGGATGTGAAGAGCAATACCAGTTTATCAATCTTTAATCATCTTTGACAAACAACCTAATGACGATTTATTGGTTAAATTGGATTAAAATCATGCAATTTCTAAGTCTTCTGTAATCTTCTGGATACATTAATGAATGTTGTTGGATATGAAGAGCAGTACCAATTTATCAATCTTTAATCATCTTTGAGAAACAACCTAATTACTATTTATTGGTTAAATTGGATTGATCACATGATAGAATTTTGATATTACGTTAAGATGTTTTCTAAAAATCATTTTTGAATTTCTCATTAAGACAAATTTTTTTGCCCGCCCCCGCCAAGAGAAAATTCTGGTTCCGCCATTGTCTCTATCTCTCCTCACAAATCATTGTAACCACAAAAAATCATTATATTCAAGTTCACGTATATGAGTGAAACCAATATTTGAAAAAAATATGTGATCATCTAATGGTAGTTCCTATTCTGATTCGAGAAATATTTAGCCCAGTGTTAAAACATAGGGGACCAGTGATTTTGAGTTGTTGGAAATTCTGAAGTGGATCAGTTGAGCATTTATGGGGCTTCCTTAGATACTGTAGAGGAACTAGATTCCTACAATCTTGATTGGCAAGGACCAAACTTGAATCATGTGTTGCAGAAGCCACAGTGATCTTCATCTCCCGTGCTCCAGCCTGCCTTTTGAAAAAGGTAAACGTGGTCCAATCTGTAAGTCTGATTTAGGGCTTTTAATTGGGCCCTCCTATGAGGCTTGTTACTTGGGCCGGCCCGACCCTTAAAAAAGCTTGCATTGCTAGGTTGGAATATTTGTGACTTACCTCAAAGTGCATATTCATCATCAAACATAGGCAATGACCCCAACAATTTCAAATGAATCAATCAAATATTCCATTCAAATTTCACCTTATTACATAAGAAAAATTTATGAGCTCAGACATTAGACTGAAAAAACTTCCCGGTACTAACAAATTCCATCCTAAACACCTTACCTTCTTAAAACTTTAAAGCATTATTGTGTAAATAGGATGTAGCAATTCGACCATTGGCACCATTGGGAAAGAAACCACCAGCAACACCGGCAGTGCCCTTGCCATACAGGATCCTCAATATCTCCCTTGGCGCCCTCTGGTAGCAGATGGCGTTACTATTCTCTGCAAGCAAATTTCCAAGATGATGGTGTCCTTCTACACTGCTGGCTGAAGAAGGAGCAATAAGGCCTTCATCCTTATTGCCAGTGCCCCCTAACTCATTCCTCAGCGCCGAAATTCGGCTTGTGAATTCTGCCACTGTGACTCCATATGGTTCGACCTTCGTCGATGCATGCTGGTAGAGTAATGCTCGGATGACTGCATCCTGAGCAGATTGCACCCCAAGAAGGCCACCACAAAGCTACAAGTTCATCCAAAATAAAAAAGTTTAGAGACTCACGTACAATTGACAACTTGTTTTTTTGTGCATGATTTCAAAATATATATCAATTGCAGATTCATTGACAGTTTCTTTCAATTCTTGGATGAGAGATCAAATGTTGGTTACATAATGAACATTATGTAGTGAAATGATTAGAATGATGTTTTTATTTTTTTTAATTGGCTTGTACTAAAAGGTTCTAGGCAGGTCAGACCATCTTGACCCATTATTAGTATGGTCGGGGATGTCTCATCCTTCATTGATTAAAATCTCTTATCTAAGCACATTGAGCTCCCAAGTGGAAAGATTGATAGATTCTTACCCTCCTAGAAGTAGGGCTGTGAAGGTGAGGATTGAGGCCTTCATATGCAGTGAGTGCAACGTAAGGTAGAAGGTAGGAGGCGAGGAGAAAGTTGACGCTATTGGCATATGGATTGAAGGATGGTGACAAGCCGTGTCCAAATGCCTTATCCATCAAGTTAGAAAAGCAACTTGGGCTCAGATCCATCAATGGCCTTGGAAATCCCTCAACATGCTTCTTCAATGCCCTGTTTAATCACAACCAACCCAATAAAAAACAAACACGATTAATGCAGGAAATCTGAAAAGCAACCATCTTTAAACATAGTAAGCAACTCCTTTGGAGATGGCAAAATTCCATCAATTTCAATACATGGGTGGGTCAACCCCATCCAACATGTCTTGGCTCCACACATATGTTGAGTGTGGTTCGAGGATTAGGCGGATTGGGCCATAGTTAATCCACTATAGTTGGCAGAATGGACTATAGATGGTACCAGGTCCATCAACCAGTTCTATTACATATATGAAGTTGCAACTGAGTAATGCACTATATATACAATGCAAAAATTCACCTGAGGTGGCCAACTTCCTGATAACCAAATTGCGTGATGATATCAGCAGTGAGTGCGACAAGATTCGCCTTTCTTGCACCGACGGGAGCTGGCCCACCCATGGCTAGGTTGGGTGCAACATTATCCAGGCCCTGTCCCAAAGATCCCCACAAGAAGAACTCAGCTTGCAAGTACTCCAAGTTCATTGAGAATTCAAGCAGATCCATGTCGTATTCGGATACTGATTTCCTATGTCCTTGTTTTATCAAGGGGAAGGAATTGTCTACTTCAGTCTCAGGAAGATCAGCAGAACAAGTAGGAATGTTGAAGAAGAGGAGGACAAGAGTGACAGAAAGTGCAGTGGTGAAAATGGTAGAGGCAGCCATAACTTCTAGTTCTTCTTCTTTACCTGCTTTCTTGATGATTCTTTTCATATGGGTTGGGGTATTTATATATTGTTGTTGGACAGGTGTGGCCTATTTCTGTGATGTTGGGAATGTCAGCAAAGTTTGTTTTGTTCTTGTTGTTTTGGGTGGGAAGACTCGGACGGGAGGTTCAGATTCTCCTGATTCTTGTGAGGAGTTGTGTTGTTGTTTGGTTTATTTGGTCAATGGTCTATAGCAAGACCCTGTTCTGGTCCAGTTATGAGATTTTAGGCCCAAGGCCTGATCCAATATTTAATCCTGGTTCACTCCCTTGTTTTGGATGTTCAACTATGTTATTTTGTAAAGTAGCAACTTTGATTCTTTATATTGTTTTGAGGGCATGCATGAATGGACCAAATTCTTGTGATCTTGCAAATAAGCTTATAAGTGTGGTCTACAACTCTTGCAGGTGAGGGGAGCATTTGAATGCTACGTACCATTCAATTTTAACATCAGAGGGGGAATAGGAAATTCCCACTTTTAACATCAGTGGGCCATGTCTTGCTGGGATGGCCCACAGGCTTCCTAATTTTACAAAATCAATGAAAGGTTAGTAGAAGCGTGTGTGCAAAGAAATGAGAGGATCATTTATTACTATGAAGACCAAAGTTTTTAGTGTATCTAATTTTTTATTTTCATTAAAAGGAGCTAAGTCATTTGATCACAATGTAGCGGTGCTGCATCATAATATGGTGCAGTGCCCTTTTTCGTTGAATGGTGAAGCCCATCTTTTCCAAATCCAAGCCATTCTTCAGCTTTAACACCCTATGTAAAGATCATTTTGTAAATTGTTATTCAAATATTACTGTTATTTTTTATTGGAATAAAAATGGGGGGATTCCCTATGTGTGATCAATTTGACATGTGGCCCATTGAGATTTTCTTAGAAAATCTAGATATATCAATTATCATGGGTGTCAGGGTTGATGACTGGCTTGGATTTTAAAAAGATGGGCTCCACTATGCATTGAAAAAGGGTGTGGAACCATAGTATGATGCAGTGCCGCTACACTGTAGTTCTATATTGAAAAACTAATTTAAAATGTTTACAACTTAAATGAAGGTTATGGGAAAAAAGAAAAAAAACCCTTAAATGCAGCTTCCAATATTTAAAAAATCCATGGCATGTATATTTGTGGAAATGGCGCTAGCAGGCCTACATAGGTTGCGTGCTGGGGCCGGGCCATGCCTAGCCCAAGCTAGCTCAAGCCCAACAGCCATGCTGTGCCAAAGGCTACGACTTACTTGGGTTAGCGCAACACAGGCTTGGGATGGGCAGGGCTGTGCTAGACCAGTTAGGTCGTGTAGAGCATAGGCTTTCTTGCCCACCGTTTAGTTACCATCAACTAAGGGCATGTTTGTTTGCATTAGGGGAGGAATAGAAGAGGAATAGGATGTCACATTTTTTTTTTTTTTTTTTTGTATAATGGGTAAGTTTATTAGAAAAGAGAGAAAGAGGAACAAACATACAATCCCTAATTGGGAAAGAGAGAAAGGGAAACAGAAACCGGGGGGGGGGGGGGGGGGGGGGGGGGGGAGGAGAAAATCCAAAGAAGAAAAGGGGCAGCAGAGAAAAGGAGAGGAAGAACACAATCCTCTGTAGACTCCGATCTCTGCAGAGCGATGAGCGCCGCTCAGCAGAAAGGGGAAGCTCGAAGGAGAAAACGCCGATCTGCCCAAAGGAGAGGAAAGCGATGCATGAAGCAGCCGATCTTTGCAGACAGAAGATCACCACTCTGCAGGGATAACGCCGAACTGCTTGAAGATTAGAGAACGCTTCACAGAGAGGAAGCAACCGATCGGTGGCCATCCTGAGAAGAGGAATGAAGAGAAGAGAGGGACCAGAGAACTGGGACGCAGAGATCATAACTCTGCAGACAAACTGAGGGACTGCTGCCAGAGAAGCCAGAGACTAGAGGACACGAAGGCCCAGACTGCCGGGGAGAAAGCCTGTGGCTGCTGCAAACGGGAGATGCCAAAGACTGATGCTCGGAATGACCCACTCTGCCAGGGATATCACTTGGGACTGCTGCAATCGGGAACTGAGAGGAGATTCTGCTATGAGCTAGGTGATCAGCAAGGCTCTTCTTTAGCTTATGCTAATGTGACATCCTAGTCCTCAGCTAAGCTCGTTCACTAGGATGTCACATTAGCATAAGCTAAAGAAGAGTGAGTTGAAATAAATGAGTAGATGAATTAATTCTTATGCGCTTGGATGGTTGGTGTAAAGTAAAGGACTTAAATTTCCATTTAATTGGTTGGATAAAGAGAATAGAGAATGAGTTTACTCCACCCCACTTTATTACTTTATTACGGTATCTCTAAGTAATTGTAGGAGATAAAAAGTTGGATTGGAGTAAATGCCAGCTGAGCATATATATTTACTGTATGTGTATGGGCCAATGCAAACAAATAACTCATGGGGTAAATAATCTAACCGTTGGGATTTGTTTAAAGCCTCTTTCTTTCTACTCTTTTTCAAACAAACAAGCCCTTAACGACGAGACATAATTCAACCAATAAACTTTGGTAGGGTGGGCTTGTCCTTTCTGCATGCTAATCTAATGCCATTTTTAATAAGTTTGTGTATGTTATCCAAGCCATCTAATGAGGCTTACAAGTGATCCACATAAACAGCTATGATGAATAACCACATGTTAGTCTCAGATGACCATGTCTTTAATCAGATCTACATCAATGTAGGATTGTTTTAAATAACACAACATAGATCTTGAAATCTAAATGAGTACTTGACCCCATCGTGTTCACTTGATCTGGATGACTACCTTTAATTAGGGACTTACAACACTCCTCCATTACTGCCTTTCTACGTGATCTCGACGGGGCAATTGGTGTATTAGTGTAAAGAAGAGTTGTAACCCCTAAACCTTATATATAGGTTTTCGTAAACAACTGATCAATTTCCATCATGGAGTTCAAGCTCAATTAGGATTTAGATTCCTCTTAGCATAGAAAACTCTATCAGGTTAGCAACTTTTTCTAAACACCAAAGACATCTCTATTAAGGAGACTTACCAATGTAGGAGTCTTTAAGTGAGTTGGTCATCTAAGTGGAGGACCCACATGGGTGTGTGGTAATTGGGCCACACTTAAGCTCAATAATTCTAACGGTAGAAGGTCTCTGATCTTTTAGAAAATAATCTTTCCATGGAATCTTCGAAGACATACAATTCCTGTAGTATTCAAATATTTAAGGGCCATTTGCCTTTTATGAATGAAATAGGAAAATGGGGTTTTACATACGTAAATGTTACACGTGCAAATGTTACTTATGTGAAGCACATTATCATATTTGTCATAATCACTATTTTTATATGAGTAAATAAGTACATCCAATGGGTTTAGTTGTGTTTGGGTTTTTTATGTTTGATAGAAATTTCTCAAAAACAATAAGAATTGAAGATATAAAATTAAAAGTGTGGATGCTTATAATTAATATGAGAATATTAAATGGATAAGTTCATGAATTGAGGCCCACAAATGTTCATAAAATTAGATATGTAAGGTTATTTTTTTTATTTTTATTTTTTTTTATAACATGGGAAACCGCCGACCCACCTTCGGTTGATCATTGGTAAACTCACGGATATATAGAACCACCTACCAGCCCTATGTATCGGGTAAGGCCTTAAGGGATTGGAAGGTAGGACCTTCAGGTTAAAACTAGACTTCCTAACCACATGAACATTTTAAGTGTGGGTACATTTTATGTGTGGGTATTTCATTTTAAATGTGGGTTCATTTTAATAAATGTAAGTTGGAGTCTCAGAAGAAAAAAAAAGGGTATGTAAGTTGGAGTCTTTTTAACTTTTTCATAAATTCCCAAATATCTATGAAGACTTAAGATATGAAACTAAACTCCTTGAGCTTATTAGTTTAATTAAACAAGACAAACGGCTCAGATCATGAATTTGGGGGCCACAATACTTTAAAAATGGAAGGTGGTTGTAGCATTTTAAATCCATGACCCATTCCCAAGACGTGAATAGGGATTGTATTGCCGCTTTTTGCAAGAGGAAAGTGTGTAATTTCTTAATAATGCCTATGCATGAGATGCCAAAAATAGCCTCATTTACACAATATTTTTACACCTAAATTACACATCACATGAGTAAAGATCGCAAACAAATATGTAATGATGCGTAACGATTATGCGTGTGCATCGTTTAAATATGTAAATAAGTATAAACATACGAGCCCTAAGTGTCTTCATGCTTGTCATTAATATGAGAATGTTGAATAGTTTGGATCATGAATTGGGGCCACAAAAGTGCAAAAAATTAGATCTATAGGTTGGGTATTTTGGACCATTTCATAAAATCATCACAATCTGGGAGGATTTAAGATATGAAATTAAATATCTAGGGGTATAATAGTTCAAAAAAACAAATTGAATAGCTTGGACTACAAATATGGGCTCAACAATAAGAAAGAGAAATAAAAGTAGTTGACAGTTTGCAAGCACGAGATGTGAAAGTGAGTCTTACATCTATTCATGTGTTGAAACTTCACTCCTCATTTTTGTATTTTGGGTATCCCAGGTAGGGTTGTCAAAGGCTAGGGCCAAGTTGGGCTCGAAGTTGTCCTTACCATACTCTCAATATATGCATGGCCGGGCCGAGGCAGGCCAAAGCCCTTGGAGGGGCTGCACTACATAGGAACTTACCTTATGCTTGAGGGTCAAGGCTGAGCCAAGTCACATCTCAAGGCCTTAAAACAATAAAATAATTATTTAATATCTTTATTGTATTACCAGTTGTCACATATCGACTGAACATTATCTTGTCTAACCTCTACTGCGAAGAGTCCACTAAAAAAATATTTGGAGAATACACGCTTTCTCTAAAAACTTTCTTATATCGAACAAAGTAATACATGGTTTAGTGACTTGAGTTCTAAATGTACGACTTTATTTATTTTGTTAGGCAAGGAAAATGTCCATTGTATCTAACACACCTTTCACCGTAATTTTTAGATACCAAATTATTCCAGCAAGTCTTATCTTTGAGAAATTTAAATTATGTACATTTACTTAACTTTTATGAATTAATATTATTTCCTATTTAACATTGATCCTAACTATTAAAAGTTAAACCCACTTAGAATTTGTAATGGGGAATGGAATTATGAATTTGCCTTCATACCCCCATTTTGTTACTACTAAGTGACTACTACAATGACATTTTAGTGTCTGTGTATAAAGAAAAGTAGGAGGGCCAGCCCTATCCAAGGCCGACTCTCAAATTTTAGGACCAATGAAAGACTGTCCAAGGCCGACCAATGAGCTTTTTCTTAGAAATAAAATCTTTCATTTTAAGGGCTTCTTGAGGGCCATGGGCCGTGCCCCTTGTCTTAGCAACGCACTGACAGGACTCTAGTCACTCAACAGAGCCCATACAAGTGGGAAGAGCCAAGGGTGCAGTGCAGGGTTGCTAACCAAGCAACCCATTGTTTTCCATTCCTCATTTACTGAGCTCAAGCAAACGTGACCCATTGTTTTACCAAAAGAAAAATGCAAACGTGACCAAGTGCAACCATTAAAAAGGATGTGCATCACATACACATGTAAATGTGACAAACTACTCATTGGAACAAGAACATGCATATTAGTAGGTCCTGCTAAGATCATCATTATTTTTGCTTTATGCTACATCTACAGTGATCCATGAATTGTGGACACCTCACCATTGACTCAACACAACAACTACACACAAAAATCAGGAAAATCCGAACGTCCTCGTCCGAGTCCCCACACCCAAACCAACAAAATCAAGCAGATTCCGCTTACTTTTACACGTATAACCAATCCACACATCTCCCCCATCAGATGAATGGGGTTCCACCTTTCCAACAACGCTATAAAAAGACCCCAACACATCTGAAAATAATCAACAAGAAAGCAAGGAAAGAAAAACAAGAACAAGAAGCTATGGCTACCTCTACTTTCTTCACCATTACTCTCTCTATCTCTCTTCTTCTCATCTCCTTCAACATTCCTACTTCTTCTTCTGTTTCCGATCTCTCGGAGATTGAATTAGAAAGTTCCTTACCCTGGATGGAACCTCGACATGGGAAGTCCATATCAGAATATGATATGAATCTGCTTGAGTTTCCATTGAACTTGGAGTTCTTGCAAGCTGAGTTCTTCCTATGGGGATCTTTGGGACAAGGCCTGGATCATGTTGCGTCCGACCTAACCATGGGTGGGCCGGCTCCCGTTGGCGCGAGAAAGGCGAACCTTGATTCCCTCACCTCTGATATCATCACGCAGTTTGCGTATCAGGAAGTTGGCCACATTAGGTGAATTTTGCATGCAATGTCTTGTGTAGTACTCATTTTCAACAACTGATTGATAGGCTTTGAATTGTGGCATAAAACTCAGCTTTTGTATGGTCCATTCTCACAACCAAGGCCGAATCCACCCCTAAATTGATACGAGTTAGTTATTCAACATCCTGACCCGTTTGCCACCTTAATAATGCATTTTGGGTCAAAAAGAGTGGCCTACCATGGTCAAAAGAGAGGTTCTTTTAGATTTCCTCTGTTAATTATGCTTGTAATTTATTTGGATGGTTGTGAATTGTGATTAAACAGGGCATTGAAGAAGCATGTTGAGGGATTTCCAAGGCCGTTGTTGGATCTGAGCCCAAGTTGCTTTTCTAACTTGATGGATAAGGCATTTGGACACAGCTTGTCACCATCCTTCAATCCTTATGCCAATAGCATCAACTTCCTTCTTGCCTCCTACCTTCTTCCTTACGTTGCACTCACTGGATATGAAGGCCTCAATCCTCACCTCCAAAGCCCTATTTCCAGGAGGGTAACAATCTCTCTCTCTCTCTCTCTCTCTCTCTCTCTCTCTCTCTCTCTCTCTCTCTCTCTCTCGTGTTTAATGTTATATGATAATTGAATGCAAAAAAAGAAAAAAAAAAACTGTGGGCCTAAACATTTGCAAAATCTCATGTTAGAAAATATCATACTAATAATTGCAATTGTTAATTTTGATTATGTAACCAACATTTGATCTCTCTTCCAAGAATTGAAAGAAACTCTCAATGATTCTGCAATTGATATTTTAAGATCATAGACAAAACCAAGTTTTCAATTGTGAGTCTCTAAAACTTTAATTAAGTTTTCAATTGTGAGTCTCTAAAACTTTAATTTTGGATGAACTTGTATAGCTTTGTGCTGGTCTTCTTGGGGTGCAATCTGCTCAAGATGCCGTCATCAGAGCATTGCTCTATCAGCATGCATCGACAAAGGTCGAACCATATGGAGTCACAGTGGCAGAATTCACAAGCCGAATTTCGGCACTGAGGAATGAGTTGGGAGGCACTGGCAATAAAGATGAAGGCCTTGTTGCTCCTTCTTCGGCCAGCAGTGTAGAAGGACACCATCATCTTGGAAATTTACTTGCAGAGAATAGTAACGCCATCTGTTACAAGAGGGCTCCAAGGGAGATATTGAGGATCCTGTATGGCAAGGGCACTGCTGCTGCTCCAGGGGGTTTCTTTCCCAATGGTGCCAATGGTCATATCGCTAAATCTTACTTACACAATTCTCGTTTTTAAGAGCATATTAAGATGGAGTTTTGTTAGCATCGGGAAGATTTTGAGTTTAATGTCTATAGAGTTGAAATCTGAGCTGTCATAAATTTTTCTTATGTAATAAGGTGAAATGTTAAATCAAAGTTGGATGATTCATTTCATTTTTGAGAACATTGTCTACATTGATGCTTAAGTCACACAATTCCAACTTAATTATGCAACTCTCTCGCACAAGATGGATGATATGATTCACAGAAAGATGAAGCCGGCCATATTCATTCCCTGAGACCATGCACATAACATTGTTTTAAGATTTGGGTTCAGTCCCTATCATTGATCTGTAGGGAAGCCCAACCCAACTGTGGTGGACCCAAGACTTAAGGCAACACACAACACACTTCTACAAAGAAAAATTCTCAATGTATTACACTCTGTAAACTACACATATTACGTAACTGCACACTTCATCACTTACTAAACACTTATACACTAGGGCACTGATGCTTGCACTCTACACACACTTGCAGTTGAGACTTCTCTGTGTCTTCCTTAGGAGGCAGCACATCTATTTATACACTTGAGTGAGTTGGTTGGAGAAGTGTGTATGGTCAAAAAGTGGGCCACGTGGCCTCATTACACCCATTCATCCAAGTTGGTGTCATGAAGCTCCTGAAAGCAGATCAAAATCTAACATGGGTGTCTGAATTGCTTTTAAAGGGACAAGATCCATCTTCAAATCAAAATCTAGACCAAAGGAGACTTAATGGCCGATCCAAGTCATAATCTAGACGCATGTATATATACTTCTTCTATAGTGAAATCCGGATCTAGATCCAAGGGAGGGGGGGTAATCAGGACTATTACATTAGACCCAATCTGCAAAGTAATCCCAATTTTACTGGATGATCAATTTCACTGCTTGCTTCCTTCAATCTTGGGTTACTCATTGATATCTTCTGCTATATACATGTCTAATAACTCATTTAACAAATAACTTGATACAAAAAAATTAGTGAAGCCACTCTATGGATGGCCCGCTTGGCATAAAAGGCTTCATTTCCATCCCACGTGCAAGCATCATCTTTTGTGGGTCATGTGATTATCAGTGTAGTAGGAGTTGTTTTGACAAGGTTGCCCACTTTGAATAAGTAGTAGTCGTGTGTGAATTTGTTAGCTAAATAGTAGGAATGTTGAGCTGTTCTGATGGTAAATGGAAGACGTTGGATTAGCCGTTAGTGTGAAGTATCTCATTGTATTTCCTGTATTTATAGTTCTACTTGTAATAAAAATGATGATCACTGATTTTCCATTAACAGCTCTCTGTTTGGTGCAATCTCTCATCTGCGATGTTTTTTTATCCTTTTAAGCTTTCTCTTTGAGCAGTGATTTATATATTTTCACTATGGCTCGAGTAATGCTAGAAAGTTCATATCATAACTGGCCTATAACCCAAAGGCGGAGTAAGCTATAACCAATAAGCAGGGCCGGCTCGAGACAATTCGAGGCCTAAAGCGACAATCTTAAATGAGGCCTTTTCTATGTTTTAATATTTTTATGAATATTTTTTTGAAAATTTGTTTTTCTTTTTTTTTTTTTTGTGATGCAAAATTACTAATTAAGTTTTTATATTCAAAGTTTAGCTAACCTATTTTAAGTCCACCTCCAAAGCCCACATGAAAACTCACATGGAAATCTTGGATCACAAAATCCAACTACCTATTTGGCTCCAAACCCACCCCCACCAAAACAAAAATCTAAGATGGACTTCAGAGGTCTGCCCCGTATGCACTGTGGGCAAGTGAATAAATTCCGATGGGGGCCCATTGTTTATCTTAGATTTTTAAGATCTATTATTACGGCTGAAATCCCAAGCCATGGATCTATTACAACATCATAGATAAAATCTGAGTGGGCCCCTATTGACATAGGATACACAAAAATAATGAGAAAGGCTCATGAAGCAAATTCATGATTGAATTAATGATTGAGATTTCTAAAATCAATTGGACTCCTAGCAATAGAAATATAAGGGGCATAATTGCAAGTACAATAGGCCATAAATGACACTTTAAGGCTAGCGAAAATCTTGGTAGGATCTTCTCAAGAGAGAGTTATTATGGGCCTTATATTTTGCGGAGAAAAAAGGGATGGCGTTGACAAATTTTCTTTTTTGGAATTTCAAAACATGTCAGCTGCTATTATGAGGCCTTTTTTTGGACCATATTTTTTGGGGCCTAAAGCAACGGCTTTGTTGGCCTAACGGTACAGCCGGCCCTGAGTATTATACATAAGAATCCTAAACAAGAGTTGGTTTTAAAGTAAAAATTGCAATATCAAAGACTCATATGTTGGGTCCCGGGTCCACGGGTCCAAACGTATATGGACCCGACCCGGACCCGTTTATTAATCGGAACCTAAATCAGGTTCCCGACCAGGACCCGTTTTTGAATCGGAACGTAAAATAGGTTCCAGACCCGGTATTTTGCGGGTCGGAACTTCCGAGTAATCGGAGAATCGGATACCCATGTGCAACCCAATTTACAGTCACTATCACAGGCCCAGCCCCCCCCCCCCCCCCCCCCCCCCCTCTCTTTCTCCAATTGAATCAGCATAAGCCCGAAACTCTAGCACAAGCACGTGGGCACGGCCATTTAGTGCTTTGAGATAGAGATATCCAATGTCGTGCCGGATGGAGTGGAACGCCACAGTGGGGCCTATTATTGGAAAAGCTAAATCTATTTATTTTAATATTATATGCATTTTCAAATTTTACTTCTATGAAAGTTGGCCGCCGTGTAAGATTGTCGGTTAGATTAAATAAATCGGATATTCTTCCCACGTGTTTAACATGTAAATGATTATAGCTCCACCTTGGAACACATATGACGGTAACTCGGACCTTTCAACCTGAATCTCATCCTCTACAATTAGCACAATCTAATTTACTATTGATCAAAATACCTTAAACCCTTTATCGATCATATGCACAATCTAGTAGTGGGACAAACTCTTATTGAGGTGAGATTCGTAGACAAGTCACTAGAGAGGATCGAATTCTAGTTGAATGGTTTGAATTATCATCATGTGGGCCCCATGGAAGAGTTCAGAGCTTTTGTTATGCTGGCTGGGGATCCAAACTCGCGCGATAAAAATACTAACGCAATCTTATGCACTATTTTTATTAGTCCCTTTCGTTTCATCAAATGGTAAATGTTACAATGGGGTCAACTTCTAATAGGGTAACAGTTGAGACTATCGATGCGCATGAAGGGAGCTTATTTTGAGTGGATTGGATTAAAATAGGTGGGGCTCACTGTGGAGTATAACTACTTCAACTTTGGATTTTTCTTAGTCAAAGACTCTGACGATCGGAGAGCTGTGTTCCCAGACCCAGGCGGTTGATTTGATGGGGATCATATCTCTGAATGTTTTGGCCAAATGTGATGAAGTACTTTAAATTGAAACTAGTACTCAATCTTTGTTAAAATTTTTAATGACCATCCAAAATCTATTTTTCAAGTAATTGTTGAAATTAAAAAAACACTTATTCGATACTTTTGCTCAAACAAATTTTTTTTCTTTTGGAATTTGTTATCATTTAGTCTATCGATTTATTTTGGTTCTTAGTTTGTCAAGTATTCAATAGAGACATGAAAAAAAGTTGCTGGTGGAATATAGCACAAGGTGTGACTTGCCAGGGCATGAAGATTGGTAGAAAACAATGTAACAAGAGGGATGGTAGAATTAAAATCTAACAAACCATCTTCGTCACAACAGCCTATCCGATCCACTCATATTAGGTTTGCCTGTGTATGCAAACTAGCCTCATTTTAACATAATTTGGAGCGACATATGCCATTGGGTTTTTTTCTTTTGGCGAAGAGAAAAGATTCCATTGAAAGAGAAAAAAGAAGAGAACATGAGAACAAAACATGCCCCCCCAAAACACAAATAAGGGAGAGCATCAAAAGGAACCTCCCCCAACAACAAATTGTAATACCTGCGAGCACAGTCATGTGCAATCCTATTAAAAGCCCTAAACACATGATAAAACTAAGATAATCCAAGCGGCAATTTAAAACTTGGTCGGGGTTGGGCCGAGTGGGGTTGAGGGTGTTTTGTATTTTGCGACATAATGAGAGATTGGAGGGCTCCGATAAGGCCGTAAAGACTTCTTGAAAACAATTGGAACCCACTCGACAGATTCGTTTCTTAAAAAGCGTAGTGTGTACGGACCTGATTGAGAGAGCCCAAGAAATGGGGAGCTCACGAGTATGGAGCCAACCGAACCATACCCATTTACTTTTCGGGTTGGAAATGTCAAAATAATGACAAAATCCCACCTGGGAATAAAAAGGGGTCTAAAAAGTGCTATCCCTTGGTTGGATTGAGGTAAACTGAGGAATTTCCAATCTTCCTCTATGGGATCAGGTTTTGTACTTTTAACATATAAAATTATGAAATTACATGGGTACATTTGTGAGAATCTTTCTACATGCATCATATGCAGCTAACAAACGTGTAAACAAATTGTAAATGGTTGGGCTAGTGCAAGGCAGCAAAAACCTAAACTTGGCACCGCTCAAACTCGTAGAATATGAAAAGGGCCGGTTTTGGGAGTAAAGTTGCGAATACCGCTTTTCCTCCGCTGTTAGAGGAGGAAAACTGGCACATACAGTTTTACCGCCGTAACCATCCACTGTAAAGTTAAAAATGCCAGATTTCCTCCTCTCACAGAGGATGAAATCTGGAATATCAAGTCTACCGCCGTACAGAACAGCGGTAAAATGGGAAATCAACTTTTCCCCTTCTTTGCGGAGGAAAAGTTTTAAATCGCCCATATTATGGGAGGCCAAGCCTTCCCCCACAAAGGGATGGGCCCATAGGGACGCGAATATGAAAAATGACCCTTGTTAGATAAAATGGTTGAATCCGTGCTTCAAATTTGTATTGATATAGGCTTCTAAGCTTTGCTCGACCTTGGAACATTCAAATGAACAATTTTGACTGTAGCATAGTTAGATTTGGAATATACGGACTCAGACTGAATGAGGCGGGATTAAGCCCATTCATAGCCTGAGCCAAAATTTTCATTATGATTTTAAAAGCGGACCCAAGTCCATCAGGTGCGACCGTCCCCGCATGGATGCACTTAGGTCCACCCTGGTTCCGATCTTGTAACCTCTATCTTTCATAAAGTTGACATCTTCTGCTCTCTTTGTGCTACGCCCCTCAATTTGTCTTGAATTGCTTCGTCAACCTTTAATTAGCAACTCTTAGTTTGCATCTTCTGCATTGGAAGACTCCGACTGAGCTATGAGAGTAAGTGGTGATAACCTGGATTGCTTGGGCCTATCATTAAAGTATTTGGGTCCATCACATTAAGACTCCTCTCTTGTGTTATTTATTTAAAAATCATGGCTCTCATCAGTCAGCCGACTCCAACATAGTTGGGGGAAGACTTTGATGATGATCATCATGGTTCTGATCAGTCGTGTCCGGCTTTGATTGTAACTGCTATAAGCTGACCTATTTGCAGCTAACCATGGCTCATAGTCATCGATTGAGCCTGGCCCAGTAATTTGCAAATTCCCTTTCCTTTGGATGATCCCGCTTGTATGGTCCACCTAGTGTGTGCTTATCACTATGGTTAAGGGTTAGGCAAAATATCATCCCTATCTCATTACATGTTAACATGAGCCTCCAATTTAATAATCTTTGAACGATACAATATTGTTTTGATTTTTCAAATAAATATTTAATGATAGCCTCAAATTGGGCCTTCTGCAAGAGTTTTCTACTGTGAATGGGTTTGACTGATCAAAGTTGGTCCCTAGCAAGTCCTACAGAGCCGGAGTAAACAATATGCTCTCTGGTCCTAGTTGAAGATTTATGGCCAACAGTGCTCAAATGAACCCATAGCTGTCAAAGTTAGGCCATGCCCAATACATCAGAAAAATATTGAACTGGCTTAAGTTGAATATGTTGAGCCCGCACTAGCGTTCTAGTTGGGCCTTTGCACCAACAAAACATAGGCGAGGTTACTTTTCATGAACAAAGTAGATAGGTATTGGGCCTAGTTCATGCTCTCTGAGCCCACGTATGGCTACTTTTTCATGAACCCAGAGTACCTCAAAGGAATCCTTGGATTATAAGAAATTGGCGTACCACCATTTAGAGGCATTCATGGGCCGGGCTAAGGTATATCTAGGCCCAGCCCGGCTTTAGAAAAATTGGCCCAGGCCTGACATGGGCCGGAAATGTTTGGCCGAGCCCACCCATTTAATCAATCGCGCCCTGCCGAACCGGGTTTTTTGTATCACTTTGTGGGTATTTGAGCAACAATTAAGTTAAATTACATGCATTTCTTACACGGGCCGGGTTATGGGCGTTCTATCACTTAAGCGGGTTAGGCCCGGATCGGGCTGGCCCGGCCCATGAACACCCCTACCACCATTGTGTCATTGTTTTTGTCAACGGGTCCATCTTTTCATTCCATTTTCTTGGAATATCAGATAGGTGCGGTCATTAATTTTCACGGCCGGCACGGCACAACATTGCCCAGACACGGATTGGCCGAGCTCTAGACCGCGGTGCCATGCATACGAGTTCCAAACCAACTAAGCAACCCCTTCTTATATCCACTCATCATTCAGTAAGCATAAACGAACATCACGGACCTGCATGCGTAGGTCCAGCTAAGATAATCAGATCATCATTAATCTTGTTTTATGCTACATCCACACTGGCCCATGAATCAAGGGCTCCTCTCCATTGAATAGACAAAACATCAAGAGAGTCAACACAACAACTAACTACAAAAATCAGGGAAATCCGAACTTCCTCGTCCGAGTCTCCACATCCAAACAAACAAAAACAAAGCTAATTTCGCTAACTTTTACACGTATGATCAAAACACACATCTCCCTCCATCAAATGAATGGGAACCACCTTTCCAACAACACTATAAAACGACCCCAACCCATCTGAGAAGAATCAACAAGAAAGCTAGGAAAAGATCAAGAACAAGAAGCCATGGGTGCCTCTACTTTCTTGGCCACTACTCTCTCTGTCTCTCTTCTTCTCATCTCCTTCAACATTCCTACTTCTTCTGCTGTCGATCTCTCCGAAATTGGATTAGACAGAACCATCCCATTTGTAGAAGCTAGAGATAGGATGTTGGTATCAGAATACGATATGGATCTGCTTGAGTTTCCATTGAACTTGGAGTTCTTGCAAGCTGAGTTCTTCCTTTGGGGGTCTTTGGGACAAGGTTTGGATCATGTTGCATCCGACCTAACCATGGGTGGGCCGGCTCCCGTTGGCGCGAGAAAGGCGAGCCTTGATGCGTTCACTGCGGATATCATCACGCAGTTCGCGTATCAGGAAGTTAGCCACATTAGGTGAATTCTCCATGCCATGTCTGGTGCAGTACTCACTTTCAACAACTGATTGATAGGCTTGAAACTGTGGCATAAACTCAGTTTTTGCATGGTCCGTTCTTACAAATACGGGAGGCATATTTATGGCCGAATCCACCCCTAAGTTTATATGAGTTAGTTGTTGTACCCGTTGGAATGAATGGTTTTGAACTTTTATATGAGTTGGGCTTCAATTCTGGGATCACATCTCAATAAGTTGATACCCGTAGGGGTTTAAGGACCTCATCTTGGTCCAAGACCCGACTGATTTGCCACCACTAAATTGCATTTTGGGATAGAAAGAGTTGCTTATTATGTTCAAAACACAGTTTCTTTAGGACTTCCTGTAATGATTATGTCTGTATTTTTTTTTTAATTTACTGAATTGATTATGCATGTATTTTATTTGGATGGTTGTGAATTGTGATTAAACAGGGCATTGAAGGAGCATGTTGAGGGATTTCCAAGGCCATTGATGGATCTGAGCCCAAGTTGCTTTTCTAACTTGATGGATAAGGCATTTGGACACAGCTTGTCACCATCCTTCAATCCATATGCCAATAGCATCAACTTCCTACTTGCCTCCTACCTTCTCCCTTACGTTGCGCTTACAGGATATGAAGGCCTCAACCCTCACCTCCACAGTCCGGTTTCTAGGAGGGTAAGAATCCCTGCATCCTCTCTCTTTCTCTCTCTCTCCATTTTTCTGCTTAATGTTCTTTGATAATTTGAGAAAAAATTGCGGATAGAAAACTGGTTGGGCCTAAACGGGTCAGGTTGAGATGGGGCAAGATGATCCCACCCTCTTAAGTCTTAACTCATTATGCAAAATCCCATGTAAGAAGACATCATAGTAATCATTTCACCTATTAATTTTGATTATGCAACCAATATCTGATCTCTATTCCAAGAATTGAAAAACAGTCAATTAATCTGCAATTGGTATATTGAGATGATGCACATAAACAAGTTGTCAATTTTGAGTCTCTAAACTATGATTTTGGATGAACTTGTAGCTTTGTGGTGGCCTTCTTGGGGTGCAATCTGCTCAAGATGCTGTCATCAGAGCATTGCTCTATGAGCACGCATCGGCGATGGTCGAACCATATGGAGTCACAGTGGCAGAATTCACAAGCCGAATTTCGGCGCTGAGGAATGAGTTGGGGCGCACTGGCAATAAAGATGAAGGCATCATTGCTCCATCTTCGGCCACCAGTGAAGAAGGGAAGCATCATCTTGGAAATTTGCTTGCAGAGAATAGTCACTCCATCTGTTACCAGAGGGCGCCAAGGGAGATACTGAGAATCTTGTATGGCAAGGGCACTGCTGGTGTTGCTGGTGGTTTCTTTCCCAATGGTGCCAATGGCCGGATCGCTAGATCTTATTTACACAATTCTGATTTTTAAGAAGGTGGTAAGCAATTTAGGATGGAATTTTGTTAGTATCGGGAAGTTTTTGAGTGATTTCTAGAGTTGAAATCTGAGTGGTAATAAATATTTCTTATGTAATAAGGTGAAATGTGAAGTCAAAATTGGCTGATTGATTTCATTGTTGAGAACATTGTCTATATTGATGATGAATATGCACTTTGAGCTGAGTCACCCAATTCCAACTCAACGATTCAACTGTCTCGTATAAGATGAAGCCCATGTATATAAAATGTTATTGGCCCTACAAAACTATTTTCATTCTCTGAGACCATGCACATTGTCATGCCCCCGCTGATGAGAATGAGGATAATGGGTGAGACTATTGGGGTCAGCTAAAAATTTTGTTAACTAATTACACAACGTGGCCCCCAATCGCGTCCTATAAGATCGAAGTTCGCGGTGAAGTATAAACATTTCAACGGTCAACCAAAATACAAACGGAAGATATATATAAATCCAGAGAGTAAACACATTCTTCGTTCACATTGTTTGCAGCAATTGTGCAAAATGTTTGGGTTTGGTACCGATTAATGGTCCGGAATTCTTTGTAGGGGACAAGATCGTTATTTAAATCAAAATCTAACATGGGCTCTTTATATGATCTATTAAACCCAAATCAAATATCAAGAGGAAAGCAAAGTTATGGACCAATATGAAACTGTACATATGAAACTATGTTTCTGAAGTTTGGGTAATCCCAGGTATGCCTCAGCCCAGCTCGATCGACGCTGCCCTTGGACACCCCTATCAGCTAGAGATGGCCCACCAGACCTATGCAGCTGATAATTGGGCCTGCTAGACAACATGGGTCTACCTTGAATCTCTATTAGCTTTCACATATCATTTTGATTAGATGATCATAGGCATTCATCAACATCCTGATGAATTCTCAATGAAGAGGGGCTCCAATGGAGATTAATAATCACAAATTTGAAATACAAAGAATCCGAAGTCGATATGTCCCAGTGGTTATAGAGGTAGACTTGAAATCTGTTGGGCTTTGGCCACGCAGGCTTGAACCGATTTTGTAGTTTTATGCTTTTATCCATCAACCATGATCCATTTGTAACAGCGGTTCATATATGCCCCTTTTTTTTTTTTTTTTCTTAAAAGGGTAATTGTATTGAAGTGAACAAAGAAAAAAAAGAATACAGAGGCTCATAGGAGCCCCAAAAAAGGAACTATGAAAGCTGAATCAAAAGAGGAGCCAATGAAAGTCTAAAGCACATTATGAGATGAAGCTTCAGTGAAAAAAAATTAAAGATAGACCTGAGCTGATGGCTGCAAAAGTCTTTGGAGATCTTCTTCAGGAAGAAGCAGAGATTGTCTTGCAATTGAGAAAGGATCTGATTGAACGGGACATGATGAGAATAAAAAATGGCTGAATTCCATGCCTTCTGCAGAGCATAAACTACATTGATGAAGACCACCGCCATGTATTTTTTACCAGCTGTGTCATTACCTGTAGAGAGAGTATGCCAGAGAGCAGAAGCAGAGCAGATGGCGGGATGCTGAGCATTTGCAGCTTGAAGAAGCCAATGCCAAAACGATCTGGCTTGAGCACAGGAGAAGAAGATGTGAGTGGTAAAATCTTCATCATTGCAGGAGACACTGCATCTAGAAGCTAGGGAAAAACCAAGGCACTGAAGATGAGTTTCTGTTGGGGTTCTGTTGAGCATGAGGCGCCACCCAAAGCAGCTTAGTTTGTTAAGAGAGATACCATTCAAGATCAAGCCTAGCCATTGTAGTTTAGGACCCTTGGATCTGATGTTGTTCCAAGCCAACTTCATGGATAGCTGGCCATCTGGAGCCCCTTTCCAGCTAAGAGAGTCGCTGGTAAGAATACAAGGAGTCAGATTGGAGACGGCAACGAATAGCTAGTTCTGGACTACCTCTGGAAGGGGTGCAGGGACGTGCCGAGAGCCTGAGTGGAAGAGGGAAGCTAAGCTCTAATCCGGGGGAAAGTGCAGGTGCTGAACTTCAGTAGTGAAAGGTCTGTCTCCCCTCCATGTATCATGCCAAACGTTGATGTCTTGGCCATTCCCAAAGGTCCAGACACTACCCTGGTGAAGGTGATGAGCTAGACTACGAATTCACTTCCAAATACACAAGCCATAGATGGTGTTATTGGGGTTTCAGATGGTAGTGTGTTTGAAATACCTATTCCTAAACCAGCGGGACGAGAGGGAATTCAAAGTAGAAGCCTGCTAGCCAAGCTTGAGGAGAGAAGCTTCATTTACTTCTTTGAGTCTTCGAATGCCAGGACCACCTTTTTCTTTTGGGAGGGTAACTTGAGCCCAACTCACGTAGCTGATCTTTGCTGAAGAAGCATTCCCGGGTGGAGGTCTTCTGTTGGCTTGTTGCTGCAGCAAAGGTATCTATGACAGACAATTTGAGAAGGAGAGGATTGATAACGTCTAACATCTCCGACATTTGCGTGATCTCCTTCTTCTTTGGTTTGGATGGGGCTAGTTCCTCCCCGGGTGGAGGTCTTCTGTTGGCTTGTTGCTACAGCAAAGGTATCTACGGCAGACAATTTGAGAAGGAGAGAATTGATAACGTCTAACATCTCCGACATTTGCGTGATGTGTCAGAAGAAAGAGGAAACAGTGAAATACCTTTTTCTTCACTGTGAAGTTGTAGCAGGTATATGGGGTTATTTCTTCGGCAGGTGTGGAATAGCTTGGTGCAGCTCGGAGAATATTGCAAATGCGGTAGAGTCTTGGGCAAGAGGTCCATTTACTGGATGTGGGCGTACACTGTGGAGATTGATTTCTTTTGCTATTCTTTGGTGCATTTGGAAAGAAAGAAATGACAGAATTTTTAGAAATGTCTCCTCTACTCCAGAAGAGTTGGTTGCCTTGATCTCTTTGATGATTGCTAATTGGGCTTTGGTTAGAAAGGAGTTTTCGAATTTTATTCTTAATGACATATTAGTCAATTGGGAAGCCTGTATGAGGTGTGGTCGTTTTAAGGTGAGGAAGTCCGTTCATTGGTCTCCTCCCCCTCTTGGTGTTCTTAAGTTCAACGTCGATGGAGTTGCTAGAGGTAAACCGGGGCCAGCAGGAATTGGTGGGGTTCTTCGTAATAGTAAGGGAGAGGTTTTATTCATGTTCTCCAAGCATACAGGAGTTTGTGACTCAAATGAAGCAGAGGTTTTAGTGATTTTGGAAGCTCTTCGTTGTTTCTCTAGAAATTTTCATGGTGTTCTTATGGTGGAGAGTGACTCTTCTAATGCTATCGCTTGGGTGACAAATCGGAAGAGGAATCCATGGAAATTTCAATTCCTTTTTAATGAAATTCAGGCTTTATCTTCCTCAATCAATGTTTACTTCCGCCATGAGCTTAGATCAGCCAACCACTTCGCCGATGCTTTAGCTAAACAAGGGATTGAGAGGATGTCTCCTTGGGAGGGTATTATCTTGTAGTTTTCTTCGGTGGGGTACAACGCTCTTGTACCTAGTTGCTCTTTTCTCCTTTTGTGTTTCCTCTTTCTTTTATGTTCTTTATATTCTCTTCATGTTTGTTTTCCTTTCTTGTAACCTTCTTTTAATTTATTAAGAAGTTCCAGTTACCGTTCAAAAAAAAATGAAGAAGCATTCCCTGACCAAAGAAACTGGCTCTTCAGCTTCTCAATGGCTTTGCAAATAGAGACAGGAAGAGGGAGAATGATAGCAATGTGTATGGGAATGCAAGACAGCAGCTTGATGAGGATGAGGCGGCCTGCAGAGGAGAGAAATTTGGCTTTCCAAGCAGGCAACCGAGCATTAATGGAGTCTAGAAGAGGAAGGAAGTGAGCTTGCTTTGGAGTGCCGAAGACATTGGGAAACCCAAGTATTTGAGCTGAACCAGGCTCTTTTGCATGCCTAGGATGGAGTAGATCTTTGACTTCCTTCTACAACGGCATTTGCTAATTAGAAGCTGACTCTCTTGGAGGTTGAAATGCTGGCCAGGCGAGGATTGGTATAATTCAAGCACATCTTGCAGAGCTAGCACACCATGGCAATTTCCTTTCAAAAGGATGATAATATCATCAGCATACAGTAGGTGGCAGGGGGTAGAGGGGACTGGTTCCACAATTGGGAAACCCAAGTATATGGCCAAGTTATGGGCCAAGTTCTGCATAGTACTTGAGACATGGGAACTTTCCCCATGAAACATTCTCAATGCTAATAGGTCGAGTCGCAAAATAGTTTGTTTAAATTATAGGAAACTTTCCCCCAAGAGATACGGTATATATGAGAAGTAAAATTAAAATTAGTCGGATCCACTTGGATTGATGCTAATCAAGGAGATAGGATGATGGATAGGACATGACAGGGATTTATTGGATCATTGTGACCCTTGATTTAGGGGCCCAAAAACATTAGCAGTTTCTTAAATTACATTTTTTTAGTAGAAAGAGAATTCTATAAGAAAAGAAAATGGAAACAATAAAAAGGAGGGATATCCTCCCTATCGATTCGTGAAGAGCCCATTACAAAACAAACAATCATCATAAAATTTTCCCCACTTAGCTGCCCTATGCGCAACACGATTCAAAGTCCCAGGAATTTAGTCAAAATGAGCATTCTTAAAAGAGTCCGACAGTGCCAAGATATCTAAAATAAAAGTACTAATTGAGTAGTCTTCCACTCGATTAATGGAGTCAATGACTTCAAGGGCATCTGAGAGAACATGAATCCTAGAGTTTAGGCACGCCGAAACAAAGGAGAACGTGGGTCCAAAATAAACTGCCAAATGGACCCACAAGTGGATCTTTATTCGGCAGTATTGAAAAAGAGAGAAAGGAGGGGTCTCACTTCTGCTAAGTCAGCAAAGACATTGCTGACCCTGGAACCTTACCTTTCCCTACCAGCAAAGGAGGAGAAAGAAAGAAGGGAATCGAGAATGTTCCCCTCACCCGACGGGTCCCATCTCCGCTGTATTGCCAAAAGCAAGGAAAGGAAGTCAGAGCGATGCAACTGACCTAGGTGAGCCTGCCTTCGTCTACAAACAAAGGCGGGAAAATAGAAGGGTAGCACGTGCGGAGTTGCCTATAAAAAGGAAAGGGGGGCCAATCTCAAGGGGGTGGTGGGATGAATGGGATACTCTAGAGGGAAAAAAGACATTCCTAGCCCTCTTCCCCTCCAGAAAAGTTCATGCTATGTGATTTCTCTGTAAAAAAAGAATACTGGCAGTCCGAATGCCGGACAGACCAGAAGCTTAGTGTAAACCCCAAATCTCTAGTTGTTGAAATAGAATTGCCATGAGCACACACACTTCTTCTCTCCTAACTTCCTTGCTTCCACTTTACTTTTAACGTACCATTTATTTTACAGTTTACATATTTTGGTGACTCTGTTACGGATCAAACCCAGAATCTCTGGTTGTTGACATAAAATTTCTATGAGCACATACACTTCTTCTCTCCTAACTACTTTGCTTCTACTTTACTTTTAGCGTACCATTTATTTTACAGTTTACATCGAGATTTCAAGACTTTTGGCCCTCCTTAGCGCAATGTGAACCGCAGCTTCCTTGTAGTTGAGCATCCTTGGGCCTTTGAACATGCATTCACAAGATTGCCCTTAAATAACATAGCATAGCCAAAAGATGTATTTCCATCTTTTTTAAGAAAAAGCGATATCTGTGAAAATATGGAACTCATCATTATAATACCACGTACATTCAAATTGCCAATGTCGCTTCGAGCCATGGGATGGGGCATTATTTCTTTTGCTCATAAAATGATTTGAAATGGATTTAGGGATGCTCCCTTGAAAAAGATCTCATTTCTAGCATTCAACATGGCCCACCAAACCATCAATATCCACATTTTCAACCTATGCTCATGGTCAGGGGATGTCATAACTTTTTGGTCATCACAATACTTACACTAATAGGACATACCATTTTCCGGGATAGTGCCTATTCGAAAGATCAAAAGGTGGTGAGAACCAAACTGCCATTGCAAAGTCGCAATGGAATAATGCGTGGTCCTTCTAATACGAAGGAGAGGAATCAAAAGAGAGATTATCCATGTCTTGGGCCAAGAAAACCCATGAGTTGGGATTTAAGACATAAATTAGAAGTCTTGATGCTTATCATTAATATGAGGATATTAAATGATTCGGTTCAAGAATCGAGGCCCACAAAAGTGCATGAAATCAGATATATAAGTTAGACTTCTCAATCTTTTTCACAAATTTTGTAAATATCTATGAAGATTTAAGATATGAAGTTATACTAATTGAGCTAATTAGTTTAATTAAAAAAGATTAATTGTTTAGATCGTGAATTTTGGAGCCACAGGACTATAAAAAAAAATAAAGGTGGTTGTGGGGTTTCAAGGACGTGAATATTGATTCTACCATATGCCACTTTTACAAGGGGGAAGTGTCTAGTCGTTTACAACCTCTTAAGGTGTGTAAATGAGATGCTTAAAATAGCCTCATTTACACACCATTTCCACACCTAAATTACGCATCACATGATGAAATAAGCGCGAATAAATGTTATGATGCGTAATGGTTATGCATGTGCATCATTTAATTATTTAAATAATTTTAAACAAATACCCATAGACATCTTGATACTTATCATTAATATGAGATTACTATATAGTTTGGATCATCAATTGGAGACCACAAAAGTGCAAGAAATTAGACTATGTATAGGTTGCAAAAAATTGGGTATCATTGTTGGGTCGGATCGAGAATTGCCACTCCTATCAAGGTAATCGTGCCAATCAACATCGGTTAGGAGAATTCAGGATCAGGTTGCACTGGTCCATTTGGAGCACAATTTGGATAAGTGTTGGAAATGGAAATATTCATGTGGATCTATCCCTTACCATATGCATATTATGGTGAGGGACAACCTATTAGGGCTAACATTATGATCAATCCAAACCATCTAAATAAATGAAATTGATCCTATTGATATTATTTGTACTTAAATATGATTTGAACATTGAGCTGTTATTATGTATCCTAATAGAGTCCGGATCCTCTGTCGCAGGCATGATACGCTTACCTTGAGTGGGGCAATCATGTGACGCCACGTTTTAAATTTTTCCACGCAAGCAGCCACAAATGCTATGACAACGTGATTCTTGAAATGGAGTTCTAATATAATAAGCAAATGGTATAGGGGGCTTGTCATAAATATTGAAAACTGAAACCCAAAAACCATATCCCAGCCTAGAAATTCACTCCCGGCATAAAAAAAACTCTCCCATCTCATCTAAGCAACCAACGGAGGGAGGAAGAAGGAGAAGGAGGAGGACATGATCCCCATCTATCTCTCGTCACGGTCTCTCCTCTTCGTGTGCGAAAATCTCTTCAGAACCCCCTGCTAAGGCCAGGATCTAGAGACTCTAGGTATCCTTCTCTCCCTCTATTCTCCAATCATGTCTTGATTTCAATCCAAATCAGCACTGGCGTTGAATTGACTTGAATCTATCATGGCCAAAGGAAAAGTAGGAGAAACTACAGAGGAGAGACTTCCTTGCCACAGATGCTGAGGAACGGAATAATCTCTCCACACCAAACCCTCTATTGGTCTTCAAAGTCCAACCCCACCTAATTCTCTTCAATCTGAGCAAATTAAACCTATGAATCTTTCTTCAATCTGAGCAACAAGCAGAATTTTTTTTTTTTTTCAATCTGAGCAAAACCCACAAATCTTTCTCCAATCTGAACTCCTTCTCCCTTAGAGAGAGGTGAAAATCCCCATCATGGGTACTGCTTCTCTTTCCATCCTAGGCCCATCAAACCAACCAAAGCCCTAGAAGAAGAAGATTCCCAAAACCCCTCCAGATAGTAAAATCAATCTGATGTCAACTATCCTCTGTAGATGGAGTTTATAATATAGAGCCTCTTAAGTTGGTATTTGTGATTATTTGTATTACATTTCTGTAATTTTTCTTTTTATTGATTTGATGATCCTCACAGCCACAGGTAATGGAAAGCTTGAAATAGGCAATGAAAGGTGATGCACCAATTATTGTCAAGTATTTAGGCGGGTGCATTTAATGGGGCATAGATGGAGATTTTATGTTGACAGGAATGGACCTTGAGTGAAGGAAATATTTTTGTTAAATTTATAGACTTGCAGGTTATGGTGCTAAATGCTCAAGACAGTTGATCTCAAATGTAGTGGACGAAGAATTTGATGTGTTATAAAATAACAAACACGATATTAGGTCTTTATACTTTTGAACTTCTTTTGTTTATGTAGAGCCTCTTAAGATAGGTGGCTAAAACTTAACTGTTTTCATTGAAATGTTGTCTTATTTCAGAGAATCTACAAGTCTTGTAATTGGTCAGAAAATATGTCTTTTAGCCCTACATTTGTATATCAAATTGGAAATATTACAATAGCATCTCTTTCTTTGATTAGTATGACAATTGCTGTGTTTTGAAAGCTTTTTTCCATCAAAGGAACATAATGTCATTCAGTAGTTGCTATCCATCCCTGTTTTAACTATTGTTCATGGGCTCATTATCACTCAAGAGCCCTGATTAAACAACTATGGTTATAATTTGTGATTTTCTTTGGCATCATTCCAACTCTTAATGCCAGACATCAGAGAATTCTCATAGGCATAGCCTTTACATTCTTCACGTGGGCCCTTTTTTCTCTCGTTATCTTAAAAAAAATAAAAAATAGAAAATGAGGTAACACTCTGCAATCAAATGTCATTTAGTAGCACACTAGCACTATACAAACATTCAGTCCTTACATTCTGGCATTCAGTTGTGCCAAGCAGATGTTGAGAAAAAAAACTAACGACTATAAAGAGAAAACTGAAATGGTCTAGCTTTATATAGGAAATAAAACCTAGCTTGGGTTCTTGATTGGGTTCCTACATACTAATTGTGCATTGCTTATTGTCTATAGAAAATGACATATCCATTACAACCCAACCCAACCATTTGCTAATTGTTTAGATTCACCAATGTTGATTCATCAATTGAATCAACAACATTTTATAGATACCAATTGAACATACACCAGCTGAATACATTGTGATTGACAACAGATTTTGGTAAACAAATGAGGGATACCTTGTAGTTTTTTTTTCCCTTCCTGTTGGCACCTATTACAGCTGAGAATTGTCAGAGGTACAAACAATTGGAGTAATGAAAACACATTTGTCATCCACAAGGATTTTAGTCAGCTACTTCACCCCAAACCACACTTGATTCAAAACTGCCTTTAAATTTTCTTTACATATACCTCAATTTTTTAAATACACACTTGTGATCAAGTTCATTTTGTTAAATTAGGTTGTTGCTAAACCAGAGTAGCATGCACCTCATGTTTTAGATCAGAAATCTGAAACATTTAAACCACTTGTAATGATATAGAACATTCCATGCCATAATCATATTAAAATCACATAGAAAATAAGCTATTATTAAAGATTCATAACCTTAAACAACTAACCTTGTAGAATTTCATCCACACAATAATACCAAGCAAAAAGGAAATAACCATTAAGCGTCATTTAACTTCTATCCATTCAAATAAAGGATAATTACAATATTTTCTTCCAAATACTTTGGTAACACACTAATCACATTAATTCTGAAATTTGCTAAGATAGCTATACCTTTGAATGATCCTTATTATTTCAATTCTCCATTTTTGGAGAATAGTACCTTAGCTGACCCATCCCTCATCTCCTCAAATCCCATAAATCCAATGGCTGCCACATCTCTTTGTGTTAGTAAGAGAGTCCCCAATCCAACCAAGCACCCTGCCTCTTCTATCTCCATTATCCCCCCTTTGGCTCCTCCCACCCAAGAATTAATTCAGACTGATTCTCTCATTGTTGACTTAACCCCTTTCAAATTGAAAACTAACAGGAAATCTAAACTCCGTGGACCTACTTCCTCTATCCCTAAAACCAGAAGCTCAGCTGGCCCTCCCTCCCACCTAGTTAACAATGATTAAAGTCATCTATTGGAACTGTCGTGGGATCCAGATCTGCAACTCCCCCACAAAAACTATACTTTTCCATCTCCTTGCTTCTCACTCTCCTGACCTCACCTTCATCTCTGAGCCCAAGGCCATCCTGGATTCTTTCCTTGAAACCAGAAATCACTCTTTCAGTTTCAATCCTACCTACTCCAACCCCAATAATACTCTTTGGTGCCTCTGTAACTAGAATTCAAATCTCACCTTCTCCTTCCTAGGTAGTTCTTCCCAGCATATCTCCATCTCAATTGTTGACTCCTCCACCTCCCCCTCCCCTTCCATCTCCTTGCTTCTCACTCTCCTGACCTCACTTTCATTTCCAAGCCCAAGGCCATCTTGGATTCTTTCCTTGAAACCAAAAATCACTCTTTCAGTTTCAATCCTACCTACTCCAACCCCAATAATACTCTTTGGTGCCTCTGTAACTAGAATTCAAATCTCACCTTCTCCTTCCTAGATAGTTCTTCCCAACATATCTCCATCTCAATTGCTGACTCCTCCACCTCCCCCTCCCCTCCCCCATTGGTATCATCGTCGGCGTATATGGTTCTACTGATTATAGGCTTAGGAGGGATCGATCTCTAGAGCTACTTAGTGAACTCCTCTTCTACACCTCTTCCCTGGAGTGTGATAGGGGATTTCAATTCTATTCTCTTAGCCAAGGAAAAGCCCAGCATCCTCCCTCCTTCCTCTCTTTCTGTTAAAGATTTTCAAGACATAGTGATGGTTGCAGGGCTTCATGACCTTGGTTTCAAAGGCAATAAATAGCTTTACTTGGGCAAACAACAGATAAGGCCTGGCTTTTGTAGCTGCTAGACTCGATAGAGTTCTTTCCAATTCTTGCTGGTTAAACACTTTTGATGACCCTTCTGTTAGCCACCTTCCTAAAATAACTTCTGATCACATCCTCATCCTCCTTTTCCATAGGAAAAACCCTTATTTCAAGAACATCCCCTTCAGATTTGAAGAAAAGTGGTTGCTCCATGACTCCTTCCATCAGGTAGTTGATTCCAACTGGGCCTCCATCTGCAAAGGCACCCCCCAATTCATTCTAGCTAACAAGCTGAAGATTCTTAAGCATAATCTTAAGGCCTAGAACAAGGAGGTTCGGCCAGATGAAGTCCAAAATTGTTGAAGCAGAGTTGTTGGTTTAGACTAAGCAATTTGACTTTGAAGCTAATCCCAGTGATAATCTCCTCCAAGATCTGAACCTCGCTAAGGCGGCGCTCCACAATTGGCTGAATGTTGAAGTTGTGCACTGGAAGCAGAGGTCCAAAATTAAGTGGCTTCAAGATGGGGATAGGAACACAAAGTTTTTCCATTTGTTGGCAAAATCCAGAGGCAAACGTAAGAGCATTGATCGGATCTCGGTTGGAGGTACCATCTTTGAAGAAGAATCTCAAATAAGAGAACAGGCCTCAATGTTCTTCTCCAATCACTTTCAGTCTCCCCTGGTTACTCCAGATGAATCTCTCTTCAATATGGTTGGCCCTTCAGTTACTGAAGAGCAAAACAAGGCTCTAATTGACACTCCCTCTCCAACTGAAATTAGAGAGGCCATCTTCAAGCTCAAAAGGAGCAGCTCCCCTGGCCCAGATGGTTTTACAGGGGCCTTCTTCACTAATTGCTGGCACATCGTTGGGAAAGAGGTGGTAGGGGCTGTGACCCATTTGTTTACCTCTGGCCACATCTTGAGAGAAACAAATACATTTTTTCTCTCCCTCATTCCTAAGAAAACGTCCCCTGAAACCTTTTCTGATTTCCGTCCTATTAGTCTTCTAAATTTTGTTTACAAAATCATCTCTAAAATCCTGGCAAATAGACTTTCCTCCATCCTTCCCCTTCTCATTTCTAATCGTCAATCTGCTTTTGTTAAAGGCATGACCATTCACCTTTATGCAGCTTTTGCCCACGAGCTCATTCAAAACCTCAACTCAAAAATCAGAGGTGGGTCGGTCTGTTTGAAGCTAGATATATCCAAAGCCTTTAATAAGTTATAGTGGAACTTTCTATTCAGGGCCTTGAAGTTCTTCAAGTTTTCCCCAACCTGGATCAACATGATGAAAAAGCTGTTAAGTTCTAGTAAAGGGTCGGTCCTTATCAATGGTAGCCCCTATGGCTTTTTCCGCTCTTCCTGTGGCCTTAGGCAGGGAGACCCCCTTTCTCCCTATTTGTTTATTTTAGCGGAGGAGATTCTCAGCTTAAATCTCGAAGCTCTTAGGAATGAAGGAGCCATTGAGCCTATCTCCATTATACCTAACACTCTCTGCCATCTCTTCTATGCAGACGACATCTTGCTCTTCTTCAAAGCCCTTAAGCGCGGCCTGAGATGTGTCCATGATATTCTCTCCATCTATCAAGCCTTCTCTGGTTAGTGCTTTAATCTTCAGAAGAGTCAGTTGTTCATAGGAAAGAGTACAGCTAGGAGAGCCCATTTGGCTACAGGCATTCTTGGAACCCCTCAAGTGACCCTTCCCTCTACCTATCTAGGTGTCCCTATCTTCCTCGGCACTTCTAGACGCTCTTATTTTAATCGGATTTTGGACTCCTTAAGATCTAGGCTTGCAGGTTGGAAAGCCAAATGTCTCTCTTTCGTGGGAAGACTGATCCTGGTCAAGCATGTGCTCTCTTCCATTCCCCTTCACACTTCCTTGGTCATCCCTATCCTGAGTAAAACCTGTCTTTAGATTGAGCGGGTGATGCGGAGCTTCCTTTGGTCAGCTAGCCTAGATAAATGTGGTGGTCTAGTGAATTGGGAGACTGTTTGCTTGCCTAAAACAGAAGGATGTCTGGGTCTGCACAGAATTAAGGTCTTCAAAGAAGCCTGCATGCTGAAGCTTGGTTGGTCTACTGCCTCCTCTGATTCTCTCTGGGCTCAGTGGTTTAGAGCCAGATATTTCAAAGGTTCTATCTGGTCTCCTGTCACTCCTAGAAAAGGCTCTTGCATATGGAAGAAAATTAGGCCCCTGGCTCATCATTTCCTTCAAAGCGGTAGCTACTGGAAAATTGGTAATGGTCTCTCCATCAACATGTGGTTTGATAACTAGATTGATAAATCTTCAATTGCTTCTAGATTTCCTCATGTCCATTTCTCTGATACTGATCAGTTGTCGGATATTATCCTTAATTCTTCTTGGATTTTCCCTTCTCATCTCCCAGCTGAGATTAAGGACTTCCTTCTTCAGTCTACTAGCCAGTTACATTTAGATAGTCCCTCGTTACCAGACTCTCTCCTCTGGCAAGGCCACAATTCCGGATCCTTTTCTCTTAAAGATGCCTGGAATTTACTTAGACCCAACCACACTGTGGTCTCCTGGGCTGGTTTGGTCTGGAACAAGTGTCTGCATCCCAGATTGGCTTGCTTCAGCTGGCGCCTCCTCCATAGAAAAACGCCCACAGACATAAGGGCCAAGCAGAGAGGTAGCTCTTTGGCATCCAGATGTTGTCTTTTCCTTATCAATGAAGAAGACGACATCCACCTTTTCTTCTCTTGCGTCTTTGCGCTTCAGGTTTGGAGATGGATCTTAACTCTAGGTGATACAGCCCCTTCTCTTCCTCTGTCAGCTTCAGTGATTTGGACTTCCTTATCTCAGGGCATTGAGGGCCCTGGTAGAAATCAAGCTGCGGCAATCTTCTTCCAAGCCATCTTCGTGCTCTAGTATCTTCGGAATGATTCGAAGCACCGGAATAGAAAGCCCTCTTTGGCAAGAGCTCATATCATCTTCTATGATCATATGAGAGAGCTGGTTAGCTTTCTGCAGGTGCCTACCTCTATCCTTCCTCATCCTGTCCTGCGTGGCTTGGGCTTGGGTTGAGCTGAAGTGTTGTGTGGCTTCCTGCTTTGTTGATTGCAGTGATGTCTGTTGCTGTGGTGCTCTAGTTTGGATCTCTCTTTCTGTTGCTCTATTTTTTGTTGGGTTCTAGGGTGTCTTCTCCATTTGCAGATTGGTTCCTCTTGAGTCCTGTGTTTGCCAAAGTGAAGTGGGCATGGTTGAAAATCTCGGCCGATACCGGTCCGTATCGGCCGATACGAACCGGTATCGGCCTATACCGTTACGATATTTTGATGGGAAACCGGTATCAGTACCGCCCATCAAAATATCGCCAATATATCGGCCGATATTTTGAATATATCGGCCGATATATCGATCGAACCGATATATCGGCCGATATATTCAAAATATCGGCTGAGGAATGTATCATCTTGTGTTCTTCTCTTCCCAAAGACACTGCAAGCTTAAATGGAAAAAAAAAAAAGAAAACAGACCCTCCAGTTGCAGTAAGCAGGAAGAGAGAGATTGAAGAGGAGGATGAGGAGAAATTAACTAGGGCTCCGCCGCGGGTACTGGCCATCCGCACCGTCGCCGCACCGTCCCACCTTGCCGCACGGTCGCACCGCTCCTACCACTGCAACACGCCCACCTTCTTCTTGGGTTCTTCCCTTCCTCCTCCCCTCTCTTTCCTCTCCTTTTCTTTCCGTCCCTTCTGATTTTACCCTTTCGTTTTCCCTTAGTTTTTTCGTCTTCTATTTCTGCGTTTGGGGCTAGGGGCTGTGGCAACTGGCAACTCAACAAGTGCATTGAATAGTGATAGATGGGAGGGGGCCAAAGTCAGACGATGAGAAAAACGCCCTTTTTTAGGGTTCTGGTCCTTTTCAAGAGTTACATACATTCATGTATGTAACTTTGACAAATTGCCACATTATGAATCCCACAATGGCACCCACCTACGTAAAAATCTAAACCGTTCAAAATGATTTTCCCTTCTTCTATTGTATCCTGAAAAAATTTCACTTAATTGGTAATTATCCTTCCATCAGATTAATCAATCAATCATTTAAAGAATAAATCAATCTAATACCAACACATCTCCTAATAAAATGAAATTCGGATGATGCCCAATGCAAGAGAAGGGCAACTATTCTGAGCGAATTTGATTTTTATAGGTGGGTCCACCATGAAGACTACAAGGCTTCCAAATTATCCTCACCATTTTTTAATTACACCTTATTAAAAGTGCTCAATTATTTTAAATCTAAACCACTCAAAGATAAATGCCCCATTTTGTGTGGGCATGTAAGATTTATAACTCAAATAGGAGTTGGGCCCACTGAATTAGTCACTTATAAAACATCTAGAGTAATTATTCAAATCATGTAGCATGACCAGTTCAATATTTGAGGCACAACTATGATTCAAGTAAAATTTTAACAAAGCTATTACAAGAGGTGAGTTATTTTTAATAGTTGAAATTTTTAATCCTAGATATGGCTACATTAATGGATTTATAAATTATAAGAATGGGCATATAGACTATACATCAGAATTTGACATATAATCAATAATTAATAATTAGACAGCGACACAGGATGTTATAACTTTGAGGGACCGATATTTTGATTTATTGTTGTTACTAATGGAAAAAAACATTGTTTTCTAACATTTTCTAATATTTTGGATATTTTGGATATTTTTTGCGATTTTTTTGGATTAAAAAGAAAATTCACACCGCGACGACCGCGATGGACCGATAACCGCGACCGATACCGATATCATATCGGTTTTTTATCCTGACCGATACCGCGACCGATACCGCTATTTTGAACCATGGAAGTGGGCCATCCGGTTTTAGTTCTCCTTCATCTATCTGAGTTTGACAGGCTTTAGCAAGTGTTTTCTTCACTCTGCAGGGTGGTCTTCGGAGGTCTCCAATTGTTCTCCAGCTGCTCTTCTTGCTTTTGTGCTTAAGCATCAGATGTTCATCCATTACTTGAATATCTTTTGCTCTGCAGATTGGCTAGCCCGAGTCTTCATTGGCAGGTTCTTCCTTTCCTTGTTCTTCTAAGGGTGCTAATTTTAGTCCCTGTTTTTTTTCTTCGTTTTTTGTTTTCTGTTCGAAGGCCCTATTTGGTCTTCTTTCTTTGTTTGGGTTTTGCTCCTCTGTTCTTCTTTCTGTATTAGGGGCTTTTAGCCCTCTTCCTTTCCTTTCTTTATTACAAATTTACCTTTAAGCAAAAAAAAAAAAAAAAAAAAATTCAATTCATATTAAAAAAAAAAAAAAAAAACATGCTACACTCTAGAGATCAAAATAACAACAAAAGTATTATATGAAAAAATAATTTCTTCTTATGAATCTGCCATAAAACTCCATACGAATGACCAAAAAATATTTCATAAGGAGCTCGTATAGACATCAAAATGTATCCAAAAAAGGCCAACTATGAACACAAGCATTTGACATATTTGACATGCAAGACCATAACAAGGAGCATAAAGTTAGCACATTCACTATAATCTATCAATTTTAATAGTAAAGAAGAATTTAATCTTACAATGCAACTCATCTACTGGTTCAACTCTCCTGCAGATTGCTTGCGGATGTTATCATTAATGCAATTGTTAGATCGGATTGTTGAGACATCATGTGAGAAAATGGGATTCATTGCAATTGGTCTATACAAAGTACCATATGGTCCCTGCATACGATAAGCAATACACATTGCTTACTCAACATTGTTCTAAATTAAATATGCATGAATTCACAATATCACCAATATAATCACAAACATACATGTGGCAACCAATTAAGTAGATGGGTGGTAGAATATTGCATTGGAGTCATCCCAATGTTGTATGTTCCCTGTAAGAAACATAGCACACAACAAGCCATAAGTGCACATATGAAACAATAAAGAAGCAAATAAATTAATTAACTAATTGATAGACATATATGTGCTGGAGTAGGACATGTGTTAGGTGGAATGATGCTTGTTAGCTGCTGGCATTCATGCTTCCTTTGTCTTTTCTTTGATCCTTTTTCAAGACAGCTTTTAACTCTACGCCTACCACGACAGTTATCTTGCTTTTTTTAAATTTCACATACAACATTTCTTTCTTCACAGGTGTTGTCAATTGTCTTGACTTCCTTGACTCCTCTTGCAGCCCCAACCACGAAGAGTTCAACATCTACCGAACCATCAATTGTGGTCTCACTGACTAGTTCTCTCTCAATGTCATGTAACAATGAATCTGATCTTTTAAATGCACATAAAAATCTCTCTTCACTTCCAGCGGCCTTTGATACTATCTTAACAAAATTACGAAGAAGAACATTGTAACGACGTGACATGTCTGCCTTACGATCACCTAATGTGCATCCAATTGGCTTACTGGATGAATGTGAAGCCGCTTCTCGTGTCCACCTCTTTAGGATATATTTTGTTGGGATGCGTTGGATGACATGAATTGTTGCCATCAATGCATGACCACATAAAACTCCTATAAATTTATATCTTTTACAACTGCATGCATTGGAGTCATCCAATGTGTCAAATGTAATGGTGTGCTTGCGACTATTCCTATTGAAGACACAATATTTTCTCACAGTCCCCACATCATTGCTTTCTTGAACCTGCCAACTTAGACCATTGAGGTATTCTGCTTCAAACATTTTGTAAATGGTTGGTGTATATACTTGTGCTATATGCTTCAAAATTGGAACATCAACCATTAATGCTAGCAAGGTTTGTGTCATTCTAAAATTGGTTTCCAACTCCGCGTACATCCTCTCATCTAACAACCTTTCAAAATGACCAAAAAAGTCAACAATATTTCTTCTAGGATGTAAGTAATTCTTTAATTCTTTATTCATGCTTTCACTGCGTTTTGTGTTTTTCATATCTGCAGAAAATGTATTTCGCCCATACACTAAGGCCCACTTTTCTCCATCATCAAATAATCTTGTCAACCAACTATTATTGCGAAGATCATACTTTTCTAGCATACTATCCCATGCTATAAGAAAGTTATCTTCCTCATCGTAATTATATACATAGTTGCTGAAATCATTGAGAAAAGATCTTGACCCACAAATAACAACTCTAAGATGCTTTAGTGCATTTTGAAACACATGCCACACACAAATGCGATGAATAGTTCCTGGTAATGCTTCCTTAATTGCTGTTGACATTGCCTTATCTTGATCTATGAGGATAGTCTGTGGCCTTTTTCCTGACATTGCATCACAAAAGGTCTCAAATAACCATACAAAAGAATCGATTGTCTCATCATAAAGGAGCGCAACTCCAAAAAATATAGTTTGCTTATGATGATTAACACCAATAAATGGTGCAAAACGTCGGCCATAAGCATTTGTTTTATAAGTAGTATCAAAGCAAACAACATCTCCAAAACGCTCATAGTCTATCAACATTCTTCCATCAGCCCAAAAAATATTAGTGATAAAATCATTAGCATCAAGTTGCATAGAGTAAAAAATGTCGGATCTTCAACCTTCTTCTATCTAAAATATCCTAAAAGGGCTCCAGCATCAAACGATTCCATGTTTTTCATTCTATTTGTTTTTAAATAATTCTTGTAATCAATTGGTAGGAATCCAACATTTTCTCTACCTCCTGCTTGTTTACTCATTAAGTCATATGTTGATTTTGGGCGTATCCCAGATTTATCACAATCCTCGGCTACTGCAGCTTGAGCAATTGCAATTTTCCTTTGTGATCTTAACATGTGCACTTTATCTAGAGATGCAAGAGGATGATTGTGATTGTCATTAAAGTCTGAAATATGATATTTACCATTCATCTCCAAAATAACCCTCATATAACTTGTACATCCAGTTCTTGTTTCATCACCCACGGTACTTTACAAATGCATCTCGCTTATCATGTCTGCGTTGCCCTTCCTTAGAACATACAAGTATCCTTTTTTTTTTTTTTTTTGTCATACCACTTTTTTCCTTTGTAGCATGATGCTTTGGAATGCTGAAACCCCTCGATTATAGAAGTTATAAACATCTTCCATTGTTTCAAACTCCATGCTGACCTTTATGTTTGGGGGTGCTTCCTCTTTACATTGTTTTGCCTTCGAACCAATTAGGCTATCTCCAATTGCTCAGATTGATTTTCTATAACTGCAGTATGTTTCTTTATAATATGGTTTGATGGATCTGGGTTGAAGTTAATTTGCCATCGAACACAAGGCATAAAATTAACATCTTCATACTGCTCACATGTGTAAAGCTCTTTGCTCTCCATCGACCTTTAATAAGGAAAATGTATTTAAATTAATATTAAAAAGTATTGAAAAATTATAGCATACCACACATTGCCTTAAAAAAGATGCATACTTATCTTTCGTACTTATAAAAGGTTAGGTCTTGTCTACTGAGGTTGCAGTAACATCTTATGGCATCCTCTACTGTGAGGCCTCGCCCTGGGTGGGCCCTCATTTTTTGTTTCCAAAAACCTTTAAATGTTTAAAATGAAGGTTAATGCTATTCACAAAAATACATTTTGAAGCCTAAAATCAGAAGTAGTTGTTACCATCTACTTTTAGGCTTGGATTATAACATAATGTACATCTATACAGCTTGAAAAAAGGTTAATTGAAAATAACCAAATGCCTTTTTCATTTTAAAGAATAACTACTTTCATCAATTTACCCAAAAATGGGAAAACCAAACATAAACCGCCAAGTTTTGGAACCCTAAACCAAATAAATCTCCAAATCTAGACAAGGAGCAATAGCGCACTGAGCTTCTTACTTTTACTATGTAATCCCTTTCTTTTCATTTTGTTCTTTTGTATCTTTGATATATTTCTTTTATACAAATGTTTTTCCCCATCTTCATGTTCATCTTATTTAAAACCTTAGAAATCCATATCAGGGTACATGATGGTATGACTATGCCAGACAGTTTCAGATTAAAGGAACATTTGATGAAAAGAATAGAGGGAGAAAGCAAAGATCAAGTGTGGAAGAAGATGGGGATCTTTGGCATTAGAAATAGAGGGAGAGATGGATACCTGGAATCTCTGGATCTTAGCCTTAGCAGGGTGTTCTGACGAGATTTTCTCACACGAAGAGGAGAGACTGTGACGAGAGATAGATGGGGATCATGTCCTCCTCCTCCTTCTTCCTCCCTCCGTTGGTTGCTTAGATGAGATGGGAGAGGTTTTTTTTTTTTTTTTTTTTTTTTTTTTTTTTTTTTTTGCTGGGAGTGAATTTCTGGGGCGCCCCCTATACCATTTGCTTATTATATTAGACCTCCATTTCAAGAATCACGTTGCCGTAGGATTTGTGGCTGTTGGCGTGGAAACATTTGAGACATACGTGGTGTCACATGATTGCCCCACTCACGGTGAGCGTATCATGCCTGCGACAGAGGACCCGAACTCATCCTAATAAACTGAAAGAGTGTTTAGGGTAAAGAAATCCAATGCTTTCCTATCCACTCACTCTCTAATATAAGACCCTAGAAGCTAAAGACCTCTAAACATTTAAAATATCATTCTTCCACTATTAAAGGATTTTCTCAAATTTAATTAATTCAATTTTATTTATTATAAAATACTATATATAATTATATTAATGTCATCAGTAAATGCATTTATAAAGGTTTGATAATTAAAAAGTCAATTACATCCGAATGATGTGCATATCAAACTCATATTACAATGTTTAAGAAAATGATTCAATATGATTTTTATTTATTTTTTTGTAATTATGATATTGTGCTGGCCGAGCTCAGAGATAATAAACATTAATAAATAGTGTTGAAGAGCCACTTTGAATCATAACAAAAAAGTCCTATTTTGTTTTTAAAAATTAAATCGGGCTGGGCTAGCGCTAGGTTTATTCATTTTTATATGGGCCGGGCTTGTGCCAGGCTTGGAAATCTGTTTTAGAAGTCGGGAAGGGCCTAGATACGTCTCAACTCGGCCCAGTCCGACCCATGAACACCCCTAAGTATATTTGCTAAAATCATGCAATTTGCAAATTTTCTCTAGTTTTCTAGGCCCATTATTGAATGTTGTTAGATGTGGAGGGCTATACAAGTTCATCATTTTTATTAGTATTGGGGTTAATAAATTAACCAGTTTATGAGTTACATTGGATTAAATACATGATCTTAAATCTTTGATATTATGTTAACTGATTAATTTATATTATTTTTTATCACTTTTACCAACAGAAAATTCTTTTTTTGAATTATTTCTCAAATTCACCCCTGAGAGAAATTTCTTTCCCCCAAGAGAAAATCCTTGCTCCACTGCTGTTCAAAATTACTATTTTCAAATGTGAAACACCTTATCATATTGTTAGAATCACCATTTTAACATGAGTAAATGAGTACATCCAATAGTTATAGATGAGTTTGGATTTTATCTTGACAATTTGTTAATTTCAGGAATCTTCATGGATTTATGATATGAAACTAATGTGAGGATCTATATGACTAATATCATAATATTGAAAGGTTTGATCATGACTTGGGTAGAATATCGGATCTATGTGTTGGGACTTTTTAAACTTTTTCACAAAATTATAAATATCTATCATTATGTAAGACATAAAACTAAACTTTTTGAAAGATGAACGATTCGAATCATGAATTTGAGAGATCATGGAACTTGAGAAAATGGAAGGTTGTTGTGAGGTTTTGAACCTATATATGACCTATTCACAAGGACAAAAATAGGGATTGTAGGACCTACTTTTGCAAGAGGAAATTCTATAATCATTTACCACTTCACACACCACTTTCACACCACAGTTTTGTATCATATGCTTAAATTAGTGCAGACAAATGTGATGATGCACGACGGTTATGGGTACGCATCATTTAAATATGTAAACAAGTGCAAACAAATGACATGTAAATATCTTAATGCAAATCATTAATAAAAGAACATTGAATGGTTCAGATTATGAAATGAGAGCCACAAAAATGCAGAAAATCAGATCTATAGACTTGGGTTTTTTAAATATTTGTTTACAAATTTCTTAAAATTATGAAGATCTAAGATATGAAATTAAATATTGGGGTTCATTAGTTCAATAGAAAATCGAATTGTTTAAATTACAAATTTGGGCCCTGACATAAATTAAAAAAGTAAAAAATAGTGGATGGATTTGATTTGTAAGCAATGCCACAACTAAAAACAATTGTCAAAAGAATACTATTCTATTGCCAATGCATAACCAAAAGAATGCGATGCATCGTTTACCTATGTAAATGAGCTAATAAGATCATCAGATCATTATTGTTCTTGTTTTATGCTACATCTACTTTGTAGCCCATGCATTATGGGCTCCTCTTGATTGACTAGACAACAACTGCTCACAAAAATCAGGAAAATCCAAACTTCCTCGTCCGAGTCTCCACACCCCCAAACAACAAAAACAAGCTAATTTCGCTGACTCTCACACGTATGATCAACACCCACATCACTACCTTCTGTTCAGTGAGGCACACCTTCCCAACAACAATATAAAAAGATCCCAACCATGTATGAGAAGAATCGTCAAGAAAGCAAGGAAAGCAAAAGTAAAAAAAGAAGCTATGGCTGCTTCTACATTCTTCACTACTCTCTGTGTCTCTCTTCTTCTCATCTCCTTCAACATTCCTACTTCTTCTTCTGTTTCCGATCTCTGGGAGATTGAATTAGAAAGTTCATTCCCATTGATAGAACCTCGAAATGGGAAGTCCATATCAGAATACGATATGAATCTGCTTGAGTTTCCATTGAACTTGGAGTTCTTGCAAGCTGAGTTCTTCCTTTGGGGTTCTTTGGGACAAGGTCTGGACCAAGTTGCATCCGACCTAGCCATGGGTGGGCCGGCTCCCGTTGGTGCGACAAAGGCGAACCTTGACGCCCTCACTGCTGATATCATCACGCAGTTCGCATATCAGGAAGTTGGCCACATTAGGTGAGTTTTGCATGCCATTGATTCGTGCATGCTCATGTTGAATTGAGTGACCCCATCTCAATAAGTTAGAACGGGGAGGACTGGGTGAGATGACAGATTGTTGGAATTTGACCCATTTAATTCATGGGTGGGGTATGGGATGGGCTTTTAAGGACCTTATCTTGGTCGACCAGCCTATTTAAACCAGACCCAACCCGTCTGCCGCACCTAAATTTTGCATTTTAGGACACAGTTGTTTCTTTTAAGTTTCATGTATTGATTATGTTTGTATTTTATTTGGATGGTTGTGATTGCATAGGGCATTAAAGAAGCAGGTTGAGGGATTTCCAAGGCCATTGATGGATCTGAGCCCAAGTTGCTTTTCTAACTTGATGGATAAGGCATTTGGACACAGCTTGTCACCATCCTTCAATCCATATGCCAATAGCATCAACTTCCTTCTTGCCTCCTACCTTCTTCCTTACGTTGCACTCACTGGTTATGAAGGCCTCAATCCTCACCTCCAAAGCCCTATTTCCAGGAGGGTAATAATCTCTCTCTCTCTCTCTCTCTCTCTCTCTCTCTCTCTCTCTCTCTCTCTCTCTCTCTCTCTCATTTGTATGTTTAATGTTCTTCCGTAATATTTGAAGAGAAGATTACAAATAGAAAACTGGTCGGGCCGCCTAAACAGGTCATCAGGTTGAGATGGGGCAGGATGATCCAACCCTCTTAACCTCTTAACCCATTTTGGAAAATCCCATGTAAGAAAAATAGCAATCATGTCAGCTGTTTATTTGGATTATGTAACCAACATTTGATGTCTCTCAAGATGTCAAGCACTACACCCAAAAATTCCTAGGCATTAAAGGTGCGGCAAACTAACTACTTAATACCCCCGAGGCGTCTTGAAGCACACACCCGGAGCCTTTTTCTGTGCTGCACGGATTCGAATCCGGGACGTGTTAGGCTCTGACACCATCTCAAGTTGTTAGCTAATACATACAAAATGCCTTAGGTGTTAAAATAAGGTGCAGCAAACTAACTACTTAACACTATTCATAAATTGAAAGAAACTCTCAATGATTCTGCAATTGATATTTTAAGATCATAGGCAAAAACAAGTTGTCAATTGTCAATTGTGAATCTCTAAACTTTAATTTTGGATGAACTTGTATAGCTTTGTGCTGGTCTTCTTGGGGTGCAATCTGCTCAGGATGCCGTCATCAGAGCATTGCTCTACCAGCATGCAACGACGAAGGTCGAACCATATGGAGTCACAGTGGCAGAATTCACAAGCCGAATTTCGGCGCTGAGGAATGAGTTGGGGCGCACTGGCAATAAAGATGAAGGCCTTATTGCTCCTTCTTCGGCCAGCAGTGTAGAAGGACACCATCATCTTGGAAATTTGCTTGCAGAGAATAGCAACGCCATCTGTTACAAGAGGGCGCCAAGGGAGGTATTGAGGATCCTGTATGGCAAGGGCACTGCTGCTGTTCCTGGTGGTTTCTTTCCCAATGGTGCCAATGGTCAAATTGCTAAATCTTATTTACACAATTCTGATTTCTAAGAAGGTGGTAATCTAAGCATATTAGGATGGAGTATTGTTAGGATCGGGAAGTTTTTGAGTTATTTCTGTTGAGTTGAAATCTTAGCTCTCATAAATTTTTCTTATGTAATAAGGTGAAATGTGAAATCAAAGTTGGCAGATTCATTTCATTTTTGATAACATTGTCTCCATTGATTAACAATATGCACTTCGAGCTAAGTCACACTATTCCAATTTTCAACTCTCTGGTACAAGATGCTGATCTGATTCATAGAAAGAACAAGCCCATGAGTATAAAATGTTGTTGGCCCTTCAAAACAATCTTCATTCTCTGAGACCCTGCACATTGTTTTCAGTAATGATGCAGAAGGTTTTTGTTTGGTACCGATCAATGATCTGAAATGCTTTCTAAGGGACAAGATCCACCTTTAAATCAAAATCTAAGATGGGCCCTTTATATGATCTATTGAACCCAAATAAAACATCAAGCGGAAAATCAGAGTTATGGACCTATGGAAGGGCCCGGATTAGGGGCTGAATCTAGACCCAAAGAAACTTAATGGCTAATCCATGCCATAATTGAGATGTAAGTATATTCGTGCTATAGTGAAGTCCAGATCTGGGCCCAGGGTCCTGGAGATGCATTGGTCCGAATTATAGAGGAATTACAGATCAATGATTTAGATCCACATCTAGATCCAGTATAGTACGTACCCTTGGAATTTAGTGATAATTTGTCCAAACAATTGCTAGAAAGCCTGTACAACTGATAGAAAGACCGGTTCGGCCCATCCCTACTGAAAGAGAGTCTACATGGACAAACTGATGGACAGACTTTTAGACAAATTGTATAAAGTTTCTTTTCCTTTTTCCCGCTCTCTCAAAAGTTGAATGCATTGTTCACACCGTTTGTCCCAAATTCTGTCCACAAGTTTGTCCATGTAGACTTTCTCCTACTGAAAATGGTCGGACATGAGCCTGACATTTACAGCGCGTGTCAGGCTTATGCGGGATCTAGGACTGTATTTCTAAAGTCAGGCTGGATCTAGGTATGCCTCATCCCAGCTCAACCCTGCAGTCCATGGACACACCTATCAGCTAGAGACCGCGACCTATACATTGGCCCGCTAGAAGAGATGGGCCTACCTCAAAATCTCTCAGCTTTAATAGATAATCTTGATTAGATGATCATCAACATATTGATGAGGAGGGGATCAAATGGAATTTATTTCTCAGAGGTTTGAAAAACAAAGAATCCAAATTTGATCATATGTAAACAGTTTATTTATATGAAACCTTCCCACAAGAGATCTGGTTTCAATCAGAAGTAAACTTATAACTGGTGGGGTCCACTTGGACTGATGATGCTAATCAAGGAGATAGGATGATGGACTGGTCATAACAGGGATTGTATTTTGGCCAATGTGGATCATTATGACCCTTGATCCTGGGGTCAGAAACTTTAGCAGTTTCTCAAGTTACATTTGGGTGAGTTAAATTCAAGGTGAAAACAGGTAGGATGAGTGTGGAGAATAGTGTGAGACTGTGAGTGGATTGATTAATCATAGATGGACCTCACAAGGGCCTAAATATATTTATCTCTCGCATAAATTGATCTCGATTCAAAAGATTTCATTTGTTTTCCCAAATAAAATTCCAAAAGAATTTTAATAAGGAAATAATATCTTCCTTTCGGAGAATGTTCTGCATATGTGTAGACTGTAACTTTACATATGCAATCCAGCTAGTGGGGCCACTTAAATTCCTATTTATGAGTTGGGGTGGGGTACATGGAAACGTCTCCTAATGGAATGGGGTCGACGAGGAAAAAAAAAGAAAAAAAAATTCCTATCAAATCATCCTATCACATGATTTAATGGCCATAAAATTTAGTGTATTTTAACCGTCGATTTCTTTGAGATCAATCCAATAGTTGACAGAGGTTTGATGAGAATGAATTTGGGCATTGGGCCAAGTCACGGGAGGATGAGAGTGTGAAATGGCTTACACTAATCAAAGGTTGGCCCTACAGAGTTGGACTCCATATTCTGTTGCCAATCGGAGAACATTTCTCTCCTCTGTCATGGGAAATGAATGTCCATAATTCCAATCCTTTTCAAACAGAAGGACCTCCACATCTCCACAAGGGGATATCTACTCAAATTTTAGTTCAATAGGAGTGGATCCCACCTTCCAATTGAGGACATGGCATAAATGTGGTTAATGCCCTGTCAGCAGCAATGCCACATCAGCGCCCAGTCACATTTTCAATTATAAGATCAATCGTATGGTGAGGCATATTCCTATTAATGTAAACTTTAAGGATATGAAATTTGGGGGTTGGGACTCATCCTAAGTGGTCTGTATTATCCCTATGTAGGCCCCAGGATGAAGTTTCCGGCATGTATTACACGATTCCCACGTAATAGCTGCAACAGTGGATCTTGACTCAATTATAAAATAGGGTCCTATCATTGGGATTCAGGGCCTTCTAAAATATACAGTGTGGGCAGTAGTGGATCCAAAAAATCATTAGGTCACAGTCAACTACAAATAATCAGCATTAATGAGCACTAATCTAGGACAGGGCAGAAATACAACCAAGGAGTCTTCGCATTAGAATATGGTGCAAAATCCATCTTCAATGTATGGTCGGGTCCACCTTTTCAAAATCCAAGTAGGTCATCAGCTTTAAGTGCTCTAACACCCACTATATTCTTTGTATCTAAATTACCAAAGAAGATTTCGATGGGACAATCGTTAGATCATCACGCCTCCTTCCATTTCTATCCCAACAAAAGTAAAGCAAATCAAATTCATCAAATGTTCCAGCTTCAATCAAATCCAATAATGGCCTTCTTACATATTTGAATAATAATTTAAATGTTGATTACTACACTACACAGGGTGTTGGGGTTTATGAAAGGTTCATATTTTGAAAAGGTGGGCCCCACCATGGATTCAAGATGGGCGCTGCGCGATACTATGATGAGCGACACTACACAGGGTGATGAGCCGGTCTTGAGGATCCAAATTTCTGGCATTGAGGCTTTATTTATACTACTATGGATCAAACTTCAGCCCTGAACTTCATATTTGATCACAAAAGCCTAATTGAAATTCACACTAATCTAATAATCCAATTTGTCATCTCTCAAAGGATAATATTCAAATTAATCCGTTTGAGATTTGTAAAATTGGCAGTGGTCCCATCTTTACACGATTATTGTCCCAACTACTCTTGATTTTGTTTGGTAGACAATGTGAGTCCAAATCTAAAACTGGAACTAGTCCAAGTAAGATTGAATAACACTCTAATTAACCCATTTGGGATTTGTCTGATGTCACCGAATCCTATAAATCCAGCCCAAGTGTGATCAACCAAGAGGTGTACTACTTGCCATTGAAATTATGTATTGTGTTCAATCATGCTGCTGGACCCATGGTTCAAAAGCATTGTTTCAGAATTCACAAGGGCTGGGACAAAAACTATTACATGAAAACTAGTTGATATAACCATGAAAGCTGTTATACATATCAGGGGTTTTCTTTCATAGCCCATGAATTATGGCCTTCTCTCCATAGACTAAACAAAACAGTCAAGACAACAACTATGTACAAAAATCAGGGAAATCCAAACTTCCTCGTCCGAGTCTCTATACCCTAATCAACAATAACAAGCTAATTTCGCTGACTTTTACACGTATGATCAAAACACACCTTTCCAAGAACAATATAAAGAGACCCCAACACATCTGAGAAAGAATCAACAAGAGAGCAAGCAAAAGAAGAACAAGAACAAGAAGCTATGGGTGCCTCTACTTTCTTCGCGACTACTCTCTCTGTCTCTCTTCTTCTCATCTCCTCTAGCATTCCTACTTCTTCTGCTGTCGATCTCTCGTTGATTGAATTAGAAAGTTCCTTCCCATTCATAGAACCTCGACATGGGAAGTCCATATCAGAATATGATATGAATCTGCTTGAATTTCCATTGAACTTGGAGTTCTTGCAAGCTGAGTTCTTCCTTTCGGGAGCTTTGGGACAAGGTCTGGATCGTGTTGCATCCAACCTAACCATGGGTGGGCCGGCTCCTGTTGGCGCGAGAAAGGCGAACCTTGATGCACTCACCTCTGATATCATCACGCAGTTCGCATATCAGGGAGTTGGCCACATTAGGTGAGTTTTGCAAGCCATGTCTGGTGCATACTTATTTTCAACAACTACTTAATAGGCATGGAACCATGGCGTATAAACTCATTTTTTGCATGGTCCATCCTCACAAATAGGGAGGGTGCAAAACTATGGCCGAATCCACCTAACATGAGTTATTTAACCCATTCAATGAATGCATATATGGGTTTCAAGTATGATATGAGTTGGGCTTCAATGCAGTGACCCCATCTCAATAAGTTAGAACAGGTAGGACTGAGTTGATATGACACCTGAGTTCACAGATTGGTGGAATCTGACCCATTTAATTCATGGATCATATTGATGTGGACTTTTAAACCAGACCCAACTCAGTTGTCACCTCTTAAATTGCATTTAAGGAACCGAAGAGTTGCTTACTATTGTTGAAATGAGTGTTTCTTTTAGATTTCCTGCATTGATCTTGTTTGTTTTTTATTGGGTTGTTTGTGATTAAACAGGGCATTGAAGGAGCAAGTTGAGGGATTTCCAAGGCCGTTGTTGGATCTGAGCCCAAGTTGCTTTTCTAACTTGATGGATAAGGCATTTGGACACAGCTTGTCACCGTCCTTCAATCCATATGCCAATAGCGTCAATTTCCTTCTTGCCTCCTACCTTCTTCCTTACGTTGCACTCACAGGATATGAAGGCCTCAATCCTCACCTCCAAAGCCCTCTTGCCAGGAGGGTAACAATCTGTCTCTCTCTCCGGGATTTTGTGTCTAATGACCCTTTATAATATTTGAAGAAAAATTTATAGATAGCAAACTGGTCAGGCCTAAACAGGTCAGGTTGAGATGGGGCAAGATGATTCAACCCTCTTAACTCATTTTGCAAAATCACATGTAAGAAAACAGCATAGTAACTTTTTTTGTTTATGATGAGGAACCCGCCGACCCCCCTTTGGTTCATCATTGGTGAAACTCCATATACACAACACCACCCACTATCACTATGTATCGGGTAAAGCCCCAAACATTTAGAAGACAGGACCAACAATTTAAGTCACGGGGGTAACAAGTTATCAATTGTGAGTCTCTAAACTTTAATTTTGGATGAACTTGTATAGCTTTGTGCTGGCCTTCTTGGGGTGCAATCTGCTCAAGATGCCGTCATCAGAGCATTGCTCTATCAGCATGCATCGTCGAAGGTCGAACCATATGGAGTCACAGTGGCAGAATTCACAAGCCGAATTTCGGCTCTGAGGAATGAGTTGGGGGGCACTGGCAATAAAGATGAAGGCCTTATTGCTCCTTCTTCGGCCAGCAGTGTAGAAGGACACCATCATCTTGGAAATTTACTTGCAGAGAATAGTAACGCCATCTGTTACAAGAGGACGCCAAGGGAGATATTGAGGATCCTGTATGGCAAGGGCACTGCTGCTGTTCCTGGTGGTTTCTTTCCCAATGGTGCCAATGGTCAAATTGCTAAATCTTATTTACACAATTCTCGTTTTTAAGTAGGTGGGTAAGCATTTTAGGATGGAGTTTTGTTAGCATCTGGAAGTTTTTGAGTTTAATTTCTTTTGAGTTGAAATCTGAGCTCGTAAGTATTTCTTATGTAATAAGGTGAAATGTCAAAGGAAACTTGGCTTCTTTCATTTGAAATTGTTGAGAAACAGTGTCTTCTACATTGATGATGAATATGTACTTTGTGCCAAGTCCCACATGCAATTCCAACCCAACCATGCAACTTGCTCGTACAAGATTGAAGGTCTTAATATTAGGCCTCATAACTAAATTGGCTCCAATTAGACAATCTTGGTCCAAGCAGATTGGGGAAACTCCACTAATGATTCTGAAGGTAGGGTAAGGAAGTTGGGGTGGACTTGTGAAACCATGGTAAATTAACTTTCTTGCCATTTCAACAGATTAGGGTCACACTACACTGGACTCTGCTCGGACTCATAAGCACTGCTCCAAACCTGATTTTTCATGCAAGGCCTAGGCCAAGGCCCAAGTCCCAAGTCCCAGAGGCTTTCCAAGCCCTGGAAAAAAGTCGGAGCGGGCCAAAGCTTGTCCGTGTCTGGCCCATTTTGTTGACAGACATGATATTTGGTCTAAGATCCATTCCATAGGCCTGAAAGTCAGACTGAAACCCAATCCTTTTAGAAAATATAGATACCCTTAGTGCTCAAATGTCATGCCATGCCAGGCCTTTAAGCAAACATAGGCAGGTACTATCAGTACGTAATCTCTTGAATTTGAGGATTACTCAATGGGGATCTATATAACTGGTGATTTTACATTGATGTAGGTTCATATCAGTACATATAGCTGAGAAAATTCTGTATCGATATGAGGATTTCAAAATCCTATGCGAAGGGGTCATTTCTGAAAATCCTTAAAAATGAGAATTTGGACTGACCTAAATCTTTCAAGGATTTACAGTTTTCAAACATGGATTTTCTAAATCAGCAAGTAAAATAACTTAGTGTTCCCCAAGGATTTGGTTGCCAAAGATGACATAATAACCAAAACTGTGGGACTATCTCTGAGCTAGTAAAGATTTAAACGCCCAAGATCTCGGCTATCCAGCTGGTGGGGTCCACCCAATGCATGCATATCACTATGTTAAAGGGAAATGCAAAACATCAGCCCTAAGATTCTATGCCTTTATCTAATAATAGCCACGAAATTTAGTGGGCTTTGAACTATACACTGTTTTCATGTAAATTGGGCCTGGTGTAGGGGTTAGTGAGTGTAAAGGAGTATACTGATGAAATGTGGGTGCAAGTGAGCCCCATGGTGGTTGATACAGTCATCATCTTGATCTCCTTAACCACTGAAACCAATGTCCATGGAGAATCTCTCTTCATTCAGCAATATAACAGAAAGAATACTTTTCTGAAGAATTTGATTACCTGGAACTAACTATAATTGTTTCTTTTCACTCTATGCCTTCCAGAGATGTATCCTGAGATTCAACTTGAAAAAACACAAGCCTCTTGGGACATAACATAATTGTCATGTAACTTGTACAAATTCTTGTAAGGAACCAATCAAAACTGCAAATATGTATTCCTTTTTTATTATAATGTATATTGGTTTTATTTCAATGATCTTCTCCAATTATCTGAAATTCGTAATACAAACACGCTCACCGGCCTTGGAAAATAATGATGCTCACTTCATTTATTGAGCATTCTGTTTTAGTGGGACTTTTTCCGGCAAATGCTGGTTGTTTTGGAGTAGCAAGAGCTGCAATATCACTGCTTAGCATGAAAACTACAGAAGACATGATGGGCCTAGTAGCAAATTCTTGCACACATAAAAGCCCTACCTGAATGCATCATAGAAGACAAGTCACCTTATATAGGGTCGATAATGGCCGATATGTTGCCATCATTCCATAATCGCCAAACCTGAAACAATCTCATGCTCATTCAATTAGAGAGTGTGACTATTTGAATATTTTTTTGAGATCAGTCAAACTGAGCTATTGATTTGTAAAATATTAAAATGTTCTTACATATCCTAATAGGCTTAATGAGCATTCGGGATGATGAAATCCGGTGCTTCTCTTTTTGCTCACTATCTCCAATAATAAGACCTCGAAGCTGAAGACAACAGATTTTTCAGAAAACCGTCCTTCCATAGCATAATCTGGAGACATATAGCCACTACATTCAATTGTTGAGGACAGAGTTACTATGTAAAGCACGACTGCAAAATCATCTAATCAAATTATTGTTTGCATTACTCGACTGAGCTCCCATCAAAGATATTAGTACCAATGAATCTATTCCTAACTTCCCTTTGAAAAGCCTTGAAGTGTCTTGAATTTGAGTAGAAAAGGCAAATGAGATTGTAGGGAAAAACATGAACTCCATCACATGTTGCGTAGGTACTCAAGAGACAACATGAAATCGATTCATCTTTTGGACAAATAAACTACTACTTACTTTCATCTTTTGGACAAAGCAACTACTACTTACTATGTTCCAACAACACTGTTTGTTCTTGCTCTTATTTGATCTCCTCCAAAAATTCTTGCTATGCCAAACTCTGAGAATTTTGGATTCAACTGCCCGTTGAACAGAATGTTACCCGCCTTTAGGTCCCCCGATGTATAACTCTCAACCTTGAATCTTGATGAAGATAAAGAATCCCCTGAGCAATTTCTTCAACAATGTGAAAACGTTTTTTTCCATTCCAATGTTGCTCCTTGGCTTGGATCTAACAGGTATAAAATTGTAACAAGGTCAAAGAGCTTTATTAGTTGAATGTTACAAAGTGATAGGAACATTAGAATCAGTTCTAGTTTTAATTCCTCTTCAACTAATTCTCTCTTGCAAAATCACATGAGATGCTCTATCCCAAGTACTTGGTGACTGACAAAAGACTGATAAGAAAGCTCTCGAGTAACCTAATCTTTAATCTTTGAAGTCTTCAATTTATGACTTGCATGATAATCTTCCTAGAACTTCATGAAATAAATGAAGATCTGTGTTATAATAAATTTTAATGGGAATCTTACCAAAAAGAAAAGCATCTAAGCTTTTGTTAGGCATGTACTCATAAACCAACAACTTTTCTTCTCCTCGGATGCAGCATCCCAGAAGCCTAACAAGATTCCTATGTTGGAGCTTGGAAATTAGCACAACTTCGTTCTTAAACTGTTCTAATCCTTGTCCAGAGCTTTTGGATAGTCTTTTCACAGCTATTTCTTGCCCTCTGGCAACTTTCCCTAGAAACAATCATGAAAATTAGAATACACTTATCTGGCATGGTAGAACTATGTAGCCGCCTCTCAGCAGGAAAGTACCTTATAAACTGGTCCAAAACCTCCTTCGCCAATTTTATTTTTAGCACTAAAGTTGTTCGTTGTGAGTGCAATCGGGTCAAAATCAAATAGTAACTCCCCGCCTTTTGACTTCATTGCACCATGTCTAGTACATTCAAATCAGATGAGGGACTTGAAAGCAATGTTGTATCAAATAATGAAATGTCTGTTTCTTTCTTCTGGTTTCTTGATTCAAGATCAAGTGGTAAAGAAACTTTCGGTATGGGTTAGTTATAGAAAAAAGATCTTGCTTTATAAAGTGAAAAATCAAATTCACCTCCTTTTCTTGCAATCCTCCTGAAAAAGATGCATGTGCAGCAGCTTAAGACGAATACACCTACGACCAAAGTTCCTATGATGATTGCCTTAATTTTTTTCTTTTTACCTGCCAAGGGCTCGAGCGTATATTATCTAATTCAATGAACAAATGAAAATGAATTCAAATTATGAATCATAATAGAATTGATAAGTTCAAACATGATATAAATATAAAGTGTTTCAAGCTCGGTTCTACATCAAATACTATGATATTCAACTTTGTAATACAGGAAAACGTGACTCTAATCGTACCCATGTTCAAAATAAGGCAAGTATGGAAGTCCCTGACAATGGCAGAAACAAATGAAACTGTTGAAAGAGGCATTCAAGAATATTACCACTAGCTTGAATTTTCTAATATCGTTTCACTAAAATCACATATTTGCATAGGAGAAAAGGCATAAAGGCACATCACTTACTAAAATTGGCATAAAAGATATGTAATTCTATATTGATCAGTGGTGTATTTCTATATTTAGTTTTGAACAAATAAAATTAAGATAAGTATTTCATGGAATTATAAATTTCTAACCAAAAACAGAGGTAGCGATCACCACCTTACCCAGCTCAGAACTTGCAACTCTAATGTGAAGATCCTCCCCACCGGAATCGAAGTCTCGAAGACTATCAAATCTCCACTCCATATCATGCACCCAATTCTACTAACATGCGCATAGGCCACACATGAACAGTTATTTAGGCACTTGGCTTCACAGGCATTGGCATCAATGTTGCGCACCCAACCAGCAAAATCAGGCATTTTTACACTCCCCAACTTCAGAAATCCATCTCTTCCCCCATCATAAGCTCCATTACTAGTATCTCTCTCACAATTCAATTGAGCTCTTCTCACACACCCACCAGACCAATTCCCCTGACTCCACTTTTCAGGGAATTTGGGTTTGAACCCTCTCAAACAGCTACATACCGATGACTCGGTCTCCTTGCAAATCCCAAAAGAGCCACATGTTCCATAAACGTCACATTGAGCATGCAACTGCATCCAAGTTGAGTTCCACTCCTTCCTCCCTTCATCCCAATTTTCTTCCCTAAACCTTCCCTTCCAATCAAGCCAAAGTCTAGAATACTCATCAGTGGAGTAAGAATGTGCATAATATACAATGCCATCCTTTTCGATGAGAGTAGGACCATTAAGGTAGACATCATACATGTAAGGCATTCCAATGAATGTCCTCCCATACTACTGCCCGCTTCGCCAGAATGGGATTGAGCCATTCCATATAAAAAGTTGCGGGATCACCTCAGCTTCAAGTCCAAACATATAATTCCCCGGTGCAGGGTCATCTTCACTCCTCCAAGATGTCAAAACCTTCTTCTCCATAGTCCTCAAATTGACACTAATCTCCATTCTCGAAATGAAGGAGTCGGAAGGATCATCGAAACTCTGCCACAGGTGGTTCTTGTTAACATTTCCCACTTCACTCATTTCACTTAGAACAAGATTGCCGGTTTCGAAGATTCTGGCGGTCGAGTTCCGTGACACAACAGAGGCATCACATGACCAGAGAGTTCTTCCTTTTCCACCCAAAATTTCAAGATTTCCATAGCTGTTTATGGTGAGATGGCCACCCATACCACAGTTTTAGTAGAGATCTTCTGAAAACATATTCCGACTGTGACGTTTTGATTATATATATATATATATATATATATATATATATATGAGAGATATTCAAGTGCATCAATGGTGAGGGAGACCCCCTTTTTAGGAAGTTTTAAGTATAAAAGAGAAGTGTCCCTCACTACAATGGTGAGGGATGGATGCACTTCAATATTCTCCTATATATATAATTTATTTTATTATTATATAATTGATTGTGTTTTAGTTAAATACGTGATTAGTCTAAGTGGGGACCACTCTAGGCTTAGGTTTGGTGAGTTAGGCTTGTTGGATAGGTGTTTTGACCCATAGTTAACCCCAAAATTTCAGACAGAAACTCCCTTGGAAAGTGGGCTAACCAGCCCCCTAAAAAGGAGTACTTGACAAGGTTTCATGGTTTCAGCAGATCTGAACCTACTGTATTGGAAAAGTGGGCGAGTGAAAAACCAGCCAAGTGCGATTGTTTCCTACCTAAACTTAGCAGATTTGAAGTTCATAATATGATCTTTGAAACCCCATAATTTCATACAGAGACTCTCTCGAGAAGTGGGCTAACCAGTCCCCTAAACAGGGGTACTCGGCAAGGTTCCATAAAAGCAACAGCTTATGTTAAACTAGATTTCTATCCTGTTATACTTCGGTGTGTTTGAAAATTGTCGAAAGAGGTTTTTTTGTCTTTTAACACTAAGTAGTTTTTGTAGCATCATATCCAACATGTTCAACAACTATCGTACAACCGAAGCAAAGGAACCCATATCCATTACAGCAGATGCTCATAAGGAACAATAAAAAACATGAATAATCAAATCCCCAGTTCATATATATCTTGAATCGTTTTCCACCATAATGATCATAAACAACAAAAACGGAGGAAGCCAATTCCATTACAAAGAAAAACACATAAGTAAAGAAAACCCATTTCATATCTAGAACCCTTGTCATTGCAATGACCTTCACTTGCTTAATCCAAGTACCTACAACTATTAGAGTACTACAAGAACACAAACTCAAAGTTTCATACGTTCCACAAATAACTTGTCACGTGATACACGAAAGTAGCCAGATTTAAATTCTTGCTAATAGAACGAACATCTCACTTCAGCAACTGAAGCAGAAATTGAAGCACTGAGTCTTGAAGGCACCTTCTCTAGATACACCGTCCGGATGTCACCTTCTCTGCAGAAATTCAATAACTAATATACACTTCTCTTCATCACATTTCAATAGAGGAACATTTCAATAGAGGAAATGCAATAACTAATATCCACTCTCACCAACTTAAATGCAAGGACCCCCAACTTAAATGTGAGGTATCCCACCCATCTCTCATAAAGTTGGTGAGAGTGTTTCTCATAGGAGCAGTTCCCTATATATATATATATATATCATTTGGGTCATATTCGAACGACTGCAGTTGTAATTAAACGGCTGATCACCGATGTATGCGGACATTGTAATATCCTAATTGATTTCGAACTGGTTTTTCTGGCTTACGATTACAAACCGATTTATGACCGATGGCCTTTGAATGGGTTTTCTCGCTTTATTAGGGATAACCACTTAAAACAGTGGCATTGCTTCTGTATGATCACAGTATTGTTCTATTATGTATATTAGACTTAGGTTATACGTTCTTTTCGTCATTATCGTGGTGTTATTCTCTTATGATCATTACCTGTCATTACTCATATTGATCTTGCGTTTTATTTATAAATTATGCTTTCATGCTTGCTGTTTACTTTGTTTAATGGTAATAGGTACAGACCCTTACCCTATCATGGAGACAGAGGAGGGTCAAACGTTTCAAGTGTTTGAGCCAATTGTTGAACCCGAGTGGAGAGTCGGAGATGGCTTTAGAGCCGTCTGAGTCCACATGGGAGCGGCTTTCATCATAGAGACTATTTTAGTGGCAAATTATTCATAATGAATCTAATTTTATTTAGTTGTTTCATTTAGATTATTTTAGAAACTTTAACCTTACATATTAAGTTAGTTATTTGTTGATTTGATTTTGGATATTGATACCAATTGATTTAATGCTTCCACAAATATTCTTATTATAACTCAGCATGTTTCGAAATTTTGTGGGTCCATATTTGGGAGCTTATATTACATTAAACACAAAAAATTGAATGTTTATTTTTATTTTTCACGTCATCCCTTGGTTGCATTTTGGGGACGTGACATCAACATAGCGTTTGTTGGAATTTTTGGAGCTGAAGAAGCCCAGTTCAAAGATCTTACCAGCAGAGATGAGTGTGTGGCCATCATCTATTATGGGTTGAGTTGGGGTGATGGTGTCAATGGAAATGCAATTGGAGAAGAAGCTGAGAAGTGAAATTAGAGAGAAGACAAAGGATTTTGCAGCATTTCTCATCTTGTTGAAGCTGATTGATTAGAAAAAGGGAGAAAAAACTTAGGCTTTCAAAAGGTTCTTGATTATAATATAATTGTATAAGATTTTAGATTGCTGATAGTTCTAGTTTAATATTGATCAAAAGGAAGGATGGATGGCTATGGTTTGTGCATGAGTGCTGACACTGGTCAAAGCACAGGCCCACTCAGTTCCATAATAATGGATGTGGGTGTGGCCCACCAGAGGGGGAAGTTGGAATGTCCAAAGCAATCCATGAGAAAACGACTAATCATGTTCATTCCTTTCTTTTGCCGACTTCGCTTTCAAGTACAAAAGTTCCATAGACAGGGTTCATTACTATACATGGAGCATACCTGTACGTTGGCGTAAATTACACAAGATTTGAATGCATAGAAATTTAATGTGAAACTCGCTCCACCATAAAACTATTATATAGGTGAGGGGTGAAGGATATAAGATGCAGACATAGAATTTAATTACTAAGATTGATGAGGGCGTATTCATTTCCCATCTTTTCTCGATTCTATTTCTATTGTGGCATGATAGATTATGTTTGATGGTCAATTTTGGATATTCAATTTTGATTTTTCATTTTTAAGTATTATAAAAAATACAATCTTAGAAATTCAATTGCACGAAACAAACAAGCCCATACCAATTTCGTAAAAAAGATTAACGGGAAGAGAAATAAAATTATAAACTTTAAAAGAGAGGCGAAAAAGAATTCAAAATATCAGTTTATGGACCAATTCAATAGACCAAATGAAGAGGGGTTGGACCTTGGAAACAAAGGATACTAGGATGCGTGAGAAATCTTCTCCACTGCAAAGCCTTAAAACGTGGGAAAGGTGGGCAGCCATTAACATGGGAAAAAAGAGATGGAAACCAGACCAGGTTCTTCGTATTTCAAGAGAAAAGGATCTTGGGCCTTAAAGATAATGTTAAGGATTTGGATCTTATCATGGGGATTCCTTTTTTTTACTTTTTGAGTAATGGGGGCATTTTGTGATTGCAAATATGGATCCCACAAACTTGGCCTTGGCTCGGCCTGAGCTTGCTTGTCTCAGCCCACATGAAATGCGGTTTGGATGGGCTTGTTTGTGTTTGGGTTGGACTCAAGCTAGGCAATTTGAGTTTGATTTGAACTTAATTGTATCAGATTATGAGCCTGGCCCACCAAGCTTGCACACTATGATGGAAAGTCATTAAATCAGGGATAAATACCCCAGAAAGATGGAATCTCCTCCAAGATAGACATAAGAAATAAGTTGGGTTTTGGACTAAATTTCTTGGGCCTATAATCCCTGGATTCATCAGAGCCACTCCGGTTCATGACAAACTAGGGTTGCAAATTGAATGAGAGAGCATGAGCTAAGCCCAAGTCAAGTCTACTTTGTTCATCAAGTTGCTAAAATTTAAAGGCCACTGACTGATCCTGGATCTAAAATTTGGCACAATAGAGTAATTGCGATGGCCCTATGTTATGTCTGCCCAGATGCCCGATTAGATGGCAAAGTTCAGCTTGATAAATCATTATAGATGCGCGGAAATAATTGACTGTCTCAATGTTGATTTTGACTTAGAGGTGGAAAAAAAAAAACAAAAAAGAAAAAACTCTACCACCTACCACCTATCACCTCCACCCTCCACACCACATGAAATTTTTATAGAATCTCTCATTAAAAGAATATTTAAATATATATAGATGAGGCAGAAAGCCTTGGAAAGATGAAAGATATAATTCATATCATGGTTGTATAGGAAAATATACACCATATTATTTGCATTCTTTCTTGCATTAGGTTCTTTTCTTTTCTTTTTTTTTTTTCTATTTCTTTGGTAGGACACATTAGATCCTATTAGTATATATTTAAGGTCGTACTATATGGGTTTGTATATTTACAGTATTCAGAAATTATCAGGTACACACTTGATGTGGGGCCCACTTGATCGCCACTTGGAGTGAACGGGCCGGGTCGGGCCAGCACGGCCTGCTCCAGCCTCAGCCCGCCCGTGCCACGGGCCGGGCCGGCGGATCAGGCGGGCCTGCTCTTTTTTTTTTTTTTTTTTTCCTTTTCTTTCAGTATTAAAAAAAATTTGAACACAAATACACAATCACGGATAATGACAAAAATATTTAAGTGATTCGGTCAAATTCGACCTACTCCATTGAGAAGAGAGAACCATTTGGATCTTAATTTCTTGAAGGTTTCTAAATAGAATTACCTTCAAAACCTTACAATCTTTTTAAAAAATAAAAATAAAAAAAGAATAAAAAACTTATACATTTAAAAATTACAATGAAGGAAAAAGTAAAAAATCAGATGTGTAGTTCACTAATGTATTCTGCTGGATCACAATCTTCCTTTGATGTCAACTCTTGCTTCCTCTTATCTGCCAAATACCAGTCTCGTAGGCAAACACAACACTTCACCGTTTCTTCAGTCAGATTGGTTCTTTTGCCATCCACCACACGTCCACCTACACTAAAAGCCTGTTCTGATGCTACAGAAGACATTGGAATAGTCAATTGATCACAAGCCATGGCGGCCATCACCGGATAAACGCTTTCTTGTTGCTTCCACCAAGTTAAAAGGTCAAAATTAGATGCATCATGCACCCGTATTACACCGACATCAAGATACGACGATAACTTCGTCACAGTGTTACTTGAGCTTGAGCTGGATGTCATGCCTGTAGACAGAGAAGAATACCACACATCTCACTCACCAACACCTGTTTGCTGGACTTCTGAATGGCCCATATTAAGCCCAGTTGTACCCATTTACGCACAATAAAATTGAAAAAGTGCTTGTAAATTTGCCCTTATATTTGAAAAAATATTTAAATCTATATAATTCATATTTTTATTAATTCCATCAATAAAAAACTATACACCACTTAATTTTAACCTAGGATCAAATATGGCAGCCAAAGGAAATGTCATTGGAGCTTCTTTCCAATATTTATTAAACTTTTCTTCCATGTTTTTAATAATGCCACTTAGTAAAAAATGATATCTAAATCTACTGAATTGTAAAGTAATTTTAAAAGGCTTCATTAAAGCTTCATTAGATGTGGGATAATATATCCCGGAAGAAAATAATGTTGGAAGTATAAAAAGCTTTTAATAAATCTCTTATATGGGCACATAACTCCCAATGTTCATCACTAATTATCAAATTTTGTGCATGAAAAGCACAAAATTCATTCAAAACAGTTTTCAATCAAGTGCCTTGTTTAACAAATCATGCATAGAATTCCATTTATGTTCTACCTCCTTAGGCATTTTAATAGCTGATACGCATTGCCTCGCACATATTTGAGCATACAATTGTCTTCTCTGTGTGGAGGTGAAAATAAATCTAGCAATGTCTTTAATACCATCTATGTAACTTACAATATGCTTTAAACCAACCTTTGCAATGAGATTAAAGATGTAACATACACATCTATTTTGAAAGATAGAGCTATCTATCAAAGTTGCAAGTAGCATCTGCATTCTCATTAATTCAATAGCCACTGTATTATTACTAGCATTATCTAAAGTTATAGATAAAAAATTTTCTTTAATATTATATTCATCTAGTTTTTCAAAAACAAATGTACTTATTCTAGTGCCATTGTGTGGTCATTCAAGACTGCTAAAAATAATTATACGTTTATTAATAATCCATTTTGAATCTATGTTATGTGCAATAATATAAAGAAAACTGTCACCTCCTTTAGATGTCCAATATCTGTGATTATGGCTATTCTACCAGGAATTTCTGCAAGGTAATTTGTTATATTTGTTTTCTCTTCCTGCCAGAGTCTAATAGCATCATTTCTGGCTCTATTTCTTGAAATACTATGAAATTGTGGTTAACAGTATTTCTGAACCCATTCTTCAAAAAACTCATTTTCAACAAAACAAAATGGTAATTTGGATAATACAATCATTTTAACAAGATTTTGTCTACAACTTTGTGCATTAAAAGAAAAAAGACCCTAACTGCTACTACTACTACCACCACCAGTACTAGAAATTTGGGTCTGTGATCTAGGGCTCCCTGTCCCTGCATCCGCCAGCTTATGTAAGGCTAAACATTTTTGCCTATGTCTTGTCAAATGACCGGTACCCATTTCTGACTGGGCACCATAAATCTTACTACCAAATTTGCATTTTGCCTTTTCAACTGTTTTTCCATTTTCAATAACCTCAAACCTTGTAAATATTACCAAACTGCTGAAGTTCTATTCCTCTTGGTTGGTTTACGGGAACTCTAAGGAAAGGGGGGTGGTAAATCACCTACTTCATCTTGTAATTCAATAAAATCTTCTTCTTCCCCTAAATTAACTGAAGAAGATTCTGTGGGAAATCTTCTAGCCATATTTCAAAAAATAAAATTTATAAATAATAACAGTAATAGGCTCTAATAGCCTTCTTTTGTGATAATTAATATAAGAAAGGGGAGAAAATGAGAGTTAATATAATATAATATAAATTTATATATGGAATCTCAAATTTAAATAATATAAATACTTCTAAATCTTTGAAGGCCTCTTTAATCTTGTCTCTTGATGACTTGATCTTTGGCCCTCCAAAAACTTCTTAAAGAGAGTGAAAGAGTTAAATGCTTTGAGAGAGAGCTAGAGAATGTATAAAGAGAATGAGAGAGTTGTGTACATTGGTGCGGAATGAGAATGGGAGCGTTAGGGTATTTATAGACTTTATAAAATGGGAAATGACACAAAATACCCCTTATATGACCGTTTTATAGCTGTTGGGGGGGGGGGGGGGTGGTGGGATGGACTTTTTTTCAAAAAAAAAAGGGGATATGGATGTTGGGCGGGCATCCTGGCGGGCCTATCCCAGCGGGCTTGGCAGGCCCAGGCCAACGGGCCCTGCCACCTCGGACAGACTGTGCCGGGCCACAGCCCGTTGACTGGCGGCCCGGCCCAGCCCATTTGACATCCCTACACACAGGTATCCCCCAACCTACACAAGGTTTTGCACACATCCGAATGGACTGTACCAATAGATTGACCGAATGTTTTTTTTTTAATATAAATTCGTTGAATTTGTGGGCCATTGATCCAAGGGTAAGGATTATATGATGGCCCCTAAACTTTACAGAGAGGTAGGGCCATCAAGACCTTTCAATCCAACAGTGCCCCCTAGGCAGGGCCCCATTTGTGCCCCACAACGAGAAACACAAGGGGCACACACCATCAAGGTGAGTAGGGGATTTAGACTATTAGAATATATATAATTAAGGATATCAATGATTAAGAATACTCATAGAAAAAACTAATCAAGACTAATGAGTTGACTTCATTATGAGAGTGGTTTTTTTTTTTTTTTTTTTTTTTAACTTGGTGGAGTTGACTTTAGATGTATAAGCCCTATTTTATTTTATTTTTTGTTGTAGTTTTATTTAAATATTTGTTATTTTTGCACCCTTTTTGTATATTCTAATTTTTTGTTTTCAAGATTTAATGTAGAAAGAATGTCACTGGTCTTTCCGTTTAGGCATATGTTAGTAAGGATGGATATCTATTTTGAATATTATTACATTTTTTTTCTAACTTCTACATTTGGGGCCACAAGGGTTTTCCCCGGCTCCTCTAAGCCTGTAGGGATTGGCCCGGGCCAAAGGGTTGGGACACCCTCCGTTATAAAAAAAAAAAATGTTTACATAAAGTGGTTGAATGTATAAAGAGTTATTTTTTCTTTTAATCTTGGGGATCTTACAAGAAAAGTCTCCTTAAAGCAGTTGAATACCAAAAAGGCCCTTAAAATCCAATATAGACTATAAAGGCCATCCAGCTACTTATTTGTCTATTTAATTTTGTTGTTTTGCTAAGCGGTGTAACTCTACTTGTGTATAACGTGATAGCAACAATATCACTGCTAGTGTCATCTTCTTCTTTGCCCGTGTTCGAGGCCGCTGCTGGGGTTTAACGAGATTGATTCGCTCCCAAGGCTTTTGATTGTTCAGATTCTTTCTCAAAGATGAATCTCTCATATTAAACATAAAAAAAAAAAAAAAAAAAACACCCATTGAATTTGATAAGAAGAGAAAAGAAAAGGTGTAAAATCTATACAAATGTCACCGGCTTCTCATTGAATTCATAAGTAACTTTAGAAAATCTGACTAGATTGAATTAAGTTCTTCATAAATCTTTCAAAGTCTTGATAAGGATTAAGGCTTTCAAAGTCTTTCAAATCTTTCAAAGTTGGAGTTGGAACATTGGTTCAAATTTGCAGAAATCAAAGGGGGTTGGAAGATGATGAATGTTGGTTGGTGTTTGTAGAATAGTTGTCAATTCCTTTTCGTTTCAGCCGTAATTTTTCGTTCCTGTCTTTCAACCGAAACAGAATGGGGTCAAAAAAATATTCAGCTTGAATTCCGGTCATTTTGGTTGTCCATTTCGGTCTATTCTAGTCCATTTTGGCTTGTAACATAATTTTCACATTTTTTTATCTTTTTTTCTCAATATTCATATAAAGAAACATGCACAATTTATATTTTATTTTTATTTTTCTATTATATATATTAGATATTTTTTTATTATTCTAAAAAGTTATTCCGAAAAGTTTTGTCGAATTTCCAAAATATCGAAATATTCTATCTTGGATACTAAACCGAAATGATGACCGAAATAGAATTGACAACTATGGTTTGTAGGTGATATTTGGCAGTGGTAACCGAGTTACAAGTGGGTCGGTTAAGTTTGTTTGATTGTTTGATTTGCATGTTTGGATATGATTTGAGAAAACAAGGTAGGTCATTACTCAGTTGAATGGGTGAAGAGTGGATATGGAAAGTGGAGAAGAAAGTGACGCAGTGAGTAGCGATATATATAAGGGAGTAGCGATATCGCTGCTTGGCATAGAATAAAGGAAGGAAAAAAAAAAAAACCCGGAGATGCGCCTCTGGGACAGTCTAGTGCATTAAAAACTTTGAGGACCTTTTTGGTCTCCACCGGGTTTAAGGGGATTTTCCCATTAAAATCCCCTTTAATCTTTGACAACTTCCATCTTAGATTTGTAGTAATTTCTTATTTCATATAAATTTTTACATGAATTTATTACCTTTCATATTTTCTAATTCTTGAACATTGACACCGATAAAACTTTAGTTACCACCAATTTAAAAAAACTTATTCCATTTTTGAGATGTTGAACCTATCAATACTATTACTTTTTAGTTTTTATTCATACATACACTCATGCTTTAAGCATATGTGGTGAAGCTACTTTAACCTAAATCAATTGAATATTTCCCTGATTTGTTGAGCTTGGGATTGATTTGGACGGTTGAGGGCTCATTTCAGGTCACATATTTCTACCACAATCTTAAATCTAGTTAAGTATAAGCTTTCTCTTCCGGATTGCATACTATTCAAATGGGGTCCAGCTCCACCTTTTATCACCTTGCTCCCTTCACACTCATTACCTCTTGCACCACCCAATTTGATACTCATCTTACATTTACTCATTATTTGATTTAATTAGATAGGAAGACAATCTGTAGATAGAAGACTGAGAAAATGGGTTTTTCCTTGTTTATTAAAAATATAAAATAAACATTGTGCCATTTTGTGTCTTTGAAAATGGGTTCTAGATTACTTAAAGATTGATAAAAATTGATGTTTTGAGTGCTTTAGCCTTTAGGATAATATTTCTCACTTATATTATAAGCATTAAGGAAAACTGATCTTCATTTTTAAAAGGTAACAAAAGGAAAGAGAACCTAATTAGATATGAATGTCGAAAGCAATCATACAGCTTTTAATCTGTTTTAGATAAATTTTCCCTTATAATTTCTACTATACGACAAGTTTGCGTGTACTACTTTTACTATATGACAAGTTTTTTTATTTTTTATTTTTTTATTGATTTAAATATACTACACATCTGACTAAATCGTCTATTTGTAAAATTCTTGAAGGAGCTCTATTTCAAAGAGGAACAATGATGGATTTTCATGTTGAAGTTTCTGTTTGACATCATTTGGAAATGTATTATTCTGAAAATGAATGAAGAGAAACTAATTTGGCATGCATTGGTTGTGAGACACCATCTGTCCAAAGCCACCGTCAAGAATATTAAAGGTTGGGTCTGCCCGGGGTTACCATATGGAGGTGCGGATGTGGAGTGCTTCTGTTAACACCGTGAGGTTTTGTCCAAATCCCACAACGGAAATGGTCGCCCAAGATCCCTGTACTTATGAGACAAGTCCCCTGTTTACACAACATGATTCGTTATAAAATTTTGTGGCTCCGAATTCCATAAGAACTCCAGAGTTAAGTGTGCTTGATACGGAGCATACTAGGATGGGTGACCCACCTACTAAGTCCACACGCACACATAAGTGAGAGACCCAAGTTTCCTTTGTTTTTTTTGGAAGTGTTAATATGCCTGCATAAGGAGAACTTAGGTCCTGTTTGGCATAATTTTGAGAATGAATATAAAAAGCTTGCTCGGCATGCATTTTTTGAGAAAGAAAACCTGAGAGATATAGACAACAAATTTTATTCTAGTAAAGAAAACTTGCTCTATCACTTCTTGTTACAAGAAAAGTTGCAAATGCAAGAAATATTTTATTCTAGTAAGTTGCATCTTCTCAATTTGTAAATTAATATTGACTGTAATGTGATCATAGTCTAAAATTATTCAATGAAATAGTAGTTTCATGTATGGCATTATAAATTATCAGGCACTTCACTAAATACTGTAGTGATTAGTGGTACTTCCCCACTTGTTTGTGTAAGAGGAGGGTAAAAACAAAAAAAGAATTACCATCTCAAAAGAATAAATGAATCCATCAACAGGTCATAAAACTCACACACTTAGTTACAGAAATGATAACTAATTTTTGAGTGTTTACAATTCATATTTGGGTGTTCACTATCATAAACAAACCCTCTTAAGTAAATTTACAAAAAGAAAATGCGAATGAGAGATGTAACAATACAAATTCTATCATATACAATATTGCATGTAAAAAAGAAGTGATTTATATAACCACTCCTGAATAGGACTATCAATTGTTCCAAGCCTGAACAATGAAAAAAAAAAAAAAACTACAGGGCCTACACCCTTTTTGACATCCCTACTCTTGAAAATTTAATCTGCTAGCAAAGAAATTGTATCCTCATTTATAAAACAGGATTTTGGGTTACTAGAGGAATGGCATTGTTTACTAGTACTTACATAGAAGGGTGGTTTTCCAGGTGTAGGAAGCCTTGCAGAATCACAAAGAAACATAACAACTGAAGCTGTGGTTGGTCTCTTTTTTGGGTTTTCTTGCACGCATAAGAGTCCCACCTGAATGCATTTCATTACTTCTTGCGCATTGCAAGATTCAGTTAATGACGGGTCTATAAAATCCATGGCCTTGTCTTCATTCCACAATCGCCAAGCCTGAAATTTTCACATGTTAAATTAATTTATAAAGAGGAGTTCACAAACTAATAGAAGCAATAATGATATCTCTTCTTACATGTCCTAGAAGACCCACAGAGTCTTCATCCTCGCAGAATCTATTATTCTTCTTTCCACTCAACACCTCAAGTAGTATAACCCCAAAGCTAAAGATGTCGGACTTTGTTGAGAAATGACCTCTTATAGCATATTCGGGTGGCATATATCCACTGTAATCCACAATCCAAAATTGAAAACAGAAACTATAGTCATTACATGAAATTCAACGCATGTCTAGTACAATCTTTATAGTTATTAAGAGCTTTTTTGAGCCTACATGAAGACTTGAGTCAGTCTCAGTTGAGTTGTGTAGGGAGAAGCTCCATTTGAATGTGAAAACAATATCGAAGTTCTCAATCATGTTTTCAGCTTTTGATCCAGTAATTCAAAATTTGATCAAGTCAACTTGATGTGTCAAGTGCTTTGGAGTTTTTAAGCAGCAGTAGATTATAATCGACAATATGATGGAATAACTACACTAAAGGGAAAAAAAAAATCTAGCACGCTTACTATGTTCCTATTACTCTTCTGGTATTTCCTTGAGTTTGGTTTCCTTCAAATATTCTTGCTATGCCAAAGTCTGAAATTTTGGGATTCATATCTTTGTCAAGAAGAATATTGCTGGCTTTTAAATCTCTATGAACAATTCTCAGTCTAGAATCTTGATGCAGATAAAGTAGCCCTCGAGCAATACCCAAGATGATGCCAAATCGTTTCTCCCAATCTAACAACTTGCTTTGATCTTGATCTGTCAAATTCTCAATTCAAATTAACAAAGGAAAATGTTAGAAGTAATTTAATGATGGTGTCTAAAATCAAATAACAATATCTAGGTGAATATATGGCCAAACCAAATAAAAAGAAGTCCAAGCTTCTGTTGGGCATGAATTCATAAACCAGTAGCTTTTCGTCTCCGTCAATGCAGTATCCTAGTAGCCGAACAAGATTCCGATGTTGCAGTTTTGCAATCAATATAACCTCATTTTTAAACTCCTCCAAGCCCTGTTTAGAATCATTGGCAAGCCTTTTCACCGCTATCTCTTGTCCTCCTTGTAGTGTACCCTGAAATTACAAATACCAAATACCACCATTGACATAGGTAAATAGACATACAAATCACGTTTTCTAAAATCACGAGGTTAAGAAATAGTACCTTGTAAACAGTCCCAAAGCCCCCTTGGCCCAGCTTATTTGAATTGGAGAAGTTAGTGGTAGCCATCGCTATGCTTTTGAAACTAAATATTGATATATCTTGGTTTTCTGTTCCATCTTGTCCAAAGTCATGTCTATCTAGGGAATAATACAAACTTGCATTACTTCTACTGGAACTGATCATTGACTTTTTTGCCAATTTTCGTCTATTTCCTGGTACATCAGCAAAAATCATTAAATAATGCTTAAAAATATAAATGTTGATTGAGTGCTTGATCATATCAAGATGAAAATGGCACTGCTAGTACCTTTTTTCTTGGCCATCATCCTCAAACGATAAACGATTGTGCCTAGGAGTAGCAGCACCGCACTGAAAGAACTTACAATGAGAACCACATGCGATGATTTGTTTTTATCTGAACCTGAAATTTCAATTTCTATTAGCAAATGGATATCACAAGGAATTTTGAATGCCACTAATGACATTGAGTCCCATGATTCTTTTTTTTTTTTTTTTTTTCCATTTAGTAGGTACAGAGTTTAAACAAGAAGTAATTATTGATAAAAAACAAGATGGTGTTAAGATGTTCTTGGATTACAGAATATTCCTCATTTCCTTTTTGCAATTTTAGCTAAATGTAAGCATTCGGTGCAATTAAAAGATTTTTGAGAATATGTTTCTATCTTTCAAGCTCCTGTCTTTTTCCATTTAAAATGGAAGTGGTTCCCATGTTTTTGGAATGGTAAGAGTCACAATTTCAGTGGCAGAAAAGTTCTGTTGCTATTTCTGTTCAAACCAACTCAAGTTATGATGTTGTTTCCTCGCATAAGACCACCATTCTTTCCTTCCCTTTTTTTTTTTTTGCTTAAAGGTGGATTTACATACCAAACAAACAAACAGAAAGGCACACAAAACCAAAGTAACAAAACCAACAATGAGAACGCAGACCTATACAACAGCAACTACTACGGAAAGCAAAATTCACTAACACAAAACCAGAAGACTACTAGCATCCCTTAATGAAATTTCATTGACTTCACTGGCTGTTTGGAAGAAGAGGTTGACGGTGGATCCACCATTGAAAGAGTTTCCATCATATTGATGCAAGATGATGTTGATGTTCAAGAAGAAGATGCACATTCATTGGCAAAGTTAAACATAGCTTGATGAGTCCTAGCATCTCAGAGATCTTCAATGTATTGTTGATGAATCCCCAGTGGCAGAATTGTAGGGTATAGAGTAGGATTTTGAACATCCAACTTTGACCACCATTCAGATACTGAGATTGATAATGTGTATGAGATCTCATATTTTGTGCTTCAATGTTTCTGTTGAATTGGTGTTGTGATTGTGAACAAGCCTCCTGTCCTTGGTTTCATTGATATTTGAAAAGAGCCATTGCTACAACCTCCCAGTGATTTATTCCTTCTCTGTAAAAATATCTTACAAACATAAAATTTTACTTCAGGTTTTACTTTAACCATTTAATTTATGCTTGATCAATTTGATACTAGGCCCAACGGTAACTGAAGTACAATTTGGCTCAAAGTTAATACAAGGACGCTGATTTGAGTGGTTAGATGTGAGACCTAATGATGTATTTATAGCGTGGTCGTAGATGAATTAGTTGATCTAACTTGTTTAGCCCACTACAAATCAGACAAATCCAATAGCAAACCCAATGCACTTGTTCCATCAAATTTTATGATCAAGTTAAATCTCAAGTTTCAAATTGAAAACTGGATCGTGAATTAATCTAACTGCAAACAAAGTACATATGCTCTCTACAACGCAAGAATGCACATTGTAGGTGTGAAAAGGAGCACAAGAAGATCCCTGTTTCATTTTTAAGAGCAGGAAAACTTACTTAATTCAGTAGCCGCAACACGAATATAAAGATCTGTTGCTCCCCAATCGCGTTTTACTTCCATATATTCTGCATCCACCAATCTTCCATACCACACAAGACATGTAGGAGCACCCCCATTTCTCATATGAGCATAAGCATAAGCCCTGCAGCTGCAGTTGCTAACACACTGAGATCTGCACTCCTCTGCACTCGAAGCGACTGCTGTCGACTCGCCATCTGGAACTTTAATCTTCCCCAGTGGCACAAACCTGTCGTCATCCCCGCACCGCAATTGCACCTTCCTTACACACCCATCTGACCAATTTGCTGAATTCCAATTCTCTGGGGATGCCACAGGCTTGAAGCCTGGCATGCACTTGCAAATGGGAGTGTTGTGATTGTTGCAAGTAGGAAATGCGCCACAAGCAGCATAGAGGCTGCATCTATCTTTTGGCTCGAACCAGGTCAAGCCCCATGACTTGGACTCATCGTTCCATATTTGGCATCTAATTTCTCCTGATGTGTCCATAACTAGCCTTGTGTGATCATACATGGATGAATATTCGAAGTAGAGCTCATCGTCGATGTGCCTGGTGATGAAATGAAATAAGAAATAATTGTTCGCAGCAGGGATCTTGTTAAATGTTCGCTCATTCCAGTAACTGCTTCGCCAGTAAGGGACTGATCTTTTCCATATGAAGAACTGGTGTGAAGCATGATGATCAATCCCAAACGAGAAGATTCCGGGAGCAGGGTCATTGTTGTTCTTCCATGATCTAAGCATTCGGCTTTCGCCCGTCTTTAAATTCAAGCTAATCTTCATACCTGGTGTTAGATATGTTAAGCTATATTCAGGAGGTTCTTATTAGAACTCAAAAAAGATGTGATTAGAATTTGAATAGGTTTGAATTGGAGTTTGGATTATATCAAAGTATCCAAAAAAAAAAAAAAAAAATAGTAGTCCTTAAGAGTTTCACCTGGTAGGAGAGTATTGGATGGATGATCAAAGCTCTGCCACAAGACTAGTCCTGAATTCCCATCTCTCAATACAAGATTTCCACTATCCAACACTGCAGCACTTGTGGTGGTGTTTGACGATATCGAGATGTTTGTCGACCATTTGGTGATTTCTTCTCCATCAAAGACGACCAAATTTCCATCACTTTTGATCGAGAAACAACCGGAAGAATCTGCAACTGGGTTATCTGAGTTGACCACCCAGACGACAGTTTGAACTGCGATATTGTGGTACCATATTCCAACATAGCGATTCGACGAATTGTTGGGGCTGAAGAAGCCCAGTTCAAAGATCTTCCCTGGTGATGTAATGGTCTCTCCATCTCTGATTGGTTTGGTAGGTGTCAATATATCTGCTGCAGTGAAAGATAGTGCTAGCAGAAAGAGAAAGGAGGCGTTGGGAAAATTACAACTTCTTGGCATAGTTAAGAAATGCTTTCTTTCCGTTGCTGAAGCAGATGGTTTGATAATTCATATAGAGGGAGAGATGTAAAGAACTCTACAAGCACACGTCAATGTTTCTGTTTTTTTTTCTTTTTCGTGAAGCTACTAAGTTTCTCTTTAATTTATGTAACGCCATCCAACGTTGACTAAACTTCAAGAGGTGGATCAATAGTTTAAGATCATGTCATGTTCACATATATGAAATCAAAAGTTGGTCATCATTTCCTCAAAATAGTCGAGCATAGAATTCTTATTTGGACCCCATTGCTAGAAAGTAGGAATTCTACTTGGATTGTACAAAAGTGAGAGTCAGTATGTTGAATTTTGATTTCAGATAGGAATTTCACTTTCCCACTGTTCTCTATACTATGAGATCGAAATCCTCCATATCGCAAAGTGAGTTCAATATATTTTTTTTAAAATTCTAGAGAATTTTACCTAAAAAAGAACCCTACATGGCCACTAACCAGAAGAGGTGCCAATAGTATATATGGCAAGGAAGTGGTCCCAGGAGACCACTTCCATTTTTTTTTATTAATGATTGAAACGTGCAACGACGGTGTCGCACATTCAACCCATAAAACTCCCCTGAAACCCCACTTCCCCATTTTCCCCTTCTTCCTCAGTCACTTTCTCCTTTTCCTTGGTTGTTTCATCTCCTCCTTCCTCAAAAGATAGTTAAGGTGGTCCTAAAAGTCGTTTTCCAACCTATTGGATTGCAGCATCAAGCTTTCCAGCGGTTTAAACTCCACTTCCCCATTTCCCCCTTCTTCCTCCATCGCCTTTTTCTTTTCCCCTGGTGGATTCATCTCTACCTTCTTCAAAAGCTAGTCAAGGTGGTCCCAAAGGTCGTTTTCCAACCTTTTTTATTGTAGCATTAAGCTTTCTAGCGGTTTATCAAGCGATTGTAAAGTATATATTTTGCCCTATATTGAGAGCCTTTGGTTGGGGTGATTAATTCGCTATTTCTGCTCCCGTAATGACTCTTTGAGCAGCGGCCCTGCTACTTATTCTTCTTCCTTTTTGTCTTGTGCAGTTTTGTGGTTGAAAAGCCCTGCTTTGCCTTTCTTGTTGCTGTTGGTGCTCTTAGTTCAACTGTTATGGGTTTTTCTGGATGACAGGTGTTGTGGAGTTCTTTCTTAAAAATGTCAGTTGGTTGTGTTACTTGTGTAGCTGCTCCCGTTCTCTGTTCCTTTTGGTTTGGGTTGTTTTGTTTTGCAGCGCTCTCTTTCTAGTCAAAGTATTGGGAACAGTTTAGCTTTTTTTTGCCATTGTTTGGGCTTGCTTTTTTATATCCAAAGCCATTGTATCTTTTCTTCTTTTTGTCATATGGCCTTCTTCCCTTCATATGTTATGGAAATTTATGACAAGATAGAAGATTGTAATTCCTCTGAATCTTGTAGTGCGTTCGCACATCAAAATCATACAAACATCATTTTTTTTCGATTGCAACGGTGTGACGACGTCATTGCTTCACAGAAGCCAGTGCAAAAAAATTGTGTGGTTGTACAATGACATCGTTGCTTAACAGAAGCTAGTGGAAAAAAATGTGTGTAACTATACAACGACGTCGTCGCTTGTTGAAAAAGGGCAAAAAATAAAAAATAAAAAATCTGGCGGAAATACTACTTTCGTGCCATATATACTATTGGTACCTCTTATGGTAAATGGCCATCTAAGTTCCTTTTTTAGGTAAAATTCTCTAAATTCTATCCATGATAAAAAAAAAAAAAAAACATTTTACTGAAAAATTCCCATTATATGGGGGTTGCACGAAATAGTGCCTCTTAACTCACGCAGCACAAAAGTATTCCTCTCTTAGTTATGGGGAGTGAAGCTATCGTCGCTTAATTAGAGACGAGCGATGCTAGCGTCACTCCTCTCAAGTACTCGTTCATGCTGCCTGAGTTAAGAGGCATTATTTCGTTCAACACCCACGTAATGAGAATTTTCCAGTAAAATCCTCTAAAAAAATTATATATCGCAATAGATGATAAGAAAATATATAATTAATCAAAAAGTAGATTTGGGAATTTCTCACGACTTGGACAGGTTTGTGCAACAAGGAGATTCCATGCTCTTGGGATTTCTTTTTCATAGGTGAGACAAATCTTATAGGGATTTCTTTTTCATAGGCAAGAGGAATCCTATATGCCTATCTTTCTCTCATAAAAAAATTGAAATCCTCTGTGTTAAAGGAAAATTAGTTTATTTTGTGATATTTTTTGCCAGGAATAAGTGTTCAAACAGGCAGTTGCACAGAAAATTAGAATGATTTTCCTTGAAATCCTCCAATTGTGAAACAAATTCTAAGGCCACGTCACCAAGATTTCTATGTCTTTTCAAGTCTTTCAGCCATCAAAATATAACAGAGTCAATCCAAAATATGGCTTAAACATCACGTTGCATCATTTACATGTACAAACGAGTGAGAAAGGGGAAAAAAAAAAAAAAAAAAAAAAAAAAAACCTAGTCAGAAAATAAGCCTTGGCAGTCTAAGATAGGTCGTGTGTGTCACTGTGTGTAAATGAGTCTACAGAGATGCCTAAACCCATTGAAGTAAATTATGGTCTTAGGCCACTTCAGCCTGGTCTTAGCCCATTCGATGGAAATGAAACTTGGCTCAAATCATATCAGTAAATGGCCTAAAATGGCCTCAGACATGGGTTGTTAATCTCCAAATAGTGGGCTATTGCAAAATTGGCATGTGAACTGCTTAGGTCACGTTTATGACTTGTGGGTGGCTTTTAAATACGGGTTTGACCTTATGTATGATTTGGGGCTATTTTCAAATACAGCCTTGACATATGGATCGCTGTGGGTATGCTCTAATACTCGCCCACAAATTTAAGACATGGGCCTTAGGCGACCCTTTATGACCTCTGATAAGTTGGACAGCCCATCTAAATTCTTTATCATATTAACTCAATGCCCAATTGGTAGATTCAAGTTCAAATTCATGCCAATTTGCATTTAGGTGGTAATCAAAGCCCTCTGTCATGACATCTATCAATGATGAGAAATATATGGATGATCGATCTAACGGTGGAAACACCATAGATTATTCATCCAAAGATGAAATACATATGGGTCGTCAATCGCATGGTGGAAATGCCTCAGATTTTTGATTCAATGATGAAAAATATAGGGGTCATTGACCTAAGAAATGCCACGGATCATTGATCCAACGATGGAGAATATGCGGGTTTCCAGTCATTTGGCGAAGGCACCTCAGATCGTTGATCCAATGAGGAAAGAAGTGCGGTTTAATTATCTAACAGTAGAAACATATCACTCATCCAATGATGGGAAATGTATTGAAGAGATATCAAAGACCAAATGGTAGCCATTTATATAGTTCCTTTCATTTTACTTTAAAGAAAGAGAAGGTCAAGGAGTAGAAGCAAGTTCCTTCTTGGATTAGGACTTCGTATTTTTCTTTGATTTAATGATATCCAATGCGAAAGATTGTCTCCATTTTTGGTCATACACCAATACATATTTCTAACATATAGAATGTCATGTGAAAATAGAACTGCTTTCTGTAACCACTCATAGGGCTATCAATTGTGCCAAGCCTGAATGACCACAAAATTTTAAAATACAAGTGAAGGCCCATTTTGACACCCATACCATTGAGAGTTTAATTTGCTACCGACCATCTAGCAACGAAATTGTAACCTCATTTATAGAACAGGATTTTGGGTTACTAGGGGAATGACATGCTCTAGAATTACTTATGCAGAAAGGTGGTTTTTCAGGTGTAGGAAGGCTAGCAGAATCACAAAGAAATGTGACAACTGAAGCTATAGTTGGTCTCTTTTTCGGGTCTTCTTGCACGCATAAGAGCCCCACTTGGATGCATTTCATTGCTTCTAGTGCATTGCATGATTCAGATAATGATGGGTCTATAAAATCGATGCCTTTCTCTTCATTCCACAATCGCCAAGCCTACAATATTTCAAGATTCAATTAATTTATAGAAAGGAGTTCGTTAACTAATATAAACAATAAAGAAATCTGTTCTTACCTGTTTTAGAAGACCAAAAGAGTCCTCATCCTCACAGGATCTAGTGTTCTTCTTTCCACTTATGATCTCAAGTAGTATAACCCCAAAGCTAAAGATGTCGGATTTTGTTGAGAAATGACCTTTTATGGCATATTCAGGTGACATATATCCACTGTAATCCGCAATCAAAAATTGAAAACAGAAACTATAGTTATTACAAGAAATTCAGTGCATGTCTAGTACATTCTTTATAGTTATTAAGAGCTTTTTTGAGCCTACATGAAGACTTGAGTCAGTCTCTTGGAGTTGTGTGGGGAGAAGCTCCATTTGAATGTGAAAACAATATTGCAGTTAGTCACTCAATCATGTTTTGAGCTTTTGATCCAGTAATTCAAAATTTGATCAAGTCAACATAATGTGTCAAGTGCTTTGGAGTTTTTAAGCAGCATTAGATTAAAATTGAAAATAAGATGGAATAACTACACTAAAGGAAAATAAGTAAATAATTAAATAAAAAATGCTTACTATGTTCCTATTACTCTTCTGGTATTTGCTTGAGTTTGGTTTCCTCCAAACATTCTTGCTATGCCAAAGTCTGAGATTTTGGGATTCATATCTTTGTCAAGAAGAATATTGTTGGGCTTTAAATCTCTATGAACAATTCTCAGTCTAGAATCTTGATGCAGATAAAGAAGCCCTCGAGCAATACCCAAGATGATGTCAAATCGTTTCTCCCAATCTAACAACTTGCTTTGATCTTGATCTGTCAAATTCTCAATTGAAATTAACAAAGGAAAATGTTAAGAGTAATTTAATGATGGTGTGTAAAATCAAATAATAATATCTAGGTGAATATATGGCCAAACCAAATAAAAAGAAGTCCAAGCTTTTGTTGGGCATGAATTCATAAACCAGTAGCTTTTCGTCTCCTTCAATGCAGTATCCTAGTAGCCGAACAAGATTCCGATGTTGCAGTTTTGCAATTAATATAACCTCATTTTTAAACTCTTCCAAGCCCTGTTTAGAATCATAGGCAAGCCTTTTCACTGCTATCTCTTGTCCTCGTAGTGTACCCTGAAATTACAAATACCAAATACCACTGTTGACATAGGGAAATAGACATACAAATCACGTTTTCTAAAATCATGAGTTTAAGAAATAGCACCTTGTAAACAGCCCCAAAGCCCCCTTGGCCCAGCTTATTTGAATTGGAGAAGTTAGTCGTAGCCGTTGCTATGCTTTTGAATCTAAATATCGATATATCTTGGTTTTCTGCTCCATCTTCTCCAAAGTCATGTCTATCTAGGGAATAATACAAACTTGCAGTGCTTCTACTGGAGCTGATCATTGACTTTTTTGTCAATTTCCGTCTATTTCCTGGTACATCAGCAAAAATCATTAAATAATGCTTAAAAATATAAATGTTCATTGAGTGCTTGATCATATCAAGATGACAATGGCACTGGTATTACCTTTTTTCTTGGCCATCATCCTCAAACGATAAACGATTGTGCCTAGGAGTAGCAGCACCCCACTGACAGAACTTACAACGAGAACCACATGCGATGAATTCTTTTTATCTGAACCTGAAATTTCAATTTCTATTAGCAAATGGATATCACAAGGAATTTTGAATGCCACTAATGACATTGAGTGCCATGATTCTTTTTTTTCTTTTTCCGTTAAGTAGGTACAGAGTTTAAACATGAAGTAATTCTTGATCAAAAACAAGATGGTGTTAAGAAGTTCTTGGATTACAGAATATTCCTCATTTCCTTTTTGCAATTTTAGCTAAATGTAAGCATTCGGTGCAACTAAAAGATTTTTGAGAATATGTTTCTATCTTTCGAGCTCCTGTCTTTTACCATTTAAAATGGAAGTGGTTCCCATGTTGTTGGAATGGTAAGAGTCACAATTTCAGTGGCAGAAAAGTTCTGTTGCTATTTCTGTTCAAACCAACTCAAGTTATGATATTGTTTCCTCACATAAGACCACATTCTTTTCTTCCCTTTTTTTTTTTTCTTGGCTTAAAGGTGGCTTTACATACCAAACAAACAAACAGAAAGGCACACAAAACCAAAGTAACAAAACCAACAATGAGAACACAGACCTATACAACAGCAACTACTACGGAAAGCAAAATTCACTACCACAAAACCAGAAGACTACTAGCATCCCTTAATGAAATTTCATTGACTTCACTGGCTGTTTGGAAGAAGAGGTTGACGGTGGATCCACCATTGAAAGAGCTTCCATCATATTGATTGTAAGGTTTTTAGTTGGCTAATTCATAGGGTTATGGACAAAAGTGGGTTTCTATAACTTGTAATTCTTTTAGAAGTCGGACTGCTGAAGATCTCTTTCCAAAATTGAAAGCTTTTCCAAAGATCTGAAGATTCTTAGAGGTTGCTCGAGCGAACCTCCTTTCGCTCGAGCGATCCCATATCAGTTGAGCTTTCGCTCGACCCAACTAGCTGACCACTCGACCCACCATGTTTCTGTCTTACTAAGATGAAGACAATGAGTTGTTCGCACGAGCGAACCAAAGATCGCTCGAGCGATTCATAGACAGAAGATTGATTGCTCGACCCATCATTCACATCGCTCGATCGAAGAGTTTCCCGCGCTGAACGCCAACTTCCAGAGAGCAGTTCGCTCAAGCGAACTACACATCCGCTCGAGCGAACCACGGACTTCTATTTCTGAACGAACTCCTGATTCTAATTTTACTAAGAGGCAACTTCATATTCTCTGAGCCTTTGATGCACGAATTAGAGACTATATAAAAGCTTCATCTCTCAACCTATAGGACACACTGAATAAGATCAATATTCCTGATTAAGAGAGTTTGAGAGATCCATCCTATTTCCCCCCAAGACTTCAAGCTGCTGTGCTGTGCTGAAGGATCAAAGTTTTGGGTCAAGTTTCCATCCCTCTTCTTGAAGGCCGTTCTACTCAAGCACGGTGAAGATTTGTGACGAGATGTCAGCGAGATCTGATGCAGTCCTTAGGTTGAGTCAACAACTGGGAAAAGGGTTGTAAGTGTCTTGTATTCTTCGTTTATACATAGTGCTTCGTTGTCTGTTGGCCTAGACGATAAGGCCCGTAGTTTTTCTCCCGTTTAAGGTTTTCCACGTATAATTCTTGTGTCTCTCTATCTGTGTGGATTGATTGTTTTGTTAACTTGGAATTAGGGTTAATCACTAGTTTAATCACATCAGTTTGATATTCAATTGAGATTTAGTAAGTGGGACCTCTGCCTGTGTTAAGGTAGAAATACTTTCATTAATGCAAGATGATGTTGAAGTTCAAGAAGAAGATGCATATTCATTGGCAAAGTTAAACATAGCTTCATGAGTCCTAGCATCTCAGAGATCTTCAACGTATTGTTGATGAATCGCCAGTGGCAGAATTGTAGGGTATAGAGTAGGATTTTGAACATCCAACTTTGACCACCATTCAGATACTGAGATTGATAATGTGTATGAGATCTCATATTTTGTGCTTCAATGTTTCTGTTGAATTGGTGTTGTGATTGTGAACAAGCCTCCTGTCCTTGGTTTCATTGATATTTGAAAAGAGCCATTGCTACAACCTCCCAGTGTTTTATTCCTTCTCTGTAAGAATATCTTACAAACATGAAATTTTACTTTAGGTTTTACCTTAACCATTTAATTTATGCGTGATCAATTTGATACTACGCCCAACTATAACTGAAGTACAATTTGGCTCAAAGTTAATACAAGGACGCTGATTTGAGTGGTTAGATGTGAGACCTAATGATGTATTTATAGCGTGGTCGTAGATGAATTAGTTGATCTAACTTGTTTAGCCCACTACAAATCAGACAAATCCAATAGCAAACCCAATGCACTTGTTCCATCAAATTTTATGATCAAGTTAAATATCAAGTTTCAAATTGAAAACTGGAACGTGAATTAATCTAACTGCAAACTAAGTACATGCTCTCTACAACGCAAGAATGCACATTGTAGGTGTGAAAAAGGAGCACAAGAAGATCCCTGTTTCATTTTTAAGAGCAGGAAAACTTACTTAATTCAGAAGCCGCAACACGAATATAAAGATCTGTTGCTCCCCAATCGCGGTTTACTTCCAAATATTTTGCATCCACCAATCTTCCATACCACACAAGACATGTAGGAGCACCCCCATTTCTCATATGAGCATAAGCATAAGCCCTGCAGCTGCAGTTGCTAACACACTGAGATCTGCACTCCTCTGCACTCGAAGCGACTGCTGTCGACTCGCCATCTGGAACTTTAATCTTACCCAGTGGCACAAACCTGTCGTCATCCCCGCACCGCAATTGCACCGTCCTTACACACCCATCAGACCAATTTGCCGAATTCCAATTATCTGGGGACGCCACAGGCTCGAAGCCTGGCATGCACTTGCAAATGGGAGTGTTGTGATTGTTGCAAGTAGCAAATGCGCCACAAGCAGCATAGAGGCTGCATCTATCTTTTGGCTCGAACCAGGTAAAGCCCCATGACTTGGACTCATAGTTCCATATTTGGCATCTAATTTCTCCTGATGTGTCCATAACTAGCCTTGTGTGATCATACATGGCTGAATATTCCAAGTAGAGCTCGTCACCGATGTGCCTGGTGATGAAATGAAATAAGAAATAACTGTTCGCATCAGCGATCTTGTTAAATGTTCGCTCATTCCAGTAACTGCTTCGCCAGTAAGGAACTGATCTTTTCCATATGAAGAACTGGTGTGAATCATGATGATCAATCCCAAACGAGAAGATTCCGGGAGCAGGGTCATTGTTGTTCTTCCATGATCTAAGCATTCGGCTTTCGCCCGTCTTTAAATTCAAGCTAATCTTCATACCTGGTGTTAGATATGTTAAGCTATATTCAGGAGGTTCTTATTAGAACTCAAAATAGATGTGATTAGAATTTGAATAGGTTTGAATTGGAATTTGGATTATATCAAAGTATCCAAAAAAAAATAGTAGTCCTTAAGAGTTTCACCTGGTAGGAGAGTATTGGATGGATGATCAAAGCTCTGCCACAAGACTAGTCCTGAATTTCCATCTCTCAATACAAGATTTCCACTATCCAACACTGCAGCACTTGTGGTGGTGTTTGACGATATCGAGATGTTTGTCGACCATTTGGTGATTTCTTCTCCATCAAAGACGACCAAATTTCCATCACTTTTGATCGAGAAACAACCGGAAGAATCTGCAACTGGGTTATCTGAGTTGGCCACCCAGACGACAGTTTGAACTGCGATATTGTGGTACCATATTCCCACATAGCGATTCGACGAATTGTTGGGGCTGAAGAAGCCTAGTTCAAAGATCTTCCCTGGTGATGTAATGGTCTCTCCATCTCTGATTGGTTTGGTAGGTGTTAATATATCTGCTGCAGTGAAAGATAGTGCTAGCAGAAAGAGAAAGGAGGAGTTGGGAAAATTACAACTTATTGGCATTGTTAAGAAATGCTATCTTTCCGTTGCTGAAGCAGATGTAATTCATACAGAGGGAGAGAGGGGGAGAGGGAGAGATGTAAAGAACTCTACAAGAGCACGTCAATGTTTCTGGGTTTTTTTTTTTTTTTTTTTTTTTTTTTTTTTTTTTTGTGGTTGTCCATGCTTCTAAGTTTCTCTTAAATTTACGTAACGCCATCCAATGTTGACTAAACTAGTAAACTTCAAGAGGTGGATCAATACTTGAAGATCATGTCAGCCATCATTTCCTCAAAATAGTCAAGCATAGAATTCTTATCTCAATTAGTCTATCTATCCCGACCGTATATCCCGACCGTATGGCCCGATCCGACGTGGCCGACCCACCTGGCGCTGACTGTATGAAGGGCCCATTCAAGGGCTGTTTGGGCGGGAGAAAGGAAAAGAAAAGGGGGAAATCGTTGGAGAGATTGCATCTCCTCTCTTGAAGCCCAACGAAGGAAATTGCAGCCCTTTAGTGCATCTCTTCTCTCCTCTCTCTCTTGAAGCCCAACGAAGGAAACCCTTGAAGCAGAAATCTCCTCTCTCTGTTGCGACCCTTTTCTCCTCTCTCTCTTGAAGCCTTGACCTGGTGTGCTCTGTTTTTTTCTTCCCTCCCAAACGAGAGTCCACATCGCTGGAAGCCCTTGAAGGAAACCCTTGCAGCCCTCTCTTGCTTTTCTCCTCTCTCTCTTGAAGCCCTTGAAGCCAACGAAGGAAACCCTTGAAGCGTCCATCTCCTCTCTCTCTCGAGTTGCAGTGCAAAACCATCTCCTTTGTCGTTCTGGTATGTGACCGTTCTCTCTCAATACATTCTCATCATCTCTTTCTCTCTCTCCTGAAACCTAGATAAGTATTGATAGAAGAGAAACATTCATATGAAAATACACAAATGTCAGATTCTTGAGAGGAAGAAGGGAATACATGTATTTCTTGAATGTTCCCAGTATCTGTTTCACTCTCATCACTGGGTTTAAAGTGGGTTTAAAGAAGGGAATAGATGTGGGTCGGCCACTGGGTGTTCTTGATGTGCATGGACGTGATTAGAGGTTTTGAGCTCTGGTCTGTTTGAAGTGGGTTTTCTTCATCCTGTTGGATTATTTTTTAATTGTTTTATCTTTTGCCATTCATATTAAAATTTTGGTTTTTACTGTTCATGGTTCTGTTGTCAATGTGTTCGATCTGTGTTTTGTGTTTCTTTTTTTTGGGTCATTTATAGAAGGCTGGGAATTCAAGAAATATGAGAACTTGGAACTCATTTATTTTTTCCATTACAGTTGGAAATTATGTGTGAAATTGTGATTGACAATTGGATATTTGGTATGGAACTTTTCTATGGGAGAATGGAGAACTGTATCTTTTTGCCTACAGCCAACTGTCATCTTTTGGTTTCTTCCATGGTTGATTTTGTAGCTTTTGATTGAATTGAGGGCTTGAATTTCCACGTTCTTTGATTTCTCACCAGTAAAACAGCATAAATCAGTGAGTTTTTTGTTCACTGTATTTCTAAAGCCTGTATGTGCTTTGAAAATTTTTGATAGTTTCTCAAGGATTTTTAACTTGAATACAAATGAGAACAGGGCAATTTTTGTAGACAACTTCTAAAAGAATTTTTACTGGAATGTAAATGAGAGTGAGGCTCTGTTTAATCAATTTCTCATACACTGCACTACTTATGGAGCATGGTGCCCCATTTTTTTCTCAATGCTAGTGACTTTCCTTCACATTGGTTATATCTCCCAAACCCTCTTTTATAAGGTAGAACCGCCCAAACTACATGCTATGTGTCCTGTATTTCAACTGTCATTATTGTGACAATGGAAGTACATCATTGTGCTAGAATTTTTTGATATAATTCTCATAGGTCAAGTGGTCTTGACCATCAAAGCATTGAACATAGAAATACACATGAACTGGATGGGGAGGATTGTTCAACTCTTATCTTTTTTGTATCCCGTGGTGCATTTATGGAACGACCTTATCAATCTATGGCTCAGACCATGAACCAATTTCTCATCCAATTTGAGTTCAACGCACCAGATACCATAGCTGAACTCTGCATTCAGGTTACATATTTTCTTTCTTTTTATCCATTGCGAACAGATTCTTAAACCTCAGAATGATCTTTTGCAGTTGGTGAACATATTTTTGAAGATAAAGTACATAGCTTTTGTATTGCAAATATATCTATTATACTTTGGTATTTGGAACAAACCTTTGTTACAGATAAGAAAAACAGCCTTATCTATGTCAGACTTTTAGTTGAACTGGTGTTCTTTTGTCATTTTATCTTTTTGATTGGTTTAATTGTCTTTGATTGGCTCAACTTTATTAGCTATCCATCCTTCAAGATGGCAGTGCATATACTAAGGTTGATATCTTGATATACCGAGGTTGAAGCCCAGATTGAGAAGGTTGTATGAATGAAATACTGAGGTTTCACTGTGGTCATTTGGCAAAGTCCACCTCTATTCGGTATAAATTCATCACTAAAAATCTTCGGACTTCAAGATGGCAGGGCATATACTAAGGTTTGAATCATTATATACTGAGGTTGAAGCCCCTCATCCCTATCCCCTTTAAACATCCCCTTTATACACAATGGGAATAACAATGGAAGTGGGCATTTCAACTATTTTGGAAATGGGATGTTGAAAGGGGATAGGGATGATGGGATACAAGTAACAACATGAAATCACCATCTCATTCCTACGCATTTTCTTTCATCTTTGATTAGATTATTAAAAGAGTATGTCAGGGATTTGATGTATGAAGATGGGAACCGATTGTTTTTTATTCACTAGAACTTCAATCACTAGGCTTCATTTTTTTTTTTTTCTAAATAGAGATGTATTCATAAGTCCTATGGCATTTAAGTGTGATTTGTGAATAACCCAAGACCCGGCAATCATCTAGTGTCCTTTCTAAACTCAATATCTTACACTAATGAGTATTGACTGAAATGGGTAGTTGGCTAGTTGCAGTTTGATTTAGGACAGAACAGAATCTATTTAGTTTTTCCAAGTGTTCTTATTTCTGATTTTTTTTTCTGTCTCATCTGTACCTCCCAACATGCTCCCTGCTGCTTCTTATGCTTAATTGATTGTGCAATTGGCAGATGCTCTACAACATCCCATGAATATCATTTAAAGCCCTGTTTCCATGATTAGCCTCCATTCACTTCACCACACACCACCTAGATTAGTTGAACTATAGTCAGATTATTAGTATACAAAGCCTCTTTCCACCTTAATAAATACATGGTGCATGTTTCTGGCGGCATTACATTATATAGGAATTGAATACATAAAAATTCATGTTAAAAATAGTTCCGTCAAAGAATTATTAAAGAGGTAATATGTGAAAGATATGAGCTGAGAGGTTAAGGGTCTAAGGCATATCAATAAGACCTGGACTTTCTTAGGATTTGAATTAGGAGGATGATGACTGAATATCTATTTTCTATCTTTTCTTGATCCAGGTATATCAATAAGGCCTATGGCATTTAAGTGTGATTTGTGAATAACTCAAACTGTGTGTCCATGTATAGACAAACAGCTGCAGCTTTCCTCATTTAACTTTTGTTTAATTATAAAGGAATAATGCAATTTTTTACCTTTGCACTGTTTGAGCATGATGTCTTTACGCTGGATACCAGGCCCACCTCTGTCACCTTTTGTTGATGATTGTTACCGTATATCAAGAGATTAAAATATTGATGTTTAGACCAATGTGGCAAAGATGCCTATTTTTGTTGATTCATATCATAGTCAACAAAGACTTTCCATTCATATAGAGGATGGTATACTGATCAATGAATGAAAAATTTGTTGAAAAGTGAAATTTATGTTGCTGTGACACATGGATTTGTATAGACATGCATATTTCTTGACCTTAGGTATTTGTATAAAATCTTAAGATGACTACTCTATCTCATTGTGGTTCATTTTCTTATTACAGGGACACTGATTCTGTTTGAGGATAACAAAATAGCATTATGGTAATCACTGAACATGACTTCAATTCATTAGTATCTTCTCATTTGAATTTTGTGTTTATTTTATTTTTCTTTTGTTGTAATTTGATACAGGCCAACCAAAATACAACTGAAATTGTAAAATTAGATACTAAATGCTGCCCTTCAAGGTTTGTCAAGTTTATAGAAGATTTAAAGTTAGAGGATGTTCATATTGATGCGATTGGAGAAACACCTTTTAAGCACTTCACAGAGATGCCTGCGAACTTGAAATGCCAGCGAACTTTTTTATCAACGATAATAACTAGGTGGGATAATGAAAAAAGTGCATTTCAACTTGGAGGAAAGCTCATTCGAATTCTACCTCAAGACGTTGCGCTTATAATGGGGTTGAATATGAATGGAGAAATAATACAATTAGGGACAAGAGTTTTGACAGAAGAATGTGAATTTTTGGAGAAATATATCGAAAACAACTATATAGGAACGGAAAGTTTAGAGAAGCATTTAAAAGTAATCTCGAAGAAGATTGCATCGAACAAAAAGAAGTCGTTGGATAAGAAGGGGTTGGATTTGATTGCTGATTTCAAGAAGCTTTACATGCTGTATGTTTGTAGTACCCTTCTTTTTCCAAAATCATGTCGGTCATTTCCATTCAATATCATATTCACGGTGGATAAGTTGGAAAAAGTTAATGATTGTGCATGGGCTATTGCTGTACATGAGTTCTTGATAAAAAGTATACGCGAAAGCTCAGGGAAGACAACTGGATTTATAAATGGATGTGTCATGCTCTTAGAAGTAAGTAGTTATCCTATTTATTTTATTTTTTAATAATTGTTCCAATACAATGGAACTTGTGACTTTCACATCTTCACTTACATTCTTATACCTTTTCCTACAGCCTTGGTTTTATGAACATGTTAACCGATATGTTCCTATTCGTGCCAATTCTCATCCACGCTATATGCGATGGGCTAAGAGTTCGAAATACATGCAAAGTAAGTCATTTAAAGCTATATTGGACAATCTTAGCTATACGGAGGTATGTATACCTTCACTTTTCTCTATGATTTACTTCTTGTAGTAATTTATGATATTGACTGCAATAAATAAAACAAATACTCTATTTCTTAGGTCATTGAGGAAATCACTCCAACCAAAGAAGAAATGACCTTGTTATCTCCCCCAAAAGTGTCTCAGGTATTTTTAACTAATATTTATTCTTTAATTTAAAGTACTTGGTCATGGTTTATGGTTGCATCCTTCTTGTGACTTATACTTGTTTCACTTATGGGTTACAGGAGACAACGGCGATGGCTGATTTCATAGTCAGCAGAATGGAGGAACGCATGCCAGATATCATTGTAATTTTATTCATACTTGCTTAAAAGTGGAAAATGCTATTCAAAATCTTTAATATGAACTTCATGTTTTAAATCTATTTTTCACTTACTATTTGAAACTAACATAGGGTGGTCGCGAGAGCTATATGAAGAAGATTAAGGATCTGAAGCTAAGGGTTTCCATGTTGGAGGAAGAGAACCAACGATTAAAGAGTGAAAATATGGAGTTGCGAAATGCGGGTTTCTCGGTGCCTCACTCACCCGTGGATATTGTTGATGCTTCACCCCGTCACATGGATCATCCTTCTTCTCCAATGCCGTCAATGTCTGGTTGCGTTGAGACATCAAGAGTCGCCGAGATTATTTCAAAGAAAAATGGGGGTAGAGTTCGGAAGCCATCAAAGATGTTACGGACCCCATATGATCCATGCACAAAAGCAACATTGAAAAGAGCGAAGAATAAAGCAACTTGCCAGAAGAGAGAAAGATTGATTGCGGATGAAATCCAATCAAAGATTTTCATTTCGAAAGAAGAGGAGGACGCAATTGCAAGTTTTGAAGCTGAAGTTGGAAAAGAGTATGACTCATTATAAACCTAGTAACTTTACACCATAGTACTCACAGTAGATAATCAGTATTTATATTTATTACTTACTAAATAATAAGTTCTATTTCTTTAGTGCTGAGGAGGTGGGCAAGTTAAAGATTTGGCGTTCAGAAATCAATGCTTTATTGGATGAAGAAGGTTGGATATCTGATAAGGTTGGTAGTTAATTTCACATCTTATTATAAGCAAACAAACATGTATACAATTTGGAACCTTGACAAGTAACACTGAACATGCTATCTTGACTTCTAGATTATTGACAGCTATGCTACGTTGTTGAGTGGGAGAAAGCCAACTGAGAAGTTGAATTCATTGAAGTGTTACTTCTTCACTTCGTGGTTTAATGTAATTATTCTTCTTAATATTTGTAGTCATTTTTATTTTTTGAATATTAGTGCTAACATGTAGCTTACTAACTCCCAGACGGCATTACATTCCAACAATGAAGAATCAATTAAAAAGCATTTAAATGTGAAGAACTTGAAGTCCATCTTAACCTTGTGGGATAGAATATTCATCCCAATGAATTGGGCTTCAAAACATTGGCTTCTCCTTGTACTTGACTCAAACAAGAAGTTGTTTTGTATATACAACTCTTTGAAGTCCTGTGGTGACGTTGCATATGTGAATCAAACGGTGAGTACCCATATTCAAGTATATTCTCCCGTGAAATGTTCGAAATAAACAATGCACCTGTATATATAACTTAACTGTTATATTTCCTTTATGCAGGTATCTGTCTTAAAAGAACAATTTAAACAAAGGAAGATTCATAAATGGGATAAGGCTGATATTCATTTCGTTGATGACTGCCCTCAACAAGACAATGGGTACGTCTCTCTATTAGAGGCTCGTATGTGAATTACATTTTCTATTCTAATTGGTATAATAATCCATCTTATATCACTATTTTAACAGTTACGATTGTGGCATCTTCGTGATGAAATTTATGGATTGTCTATCGCGTGGCGATACATTTGATTTTCAGCCGGTAAATGCGGTGATTTGTTAGTGATGATTTACGTACACTTCGAATGAATCTTATTGTTCTAATTTTCTGTCTGTTTCTTTGATTCCTTCTTAGTATCTTTCTTTTTTCTTTGTTCTTGGAATAGGATGAAATCCAGTCTTATAGAAGAAAAATCGCAGCACATTTATTACTTGCTCGAATACCGAATGACAAACATGAGGACTCATAGGCTGACCTTGCAGAGTTTCTCATGGAAAGGGTATTAACAAAAACTCTCGTCTGTTTAAAATTTCTTCTTAATGGTGTTGGTGATCAAATTAATACTCTCTTACATTTTTATTGTCCGGTGATTCCTTATTCTGTTTTCTAACATTCATCTCATATTTATTGCAGGTGGCGTACAGAAGTTCTTGTATAGAAATGTGTGCTGATGTGAGGGAGTTCAAGAGACTCTAAACGATGATGTCCCTATTTTGGGATTTCAGAACTTCGGTTGTTCAATCTTTTTTTCTATCGATTACAACCTAGGCTGACTTGAGAATTTTGTATATCAACTAGCCACACTCCAGGCTCACCTGACATGGAGAAATTGTAATTTTATTGAATTATATTCGTTGAATGTAATTGGAAACTTGGCATCTCTGTGAGTGTTAGAATTAAATTCAAGAATAAAAAGCGGATTTAGTACTTGACAATGGATGTTGGCACCGGGTGTTGATTGTCATTGATTAATTGTTAATGCACGTATTTTGATCAATTGATAATGGAATATTCGATGCATTTCCCCGGCTAACGAAACACTGAAGCCTCAGTATTTCACTCAAACAACCTTCTTAAACTGGGTTTCAACCTCAGTATTTCATGATTCAAACCATAGTATACTATGCCCTAACATGAGACTGATACTTCTTTAGACCTTTATACTAGCCTTTGCCCTTTTTGGTACAGGAAATCTCCTGGCTAATACTGAGGCTAATGATTGGATCGAAACATCAGTATTTCATTAGAACGAACTTCTCACACTATAACATTCATACAAACCATTGTATACGCTGCCATCATCTGAGACAATAACCAAAGTATTTCATTCAATCAACCTTAGTACACAGAATTGAAACCTGTGAATATTGTGAGTCATACCTACAAATTGTAACCTGTGAATTAGTTACACTGAAACCTCAGTATTTTATTCATTCAACCTTCTCAAACTGGATTCAACCTCAGTAGATCACGATTCACACCTACAATTGCCCTGCCATCTTAAGATTTTATATTGGAAATAAAAAACACTAGTCTTAGCCTTAACACAGGCTTAGGTCCCAACCATCCTATTAGATTTCAATACAGAAGAAATATTCTCATCCCATGCACGCGCTCCAGCGCGTTAGCCTACTGTTATTTGCATCCTGCATATTTTAGATGATGCGCTCGAGCGCATGTATGCGCGCTCGAGCGCATCCTCCAATGTCTGAAAACAATGCATGATGCGCTCGAGCGCATATACATGCGCTCGTGCGCAGACAGCCTCTGGATGCAATGACTCCTGCATGCGCTCGAGCACATATAAGCGCGCTCGTGCGCGCTAGGCTTCTGTTTCTTGCATCCTGCATATATTATGTTATGCGCTCGAGCGCATGTATGCGCGCTCGAGCGCGTCATCCCAATGTCTGAAAACAATGCATGATGCGCTCGAGCGCATATACATGCGCTCGTGCGCACAGAGCCTCTGGATTAAATGCCTCCTGCATGCGCTCGAGCACATATAAGCGCGCTCGTGCGCGCTAGGCATCTGTTTCTTGCATCCTGCATATTTTATATGATGCGCTCGAGCGCATGTATGCGCGCTCGAGCGCCTCATCCCAATGTCTGAAATCACTGCATGATGCGCTCGAACGCATATAAATGCGCTCGTGCGCACACAGCCTCTGGATTCAATGCCTCCTGTATGCGCTCGAGCACATATAAGCGCGCTCGAGCGCGTCCAGCCACTGACTGAAAACATATACATGATGCGTGTCTGTCTGGAATTGTGAAAACAAGTCACTCATCCACAACATTCAAAAATTCAAATCCAGTTTTGTCCACAACCCATTGAATTTGCCAACTCACTCATAAAACCTAACAAACACAACCTTTGGCAAATCATGGACAAAACATCCTAATTACAAGATAAATCTACCCAAAATAATATCCACAGACAAAGAAACAGATAGATCTTGGACGTTAAGCTTCGAAGATAGTACCTGCAAGTATACTCATCCACAATTTAAGATTGAAGTGTAAAATAGATTGTTATAGAAACAGGAGGATATATGATAAACAAAATGACAATGACAAAGTGCCCAAAATGATCATGATAATGATCTCCCCCTTTTTGTTCATGAGTAACAAAGAGAAAGAACTGCATAGTTTTAAAAAAAACAATCCTACGGAAGACTGATTAGATTATAACAGGAAACCAAAAGTCATTGATGTGTTAAACGAGCTAGAATGGTAGCGAGGGATTCATCCACAGAGGAAAATCGAGCATTAATGTTGTCACGAAGACCATGTACTTCATTTTCCAGTCGGGTGATGCGATCCGCCACACCATCCTGATTCCCCTCAGCAGCTTCATCAATATCCTCTTCATCATCGGCTTCAGCAATGTGAGCTTCTGATTGTTGCAAAGAGCGGCGATTGATGGCACCCCTAATTTTGCGAACCTCATCAAGTTCACGCCAGTCGACTTCCTTAGAGAGCAGAAATCTAGTAATCAACACCCCGAATGGTAAAGTGGCATTTCGAGCTGCACTGGGAATTTTGACCATAACATTGTAAATCATGAGGGGAATATTCACCGGATTTCCCTTCCCAATATGATATAAAGCCATTCCATGTTGATGATTTACAGTTGCAGTGTGTCCCCGAGGTTCTAAATTGGAGGAGTAGAACCAGTTGAGGAACCGATACTTTGGAGTTAAGAGGCCATGTGAGATGGTCCCTGTTGCCCATGGGTGCATAGCACCAACCAATTCAGTGCCGAACATACGAAACATGCTTTGAGGAAGAGGCTGATTTGGTGGAAGGGGATAATCCCATTGCTCAGGCTGTTCAATGCCAATGAAGGATGCAATCACTGAAGGAGAAATAGCTAGAGTCTTTCCACGCACAAAGGTAGTGAAATCAGCATCTCGAAGTGTCATGTTACAGTAGAATTCCCGAACCCAGCTGACATTGATTTCATTGACGTCGAAAGTGTAGAGAAAATTCCAACGACGACGCATGATTGATCCATACTCATCAGTAGAGGTAAATGAGGCATCAATCTCTCTTTCAGAACCAACTGAACGATGCGCAAAAAAGGCCGCAAAAGCTTTTGATTTTGCGATAGAAGGAAACAATGTTGTATCAAATCTTGGTGTACATGAAGAGCCGGCAAGGTTTTTACGTTTCTTCGGAGCCATTGAACCAACTACCTCGTTGAGAGAATTTCACAAACACCTGGTGAGCAGTAGATAGTTAATGTAGAGCATAGAGGCAAGAGATGAGAAACAGAACCAGGCAAAACACATCTTGCATAAGATAGAGATTGTGCTATCAATGTAAGAAAGATTTCCATCTTGTATCAAACCAAACATCAAACCAAATAGTAAATGATCAACCCATTTCCAACCATTTCCAACCTCCAAATAGCCTCAAACCAAAAGTCATACCAACAACAAAGTCAATCCATCCATCGGAAGACAATGAGCAATGCAACAAGCATAGAAGATAAAAAGAGATTGCAAACCCCAACATTATTCAAATATAGTGCCAAAACGAAATCCCATTAACATTACCCAAACCAAAACATTTGAAACGAAAACTCCCCAAGAGCTAAGCACAAGGACATTGAGAAGACTCTAAACGATCAAAAGAAGAGATATATGAGAAAAGAGTACCTCTTTGATGGTAATGAGTGTGATGCCCTAAGATGGAACCAGGAAGAAGACTTACCAATGAAAAAAAAGATGAAACAGAGAAATAATGAGAGAGGACGAGCTTTATAAAAACGAAGAGAGTGCGCGCGCGCACGAGCGCAGGTTTGCGCGCTCGAGCGCATATATATGTTGAATTTTTTTTTATTTGTTAAGTAACAAATGGGAATGATAGGGAAAGAGTACCACAGCACAAAAAATATTTTTAACCAAGCTCAGACATAAATACATTCATTTGTAAATCAGTTTTTTCAAACACAGCCAAACCAAAAAATATCTTGAATGGAAATTCCAGAATAGAGGAGTATTTCATTCAACGGACCTTAGTATACAGAGTTCAAACCACTGAATATTTTTTGTCAGACCTACGCATCCCATCTAATAAATAGATTTTATATCGAATAGAGTTTTAAAACCTCAGTATTTCATTCATAAAACTCAGTATTTCATTCATAAAACCTTCTCATACTGGGCTTCAACCTCAGTATATAACGAATCAAACCTTAGTATATTGGATTCTGAATGTTTTTAGTGATGATTTTATACCTTAGTATATGCCTTGCCATATTGGAGTCTGAAGATTTTTAGTGATGATTCTGATACCGAATAAAGGTGGAGTTTTGCCAAATGACCATCCTGAAACCTCATTATATCATTCATACAACCTTCTCATACTGGGCTTCAACCTCAGTATATAACGAATCAAACCTTAGTATATTGGATTCTGAATGTTTTTAGTGATGATTTTATACCTTAGTATATGCCTTGCCATATTGGAGTCTGAAGATTTTTAGTGATGATTCTGATACCGAATAAAGGTGGAGTTTTGCCAAATGACCATCCTGAAACCTCAGTATATCATTCATACAACCTTCTCATACTGGGCTTCAACCTCAGTATATAACGAATCAAACCTTAGTATATTGGATTCTGAATGTTTTTAGTGATGATTTTATACCTTAGTATATGCCTTGCCATATTGGAGTCTGAAGATTTTTAGTGATGATTCTGATACCGAATAAAGGTGGAGTTTTGCCAAATGACCATCCTGAAACCTCAGTATATCATTCATACAACCTTCTCATACTGGGCTTCAACCTCAGTATATAACGAATCAAACCTTAGTATATTGGATTCTGAATGTTTTTAGTGATGATTTTATACCTTAGTATATGCCTTGCCATATTGGAGTCTGAAGATTTTTAGTGATGATTCTGATACCGAATAAAGGTGGAGTTTTGCCAAATGACCATCCTGAAACCTCAGTATATCATTCATACAACCTTCTCATACTGGGTTTCAACCTCAGTATATAACGAATCAAACCTTAGTATATGCCCTGCCATATTGGATTCTGAAGATTTTTAGTGATCATTTTATGCCTTAGTATATGCCTTGCCATATTGGAGTCTGAAGATTTTTAGTGATGATTTTGATACCGAATAAAGGTGGAGTTTGCCAAATGACCACCCTGAAACCTCAGTATATCATCCATGCAACCTTCTCATATTGGGTTTCAACCTCAGTATATAATGAATCAAACCTTAGTATCTGCCATCTTAATATTTTATCTCGAATAGAAGGGTCTGCTGAGTGAAACAATTCAACCTCAGTATTTATTGCATATATCCCTTAGTATACAGTTTTAAAACCTCAGTATTTCATTCATACAACCTTCTCAATCTGGGTTTCAACCTCAGTATATAAAGATATGCCCTGTTATATTGGAGTGTGAATGTCAGACCTTCGCATATGCCATCTAATACCAAGATTTTACGTCGAATACAAAAGGGGACTAATTAGCACAGCAAGTACTCTAATGAAGTACTGCTTACATTGATCAAATTTACAATACTTACATTAATCAGATCCAATCTGAAAGATAGTTCCAGTCATATACAAGAGATTAATTAATAGATATCTGCAAATTGTCTGTACAAAAGATTTTCCTTGTGAACACAAAAAATATGTCATAAGGAGCTCAAAATAGCAGAGCATGTCCCAAAAATCCATCTTGTGAGGAACCGTCTTCTAAAACTTGGTCCTGCAACACGAAATATCTTGAATTAATCTCAAGCAAAATAAAAGTTTACTAAGATAGTATGAACTGCATTTTAAACAATGCTTCTCAAATTGAGATTATTTACCCAATTGGTTGAAACTGCAACAGTGGGAAAAAATTCGAGATGGTAAGTTGGTACGTGGATGGCCAGGCTTCATACGGATTTAACAAAAGAAGATAAGAAAGCATGGGAGTGTCTAGATTTCAAAATCCCAACATATGCGTGCAAATACCACGATTAACATTGCAAAATCCATGTTTCATTCTTACAGATCTTCTTAAAGATTCAATTCAAGATCTACTGCCGAAACCTGCATATGTAACAAAAGGATATGAGGCCATATGCAAAAAAGTATTGCACAACATATAGGAAATAGGGGGCATTCTTACGGTTAAATTCATAGAATCTTCCGTGGTGATCTCGTCTCCCTGATTGCTCACCGTCGTACCCTGTACATGCACGAAGTTGATATCAATCACATTGTGAGTAATTGAATGATGTGTTTATTTTATTTATAGAAGAAAAATCTTAGACTAACCTTCTTGGTCAAAGATTTGCTTGTTTTCCGACACTTCTTCATAATTGTCTCTACCTTAGACTGTCTTCTTTTCTCTGGCGGCCGGCCCTTATGGCGGCGTTTCATTGGATCACACACGCGGTTATTGCTCTCATGCCAAGAAAGACTATCATCATGACATGACGTTGAAGCTTTATGTACAGCTATAGACATTGGTCTATTGCATACAGCACCCTCTTTAGTCACATCTAGCTCAGCTTCCACTTCTAGCAACGAGGACACTACCATCTGACACTTTTCATCGGAATCCATGGCCTTATCGATGACCCGATTGAAAATAGTCAACATCTTGTCGTAACGACGTCCTTCAGGCTTCCTCTCCCAATTGTCATATTTGATCTTGATTTTTGTGTGGCTTCTTCTCACATTTTTACTCCACCTTTCTAGAATGTATTTTCCCGGTATTTGATAAACCCTCTTCTTCAAATAAACAACGATGATATGCTTACAGAGAATACCTCTAAACTCAAACAACCGGCAACTACAATTAGATTCTCTTGATATCTCATCAAAATGAACATAGAAAGTAAAAGGTTTGATATTGTCTTCTCCCACTATCACATCTTCCTCGACATCAAATTCAGAAAACTCCAATCCTACCTTAACTGAGGAAATTTTGCAACGGATCGTACCGGCTATTTCATTCTGAATATCCTTAAATTTAGCAAGAGTATACGCTTCTTGAAATTGCCTTTCAAACTCGTAAGGGGTCACACGTGGAATGTATACATTGAAACAACGGGCGTCTTCCTCAGCTTCTATTTGCACCTTTTTAGACAAAGCATTATCATATTGCTCGACAAATTGCTTCAAGGTGGTCTTAGAATTAATGTAGCCATCAAAAAAGGCATGCATGCTTTCACTGCGCTGGGTTGTTGACATCCCTGCCCAAAAAATATCCTTCACAAAAGCTGGCACCCATCGGTACCTCTCATCATACAATCCTGCTAGCCAATCGTTGTCCTCTAGATGATATGCCCTAACAAACTTGGCCCAATTAACTTCAAACTCCTCTTTCTTCATCGAATCGTAGACAACATTAAGAAGATGAAATTTAATTGAATCATAGTCATTATACCCTCTCAATTTTTCAGGCACCTTTTTCAAGATATGCCACAAACACCACCGATGTCGTGCTTCAGGAAATACTATTCCTATCGCAATTTGCATAGCCTTATCTTGGTCAGTGATTATGGCACTAGGAGGACACCCAGACATGCAATCAAGCCAAGACTGAAACAACCAAACAAATGTGTCTGTGTCCTCTCGTGATATCAATCCACAACCTAATAGCACCGACTGTCCATGGTGATTCACACCCACAAAAGGAGCAAAAGGCATGTCATATTTGTTAACCAAGTAAGTGGTGTCGAATGTGACAACATCACCAAATTCAGCAAATGCCGCTCTACTTCTCGCATCAGCCCAAAAGATGTTCCATACTCGATGCTCTATATCAAGATCCATGACATAAAAAAAGGATCCGTTGTCTTGCTGCATTTTTTTGAAATAGCTTAGCATTGCCTCGGCATCCCCTTCCTTGAGTTCTAAACGTCTGAGTTTATCCATGTAATTTCGTGCATCCTTTGCTAACCATGTTAGATTCTCATGCCCCCCTGCCTCTACCACACATGAGCTAACAGTCTTGTTCAATCTAATACCCGCTTTGTCATTCAACTCAAGTTGCCTCTTCACATGTGGTGGGATTTTTCGATTACTCTTGTGATATCGAGCTTTGTTCGGACTCATATCATGGTTATGCTCAAGCACAAATGAGTTCAGAAGCCACTTCCCGTCCAATTGCAGAGAAAGATTCAACGCTGCTTTGCAATTTGTTCTTGATTGTGGACGGGGTTTAACTGGGTTACTTGCACTTGGGTTTGGCTTTTTACCCTTAGTGCAAGCAATTGTAATAAACCTCTTCTTTCCATCTGATCCTTTTTTAGAGGATTTTTGGGCGACAGCGAACCCGATTCGGCTAGCATATCTTGCATAATATTCATGTACTTCTTCAATGGAACCAAATTTCATTCCCCTCTTAGGTTCCATTACTACCTCTTCTAAGTTTTCGCCTCCCTCCAAGGGCTTCTCCATCTCAACGATGTTTAATTCATGCCCAGCCATCCCCATTTCAATTTCATTGTTGTCTCCATCAAATTCACGTGATAATCCATCTTCTTCCATGCTCCTAAAAAACAAATAAAGCATTCAGGTGTTTAGAATAACTCGATAAAAGAAATGCATGGTGTTGAGAAAATGAAGCATCATTTTGTAAATCTATGCTATAGCATTCACTTTTTATTCTTTTTCATTAGCAACTTAACTTGAGCCTACATATCATTCATACCAAACCACCAACGCACCTGTAAGCACACTGTGAGTATGTGTGAGAGCGAGCCAATAAACTCGTGAAACAAATTTGAGAAAACATCATTTTATTTCATTTCAATAACAGAGGCAAACGTGATAATGTGGAAAAGAAATGGAATAACATGTAAGGGCATTAACAAATTCATCGGGGAAAAGAAACGCCCAAAAATATTTCTTTTTAGTAAAAATAAATAATAAAGGGAATTGATTGTGGTCTAATTCTAACTGATGCTTGATGACTTGGTTGCCTAGTTAGCTATTTAAGGAGTTTGGAAGGTTAGGAGATTATGGTAGTAAGGAGTTTGGGAGGTGACGAGATTCTATGGTGGTGTGAAGGAAAAAAAGCTTGCAAAAGAGTCTCTTAAGACTCTCTATCTCTATCTCTATCTCTCTCTCTCTCTCTCACCTTTTTATGTTAGTTTTGGATTTATCAATCCATTGGGTAATCCTTTTTTTTTTTTTTTTTTTTGAGGGCTTATGCTATCTTGATTTTGAAAAAATCATACTGGGGTTGTGAGGTTCTCAATTTGGGAAACGAGGTAGAACAAAAAAGAAGAAAAGATGGTAGCTCCCCTGTCGGCTTGGACTTGGGACAACTTGGGTAGCTTCAATGCATGGATGTTCATATCACAGCCAATACTTTCTATTTCTATTTCATGTTTCTTATAGTTTCTTTATTGAATTATGTTATTTTTTTTCTAATGTGCTGTAGTTCTCTTCTGCAGTATGTATTATATGGCCCTCTTGTTGCAAAGACTTTCCACTCATTGGTGTATGAAGATGGCCAAAGAGAATTCAAGTGTATGCTCATTCTCATCCTATGTGGTCTCAGTGGCCTCATTTTATCAGCTCTGGACTTCATATTCAAACATGCTATTCTTTACTAGAAACCGTAGAGTTCTCAAGCAGGGTTTATTTGAAGCAAATAGACAGAGAATGGAACTAGTAATGCTAGTTGGATCCAACTCTCTTGGTTTTCCATTCAGTCAAATACTATTTTGAAATGGGTTAGTTGTATTTGTATTGATGGTTTTGGAATTGTGTCTGAATTCTATCTTATGTTTGGGCAGGGATAATTTCATACTACTTCATGGTCTGATGGCAGCAATGGCATGTTACACTTTGCCATTCCTCACAACTCTTCCTCTTTGAAATTGGAAATGGTGTATCTATGCATTCATTCTCCACATGGGGGTCTTAGAGCCTTTGTATTACTGGATACACAAGAGATTACATACTGGCTATCTAAAACAGGGTAGTCATGTAAAGACTAGTTACTGAGGTGTGTGCTTTCTAAACCATTACTGGCAAACATTAGGAAAAGGCAAAATTTTTGGTACAAAAAATGATCAATGGTCTACATTCAATGGTTGGAAGTTAACTGATTAAATGGCTAGGATTGTCCAAGTTACAAGATTATGTCCCAAAACATGGTCCATATAGGATCAATGGTGTTCATTCCCCAGAGGCCCGAGAAAGCAGCCTATGGTGGGTCAACTGAGAAATCGTCATTAACAGGTCTTCTTAGCTAAATTTTAGCTTCCTGGATTCAAATGTCAAATTAATGATAGAGAGGGAAATTTAGACATTGAAGGATGATTGATTTGTATGAATGGAAGGCCACAGGTTGGTCTCTTGTTTAACGAAACAGTGAAACCACAGTATTTCATTCAACCAACCTGAGTATACAGAGTTCAAACCACTGAATATGTTTTGTGAGACCTACACATCCATCTAATAAATAATTTTTATATCAAATAGAGGTGGACTTTGCCAAATGACCACACTGAAACCTCAATATTTCATTCATACAACCTTCTCAATCTGGGCTTCAACCTCAGTATATAACGTTTCAAACCTTAGTATATGCCCTGTCATCTTAAGATTTTGAACTGTTTGGATTTAAAACTACTATCAATGAAACATGTCAAGTTTCAATCTTTCACTCTTGTTTCAAACAAATGCCACAAATTCTGGGATATCCAGGTACAAACGAATGCATCGTCTCAATAACAAAGAAAAAGAATGGAATTGTGAAAGACCAACTCTATACTAATTGTGGAAGTCCACGTATTGTAGAATAATGCAACATCCCCAATTCTCACATATTAATCCACATAAATAGGAAGTCAGATTTCTGAATGGGCTCTCTCAAACTGTCCATCTCCTTCCAATCCTCAAACCTAAAAGCCTCAAAAGTTGAAAATCCCATTCAACTTGTTGATGGAGAGGAAATAGGAAGTCCTGTAGGTGAAAAGCCCATTCAACATTTTTATAATTTAATTAAATAATAAATAGAGATCTGATGAGAGTGAAACAGAGGGAACATTCAAGAAATACATGTATTCCCTTCTTCCTCTCAAGAATCTGACATTTGTGTATTTTCATATGAATGTTTCTCTTGTATCAATAGTTATCTAGGTTTCAGGAGAGAGAAAAAGAGATGATGAGAATGGATGGAGAGAGAACGGTCACATACCGGACGACAGAGGAGATGGTTTTGCACTGCAACTCGAGAGAGAGAGGAGATGGACGCTACAAGGGTTTCCTTCGTTGGCTTCAAGGGCTTCAAGAGAGAGAGGAGAAAAGCAAGAGAGGGCTTCAAGGGTTTCCTTCAAGGGCTTCCAGCGAGGTGGAGTCTCGTTTGGGAGGGGAGGAGGAAACAGAGCACACCAGGTCAAGGCTTCAAGAGAGAGAGAGGAGAAAAGGGTTGCAGCAGAGAGAGGAGATTTCTGCAGGAAGTTGTTTCCTTCGTTGGGCTTCAAGAGAGAGAGGAGAGAAGAGATGCACTCAAGGGCTGCAACAAGATGTTTCCTTCGTTGGGCTTCAAGAGAGAGAGGAGAGAAGAGATGCACTCAAGGTTTTTTTTTTCCTCCAACGATTTCTCTCAGTGCAGCGATTTCCCTCTTTTCTTTTCAGCTTTCTCCCGCCCAAACATCATACAGGTCAGCGCCAGGTGGGTCGGCCACGTCAAATCGGGATATACGGTCGGGATATACGGTCGGGACAGATAGACTAATTGTTCTTATCTGGACCCCATTGCTAGAAAGTAGGAATTCTACTTGGATTGTACAAAAGGCCGGGGTACTCAGTATGTTGAATTTTGATTTCAGATTGGAATTTCACTTTCCCACTGTTCTCTATAGTATGAGATCGAAATCCTCCTTATCGCAAAGTGAGTTCAATATATATTTTTTAAATTCTATCCATGATAAATATATATATATATATACGTATCGCAACAGATGATAAGAAAATATAAGTTAATCAAAAAGTAGATTTGGGATTTTCTCACGATCCAATGCAACTTGGACAGGTTTGTGCAACAAGGAGATTCCATGCTCTTGGGATTTCTATTTCATAGGCGAGAGGAATCTTATATGCCTCTCTCTCGTAAAAAAATGAAGAGATAATTAGCGAAAGGTCCCTAAAGTCGAATGTATGCAACCTCCAGTCCAGGCAAAATTTTTTTAAGGGCTCTGATCTACTCCGTTAGAATATTTGCAGCCAGAGGTCCTTGCATCCACACGATCCCATATTTTAGGACTAATTTTCCCTTTCAACCATTTTAGACATAAAATTTTAAATTTTAAAATTTCAAATCTTGTATTCTCCCTCCTTAGGCTTGGACAATCATGAGCCGGACAGAGATTGAGGAGATTTAAAATTTCAAGTCACGAGCAGATAACTCCCTTGGGAGAGGAAGAAGACCGGACGTAGTGCCTCCCTTCTGCAGTGATGATGAGAACCCCAGAGCCTTTGTTTGCTCAGAGATTGCCATCCTATAAAGATCGTTTTATCTTCGTCTTCCTCCATCTTCTCTTGATCAAGACTACGGCCCACCTCTGAATTCCAAATCCAATCTGGAAGAGCCTGAGACCAAGTCTCCTTCTCCGGTGAGTAAGTACGACGATTGCTTGTAGACCCATAGAGACTGGCCCCACCTTTGATATGATCCGCCCTGGTTGTCTTCGTTCTCTGCCTTTCTCTGCGCTTTCTGCTCTGGCGATGGCAACTGGTGGTCGGCGTTGTTCTCGTCGTTCATCTTTTGCTTCCAAATCGGGATGCTGTGCAACAGCAACACCTTCCGAGATGAAGTCTCGTCTTTGATATGTTTTGGCACATCCGAATCCTCTGTTTCTGGATCACAGCCGATGGTGATCACCTGCGAGCGGTCGGCGACAACCATCCAATTTTTCTCTGATGTCTGCAACACCGCCCGAACTGACCACTCCTATGGCCCACCTATGATCTAGACCGATCTCTGACTCCTATCTTCTGTTGCGATGGAGACTGGATATGGAGTTCAGACTCTTTGCTTTTTGCAAAGACATCCTTTGTGCTGCTGCTTCTGGAATTTTGCAAACCCGAGATTGATCTGTGTGGCATTCCTTGAGATCACCAGCAGATCTCCTTGTTCTCTGATCGCGCTTTAGCCGTAGGTTCTGTTGAGCGACCTCCACTTTGAGCAAAATCCGAGTATCTTCGACCTCGCTCTAATATTGGCTCAAACGCCATCTTGGTTGCAGGCAAAAGGGTTCAGAAGAGAGAGATTTATTGGAGTTTTTGTAAAATTTATCTGAGTTTTTGTCAAATTTATCTGAGTTTTGAAAAATTTATCTGTGTTTTGAGCAAATTTATATGAGTGTTTTTTTTTTAATTTATCTGAGTCTTTGGAAATTCTATCTGAGTTTTTTTGGAAATTTTATTTGTGCTTTTTAGTTTTATTTTTGTCTTTTCAAATTTAATTGTATATTTTAAAATAAATTTAACTGAGTTTTGGCAAAAATACATGATTTTTTTGCAAATTTTTCAATAATTTGGAAAATTGATTTGTCTTAGTTTTGACAAATGTGTTTGCGTTTTTTAATTTTATTTGCGTCTTTTGAAATTAATTTATGGCTTTTTAAATTTATTTACATTTTTTGAATTTTCTTTGGATCTTTTGAAATTTATTTCAGTCTTTTAAAATTTATTTGGATCTTTTGAGATTTATTTGCATCTTTTTAAATTTATCTGCTTTATTTTAAAATTAATTTTTTTTAAATTAATTTTTTTTTTGAAATTATTGTGTTTTTTGAAATTTATTTGCGTTATTTTGAAATTCATCTGTGTGTTTGTAGAATTTACTTGAAAATCTCATTAATAGGATTCCATTAATCGTGGCTAAATTAAATGGTAGTTGACCATTATTAATGGGATATCCCCACCAATCATGGGATATGATTTAAAGAAAGGGCAAATTGAACATTTCAGGCATGAGAAAGTGTGAGAGGGACATTTGGCTGCATGACTTTTTTTTGTAGACCGATTGCTTTAAAGTCACACTTTGAGGGACCTTCAACCAAAGCCCCCAAAATTGAAATCCTCCGTGTTAAAGGAAAATTAGTTTATTTTGTAATATTTTTCATCAGAAATAAGTGTTCAAACAGGCAGTTGCACAGAAAATTAGAATGATTTCCCTTGAAATCCTCCAATTGTGAAACACATTCTAAGGCCACGTCACCAAGATTTCTATGTCTTTTCAAGTCCTTCAGCCATCAAAATAGAACAGAGTCAATCCAAAATATGGCTTAAATATCAGGTTGCATCATTTACATGAACAAATGAGTGAGAACAAAAAAAAAAAAAAAAAAAAAAACCTAGTCAGAAAATAAGCCTTGGCAGTCAAAGATAGGTCGTGTGTGTGTAAATGAGTCAACAGAAATGCCTAAACCCATTGAAGAAGTAAATTATGGTCTTAGGCCACTTCAGACAGGTCTTAACCCATTCGGTGGAAATGAAACTTGGACCAAATCATATCAGTAAATGGCCTAAAATGGCCTCAGACATGGGTTGTTAATGTCTCAAATAGTGGGCTATTATGAGGATGCATATGGGCTATTGCAAACTTGGCATGTGAACTGCTTAGGTCACGTTTATGACTTGTGGGTGGCTTTTAAATAGGGGTTTGACCTTATGTATGATTTGGGGCTATTTTCAAATACAGCCTTGACATATGGATCGCTGTGGGTATGCTCTAATATTCGCCCACAAATTTAAGACATGGGCCTTAGGCGACCCTTTATGACCTCTGCTGAGTTGGACAGCCCATCTAAATTCTTTATCATATTAACTCAATGACCATTTGGTAGATTCAAGTTCAAATTCATGCCAATTTGCGTTTAGGTGGTAATCAAAGCCCTCTGTCATGACATCTATCAATGTTGAGAAATATATGGATGATCGATCTAACGGTGGAAACACCATAGATTATTCATCCAAAGATGAAATACATATGGGTCGTCAATCGCATGGTGGAAATGCCTCAGATTTTCGATTCAATGATGAAAAATATAGGGATCATTGATCTAACTGTGGAAACACCACGGATCATCGATCCAACGATGGAGAATATGCGGTTTCCAGTCATATGGTGAACGCACCTCAGATCGTTGATCCAATGAGGAAAGATGTGAGCTTTAATTATCTAACAGTAGAAACATCATAGATCACTTATCACTTATCCAATAATGGGAAATGTATTGAAGAGATATTAAACACCAAATGGTAGCCATTAATATAGTTCCATTCATCTTACTTTAAAGAAAGAGCAGGTCAAGGAGTAGAAGCAAGTTCCTTCTTGGATTAGGACTTCGTATTTTTCTTTGATTTAATGATATCCAATGCGAGAGATTGTCTCCATTTTTGCTCATACACCAATACATATTTCTAACATATAGAATGTCATGTGAAAATAGAACTGCTTTCTGTAACCACTCATAGGGCTATCAGTTGTGCCAAGCCTGAATGACCACAAAATTTTAAAACACAAGTGAAGGCCCATTTTGACACCCATACCATTAAGAATTTAATTTGCTACCGACCATCTATCAAAGAAATTGTAACCTCATTTATAGAACAGGATTTTGGGTTACTAGGGGAATGACATGCTCTAGAATTACTTATGCAGAAAGGTGGTTTTTCAGGTGTAGGAAGGCTAGCAGAATCACAAAGAAATGTAATAACTGAAGCTATAGTTGGTCTCTTTTTCGGGTCTTCTTGCACGCATAAGAGCCCCACTTGGATGCATTTCATAGCTTCTAGTGCATTGCATGATTCAGATAATGATGGGTCTATAAAATCCATGCCTTTCTCTTCATTCCACAATCGCCAAGCCTACAATATTTCAAGATTCAATTAATTTATAGAAAGGAGTTCGTTAACTAATATAAACAATAAAGAAATATGTTCTTACCTGTTTTAGAAGACCAAAAGAGTCCTCATCCTCACAGAATCTAGTGTTCTTCTTTCCACTTATGATCTCAAGTAGTATAACCCCAAAGCTAAAGATGTCGGATTTTGTTGAGAAATGACCTTTTATGGCATATTCAGGTGACATATATCCACTGTAATCCGCAATCCAAAATTGAAAACAGAAACTATAGTTATTACATGAAATTCAATGCATGTCTAGTACAATCTTTATAGTTATTAAGAGCTTTTTTGAGCCTACATGAAGACTTGAGTCAGTCTCATGGAGTTGTGTAGGGAGAAGCTCCATTTGAATGTGAAAACAATATCGCAGTTAGTCACTCAATCATGTTTTGAGCTTTTGATCCAGTAATTCAAAATTTGATCAAGTCAACTTGATGTGTCAAGTGCTTTGGAGTTTTTAAGCCGCAGTAGATTATAATCGACAATATGATGGAATAAATACACTAAAGGAAAAAATAAATAAATAATTAAATAAAGCACGCTTACTATGTTCCTATTACTCTTCTGGTATTTGCTTGAGTTTGGTTTCCTCCAAATATTCTTGCTATGCCAAAGTCTGAAATTTTGGGATTCATATCTTTGTCAAGAAGAATATTGCTGGCTTTTAAATCTCTATGAACAATTCTCAGTCTAGAATCTTGATGCAGATAAAGTAGCCCTCGAGCAATACCCAAGATGATGCCAAATCGTTTCTCCCAATCTAACAACTTGCTTTGATCTTGATCTGTCAAATTCTCAATTCAAATTAACAAAGGAAAATGTTAAGAGTAATTTAATGATGGTGTCAAAAATCAAATAATAATATCTAGGTGAATATATGGCCAAACCAAATAAAAAGAAGTCCAAGCTTCTGTTGGGCATGAATTCATAAACCAGTAGCTTTTCGTCTCCTTCAATGCAGTATCCTAGTAGCCGAACAAGATTCCGATGTTGCAGTTTTGCAATCAATATAACCTCATTTTTAAACTCCTCCAAGCCCTGTTTAGAATCATTGGCAAGCCTTTTCACCGCTATCTCTTGTCCTCCTTGTAGTGTACCCTGAAATTACAAATACCAAATACCACCATTGACATAGGTAAATAGACATACAAATCACGTTTTCTAAAATCACGAGGTTAAGAAATAGCACCTTGTAAACAGTCCCAAAGCCCCCTTGGCCCAGCTTATTTGAATTGGAGAAGTTAGTGGTAGCCATCCCTATGCTTTTGAAACTAAATATTGATATATCTTGGTTTTCTGTTCCATCTTGTCCAAAATCATGTCTATTTAGGGAATAATACAAACTTGCAGTACTTCTACTGGAACTGATCATTGACTTTTTTGCCAATTTTCGTCTATTTCCTGGTACATCAGCAAAAATCATTAAATAATGCTTAAAAATATAAATGTTGATTGAGTGCTTGATCATATCAAGATGAAAATGGCACTGCTAGTACCTTTTTTCTTGGCCATCATCCTCAAACGATAAACGATTGTGCCTAGGAGTAGCAGCACCGCACTGAAAGAACTTACAATGAGAACCACATGCGATGATTTCTTTTTATCTGAACCTGAAATTTCAATTTCTATTAGCAAATGGATATCACAAGGAATTTTGAATGCCACTAATGACATTGAGTCCCATGATTCTTTTTTTTTTTTTTTTCCATTTAGTAGGTACAGAGTTTAAACATGAAGTGATTATTGATCAAAAACAAGGTGGTGTTAAGATGTTCTTGGATTACAAAATATTCATCATTTCTTTTTTGCAATTTTAGCTAAATGTTAGCATTTGGTGCAATTAAAAGATTTTTTAGAATATGTTTCTATCTTTCAAGCTCCTGTCTTTTACCATTTAAAATGGAAGTGGTTCCCATGTTGTTGGAATGGTAAGAGTCACAATTTCAGTGGCAGAAAAGTTCTATTTCTATTTCTGTTCAAACCAACTCAAGTTAAGATAATGTTTCCTCGCATAAGACCACCATTCTTTTCTTCCTTTTTTTTTTTTTTTTTTTTTGCTGCTTAAAGGTGGATTTACATACCAAACAAACAAACAGAAAGGCACACAAAACCAAAGTAACAAAACCAACAATGAGAACGCAGACCAATACAACAGCAACTACTACGGAAAGAAAAATTCACTACCACAAAACCAGAAGACTACTAGCATCCCTTAATGAAATTTCATTGACTTCACTGGCTGTTTGGAAGAATAGGTTGACGGTGGATCCACCATTGAAAGAGCTTCCATCATATTGATGCAAGATGATGTTGATGTTCAAGAAGAAGATGCACATTCATTGGCAAATTTAACATAGCTTGATGAGTCCTAGCATCTCAGAGATCTTCAATGTATTGTTAATGAATCCCCAGTGGCAGAATTGTAGGGTATAGAGTAGGATTTTGAACATCCAACTTTGACCACCATTCAGATACTGAGATTGATAATGTGTACGAGATCTCATCTTTTGTGCTTCAATGTTTCTGTTGAATTGATGTTGTGATTGTGAACAAGCCTCCAGTCCTTGGTTTAAAATTGATATTTGATAAGAGCCATTGCTACAACCTCCCAGTGTTTTATTCCTTCTTTGTAAGAATATCTTTCAAACATGAAATTTTACTTTAGGTTTTACTTTAACCATTTAATTTATGCATGATCAATTTCATAGCAGGCCCAACTGTAACTGAAGTACAATTTGGCTCAAAGTTAATACAAGGACGCTAATTTGAGTGATTAGATGTGAGACCTAATGATTTATTTATAGCGAGGACATAGATGAATTAGTTGATCTAACTTGTTTAGCTCACTACAAATCAGACAAATCCAATAGCAAACCCAATGCACTTGTTCCATCAAATTTTATGATCAAGTTAAATCTAAAGTTTCAAATTGAAAACTTGAACGTGAATTAATCTAACTGCAAACTAAGTAGATATGCTCTCTACAATGCAAGAATGCACATTGTAGGTGTGAAAAGGAGCACAAGAAGATCCCTGTTTCATTTTTAAGAGAAGGAAAAGTTACTCAATTCAGAAGCCGCGACACGAATATAAAGATCGGTTGCTCCCCAATCGCTTTTTTCTTCCAAATTCCCTGCATCCACCATTCTCCCATACCACACAAGACATGTAGGAGCACCCCCATTACTCATATTAGCATAAGCATAAGCCCTGCAGCTGCAGTTGCTAGCACACTGAGATCTGCACTCCTCCAAACTCGAAGCGACTGCTGTTGACACACCATCTGGAAGTTTAATCTTCCCCAGTGGCACAAACCTGTCGTCATCCCTGCATCGCAATTGCACCTTACTTACACACCCATCCGACCAATTTGCCGAATCCCAATTCTCTGGGGATGCCACAGGCTTGAAGCCTGGCATGCACTTGCAAATGGGAGTGTTGTGATTGTTGCATGTAGCAAATGCGCCACAAGCAGCATAGAGGCTGCATCTATCGTTTGGCTGGAACCAGGACAAGCCCCATGACTTGGACTCATAGTGCCATATTTGGCATCTAATTTCTCCTGATGTGTCCATAACTAACCTTGTGTGATCATACATGGCTGAATATTCGAAGTAGAGCTCATCGTCGATGTGCCTGGTGATGAAATGAAATAAGAAATAATTGTTCGCATCAGGGATCTTGTTAAATGTTCGCTCATTCCAGTAACTGCTTCGCCAGTAAGGGACTGATCTTTTCCATATGAAGAACTGGTGTGAATCATGATTATCAATCCCAAACGAGAAGATTCCAGGAGCAGGGTCATTATTGTTCTTCCATGATCTAAGCATTCGGCTTTCACCTGTCTTTAAATTCAATCTAATCTTCATACCTGGTGTTAGATATGTTAAGCTATATTCAGGAGGTCCTTCTTAGAACTCAAAATAGATGTGATTAGAATTTGAATAGGTTTGAATTGGAGTTTGGATTATATCGGAGTATCAAAAAATAGTAGTTCTTAAGAGTTTCACCTGGTAGGAGAGTATTGGATGGATGATCAAAGCTCTGCCACAAGACTAGTCCTGAATTTCCATCTCTCAATACAAGATTTCCAGTATCCAACACTGCAGCACTTGTGGTGGTGTTTGATGATATCGAGATGTTTGTCGACCATTTGGTGATTTCTTCTCCATCAAAGATGACCAAATTTCCATTGTTTTTGATCGAGAAACAACCAGAAGAATCAGCAACTGGGTTATCTGAGTTGGCCACCCAGACGACACTTTGAACTGCGATATTGTGGTACCATATTCCAACATAGCGATTCCACGAATTGTTGGGGCTGAAGAAGCCCAGTTCAAAGATCTTCCCTGGTGATGTAATGGTCTCTCCATCTCTGATTGGTTTGGTAGGTGTTAATATATCTGCTGCAGTGAAAGATAGTGCTAGCAGAAAGAGAAAGGAGGAGTTGGGAAAATTACAACTTATTGGCATTGTTAAGAAATGCTATCTTTCCGTTGCTGAAGAAGATTGTTTGATAATACATACACACACACACAGAGAGAGAGAGGGAGCGAGAGATGTAAAGAACTACAAGCACATGTCAATGTTTCTGGTTATTTTATTTTTCGTGATTGTTCAAGCTACTAAGTTTCTCTTTAATTTATGTAACGCCATTGAATGTTGACTAAACTTCAACAGGTGGATCCATAGTTGAAGAACTTGCTCATTTGCCATGTCATGTTCACATAAATGAAATAAAAAGTTGGTCACGATTTCCTCAAAATAGTCAAGCATAAAATTTTTATTTGGACCCCATTGCTAGAAAGTATGAATTCTACTTGGATTGTACAGAAAGGAGTGTTAGTATGTTGAAACCATTGAATTTTGATTTTCAGATAGGAATGTCACTTACCAACTGTTCTCTATAGTATGAGATCGAAATCCTCTTTATCGCAAAATGACTTCAATAATTTTTTTAAAAAATTCTATCCATGATAAAAAAAAAAAAAAAAAAATATTGCACCAAATGATAAGAAAATATAAGATAATCAAACAGTAGATTTGGGTCGATTTTCTCACAATCCAAATGCAAGTTGGACAGCTTTATGCAACAAGGAGATTCCATGCTCTTAAGATTTCTTTTTCATGGGTGAGAGGAATCCTATATGCCTATCCCTTTTGTAGAAAATTGAAATCCTCTGTGTTAGATAAAATTAGTTGATTTTGTATTATTTTTTGTCAGAAATAAGTGTTCAAACAGTGAGATGCACAGAAATCTAGAATGATTTTCCTTGAAATCCTCCAATTTTGAAACACATTCTAAGGCCACATCACCAAGATTTGTCTTTCAACCATCAAAATACAAAAGAGTCAATCCAAAATATGGCATAAATATTGATTTGCATCATTTACATAATTACATGCACAAATGAGAGCAAAAAAAAAAAAAACCTACTCATTTGGCTTGGCCACATAGGACGTAGGTCCTACTATGATCATCAGATCTATTTGGACTATAAATGAGCCAAGAAATAGCTCCAAACATGGACTTAAAAGTGCCTTAAACCACTCCTAAACAAAAAACAAAAAAAAAAAAAAAAAACCACTGCTACACTAGTCCATATCTAGTCAGAAAATAAGCCTTAGCATTCTAAGATAGGTTATGTGGGGGGGAGTCTTAAAGAAATGCCCAAACCCATAGAAGAAGAAAATTATGGTCTTAACCCATTCGGTGGAAATGAAACTTGGCTCAAATCATATCAGTAAATGGCCTAAAATGGCCTCAGACATGGGTTGTTAATGTCTCAAATAGTGAGCTATTATGAGGATGCATATGGGCTATTGCAAAATTGGCATGTAAACTGCTTAGGTCACGTTTATGACTTGTGGGTAGCTTTTAAATAGGGGTTTGACCTTATGTATTATTTGGGGCTATTTTCAAATACAGCCTTGACATATGGATCGCTGTGCGTATGCTCTAATACTCGCCCACAAATTTAAGACATGGGCCTAGGCCATCGTTTATGACCTCTGATGAGTTGGACTGCCCATCTAAATTCTTAATCATATTTAACTGTGAATTATGAATCAACTCACCAATGCCCATTTGGTAGATTCAAGTTTAAATTCATGCCAATTTTCATTTACGTGGTAATCAAAGCCCTCTGTCATGGCATCTATGAATGATGGAAAATATATGGATGATCGATCTAACGGTGGAAACGCCATAGATTATTCATCCAATGATGAAATATATATGGGTCGTCAATCGCATGGTGGAAATGCCTCAGATTGTCGATTCAATGATGAAAAATATAGGGGTCATTGATCTAACCGTGGAAACGCAACGGATCATTGATCCAATGGTGGAGGTTATGCGGGTTTCCAGTCATATGGCGAAGGCACCTCACATCGTTGATACAATGAGGAAAGATGTGAGGTTTAATTATCTAACAATAGAAACATCATAGATCACTTATCCAATGAGGGGAAATGTATTGAAGAGATATGAAAGACCAAATGGTAGCCATTTATATAGTTCCTTTCATTTTACTTTAAAGAAAGAGAAGGTCAAGGAGTAGAAGCAACTTCCTTCTTGGATTATGACATCATATTCTTCGTTTTGAGCATTGTGATTTACCCAAGAAAAATCATAGGGAGATTTCTTTGTAACATTGATTTAATGATATTCAATGCAAGAGAATGTCTCCATTTTTGTTCATACACCAATACGTATTTCTACCATATAGAATGTCATGTGAAAATAGAACTGCTTTCTGTAACCACTCATGACTCATAGGGCTATCAATTGTGCCAAGCCTTAATGACCACAAAATCTTAAAATACAGGTGAAGGCCCATTTTGACACCCATACTATTGAGAATTTAATTTGCTACCGACCATCTAGCAAGGAAATTGTAACCTCATTTATAGAACAGGATTTTGGGTTACTAGGGGAATGACATGCTCTAGAATTACTTATGCAGAAAGGTGGTTTTTCAGGTGTAGGAAGGCTAGCAGAATCACAAAGAAATGTAACAACTGAAGCTATAGTTGGTCTCTTTTTCGGGTCTTCTTGCACGCATAAGAGCCCCACTTGGATGCATTTCATTGCTTCTAGTGCATTGCATGATTCAGATAATGATGGGTCTATAAAATCCATGCCTTTCTCTTCATTCCACAATCGCCAAGCCTACAATATTTCAAGATTCAATTAATTTATAGAAAGGAGTTCGTTAACTAATATAAACAATAAATAAATCTGTTCTTACCTGTTTTAGAAGACCAAAAGAGTCCTCATCCTCACAGAATCTAGTGTTCTTCTTTCCACTTATGATCTCAAGTAGTATAACCCCAAAGCTAAAGATGTCGGATTTTGTTGAGAAATGACCTTTTATGGCATATTCAGGTGACATATATCCACTGTAATCCGCAATCCAAAATTGAAAACAGAAACTATAGTTATTACATGAAATGCAATGCATGTCTAGTACAATCTTTATAGTTATTAAGAGCTTTTTTGAGCCTACATGAAGACTTGAGTCAGTCTCATGGAGTTGTGTAGGGAGAAGCTCCATTTGAATGTGAAAACAATATCGCAGTTAGTCACTCAATCATGTTTTGAGCTTTTGATCCAGTAATTCAAAATTTGATCAAGTCAACTTAATGTGTCTAGTGCTTTGGAGTTTTTCAGCAGCGGTAGATTATAATCGACAATATGATGGAATAACTACACTAAAGGAAAAAAATAAATAAATAAATAAAGCACGCTTACTATGTTCCTATTACTCTTCTGGTATTTGCTTGAGTTTGGTTTCCTCCAAATATTCTTGCTATGCCAAAGTCTGAGATTTTGGGATTCATATCTTTGTCAAGAAGAATATTGCTGGCCTTTAAATCTCTATGAACAATTCTCAGTCTAGAATCTTGATGCAGATAAAGAAGCCCTCGAGCAATACCCAAGATGATGCCAAATCGTTTCTCCCAATCTAACAGCTTGCTTTGATCTTGATCTGTCAAATTCTCTATTCAAATTAACGAAGGAAAATGTTAAGAGTAATATAATAATGGTGTCTAAACTCAAATAATAATATCTAGGTGAATATATGGCCAAACCAAATAAAAAGAAGTCCAAGCTTCTGTTGGGCATGAATTCATAAACCAGTAGCTTTTCGTCTCCTTCAATGCAGTATCCTAGTAGCCGAACAAGATTCCGATGTTGCAGTTTTGCAATCAATATAACCTCATTTTTTAACTCCTCCAAGCCCTGTTCAGAGTCATAGTCAAGCCTTTTCACTGCTATCTCTTGTCCTCCTTGTAGTGTACCCTGAAATTAAAATTACCGAATACCGTTGTCGACATAACCGAATAAACAAGCAGTTTATGTTTTCTAAAATCATGATGTTGAAGAACAGCACCTTGTAAACAGTCCCAAACCCCCCTTGGCCCAACTTATTTGAATTCGCGAAGTTTGTGGTAGCCACAGCTATGCTTTTGAAACTAAATGTCGGTATATCTTGGTTTTGCATTCCATCTTCTCCAAGATTACGTTGATCAACTGAATAATATGCATTTGCCACACTGGAACTGAATATTGACATTTTTGTCATTTTTTTTCTATTCCCTACTATACCAGAAAAAATCATTTTAGAAAATATAAATGTCAATTGAGTTTAAGATGACAATTACAATGCTTTTACCTTTTTTCTTGGTCATCATCCTCAAATGATAAATGATTGTGCCTAGAAGTAGCACCCCACTAACAGAACTTACAATGAGAATCACACGCAATGATTTCTTTTTACTTGAACCTGAAAGTTTGATTTCCATTCGCAAATAAAAAACACTGGGAATTTTGATGACTGTAGATGTGAAAATGAGGACAGGGAGATCCCTGTTTCATGTTAGAGAGCAAGAAAAGCTTACCTAATTCAGAAGCTGCAACACGAATGTAAAGATCTCTTGCTCCTTCATCTCTCTCCACTGCATAACTCCCTGCTGCATCCACCAATCTCCCATACCACACAAGACATGTAGGAGCACCCCCATTGCTCATATTAGCATAAGCATATGCCCTGCAGCTGCAGTTATGAACACACTGAGCTCTGCACTCCTCTTCACCCGCGGCTATCGCCATCAACTCGCCATCTGGAACTTTGATCCTCCCCAGCGACCCGAACCCATCTTTTTCCCCGCATTGCAATTGCGCCTTCCTCACACACCCATCTGACCAATTCACTGAATTTGAATTCTCTGATGATCCCACTGGCTTGAATCCCGGCATGCACTCACAAATGGGAGTGCTGTGATTTCTACAGAGAGTGAATGCACCACAAGCAGCATAGAGGCTGCATCTATCTCTAGGTTCGATCCAGGCCACACCCCATGAGTTGGATTCATAGTTCCATACTTGGCATATAAGTTCTCCTGATGTATCCATAACTAACTTTGTGTGGTCATACATGGAAGAATACTCAAAGTAGAGCTCATCACGGACACGCCTAGTGATGAAATGGAATAAGAAGTTATTGTTCGCATCAGGGATCTTGTTAAATGTTCGTGCATTCCAGTAACCGCTTCGCCAGTAAGGGACTGATGTTCTCCATATGAAGAACTGGTCTGAATCTTGGTGATTAATCCCAAACGAGAAGATACCAGGAGCTGGGTCATTGTTGTTCTTCCATGATCTAAGCATTAGCCTTTCCCCTGTCTTTACGTTCAATCTAATCTTCATACCTGGTATTAGATATGTTAAAGATATATTCACGAGGTTCGAATTAGGATTCAAAATAGATATGAATTAGAATTCGAATATGTTTGAATTGAATTTTGGACTACATCAATTTTATGAAAAATGCAGTTCTAAAGAGTTTCACCTGGTAGGAGAGTATTGGAAGGATGATCAAAGCTCTGCCACAAGACTAGTCCTGAAGTTCCATCTCTCAATACAAGATTGCCATTATCCAAAAGTGCAGCGCTTGTGGTGGCGTTTGATGCAATCGAAACGTTTGTTGACCATTTGGTGTTTTCTTCACCAGCAAACAGAACCAAATTTCCATCATTTCGGATCGAAAATCCGCCAGAAAAATCTGTAACTGGGTTTTCTGAGTTGGCAACCCAGACAATGGTTTGAACTGGGATATTGTGGTACCATATTCCAACGTAGCGATTGGACGAATTGTTGGGGCTGAAGAAGCCCAGTTCAAAGATCTTCCCTGGTGATGTAATGGTCTCTCCATCTCTGATTGGTTTGGTAGGTGTTAATATATCTGCTGTAGTGAAAGATAGTGCTAGCAGTAGCAGCAAGAGAAAGGAGGAGTTGGGAAAATTACAGCTTCTTGGCATAGTTCAGAAATTCTATCTTTCTGTTGTTGAAGAAGATGGTTTAATACATTCAGACAAACACACAGAGAGAGATGTAAAGAACTCTACAAGCACATTTTTAAATGTCTGATTCTCTGTTTTTGGTAGTTGTTTAAGGTTGCCACTTGCTAAAAAGGTTGCTACTTGCTAAGAGTGTACCGCCATCCAACGTTGACAAAACTTGAAAGTTGGATCATAGTCAGAGAACTTATCTGGATGCCGAGTCTACTCAGGTCCATAAGTCACCGAGTTGGGATGACTAGAATGTTTGAGTTCTTCGGATCAACGACCATTCACCTCGGGCAAATTTTAGATAGATTCACCAGAGTGCTTAGCATATGATATAAGAAAAGTCATCTGAAAAAATAAATCGACATCACGCACGAAGCACTTTGCCAATGATCTCTAACCTTATCCTACTTGCACGTGATTATGAGTTTACACTTAGTCTGTGTTTCATTACTAGAATTCCTGGGCATTTAAAATTCCAAAAAATTCAACATTTGAAAAACCACTTTAACAAGGATGATTTGGAAATCTCACTTGACACTGGAATTCCTGGAGAGGGATGATGGCATTCCGGGAGCTCAGGCAAGAATTTAGGCCATGAATGAAACAACGAATTTAGAATTCCAGAATTTGGCAGCATTTGAAATTCTCACACAACCACCAGACATGAATTCTCTGAATTCTAGTAAAGAAACAAGCCCTTAGTTTTTTATCATAAAAACCCATAGAATGAATAGAAAAATACATATCATTTCCTTGTAATAGGAAACCCCCATGCCATGTGGATATTTCGTTTCAGTGGAATTTCACTTTCCTTCTTTCCTCCATAATATGAGAACAAAATTCCTTTTATCGTGAAAAGTCAGTTCATTATTTTTCGATTTGTATGCATGATAAAACCATTGCACCATATGATAAGAAAATATAAGTTGCATTAAAAAGCAGATTCAGGTTTTTTCTCATTGCACAATTGCACCTTGACATTTTTATGCAACAAGAAGATTCCGTGCTATGAAAATTTCCAATTTCATTGGTAAGAAGAATCTTGTGTCGTACATTCTTACTTCTCTTATAGGAAATTGGATTCCACTATATCATGAAAATCAATTTATATTTTTTACCTTTTATCATGAATAAATTGCACGAAAAATCAAAATAATTTCTCTCGAAATCCTCTTCAATTATTTGTAGCCCTCCAAATAGAATAGATTCAATCCAAAATATGGCCCACATAATCGCTTGCATCACATGTGTTGTCTTGTGAGAGGCCTACAAATAAGACTGTCTTTCTTTGAACTGAAAGTAGGGGCTTGTGGGACGTTTAGGGTCACGTGCATAACGAGTACAACTAAGTGACTTGGTGGCGCAGACCTCAGGCTGGCCTTTTGGACATAACCCATGTTTCCTTTTTCACACAACTTTAGACAAATGACAATGTGGTAATTTAATTCCAAGTGGTTAGGACTATGGCTCCTCCCTCTTATGAAGTTTGAAGTTTTGGTGTCAACCCTCGATTCCCCCCTTTTCAGGAGCGAAGGTAGAATCCACTTGTGCTACCACCTAGGGGCCACAGGGGTTTTACCTGGCTTCTCTTTGGGCCCGGAGGGAATAGTCCAGCCCAAAGGATTGGGGGAACCCTTTGTTAGCCCAAAAAAAGAGACTACGTGTAATTTAAGGTCTCCATATGACATGCTGCCACGGAAATAAATTTTGGGTCTGGCCACAGGGCCCAATTTGACCAAAAGTGAAATTTGGGATGGGCTTTGTCGGCCCACTCGAGTTAAGAATGGATTCAAATCATTAAACCCATATGGAATTTGAGTTGGGCAAGGGGTTTGAAGTTTGAGCTTTGGGTATCTGAATGTACCCTGAGCAATTTGTATCCATTTTTTTGTTTATATAATGTAATTTTAACTTGTTACCACAATTTTCTGATACAAAACTTTCTACTCTGTAGGAACAAAAAAAAAAAAAAAAGAATTGGTAAAGAGGAAAAACTTTATTAAAAGAGAGAGAAGAAATCAGGAGGACAAAACAAAACGGGCCTCCAAAACACAAGCTAGGGAGAGCATTAAAACGAACCTCCCCAAACATCAAATCATAAGACCTGCTAGCACACCTATTAAAAGTTCTAGACACATAATAAAACTCCACTAGGGCATAATTATTCAAGAAACCCATACACTACAAAAATTAATATTAACTTTTAGGCTTATGAAATTACAAGCAAACATTGAGCTTAGAAACAATATGTAAAGAAGAAATGTAACCATCTATATTTTAAGTATACTTGATGTCATATAAAGCAAGAACAGGTTAGTCTAAGCAGTAATGAATTGGGCTATCGATGATCTTGGCCTGGAATGAACAAACTGAAAATTGAATACGTGATCCACCAAGAAATCCCAACCCAATTATTTCAAAGTTCAAGGCCCACAAGCACATTTATTAGAAGTCAAGAAAAACTTGTCTGCTATCTACCATCTAGCAAGGAAATTGTCACCTCATTTATGGAATAGGGGTTTGGGTTATTGGAGGAATGATCTGGTGCAGAAGTAGTACATATCTACAAAGGTGGTTGTTCGGGTGTAGGAAGCCTAGCAGAATCACTAAGAAACATAACAATAGAAGCCATTGTTGGCCTACTTTTTGGGTCTTCTTGAACACACAAGAGCCCCACCTGAATGCACTTCAATACTTCTTCTGCTTTACACGATTGGGTCATTGTTTGGTCTACTAAATCCATTCCCTTGCCTTCACTCCACAAGTGCCAAGCCTGCAATGTTTTCAAATTAAAAAACTTATAATGAAGGGTCCATAAATTAACAAAAGAAACAATCAAACTAGTTCTTACATGTCCTAGAAGATTCAACGAGTCCTCATCTTCACTGAAACTGGTGTTCTTCCTACCACAAATGATCTCAAGTAGTAAAACCCCAAAACTAAAGACATCGGATTTCACTGAGAAATGACCTTCTATGGCATATTTAGGTGACATATAACCACTGTAACAAATGACCCAAAAATCAAGAAAGCAACTATATTAAAATATAAAACTATCAATGCATGTCTTGTGCAATCTTTAGTTTAAAACTAAAAAATCCAACATAACCCAGCAGTTTATCCAGATGACTTTATTTTCTATTTCTTAACATGACTACAACTGGGTCATTTGAGTTTAGCCATTTCTCAAGAGTTAAGAGTTTTCTACCAATTATTTGCGTTTTCCACCATCACTTGGAATTGGATCAAGCCAGTTAGCTAAGTTTTATCAAATGCTACCGAGCCTTTTAGACAATGCTGAAACATACAAGTGATTAAGGTTGAACAAATCTATTAAAAAATAATACTTACTATGTCCCCATTACTCTCCCAGTGTTTGCTTGAGTTTGATTTCCTCCGAAAACTCTTGCTATTCCAAAGTCTGAAATTTTGGGGTTCATATCCTTATCGAGAAGAATATTGCCGGCTTTCAGATCTCTATGAATAATTCTCAATCTAGAATCTTGATGCAAATAAAGGAGTCCTCGAGCGATACCCAAAATAATATTAAGCCGCCTCTCCCAGTCTAACAACATGCTTTGATTTTGATCTGTCAAGTTATCAGTTCAAATAAAAGAGGAAAGTGTTAAGAGTAATTTAATGATAGAATTTAAGATCAAATAATAAGACTTAGGTGAATATGTACAAACCAAATAAAAAAAAGTCCAAGCTTTTGTTGGGCATGTATTCATAGACCAGTAGCTTTTCATCTCCTTCAATGGAATAGCCTAGTAGCCTAACAAGATTCCTGTGCTGAAGTTTCGCAATCAATATAACCTCATTTGTGAACTCCTGTAGGCCCTGTCCAGAATTGTTAGCTAGTCTTTTTACTGCTATCTCTTGTCCTCCTGGAAGTGTACCCTGAAATTATAATTTACATCTACCATTGTTCATCTTATAGGAAAATTGACATAAAAAATGAGTTTCCAAGAATTATTATCTTTAAGAAAGGCACCTTGTAAACTGCCCCAAAGCCACCTTGCCCAAGCCTATTTAAATTTGAGAAGTTCCCAGTAGCCATTGCTATGGTTTCAAATTTGAAAACTGGTATATCTTGGTTTTCAATCCCATCTCCAAATTGATTTGGATCTAATTTATCATATGCACTTGTAGCACGTCTTCCGAATATCGACATTTTCAACGTCTTTTTTCTGTTTCCTGGCTCACCGGGAAACTCATTAGATGATGTGTAAGAAGTATGTATTAATCAAGAGCTTATTCAATTTAGATGGAGGTACCCTGCTTTACCTTTTCTCTTTAATATTATCTTCAAGCAGTAAACTATTGTGCCAAGGAGAAGTGCTCCAATGAGAAAACTCACAAGAAGAATCACACGCAGTGGTCTCTTATTGCCTGAACCTGAGCAATCAATCTTTATTAGGAAACAATTTATGCTACAATAGATTTTGAAGTTTGAAAACTACAATAACAATGTTCCAACAATCTTTTTTATGTTTTAATTATTGGTATGTAAAGAGTTAAAAACAAGTTGGTCATTAAATCTTATTGGCATTTCAGAATAAAATTAAGTTTAATTGGCATTACAGAATAATCTACATTTTCTTTCTTATAGTTTTTTTTTAAAGTTCTTTAAGCGAAATAGGAAGCTCTTCAAAAAAAATGTTTGTAGCTAGCAAGTTCATCTTTACTATTTTAAATGGAAGTGTTACTGTTGTTATGATGAGGATACAAAAAATCACCATTTTTATCCCATTAGATTTGTCCGCCAATGCTGTTTGAACAAACTCAATCTTTGACTGTTTTCTATGGGCTAAGTGTCACATCTCGGTCCCGAATCACCCTGGCCTAGGGTAATCTCCGAGGTGTGCCACACGTACTCCCGCGTGCTGTACCTGTCTCGAGCCAAATACAACACACGAAGGAGAGAAAAAACAACTTTCCACATCCGTGAGTTAAATCTCACTAAACACATCAAAAGCAATTAAGTGTAGCGGAAGCTGTAATTCATTAGTGTGAGGTATCAAATTCCATCCAGTCTATTTAACAGTTCAAGTTTAATACAAAAGAATTATACAAGTATTTACATTGATTTACAAAAGAAGGGTATAGAAAAACTAAACAACATTACCAAAAGTATAAACAAAAGAACTTCTATCACCTAAGTGTGGCCCACACAAAATGGGGCTAGCCACACAACAACAGAATTCCAAAAGATGATTCCGCTCTCCGGGGAAGACAATTCACTTGGCCTTAGGCTCGGGCCACTCTGCTAACCCTGAAGGTACCTCCGGGGTAACCTTCTCTCCCTCCGAGGCCTCGATATGAGCGGAGGCTAAACCTGCGACTGTGACACCAAGAATAGCATCATGAATACAACGATTCGGCAAGTATAGGCATTAATAATAAATTACATGTTATATCAGTTAGCATTTATAAACACTTAATTAAAAGATGTCAATATCAGGTAACAACTAGGCAATCATGCCAAAATCGAATAATTTATGTTTTACAAATCAATGAGGGATACAACATACTAGTTGGCTACTACATTAAGCTCATCCTCTCAATAGAGAGCAAATCTAGTTGGGATGTTACCAGCGGCCCGGCCAAAGGCTATCTGGCTACCCGGTTCTGGAGTTCCGGTACTCCATATGATCTACTGCAGTGATCTCAATTAACTAAACCAAGTTTAACCCCGTCGGGTATCACGAGGTCGAAGCTCAGTAGTGCCAGACCAATCGGATCAAATAAATACAAATATAAGTAAGACTATTTTTACTTGAATCAAATCAAATCATTAATATCCCGACTTTTTCACATATAAACTTATTTGTCTCGAATTTCAATTGAACATTGTATAACCGTACAAATATAACGAAAGAAAAACAAAAAACAATTTATGTGTGTAAATCATTCTTTAAAATTGGAAGGTGAAAAGGAAAATAAATTTCAATATGCACATGCATTGATTAAAAGAATCAAGGATTATTTACTAGGCTTTCATCCTTCACCTTCTCATACGATGAGGTTTGGAAATCCGGTGCATAGCTATTTGTAATTTGGTGCCACTTATATAAGTGAATAGTACCGGTTTCTCCGAGCCTCATCCATGATAAGGTGTTAGAAGAAAAGAATAATTTTCGGGTAAAATAATCATAGCCTCAATAATTTCTCACATGGCTAATTACCATTGGTCAGTTGAACTCGTCCAGGGTGTCATTTTCTAGGGTCATATAATTCTCTTGGAGTCAAAATCCTAATAGGTTTCATAAATACTCACTAATTAGTGTTTGTCATATACAGGGTGCGAAAAGAAATAATTTTAGACAAACTTCCCGGCCCCACACAGAACCTGTGTCAGTCACAGAGGACACGTTCTGTGTCCATTGAACTTCCATCATCTATGCATACAACCCATTCAACAATTCTCAGATGGTTTCCTCCCAGATACTTCCCACCAACATAAAGTAATAAAAGTCATAAAGTCAGCCACCATTTCCTCATTCAATGCATTAAAATATACAAAAGTTCCTCACCCATTTCCTATTCCAGCACATGCATTGCATTAATATATATCTTTTCACACCCATTGAAACTCCTGCACTAGTGAACATACCACGTTTCATACCACATGCCCAGCACCATTTCACCCACTCATCCTACATGCCATCGTTACACGTGTAGTTTTCAATCCCACCTGGACACACTATGCACACCCATTATCATTCCAACATATGCACAGGTGAAATGCTCCCTGGGTTCATGTATACATGTGCACCCACATGTGTTGTTTCATTACACCATTCATCAATAATTCCCATCTCCTCTTAATCTTTCCAAATGAAAACCATTAACACCCTAAAATCAAATCCATGCCTTAATCATTCCCTAATTAAAATCAAAGAGGCTAATCATAGTAAAAAGGAAAAATAATAACATTTAATATCCAAATCAAGGAATAACATCACATGCATTACTTATTAAAGCTTATACTTGCCTCAATGGAGATTTCCAAGCCCTAGATTTAAGAAAATCCCAAAAGCCCCAAAAGCTCAAACCCTAACCACAAGAATCATGGAAAAGGCAAATAAATATACATAAACACTTAGGCACAATCTCCTTGCCCTATTGTAACTCAAAAACTCAATTATTTAGGAGCTTAGTGTCTACCTTTGAGAGGGTTTCAAAGTTGAAGGAGATGGGGAAGAGGAGAAGTAGATCTTAGTCAACAATGGAGAAAGAAGGATGAAGAAGATGATGATAAAATGATGGAGATGTAGCTAAATCCATTCTTTAGCCTTCCAAGGACCAAGCCTGCACTCTAGTAGTAGTAGAGAAAGAAGGGAAGAAAAGAAGTGGAGAGGAAGTAGTGTAGAGAGGAAAAAGAGATGGGAAGAAGAGGAAAAGAAGAAGTGGGTTTATATATATACAAAGGGTGAAGTAGGAGTTTTGCAAGAAAGTCCACAAGAAGACCATATTTTCATGTGAAGTCAAATGAATGTCCAAATACTCAATAGTTGGTCAAATGAAGAAGAGTCTGATATGAAAATCGTTGCACTCGTCAAAATACACGTGATGATGTCAAAATGATGGACAAATGATGAAAAACGCGAAAATCAATATTTATGAAAAGAGCCCTTGACTCAACTCAATTGAGTCAATCCCACTATAACTCACCTATATAAGGTGTAAAACCCATTTAACTCAGTCTATAAAGACTAACAGATGCTAATTACCATAACTAATAAGTAAACATATTTAATTTAGCTTAAATCATAATTAATTAGTACTAATTAGGATCAAATCAGGTCGGGGTGTAACACTAAGGCAGAGGGCTTCTTGTTATGCACTTGTGTGTGGAAGCGCAGATACATAATCTCCACTTTCTTAGCCCCAAAGAAAGCCCTGGTATAATTACACAAATAATCTTGACCCTGAACCTGTTTGATCTGGACCCTTGGCCAACACTTCTATCCACATATTAAATTTAATGCTGAATTCAATGTTATCTGTTCTTCATTGTACCTGCTCCATCCTGTTAGAATGGAAAACTTCCTTGTTTCAAAGAAACGGCTACCAATGCTACTTGGTTCTGCCGCTGTCAAATCATTTTAATATGAACCTATCACTTCTTTGAGGAATGCTCGAACGCTACACAGTTAACTATGCATTCCAAAGAAATCATTTGTTGATTAATCTTATATTCATTCACCCACAAATCTAAGCATCCAGACAGAAGAATTACGAGTTACTACTAAATAGATAGACTGGGCTATGAAACCACTTTAAGACTAGTCTTAGCAGTAAAAACTTGAACTTAATGGTGCAGATCTCTCTTGGTCAAGAACCACTGCGATCATAAGAAGATACAGAGAAAGGAAGCTGAAAGTACAAGAGAAAATATCTACAGCCTTCATTGAATTGATTGTTTTTGCCTTTCTTTCTTTCCTTTTTTTTTTTTTTTTTTGCTCTGTTCTTGTACCTTTGGGTTTTCAAACCTTATCATTTTTGTTACTAAGTTCTTACACATTGTTATTTATTGCCTTCTCATAGAAATCAATACTAATTAATGAGCTTCATTGAGATTAAGTTCTGCTGGTTGGATGCGGGAAACCATTGACAAGAACCCGTCTTTGTTCCTACGTGTCTATTGTTTGCAGAGAAACAGTCTAGAGTATCTTGCATGTATATATGCAAGATACTCTATTTTTTTGTTTATATATTTTAGGGGAACATATATTCTAGTATCTAATTTTTTGTTCCAATTCAGCGGGAACCCCTCCCATACATGTAGTCAGGAAATATGAGGACGTACTTGGATGCAGGAAGGCATTTTTTAGGCATGAAAAGTTGAGAAGGCAGTACCACTCCCTGGTTCTAAACAAGTAGGCCCATGTGTCTTATTTGGGATGAAGAATTAATGATCCTAATAAGAAAGTCTGAAAGAACTTATTCAGAAAATAAAATTTGAAAGAACTTACTTAATTCTGAATCTGTGACACGAATGAAAAGATCCCATTCTCCTTCATCTCTCTCTTCTATTATCAAATTACTGGCATCCATCAAATCTCCCAAACCAAACCAAACGTGTAGGAGCATCCCCATTAGTCATATTAGCGTACGTGTAGGCGCTGCAACTGCAGTTACTAACACACTGATCGCTGCACTCCTCTGCACTCGATGCGACCACGGACAATTCTCCATCTGGAACTTTAATCCTTTCCATCGACATGAATCCATCTTTATTCCCACATTTCAGCTGTGCCTTCCTCACACACCCGTCTGACCAATTGCCCAAATTCCAGTTCTCCAAGGATGCAGGCTCAAAGCCCAGCATGCACTCACACTTGGGAGTGTTATGGTTGTTGGCGTTGCAGATACCATATGGACCACAACCAGCATAAAAGCTGCACCGGTCTCTGGGTTGAAACCAGACTAGGCGCCATGAATTAGACTCATCATGCCATATGAAGGTTTGAATCCAACCTTTTATTTAAGCCTTAACACAAGCTAAGGTCCTTTCTCAGATTATTATATGCAATCAATAAGGAAATTATGCTAATCAATCACCACACAAAGAGAGGCACAAGGATTTACGTGGAAAACCCTTCTCGGGAAAAAACCACGGGTGGCAACAGCCACAGAAAGCAATACACTATGAGTATGAAGATTACAAAGAACTCACAAGACCTGACCCAGTTGAAACTCAACCTAAAGGACTGTGAAGTACTCGCCTACGACCCGCCGTTCACCTTCCACGTGCTTGCTTGAAACCCTCCTTGAATGCCCCTTCAAGGAGATTGAGAGAAGAAGAAGAATAAGAACCAGAACTTCAGTGCAGACTCCCTTGCAAGACTTGAGAGAAAGAATATAACTTGATACCCACTTGGTAATAGCTCTCCAGTCCCCTTTATAGAGGTTGCAAGGGGTTTTAGATTCGTGCAGGAGACTCATAGAAAGAAGGAAGAACTTCTAAAAGAAGTAGAGAACTTCAGCTTGAAGAGTCCTAAAGAATTCAGGACACGATACCTCGCTATAGCGAGCAGGGACCTCGCTATAGCAAGGTCATTCACTGGATGAGACAGAATAGTGTCTCGCTCAGTCTCGCTATAGCGAGACCATGTAGACAGTCAGTATAATTCCGCAATTCAGCACAGTAGGACTCTGCAGGAGATCTTCCAGTCCAAGAAGGAGTCTTTAACAAGGATCACACAAACCCAACAGAAGTCTTTCACCACAGTGGAGTTCCTTCACAGTCCTCATCTAAAAGAAATAGAAATTACAACTCAAGAGACCCAGAGTTTTGTCCAACCCATGAATTTGGCCAACACTAAAATTCTAACAATCTCCCCCTTTGGCAATTCATGGACAAAACTCCCTAGGACAATACAATTGATCTACCCAAAATACATTGAAAGTTAAAAAGAATCAGCACAAAAAAAAAAAAAAAGCAAATGTAGATCTGCATTGTCTCTTACTCAGTCTGAACTTCATGTTCTCTCCCTTGATCTGTCACCTTTCTCCCCCTTTTTGTCCATAATATGACAAAACTAAAAAATACGAACATGCAGCTTTCTTGTCAATTAGGATCTATAGCTCCCCCTCAATAGCAACTCCCCCTGAATGTATCTTCGTAGCAGCGCTGGGGGTGGGAGCTTGATCTCCTTGATCAGGACTCTTTACATGTAGCCACCCACACTTGTGTAGTTTGCTCTTTCAGTAGAGTGTGAGTAAACTCTTTAGACAAATCAGATTTTCTAACCCAAATTAGAGTGGTCTTGGGTGGAGAAAAATTCTTCCGCCATTGCTTGGTCTTAGGTAGACTTTGCAGCTTCTTGCAATGGGGACGAATGTGTCCTTTCAATCTACAATGGAGACAAGTGGAAGTGCGTGCAGCGCGTGACACATTCATTTTCTTGAAACTACTCAACACATTATTTGAAAGTGCAGTATGTGGAGTAGCATGTGCAATACTTGAAATAAAAATTGTTTTACCTTTAGTATTTGAAGTGGATGCACCATAATCATAACCGAGACCACTTCTGTCAAAAGGAGGCTTCTGACTACACAAGATGTTTGTAAGAATTTTTGAACCAGTATTCATCTTGTTTAGAGAGGCTTGCTTGACTTCTAGCTCAGACAGAGTGATCTTCAGTCTTCCTTGTAGATCTTGATTTTCAGCTTTTAATATCAGTATCTCTTTTTCAGTCTTTTCAAGTTTTTGACCATCGGTAGTCAAATTTTCAGCCAAACAGTTTTTCTAACTTTCCAAGAGACGAATCTTTTCCAGTGCTTGCTCTAACTCATTCTTTAATGTAGAATTTTCTTCTTGAGCAACTTTTAACTTGATTGAGACCTTTTTACCATACTTGGTCATCCTCACACAATCATTAAACGTGGAGTAATATTTTTCCTCCCAATCTTGTTCTTGACCTGACACCTCTTCTTCATAATCATTATCAGACATAGAAGGTCTAGCCAAGAACTGATTGAGTACCATTCTAGAAATATTGTAGGAAGAATAAATCCGAGTGGATCACACTTTTAGAATAAGCGAACTTGCTCTGATACCACGTGAAGATTTGATACCAACCTTTTATTTAACCCTTAACACAGGCTAAGGTCCTTTCTCAGATTATTATATGCAATCAATAAGGAAATTATGGTAATCAATCACCACACAAAGAGAGGCATAAGGATTTACGTGGAAAACCCTTCTCGGGAAAAAACCACAGGTGGCAACAGCCACAGAAAGCAATGCACTATGAGTATGAAGATTACAAAGAACTCACAAGACCTGACCCAGTTGAAACTCAACCTAAAGGACTGTGAAGTACTCGCCGACGACCCGCCGTTCACCTTCCACGTGCTTGCTTGAAACCCTCCTTGAATGCCCCTTCAAGGAGATCGAGAGAAGAAGAAGAATAAGAACCAGAACTTCAGCGCAGACTCCCTTGCAAGACTTGAGAGAAAGAATATAACTTGATACCCACTTGGTAATAACTCTCCAGTCCCCTTTATAGAGGTTGCAAGGGGTTTTAGATTCGTGCAGGAGACTCATAGAAAGAAGGAAGAACTTCTAAAAGAAGTAGAGAACTTCAGCTTGAAGAGTCCTAAAGAATTCAGGACATGATACCTCGCTATAGCGAGGTCATTCACTAGATGAGACAGAATAGTGTCTCGCTCAGTCTCGCTATAGCGAGACCATGTAGACAGTCAGTATAATTCCGCAATTCAGCACAGTAGGACTCTGCAGGAGATCTTCCAGTCCAAGAAGGAGTCTTTAACAAGGATCACACGAACCCAACAAAAGTCTTTCACCACAATGGAGTTCCTTCACAGTCCTCATCTAAAAGAAATAGAAATTACAACTCAAGAGACCCAGAGTTTTGTCCAACCCATGAATTTGGCCAACACTAAAATTCTAACACCATATCTGGCAATGAAGTTGGCCTGATGTATCCATCACCAGCCTTGTGTTGTTATACATGCCTGAATACTCAAAGGAGAGCTCATCATTGATTCTTGTAGTGATGAAATGGAACAAGAAGTCATTGTTCGCCTCCGGCTTCTTGTTATAAGTTCGCCTGTTCAAGTATCCACTTCTCCAGTAGGGAACTGATTTGTCCCATATGAAGAACTGGTCTGAATCATGCTGATCAATCCCAAATGAGAAGATTCCAGGAGTTGGGTCATTGTTGCTTTTCCATGATCTAAGCATTCTTCTTTCACTCGTCCTTAAATTCAATCCGATCTTCATACCCGGTAGGAGAGTATTCGATGGATGATCAAAGCTCTGCCACAAGGCTAGTCCCGAATTCTCATCTGTTAATACAAGATTGCCATTATCAAACAGTGTAGCACTTGTGTTGTTCGACGCAATCGACACATTTGTCGACCAATGGATGTTTTGTTCCCCATCAAACAGAACTAGATTTCCACCACTTCCAAAAGTGAAAACGCCAGAAGAATCCATAAGCGGGTTCTCTGCATTTGCCACCCAGACAACAGTTTGAACTGGGATCTTGTGGAACCATACTCCGAAGTAGCGATTCATTGAATTGTTGGTGCTGAAGAAGCCCAGTTCAAAGATCTTACTAGCTGATTTAATAGTCTCTCCATCACTAATTTGCTGGGTCTGTGTTATTGAATCTGCTGCAGTGAAAGACAATACCAGCAGCAGCAAGGAGATAATGAGACAATCACAGCCTCTTTGCATGATTATGTGCAAAAGAATCTACTCCTACTCTTAAAGAAGATGACACGACCCGAACCCGAGATTAAGATTAATTCGAGTTAACCCTGAGTCGTGTCGCATACTTATTCCCGTGAACTTCACTCACATAAAGTTCACAAGGGATATCAATTACACATTATGCGGAATATAACAAATATACATTGCTCATGTAATAAAATAAAATTCATTTACAATATGAACAACATTCACTTGCACATTGAAATACAATGCAAGGATTGAAAATTGTGAAACGTTTACAACACAAATTTCCATTCAAAAAGTTTCTTTACTATTTTCATTCTCCAAAGTTCACTTCAATTGTTATCACATCATTTCCACTCAACTAACCCTCCTGGAGCCACCGAAGTGGTTTCCTCCGCTGGCGCTGAGGCCTCTGAAGGACCGGCATGAGCAGCTGAGCCTGTAATGCCATCAATAACACTATGAATTTGACAATTCAGTAATGTATAAACAGATACATGATTGAACATCCAAATCACACAATTAATCTGTATAATTCAATGCTAGACCAATGCAAAGACAATTAAATTCTGAAGCAAAGAGAGTCTTTATTCAAATTTGGAAAAACTACAATAGCATGTCATTTCAAATCACATCTTCTTAAAAAAGAAGGAATCACATCTTCCATACCGAAGGAATCATATATTGTGGAATTTATCAGTGCCCGGGCTGGGGACTATTGACATCAACACAGAGCTCCTAAACACTCCCAAATCAACTACTGCAGCAGTACAGCTCTAATGAGCTTCTAGAAATCACTATGTAGTTCCAGACTCATGGAACAATACAATTTAACATTTAATTCCAACCGGTTACATTTTAACGAATACAATTCAATGTACAAATTCAGTTAAATAATACGAACCATTTAGGTGTAATTCTCAGTTGTTTAATGTACGTGTTATTCTCGACAGACATTGCAATTTATGTGTATTTTGTACATTAAAGCCCCCTTAATTAACACCCATGAAGGTAAAACAATATTAACAGCCTTGATTAAATCAATAGGCTCTTTTCTTACAATGCAGGAATTAAACCTCAATTTCTATTGGTTTCGATTAATTCACGATTCATTTTAGTTTCAAATCTAGGAATACAATTCTTGGAAAAATCCAAATATACTTAAAGCATATTTGATTGACCATTTGGTCAAACAAATTCCATCACTGATTAACTAAATATAATTTAGTTACCGGCTATAACACTAAATCTCCTTAATTAAAAGAAGGAAATTGAATCTCAATCGAAAAAACAACCTGAAACATTTGCTTCAGGTTCGCTCGAGTGGACTCTTGTTCGCTCGAGCAGACATCATCCAGAGAGTGAGCGACCCCTATTGTTCACTCTAGCGCTGACAGACAGTATCAAATTCGCTCGAGCGGATGTTCATTCGCTGGAACGGATACTACACAGAATGTGGCTCGCTCGAGCGGACTCTGGTTCGCTCGAGCGGATGCTTCAGAATTCCACTTCCGAAGTTCTCAACAGTTCTTCTTCTTCCAACCAATTCAGTCACACCTGCAAACAATATATATATATATATATATATATGGACCTCCTGTCTTCTCCTCAATCTCCATTTAAACACAAACATAACACTTCTATTCCATTTAGCCATCACTTTAATCAATTCCATTTATACATCATTCAATCAATCAACACATATAAATTCATTGATTCATTCCATTTCCAACAAAACAGGGTAAGCCACCACTATAAGCAAAATCAAATGAAACCTATACTCATAATAGCAACACAATCATATTAGCTGTTTACACTTGCCTCTATCTAAAGTTTGGTACAAAAACCCCTATCTTCTTAAGCTTGACTTGGTACAAAACCACTCAATTGAAACCCTAACACCATGAAATAATTCGAAACGAATCTCAACAGTTGTTTGAGATGAAGAAGGGTTTAAAGAACCTAATCGCAACTATAACTACATTTGATACTTCTTGTAACTCAAGAAAGAGAAAATTAATCACAACTTTTTTTTGTTGACCGATTCTCATGGAGACCGTTCGTAGGAACGAGTCTCATGCTTCCTTCCATTCTAGGAACTACTGAAATGGTCCACAACTTATCCAAAGTCTTCATCACGTTCATGATCAGTTAGAACTTTTCCCATGATCATCTGAAATAGTGGAATACTTGACACGTAGCCACCAAAAGCTTGATGGAAGCTTGGCTATAAATACTACGGTTTGGTCCCCAAACTCTTTAACTCAATCCCCTTAAGTATTACACCATCTAATAGAGTGAGCAGAGTTTGGAAGTGCCAAACAGAAGAGAAACAGCTTCCTAACGTGGATAACACCAATGGCTGGAGGTATCAATTTCTTGTGTATTTCAGTTTTATGATTCTAATTAAGTGTTTAATTCCGCATTTAGAATCGTCATTTTTGCTTACAGTTGGTATCAGAGCGATGTTCTATCTCTGTCTTGGTGTTTAAGGAGATGTTTTTTTTTTTTTTATCTCTATTTTGGTCGATTTGATTTGAAACAAGATAAGAAATTGTTTTTTTGGAGACCTTCTGTGATTAAGAACATAGTTTTTTCGTCAAAAACATCGTTCATTTAGTGGGTTCTGAAATGGGCCGATCGGCTGAGGTTGAAGACGACCAATGGAGGTCTGTAAACATGTTCCAGTATAGGTTCACCAAGCTGGACATTAAAGGGATGATGGAGATGCATCTGTGGTCATGAGACAAGTAATCTAAATGTGATTAATAGCTCTGTGACACATCAAGGATATTGAAATTACGAACCTATAGATACAGACCCATATATATGACATTTAGTTTCCACATTTAAGTGGTTTGGAAAGTGGGTTTATGGGCCCTAGCTTTGGGGCATATTACTGTTTTGCTTATAATATGTCTAACATGTTTATTTGCTTCAGTTTGGCCCACAATATAAGTTTTGCTTTTTTTTTTTTTTGCATATAATTTTTATTTGATTTAATTATGTACGATTTGGATAATTGTTGTGCAAATTTATTAATTATACTCATATTGAGTTTGCATGAATCAATTATTTCTGCTCTAAATTAATACATGCAATTTTTGGATGAGTATACATATATATTTAATACCATGAAATTAAATGTTATACATAATTTTTTTAGATTTTAATTATGCAATTTATAATTATTCTCATATTCAGTTAATCTTTATGTATAAAAGGTATAAAGTCTAGTGATCCATATAATTTTAATTAATTAGAGAATAGCCACAGCATCTTTAATTAAATAAAATTATATATTATGACTGATTAGGATCACATAAATAATATTTAGACATTAGTTGTAATTAATCATAATTAATATAATAATTTTTCCCACAAGAATTTTTATTATATTTATATGATAAATTAGGGTAAAATATCAAATTATTCATAACTTACCTACAGGAATTATGAATTAATTAAATAATTTGATAGTTTTATCATAAAGCTTAAACCAAAGATAGAATATATATATCAAATTATAATCATAATACACCCTTTAGAATTATGTATTAAGTAAATAATTTGATAAATTCTATCATAAAGAATAATTGAATCCGCTTGGATTAAAAATTTATCCCACAGGCAATTTTTATGTCATTAAATTCAGTTTTTAATGCATGATTTACATTGGTAAGCATGGAATTTTATTTTAGGCCTCAGTTTTAACATAAGCATGCATTTTATAATTTTATGCAGTTGTACAACCTACAAATTTCTCCAATGTTCGTTATGATATCCCTGAACTTAAGGGAGATAACTATAAGGTCTGGAAGGAGAGAGTTCTTCTTCATTTAGCTAGGGTGGATGGACATAGACTATGCTATTAGGAAAGAAAAACCACCAGCAACCACTAATACCAGCACTGCAGCGGACATCACGCTTTATGAGCGATGGGAGCGATCTAATCGCCTCAGCATGATGTTCATTAAGACTAGAATTTCTGCTAGTATTCGTGGTTCTGTTGATCAGCATGAAAAGGTCCGAGACTTGCTGAAAGCCATTGATGAACAATTTATCACTTCAGACAAGGCACTAGCAAGCACCCTAATCATGAAGTTGTCATCCCTAAGGCTCACCAATGTGAAAGGTGTGCGCGAGCACATCATGCAAATGAGGGACAATGTGGCTCAATTGAAGAAACTCGAGGTTGAAATATCGGAATCTTTCCTGGTGCACTACATCCTAAACACTCTTCCGCACCAATATGGACCCTTCAAAATCTCATACAACACACATAAGGATAAATGATCAATTAATGAACTCATGACCATGTGTGTTCAAGAGGAAGGGAGACTGGTGATGGAACAGGTAAAAAGCGTAATGCTGGCAACGCGTGGAAAGAGCAAATCTCAAGCCAATCAGAAAGGGAAAGGTAAAATACCTCCCCAAGATGGTATCAAGAAAGATTCCAAGTGTTTCTTCTGTAAAAAGAAGGGACACATGAAGAACGAATGTGCCAAATTTCAGAAATGGCTTGCGGACAAAGGTAATCCAACCTCATTTGTTTGTTATGAATCTAATATGGTTAATGTCAATATTAACACATGGTGGATTGATCCTGGATCAACAATCCACATTTCAAATTCCTTGCAGGGTTTGCAAAACCTAAGGAAACCAGTGGGAAGTGAGCAAAGCATCTTATTAGGAAGCAAGATAGGCTCGCATGTGGAAGCTATAGGAACTTGCTATTTAATTTTAAGTAGTGGTTTTGTTTTAAAGTTAGAAAAGACCTTTTTTGTTCCAAATTTCTCTAGAAGCTTGATTTCAATTTCAAGACTTGTACCTTTTCAATATTCCTTTAACTTTTCAGATTCATTATTCAGTTTATTTTATAAATCGGATTGTGTTGGGAATGGTACTTTGTCTGATGGTCTTTACTGCATTAATTTACAAAACAATACCACTTATGATTCAATGCATGTTCACACTGGCACTAAAAGATGCGTTATTAATGAGGATTCCTCTAAATTATGGCACCGAAGATTAGGTCATATCTCCATGGATAGAATTAAAAGATTAGTAAATGAAGGAGTACTTAATACTCTGTATTTTACTAATTTTGAGACTTGTGTGGACTGCATAAAGGGAAAGCAGACCAACAAGTCAAAGAAAGGTGCCAATAGGAGTTCAGACATATTAGAGATCATACATACTGATATATGCAGTCCAGACATAGACTCACATGGTCAGAAATACTTCATCTCTTTTATAAATGATTACTCACGATATATGTATCTCTACATGCTTCATAATAAGAACGAAGCATTAGATGCCTTTAAGATCTTTAAGGCTGAAGTAGAGAAACAATGCGGTAAACAAATTAATATCGTGAGATCAAATAGAGGTGGAGAATATTATGGTAGATACACAGAGGATGGACAAGCACCTTGGCCATTCGCAAAGTTTCTTCAAGAGCATGGGATTGTTGCCCACCATGCCTGGTTCGCCGGACCAGAATGGTTTAGCAGAAAGAAGAAACCGAACTTTGTTGGACATGGTTCAGAGTATGCTCAGCAGCTCCAATCTTCCTAAATCCTTGTGGGCTGAAGTAGTTAAGACGGCAGTGTATATATTAAATCGAGTTCCAACCAAGGCTGTTTCTAAAACGCCATTTGAATTATGGAAAGGTTGGAAACCGAGTTTGCGACATATGCGCGTTTGGGGATGCCCGTCTGAAGTGAGAATTTATAATCCACAAGAGAAGAAGCTGGACCCAAGGACCATTAGTGGGTATTTCATTGGATATGCTGAAAGGTCTAAGGGTTACAGGTTTTATTGTCCATCTCACAGCACTAGGATTGTGGAATCAAGAAATGCATAGTTTCTTGAAAATGACTTAATCAGTGGGAGCGATCAAACCAAGAACATAGTTTCTCAGAAGGATCATTCAGAATCTAATCCTTCACCTCAAGTGATAGATTGGTTATTGTTTACAGCACCCCTCAAGTTCAAACTGGTGTTGAACAACCAATTGTTGAAGTTCCACAAGCTGCTGACGACATTCCAGTAGATCAGGAGTTCAAGAGTTGCCAAGAACTTTTGATCAACAAGTTGAACCACATATTTCTCCGGAAGATGATGGTATAACATGAAGAAGATCTACTAGACCAAAGAGATCAGCAATTCCTGATGATTATGTTGTGTATCTACAAGAATTTGACTACAACATTGGAGCTGAAAATGATCTCGAAACCTTTTTACTAGCCATGAGTTGCAAAGAATCAGAATTATGGTACAATGCCATGAAGGAAGAGATGAATTCTATGAAGAGTAACAAAGTCTGGGATCTTGTTGAGTTGTCTAATGGTGTAAAAGCCATTGGATGTAAATGGGTCTTTAAGAAAAGAAAGACTCATTGGGAAACATTGAGAGATACAAGGCAAGACTCGTTGCTAAGGGATTCACTCAGAAAGAAGGAATCGATTACACGGAGACTTTCTCTCCTGTATCTAAAAAAGATTCCTTGCGCGTTATTTTGGCATTAGTAGCCCATTTTGACTTAGAGTTGCAACAAATGGATGTGAAAATAGCATTTCTCAATGGAGATCTAGAGGAGGAGGTTTACATGCAACAACTTAAAGGATTCCCCTCTAGTGATGGTGAGCAATTGGTTTGCAAGCTCAAGAAATCCATATACTGTTTAAAACAAGCATCCCGCCAATGGTATTTGAAATTTCATAATGAAATTTCAAATTCGGATTTGTAGAAAACGTTATGGATCAATGTATATACCAGAAGGTCAGTGGAAGTAAAATCTGTTTTCTTGTTTTATATGTGGATGACATTTTGCTAGCAACCATAAGGGTTTGTTGCATGAGGTGAAGCAATTCCTCTCTAAAAATTTTGATATGAAGGATATGGGTGAGGCATCTTATGTCATTGGCATTAAGATCCATAGAGACAGATTTCGAAGTATCTTGGGTTTGTCTCAGGAAACCTATATTAATAAAGCTTTAGAGAGATTTCAGATGAAGGATTGCTCACCAAGTGTAGCTCCCATTGTGAAGGGTGATAGGTTCAATTTGAACCAATGCCCGAAAAACGACCTTGAAAGGGAACAAATGAAGAACATTCCATATGCTTCTGCTGTCGGAAGCCTAATGTATGCTCAGGTCTGTACAAAACCTGACATTGCATTTGCTGTGGGAATGTTGGGACGATATCAGAGTGATCCAAGTTTAGACCACTGGACAACTGCAAAGAAAGTAATGAGGTACCTTCAAGGAACCAAAAACTACATGCTTATGTATAGACAGACAGACAATCTGGAAGTAATTGGCTACTCAGATTCTGACTTTGCTAGCTGTATTGATTCACGCAAATCAACATCATGATACATTTTTTTTATGGCCGGCAGAGCTGTATCATGGAGGAGTGCCAAGCAGACTTTGACTGCCACTTCCACTTCCAGTATGGAGGCGGAGTTCGTCTCTTACTTTGAGGCTACTTCACATGGTGTATGGCTTAACAGTTTCATTTCTAAGCTTAGAATTATGGATTCTATCTCTAGGCCATTGAGAATGCATTGCGACAATTCAGCTGCTGTTTTTATGGCTAAGAACAACAAAAGTGGGAGTCGAGGTAAACACATCGACATTAAGTATTTAGCCATAAGGGAATGTGTTAAAGAAAAGAAAGTGGTCATTGAACACATCAGCACTGAGTTAATGATAGCTGATCCTTTGACCAAAGGCATGCCACCGTTGAAATTCAAGGATCATGTAGTGAATATGGGACTTGGTTCCATTATACAATTTTTTAATTGTATGAACAATGTTATTTTAATGAAATTCTTAATTATTGTGATGTTTTTCTCATATTTATGTGCACCTAAATTTTGAGAAAATCTCATATGTGTTGGACCAAGAATGAACATAGGGTTTATTCATTAAGAAATTGTTGCCACATAAATTATAATATTTAAGAAATAAATACATAGTAATACATGGAAGGTAATACTCGTCATTAGAGGACTTATCGCCATGATTCGTGTATTTATTACTTAAATATAGATTATCGATGGGTTTAAGATGAGACATAAGATTAGAAGTGTGGACCAAGTGGGAGAACGTTGACCGATTCTCACGAAGACCATTCGTAGGAACGAGTCTCATGCTTCCTTTCATTCTAGGAGCTACTGAAATGGTCCACAACTTATCCAGAGTCGTCATCACGTCGTCATCACGTTCATGATCAGTTAGAAATTTTCCCATGATCATCTGAAACAGTGGAATACTTGAGACATAGCCACCAAAAGCTTGATGGAAGCTTGGCTATAAATACTATGGTTTGGTCCCCAAACTCTCTAACTCAATCCCCTTAAGTATTACACCATCTAATAGAGTGAGCAGAGTTTGGAAGTACCAAACAGAAGAGAAACAGCTTCGTAACGTGGATAACACCAATGGCTGGAGGTATTAATTTCTTGTGTATTTCAGTTTTATGATTCTAATTAAGTGTTTAATTCCGAATTTAGAATCGTCATTTTTGCTTACATTTTTCCCTTAAGCTTTGGCTCTAAGAAATGATAAAAACTCAATGAAAAAGGTGAAGCAACTCAATTTCCTTTTTAAAACTACTCATACAACTCCAACCTTGCTATTTGATGAAGAAAAACGAAGGAAAGAAAAGAGAACAGAAGTCCAAGGCTTTCTCTGCTGAAAACAATCGAATGAACTGAGTTTGGGTTCCATTGGAAACCTCATAAGTCATAAACAGTATTTTGCACATAAACCCATATATTATACATATTTCTAGTTTGAATCAAATTAAGACTCACTTGCTTCATTTGAGGTCAAATGAAATTGAGTACTTTATAAAAGTTAATGTACTCTTCAAAATACACTTGATGGTTTCAAGTTTTACCATATCCGACGAAATACGCATAAAGTTTTATTTACGAAAAAGTCCTTAATCTCTTTATTTGGGTTTAAAATCAACTCAATTAAGTCAATTCCATTCAAACTCATTCTATTATGCTTAATGCATTCTATTGTGACTAATTTGACCCATTTGGACTATTAACCACATTTATCTTGATTAATCATGCTTAATTTGCTTTAATCTCGGTTAACTCTGGATGGAGTGTAACAGACGATAGAAGATGAGCTGATATATCATATAAGAGAAAAAACAATGGCCTATGTTTTCCATTGTTGCTCTACTATTGTTTAAGTATGTTGGTTTGGATTTCATATTCACAGCTGCTCTACATTGACTATAACATTTAAAGATTTTTTTTAGGGTTTCAGCAAAAAAAAAAAAAAAAAAAAAACACTTTAGGTAACCAGTGGGCCAAAAAGAACACTTTAACCGACCTTGCACTAGATTTGTTATTTTGCCTGAAAAGGTGTTTTTTTTTAGGACTTTCAACTAGCGTCCCTAGGGACCCTAGTTTTATGAAGCTAAGGGTCCCTAGGGACCCTGTGGTGGACGCAAATTTGAACAAAAAAGGCGTTTTCCTCGAGTTTCACTGTCAGGGCTTCCATTTACAAACTAAAAGGTTCCTTTGCGCCCATTTCTCCCTCGAACAACTGTGATCCCCTCCAACATCCGCTTCGACTGCTGCTCATGCTCCTCCCCCTCTTACCAACTGTGGTCCCTTCTCGCATGTCTTTGTCGAAGGTTTTTGGCCTTTTCTGAGTCGTCTGAGCTGGATTGTCGTCTAGGTTGGACTCCATAGGTCATTCCCACCTCTTGAAGACCATTAAAGCCACATGCCTTTGTTTGGTGGAGGACATTAAAGTGCATATGATACTCCGTTTGGGGTAGAGCAATGGAAAAGTGAAGTTTGTATTTTGCCCTAAAACATGATTTTCTACTTTTGATAAACCCTTTTCATAATTCCTAGTTACATGTGACCATTTCTGCATGCATCTCATTGTCTTCTTCCCCACAGCATCCCATCATAAAAAAAAATAGACAGATAGAGATTTGATATCAAAGTTTTTGTGTTTTCCTTTTCCTTTTCCTTTCCAATATAAATACTTCTGTCATGATAATAATAAGAAATGTTGTATTTTTATCACGGCAATTGATCAAAAACCCATTGGGCCCTTTCAAGGGAAATAACAAACTAGATTGCTGACAACCGTGTGATTGGTCTAAGATTTTGAAGGTGACTGATATTTGTAGATCTCAAACCCAGTAGCTAATGACTTGAACCAAATGCTTCAAGCCAAGATAGAGATTGGCATGCAAACATCTTTGATAGGATTTTTTATATTTTTATGTTTCACTGACATTGATGTGAGAATAATATGGACCAAAAGAAATGTCAGCATATATTGGAATTTTGGGTTTTAGAGAAACTGGTAGATAACATAAAGAAAATGATTTGAAATGAGTTATGTGATTAGAAAGAACGTAGAGAATCATATATGATAAAAAAAATTTCATTTGATTACCACTTGGGGTTGTTGTAAAAAAAAGCAAGATTAATCGAATCAATGTTATCAGAAATAATTGTACCACTGCCAACGAATAGCCTTACTTACCAGTCAACTTCCAAATGGACTTGTGGTATTGAACAAATGTTCCTTTTGCAAATCGGATATGTTCAGTGAAGCGTGTTTGTTATTACTGATGTAATTAACTAATATGAAATGTTTTAATATTGTAGTATTCCTTCGGATGTTGATGTCCTAACAATATTACATTATGATGGTGATTTTCAATCTGATCTCAAACGTCCTCAATATATCGGCGGAATACAGAAGATGAGGCATCTCCCTAAAACCATAACATATAGTGCGCCGGTGAACGTAGCACTCAAAGCATCAAACTGGGAAGCAAGTGTAGAAGCCTTACGTATAAAGCACCTTCTTCAGAACGGAAGTTTTTTTTTCTCATTGATAGACATCGACAATGATGTAAAGGAAATGTTCAGAGCTTTGGGGACTTATCCAAGAAACCATAGAATGTTGTTCGTTGCAAGAAGGGGAGGCACATATGCTACCAATGAAACCCCAAAAACCAGGTTCGTACGTAGTGAAATTTATTTTTAATTCATAATTGTGTTTATATAAATCCAAAGTTAATTGATCCATGTGTTTTTTATGCAGAAACCATAAGAGGCAAAGAAATAAACATCAACGGGAAGCCTTGATCAATGAAATTAGGTTAACCAAAGCAAAAGAGTTTGTGATCGCCCATACACGAAAGAATTTCCACTATCGACTTGAATGAGGATTGCGATTTCAATTTTCCATCAGCGCCGAATGGTATGATAGGAAAGGAGGAACCAATCATTTGGACTTTAGACAATGATGCAACTATGAATCATTCTGAGGATGTTCATTACTCTGCAAGTATAACCTCCATTTCAAGACATACAAAAGAACATAGTTTAAACAAGGAGCAGCAATTTCATGGTCTGGACGAGTGGATTACTAGAGGGTTGAACGATGCAACCACCAAGCAAAACTTCCTCAATGTCGATGTCGTCAATCTCGAGTGTAGATCATGCTCGTGCCGCAGATGGGAAGTAATGGGAATCCCATGCTCACATACTATGGCTGCAATGAAAGTTCGGAATATTGATCCATATGATTAATGTGAGCACTAGTACCATATGCCCATATATCAGATGACCTATAGCGAGGGTTTACATGCAACCCGTGATAGAAAGCGGTGGGAGTCGTGCTCTTGCGAACGCGTTCTTCCCCAATTAGCAAGTAAGCAGCCAGGTCGGCCAAAGAATAATAGGGTCCGGGTGGAAAACCGCAACGCGTCAGAAGGGTTGTAACTTGCTCCAACTGTAAAGAGAGGGGACACAATCGGAGGACCCGCCGTAATATTCCCGCTGTTCAGTAAAGGAACCAGTTTTTGGTTTTTCGATGTCTTATGTTATATGTAATTTGATGGGTTTTGTTTATGCATGTTAACAACAAATGTCATCACATTTAATGATATTTTGTTTTAAATGTAAAATATGGCTTATTCTTTATGCATACGAACAACAATGTAATCAGAAGAAATTTAATGACATGTCAATGACATTTTGTGTTTTTTCAGATATAATGATCCATCTGTCTTCTTCTTGGTTGTTAATGAATAATTTCCCTCATTTCGTTTTTTTTTTTCCCTTGAATAAATCCAATTCAAGTTGGATTTCCCTCTGCATATAGTTATGTTGTAATGGACCTTATCTGCCCATAAAAACTACTTATGTTATGCACTTTGTCTTAATATGTAAGGGTCGCCAAGGACCCTAAATGTAAGTAATATAAGTTGCTAAGGACGCTGGAAAGGAAACAGATGTTGTTCAATGGGTCCCTAGCGACCCTTATCTATAACTAATATAAGTCGTACGGGACGCAGGGAAGGAAACCAATGCTATTCAATGGGTCCCAAGCAACTCTTACCGAAAACTAATATAGGTAGCTAGGGACGCTGGGAAGGAGACAGATGTTGTTCAATGGGTCCCTAGCGACCCTTATCTATAACTAATATAGGTCGTAAGGGACGCAGTGAAGGAAACAGATGATGTTCAATGGGTCCCTAGCAACTCTTACCTATAACTAATATAGGTCGCTAGGGACGCTGGGAAGGAAACAGATGTTGTTTAATGGATCCTTAGCGACTCTGACCAACAACTAATATAGGTCGCTAGGGACGCTGGAAAGGAAATCTGGGCTACTTTATGAGTCGTTAGGGATGCTGGGAAGTTTACAGAAAATGGATTAACAGCAAGTTTACAGAAAATGGATTAACAGCAAGTTTACAATTATGGCCTCATTACATCAAACATTAACTTCAACTTCAACAAATAAATCTCAACCCAAACAACAATCTCATTACATCATTTTCACAGAAAAAAAAGTTCATTACATATCATACATCAACTTTAACTTCAACACAAAAATTACATCCATATAAATTCCATCCAAACTTCGCGTTCTTTAGATATATGCAACATCCTCTAGTGTCACTGTCGCCTCGCCGATGGGAAGGTGAAATGTGTTTGTTTCCGGGGGCCACCGCTCCACCAAACCGGTAATCAATGCGTGATCTGTTCTAATCCACCTCATCTGTGCAAGGTGGTATAGTCCGGACAGACGAACATATTCTAGCTGCCTCTCGTTTAGATGCCATGTCCCATAATCAGGATTAGTCGGAATGCATCTATAAGTACCAAGCTCCTGTCAAAATGTAAAAGAGAGCACGTCAAAAACCATGCATTGATATTCAATTAAAAATGGTAAATGGTTGAGCAACGTACAATCCCACTATATATGGCTGAACTAATATGTGTTTCCTGCTAAGAGAGAATATCAACTGTGGAATTTTCATTTGCATTGTTGCTCTCTGCTTCAGACATCTGCCAGTTACAACTAAAAGCAACAATATTAACCCATAACAATATTACCTCAATCATTCCAACAGTTCTCCTAAAGGTGTTTCTAATAATCTCTTGAAAGACCAATTAGTCCAACAAACATGTAAAGCATACTTTAATCATCATTAAAAAATAGTAGTTAAATAAAAATATATATAAATACACCTCATTGATTAACTAGCATTGTCAAAGGCAAGCAGAAATGGAAGAACAATTAAAGTAAAAAAGCAAGAGCTAACAACCAGTCAATCAAGCCAAGCCCTTCTATTTTCTTACTACACATCCTGCCACAGAAAAAAAATGTTGCAAAGATTGTAGTTCTTTAATCTATAGGCTAATTCCATTCTTCAAACATTGGCTATGTTGTAGACTTGGCATGTAACCCAGAAGACCAAGATGCCATTTAATGGATTTTTTTTATTAGGATACAATTTGTTAACAGTCCTAACAAGAAGATGTGATGTCCGTTGATCAGATGATTAGGAGTGGGGCCCACATCTTGGATGGATGGAATTGAGTTGTGTTCAACAAGTGAAATGGGCCTGCAGATTCATTTGTCCACCTTACTCCTCCTGATTATTAAGCAATTTCTCTTTTTTTTTAAATGATTTTTCTTGTGATTAATGCGATTATCTTCCTCAACTGCAAACCACCTCTGCTATATCTTTCTTCAATTACTTCAATTGATGTGATGGTCTCAACAATCTCTAACTCATCACATGACTTGGGTATATTTCTGGGTTGGCGAGATCTTGGTATCAGTTCCCCCAAACAGCTACTAACCCGCTTCCTACTTAACAAAGAAAAATAATACCATCCTAAGACAAGAACCTGAACATCACGGGTGTAAAATTATAGAACCCAAGTCAAATCTCGGTGGTTAGTGACCATGAATGGTTGGATTGATCATAGGAAGATGACATAAGATCATTCTCATGTGATAGTAAAAATGTTACCCCTCATGCAAGAGTGTGTGTAAGAGAGAGAGAGAGAGAGAGAGAGAGAGAGAGAGAGAGAGAGGGAGCTCACTTTTTAATATTTGTTGGATAGATAGGTGTTAGAGTCCTAACTTCTGATGTAGTTTGATTGTAGAACTCTTTAGTTCCAAAGCATAAATAATTCACACCTGCCCAGTTACTCGAGCTTATAAGTGTGTGTTTGATTGGAAGAGTCTGTAAAATTCTAGTTCAGAGATTTTTCAAATTGGCAAATGTTGATGGCTAATCAATCTCTCATGAGTATTTGGAATTGTATGGTTCAAGAATTTCAAAGGTGAAAAAAAAAAAAAAAAAGCCAAGTCAGTACACCCATGACACACTCTTCTTTTAATAATCCCCATCAAACACCTTTTTGTCCAACAATTTCTTTGTAGATGGAGTTTTGCTGAAAGAGTTCTACTCTAAAATAGTAGGTGTTTGTTCCACTAAATTGTTTGAAATGGAGTTGATTTTTTTTTTTTATCTTTTTTAGGCAGAGTTACATTTTGTTTTTAGTTTTACTGCTAACATGAGTTGAGAACTTCCTCACATGAGGGAACTGTGTAAGGTGCACGCATCTATGCACTAGGTGTGAGTATTTACTATGGGGAAAATCACAAGAAGGTTGCAATAATAAGAACCTTTTACTGTCAGGATTCTGATAGTTTAGGTGAGACACCTCTCCTCATAGAAATAAATGATTCCTAATTATAGTGAATGGAAAGTGACTTTGGTAAAGTATATAAGTGTGCATTTGTGCATAGGCCCTGGAACAGCCAGATTTCCATTTCTGACCTCCCTATAGAAGATTTCAGTATCCTCACAAGCACAAAATAAACTGTAGGATATCCACTGCACCAAATACATGAGCGCTGAAGGCGCCAGACTTCCTTCCAATTCCACTTCTCTGTCTTTGCACAAATGCACCCTCAAAGTTGTTATAATAGGCATTTTCTTCTACACCAAAGGTTCCCTCAAATTTCTAAATTTTCAGATCATATGATTTATATGCATGTCGCAATTGATATGTATTGACCACCATGTCACTAATAATTCAAAAACCTAACAAGGCCAAGAGGATAGATTAACATTTTTCCTTTTGTTCGAAACCCATTTAAAATCATTATTAGTGATAGTTGAAACCTTTAATGATAAATACACAACTTTGTTACCGCCTAGGTTCTCAAAAATAAATCCTATTTTGGACTACACATGTGATCCCTAATTTACATGAGCATTTGTCTTTGACAACCAGATCATGCATTTGTATTTAGCAAGTGATTCAGAACCAGAAACAATATAAACCAGATTATGCATTTGTATTTAGCAAGCGATTCAAGACCGGAAACAATATAAACCAGATCATGCATTTGCCTTTGGCAAGCGATTAAGAACCGTAAACAATAGAAAGTAAAGCATGCATCTGTCTATGCCCATTGAAAAAAAATATTTTAGGGTCCGCGATTCTAGATTGGTCTACTCAAACAATCAACCAAAAAGTGTGCAGAAATATATAATATGCAGCAGAAATAAAATCAACAAGCACACATCACAAGGACACCAAATTTAAGGTAGAAAACCCTAACTAGGTGAAAAACCACCAACCCGAAATGGATCAAATCAAGCACCATAAATCTCGTAATTACAAGAAACTCATATCTCTTCCCTAGATATCCCCTACCCAAGGACTGAAGTTACCTTGTGTCGCCTCACGCTTCAACGACTTCATACCGTTGATTGCAACAGATTCAAACTAGCACTTGACTCCTCAGATCTTCTCGCAGGAAGATAATCTTCTACAAAGGATGCAGAATAACTGACTCTAGAGAACTTGGCAGCACAACTTCATAAAAACTCTAGAGAAAAATTCTCTCAATAATAATCTCTAACTCAGAACTTTGAGAGGTGAGGTGTCTCTTTACAATAGCCTTTTAGTCCTTTAAATAACCCTTGGTTCGTACTTAAAGTTTCCTAAGTGGATTAGGAATAAAACAAGCAGTTTGAGCACAATCAGAATATCAAGTTTCCAATTTCAGCCCACTGTCCACGCCAGGTTCGCTCGAGCGATCTCTTCGTGCGCTCGAGCGGACCAACCTCTGTTTCAGCACTGGCCATCCTGACTCTGTTCGCTTGAGCGGATGTGATGGTCGCTCGAGCGAACCCCATACTAGTTGATCCGGAATTTCAGCACTTTTTCTCTAGCAGACTTCTTCAAATTCCTTCAGGCTTTCTTCTTATGAGTCCTTCCAAACTACTAACTTCAAAGGCTTTTTCTAAATAAAAAATACAACTCAAAGACCTAGAGTTTTGTCCAACCCATGAATTTAGCTAACACTCAAAAACCTAACACCCATTGTCTTTCAGAAAAGACAAACGCCATTTTTAGGGCATTTTTTTTGCTATGAGGGGTATTGTTACACAAGAAAGACGAAGGCCCTTTTAGAAAGCTATTTTAGAGTGGAGAGTAGATATTTGCCATGAGGGAACATTAACCAAACCAAAAGGCATGGAGACGCAATAAGGGTTTGTCCTAGACAACAATCCAATCAGAAAAGGCTAAAGGGGAGCATCATACCTTCGACAAACCTTCTACAAAGACGTGTGGGAGGGGACCACAGTAGGTAGGAGGGGGAAGAGCACGAGCAGCAGCCGAAGCGGATGTGGGAGAGGACCACAATTTTTTGAGGGAGAAATGGGCGCAGAGAAACCTTTTAGTTCGCAAATGGAAGCCCTGACAGCGAAAAACGAGGAAAACGCTTCTTTTGTTCTAATTTGCTTCCACCGCAGGGTCCCTAGGGACCCTTAGCTTCATAAAACTAAGGTCCCTAGGGACGCTAGTTGAAAATCCTAAAAATAAAAAAAAAAAAACACATTTTCAGGCAAAATGACTGATCTGGTGCAAGGTCGGTTAAAGTGTTCTTTTTGGCCCACTGGTCACCTAAAGTGTATTTTTTGGTAGAATCCCCTTTTTTTTTTTTTTTTTGGGTCTGAATACATTGACTATAACTTCAATCACTGATAAAATAAAGAAATTTACATGATTCAGGTACAGATGATCTTGGTCATGCGGGGCCGCTGAGATTCTTATATGCTAACCAACTTGTGGGGGACCTTATGTCATGACCAAGCAAGAAAAAATAAATACAAATGGACCATACATTTGACTGAGTCCTAGTCCCAGGCCTGAAATATAGGCCTGTGGGTTGGAGCTAGGCCTGATTATTAGTAGCAATGGCTAAATTGGTCTGGTCCTGAACTAGCTTTGGCAAACCGAGACAGGTCCATCAGAGCTAATCATCCTTCACAGGTATGATGAGTGTGTCAAAAATCAAGCTGATCTAATCATCTTAACCATGTATTTAAGGACCCAATTTAAAGTTTGTATGGGCTCTAGTGACTAAAATGCAAGCTACCAGCCAGTTTCCCACCTGGTCTCAACTATAAAGTTCTCATGTGATAGATTTCTCCATTAATTTGTAAGATTAATAACTTCAGTGGGCCACACATACAGACTGTGCAGATGGGTCATCCAAATGCAGCTCATATCCATTCACGCTTTGTGTAATATCAGAATGTGACAATGAGGTAACAGCAATGAAATTGCTTAATGTTTGATTCATTCAATCAAATACATAACGCTATGTCAAAATCATTGGTTTCTTCTAAGTTCTAGACATTCAAATGGGTACTGTGGTCTCTCATTCTTTATGATACTCTTAATTATTATGCTATTTAAATGTTTAATTCAATGGGCCCTGTTAGATTTCCAGAAGAAAAAATAAGATCCTCATGGAACATTTTTTTAATTAGATTCAATAGGATAAAGGGTTGTATATAATATAAGGAGAGCAATCTTAATGACAAGACTGAAAAACAGAGTCTTAAGACTTTTATTTTGGGCAAAAAGATTTTTAAACTTAGCAAAGTCAAATCTTGGAAATTTAGCAGCATCACCCATCTTTGGTGGGTCCCGTAAAATCAAGGTCTAATCAAGAAATCTTGAACCCAAAATCCATTGATTATTAATGAAACTCAAGGAGGCTGCATTTTCAGAAAAAATCACCTTAGCTTTATCAAAGGAAAGGATCCTAACTTGGGAGAAAAAATATGAAGAAACTTCAAATTCAAAATTTAACGTTTCTCACAATTATCTCTCGACATGTCTATTCTTTTATCTTTTTTTCTTTTTTGTTTTTTTAGGTTTTTTCGTGTAGCTTACTTGTAGAGATGGCTTTCCCCTTCCCCTTCCCAAAAGCTATGATTCTCCTCATACCTTCTCCATGCTAGGTGAAACGACAAAGCGGCCCAAATTCAGGCCTCCTTAAGTGTGCACCTTATAATCATTACATTTGCACGGGATTTGATTCTCATGGATTTAAAGAAACTCACTTTTAACATGAATTCACTGTATTAAAAAATGATTTATGGGGTGTATGGATAAGTGCATAATATAATATCAACAAGTTTAAATATTGTAAGATTTCATTATCATAAAATAAAATAGTGTCATATTATTATATTGTGTCACTTATGGTGTTTGGCAATCTTCACAGATTTTAATATACATTTGAAGTGTTTGACAATTTATAAAAAAAAAAAAATATTCCTCACATGACAATGTACCAAATAAGAAATGGAGAGAATATAATCAATTAACCCAACACAGGATCCACTAATTAGTAATCACAGGTGTTAGAAATCATCGTAGGACCCATCTATTGTAAAATAAAATAAAATAAAGCATTATTGTTTAATTAAGGTGGGTCCACCAAATATTGGTAACTATACTATAATACATCTAATGGTGATTATCACAAATTGCCCTATCTAGCTTTTTTATAAGAACTCATTGTGGGACTCATTTGATGTTGCTAGTCATATTAACACTAGAAGAGCTATCAAATAGTGGAACCCATTTAATCATGGCAAAATGATGATTACAACCACAAAATTCAATCTTGGTAACCATGGGACCCAGCTAATTTTGGTAGTATGGGACCAACCTAATGTTGGTAATCACAATGAAAGCCCCAAGCTTGACATTTTTAGGACTCATTTGATGTTGGTAGTCATATTAACACTAGGAGAGCTATCAAATAGTGAGACCCATTTAATGATGGCAAACTGATAATTACAATCACAAAATTCAATCTTGGTAATCATGGGACCCAACTAATTTTGGTAGTATGAGACCCACCTAATGTTGGCAATCATAATTAAAGACCTGAGCGTGACATTTTTAGGACTCGCCTAATATTGATAATTAACAAGGGCTATATAATCATGATATGGCTAAAGGATCCCACATTAAATTTGTAAGCACTGGGGCCAATCTAATAGTGAGACTCATAAATGTTAAAACTTATATTGTGCCATTATAATTAATGGTTGCTCATGAAGTACTCTCCAATAGTTTTTACTCAAACTCTCCATTCGTATTTAAAAAAGATTTTTTAAAGATTATTTTATATAACATAACCTTGAATAATGTAATATGAAGGTTTTTGGAAGAAAGTAACATATTGTATGATACTTTCTAAGTTATCCAAGCACCTTATTTTTAGGTAAATAGATTACATTGTAAACTAGTAGATAATATAACAAAATATCTTGAAATATCTCATTTCCAAACACCCCCTTAGCCAACCTATTAGTATGGATTTGAATTTCTAAAAATTCAAAGGAACCCATTATGCCATGACATGACAGCTGGAGGGATTGGAAGTCATTTCTTCATCACACTATCTATTATAAATATGCCACATGCAGAGGAGGAAAGCTAAATTGTAAGTGTAATTTATACAACATGTTTAATTTACACGTGATTTTTATAAATAAGCTAAATTGTATAGCTTCAACTATTTACAACGACAAGAAAATCCAGGTGAGGAAATCACTCGTACGAACCTATTTTCAAGAACTCATACTAAGTAGGACAGATTGATCATTTTTTCTTTTTTATGGTTATGGATATCTTACTGCTACACTCATTTTTTATATTTCGTATCATGTATACAGTTGAGTTATAGAAGCGCTATGGTTGAGTGTAAAATACATTTGTAGTTTGGAGGAATAACGAGGTGATTATATGAAATGTTTTTTTTTTTTTATGTATATGTACCCAACTGGTTGTAGAGAGATTTAAATGCTCTCTTGTTAAGGGGAGACTTTGCTGAAATTTTTTAAAAATATTATGAATTGAGATTTTCCTTATGCTTGTTATTAAGCATTCGTTTTGTAGGATGCGGTTATAAATCAACATGAGGCTAATAGATCTCCTGCACAAATTGATCTAGACAACGACCCGGTTGCAAAGGTATTATTCATTTAGTTTTCTTGTTGATAATAAAGTCTTATAGGCGTCAATTTCATATTTGTCTAAGTATTGGTGTCATTTTCTTTTATGTGTGCATAGGTCATCAGACATGATTCTGGAGGACATGTGCATGGCTTAGGCATGGGTGTTTCTCAGGGGCGGACCCAAAAAATGGAACTAGGGGGGGCCAAATGAAAATTATTGAAAGAAAGTTCTAACATTTTAGGGGGGGAAATAAAAAACTATAAAAAATTTAGTGGTAAAAAATAACATTTTGAAAACTTAAGAGGGGCCGGGCCCCCCTAGGCCTACATGTAGGTCCGCCCCTGGTGTTTCTAAGACTAGTATCCGTCATTCTACTCCTTATATGAGAGCTTTAATAGACGGGCAGTTATCACATGAAAAGATTGAGAGCAAAATGACACAGTTGATGGAGGAGAGTGGTGGCCTACGGAAGAAAATGGATGAGAGCTGAAACAAGCTCTATCCCAAGGTGGGAGATGTTGTCATCCACCCATCATGGGAGTTGTTCTTAGGTACAATGTTTATATTCCATATATTCTAGATTCCTAAGATTAAATAAATATTTGGATTGATGAAGTACTAACTCCATTTACTCCTAATATTTTTGTAGGCTCATGATGACTCACCACATCAACATCAAGAGACATGAACAAACCAAGCAAATGAACAAACTGGAATGACTCATCATTGATTGGTACATTTGCTGCAGAAGGATGTTCTTGTTACTTATCGGATAGTGATTGGGTCGTCTCTTGAGTAGCCATGATGTCATACGATTGTCGTGAATGAGATCCTCAATTATTCCATCCAGTTCGTCAGCGGAGATAAAACTTTTGGAGATTTCACTTTCAGCAATATCATTGATTAGCCTGTGTATAAGACTTTAGATTAATTTCACTTCATTTTTTTGCATTTTCGGCTTTAGTTTAAATGATTTTGTCTTGAGACGGCTTCATTTGAAGCATTTGGGTTTATGTGTTGGATTGAATTTAACTTTAGTGAATTTAATTATGGTAATTGATCATTATTCGTATCTAATGTGTTATTGTTTGTATCTAATGGATAGGTGATTATTTACATTTATCGAATGGATGATTATATGAAATCTATATATAGTGTTGTGATCTAGGGCCTAGGAGAAGATCAAGCACACGCACAAGAATACAAGAGATTTACGTGGTTCGGCTTTTGGCCTACATCCATGAGGAAGACAGGAGAATATCACTATGCAATCAGAAGAGGTGTATATTATAAAGGCTCTTAGCCTCTATTTATAATATCAGCCCCAAAACCCTGGTACACTTAGAACAGACTAATTCTAATCACAGTAGACTTATAATAGACCTACTTCTAATCAGAGTAGAACAAGCATAGTACCGTGACCAAGTCAACCGAGACTATTAACTTCTAACTCAATATCACCGGATTCTATTAAGCCTTACAAGTCAACATATAGCTACTTCTCAAATTTAAAAAGAAAAAACAAAACAACAGCTACTGACACTTGATAGTTTGAAAAAGACTAGATGCTTCATAAAACGACGGCTTTTAAAATTTGATAATTTTAAGAAAAAGAGATTTCAATAATAATTTTAAAAAAAAGATGGCTCTCATAATATAAAAAAAAAGTGTATATCATAATAAAAAAGAAGAGGTGTATATCATAAAGGCTCTTAGCCTCTATTTATAATATCAGCCCCAAAACCCTGGTACACCCAGAACAGACTAATTCTAATCACAATAGATCTATAACAGACCTACTTCTAATCAGAATAGAACAAGCATGGTACCGTGACCGAGTCAACAGAGACTATTAACTTCTTACTCAATATCACCTGATTCTATTAAGCCTTCAACATATAGCTACTTCTCAAATTTAAAAAGAAAAAACAAAATGACAACTACTGACACTTGATGGTTTAAAAAAGACTAGATGCTTCATAAAACGACGGCTTTTGAAATTTGATGATTTTAAGAAAAAACGATTTCAATAATAATTTAAAAAAAAAATGGCTCTCATAATAAATAAAAAATAAAAAATGAGAGTCACTGACACCTGATAAAAATGATAGCTCAAAACACTTGTTTAGGCTCACACTTCCGCGACATCTGTGAGCACTTGTTTTCCATAAGCTACACCAATATTAACAACGGCCCAAATTTGGGCTTCAGTTTTTCCAATTAAAAGGCTGCTCCAAATACTTGTTTCTCACGACCTTTGTTGTACGCATTGGCGCCAAAAGCATTTAAGAAACATGTCACTGACATGGGGCTTGTAATTTTTCGTGATAAAGATTGTTTCTTCATAGACACTATTTGAGGTTGATCATATTTCAACTGATATCATATAATTTGGTTGACGATTTCATCCTCTTGCTTTATTTTATCTAATTTATGCACATGTAATGATTTTTAATATAGAAGATATGAGATTTGACCATTTAAATGTAACCAATTTAATAGGATGGTCATAAAGATGATCTTATTACCTTTATTAAAAACTTGGTACGTGAGGATTGTTGATGAGTATAATACAAAGATGGAAACATGTCATAATAATGATGTGTAACCATCACGATTCGCTTTGACAGTTTTCCATTTGAGCACTACATGAAGGCTTAACACAAATAAGATAGGTTAGTAACATTTAAGAAGATTTGGTGATCACAATAACCAAGGTATAATGAAGTAGTGAATGTGGTCATGTGGACCAAGTGGGAAAATATTTGCAAAGAAGAAAAAGGTGGCATAATATACGAAATATTGGACTTAAGTGTGGCCCAATGACCACACGCCCATGTGGGTCCCCCACTTTAGATGACCATTTCTCATTAGGACTCCTAAATTGGGAAATCTCCTTTTGGAGATATCTTTGGTGTTTTGGTAAAGTTGCTAACATGATAGAGTTTTCTATGCTAAGAGAAGTTTTAATCTTGATTAAATTACCTCAAGATGGGAAGGGAGTTAGTTGTCTAGGAAAACCTATATATAAAGTTGGGGTTACCGCTCCTCTATACACACCAATACATTGATTGTCCTATCGAGATTACATAGAAAGGCAGTAGTGGATGAGTGTAATAAATCCCATTCAAAGGTAGGTATACATTTAGATAACAGATTTACTTTTGGCTATTAAATTGATCCTATTAGGGTATAGATCCGGTTAAAATTATGTTAGTCCCAAATTAGCAGAAATTGCTTCCATTCTTTTGATCTTCTTTTTGTAATGGTAGAAACACCCCTCATCTTCTTTTAAGTTATCTTATCTCAATCTCTCTCATTGATTGTGCATGTTATAATTCCTACTAACTTTCCGCATTCCATAGAACATTACTCTTGTGCACCTTTTGGAAATAATTTTTCATGGATGAAATGCGGAAATCATATTAGCTATAGCTTTTCCATGGAATCAATCATGGAGAAAGATGTTGGAAGGATTGGGAGAGAAAAGGAGAGACTAGTGTAGGTGTAAAGAAATTTTGGTGATGGGTTTGAAGAAAGCATAACAAAATGTGGGTTTTGGATTTTGGTTAGACTAAGTATTGGGAAAGAAAGGGCAGGGCAATACTTTCGGGCCTTATTTTTTTTGTAGAAGTATGGTCAAGTTTATATACATCAGGGACAACTTTGAGAAAGTAAAAAATTCTATTTGAAAGAAATCTTCAATATTGAGAACATTGGGAGTTGATCTTGGTGATTAGAGGGACCATGGTTATGTCATCAAATAATGGAATCATTTTGGGCCCACCTTTAGTTGGGTTGTTGTCTTGTATTCCGGTTTAGTCGGGTAAGTTTGTCTAGGTTAACCAAGACCGAGGATCATGATCAAGGTCAGGGGTATTGTAGTCATTATGTATGGGATTCTCTTGGGGGCTAAGAAAGACTTTCTCGGAGGCCAAGAAAGCGGAGATTATATATAATGTTGTATTATGGCCCTAACTCCCTGGGATTGAGAGGAGGGGAGAATGATAGATGATGTTTCTCTTTCCCGTGGACATAGGCAAGGTTGCCAAACCAAATAAGATCATTGTGTTTGTGTGTGTATGACTGCTTGATGGTGTTATTGTGTTTGTTCATTGTGGTAGACCATCGATCATGAGTATTTTCCATTGCGCCGCTTTCCCCAATAAGTGGTATCAGAGAAAAAAGTTAGGAAGAAACATGTAAGAGAGATTACTTGTAACTCTAATAGAAAACAAAAATCACAATGTTGCTGGAAATGGTTTGAGCATGTAAAAAGAAAATTAGATACAACCTTTGAAAACATTTCAAGATACTAAAAAATGGAAAGACCAAAGCAAGACAATTTATGGAGCAAGGAAATATATTATTGTTTTGGAGTCATTAAAAACTAGGCTGCAGATAAGACTAAGTGAAAAAGTAGAGCCTACAAGGCCAGTTCAAGGATAATGCATCGATGATAATGATGATGATTATTGATCTTTGATCCACCTTGTTTACATATATTGAAGGGCGACTCCAACATGATTTCATCATTAAGTGATTAAGGTTGATAGGGATTATAGCTATTTTAGGTCAATTTGAAATACTCTTTCACTATTAGGGCTGGTAAAGGGTGAGAGCATAATGGTTATTATGATACAATAGCAACCTGTGAGAGTTGTGGGGAGGCCATTTTGTTCTCTTTGTCTGTCTAGTTTCTTATAGAGCATTTTGTATATACCCTCCTAAGGTTTGTAAAATTTGTAAATAGGCCCATGAGGTTTTAGTATTTGTAAATAGGGCCCTGCCTTTTCTTTTTAATACATTTCATGTCCCCAAAATCAATATTCCTAACAAGAACCGGTAGCCACAATGAGATCTATCTTGGATTCTTACATAAATGACAGCTCTGCCCTTACATCTGTTAAACAAAATGAGTATATTATTATTTATAAAAATATCATTATTTTATCTCAAGTCCCAATGATTTCTCTTAATAACTATCTCTTGCACATAACCAAGGGTGGACCCAAGTATAAGGGCATGGGGACTGAAGCCCATACCCATATGTGAGAAACGTGTTAAATCCCCCCTCCCCCCTCAAATCCCAAAAATTAATATATATTTTTAACATTTGCTTCTTCCCTAGTATTTCTTTCACATAGTGCCAAACACCAGCCCCCTCGCAAGATCTAAAAATTTTTTTTTTTTTTTTTTTTTTTTTTTTTTACATTTGCCCATTCCCCCAATATTTCTTTTACACCCCCTACACAGGATGCAGAATCATGTATTTTAAAACTTTCATCAATTCAACGGTGGATCATGTATGGATTGGATAAATCTAACCGATTATAAGTACAGGTGTTGATTGTTATCATAATCAATTTGGACTTAAAGAACTGAGCCTTGTAATGATTAAAAAAAAATAAAGTTATGTAGGGTTGTTTTCTCCGGCCCACTAAGTGCAATTGTTAATATTACATGCTTTATAAAAAAGAATTTAGTCCAAACTTTTGAAATTATGCAGATAAGGATACAAGGGATGGACAAAAGTGTCATTTCACGCTAAAAACCTAGTTAGAAGACTATTGATTTTGGGGGCACAAAAAGTATTAAAATAAAAATACAGGGGCCTATTTGAAAATACTAAAACTTTAGAGGCTTATTTGTAAATCCTACAAACCTTAGGGGGGTATAAACAAAAAGCTCTTTCTTATATAACCCTAGAAGTGAATAGAGACTCGAAAAGAAGCCCTTTGTGGAAACTCAATAATTAATATACTAATACAAACATCGAAGATCATTGGCCTCCTCACACATTGTTGACACCAAAAAAGTTACTATGTCTCCTCAACATCAAGAAGCCTCGTGAAGCTGCATCCTGCTACAAAACAGGCGAAGCTACTTCAAGCATCAGATCTTGTTAGAATCAGACAAAAACTGCAAGATCCTTCAAGGCAGCCAAAAGAGGGGTACACCTGAGGTTTCGGGCCATTCCGACATCGTTTGGCCTAACTTCACTACTCCGACAGCTAAACAAGCGCTCCTGGCGGCAACATCATCGAAGCCACCAAAACTTCAATCAAAGCCTATGGATGACTCCAGAATGTCTCCAAAGGGCTCCATGCCAAATTTCAAGTCAAACCGACAACGTTTGACCCTCCATCAACGCTCGAGCAGCAAAATCAAGCCTCCCGGCGGCAGGAACCACCGAAGCCATCACTCATCAAACAAAGTACATGAGTGGCTTCAACATGCTTCCAAAGGGCTGCACGTTGAATTTCAGGTCATTCCGACAACGTTTGACCAGGTTTCGATGCTCCAAAAAAAAAATCAAGCCTACCGGCGGCGGAGCAACCCGGGACCATGACATCCAAAACGGAGCAGATGGAACGTCTCAAAATGACTCCAATAGGCTCCCCGTCAAATTTCAGGTCAATCGGACATCGTTTGACCACATATCAAAGCTCGGCATTTTTCCCACAGCAAAATCAAGTCAAGCATCGATGGGACCCCAAACGACTTCAAGACTCAAATAAAAGCTCATGGTTGGTCCTATCCACTGCTCAAGAAGCTTCACCTCAATTTTCAGGTCATTCCGACATCGTTTGACCTAGTTTCAACTCTTGACGGAAAATCGGCTACAAAGTCTTCGGCTTTCCCCAAAAATAGGAAACTTTGTGCTCCGATTTCGCATGGGTTCTCGTCAAGTTTTCTCCAAGAAAATCAAGTCAATAATTGAGGAAAAATGTCAAGAAAAATAAAGAAAAAAGAAAGAACAAAAAAGACAGAAAAACGGCCTAAAACGATGCTCGGCGACCAAACGGGCCAAAGCCCTATGGTCGCCGGCGACCCTGCAAATCCGGGTCACCGGATTTTGCACCAAATGCCCCATTTTTCGATCCTTTTCGCGTTTCGGGTACTCCTGCCTCTGTGATTTTCTGAAAATCCAATGTTTGATGCTTGAAAACGACTGATCTTCACCGACATCTCAGATCCGCCGTCAAAAGCATGAAATCATCACCGATCGCTCCAAGATCGTCAACCGGCTTGACCAAAAAAGTATACTTTCTGTCTGACCGATCGTGAAATCAACAAGACAGATGTCACCGGCCCACCAATATCAACCAATGTCTGAAATTGCATTGCAATCCGACATCAAACAATGAGTGGATCCACTTGTGATGATCACAAGAAGAATCTCAAAAGACGCAGTGCGGCCCACGACTCTTCACATGCCCTGGCGACCACTTAATGTCGTTAATTGACCCGTTTATGACAACTTAATACGGTCATTAACTCATTATTTTGGACGGCCCAATCAGATTTAAGCATTTGGGAGTTACAAATCCAAACAATCATGGCATTTAACCCATGAAACTCCCATCATCATGAAGATTAAAGAGAATTAAAAGGCCACTACCCTTCAACGGCCAATCACAAGCCATGAAAAAAGAGTTACAAAATCAACTTGTAACTCCTCATCAATTCTCTCATCATGGCCATCAATGCCCATAATCACCTCATGGCTACCAAAAGCCTATAAAAGGAGGTTCAAAAGAGGGAAATAAAAAAAAAAAGGATCGATACACACATCAACTTGAAATTCTACACTTCTCCCGAAGAAATCCAGACGAAGTCCTACTGCTTTGCTGCAAGAAACACCACAAGGTGATCAAAGTCCCTTGGGGGGACACCCCTCCCAAGGTCCCCTCCTTCTCCAACATGGCCTCAACGCGGCTTTTCAGCCCGTTTACTTGGTTTTTCATTGGATATAGGACCTCCTCTTGGTCTTTGCCCTTTAAAAACCTGGGTTTAGGAGCCAACCCGAAGAATCAAAGCATCAATCGTTCTCATTTGAAGGACGATGGCGAAGTCCATACATGACTTGCGACCGTCGATCTCAATGTATCCCCACAATCTCCTGAGAAGTTAGATCCATTTTCTTCCTTTTCTATTGTAGTTTGTATTTCTTAAAGAGACAAAAAGAAATCACAATTCCTGTCTTTCATGTTTGATGAGTTTTGTAAAATCGCCTTTCACGGCAAAATCGCCTTTTACGGCAAACAAACAAAAACGCCTCCTACGGCATTCTAAAAAAAAAAAACTTGTCTCTTTTCTTAATATTTATGCAATTTGAAAAGTTAGAAAAAAAGGATTGATTTCCTTTCTATTTGTGAAGGTGAATCTCCGGATCATCACCATTCCAAATTCCAAGTAGAAAGTAAATCTGGCATACCGGTACAAAAATGTTGATACCCGCGTTTTTCCTCTTCCGCCGAGACCCAGGTCAGCCCCTGGGGTGCGGAAGGAGAGGACGAAAATCCGAGGGTCCATCAAGTTGGCATACCCTCGGATTTCCGTCCTCTCCTTCCGCACCCCGGGGGCTGACCTGGGTCTCGGCGAAGGAGGGAAAACGCGGGTATCACACATATGACATACATGTGCGTGCCATAACCTCAACCCAATCTAGCCCCATGTGCACGTGTGGTTACCACCATAATTCTCCCTTTTAGCCCAATTATTATATATGAAAGTGGCTGAATCCAACTGAGAAATCAGCCTCAATTGATTTTGAGCTTCACTAATTTATTTTGACTCATAAGCCACGTCAGCACATTGAGTTCTTTAGTCTTCTAAAAGTTAAAAAGGTATAAGATGATTTATTGTACTTTCTAACTTTTAGAAACTAATTAATATTTTTATCTTCACATTTGTGTAACACTATTTACACAAAAAAAAGTTCAATTTTAATATTATATATGATGCAAATGTTATCAACTAATTGACCATATAAATGTCATCGATTTCTTGTCCGTGTATGCCCGTGCTTAGCACGGGCATATTTTGCTAGTTCTTATATCTGAAAGAGACTGATTTCAATTTGAAATCAACTCCAATTGATTTTGACCATCCTACATAATTTTGACCGAGGGACCATCATTAATCCCAATACATAATTGTCCTTTAATCTTATTTAATCTAATTAAATTCAATAAAAATTTCATTTATTGAATGACATTTATTGTTGCAGCTAATGATAATGTGCTATTCGATCTATGATGCCCAAGGACCAAGGTAGATCCAAGTAATGGAAAAATCCTAAATTTGAATCTATCTATTATATTTTTCAACTTAAATAAGTTTTTAGAACTTATAAATATATTAATTTATTTTCCAACTTAACTAATTATATTATTTGATTAAGACTTGTTGCTATAATAACTTTTCAGCATAAAGCTTATCATGAAGAAAGATAAGTGGTGAGGATTTTATCAATATTATTGATTGAAAGGTGGGTCAAGCAAACTAAAACCGCCTGTCTTGAGTCGAAATCCAGAAACGCATAACTATGTACCCCGAATCCAACTACAAAACCCGCTTCTAATTGTAAAATATCATATTTTAAATTTCTTCTAAATTTCTCGATCTCATCTCAATATAATATATACAAAAATATCATAATTCAAGTTTCTACTAATATTTCAGAATTTTTATATTAATTATTTATTTAAGTTTTCAATTGTGTGATTTCTAAGAAAGCCTATTAGTTATTCTATGTTTCATGATTAGGACACAGGGCATAGCATCCTCTCTACTGGTGATTATAATTGTAAGCATATAAATTTTTTATTTTTTAAAAATATTTTTATTTTAGACTTTCGATAATATAAACGTATGAGATCAAAATCAATTCTTCTTATTTCTATCATAAGATTAAATGATTTTTTTTTTTTTTTTTGTATGACTTCAATTGCCCGTGCTAAGCACGGGAGCATTTTCAAACACATAGAAAGTTCTTCATTTTTCCATGTAGGGCTAATAAACTTCTTCGTCTCCCTCAACTGGCCCAGACAAGGAAAAAGGGGAGAGAAAAGCTAAAATTAAGAGAGTGGGGTTGGCCATGGTTTGAAGTCCAAATCACAACACAAAGACTTACAAGTGTTCAAATCCATGTGTTTACATTTTTTCTAGTTTGTATAATGTAATTGTAACTTGTTACCACAATTTTCTGGTTCAGATTTTCAGATATTTTTTTATTGATGCCAAAAAAATTATTGATGCAAGTGTTATGCTTTTATGCTAAAATGTCAAAAAGAACATGAGAAAAGAGGATTAGCTGCCATTTCACCAAGAAAAAAAGTTTTCTACCACTAGGGTATAATTATTTATAAAACCCACTCTACAAAAACTACTACTAACTTTTGGGCTTATGAAATTACAAACATTGAGTTTAGAAACAATATGTAAAGAAGAAATGTAACCATACATATTTCTAGTTTACTTGATGTCATGTAAAGTAAAAACAGATTAGTCTAAGAAGTAATGAATTGGGCTATCAATGATCTCTGCCTGGATTAATGAACAAGAAGTGAATAGGTCTGCCAAGAAATCCCAACCCTATTAATTCAAAGTTCAGGGCCCACAAGCACAATTAGCCCAACTCATGAAAAACTAATCTTCTATCGACCATCTAGCAAGGAAATTGTCACCTCATTTATGGAATAGGAGTTTGGGTTATTGGATGAATGATTTGGTGTAGAAGTAGTACTTATGTAGAAAGGTGGTTGTTCAGGTGTAGGAAGTCTAGTAGAATCACTAAGAAACATAACAACAGAACCCATGGTTGGTCTGCATTTTGGGTCTTCTTGAACACACAAGAGGCCCACCTGGATGCACTTCAACACTTCTGCTGCATTGCATGATTCGGCTATTGTTGGGTCCACCAAATCCTTTCCCTTGCCTTCATTCCACAAGTGCCAAGCCTGCAATGTTTTCAAATTCAAATGATTTATAATGAAGGGTCCATAAATTAATAAAAGAAACAATCAACCTAGTCCTTACATGTCCTAGAAGATTCAAGTAATTCTCATCTTCACTGAAACTGGTGTTCTTCCTTCCACAAACGATCTCAAGTAGTATAACCCCAAAGCTAAAGACGTCGGATTTCATTGAGAAATGACCATTTACGACAGATTCAGGTGACTGTAGTAAAATATGAAACTCAATGCATGTCTTGTGCAATTTTTTAGTTCAAAACTCAAAATTCCAACAAGACCCAACGGTCTATCCAAATGAGTTTATTGCCCGTTCCTTAACAAGACCACAACTGGGTCATTTGAGTCTAGCCATTTCTTAATAGTTTCGAGTTTTCTACCATCACTAGAAATCAGATCAATTCAAGTGATATTAATTTTTTCGAATGTTGGAGAGCTTCTTAAACAATTCCAAAACACATATCACTGTAAGGTTGAACTAACGTGTTAGAAAAACTTTAACTTACTATGTCCCCATCACTTTCCTAGTATTTGCCTGAGTTTGGTTTCCTCTGAAAATTCGTGCTAAATTTTGGGGTTCATATCCTTGTCGAGAAGAATATTTCCGGCTTTCATATCTCAATGAATAATTTTCAGTCTGGAATCTTGATGCAGATAAAGAAGTCCTCGAGCGATACCCAAAATGATATTAAACCTTCTATCCCAGTCTAACAACATCCTTTGGTTTTGATCTATCAAGTTATCAGTTCAAATTAAAAGAGGAAAATGTTAAAATAATTTAATGACAAAATTTAAAATCAAACAATAAGATTTAGGTGAATATGGACAAACCAAATACAAAGAAGTCCAAGCTTTTGTTGGGCATGTATTCATAGACCAGTAGCTTTTCATCTGCTTTGATACAACAGCCTAGTAACCTAACAAGATTCCTCTGCTGAAGTTTCGCAATCAATATAACCGCATTTGTGAACTCCTCTAAGCCCTGTCTAGAATTGTTAGCAAGTCTTTTCACTGCGATCTCTTGTTCTCCTAGAAGTGTACCTTGAAATTATAATTACCGACTACCATTGTTAATCTTATAGGAAAATAGACATAAAATTCAAATTTTCTAGAATCATGTGGATTTAGAAAAGGCACCTTGTAAACAGCCCCGAAGCCACCTTGCCCAAGCCTGTTTGAATTAGAGAAGTTCCTAGTAGCCATTGCTATGCTTTCGAACTTGAAAACTGGAATATCTTCTCCAATTTGATTTGGATCTAGTTTATCATATGTATTTGCAGCATGACTGCTGAACATCAACGTTTTCAACATCTTTTTTTTATTTCCTGTCTCTCCGGAAAAAACCATCAGATGATGTTTAAAAACTATGTGTTAATCAAGTGCTTGCTCAGTTAAGATGGTGGCTGGGCCGGCTTAAGCATAAGGCCATAAAAGCCGTTGCTTTAGGCCCCCAAAATTTTAGGCCCCCAATATTCTCAACTTCCAAAAAAAAAAAAAAAAAAAAACAATAAAGTTAGCTTGCTTCTCCCAAAAAAAGGCGGCCTCATAACAAATCCCAAAAAATAAGGCCCCTTTTTAAACTGTTGACATTCCAAAAGGCCTCATAACAAATCCCAAAAGATAAGGCCCATTTTAAACGTTGACATTCCAAAAGGCCTCATAAAAATTCCAAAAAATAAGGCCCCATTTAATTTTAAATGGTTCACATTCCAAAAGAATTAAACTTCTCACATTCCAAAACATGAGAAAAGCTGTAGACTGTTCCACATTCAAAAAGAAATCCAATGACCTACTCCTTGTAGCCATTAAAAACATAAAAAAGAAAACCTTGCAATTACAAAAAGTAATGATAGTTTAATTCCTTTTTGGCTTTTTATTTAATTTTAAAATTTTAAAATCACTAGACAATGATAGTTTGAAAAAAGTTTGTCATAATCTCGAATGTTCCTTGAAACATGACAGTATTTCTGATATTGATGGTTTAGATTTATTTTCAGAATTGAAAGTTTTAAAAGAGATTTTACAAACAGAAAAAAACACTATAATTGACGTACTTAATTATATAAAAAAACTATATTCTTTTCCAAATGCATATATTGCTTACAGAATATTATTGACAATACCTGTTGATGATGTACAAAAATGGATTTGCGCACCACCGGTCAAGTATGAGTAATAAATGTGGTAATAAATGAGAGAGAGATTTATAGTGGTTCGGTCAGTGTGACCTACGTCCACTTCAAGGGCAATGGTCGCCGGAATGTATTAATTTCTCAAGTGTGTCAGTGATTACAAACTTTGGAGAGAGTGTAGAAGAGAGATTATGGCCTGCCCCTCAAGTATTGAGAGGCTCTTTATTTTATAGTCTTCCCCTAACAGATGGGGACGACTTTACAGCGCCTGTTTACGAGGAGCCTTCGAGGTGTCCTCGACTGGCGAGGCAGTTGGGATATTCTTCGCAGGACTTGGTAAAAGCGGGACGTGGCTTGACTGCTTCTGAAGCGACGTGGGTTGCCTTGACGTGGCCAGGCCTCATGGTCTGGGCCTGGACCTCAATGGACTCAACGGATCTCCACTAACTCGGGCTTGGCTCATGACGAAATGGGTCACTCGGGCGGGCCTGACCCATCATTTGCCCCTCAATGCCCCGTGTCCAAAGAAGCTTTGAAAGGGGGGCATTTTAAATGTCCGGGCTTCTTTCCTATTCAAATGATTTATTTGCCGCGTTCCTCTCCTTGCCAGCTTCTTGTGTTCCTCCCAGGCCCTGAGGAGGAGGATTTTTTAGGAGAGTCCTGTTAGCCTGGGACTTGGGTTTTTATGTTTTTAAACCTAGGTTTTGTGGGGAACCCTAGGCTATAAAAACACTTTGAAAGAGAGGAGTGCCACCCCCACCTTCTTCAACTGTTCCTCTCTCCAGAAATCTGCAACTTTTCTTCTTTATTCTATATTTTCCTCACACCCATCTTCTTCAACTACTAAACCCACTTCAACTCTTTTTTTTTTTTTATCTCATTCTACTGCAACAAGAAGCAACATGGAGAAGGGGCAGGTGGGTGAGAATCCCGTGGGTGCCGCCCGGGCGGGTGCTGGCGCCGGTCAGATCACCGCAGCGGGCGCAGGTGGCGACGGCACGGACAGCGTGGACGCTGCGTGCGCAGGCGGCGCCGGTGCGGGCGTCGCAGGCGCTGCCGGCGCTGCCACGGGCGACGTGGGTGCTGTGCGCGCCGGGCCGACGGTCGCCGGGGCGTCGGGCGCGACGGGCGAGGCTGCTGCTGGCGGAGTGGGTTCTCGGTCGGCGCCGGGTGGCAGCGACACGCAGGCGGCGCCCGTCCCAGGCGTCGTGCCACGGGCGGCGACCGCCGCTGGCGGCGTGGGCTCCCGGTCGGCGCCGAGTGCCAGCGACACTCAGGCGGCGCCCGTCCAGGGCGTCGGGCCGCGGGCGGCGACAGGGGGGGCGCTGGAGGCGTGGCAGCGCCCGGCCATGGCGTCGGCAGCACGACGGGCGCCGGCAGGGGCGCCGGCCTCGCGGCGGCGCCCAGCCTCGGCTTCGGCAGCGCGGCGGGCGGCAGCAGGGGCGCCAGCCTCGTGGCGGCGCCCGGCCCTGGTGTCGGCAGCACGATAGCGCCCTGTTTGGGCGTCCAGGTGGCGACAACGCCCGGGGCCCCAGGTGGGGTGTGTTTTGGCAGCGTGGTGGGCGCCGGTGCGGCAGGCGCGGCGAACGCGGGGATGACCGCAGCATCTATGGCAGAAGTGGAAGGCGGGGCTGGATTATCGAGTAGAATTTTACGTCGTCGAAAAAAGTATCAAGGAAAAGTCATTGTTGAGGATGCCGGATCCAAGGTGAGTACTACCTTTAGTGTACTCAAAACTGACGGTGATCTTTTGAAGATTAGTGTTTGCATCCCTCCTACTGTACTGTGCCGCCGGGCTGAAGCGGAAGAGCCAGCTTGTGATGATTACTCAGGTGACATTGTCATTTATGAGGAGATGATCGAGGCAGGGTTAAGGTTTCCGATACCCTCTCCAGTTTGCCGTATTCTTCACTATTTCTCCTTAACTCCGGGGCGATTAGCACCCAACGGGTGGAGAGTTATGCTTGGATTCCTTGAGCTGTGGAGGAGAGTACATCAAGAGGACGCTTCTCCTCTCGAGTTTCATGCTGCTTACAGTTTGATCGAGTCCCCAGCCCCTCACAGGGGATGGTACTATTTTACCCCTAGGGGCGGAAAACTGCTCACGGGATTACGTTCAAACTGCCACGATTGGAAATCTCGCTTCTTCTTCATCGGTGGAGAGTGGGTTGCCGAGTCAGATCGACCTTTGGTACCCACCCGATGGATTGACGCTAAGAGGCTAGGTACATTTTCTGATTGCTTTCTTTCTGATTGCTTCCTTGTTTTTATGCATGTGCTCACTGTCATGACCTCATTTACAGATTCTCCCCTTCTTTCCCCGGAGCAGGAGCGCAAGCTACAAGCGGTGAGAGATCACCCTGACAAGGACTTGGGAGTCCTTCTTCCCAAGGAGAGAGGCAAGACCAGTGGACCTCCTACGGACTCTTCTTCGGATAGGACAGGCGGGTCCCCCTCCGGACCGTCATCCAAAAGAAAAAGTAAGCTACTCCTGCTTTGGCAATAATCTTAAACTTTTACCTGATATGTTGTATCCATGTACCATTCGCCGACACTTCTCTATAACAGGCATAGAGATAAGCAGAGAGATGATAGGCGCCCGCTTTTCGACCCGCTTCTCGGATAGAGGTACTCCTTCCCCCAAGGCGGTGAGGACGAACGACGCCTCTCCAAGAACTTCTCCGCCAGCGACTCGCGTCAAGTCACGGGCGCCTCCTCCTCGAGTGGCTTCACCCATGGTGTCTCTTCAGGCAGGAATCTCTTCCGCTAAGACTGCTTTCCCGCAGTCTTCTTCTTCAGCTACACTTCCTGCCCCTCAACTGTGTCCTCCACAACCGGGCATTTCTACAAGGGTATCGGCTAGGACTGGTTCCATGCCGGGTCGTTCGAGGGAGATGCGGGAAAGGCTAGGGAGATATGTGCTGCCGTATGAGGTTTCTCGGGTTAACGCCTTGGGCACCGAGGGGGTTATTGACTCATTTGTAGAGGGTCTGGCTCAGGTAAAGGTTTGCTATTCTTTATTCCTTTTTCTCCAGACCGTTACCCCTTTATTTCCTTTTAACCGTTTCATTCCTCGTCCCCTATCTCTTCAGGTCTCTACTGCATCCATTTGCTTGCTGTCGAGAGCCCAATCTCATGGTCAGATGAGACGGGAGAAAGAGGCTGTGCGGCTAGAGCTCTGCGCTGCTCAAGAGAAGATTACTGCTCTGGAAGCCGCTGGTAGGGCTTCGGGGATTGATCTTGCTGCGTCCCGTGAGAGGGTGAGCGAGCTTGAGATTGGGCTTTCAGCAGCCAATAAGAGGGCGGCCGAGGCAGAAGTTGAACTTTCGAAGACCTGCGAGAAGGCTTCGCTCAATGAGGCTGAGCTTAGGAAGGCCCGCGAGAGGGCTTTGCTCAGTGAGGCTGAGCTTATGAAGGCCCGTGAGAGGGCTTCGCTCAGTGAGGCTGAGCTTGCTCGGACCCTTGAGAAGGCGAGGCTCAGAGAAGTTGCTGTGGAGGCAGAGATGAAGGCAGCGTACGAGAGAGCTTCTCAAGCTGAGAGGGACCTACAGATTGGTCTTGCAGATGCCTTCATCGATGGCTACGAGGAGCTTCGAGAGAAGATTTCGGCTGCCTTTCCAGACATTGACATATCAGGCTTTGTGCCGATGGAGGTGCCTGATGATGGTGGCAGCAGCTCTGGTGATGCTGAGGACGATGCAGAGGAGGATGATGAGGAGGGGGATGAGAGTGATTAGAGTATAGGGACTCTTGCTTCTGTTTTCTCTTTTTGTAAAGGCAGGTAGCCTGACTTTTGTACGTAAGTCTATCTTTAGGAACATGCAACTTTTTGTCATAATACAAACATAGAATGTTTTATTTATTCATTGCTTGAACAATACTGACAGAATAGTAAAAAATTAAATCAAGCCCCACACCCTCACTATTCTAATCCTCTTCTGATGTTACTGGTAGTATTTCTTCAAATGTTCCGCGTTCCACGGATGAAGTAAGGCCTTTCCCTCAGAATTCTGGATCCTGTAGGTGCCCGGTCTCACTACCTCTGTGACGAGATAGGGTCCTTCCCAGTTCGGTCCCAACTTTCCTTCACGGGAGTCTTTCGTGGCGAGGATCACCTTTTTGAGGACTAGGTCTCCTGGTTGGAAGGAATGAGGCTTCACCCTCGAATTATAGTACTTGGCCATGCGTCGTTTGTATTCCGCATTACGGACCACAGACATTTCTCTTGCCTCCTCTAGCAAATCGAGGTTGAGGCGGAGTCCTTCCTCATTGGTGATAGGGTCGTAGTGGTGGACCCTTAGGGAATGTATCCCTATTTCGACAGGAATGACCGCCTCCGCCCCAAAAGCGAGAGAGAAAGGGGTTTCCCCGGTAGGAGTCCGTGGTGTGGTTCGATAGGCCCATAATACCCCCGGAAGCTCGTCGACCCACAGACCTTTTGCTCTTTCGAGCCTTGTTTTAAGGTTGCGCAGGACTGTTCTCACCATCACCTCTGCCTGTCCATTTGCCTGGGGGTGTGCCGGGCTAGAGTGAGGCTTCTTTATTTGAAGGTCGGCGCAGAAGGAATTGAAGAGCCTGTTGTCGAACTGCTTGCCATTGTCACTGACAATGGCGTGAGGTATCCCAAAGCGACAGACAAGGTTTCTCCAGACGAAATCCTTCACCTTGGAGTCTGTTATCTTTGCTAGGGGTTCTGCCTTCGCCCATTTTGTGAAATAGTCTATGGCGACGACTATGAATTTGCACTGGCCTCTACTCAAAGGCAGGGGGCCCAAGATGTCAATGCCCCACTTGGAGAAAGGCCATGGGCTGAGGATGGTAGTCAGCTCCTCTGGTGGCTGCCTTGACACAGTGGCGAAGCGCTGGCACTTGTCACACCTCTTGGTGAATTCTTTGGCATCTTTTACCATGCTTGGCCAAAAGTACCCTTGCCTAAGCGCTTTATGGGCGAGGCAACGTCCTCCAGAATGATTTCCACAAATCCCTTCGTGAATCTCTCTGAGGGCGTAGTCAGCTTCTTCTGGGGAAAGGCAGCGCAGCAACGGTAAGTTGTACCCCTTTTTGTACAGTACGTCTTGTAGGATGGTGAACTTAGAAGCTCTCATCCTGAGTTTCTTGGCTTCCAGGGGATCATCTGGTACTGTTTCTTCTTGAGGGTACGCCTTGATGGGGGTCATCCAGTTCAATTCGGCCGTGGTGCAGTTGATGCTGGTGGTGTCCAAATCTAACTTACTTGGCTCGAACTGGTGCACCATGAAAGTTGGTTCCGTAAATGAGGCCTCTAAGGATGAGGCGAGCCTGGCGAGAGCATCTGCAGCCATGTTATCACCTCTTGGGATGTGACAGATTCGGAAATGTTGAAACTGCTGGACCAGCTTCTTCGTCAAGCCAAGATATTCCTGCATTTTTGTTTCTTTTGCTTCGAATTCGCCATTCACTTGATTAACTATCAACTGTGAATCACTAAAGGCGGTGAGGGACTGGGCGTCCATTTCTGCTGCCAATCTCAAGCCAGAGAGGAGGGCTTCATATTCTGCTTCATTGTTTGTGGCAACAAAGTGTAGCTTCACTGCATATTTGATGGGTGTACCATCAGGACTGATCAAAATGAGTCCCGCTCCACCTCCCTCGCTGGTTGCGGAACCATCAACATACAGGTTCCAAAGTGGCAGTGAAGAAAAATCTTCTCGAGGTGCCTGGCCACACAGAGGTATTTGGATGCTCGCTGGGGATGTCAGGTCGCCAGGAGGGGTGTGGACGCCCGGAGTGGTATGGGCGCCCCTGGATGTATGGGCGCCTGGGGTGGCCTGGGCGCCCATGGATGTCTGGGCGCCCACTGCTGGTGTCGGGGCTCCCGGAGTGACATGGGCGCCTGGTGCTGGTATTTGTGCGCCCGCCCGGGTGCCCTCGCCGGGTGACAGTTCGACTTGCATCTCTGGACTAGACGGCAGCGACATGGTGGGTTCACATTCGCAGTATGTAAACTCAGCTACAAAATCTGCCAGTGCTTGTGCCTTGATGGATACCCTTGGTTGGTACTGGATGTCAAACTCGCCCAGCTCTACTGCCCACTTGAGGAGTCTCCCGGATACATCCGGCTTTGCCAGGACTCTTTTCAAGGGCTGACTGGTGACGACCACGATAGTGTGGCTCTGAAAATAGTGCCGTAGTCGCCTGGCAGTAGAGATGAGGGCAAGGGCAAGTTTTTCTAATCCAGAGTATCTGATCTCGGCACCCCGGTATGCTCTACTGACATAATAGATGGGCCTTTGCACGTCATCATGATTTCTGATCAGAACAGAGCTGACTGCTGAGGAGGAGGCAGACAGGTACAAATATAATACCTCACCGGGTGCAGCATGTGAAAGGATGGGAGGTGTGGCCAAGTACGCTTTAAGCTTCTGGAAGGCCTCCTCAGCCTCAGGTCCCCATTCGAAAGCCTTTCGGAGAATTTTGAAGAAAGGCAGACACTTATCTGCAGATTTAGAGACGAATCTATTGAGTGCTGCAATTCTTCCGTTGAGGCGCTGCACCTCCTTGGTCGAAGTGGGTGACTTCATGTCGAGTATAGCTTTGATTTTGTCAGGGTTCGCCTCAATTCCCCTCTGGTTGACCATGAAGCCCAAGAATTTTCCCGATCCCACGCCAAAGGCGCATTTCTCAGGGTTCAGCTTCATGTGGTAGGTTCTGAGAATATTGAAAGTCTCTTGAAGATGGTCGATGTGATCTGCTGCGGCCAAGCTCTTCACCAGCATATCGTCGACATAAACCTCCATTGTTCGCCCAATCTGGGACTGGAACATTTTGTTCACCAGGCGCTGGTAGGTTGCACCTGCGTTTTTCAGCCCGAAGGGCATGACCCTGTAGCAGTAGGTCCCCTTTGGAGTGATGAACGACGTCCTTTCTTGATCTGGGGGATGCATGCTGATCTGGTTATATCCAGAATAGGCATCTAGGAAAGAGAGGAGTTCATGTCCTGCTGTGGCTTCGATGAGGAGGTCAATCCGAGGCAGCGGATAGCTGTCCTTTGGGCATGCTTTGTTAAGCTCCGTGAAGTCGACGCAGAGGCGCCACTTCCCACTGGCTTTTGTCACCATTACTACATTTGACAGCCATTCGGGATATGCCACTTCTCTGATCGCTCCATTTTCTATCAACTTCCCGACCTCTTTGTCCATTGCTTAGGCCCTTTCAGTGGAGGCGCCTCTCAGCTTTTGTCGAACAGGTTTGTGGCGAGGGTCGACATTGAGGCGGTGGGTGGCGACTTCGGGATCGATTCCTTCAAGATCCGCATGTGACCATGCGAAAATGTCCTCATTCATTTTCAGAAAATCTGTCAAATTGTAGACCAGATCTTCCGAAAGAGAAGAGCCGATGTACACTCTTCTGTCAGGATGTTCTTCATCTAAGGCCATGGGGGTGAGTTTTTCAACTGGTTCCCCTCTTTCTGTGGTGGCGTCATCTCTCGGGTCCAAGATTTCGACTTGCAATGCCTCCTGTGTCTTCTTGGCCTTCATTGAGGAAAAATAGCATTCTCTTGCTGCAACCTGATCCCCTCTGACCTCCCCGACTCCGTTCGGGGTTGGAAAGCGGAGGATGAGATGATATGTGGAGTGAACGGCTCTTAATGCGTTAAGAGCGGGTCGTCCTAATATGATGTTGTAGGCTGACGGACACTCTATCACCAAGAAATTAACCAGCGTAGTGGAGCTTCGGGGTGCTGCTCCGGCTGTAATTGGCAGTGTGATTGTCCCAAGGGGATACACTTTCTCTCCTGAGAACCCGATGAGGGGGGTTTTAATAGGCTGCAGTCTTTCCCGGCCCAGCTTTAGCTTATCATAGGCCTCTGCGTATAGGATATCCGCAGAGCTGCCACTATCTACCAAGATCCTATGCACCTGGAAATTGGCGACGGTCATAGTGAGCACCAGAGGGTCGTTATGGGGTTGCTGGATCCCTTCCAAATCCTTATCTGAGAAGGATATGGTTTCGCTGAAGCCGTGCCTGGGCGCCTTGGATGGGGGTGCTTCATCAGGATGCCTTGCCCTCCTAGCATGGGCCTTGACGGCAGAGAGCGACTCTGCTAGTCCGCCCGAGATGGTTCGGATTTCTCCAATGGTCTGCTGGTCCTCCCGATTGTGAGGTGGTGGTGCTTGCCCTCTACCAGCAACATACTGGCGCAGGTGACCACGTTGAATAAGATCCTCAATCTGCCTCTTGAGGTCATAGCAATCGTCGGTGTCATGACCGTGGTCGCGATGGAAGCGACAATATTTGTCCGGGTTTCTGCGGTTTGGAGGGGACTTCATCTTTCCAGGCCATTTCACGGCTGGGTCATCTTGTATCTGGAGCAGAATGTACTCAACAGCGGCATTGAGGGGGGTGAATGCTTGTCGGTCTCTCTGTGGAGCAGGGGCGAGTCGGTCTCTCTGCGGAGCAGGACCGAGTCGGTCTCTGACAGGTAACCTCTCTGTCCTGCTTCGCTTGTTGCTTGTCTCCTTCTTTTCGTCTCTGTCCCGCTCTTTCCCCTTGTCCCCGGATCTGGAGGACTCACCTCGCCTAGCCCTGGTGATGTCTTCAGCATTTATATATTTCTGGGCCTTTGCCAGTAGCTCTGTCATGCTCTTTGGTTGGCGCTTCATTACTGAGAAAAGGAAACTCGATGAGCGAAGGCCTCCCAAGAAGGCTGTCATTGTCACTTTGTCATCGAGATCTTCGACCTGAAGTACCTCCTCGTTAAAACGAGTGAGGTAGCTCCTCAGGCTCTCATTTTTATCCTGCTTTATGCTGAGCAGGTGTGTGGCAGGCTTTTGGTGGCGGCGCCCTCTGATGAAGTGCGACACAAAGGATTTGCTTAACTCCCCAAAGGTGGCGATGGAGGCTGGGGCTAGATTGGCAAACCACTGCCGAGCGGAACCCTTCAGGGTAGTTGGGAATGCCCTGCACATAACCTCGTCAGGGATATTATGCAGCTGCATTACAGTTTTATATGTCTCCAGGTGGTCCAATGGATCCTTCGTCCCATCGAAGGTTTCTATGGATGGCATTTTGAACCTTGGAGGAAGAGGGTAGTTTACCACGTCGGGTTTGAACGGTGTATCCGTCCGCCCGACTAGGTAATCCACCGTTTGTGGGGCTTGCGCCTTCATGGCGTTGAATACATCACCGAGTTGGTTCTGCATTTCTCTGATTTTATCATCCCAGCGATTGGGAGCTCCTCGGGAGTGATCATGGAAGTTGCTCTCCTCCATGTTTTCACTTTCCCCTTCTTGGAAACTAGGACCATCCCCATTAGAAGCAGAGGGAATAGATGGGGGTCCTTCGTGATGTGCTCCCCCCGGAGGTGGAAGTCCTCCGTGTCCTGCTCCTCCTGGAGGTGGGAATCCTTCAAACTGGACTCCACCGGGAGGAGGAGGTCCTTCCTGATTTATTCTCCCAGCCCCTAGTGTAACCCCAAAAGGAGGGGCAAGAGGAAACCCTCGGGCGCCCAAGGGATGGGCGCCCAGGGGGTTGGCGCCCGAGGCATGGGCGCCCAGGGGATTGGCGCCCTGGGGATGGGCGCCCGGGGGAGGAGCTCCCCGGCGTGGAGCCCTTGCGTGCCCCGGGCGCGGTACTCCATGCTGGGCTTCTCCAAAGTGTGCTCCTCCCTGTCCTGCTGTGAGCATGAACTGTAGGATCTGCTGGTTTTGGGTCACCAGCTGTTGCATAGTCTCTAACATCTGTTGTGGAGTGGGAGCAGGGGCGTCTTGGGCAGGATTAGTCGGTGGAGGATCATTCTCGCCTTCTCGAGAGGGATTGTCCTCTGGGCGTCTTGCAGATCTTGTGGTGATCACCATAATTTCGGAAAAGAGGATTCTAACGTGAGAATTTTATCGTTTCCCACAGACGGCGCCAAACTGATGATGTACAAAAATGGATTTGCGCACCACCGGTCAAGTATGAGTAATAAATGTGGTAATAAATGAGAGAGAGATTTATAGTGGTTCGGTCAGTGTGACCTACGTCCACTTCAAGGGCAATGGTCGCCGAAATGTATTAATTTCTCAAGTGTGTCAGTGATTACAAACTTTGGAGAGAGTGTAGAAGAGAGATTATGGCCTGCCCCTCAAGTATTGAGAGGCTCTTTATTTTATAGTCTTCCCCTAACAGATGGGGACGACTTTACAGCGCCTGTTTACGAGGAGCCTTCGAGGTGTCCTCGACTGGCGAGGCAGTTGGGATATTCTCCGCAGGACTTGGTAAAAGCGGGACGTGGCTTGACTGCTTCTGAAGCGACGTGGGTTGCCTTGACGTGGCCAGGCCTCATGGTCTGGGCCTGGACCTCAATGGACTCAACGGATCTCCACTAACTCGGGCTTGGCTCATGACGAAATGGGTCACTTGGGCGGGCCTGACCCATCACCTGTAACTGTTGCTTCTGCAGAAAGAAGTTTTTCAAAATTAAAATTAATAAAATCCTACTTACGATCAACAATGTCACCAGAAAGATTAAGTGGATTAGCCATAATATCAATTGAAAAGGATATGTTAGCAAAACTTGAATATAAAAACTTAATTAGTAATTTTGCATCACAAAAAGCGAGAAAAATAGATTTTAAATAAAATATTTATAATAATATTACAAACTAGAAAAGGCCTCATTTAAGATTTTCGCTTTAGGCCTCAAGATGTCTCAAGCCGGCCCTGGATGGTGGTACCCTGCTTTACCTTTTTTCATTAACATCATCTTCAAAAAGTAAATCATTGCGCCTAGGAGAAGTGCTCCAATGACGAAACTCAAAATAAAAATCACACTCAGCGGTATCTTTTGATCTGAACCTGAACAATCAAGTTTTATTAGCAAACGATATATGCTATAATGGATTTTGAAGGTCATCGATTACAATAACAAAGTTTCCAACAACTCTTTCTTATTTTGTAATAGGTATGTAAGGAGATAAAAAATAGTTGGCAATTAAATTTTGTTAACATTGCAGAATAGTCTACATTTTTTTTCTTCTAATTTCTGTTAAAAGTTGTTTTAGCGAAATAGGAAGCTCTTCGAAAATGTTTCTCGCTGGCAAGCTCTTGCCTTTACTATTTTAAATGCAAGTGATATTGTTGTTATGATGGGGATACAAAAATCACCATTTCTATGCCATAAGATCTATGCTGCTAATGCAGTTTGAACAAACTCGAACTTTGAGACTGTTTTCTATGGGCTAAAGCAGAAGGCCTCTATCCAAGTTTTGAAGTTAAGGCTGAATTTGATAATGTTATCTATTCTCCAATGTACCTGCTCCATCCTATTAAACTGGAAAACTTCCTTGTTTCAAAAAAATGGCTACCTATGGTACACCATTTTTCCAAGTCAACTTGTTACAATTTATGACTATCCTCTTCCAAATCTATTGGTTTCATTCCTCAGATAATGAAACATAGGAAAACTCTCTCCTAATAATACTCAATTGACCCTGTACTTTAAGGAGTTGAGAGTTGAGACTTACAATAATTAACTACATGATAATGAAAGAGCAAGTAGGTGTAACCAAGTCCCTACACAACCAACTCTAAAGTACAAGATACTACCCACCTACCATTTAAACTTGTAGCTATACAGTAGTAGTATATATATACATGTATACTGTTTGCAGATAAACAGTCTAATATTATATATATTTTAGGGGAACAAATATCCTAGTAACTAACTTTTTTGTTGCAATTTAGGTGGAACCCCTCCCACATATCATCGTCACCATCATCAAAGCCTTGTCCCAACTATGTTGGAGTTGGCTAGACTTGTGCTCTCGTTATCTATTCGAATCTATCCTGAGAACCCCTCCCGTATATGTAGTCAAGAAAATATGAAGAGGGTCTCTACTTGGATGGTAGAAGGCACATTTTAGGTGCGAAAAGTTTTAAAGCCAGTACCACTCCCTGGCTGTAAACAAGTAGGTTGGTGCTTCATTTGGGATGAAGAATTCATGATGATAATAAGAAAATTTGAAAGAACTCATTCAGAAAAGAAGGATTGAAGGAACATACTTAATTTGGAAGCTCTGATACCAATGAAAAGATCCCAAGCTCCCGCATCACTATCTTCTATCATCAAATTCCCAGCATCCATCAATCTCCTAAACCAAACCAGACATGTAGGAGCATCATCCTTGGTCATCATCATCATGACAATATTTGCATAAGCATAAGCAGTGCAACTGCAGTTACTAACACACTGATCTCTACACTCCTCTGCACTTGCTGCTACTACTGACAGATCTCCATCTGGAATTTTGATCCTACCCATCGACAAGAGCTCATCTTTGTTCCTGCACCTCAGCTGCGCCTTCCTCACACATCCGTCAGACCAATTACCCAAATTCCACTCCTCTGGGGCAGCAGGCTCAAAGCCAGGCATGCACTCACACTTGGGAGTGTTATGGTTGTTGCAGATCCCATATGGACCCCAACCAGCATACAGGCTGCACCTGTCTCGCGGTTGAAACCAGACCAAGCTCCATGAATTGGACTCATCATGCCATATCTGACAATGAAGTTGGCCTGATGTGTCCATCACAAGCCTTGTGTTGTTATACATGCCTGAATACTCAAAGGAAAGCGCATCATTGATTCTTGTAGTAATGAAATGGAACAAGATGTCATTGTTTGCTTCCGGTATCTTGTCATAAGTTCTTCTGTTCCAGTATCCACTTCTCCAGTAGAGGCCTGATTTGTTGCATATAAAGAAGTGGTCTGAATCATGCTGATCTGTCACGTCCCCCAAAATAAGAAATGGGGAAAAACGTGAAAAATTAAAACAAAATTCAAATTCCTGTGTTTAATACAACACAAGCTTCCAAAAGTGGACCCACATAAAATTTCAACATGTGGTGAGTCAAAATAAATTTCATTAAATGCAACGGAAGCTTTATTCAATTGGTATTGAAGATTCATAAATAAAACCCAACATAAAAATCAGATAAACATTAATAATTAAAATTGCAGAATGAATTCAATAATTTCTAAAGGGTCTCAATACTAAAAGAATGTTTATTCAAAGAGAATTTCTAAGATGACGTTCTCTCGTTTGCTGGCTTAGACGGCTCCAAAGCCATCTCCGGCATCCCACTCGGGTTCGTCAGTTGGCTCAAACGTTTGAAACGCTTGATCCTCCTCCGTCTCCTGGGTAAAGTAGGGCTCGGTACCTATGCACCAATTATTACAAAGTAAATAGCAAGAACATAATCATAATTCGAAATTTAATACGATAACGAGAAAATATAGAAAAGTGTGATCATATCGGAATAATGACAATGACAAAAGAACGTATAGAATAATCCAAATAAAGCAAATGGAGCAATATGATTCACACGAAGACAAGTGTCCCCGTTTTGGGTGGTCAGCCCTAAATAAATCGGGAAAGCCCGTCCACAACGTCGGTGGTCATAAACCGATCAAATAAAACAAATATCAGGATAACCTGTTCACATTCATAGCGGATTATAAGTGATCCGGTCACATCGGTGATCAACCGTCCACATATCGATCTGCAGTCGTCCATAAATGACCCACATAAACATAAACATATAAACATAATAGACCTGAATAATAAAGCTCCGACACAAGAGTCCTAAGTCAAAGTAAAGTGCTGGCTTTTCCACATTCCATATCATAATCGAATCGTCATACAAAATTTGCCAAGCCACTTTATCGTCCATAACACACAATAGGGTATGCATCTAAAGGAATACAGATCATAAACCAACATATATATATGCATGCGAAGGTTAAGACATAGATACAAAGCGATCCTAAGGTCAAACATAAGGTCTCGTACCCAATAACTACAGGAATTTCTAATATATAAAAGATCAACGCATCTCTTCTCCATCAGTGGTGCATAGACCCAATTAAGGGTTTTTCAATAGAGATGAGTTGAACTCAAATCCATTAGAAATTTCCCGAGGATATACTAAGTACTAAACCCCACATTAGTAAGATACCGTGTGCCCAGACGGTATTTACTTAAGTCCATTGATCCAAATATAAAGTCCAAAAATATAATTTTAACACATTAAAACTAAAGATATCAATTAATATTAATGTACATATAATAATAATCTTAGTTTATAGTTTAGAAAATCTAAAGATTCTGTCTATAATATTTCCCTAATTCAAGTCTTTATAAAATGGGCCCAAGGTCTAATTTATTTCATTAAAATTAAAATGGGCTTTCTCTAAAATATAATGGGCCAAGTGTCAATAGTCATAAAGCCACAGAACTCATTTTTATGTTGAATATAATGTAATGGGTCAAATGTCACGTGCTGTGACTCATCTTGTTTCTGTAACCCACATGTCATTCATCTGCATCTTCTGTTTTACTATAATGGGCCACATGCAATGTAATGAAACCCACCTTATTTCCCATAGACACCCAGACCACTATATTCTACCCTCCATTCATCCCATTAATTCTGTACCATGTCACATGGGAGTGACATGGGATGACGTCATCATCATCTCCTTTCTCTTATTCTTATCACAAGAACCAACAGAACGAGTTCTGTAACATGTTCATCGTCAACAGCATCTATGCCCTGTGTACTCCGGTCAGCTACCCATTGATCAAATAATCAAACCCCATTTACATGGTCGCCCAAGGCTATGCGGCCGGATGCGCGGATTAGATTTGTGATCACATCACCCTGTGGACCCCACCACTGCCTAATCCTCAAAATAAAACCCACTTGATCATTGACGCCCCAAATTTGAATAAACCCTTAGATGAGGGGCCAAATGGGGCTCAATCTCCACGGGTCCACCACCATTAGCTTCGCCCCTGGGTCCCCTATCAGATGTGGGGACCCGATCTACAAGCGGTGACCCACCCGGGTTCCACGGTCAAGATAACAGAACCGATGTTCTATATTCCCAGGCTCTGTTCCGGTTCAAGTTGGCAACAGTAACGCAGAATTAGTGAAATAAACAAAATTACCCCTAATCCCCGATCTCATCACAAAGCATGATAGCATCACTATATTATCATAAAAAAAAAAGGCATCAAAGGTTTCTACATGCATTTAACACACAAATCAAGGAGGAACAAATATTAAATTTATAAATCATGATTAGGTACTTGCCTTTTACCGAGGTTGAAAAAGAAAGCGACAGATCCTAACCAATACCCAATCTGAGATTACCACGGCGCTCGAACACAATCCCAACACCAATCTGACATAAGAGATGGGAAAGAAATACCCATGTGATCAGATCTATGGTTCTCTCAACCAGATCTACCATTAGAAGAAAAAGAAGATAAAACCCAAGAATATAGATCTACTCCTAATGAGTTGAGGAGAAGGTTACCTGAGATGAGAAAGTCTAGACAATAATGGTGGTGTCCTCTGATCTTGGTTCTGATGGCTGGATCCTAAAGCTGGAATGGTCTGGGAAGCTGAAGGAAGAAGAAGATGAAACGGGAAGAGTTGCAGACGAAAGAGGGAGATAAGAACGTGCAGTTCTTAAAATAGAGATTAGGTTAAAAAGGGGATCTTATGGGCTTAAGTTATTGGGTCAAACTACGGGTCAGGTCATCTACCCATTAACCCAACTCACCGATCCAAGCATCTAATCTATCGTGTGTCCCAATTAATCCTACCCACTTAAATAACTAGAATACATTTAATTAAAATAATAATAATATTCTAATTAAAAATATAATAAAATATCATAGTGGGGCCGGGATCTTACATTCTCCCCCCGTTAGGACATTTGGTCCTCCAAATGCAAACATACCTCTGGAAGAAGATGCGGGTAAAGCTTCTTCACTTGGTCCCGGAGTTCCCAAGTGGCTTCTCGAGGACTATGGCGCTCCCACTGGACTTTCACCCAATGTATTGTCCGAGTCCTGAGAACTTGCTCCTTCGTGTCAATGATCTGAGTCGGTCGCTCAACATAGGTAACATCTGGCTGTAATTCCAATGGCTCATACTGTAACACGTGAGATGGGTCTGCGATATACTTCTTCAACATCGAGATATGAAAAACATTATGCACCGCTGACAACGCTGCGGGTAAGGCCAATCTGTAAGCAACTTCTCCAACTCTCTCCAAGATCTCAAATGGGCCAATATATCTCCGAGATAATTTCCCTTTCTGCCCAAACCTCAATGTTCCTCGCGTTGGTGAAACCTTTAGAAACACATGATCACCAATCTCGAATTGAAGATCTCTCCTCTTTAAGTCTGCATAAGTCTTCTGCCTGCTCCTAGCAATTTTCAACCGATCATGGATTTGCTTCACTTTCTCACTGGTATCACTAACAATAGATGGACCATGAAAACTCCTGACACCTATCTCCTCCCAACAAATTGGGGTCCTGCATCGACGTCCATACAACGCCTCAAATGGTGCCATGCCGATACTGGAATGATAACTATTATTATATGCAAACTCGCACAATGGGAGACTTTTCTGCCAGTCCTTCCCAAATTGGAGAATGCAAGCTCGCAACATATCCTCCAGTGTCTGATTAGTCCTTTCAGTTTGTCCATCGGTCTGAGGATGATACGCTGTACTGAAACTCAACGTCGTGCCCATAGCTTCCTGAAGTTCAGTCCAGAATTTGCCCAAAAATCTAGGATCTCTGTCTGATACAATTGATAGGGGGACACCATGAATTGTGACCACCTTATCCATATACATTTTAGCTAACTCATCTCGAGGCGTCTTCATATTCATCGGTAAGAAATGTGCCACCTTTGTCAACCTGTCCACTATCACCCAGATACTATCTTTGTTATGCATCAATGGCAACCCAGAGATAAAATCCATTGTTATGTGTTCCCATTTCCAATCGGGCACTTCCAACTGCTTTAAAAGTCCTGGGGGTTGCTTTCGTTCTGCCTTTACTTGTTGACACACTAAGCACCTTGCAGTAAATCCTGCTACGTCCTTCTTCATATTATTCCACCAATAATGATTACGCAGGTTCTGGTACATCTTTGTACTACCCGGATGAATAGTATAACGGGAATGATGTGCTTCTGTCATGATCTCATTCTTCAGTCCTTCTATATTTGGCACACATAACCGATCTTGGAAGTACAACACACCTTCCACTATCCTGAAGTCTGGTCTGTTGTCAATCTGCTCAATCACTCGGGTTAGCTCTGGATCTTCTGACTGCTTGCTTTTGATCCTGCTCAAGATCTCTGGTTCCCAGACAAACATGTTAGCTAACATAACCTTGTCATCAATTGACTGCAAAGATACTCCCAAATCGAGGAAAATTTCTGCCCAAGACCATTCTGCCCTCAAGCATGCATTAGTTGCTACCCTTCGACTCAATGCATCAGCCACTACATTGGCTTTCCCGGGATGATATTTGATTGGAAAATCAAAATCCTTCATGTATTCCATCCACCGGGTCTGTCTCATGTTCAATTCAGGCTGGGTAAACAAATATTGAAGACTTTTGTGGTCTGAATGAATTTCAAACTTCTCACCGTAGAGATAGTGACGCCACATCTTCAATGCCATAACCACTGCTGCAAGTTCTAAATCATGAGTGGCATACTTTTTCTCATGCTCTTTCAATTGTCTAGAGCCATAAGCCACTACCTTCCCATCCTGCATAAGTACACATCCCAATCCAACTTTTGAGGCATCCGTATAAATAACAAATTTACCATTCTCCGAAGGCAATGTGAGCACTGGAGCTGTAGTCAACCTATTCTTTAACTCCTGAAAACTTACTTCACATTTGTCAGTCCACACGAACGGTACATCTTTTCGTGTTAATCTGGTCAATGGAGCAGCAATGGATGAAAATCCTTTCACAAATCTCCGGTAGTAACCTGCTAAACCCAAGAAACTACGAATCTCTGTTACTGACATGGGTCTCTGCCACTTGACCACTGCCTCAATTTTTCCTGGATCTACTGCCAAACCTTCCTTGCTGATGATGTGACCCAAGAAAATCACTTCCTGAAGCCAAAATTCGCACTTACTCAACTTGGCATAGAGTTGATGATCTCTCAAAGTCTGCAACGCTGACCTCAAATGCTGCTCGTGATCTTCTCGAGACCGAGAATATACTAACACGTCGTCTATGAAAACAACGATAAACTGGTCAAGAAATGGAGCAAATATCTTATTCATCAAGGCCATAAATACTCCTGGAGCATTAGTTAACCCGAATGGCATTACTAGAAACTCGTAGTGGCCATATCTTGTTCTGAATGCTGTCTTCTGAATGTCCTGATCTCGAACTCTGAGCTGGTGATATCCGGATCTCAAGTCTATTTTTGAGAAATATTCAGCTCCCTGAAGCTGGTCAAACAATTCATCAATCCTCGGGAGAGGGTATTTGTTCTTGATTGTGACCTGATTGAGTTGTCTATAATCTATGCACATCCTCATAGAACCATCCTTCTTCTTCACAAATAGGACTGGTGCACCCCAAGGTGATACACTTGGTCTCACAAATCCCTTATCCAACAATTCCTGCAATTGAGTTTTTAACTCTCTGAGCTCTGCTGGAGCCATTCTATATGGAGCTTTAGAAATCGGAGCTGTCCCTGGCACCAATTCAATAGAAAAGTCTATCTCCCTGACTGGAGGTAAGCCTGGAATTTCATCCGGGAAAACATCCTGGAACTCACAGACCACTGGAATATCCTCCACCCCTTTAGACTGTTTATCCTCCGTGATAAACGCCAAATATCCTTCACATCCAGATTTCAATAATCTTTCTGCTTTCAATGCCGAGATTCTGCATGTCCGAATAGGTCTCCTTCGCCCAACGAATTCAATAGTGTCCGAATGCAACGACAACTTGATGGTTTTATTAAAACAGTCCATCACTGCTCTATAGGTCGCTAACCAATCCATACCAAGTATGACATCAAAATCCTTCATCGTTAAAAGAATCAGGTCTGCAGGTAAAATGAAATCCCCAATTTGAACTCGGGTACTCGGAAAATATTGGTGGCAACGAACCTGCTTGCCCACTGGGGTACCCACTACTAAAGCAACATCTAATCTCACTACAGCCTCATTAATATGTCTAGCAAAATCATGGGAAACAAATGAATGTGTAGAGCCAGGGTCAAATATGGCCTTAGCTTCTACAGCTGAGATTAGAACAATACCTTCCACAACTTCTGCAGAAGCATCTGCCTCCTCATGAGTAACTGCATATACTCTGCCCATCTGCTGAGCGGGATTCTGCTGCCCTTGCACTGGCCTAGGTGCTCTTGGTTGACCCATTGGTTGCTGCTGCCTCTGTTGCTGGAATGGCCTCTGCTGTACCTGAGCCGGCCTCTGCTGTCCGATAACTGGCCTTTGCTGCTGTGGTGCTACACCCCTGAATTGCTGGTATTGGGGAGCGGGTGCTCGGTACATTTGCTGCTGTGCTGCCCGAGGAATCTGCTGTGGTCCTTGTGGAGGTGCTGTCCTCCAAGGCTGTTGTATAGGAGCACGAGAAACTGCTAACTGGGATGCTTGCGACTGACTACCACCACTGGGACAATCGCGAATTCTATGGCCAAACTGCCCACAATGAAAACATGCCCCTGTCTCCTTGTAGCACTTCTCCGTAGGGTGATTCTTTCCACACCTTCCGCACAGATGTCTCTGACCAACCGAGGGTTGACCCTGAATCTTTGTTTTCTTTGGGTTGCCCTGACTAGAAGATTGCTTCAATTGATGTTGCTGGTATTTGGCTTGCCGTTCTGCTGCCTTCTTCTTTAGTGCACCCTCAGCCCAATATGCACTTTTCACAGCCTCTTGGAATGTCGGGCGTTGATTATCTCCAATCATCATGTAGATATCAGCTGATAACCCATCAAGAAAACGTCTGATCTTCTCTTCCTCTGGAACAACTAGTGTAGGTGCATACTTAGCCAATCTTGTGAACTGCTGTTCATATTGCTGTACTGACATATCACCTTGCACTAAGTTTTGAAAATCCCGCTTCCACTGGTCCTTGACATATTTAGGGATGAACTTATCCATAAACTCCTTGGTGAAAGTTTCCCATGCATTTTCTTCAGCCACTGCCTCTGCTTGCACTACTGCCTTCACCGAGTTCCACCATTGGAGAGCTATCCCTCTGAACATATAAGCTGCCAAATTAACTCGCTGCCTTTGAGTGCAATTGAAGACTGCAAAGATCTGTTCCAACTGTTCAATAAAATCATCTGCTACCATAGGATCTTCGGACCCGTGAAACTCAGGAGGGACCCTCTTCTTGAATTTCTCATAGAGGTCATTTGGATCTACTTCCCTGGGAGGCATGACCACTTGCACTGGCTGAGCGGCTCTGTCAGTCAAAGTTAAGATCTGAGCCTGGAATGCTGCCCTGTCTCTATCTGCTTGTGCTCTCTCAGCAGCTCGTTCGTCCCTTTCTCGTTGTTTTTCTGCAGCTTGTTCAGTCTCACGTTCTTTCTGCTGCTCATTTTGAGCAGTCTGGGCTTGCACAAAAGCTTGCAGAAGTTGATTGAAACGATCATCTGGGTTATTCGATCCATTTCCCTGTTCTCTATCCTGAGATCTGGTCGTACGCTGTGCCATGATCTACAATAGGATAACGATGAGTTAGATTCTATGAAACAAGCTAACAAACAATTCTATAGACTTTACAGTTAGCACCTAAAGCCTGTCTAACGAAATTCGCAATCCTCACCACGTCCTATTATTTCTATCCATTTTTAATATCCGAAGATCGTGCTGGGCTCTGATACCAACTGTCACGTCCCCCAAAATAAGAAATGGGGAAAAACGTGAAAAATTAAAACAAAATTCAAATTCCTGTGTTTAATACAACACAAGCTTCCAAAAGTGGACCCACATAAAATTTCAACATGTGGTGAGTCAAAATAAATTTCATTAAATGCAACGGAAGCTTTATTCAATTGGTATTGAAGATTCATAAATAAAACCCAACATAAAAATCAGATAAACATTAATAATTAAAATTGCAGAATGAATTCAATAATTTCTAAAGGGTCTCAATACTAAAAGAATGTTTATTCAAAGAGAATTTCTAAGATGACGTTCTCTCGTTTGCTGGCTTAGACGGCTCCAAAGCCATCTCCGGCATCCCACTCGGGTTCGTCAGTTGGCTCAAACGTTTGAAACGCTTGATCCTCCTCCGTCTCCTGGGTAAAGTAGGGCTCGGTACCTATGCACCAATTATTACAAAGTAAATAGCAAGAACATAATCATAATTCGAAATTTAATACGATAACGAGAAAATATAGACAAGTGTGATCATATCGGAATAATGACAATGACAAAAGAACGTATAGAATAATCCAAATAAAGCAAATGGAGCAATATGATTCACACGAAGACAAGTGTCCCCGTTTTGGGTGGTCAGCCCTAAATAAATCGGGAAAGCCCGTCCACAACGTCGGTGGTCATAAACCGATCAAATAAAACAAATATCAGGATAACCTGTTCACATTCATAGCGGATTATAAGTGATCCGGTCACATCGGTGATCAACCGTCCACATATCGATCTGCAGTCGTCCATAAATGACCCACATAAACATAAACATATAAACATAATAGACCTGAATAATAAAGCTCCGACACAAGAGTCCTAAGTCAAAGTAAAGTGCTGGCTTTTCCACATTCCATATCATAATCGAATCGTCATACAAAATTTGCCAAGCCACTTTATCGTCCATAACACACAATAGGGTATGCATCTAAAGGAATACAGATCATAAACCAACATATATATATGCATGCGAAGGTTAAGACATAGATACAAAGCGATCCTAAGGTCAAACATAAGGTCTCGTACCCAATAACTACAGGAATTTCTAATATATAAAAGATCAACGCATCTCTTCTCCATCAGTGGTGCATAGACCCAATTAAGGGTTTTTCAATAGAGATGAGTTGAACTCAAATCCATTAGAAATTTCCCGAGGATATACTAAGTACTAAACCCCACATTAGTAAGATACCGTGTGCCCAGACGGTATTTACTTAAGTCCATTGATCCAAATATAAAGTCCAAAAATATAATTTTAACACATTAAAACTAAAGATATCAATTAATATTAATGTACATATAATAATAATCTTAGTTTATAGTTTAGAAAATCTAAAGATTCTGTCTATAATATTTCCCTAATTCAAGTCTTTATAAAATGGGCCCAAGGTCTAATTTATTTCATTAAAATTAAAATGGGCTTTCTCTAAAATATAATGGGCCAAGTGTCAATAGTCATAAAGCCACAGAACTCATTTTTATGTTGAATATAATGTAATGGGTCAAATGTCACGTGCTGTGACTCATCTTGTTTCTGTAACCCACATGTCATTCATCTGCATCTTCTGTTTTACTATAATGGGCCACATGCAATGTAATGAAACCCACCTTATTTCCCATAGACACCCAGACCACTATATTCTACCCTCCATTCATCCCATTAATTCTGTACCATGTCACATGGGAGTGACATGGGATGACATCATCATCATCTCCTTTCTCTTATTCTTATCACAAGAACCAACAGAACGAGTTCTGTAACATGTTCATCGTCAACAGCATCTATGCCCTGTGTACTCCGGTCAGCTACCCATTGATCAAATAATCAAACCCCATTTACATGGTCGCCCAAGGCTATGCGGCCGGATGCGCGGATTAGATTTGTGATCACATCACCCTGTGGACCCCACCACTGCCTAATCCTCAAAATAAAACCCACTTGATCATTGACGCCCCAAATTTGAATAAACCCTTAGATGAGGGGCCAAATGGGGCTCAATCTCCACGGGTCCACCACCATTAGCTTCGCCCCTGGGTCCCCTATCAGATGTGGGGACCCGATCTACAAGCGGTGACCCACCCGGGTTCCACGGTCAAGATAACAGAACCGATGTTCTATATTCCCAGGCTCTGTTCCGGTTCAAGTTGGCAACAGTAACGCAGAATTAGTGAAATAAACAAAATTACCCCTAATCCCCGATCTCATCACAAAGCATGATAGCATCACTATATTATCATAAAAAAAAAAGGCATCAAAGGTTTCTACATGCATTTAACACACAAATCAAGGAGGAACAAATATTAAATTTATAAATCATGATTAGGTACTTGCCTTTTACCGAGGTTGAAAAAGAAAGCGACAGATCCTAACCAATACCCAATCTGAGATTACCACGGCGCTCGAACACAATCCCAACACCAATCTGACATAAGAGATGGGAAAGAAATACCCATGTGATCAGATCTATGGTTCTCTCAACCAGATCTACCATTAGAAGAAAAAGAAGATAAAACCCAAGAATATAGATCTACTCCTAATGAGTTGAGGAGAAGGTTACCTGAGATGAGAAAGTCTAGACAATAATGGTGGTGTCCTCTGATCTTGGTTCTGATGGCTGGATCCTAAAGCTGGAATGGTCTGGGAAGCTGAAGGAAGAAGAAGATGAAACGGGAAGAGTTGCAGACGAAAGAGGGAGATAAGAACGTGCAGTTCTTAAAATAGAGATTAGGTTAAAAAGGGGATCTTATGGGCTTAAGTTATTGGGTCAAACTACGGGTCAGGTCATCTACCCATTAACCCAACTCACCGATCCAAGCATCTAATCTATCGTGTGTCCCAATTAATCCTACCCACTTAAATAACTAGAATACATTTAATTAAAATAATAATAATATTCTAATTAAAAATATAATAAAATATCATAGTGGGGCCGGGATCTTACATGATCAATCCCAAATGAGAACATTCCAGGAGCTGGGTCATTGTTGCTTTTCCATGATCTAAGGATTCTGCTTTCACCCGTCCTTAATTTCAATCCGATCTTCGTACCCGGTAGAAGTGTATTCGATGGATAATCAAAGCTCTGCCACAAGACTAGTCCTGAATTCCCTTTCTCTTAATACAAGATTGCCATTATCAAACAGTGTAGCACTTGTGTTGTTCGACGCAATCAACACATTTGTCGACCAATGGATGTTTTGTTCTTCATCAAACAGAACCAGATTTCCAACATTTCCTAAAGTGAAAACGCCAGAATAATCCATAAGCGGGTTTTCTTCATTTGCCACCCAGACAATAGTTTGAACTTGGATCTTGTGGTACCATACTCCGAAGTAGCGATTCATCGTATTGTTGGTGCTAAAGAAGCCCAGTTCAAAGATATTACCAGCTGATTGAGTAGCCTCTCCATATCTAATTTGCTGGGTCTGTGTTATTGAATCTGCTGCAGTGAAAGATAATACCAGCAGCAGCAAGGAGATAATGAGAAAATCATAGCCTCTTTGCATGATTATGTGCAGAAGAATCTACTTCTGCTCTTGAAGAAGATGAGCTGATGCATTTGCATTTGCTATGTTTTTCATTGTTGCTCCATTATTGTTTAAATATCTTGGCTTGAATTATATATTCACAGCCACCCTACAATTACGTTGACTACAACTTCATTCATTGACAAAATAATGAAATCCTACATGATTCAGGTACAAGTAATCTCATCTAGGCCAGGCGGGGCCACTGAGATTCTGACCTGCTAACTAACTTGTGGGAACCTAGATTATGTATAGCCCAAGCCAGAAAAAATAAATACAAATGGGCCAAACATGACTGACGTCCTTGGCTCAGGCCTGAAATAGTCTTGTGGGTTGGATCCAAGCCCGAATATATGGAGTAATAACTAAACGGGCTGGTCTTGGACAGGCATATCGGCGCTAATTATCCTTTGGGGCATCGAATAGATAATAATCATCATCGTCTTGTCCCAACTATTTTAAGGTCGGCTACATAAGATGTGCTTCTTCAAATCTAATTTTATTACCTCCATCCGCATCTTCCTCAGCCCTACTCTTTCTCTTGTATATCAAATTATTACTGGTGTGGTTGTCGGCTTGCGTTGAACATGCACAAACTATGTGAAATGAGTTTCTCTAGTTTTATCCCCTATTGAAGCAATCCCCAAATGCTCTCGAAAATGTTTATTTCTAATTTTGTTTTTCCCTGTTTTACCGAACATCTACTTCAACCTCCTCATATCTACTAATCAATTTTATGCTTATGCTGCTTCTTGATTGACAAACATTCTTCTCTATAGGTCACCCCCATCTCTTCTCCAATATTCTCACCTCAACATTCTACTTCTTGATTGGCCAACATTCTACCACTAAATGCTTCAAATCATGGTATAAAATATCGGCGGATATGACTCAGTATCGGCCGATACCGAACCGATATCTCACTGAGATATCGGATTCGGTTAAATATCCCCAAAAAATCCCGATATCTCGGCCGAGACGAGCTGAACTCGCTGTGAACCGATATCTCGGCCAATATTTTCAAAATATCGGCCGAGATGATATAAAATAATTGAAAACCCTATTTTTACTACTTTTTCCCCATATTTCTCTTATTCTCTTCTCTTCTCCAACCATAGTAGCAGCCCAGCCAGCCCTACTCCCTCTTCAACATTTTCAAATCCCACATTAATTTTTTGAAGAAAATATTATCTAAGGTATGAGAAAATCAACCCAAAGCATTTTATAATGTGGTTTTTTTTTTTTTTTTTTTTTAGATAAAGTATAGAAATCATTAGGTTTGTTATTTGTGTTGTGTTCTTCATTTAGAGTTAGATCTACATACTTTCATGCTAGATCTACTCATACACATGATTTTGAACTTTTTTTTCTAATTTTTTTTATTTTCAGGTTTTTTGATATTTGAATTATTATATATCATTTTTTGGGGATTTCATCATAACTATGTTCTTTTAATGATTTATGATCATTGTATGGTGTATAAATGATTGATTTACAAACTTTTTAGCCAATACCGAAGAAATGATGATGATGATGATATCGAGCCAGGGCGACATTCCACTTGGAATTAGGCTGTCAATCTGTCATACACTTGTACTCATCAATCTCTCCCTAGTACTAGTCCCCTCTAATTTCAGGTGAACCATGAACCTTTTGATGCCCAAGTGCTTTATGATTTATCTATCTCACTATTATGTTTCTGATTTTAATGTGTCGTCTTCAGGGTCTTAAATTTCACAACTTATTTGATGATTGAGTTAGCATTAAATGATGATTGATATGTTATCTTTATTTTCTTATATTTTGCACTAATAAATTGATCATGAGCATCAATAATGGTTGCATTATATGAAATACTAAAAAAGATAGCGAACTACGACATAGACATGACTCATAACTTAAGGTGACCGAGATTTTGATTTATTGTTGTTACTAATGGAAAAAAAATATTGTATTCCAGCATTTTCTAATATTCTGGATTTTTTGGATATTTTTGCAAATTTTTTTGGATTAAAAAAAAATTTACACCGCGACGACCGTAACGGACCGATATCCGCGACCGATACCGATATCATATCGGTTTTTCGACCCGGCCGATACCGCGACCGAGACCGAGATTTTAAACCATGCTTCAAATAGATCACAACTGAAAAATTGAACAATCCCAACCCTTCATCTGGATAAAGAGTGTCCACATTGTACAGTTTTTCTTTTAGACTTTGTGTCTTTTTGTAAGAATATCATAGATTGAGGTGGGCCTTGATAAGTCTACAAAATTGCACTTTAAATTCATTATTTCATATGAATTTGTGGACTTAATTAACATAAAATGCATTGAATTAATTGATTTTCACAAAATCATGCATTTGGACCCTCATGTCTGGATTCAAGTCAAAATTCATCCAAGAATTGCATTTTCATATAAAATCATGAATTTCTCTATTTTTGGCATTGGAAGTCATAAACTTCTCATAACTTTTTATTCACAAATAAAATGATGAATTTTATTTGCATCATTGATTTAATTGAAGATTTGATAAAATGGTGACATTTTATGTATCTATTTAGTGTGAATTGGGCCCGCATCTTGCATCTATATGAATACATTATTCTTTGACATTTGTTTTTATTTTTTTTTAGTGAAGTCCAATTTCTTGGGGCCCATGGAAGAAATAAATCAATTAAAGAGTTCAAGATTGATGGCCAAGATTCAAAATAATGCAAAAGAAAATCCAGCCATATAAAGAATGTCCAAGGTTAGGAAATTCAAGCATTGCACTCACAAGTGGGGCCCATCATGTGTTCCAATTGATAATACAAATCTGAATTTCAGATTTGGAATTATTTAAGCCAAGATGAAGAACGTCCAAGCATGTGAATTTTTTTTAGATTCATACGACCCTTGTGGGTCCACCAAGCATTCAAGTTCCAAGAGGAAAATCTGATTTCAGATTTGAGGAATTTCTTTTAAGAGAGGAAGTGGGCCCAAAATTTGGATGGATTCAAGCAAATTTTAGAGTCCTAAATATGGAGGGTAGTAACCAGGAAGTTGCAAGATAAATTTAAATCCAAAGAGTCCAAGTTTTCATTTCAATCAAGATAGGCTTCCAATATTTGAAATCTTGCAAACCAAGATTCTCCCATAGCCATCACACGTCCAACTTATATCCCATTATTTCACATGTCAAAAAAAAAAAAAAAAAAATGGGCTGTCCACATGATTTCCAAAATTTGTTTCAAATCTTAAATTCCCACAAAAGTCTCCTAAATCTACCAAAAATCCTATCCTAACTTGGAGATTAAGATAAGAACCTTTCCAAACAAAAAGGGGAACCCAAGCCATACCAAACAAAAGTTCAAAAATCCATCAAAAGTGTTGGACGGGCAACACATTCCTCCTTGGAAATTGTTTAATAATTTTTCTTGGCTTGCCACACAAAACTTTCTCCTGGGCCCACTCATCATATATATATATATATATATATATATAGATGGATATATATATATATATATATACACATATACATATACATATATATATACATACATATATATATACATATATACATACATATACACACATACACATATACACATACACATACACATATATACATATACACATACATATATATATATATACATATACACATACATATATATATCCAACTGAATTCCATCCCCCTCCTCCTTGGAAATTGTTTAATAATTTTTCTTAGCTTGCCACACAAAACTTTCTCCTAAGCCCACTCATCATATATATATATATATATATATATACATATACATATACATATACATACATACATATATACATACATACATATATATACATATATACATACATATACACATATACACACATACACATACACATACACATACAGATATATATACATATACACATACATATATATATATATATATATCCAACTGAATTCCATCCCCCAACACATTACCTTGGAGACCAGCAACCAGCCCATACTCCATTAATTTTTCTCCATCTTCCTTCTTCCATTACTACTTCATCCAAGGCCTTCCCTAATACATACCACCACTTAGATTTCTACGCCGTCGCGCCGCTCCGTCGGTGCCATCCACTACTAGAGGAATGAGCTTTGGCGGAAGAAGAAAGTGGGCGACCCCAAGAGCTGCGGTCGCAGAAGGATGTAGCTCAGCCAACGAGACCCCTTTCCCATTTTCTTTTTCCTTCCCACTCTCTTTTTCCCATTTTCCCCTCCCGCGCCCCTGTTCCCGCGCTCTGCGCCCCTGAAAACCTTAGGAAGGGTTTCAAAAGCAGCAGCAGCAGATTCAAGCTACAGGGTTTAAGGCTTCCATCCCAAAAAAGCTAGGGTTTTTGGCGTTGAAGCAGAGAGAAGATGACGCAGAAAGCGAATCTCTTCAAAGGCAGCAGAAGTAGAAGTCCATTCCTCCCAATCGCCATGGAAAAGCCCCTTCTACTCGCAAAGGTCTCTTCTTTCCTCTTTCTTCTTCTTCTTCTTCTTCTTCTTCTTCTTCTTCTTCTTGTTTTCATATCCATTTGATTTGTAAATGCGTGCAGGAAAGAAGTTCGTGAAGCCCTTGAAGATTTCAAAGGAGATGGATACTGATCGTGTAAGCCCTGCTTTCCCTTTCCTATCTTCTTCTCTCTTTGAGATGGATTCTTGTCATGCTCACTTCAATTTTCTTGATGCAATTTTTATGTGGTTTCCGGTGGAGGCCGAGTGGACTGGGACCGGAAGGAGGGAGGAGAGAGATGGGCAGCTCGACAGCTGGTGACCCAGGTATGTGGGTCCCGCCCCATCTCTTCTTCCATTTCTTATTTTCTTTCTTTTTTTTTGTGAACTTCTCTGCCATGGTTTCAGGTGGAAACCGAGCAGCACATCCCCTGCCATGGTTTTCAGGTGGAGGCCGAGTGGGGAGCAGGGAGAGTAACATCAGAGTAAGGGGAGGGGGAAGAAGGGAGCTTGCCAGCCCAGGTATGTGGATCCGCACTCCCTGCCATCTTCCATTCTTTTCTTTTTTTTTTTTCTGTTACCCCTGCTGCTACCACTTCAGGTGGGGCTAGGTGCGGTCAACAAAGAAGAAGAGGGAAGAGAGTGAGGGAGAACTCGCCAGGTATGTGGGTCCCGCCCATTCTCTTCTTCCATTTCTTCTTGTCTTTTTTTTTTTCTTGAAACATGGTTGCAGAATGAGGTTTGGGCATTTTATGCATGGTGGATTTTGGAGAGGGAGGAGGGGGTGGAGTTGTCTAGTTGTGAGGTTGGAGTTGCCCATCAACTGCAACATTTTACTTACTAAGTTGTACTAAAATATATTGGTTAAAATGAACTTGATCTTTGTTTTTTACTCTTGAATGAATCTGTGATTATATTTTTGAGTTCTAACTGGGTGATTATCTGATTTTATTGCGTGATTTTCTTTGAACCCCATTTTGCAATCTCTCTTTTTTTTTCCCTAGGATGTGATTCTCTTCCTTGCCATTTTATGTTGTTGTTGTTGTTGTTGTTATTTTTGAAATGTGACTTCCAATAGTATTTTTTAAGTTTGCACGCTCTCAGTCAAAAGGATGAAACTGCACTTCTTAATAGGAAAATGTTGTGGAATGCAGAAATTTTAAACTAAGCTAAATTTCATTGTACTCGTTAACAGCATATTGCGTGTAAAGTAGTAATTTTGAAATAAGCTTTATTTCATAATACTGCTTATCCTAATTTAGTGCCTTGCATCACTTATTTATGAAGGAAATTTTACCAAGGTAAATCCTGCACCATGATTGCAAGAATCATCAGTCAGGAAATTTGGATGGATGCAAAACTACATAATAGATCATTCTGGCGTGGTCTAAGGAACAGTGATCTTCATGAGTAGATAATTTTGGCATGTCATATTTATAACATGATTTCAAGAAAAGAACAGAGATCTTTCTTCATAGATGAACATTACAGGTGAAATTGTGTTATATCGATCATGGCATTTCAAGGTTTGTTTCTTGGTAATCTGGTTTTATGTAAGCCTAGCTTTAATATTATTATACGTCTCTCATTGCATGGTAGGGAGAGTTTTGCTGCTTAGATTCTTGTCCAATTGGATTCAGTTTTACGTGGCCATGGGTGTACTGAAATTTTGAAAGAACTAGTGATGTGAGATCTGGTCCTGAGGATAATTCCATCTTGGACAGCGGTCTCTGAGTAGTCAAGTGTTTATTTTTTCCTCTCTCTTTTTTTTTATCAGTCACTTGGGTTTTGAGATAATGTGAGATTATATTCTACTTCTTGCCAGAAAGTGGTGAATCATTTAAATTATTGGGGTACAAGTTGGAATTTGGAAGCATGGGTTGGGGTGATGAGTAGCATGAATTTAGTAGTTTTAGTGTTTTCTTTTGTCATCGTTGTTGTTTTTATTATTACTGCTTTTCTTGAGAAGAAAAGAATTGGTGGAGGGTGTGATGGGGTTGGGTTGAAAGGGTTAAATATTTGGAATTTTGTTTTAGGAATGAAACAACTTTAAATTGTGAACATCTTATTTGGAGATTATAGGTGAAAGGTTGTGCCTTGGAAACCTTAACTTGGACTCTCTCTTTTTTTTTTTTTTTTTTCTTTTTATAATGGTTTTAGGTTTTAAAGTTTTATTTTATTAGTTTACTTATTCTTGATTTGGATATGCGCAACATATTAACCTCTAAAATCTTTTATTTTTCCCTTCTGGTTTCCAATTGTAGTAATTTTATTTTGCTTAATCTGGTTTTGAACATTTGTTGCTGAATATTTGAAAACATACAAATTATCCAGTATAATTGTTAAAAGGCTGGAGATGGATGAGGCAGACATTATCTTGATTGAACATTTTCCTTCACTTATTTTATCTCTACTATTTCAGTTTTGTTAATACGCACCGGTTATTATGTTTCATAACATGTTGAGAATTTGGAACTGATCAATGATCATATAGCACTTTTGGAAAACATTTGCATGCTAATCTCCCATTCTTATTTGTTTTACCTATTTTGAATTTTTATTTTTTTATTATTTTTGATTGACATAGTCTTTTAAGGAAAAAAAAAGAATTATAGGGATGGTTCTGCAGTTTAATTTTTTTGCTATGGTTAGCTTCTCTTGGTTGTTGAATATTGGAGTTTCTGTTTTGAAGTTTTATAATACTATGCATGATTAATTCCATGTCCCATTTCCACAATTTCCACACATGCAGATGTCATATGTCTGTGCCAGTTTTAAGCAATGCACCAAGTGGGCCCCATGGTGGAGATCACCTGACCTAAAATCTCACGCCAATTCTTTCTTCTGGCATGTCCCTGATGTCCTTTTCTTTATAGACATTAGCCAATTACATTTCAATTGTTAAGTCATGCCTCAGAATTTGGCCTTTTATTCTCCTCTTTTTTTGCTAGAGGCATCTATATGGTAGGGATGCCTTAAGGAGGGCAGGTGCTTGCAAACTTATGCTGCTTAGCCATATTCAGCTATGTGGAAAACATAAACATAATATGAGAAAATTTCATGGTCAAGTGTTAGTTCTTATTGGAGCTTCAAGTTTCATTATTGTTTCGTTTTTTTTCCAGGGTTGGCCAGGAAATTTGATTTTTCGAGGCATAGCTGTTAAGAGATTGGTGATGGGAAAAGAAAATTCAAAAATCTGTGCTCTATTTGTAATGAGCTTGATGGTGATCTTTGTTGTACCATTTTCCCATGGATTGACCAACGGACAAGATGGTAAACTTGAGACGCCCAACATTTTTCAGTGAATGATCTAGAAATACGAGCAGGATTTGGAATTGTTGTGTATGTTATTTCTCTCTTAGTGAAAGATTTTTTATGCAGTAAAAAAGAGTGAGGCCATAAAAAAATATAACTTACAACTCTCAGCAAAGAGATAGTCTTTTAACTATGGGCCATGGTGACGATATAAGTTCACTATTTGATAGGGTCTCCACCTATATTTGCAAATTATGTTCATTTGATCGGGTCAATCGTGCCTGCATAAAAAATTAGAATTAGTATTGTTTCATGTAACCACTTAATGTATCATGAAATACATGGCATGTTGGTTACTCCAGGGTCACTGAATGTTCTTTATTTTTAGTTTCATGTTTTATGTGTATTCTCTAAATGAAACTGCTTTCATTGTCAGTTTATGCAATAAATAGCGTGTATATTGCATTGGGTTCTCCTCCACTTCCTGGGTGGCTTTCAACTAAATATTCTTATTCCTTATTTTTCCAGCAGAAGTTTATTCTAGTACTGATGTCTTATGGTTTGATTCATCTGGGTGCGTTTCTGCACTGATGTCTTATTGTATTGTTGTGATGCAAAGATCTAAGCAACAATCAAATTGGAGGTAGTGTTCCTAATAATCTGCCAACCACTATTAAAACATTGTATGTTCCAGTCCTACTTATTCTTTGATTGATCTCTTATATTTTTATGTTTGGTCAACATCTTTTTCTTTTTATAGGGTTGCTTGCCCATCAATATCTGATCCTGCAGAGAAGTACATGTCTTTAATTATTCCTGCATTCAATGAAGAGCAAAGGCTTCCAGGAGCACTTGAAGATACCATGAAGTAAGTTGATTGGCATGGTATATGGTTGTTCTATTCATAATCTTACTTTGCCAACTCTTATGTTTCTAAAAAAATTGATGCATATCTCTAGCTAAAAGAAAGTGTTATGTTTGTGGGTTTCTATGTTGATGTCAGAGATTCTTGATTGAGTCCATATCTTTTGGTTGGTCCAATTTGTTAGCCAGTTATCTTTGTATGTCTGCAGTTTTCATTTTCTGGATTATTGTATATCTATACAAAGAGATACTCGCTCTCACAGCACTGTATAAAGTATTATAAATGTGGAGATATAAGCATCCAAGCGCACAATGTGTTTGAGGATTCTTTGCCAACATCCATTTGCATTTACATGGTATCAGATTGGCATTGATCCTGAGTTCCTTTTGTTCTGTTTTCTTGTCGTCTCCTTCTACTGCATCGAGGTTATTACCTCTGTGTCTCATTCACTTCCTACAGATTGTTCCGATGGCCTCTATATCTGATTCTTCCTCACCTTCCTCCAACTTCCTGGTATTTAAAACCTGTCTCGAGTGGCTACAGAGTTAGCCATAAGATGGTTAGTGTGGATTTTCAAACAAGATAACTGAATAACATATTGGGCCAAATTAGATGTGGACTCAATCAAGGATCCGTGGTATCATAACAATTTTAATGAGCTTTTAGTGGTGATTTTGAGTACGTTATAAGTTGGCTGGGCTTTTTGCACAATGCACTCCAATAGCAACACTATTTGCACTGTGCACACTCTATCAAGTATCAACAGAGATTCTGCTTGTATTATCACGGCTTCTCTATAATTTTGGCCCCTGGGATGTGTTGGCGGCCTACTAAAATGGATTGGAACCTACCAAATCTTGGTGTAGTTCATAAAGAATTGTTTGGTTGGTTTTTGCTGATAGTGGTACATTTTCCCTCCTCTTTCTCTCTCTCTCACTAAGTTTATATGTCTCAGCTAGTCAGCTCTGAAATTAGGTAGTTCACCTTGAAATATTTGGTTCCATTTTACATGTTACTACCTCTAAATCAAGTGGAGTGCCTTATTTTACACCTTTTCTGGTAGAAACTCATCCTCCAACTTCTTGGTGCCTCTGGTCATTATAGTTATATGCATTTCATTTTGGAATACTTTAAATAGTGTGCTTTTGTGTTCTTATTATCTAGTTTCACCTTAAACCTGATGGATTGTCACAACTCAAATATATTTTCCCCTTATCAATGCTTATTTTACAATAGTTGCTTGCTCCATGTTCCTTCTTTTTTTTTTTATCTGATTCTTTTTTCTTTATTTTAAGCTTTCTCTTTAGTTTGATTATCGCCTATGCTTCATCTTTTTTGCTTCTACGTGTGTGCATCTGTGTAACTTGATATCTCTGCAATTGATGGATGTTATGGAGAGAAATCATTTATTTTGATAAGACCATAATAATTAAGAGTTTGTTTCTTTGTAGTTATCTTCAACAACGTGCAGCAGCTGAAGCATCCAGAAATAGATGTGGGAACTACTTGGTTTCCTATATTGTCAATTACCAATTTTAGGATATGAATAATACTATAATAGGATTCAGTTATTGGGACACATATTTCTAGCCTATGTCACGAAGAAAAAATTATGTGATACACTATCACATTATGTGCTCTGGTGCCCACGAAACTGGACGGGCACGGGCCCATAGTCATTCGTGACCTGTCGGAACTGACGGCTCGGGATTCTGACTCCCGGATTGCCCATAGAGTCGAAACGTAGGTTTAAGTTAAAACGTTAAATTAAAAGTAAGGAAATTGGCCTCCGAACGCCCAAACTGGGCAAACGGGCTCTGGTGCCGGTGAAACTGGACGGGCATGGGCCCAGTCATTCCTGACCTGCCGGAATTGAAGGCTCGGGATTCCGACTCCCGGATTGCCCGTAAAATCGAAACGTAGGTTTAAGTTAAAACGTTAAGTTAAAAGTTAGAAAATTGACCTCCTAGCGTCCAAACCAGGCAAACGGGCTACGGTGCCCGTGAAACTGGACGGGCACGGGTCCATAGTCATTCGTGACCTGCCGAAACTGACGGCTCGGGATTCCGACTCCCGGATTGCCCGTAGAGTCGAAACGTAGGTTTAAGTTAAAACGTTAAATTGGCCTCCGAGCGCCCAAACTGGGCAAACGGGCTCCGATGTCCGTGAAACTGGACGGGCACGGGCACATAGTCATTCATGACCTGTCGGAACTGACGGCTCGGGATTCCGACTCCCGGATTGCCCCTAGAGTGGAAATGTAGGTTTAAGTTAAAACGTTATTATAAAACTTAGGAAATTGGCCTCCGAGCGTCAAACCAAGTAAACCGGCTTCGGTGCTCGTGAAACTGGATAGGTACGGGCCCATAGTCATTCTTGACCTGTCAGAACTGACGGCTCGTGATTCCGACTCCCGGATTGCCCGTAGAGTTGAAACGTAGGTTTAACTTTCAAATTTTTAATTTTAATTTTGTTTATATTTACTATATATTGTCAATTTTTAAATTTAACTATTAATATTTATTTCCCTTTTTCTCTTCAGGTTTGACAGCATCGGATTGATCACAGCACCCTTTTCAGACAATATGTTTATTTTTGTAATGAATGTAATTTGTTGAAACTTTTGTAATGAATTGTAATGAATTTAATTTGTTGAAACTTTTGTAATGTTTTAAATATCATTAATATAAGACTTTGTTTTTTTTATTAGTATTTTTAATTGATTTTAGTAGTTGGATGTATGAATATAATACATTCAGGTAGAAGTATAAAATGCAGGAACAAATTTAGCAAAAAAAATAGAAAAAATATTTAATAAAAAAGACCTATGCAAAAATTAAAAAGAAATTAAAAATGAAAAAAATCATTAGCGACCGCTAGTTGGTCTATTAGTGGCGGTCGCTAATGGTAATTATCGGTTAAAAAATCAAAAAAAAATTTAAAAAAATGTATTTGTGACGGCCTTTTTAGCTTTTGCGACGGTCATTGGCGGCCGCTAAAGGTCAAGAGTGTTAGCGACCACCATAATACTTTTTGCGATGAAGTTTTTGCGACACTGTACTGGCGGTTGCTAAAGGGTATTAGCGACCACCAGTCCACTTTTAGCGACGGCCTTTGGCAGCCGCTAAAAGTCCTTTTTCTAGTAGTGATCGCTCCATCATCAACTAGACATCTACTTTTATACTAGTGAGGGATTGAAGACTTGAAGATGGGATTATGCACAAGTCCCATTTTCTTGATGTGTTCGATCTAGGGTAAGGAAAGATTTATTTTTCAGTTTTGATTATTGTTAGGAAATTACTAGTTTATTGGTTCAATTTAATTTAAAAGAAGCAATTAGTGAGGTCAAGGTGTCCCGCCTTGGATCGGCATCACATGTTTATGGGTAGTGACAGGACGCACTTGGTGCGGTGTTTTTGCAGTCTTTTATTAATTTTGCCAATATAATGTTGTGATTTCCCATAATAAAAATATTTAGAATTCTTTTTATCCTTCTTTATGAATGATATTATTAATGGACTTTTATTTTAATGCATGATTTATTTACTTTTATGCAATTGTTGGTTTGATGTCTTTTATGTTTTTGCTGTCTTTAGACTAGGATTTTTAGATTAGGAATTTTTATTTGGAATTGTAATTTTTAATTTGGATTTGTAATAAAATTTCAATTTCATTTTAGTAGAAATTTATTTATATAGATTTTTTATAGGCTTGATTAGTTTTTCAATAGGACAGGTTTTATGCGATTAATTACTCCCTGTGGACCGACCTCGGACTTCACTGAGTTATTACTACAATTGCGGCCTTGCACTTGGGGCTGACGATCAAGCCTCATATGTCCAAATGGATGGGCCTCTGTGTTTTTGATATACAAGCCATCCTAAGTTGAGAACCAGCCTTAAATTTGTAATTTGAGAACCCATTCTTGGGTATAAAGGAATGCCAATTACAGGTATGATGAGTGTGCCAAGACTCAGGCTAATCTAACCATCCATTTAAGGACCCAATTTGAAGATAGTTGGGCGTTTGTAACTAAAAATGCGATGTTACCTTAGCTACCTGTCATTTTCCCATCTGGTTCTCATCTAGAAAGTTCTCATGTGATATATTTCTACAATAATTTGTTAGCTTATTAACTTCAGTGGGTCACACATACAGACTGTGCAGATGGGCCGTCCAAATGCAGCTCATATCCATGTATGCCTTGTGTCATATGAGAATGTGATAATGAGGTAATAACAATGATATTCCTCAATGTTTGATTCACCCAATCAAATACATAACACTAGAACTAGCCTAATTTTGTATTCAACAGGATGACATTCCACTTTTAATTTTTTTAAACCCTAGTCCAAACTCCCAAATTTGATTGATCTTTTTATATCATCCATTCATGGTATCCAGCTCAATGATGATGAAATTCATCCCACAAGAAACCCCTCACTAAGTTTTTGGAAACTTCATAGTATATAACTTGGTCAAAAGCTAGCCTTTGGGTGCTTGATTATAATGGCGGCGGACTAGGATTTCATAAAATTAAGAGTATAGTTATTTGTAAAATAAGAAATAGGGATTATTTAAGAGGAACAAAGGTAGGAGCCCTGACATGGTGCAATAGTCGGCTTAGGTCAGATTGGGTTGCCTGAGCTCAGGTTCAGGTCTCTGATTGGTGGTTCTAATAGCCAAAAAAAAAAAAAAAAACTATTAGAAACATATTGAAAAATTGAAGCATAAACCCCATACCCACACCCCCAGAAATAATAATAATAATAATAATAATAATAAAGAAAAGAAAAGTAAAAAAAAATACTTTTGGAAAACACCTTTATATTTACTATAAGGTGCAAAGCCTTTTGTAAATCCGAATGAACTAGCCCTTTGGATAGATTGCACACCCATCCGAATGAACTGCACACCATTAAACTCATAGGGTCCAAATGGAGATGATAAGATTTAGGAATGAGGCTGATTTTTTGCAAAGATGAAGGGATGGGGAGATTTTTTATCACCCCAAGTCCCAGTCCCAGGTGGAGCTCCATGTGGGCCCCACGTTAAGGTGCGCACACTAATCCAGTGTTCAAGTTTTGTACAAGCCTATTTCCCATCATCATCTTTGAATCCCTCATATCCTTCATGGTCCGCACAAATCCAGGTGGGCCCTAAAAAGTTAGCTCATATACCGCACCATCTCGCTAGTTCGTTTCTATTTATATAAAACAAAGTTGAGAAAGGGATGAAGCATGGTCAGGTTAGGGTGGACCTGGCCCAAGCACAAAATGGACCAAAGTGGGGAGCCATCCGAGAGTTAAAAAGACTAACCAAAATTGAGCTGCTTGCGTACAATGGGTTCCACAAACGTGCCACAAGCTATTTTGTGCCGAAAAACATTTATGTACTATCTTCTTTATATAATTTCAACTAATGCAAAAAAGTTGAATTGAGAGGCACAATTGACATCCTAACTAGAATTGAGAGGTCATTGACTTGCATGGGTGAAAGATTCTAATTCAAAATCCCTACTCTCTTATTTATTCAATTGTTGAATTTAGACTGTTGAACTGCAATTTTTGTACTATGTATTTGATTGTGACCCAAAATTCAGACAGCAAATATTAATATAAACATGGACTTACCTTTTTTTATCATGCCTTTGTCTTGTAGAGGCTGCAACGGGTCTAACCCATTTTGGGTCCATGGTGTACCTGGACCTGCTCCTGCTAGCAACTTGGTACAATTTATGGATCCCAACCCAGACATATTAATGGTCCCGTTTAGACCCAGACTCTTAACCATTTAAAGAATTTCTACTAATACTACTACAACTACTATTATTATTATTATTGAAAATTTTCCAAAACCCCAACCTTACTTTCTAAACGTTTCTTGCTTCAATGGGAAGAACCAGCTCTGATGAATCCACTTGCTCCATTAAATCAATAGCGGTCCAATTTATTTATTTTTTTATGACGTGGGTATCCCCAAAGCCTTTGATCCACATGACTTCTCTTGTGGCGCCCACTAAACCCTGACAAATGCATTCCGGGCAAACACCGAGTTGGTAAAATATGAATTTTCATGATATTGAATGAAGAAACAATGATGACCTAAAATTAAAGGTCAATATCATTTTTGCAGACCATATTGTGCCTTTGTAAAAATCTATTCATTCATGTTGCTTCCATTGATTGTCATGCGCTCATGTGGGCCACACGAGTAGGCCTATCAATTTAGCCGTGAGACAAGGGGGCCCGGCCATCAAAAAGCTGTTAAAATGAGGGCTTTTGTTTCTAACGAAAGCCCCTAGCGCCTAACTTGGACAATTTTTTGCAGGTCCTGAGATTTGAGGGTCGGGCTTGCATAGTACTAGCCTGGCCCAGCCCTAGCCGTGGACCTCCTACTTTTATTTATTATATATAAATATATACATATATATATATATATATATATGTATATGTGTGTGAGAGTGTAATTATACACTAAAATGCCCTTATCATGGTCACTTAGTAATAATAAGGGTATATGAAGGCAATTTAATACCCACCTACCCATTACAAAGTGTCCTAAAAATTCATACATGCATACTTGTATCATTTCATATATGTTTAATTATTTAAGTTTTGTATTGTACTTAATACATAATCAATAAGCATTGCACCATTGCTTCTAATCCCTTTCTTTTACTTTTACTGCTGCTTATTTAGGCCTTCTATATTATTTTATATAAATCCTTGTTAGTGCAAAAAGGGGTGTGCTCCTTATTAATAATGAAACACTTTTTCCTCTATAGAGTTGCTTGGGATATCAACCAATTTATAGAGGTATTTTATTTGTGCACGGAACTTTAAGGATATAGGGTGATCCAAATATTCTTTTAGTGAACTAAAAGAAAGGGAATAGAAATGAGATTTATCTTGAACGGTCTAGATTATCTCTATATGAGCCCCCACGATGGAGTTCCTGGAATTAAGAGGGAGTGTATTTTGGAGCTTTTGAATATTGAGGGGAGTGTTGATGATGGTTATTATTGTGTGGCATGTTTTTTGCTCTAGCAGCCTTGCCAGGGCCAATAAAGGGAAGAGGTGCCCATGTGCCATGAAAGGGAGCATGATATAACATGTTCTAATCCAAGGCTCTTGCTTGTAGCCATGGTGGGTCAAAGGGAATGTGAGAAGGCTAACCTTGGAAAGACAGAGACCTTCTATAAACTTTTGTCGTAGGGAGGCCCAAATGAGTTATAAACTCTGCTCATTAACAGCTCTCTGGCGTGATTGCCTTTCTGCCAAATCTTCAAAATGGAAAAAAGAAGGAAACCTAAAAGAATTCAACAATATCTATAAATAAATTGAACAAGAATCTTCTCCAAGGGAACTACATACTGTTCATAAGCAGCCCATGGGACCCACCTAGATGCATGCCCATCAGCGGAGAAAGGTCTTATCATGAATTAAAGTTAAGCAAAACATCAGCCCCAAAAGTCTACCCTGACCATTAATGAATAGCCTCAAAGTCGTAACATCCTTTCATCTGTGCACATTTGTTGTGAAAATCAATTTAATGGTGAGGATGAGATTAGTGTCAAGTTGGGCCTGATGCCAATTCAGGATGAGTTGTTGGAGTGAGTGAGAAGGGTGTACACTACTCAGTGGAGGGCCCAAGTGTGCCCCCACAGAGCTCTGTGCAGCATTTGAATATCCATTGATTTGGGTGCAATGGATTTGAGATTTCAAGCAATTTACACTAGAAAGGACGATGTGTATCCCCAAAAGTAGAACCTCTGAGATCAATATCTAGAAAATCACCAACCCAAAAGTTACAAATATTTCCTAATAAAACGAGTAGCTCCAATTCATATATGTTGATCCTTACATGAACATGTCTCACATGAAAGCATAACATATATACAATACTCTTGTCCATTAATCTCTAGTAGATTAGCATATTCAAGCACATAAAGACATATAAACTCAAGACAACTATAAAAAAAAAAAAAAAGTACCAATCACTTCCTCTCCACCTTACCTTGTTCTCTGGGTTATCCTTGCCTTCAAAGGCTTCTTCATTACTGTAGTAAATTCCTGCTTCTCAGTCAAATCCACCTCTTCACCCTCTACAGTCTTCCATTCAAACTCCCTCACCAGATTCGCCACAAAGTACTCAAGATGAAGCATTGCAAGATTAAGCCCCGGACATATCCTTCTCCCAGCTCCAAAAGGCATCATCTTGATCTCCCTACTCCCTGTTATATCCACATTCTCCCCACCATCCAAGAACCTTTCCGGCTTAAACGCCATGGGCTCTTCCCATACCTTCTCGTCCCACCCTATGTCCGCCACCGTGAAATTAACCGACGCTTCCTTGGGTATGACATAGTCCTCCAAAGTCACCTCCTCCGACACCGCATGTGGCAGAACGAAGTGGCCCGGCGGGTGTCGCCGCAGCCCCTCCATGATAACTGCCTTCAGATAAGGCATCCTATTCAAGTCCTCCTCTCCCACCTCCTCTGCCTCCTTCCCCACCACTCCCTCTATCTCCTCCACCAGCTTCTGTTGCAGGTCCTGGTGCTTCACCAGATTAGCCATGATCCACTGCAGCGAAGTGGATGTGGTGTCCGTTCCAGCGTTCAGAAACTCCGAGCAGAGAGTAACCATTTCTCCCTCCGTGAGCTTTCTCCCCCCCCTCTTCTGGGAGCTCTAGATCAAGAAGCGAGTCTACATATCCGAAGATGAAGGTCTTGTTGCCATCTTCATGATCTTGCAGTCGCTCCCTGCGCGATCTTATCAGTGGGATTAAAGCCTGTTCTTGTTCATGTCGCATCTCTAAAAGCTCGTTCCATCGCTTACGAAATATAAGCTTTCCAGTCCTGGGCAAGAAGGCGAAGACGTTGAACTTCCTGAAGTTCACAAGCAGACGCCTTTGAGCGGTCTCGATCCTCTTCACGGTATCTTTATCGAGCTTCTGTCCGAAGCACATGAGCAAAAGCAAGCAGAACATGGAGTACTGAAAGCTCTCGACGACACAGACCGGCTCACCTGAATCTGCATGTTCTGTGAGCTTCTGGGTCAGGAGGTCGAGAACCCACTTCCGGCCCTGAGCGTAGGACCTGACCCGAGAAGGGTGGAGGATCTCCGACATGAGATTCCGGCGGAGGAGGCGCCAGAGAGGGCCGTAGGCGGCGGAGCTGATGTTGTGCTGGTTGCTGTTCACGACGCGGCCGGCCTCTAAGGCGGGTGGGCGGTCGGAGAAGGCGGAGCCTTTCTGGACGAGGGCCTTGTGGGCGATGGAGGCGTCGGTGATGAAGACGAGGGTGCGGGAGCCGACGCGGAGGGAGATGATGGGGCCGTACTTGGGGCGGAGCTGGCGGAGGATGGGCTCCAGCTCGAAGAGGGACTTGGTGAGCCATAAGAGGTTGCCAAAGATGGGTACTGATGGGGGTCCTGGTGGGAGATTTCTCTTATTCTCCTTCTTTTTGGTGCTATTGGGTGTTGTCAGGAGGTGATTCAGGATTACAGCCAGAAAGATAGAGAGGGAGGAGATGAAGATGAGCACCCAGAGCTCCATTGATGTGGGTAGAAATTTGGGGAGATTGTAATTGACGCCTGCTTGCTTGTCTCTACGTGTGGAGCAACTATAATTTTATAGACCTTATCTGGGTCCTCGGATTGTCCTCGGATTGGGTGGGACCCTTCTATATTTTAAATAAAGGTGTGGATGCACAGCAGGGAAACCTTATCAGGGGAAGTTTTCCAAACGAAAGACTCTGTAGGATTCTAATCCAAAGTCATACAAACAAGCCTGATAACTTGGTTCCCAAGTTTCCCAGTGGAAGTAGTCTTGTGAAGGGAAGGCGTTTTGCGATATTTTTGCCTTGAATCCATGTCCTCCAAATTAAGGGCCAAAAGTGTAGAACTGTTATTACCCTACACAGGCTACAGATAGAGAAGGGTTGCGTAATGGGATGCATCACATGATTTCTATTTCTCTTCTATCCAAAGTTTGTTAGCATATATTTACTGCATTTATATTTTAAATAAGGGTGTGGATGATGGCAAGTTGCTTTCTCTGAAAAAAAAAAGTCTTGATTTATTCAAGTCGTACAAAATTATTTTTTGAATGCCTGAAGACTTGAAAGGGCAGGAAGGAAACAAATGTCACAGGGCCTGGCTGCAGCCAGCCGAAGGCACTCCGATGTCTAAATTAGTGCTTTTACTAAACAAAGAGAGAGTGAATGGAAAAGAGAGAAGAGCTATGGGTTTTGATTTGTGTGCGTACTTAGTGGAGCTACGGTCCCATCAGCCCATTCCTTGATCTCTTGTATAGCTGCGGATATGACCGTCAGATAAGGTCAACCTCTTATCAGGCACATATCTTATCTGACAGCTCATTCTGTAATGCCGCTGCACTATCATAGTAGAATATTTATAACTGATTGACACCCAGTATTGATACCGAGGTTAGTCATAGGTGCATCCTGGCACTGTCGCCAAGGTGCGCAGGCTGAGACAAGCTCAGCTGGTACTTACTAGCTCGAGCTCGGTACAGGCTAGCACCGCTGCCGAGCCATATGTAGCCGAGATTAGGACAAGTTTGGCTGGCACTTTTACCTAAACTAGGCCCATGTCTTAGTATTATGAAAAACCCCCCACACAGCAGGGAAACCTTATTAAGGGAAGTTTTCACATACGACAGATTGTGTAGGATTCTAATCCAAAGTCTTACAAACAAGCCTGATAACTTGGTTTCCAAGTTTCCCAGTGGAAATAGTCTTGTGAAGGGAAGGCGATTTGCGATATTTTTGCCTTGAATCCATGTCCTCCAAATTAAGGGCCAAAAATGTAGAACTGTTATTACCCTACACAGTCTCCAGATAGATAGAGAAGGGTTGCGTAATGGGATGCGTCACATGAATTCTATTTGTCTTCCGTCCAAAGTTTGTTAGCATATATTTACTGCATCTGTTTGGGGTTGGGCAGTCGCATCCGAAGTGTCTCGTCGTTTGGATAAGGATCCTCTGCGCGAGTCGAGTCGAGTCGAGTCGAGTCGTTTTCAGGTGGTCCCCGTCCATGAGAGCGACTGGGAGGGAGGCAGCATGTGGGGCCCACCTGAAGGCGTGACTTTGACCGCCTGTGAAGGGTATTTAGAAGGGCTCCTCTCAGCAAGCGATGACGACCGTTCGATCTTTTTAGAAGTAAACTTTTGAAGGTCTCAGCCTTTTTCCAATCCAATCAATTTGATCAAAGTTAAGTGAAATGAAAATCCTTCTACTACAAAAATAATAATAATAATAATAATAATAATAATAATGTGTCAGGATTTAGCTGAGTATTAATTTCTTTTTTTTTTTTGCTAATTAGACGAGTATTAATATAATGTGCTAGTGAGAGTGAGGGGTTAAAATTGATCATATGATGGATCCACCTACGGTGATGGAGCTAGGATTTTCTTAAGAACGAAGGTAAGTAATAGTGATGGACTTAGGTGTTTTTTTAGAGGAGATCAATAATTTTATTTTTTTCCTCATGGGTCGATATCAACCCTCTTCTATTTTCACACACACCCAAAAAAAAAAAAAAGAGGAGAAGAGATAGAAGTGGTAAGTTGTTAATGGCTAGAATCCTTCATAGCGCTTGATCTTCTTAGTTTTGAGTCATTTGGCCCTTTAATATATTTATTATGAAAAAAGAAAGGAAGAATGTTGTAATTTATTAAATCTCTATTTCTCATGATGCAATTGATCTTTAAACTGATGATTACATCAGATTACAACTTGGCCCCACATAATAGAAAAAACAAAAAAAAAAACCAATTGCTTCTTTGCGGTTTTTCTTGATGAAAGCGAAATTGACTGTAAATAAACGTTTTTAAAACCTAAGTCACCAAGTTTTTGGGAAAAGCAAGACTCATTAGGTTATGATAATAGAAAATTCAACGCCTCAAATCACTTGAAAATGACATCATTTTCATCACTTCTTTCACTGGTGATTTTAAGACCACAAATTCTGCATATCTTGAGATCCAAGTAGGTTGGTTTTGCAGCTATTTCTTATCCACGCGGCTATTTACTATTTATGCAAGCGTCCCTCTCTTGTAGTTAGACTTTTTTGTAAGCAGAATGTGAAGCCTACTTAGTAATTCTCCAATGGTTCTCATCTCACGGTCCATAGAACGTTAAACCTCCGCTACAGAAGCTTTCCTCCAAGCCCCCGGATGGTGTTTTCAACTACTTATAATGGATTTTGACCATAAAGCTGCCCTATTATTTGATATTTGTACCTCAACAGTCATATTGTGTTTGTGTGTATATATATATATATATATATTGGTAAAAATATTGTGTGTATATAAGTATATTACATAGAGCAACATCTTATGGCCATAGGATATTGCATAAATAACTCTGTAGATATTTTCTAAACTTCAACTATTGACGGATAAATATTAGGTCTTGAGGTAGCTATAATGTCAAAACCCTTATAAAGAAAAGGTGAACTTCTCCGGTGGCGGACCCATGTTAAGGGATGTGGGTGCAGTTTTTGAAATTCGTTTAGATCGTCATGGCCAACGCACCCGGTCAAGTCCAATCTCACCCCATCCCTTTAGCGTTGCCCCATGCCCCATTCGAAACTCCTCTCTCACAAGTCATAACTCAGAAACCCAGAACCAATCGCAAAACATCTCCTTCAAAAACCCTATGTTTTCGTCTTCAGCTCCTCTCTAACTCCCATCTCTCTCTTCGAGCAAAAAAAAACCCCAAATTGTGGTAGCAAATCAGCACACCACGACCATCTCTCTTTCCCTTTCATGGGCAGAAAACCCCTAAATCGTAGAAGGCGAAAACATACCAAATCCAAACGAAAACGGTAGTGATAGCCACAAAGAACGGTGTGGGCTTTCTTTAAATCTCTGATAGGACGTATTCCGGTGTCCTCATATTGCACCCTCTCTCTATCAATATATAGGTGTGTTGGTGATAGCTCTTCCTGTTTTTTCTATTTAGACACGGGCAAGCAACCAACAACATTTGCAATACAGAATTTGTAGACAAAGATAGAGATATGGAATCTTTTAGTGCATACTTCTGATACAATGCAGTTGATAAGTAAATCGATAATATCCCACACTTAAATAGACAAACATTAAGAAATATTTATTTGTAAAGTAATTGTACACACTGCCCTACAACCTATCCTTATCCCAACATGTGCTCATTTCATTGTCTGTCATTATAAGACAAAACATCTAAAAATGGAAACTTTTTTCTAATCCATGAATTTCTAAATCTATATTACTTGAAATAATGGAGCGAGAAGAAAAACTAGATATAACCACAGAGTTTATAAAATCTTGGTACTAGACATAGTGGCATGACAAAAATTCCAAAGAAGTCCTTAAACAACTTAACCATAAGATGCCAATGTGAGATCAGTTATTTACAACATTTATACTAAAATTTGTTAAGAGAACTTAAAGAACCCAATGGAAGTAAAATAAATAATTAACTTATAATGATAAGTATTAAAAAAATAAAAAAATACAACAGAAAAATGAGAATTCACAGAAAATCCCATGATAAAAAGTGATATAAAAGAAAAAAAAACGAAGGAGAACCCAATGCCCAAAAGTCGAAAAAAAAATGGGGAAAAAAATAAACTTACAATCTATGAAAACCATACAAATACAAACCATAAAAATATTGCAAATCTATAGAAATTTTTAAATGATGATTCTTTTGTATAAATCATATTAAAATGACATAATTAAAATTGCTCAAATAAAATATGATGAACTCAAAAGTAAATGAATTAAAAAAAGGTTTACCTCTTAAATTGAAATGTTTAATAATGGCACCAATTGTCTCAAGATGCTCATATTTTAAAATGGGTTAAACATTGTTCTAAACTAAGCATGCAAATGTGAATTAATTTGACCGTGGAAATAACCCAAAATGAGGTGAAAAGTTAAGGTCTCCCATAAATAGCAAGGATGTTTGTCTTAATGATTGTGATTTTTAATAGATGGGGTATATCGTGGTGTTCCACTCCATTTACATCGTGATTTATAAAAGTTAAAGCCACACACACAAAAAAGAAAAAAACCAGACTCCACCCTTTCTTCCTCGTCCAGCATGCATGGTAGCACAACATGGAAAGTTTTCCGCCTCTTCTTTAGCTCCACGTTGTTGTTCGTGAATTTTTCTTTTTTCAATAATATTGTCATTTTTTTATTAATTATGAAACTTATTATTTTTGTTAATCAATTCCATATATTATATATTCATTTGAGTTTCGTTTTATTGTAAAATGGTTGTCATAAAAAATTAAGGACTATATAGGAAATCATATAAAATAGTTACATCAAAAGTTTGATCATCTATGCTTAAAGTACAATGCATAAGTATGAAAATAATAACAACAGTATTTATAAGGGTCAACATTCTTAAAATATAGTTATTTTTATGAATACCTTGTAAATAAATTCCAACTCCCGGTCAACATTCCAAAGTGGGGCTGGGTCCCTTCCTCATTAACTAATTTTAAGTTTTCGTTGATAACTATTAACAAAAAGATGCTTTGTGGTGTAGTGGTAAGGTCGCTCCTTTGAAATCCATATGGTCCTAAGTTTGAGTTTTGGCACATACCATGATTAATTTTAACCATGTCATTAAAAATATACAGGTCAAGTTGGATTAATTTTAACCATGTCATTAAAAATACACGGGTCAGGTTGATACTAAATTAAATTGGTAAATTGGATAAGCCAAAATCAATTGGAGCGAATTGGTAAATTGGATGAGTCAAAATCAATTCGAGCAAATTGGATCTGATTTCAATTTGAAACCACCTCGCTTCATATATAAGGGAAATATTCAAATGAGAACTAGTATGTGAAAAAAGTTTTTACAGGGCCTAACTAGCAACCCATCCAAACCTAGCAACCAATAGGGAACCCCCTTATAGTCACTAATCCTAAGGATTGGCACACATCCGAATGGACTGAACCGTTGGATCGAGGGTTGAATATTTTTTTGAATATGAAGCCATTAAACTTGTGGGCCATGGATGAAGAGGTTAGGGGCATGGATTTGGGATCAAACTTGATACTTGGGGTGGTCTTACATAGATCTTTCCATCCCCCCGATCCCATCCCCAAATGGGGCCCACAATTGGGACCCACAAAAAAGTTCTCACATAATATGTGAGAACAATTCCCACCTAAATATTACCCCATATATAATAAATCTCTGGCCCGTCCTAATTTACCCCGACCCGACCCGTTTGCTAGGGTCAAACTAAATTAAATTGGTACATTGGATGAGTCAAAATCAATTGGAGCGAATTGGATTGGATTTTAATTTAAAACCACTTCACTTCATATAAATAATTGAGATCGGCCTCTACATTAATTTTAGGGCCATGTCTAAGTGTGGTTCTACACTCAGGCCTGATAACCAAATGGACCTCGTATTTTACTCCAGCAGGAGCGGTCAATCTTATAGGAGACCGGTTTCTATTAGAGAAGATTTTGGGGTCACTCTATAGAAGGGAAGACAACTACCTTAACGAGCTCATTCACCAGAAAATAAATAAATAAATAAATAAGAGAACGAGGTCAGTTCAATAAATGGGCCCTACCGTGGAGTGAAACAGAAATCATACATTTTTCATATGGGCCTATGGCAGATTCAACCCAAGCCTAGAGGCGAAAAAATGAGACTATGCAGCTTTTCCTCCCCTCAGAGTAGAGGAAAAATCTCAAATGCAACTTTACCACTACTTCTGACGGCGGTAAAGTTGCAAATACAGGTTTTCCTCTGCTCATAGGAAAAGTTCAAACGCAATTTTACTGCTGCTTGGAGTGGCGGTAAACCTTTAGTTTGACCCCACTCCGTTTCTGTGTTATTTTCCCTTTTTTGGACGTGGGGCACTTATCATGTGCACCAGATAACCACCAAAAAAGGATTTCTTCTTTTAACAAAGACCGGCGGTTGGACTTAGTCTCTTCTTTTAAGAAGGACCGACATTAGATCCCATGTAATGCAAAGGTTAACTCATGAAAATCGAATAATTATCTCAGCTTAATATTCAAATTAATTATCGATTAATAAAAGATTACTAAATTTATTCAATCCATTAAAAAATTTTGGAACAAAAGTCTCACGTATAAAGGCAAGCTAGCTAGTGGGTATGCATTGATGTTGAACCACTGTCGACAAAGACAACCTATGTGGTTTTCAACCTAGTTAAAAAAACAACCATGTGACTTCGGCTTTATATCACTATTATGCCAAAACCATCTTTTAATATCATAGAAGTTGAAAACATCTAATTAAGGATCTCTGTTTTTATAATTACATCAACATAAGTCTTATCCTAACACCAACCCTTGGCTAATGTAAAAGTTAGATTTGAGGTGTCTGGCTCCCGTGACTCGGATTTCAAAGATACATTTGATATATCAATGGTGGCTCCCAGTCAAAACTAAAACCCAATGACTCGTGTTCTTTTGTTCCAAAATAAGTTTATCACCGTATTTTCCTACAATGGGAAAAGGAAAACGATATTCACCAGAGCGCCTGGATTTCCTCTTTTTATCCTTTTCTCTTAAAAGTAAGAGCTTCTCTCTCTCCCTCTCTATTCGTGTAAAAGGTCAAGCCCTTCTGTTGTATTGATTTTTAAAGTGGTCTCAGTTTGGCCTTTCCGCTATTGATTATATGGCAAGAACCAACAACCTAATGAAGTAATAGATTTAAAAAAATAAGTGAAGAATAATAATAGAATAATTAAGAGAGCAAGAGATGGAGAGGTAGAAGGGGAAAGGCAGATCTTTAATGAATCTAAGAATACTATGAGAAACACTACACTCTAATGCAAAGGGGCGTCTCATCTCACACAGCCCTCAGTGTTTAATCCCTAATTGGGCAGGACAAACTCGAGACACCCCAATGGCATGGGTGTCTTATCTCACACAGTCGTCCAGGGATTGATCCCTTGGCAAGTAAGTTGTATCACATATTAAGGTAGCACTTACCCATCCAGCAAAAAACTAACCTTGGTAGGCAAGTTGTCTGATGTGTACTGTACCACTGATCAAACTAAGCGAAAAATAATCTAAGAATAATATAATTCTCCTTCACCAGACCCTTAAAACAATTGTATGCTATTTTACAATATTGTCAATCTCTTGGCAAAAGATATAGTACAAGTAATTTACAACAATGATTATAAAGATGTACACTATATCATAACCAATATTTATTGGCTGATGTCACAGGTGTGTTTAGATGAATTTCAAGTCAAAGTTCAAGAAAGAACACAGATGGAGCACAACTGTACCCAACACAAGATTTTAGAGTGGCATTGAATGTTCGTACATTGTATTCCATCAGAAGTGAGCAACTTCTGACCCGGTTAAACTTGAGCCAAACAGTCATAATGAAATCATAGAAAAGAAGTCCTTTTTTTAATATTATCTTTTGCAGCAACTACTAACCCCACAACACCTCCTCCCCTCGACTGAAAAATGAACAATATGCTCTGTAATGTGCTTTTGGAAAGAACCACCACACCACACTCTCGATGCCCATGAAGAATAAAATGCTTCAACAGCTTCCACTGAGAAACTGTTACTGCTAAGGTCAAGCAATTGTAATTGTCTTACCATACCTATTGCAGTTGAAAACTCTTGAATTAAGTGGCAGTTGCTAGGAGCATCACACTGCCATGACCTTGTAGAACTATTGATGCAATTGGATATTGTGGGTCCGCCGCTGACTGAATTATCTTCACTATCTGCAACTTCAAAGCCATTGAAGTCTTTGTTTTGAGCACAAAAACCCTGGTGAGCAGTTTCAGCATCTTCTGGAGCACACCAATGTGAAAATGTGCTAACAAGGCTAAGACTTTCATGTGAACATTTTACGTTATCTTGTGTTCCTAGATCACTTTGAGTGCGTCCCTTGTCCAATTCGACATTTTCTGCAAGACTGAGCTCCTCAAGAAAGTCATTTACTGCAATTAGTGTGAAAAAACATCAGTAATAAGGATTGATTATAACTTAAAAATGGGGAATTGTATTTACACCTAGGCAAGGATTTGTCATGACTAAAAGTATTGAGTAAATTCATTTACACCCAAGAAGGAATTCAAAGGAACTACATTTAGAGTCATTTCCCACAAATGCATTGACCCTAATTCGATATATAGTGGGGCAACGTTTTTGAATGATCCTTGTTAGTGGCCTAACGGGACACAGCTTGAGTGGAGGGATGGCTTAAATCTCAGAGGAAGATCTTAAATCTTTGATTGGTAACCTATACATACATAACACGGTTAATAAAAATATCACAAGGGGCGTTTAGGGCAGCCTTCAGTGGTGATGCACTTAAGATAAATGGTCTGAATGACTAAATAAATAACACCACCATGTACGAAATGGTGCCTCCTAACAGCATTGATTTCTTGACATTCAGCCTAAAAAATGAAATTGAGTTGTAACAGTCGCCTACCTGCTGATGCCTGAATAATTTGAAGTGTTCCCCCAAGCCCAAGATGACATTTTTTCAGGATGAGAACTTTCAATGCACACTCAGGAGTCTTGATATATGACACCAATGCATGTGTCCCCTGTTATCATGTTCCAGTCAGGCTCTACATTATAAAAGGCCAGTACAGAAAGCTCAACAAAGAAACAAAATAAGTAGATTGTCATTTGTCATCACTGAATGGATCTGTGACACACCCTTGTGCAAAACCATAATAGCATCATCAATCCATTGGATCAGGTAAATAGAAATACTAATAATAATGCCATTCCTCAAAGATAATTGAAAACTTTATAATTAAAAAACTTATGGAAAAGATATGGATATGTAGTTCCATCAATTTGTCAGAAATTAAGGAAATGCTCAATCATGCTATCTTCTTCTGTCACAAGTTATAAAGATGTGAAATTATGCTGTTCTAAGTAAGTAAAGTCAACCTATGCTTTTAAATTCATCTTAGATTCTTCATAGAGCTCAAGAGTCACATCAACTTTGGCTATTATGTCATGTAATTTTGACTTGGATTATTATTTTCAGTACAAAGGAGCATGCATTCAATCTTTTCGCAATCAATGATGTGGACAAAAAATTCCACAATGGAGCACAAAACAAGTCAAGGAAAGATTCTTGAATAATTTCCTATGAATCTTCTAACTTCTCCTTGTGTCATAGGGAACAACTAGTTTTCGCCTTCAATGGAGATCAAGCATTGACCAGTACAACCTTGGTGGGAAATTGTTTGTTTCTGCTACTGTAGAAATGGCTGCAACCCAAAATGTAGAAGGGACAGATGACTCAGGAAGAAGAGTTCGAGTGACATCTAAGAGGACGGTTTTTTTCGCTGTGCACCTCCATTTTGCTGGGAAGCATATGAAACTTCCTTCTGGAGTTACTCGTACAGCAGAAAGTAATGTTTGTAGTTTGCAACAATCTCTTTATGGCCTTAAATAAGCATCTCACACCTGGTTTGCAAAATTCCTGCAAACTCTCCGGCAATCTTTTTTTATCCAAAGTAAGAATGATCCCTCAATGTTTCTCCGACAATCATCATGAAGGATCACAGTCCTTGTTTATGTAGATGATATCATCATTACTAGATCTAAGATGAGTGGGACACAGTATATTCAACAAACACTTCATGCTTCATTTCATATGAAGGATATGGGTCATGTTTATGGGCTTGGAGATACATACTGCTGCATAGGGAATCTTTATCAATCAGCAGAAATATGCAAATGGCTTGATTTCATTGGCTCGCCTTGATAATTCGACTGCAGTTGACCCCATAGTGGGGAAGATGGAGAACTTCAGACTGATCCCACAATTTAGCGGAGACTCGTTGGAAGGCTTGTCTACTTGACTATTATGCAGCTAATGTGGTGTTTATGTCTGGACCAAGATATTCATCTTACGGCTCTTAGAAGAATCATTCAATATGTTCTCGGGACTTCTAAGCAAAGCTTATTTTTCCCCAATATTCATCTTACGGCTCTCCACTTGTTTTGCAAGGTTACTGAGATGCAGATTAGGTAGAGTATTGGACACTCGCTGTTCTATCACTGGATGGTGTATGTATCTTGGTAATGCTCTCATACACTCGCTGTTCTATCACTGGATGGTGTATGTATCTTGGTAATGCTCTCATATCCTGGAAATGCAACAAACAAAAGAGAGTCTCCATGTCCTCAATAAAGGCAAAGAATCGAGCAATGTCGTAGGCTTGTTTTGAAATAATTTGGCTTCGATGGGTCTTATCAGAGTTGTGTTTTCCTCAAATGGACCCTACTTGTCTTCATGCTAATAACACTAGCACCATCCGGATTGCAGAAAACCCTATCTTTCATGAGAGGACAAAGCATATTGAAGAAGATTGTCAATTCATTCGTGATGCATTTGACGATAATACCATTTCTCTTTCTCATGTCTGTAAAGGATCAACAGATCCTTGTATTTGTATTGAGGAAGAAGAAGAATAAGAGGAAGAAGAAAAGAGATTGTGGAATCTGTCTTATCCCAAAGAGGGGATCGACTGTTGCTCTTTATACACAAAGTATTGCTGATTACAGCCTATGATTGATCCTAATTACATGTATATATAAGTAAGAAAGGAAAGAATATAAAGGAGATTGATATCATACAACTATACAATGTTTGACCAAATCTAAGTGATCCCACACGTGGGTTTTAAACTTTGGGCCTTTTGGTCATGGGCTTTGAGAGGTGGGCCTGCTTCTTTGTTTGGGTTTCTACACTCCCCCTCAAATTGATGCGGTGGTTGGCCAAGAAGCATCAATTTGGAAAGAATGTAATCATGACGATCGCGGGGCAAACCCTTGGTGAACACATCTGCCAGTTGTTCAGACGAAGAGATATAGGGTAGACTGATATCTTCATAGACAAAGTGCTGACGAATAAAGTGGCAGTCAATTTCAATGTGCTTAGTGCGCTCATGGAAAACAGTATTCTTTGCAATTCGAATGGCACTTGTGTTATCTGCATACAGCGGAGTAGGGGCTGTGGTGAAGATGCTGAATTCTCGAAGAAGACGACGCAACCATATGACTTCACTGCAGGCAGAAGACATGGAACGATATTCGGCCTCGGCTGTCGATTTGGAAATTGTGACTTGTTTCTTGCTTTTCCATGAGATGAGAGAAGGACCCAAGAACATGCACCATCCAGTCGTCGAGCGACGAGTGTCGGGACATCCAGCCCAATCGGCATCAGCATATGCTGTCAATTGTAATGAAGAGGTGGAAGGGTAAAATAAACCACGATCCCGAGTACCCTTTACATATCGGAGAATTCGATAAACAGCTTGAAGATGTGGTTTATGAGGATGGCCTATAAATTGGCTGACAGTCTGCACAGCATGTGATATATCGGGCCGCGTCATGGTTAAGTAGAGCAGGCTACCAACCAAACGACGAAATATGGTAGGATCTGGGAGAGGATGCCCATCTTCTTTGCTGAGCTTGACATTAAGCTCTATGGGAGTGGCAAATGTTTTGGCATCGCCAAGTCGCGCAGAATGAATCAAGTCATCAGCATATTTTGATTGAGTGATTTGAATGCCATCTTTGTTCCGTTGAACCTCCAGTCCCAGAAAGTAGGTTAAGGAACCAAGGTCCTTCATTTTAAAAATACTCATGAGGTGAGTTTTAAGTGCAGTGATCCCATCATGATCATTCCCACTAATTATCATATCATCAACATATATCAATAGAATAGTATAGCCACGAGAGGATCTCCGAATGAAGAGAGAGCTATCATTGGAGCTTTGATAGAAGTGGGCCTGAAGGATGGCAGAGCGAAATTTTTCAAACCAAGCCCGAGGGGCTTGTTTGAGCCCATATAAGGACTTTGTCAACTTGCAGACATGATGTGGAGGACAAGAATACCCTTGTGGCGGACGCATATACACAACTTCCTTGAGATCCCCATGTAAAAATGCGTTCTTCACATCCATCTGCCAGAGGGGCCAGTGGCGAGACGCGGCAACTGCGAGTAAGCACCGAACTGTAGTCATTTTGGCAACTGGGGCAAAGGTTTCCTCATAGTCAATGCCGTACTCCTGCTTATAACCTTGGGCAACTAGGCGGGCCTTGTATCTATCAATGCTGCCATCAGAGCGATGTTTAATGGAATAGACCCATTTGCTTCCGATGATGGTTGTATTTGCTGGAAGTGGCACTAAGTCCCAGGTTTTGTTGACTTCGAGGGCAAGTAATTCATCTGTCATTGCATCTTGCCAACATGGTATATTAGCGGCCTGTTTATAAGAGGTAGGGATAGGAATGGGATCCAAAGAGGTAAGAAGTGCTGAAAATCCATATCTATTAGGTGGAACCGAAAGACGACTAGAGCGCCGTAGATTAGGTTCAGAAGTGTTACCTTTAGTAGTATCATTGCAGGCAGGAACCAGCAGGGTAGGTGGATCTGTAGGAGGAGCAGTAGGAGGTAGTTGCCTTGGACGACGAGAATAAACATGTGTAACTGTAGGAGGGGAAGTAGGAGATAAAAAATGAGGAAGGTAAGATACTTGAATATTAGAGGAACTTGGTGACTGTGAATAAAACGGAATGTGCTCCAAGAAAACAACATTTCGAGAAATCCGTATTCGGCGTTCGTTGGAATCATAGCACTGAAAACCTTTGTGTTCATCACTGTAGCCAAGAAACATGCATCGAGCTGCTTGTGGTGAAAGTTTTGTACGTTCTAGAGAGGGGAGATGAACAAAACAGAGACATCCAAAAATCCGCAAGTGGGAGTAGGAAGGTGGATGACCAAATAAGCACTCAAAAGGGGAAATGGTACCTAGGACAGAGCTAGGTAATCTGTTGATAATGTGAACAGCTGTATGGGCTGCTTCACACCAAAATCGAGGTGGAACAAGGGATTCCACAAGTAGAGTGCGGACAGTTTCTAAAAGATGACGATTCTTTCGTTCTGCCACTCCATTTTGTTGTGGTGTGTGGGGACAAGATTTTTGATGAATAATTCCTTTTTCTATGAGAAAATTTTTGAACGCAGTGGATGTATACTCTCCCCCAGAATCTGAATGTAGAACCTTGATGGATGTTTGAAATTGAGTACGGACCATGTTATAGAATTTTTGGAACATGGAAAAAACTTCAGATTTAGATTTCAAAAAATAAATCCATGTATAACGGCAATGGTCATCTATAAAAGTAACATAATATTTATATCCAAGTCTACTCAAGTTAGGGGCAATCCCCCAGACATCCGAGTGAACTACATCAAATGAGCCAGCAGTACGTGAAGAATGAATAGGGAATGGTAACACATGACTTTTGCTTAAACAACAAGATTCACATTTCGATTTTGAAAAATGAGAAACCATGGAACTAGGCATAGATTTATTCAAATATCCAAGTTTAAACAAAGACAACAAATTTGCATTATTCAAATGACCAAGACGTTTATGCCAAGTGGTCCACACATTATTTAAAAGACTACTAGATGAGGTAAGAAATGATTGTTGTCCCATGTCCAAGAGAAACAGCCTGCCATGCTTACTCCCCATCCCGATCACCTTCCCAGTTTGCCGGTCCTGTATGACACAACCAGAAGGAGAAAAATTAACTAGATAACCAGATTCAACAAGTTGGCCAATGGAAATAAGATTTGCAGCTAAATTGGGGACAAAATAAACATTAGGCAAGGTAAGAGTACCAATGATTATATTGCCCATACCAGAAATAGGTAATTGATCACCATTTGCGGTAGTGATGGAGTCATGGCCATGGTAAGGTTTATGGTTGTGCAAATTTTGGACCACAGATGTCATGTGGTTGGAGGCTCCTGAGTCTAGGAACCATGAGGTGGGTGTGACAGAAATAAGTGGGGAGGTAGATGAGTGAAATGCAGGCAAAGCAATAGGAGAAGAAGACAGACCGTTAATGCCCATAGAGGTAAATGCAGAAGCAACAGATGAATTAATCAAGTCTCGAATTTGAGCTGTTGTCAATGTCATGGAACCAGTGTCAGAAGTATCAGACGATGCTGAGGCATGTGAAGTTGTATTCTTAGCCTGAAGTGCAGTAGAGCCGCGCATTTGAGTCTGATCAGGTTTCTTGTTAGGCCTTCTTGTGCAATTGGAGATAACATGTCCATTACGTTTGCAATAATTGCAAAATAATTTTTGCCGACAGTCCCGTGCAACATGTCCATACTTTTTACATTCAAAACACTGCGGTTTCTGACCACGGGCAGTTAGAAAGGCTGTTTCATCAGTCTGAGAGGGTCCTGATTGTGCAAGAAGGACTTTTGATTCCTCAGGAAGGGAACAATGTGAAGAAAGACGAGTTTCTTCGCGAAGGACCTCTTGAACACATGTATCCAGATCAGGAGAGGTTTCCCGATTCATGAGAGCTGCTCGCACTGGTTCAAATTCTGAACGGAGATTCATTAGGAATTGACTGACATGGAGTTCTTCCTGAAGTTTGAGAGCCTGAGGAAGAAATGTCGCGGAGACAGACTGTAGAAGCATCTGGTCCCTTTCAGTCCATAAGGTGAGAAACCCATTGTAGTATTCCTGTACATTCTTGTCATTCTGGCAATATTTTGCCAATTCTGTGTCAAGATGGAATCGTCGGGCTTTATTTTGCTGATGATATATTTTCTTCATGTGTGTCCACATATCAGAAGCTTTCGTAAAAGCTTGTAGTGCCATTGTGAAGGAGGGATCAACAGAGTTAAGAATCCAGGTCACAACCTTAGCATTCCGTTGATTCCAAGTGGCAATTGTTTTATCTTCTGAGCCAGTAGGATCAACAGCTGGTTTGATTGTTGTCCCATCTAAATACCCCAACATCCCTTGTCCTTCAATGAAGTTCTTAAGGTGAAAAGCCCAAGACATATAATTGGTACCATTAAATTTAACAGAAATAACATCAACCTTGTCCATTTGATTTAAGGAAGGGAGATGAATAGCAGCACTGTTTTAGAAAGAAAAACAGAAGAGATGGACCTCCAGAGTATGGTATCCACAAAAATCACCCCCAAACTGGTCAGCAGGCAAAAGAACCAAAGCAAAAATGGTTTGATCTGCTATGAATACAGCAGTAAACAATCCCAACAGTGTACTAATAGTGCAACCAGTACTGATCAGCAGCAGCAACCATCAGTCAGTGCAGAAGACAGCACAATTTTCCCAGACAGTGCCAGACGAACTGGAAAATTGGATCAAGATCTGTGCGTGGGCCCCACAGGGTGGTCTAATCACAGATCAGGTTTGAACTTCTTAAAGAAGATCAAAGTTACTTCCTTCAGTCCAAATCTGATGAGATTTGGATACAGATCCACAAATCTGGACGGTCTTGATGAAAACAATCTGTCAAAATTTAATTAAAAACGACAGAGGAAGAAGTGGCTGAAACCTACCTCAAAGGTGATGGAAAAATTCCAGAAAAATCCTTAGAAAGACCCTCAAGGATAGTCGATCACAACTGTGGAGGTCTCTTGGAGACACGAAGATGATCCGTGATGGGCCACTGTTTGATCAGTGAGCAGGTCAGTCACTTAACAGAGAGAAGATCCACGCTGGGAAGAAGATCCACGCCAGGGAGAATTATTTGATCAATGAGAGAAGATGATTGATCAATGAGATGGGCTCTGATACCATGTAAAGGATCAACAGATCCTTGTATTTGTATTGAGGAAGAAGAAGAATAAGAGGAAGAAGAAAAGAGATTGTGGAATCTGTCTTATCCCAAAGAGGGGATCGACTGTTGCTCTTTATACACAAAGTATTGCTGATTACAGCCTACACTTCAAAAGCCTTGCCAAGCCGAGTCATGAACTGCTTGTGGACAAATTGATGTCGGCTGACTCCCTCTTCATCAATTTGAGTGGGGTATCAAAACTGATGTAACATGGACCCACTCGTCTCACTTGGAGATAAATCGGCACAGGGATATGACTCATAGTCTAGAAGATTTGATGACAGCCATTGTATTATTTCAATTCCTCTCAGTGTTTAATATTGGTTGTAAAACACCCAATCAAAGGGGAATTACTGATTGTAAATCATTCCAAATATAGTTTGTGCCACACAAAATATTGAGGCCTCCAAAGAGATCAGCACTCACTCAAATTCCATTATCTCGACTTTTCTATTTGCCTATTGAAATATTAGAGTCTCTGAGACTCTTTAACAGTTCAGACCAACTCGTGAAATCCAATATATTTTATTAGTTAAATAATAAAAAAAAACATTCTTAGATTTTATCTAATTCAATCAAATTGAGGGCAAATTTAATCTAAATGAGGCTAGACCTAAGGATAAAACATAGTTGATTTTACCAAAACCCCAATGACTGACAATCAAGATGGTTAATCAAGATTTTCGTATTAATGGAGGTGCTTATTTGGAGAAGTGGAAAAGGCAAGCTGCAGCTTGTAAATTTTAAGAAATAAAGTTGATTATTGTCGAAATATTTAATTTCATACGGTCGCTTTTTTTTTTTTTTTTTGGAAAATAGTAAGTTCATACGGTCTTCAATTTACCATAATATCTAGTGTATCACCTTTATTTGATAGCCTCACCCCTACATAAAAATTAAAAAAAAAAAGAAAAAAAAAAAAAAACCTAGTCTTTTTCGTCTCTCATCTCGTCCTAAACTCTCAATTTCTTCTTTCATAAATATCTCTTATCTATCTCCATTTTCTACTCTCCAAAGTGGATTTTAGAATTTAAAATCCAAGGGTATACCCACAGGAATTTGAGTCTGATGGGCATTGGAGGAATCCAACAAGATGTTGACTGCTCAATCTGAGTGGTGCTTCGAGGTAGCAGGGATCAAGAAACCTTGTGCAACATTATTGTTAGAACTGAAAGTGTCATAGCCGAGAACCCCCAAGAAAAAATTAGGAAATTTTAATTTTTGGGTATTATAATTTTATTTATTTCCTTGATTTGATTAAATTATTTGAACTTCTCAAAACTAATTGGGATAGTTAATTTATAATTATTTATTTATTTATTTAATTGTTTGAGTGACTTGAGTATTGTTAAATTAGATTTATTTGTTATATCAGTAACAATTATTAATATATATGTGGCTTTCTTAGGGGTGTTTGGAAACAATATTTTCCAAGAGATTTTTCTATATTATCTACTAGTTTAGAATATAATTTATTCACTAAAAAAGGAGGTGTTTGGATAGGCTTAGAAAGTATCTATCAATATCTCACTTTCTTTCAAAAATCCTCATATTATTTTCTTCGACACCCCCCGTATAGCAAAATCTCTTGAAATATATTGTCTACAAACACCCCCCGTATCATTGATGAATCAATTATTTTATTCGACATTGTGAAGAATTATAATTGTGTAATAAACAAGTAAGAAAACTAGAACGAAGTGACTATTGAGAAGCCAGAAACGGAACTAACCTCTTGCCCAATCAAATTTCCACTGATATCCAATTCAAGAAGACTACTGATCAAAAAGATGTTCTGACATGTCTTGGTAAATCCATGGAGAGTCAGCCCACAACATGATAAATCAAGTTTTACTATCTCTTGAGGCCCACTACATAGTGCCTCAGTCAACCTTCCTGCCCCATCCTACAACATCACATGCAACGGATGTTAAGCATTTACAACTTTACATAGGAGATTCTGCAGCTGCTTCTTCAAAAGTAAAAGTCAATAAAAAAGCTAAAGAATATAACAAATATATTATAAGGTGTTAATGCACCATATATGCAAGGTCTCATGAACCGAATTTATACCATTTTGGTCCATGCTTAATAATCCAGATCAGTCTGATTGGTGATAGCACATGTAGTTGGTGTCCATGATTAAATTGGATGTTCAAATCATCTAATCTTTAGCGTTTTTTAAGGTTTTACTAAATGATTTTTCCCATTTAATTGCAAGTCAGAGAATAAAAGCACTACTGGGCATCCCCAGCCAATGTTGGCCAGAAAGTAAGTGTTTAGGTCACAGAACACACATCAAGATACAGCAATGTCATAATTGTATTCAAGAAATCACTCACATCTCCAATGTTAGTGCTTCTGACCAATAGCGCCGACAAAGCCGAGGACTTAGCAAGATGACAAAGGCTATCAATTGTGAGTTTGCTTAGTTTTATGCCATTCAGATTTAGTTCCGAAAACCTGCAAAAAAAAAAATGCAAATGCTTCCCATAAATCAATTTAATACAAAGACAACCTTACAGAAAAGTCATGCTATAAAACCATATAATCAGATTTTAGAAAGAATGAGAACCCAACCTCTTTATGCTAGCAAGTTTGGCCAGGAGATTACCCATAGCATTTCCAGAAATAGGATTATTTCTTCCTGTTAGAGTTTTCAGACAGCATTAGAAGAAGGAATTACATTATCACTGATCAGAAAATATCCATTGAATCATTGGGCTTTTGAGTAACATAAGTTAGTTTCACAGTACAGATATCAAAATTGTGGATCAACCCCTCCAACCTCTGATAAATACCCAAAAGCTTTTCATAATAAAGAGTGAAAAGCTCAAAATTGGATCATATTTGCAGTAATGGACATGTATCAGCATGGTTTTTTATCAAAAAATGAAATATGATTAAATGGCCAAAGATTTGTGCTAGTTTAAGTAGATAGATCTGAGAAGGATCACAAAATTTTGTGCCACAAATGTAAAACTCAAAACCCAACTAAACAAAGTATATTTTCAGATAAGCAATCGTATACTTTCTTAAGCCCATGAAAGAAGAGCATAAACTAATTGAACAAAAACAATCAGAGACAAAAGGTGTTAAAGACTACCTAAACAAAGCTCTGAAAGTACAGATTCAGCATCTAATGCATCAGCAATCTTTTGGATTGTTCGAGACGTGATAGAGCATTGCTCTATGTTCAAGCTATAAAGTCCTAGAGAACAAAAAAGTAATATTAAACGGTAGAACATATAGATCTCTATAACACAGAAATAATGAACTCGATATAATAATAACCATTGAGTGTGATTAGTTACCTGTGATAGGCATTTGCTAGGAAATTAAAAAAGTAATATACCTTTGCAATTTTCTAAGATGGTTGATAGGTATGAACCACATGAATCTGTGAGACGATTCTCAGACAAATTAAGTACTTCCAACCGAGCAAATAATTCAGGGCATTCACAAAGCTGTCAATTGGAAAGGCAGTGTTATTACAATGTCGACAGAAAAGGACTTTTAGTAGTAATAAGAAGTAAGAACAAGCTCCATAAATCTAGAAGTACAGGATGGTTCAGTGTTCCTGAAAAAATATGAGAAATTATGCTATTAACTATGCACCTGTTAGAAAGTGTTTAGAGCTAACAGTGATCAACTATGATGCCCATATACAGCATGACACAAATACACGACATGAACATGACAAGAACATGAATTCACAAATAAAAAGTGGTAAAGAATAAAAAAATACTACATGGGTACATTGCTATTTGAAAGTATCCGGGAATCACAAATTTCCATACATAGAACTTTTGGGGAACTCCGGATGTATACATTAGCAAGCCCTTGTAATCTCAAAGGGTTAATTATAGAACTTGTGAGGAACTCTGGATGGATACATTAGCAAGCCCTAGTGATGCAGGACAGACCACTGGATCACGTTTTGAAAGTTTACTCCAAAAGGCTCAAAGCCCACAAGGCCCAACCATGACAGAATCTTGGATTCTCCCACGACAGTTTCTAGTTTTAAACCTTCTAAATATTTTTCAAATTTAGTAGATTTATTAGATTTCTAATCATTGATATGATTTAGCAGAATTAGGGAGTTTCTAAAATTATATAGCTTGATTAATAAAATTATGTTGAGACTATTATATAAAGGATGTAATCCCTTCTCTTGGGACATATAGAAATTAATGAAAATTTGAGCTTTCTCAATCGTGTGCTTCCATTTTGTCTTTGGTGTGAGACCTACACTCCCTATCTAAGCCGTTTGGCTTGGGGAATAGCCCGTTGGCTATCCTCCTACTTCCCTGTGCTGCTTCAATTTCTTCATCAACAAGCTCTGTATCATAGGCATCTTCTTCATTATGTGCATAGTGAAGATTCTTTGAACATGGGCATTCAGAAGCATAGTGTCCTTTGCCTTTGCATCAAAAGCAATCGATGTCCTGCTTTGGTCGTGAAGAATTGACAGCATTCTTCCCTTTGTTTGCAAAATTTGCAAGTCTTGCTAGATTCTAAGGAGGTGCTTGCCTGTTTGAATTTTAAGGAGGAGGTTGTCGGGTTGAGTTTTGTGCTGGAGCAACCCGCTGATAAGTTGTATCGAAGGTCCTCCTTTGGAGAGGTTCACCAAAATGCCTTGAATATGGATATCGCAACTAATCTTCGACGCAGAGTGCCAAGCGATGAACTTCTTCAATGTTGTAGAAGGTGTGAGTAGTCAAGTCCTTTTGGATCTCTTGATGCAGTCCTTTCTTGTATCTAGTAATAGCATGTATATTAGTTTCAGACATTTTGCATCACACCATGAGATCATGAAACCTTTCTGTGAAATCATCTACAGTGGAGGTCCCTTGTCTATAGTCAACTAGTTGATCATAGAGGGAATCAATATAGTCAACCGATAGATATTTATCTTCAAGTTTCTGTTTCATCTCCTTCCATGTGCTGACAGGACGTCTCCCATAATTAGCATTCCTGTCATCAATACTTTGCCACCAAACACGTGCTGCACCCTTCATCTTGACAAAGGGAACACGTTTGTCTTCTTCCATATTATACCATTCAAAATAATCTTCAAGGGCTATAATCCAATCGGTGAAAACTTTCACATCCATGCATCCCAAGAAATCAGGAACATCAACACGTACCTTCTTGGTGATGTCATCTTGTCGGCCATGATGGTCTTCATAATCAGTTGCATCCATAATGCGCTCCAAAAATTGCCGACTTGTTTCCTGTGGTTCACCATTGACAGAATTTTCCACATCTGCCGAAGAGCTCCTCAAGAAAGGTTACATTCGCGAAAGCATGAGTCCTTGTGCGGTACCAGCCCTTTTGCCACCATAGAAAGATGGTTCTTGGAGAATGTGTGTCGACAGCCGAGCAATCCACAAGATCACCATTAAGTACAGGTTTTCGATACCTTGGTTGGATGACATGCTTGATATGATGGCCAGATCTTCCGTCTCCACCAAAATTGATCTTAGAAGCAGATATCATCAAATCCACAGGAGATGAATGGAAGACAGCTTTCAAAACTAAAGATGAATTATACGAATGGTTAGTTATGCGTTCGGCTTATCCAATGCTCCCAGCACTTTCATGAGAGTTATGACACAGCTTCTACGGCCTTTCCTCGATAAATTTGTCGTTGTGTATTTTGACGACATCTTGATCTTCAGCAAGTCCAAAGATGCACATCTTGATCACCTCTGGTATGTGATGCATGCACTTCGCAAAGAGAAGTTTTACATTAATTTGAAGAAGTGTACATTCTTAAGTTTCAAAGTTATATTCTTGGGATTGGTTGTATCAGCCCAAGGAGTAGAAGCTGATCCAAAGAAGATCAATGCAATCATTGATTGGCCCATTCCCAAAACTATCAATGAAGTACGAAGTTTCCATGGATTGGCCATCTTTTACAGGAGATTTATTCCAATTTCAGCACCATTATAACTCCTATAACTGATTGCATGAAGAAAGGTGACTTCAATTGGACCAAGGCAGCCACTCGTGCTTTTGAACAAATCAAGCAAAAAATGACAAAGGCACCTGTTTTGAAACTTCCAGATTTTGACAAGGTCTTTGAAGTCAGTTGTGTTGCTTCGCAAGTTGGTGTTGGCAGAGTCTTAAGTCAAAATGGTCACCTAGTTGCTTACTTTAGCGAGAAATGGAATGACTCTGGCAAGAAGTATTCGCCATATGACTTTGAATATTATGCAGTTGTACAAGCTCTTCGACATTGGCGTCATTATTTGATCGGAAAAGAATTTGTATTGTACTCTGATCATGAAGCTTTACAGCATCTGAACTCACAGAAGAAGATGAGCACCAACCGTGTCAAATGGAGCTCATATCTACAAGAATTCACATTTGTGTTGCGTCATAGGTCAGGAACGGAAAACAAGGTCGCAGACACTTTAAGTCATCATTCTCACCTGCTCACGACAATTTCCGTCACAACGCCAGGCTTTGAAGAGATTCGCAGAGAATATCCTGATGATCATGACTTTGGCCGCATCTACAAAGATCTTCGTGGTGAGTTTTCTGACCATCCCAAATTTTCTATACATGATGGTTATTTGTTTCGTGGAAATCAGTTGTGTTTGCAAGCTACTTCTATCCACGAGTTTGTCCTCCGAGAGTTGCATGGAGGTGGATGCAGTGGACATCTAAAGCGAGATAAGACTTTGGCACTTATAGAAGACCGATTCTTTTGGCGCGGCCTGAAGACAGTTGTTGCCCATATTTGTGAACTATGCAGGGTATGCCAGCTTGCAAAGGGACAAAAGAAGAACACTGGATTGTATCAACCCCTTCCTATTCCACATCAACCTTGGCAAGATCTAAGCATGAATTTTTTCTTAGGCTTACCAACAACTGCAAGAAGGGTAGATTCTATTTTTGTTGTGGTGGACAGGTTTTCCAATATGGCAAACTTTATCCCTTATGCAAACATAGCAGATGCAAGAAAGGTTGCCACCCTTGTCTTTAAAGAGATTGTTCGTCTTCATGGCCTACCCAAGACTATAGTGTTGAATAGAGATACTAAGTTCATGAGCTTCTTCTGGAAAACTTTATGGCATATAATGAAGACAAAGCTCCAATACTCCAGTGCCTACCATCCTCAAACTAATGGCCAGACTAAAGTCGTCAATCACAACTTGGGTAATCTACTTCAATGTCTCGTTGGAAACCACATTGCTTCATGTGATCTTATTTTACCCATGGCGGAGTTTGCCTATAATAACTACGTAAACAGATCAACTGGAAGATCACCATTTGAAGTTGTCACAAGAATTCAGTCGAGTCTTCCGATTGACCTGAGTCCTTTACCAGCTAAAGCTAGGCCTAGATAAGAAGCTGAACAATTTGCCCGGCACATGAAGGACGTTCGTGATGAGGTCCGTCAACAGATTGCCAAAAGTGATGAGACTTACAAATAGCACGCGGACACTCGAAGGCGCCATGTTGAATTTAATTTAGGAGACATGGTCATGGTGCGAATAAAGCCATAACGGTTTCCCATGGGCACTTACAAGAAGCTCTACCCAGAAGTGCAAGCCCGTCAAGATTTTGAAGAAAATCAGCTCAAATGCCTATGTGCTTGATCTTCCACCGGACATGAATATCAGTTCTACATTCAATGTCGAAAATATCACAATTTATCATGGGCATTATCAAGATGAATCGTTTGAAGAGCAAGATATCCGGCTTCCCATAGTTCCAGCTCCTCGAGAAGAAATTGAAGATGTCTATGATGACCAGCTAGTCTCAACAAAGACTGACGGATATCACAATTTTTTGGTCAAGTGGAAAGGTAAACCATTTTCTAAAGCTACATGGATCACCACCACAGATTTTCAAACTCAATCTAGATTTGTACGAGAGGTACCAAGCTGACAATTCGCCGGAGTCGAGTTTCTCCAAGCCGAGGAGAGCTAATGCAGGCCAGACCACTGGACCACGTTTGAAAGTTTACTCCAGAAGGCCCAAAGCCCACAAGGCCCAGCCATGACAGAATCTTGGATTCTCCCACTGCAGTTTCTAGTTTTAAACCTTCTCGATGATTTTTCAAATTTAGTAGATTTATTAGATTTCTAATAATTGATATGATTTAGCATAATTAGGGAGTTTCTAGAATTATATGGCTTGATTACTAAAATTATGTTAAGACTCTATTATATAGATGTTATCCCTTCTCTTGGGATATACAGAAATTAATGAAAATTTGAGCTTTCTCAATCGTGTGCTTCCATTTTGTCTTTGTTGTGAGACTAGACTCCCTATCTAAGCCGTTTGGCTTAGGGAATAGCGTGTTGGCTATCCTCCTTCCCTGTGCTGCTTCACCTAGAAATCTCAAAGGGTTAAGTATCAACCTTTTACTTTAATGAGATTTCTATCCTAATAGATCTCATGTTTATTTCATTCACTACTTCGCAGATTCTTTAAGTACTATTATAGATTTTTTTAAGTAGAAAAAACATATTTTTTTCCTTAATTTACTTTTATGAAATTTAAACTATTCTCGAGAACTTAATATCAATAATTTAGTTTATCTATGCTTTATTTTACAAGTTTAAATAAGAAATTGTTTCAATTAGTTCAAATATTGTGCTGAATCATGAAACCAATTAATCATATATTTAGGATTGTCCAATCCGACACCCTATGTCAGATTTTGATGGATCTCACTTAAAATAGGATCCTTCTAATTAAGATAGGATAAAGTTTGGAAGTTTTAATATTAATTCTTTATTAGATAAGGCCACAGGGGATTTACCAGGCTCCCCGTAAGCCCGTAGGGATTAGTCATACTCAAAGGGATGGGACACCCTTCGTTATCATATATATATATATATATATATATAGATATTCTTTAATAGATAAACAGAACACCTTAAGAATTCAAATGACAATGGATCTCATAATTTGGATCATTTAGAAATAGAAATCGTTGTCGTCGTCATTAAAGCCTTGTCCCAACTATGTTGGGGTCGACTACACGAATTCTGTTTCTCTATTCCGATCTATCTTGAGCCAAATCCTCAGATAAGTTACACTTCTTCATATTTATTTTTACTACCTCCGTCCACGTCCTCTTTGGCCTACCCCTTCCCCTTAGTGGGCCGTCAGCCTCTATAGCCAAACTTTTCCTTACCGGTGCCACTACCGGCCTACGTTGGACATGCCCAAACCATCTCAAACGAATTTCTCTAATTTTATCCCCAATTGTTGCTACCCCTAAATGCTCTCGAAAGTGGTCATTTCTAATTCTATCCTTCCTAGTTTTAACTCACATCCACCTCAACATTCTCATCTATAGTACATCCATTTTGTACATATGTTGCTTCTTGACTGGCCAACATTCTGCTCCATAAGTCATAGCCGGTCTAATCAATGTCCTGTAAAAGTTTCCCTTCAATCTTGTTGGCATTCATTTGTCACAAAGCACTCCCGAAATAAGTCTCCACTCCAACCATCCCACTTTAATCCTATATTTCAACCATCCCGCTTTAATCCTATATTCGACATCTTTATCAATCTCCTCATCCTTACTAATTATAGAGCTAAGTTAGCGGAAAGAATCACTTTGTGGTATTTCATGGTCTTCAATTCTCACAATAGTTACAACCCCTTCTACATGCCTGCTCAAGTTACAAACCATATATTCCGTCTTTGCATGGCTTATTTTAAAGCTTTTGAATTCCAAAGGCTCATGCCATCTCTCGAGTTTTGCAATCACATCATCTCTTAATTGGTATACCAACACAATATCATCTGCAAATAACATGTACCAAGGTACCTCTTCTTGAATATGAGTAGTTAACTCATCCATAATCAGTATAAAGAGATAAGGGCTAAGGGTTGACCCCTGATACAAACCTATGGTCACTGGAAACTCCCTTGTCTCTCCACAAGTAGTTCTCACACCTGTTACTACTCATTTATACATGTCTTGAATAATTTCAAAATAACCTCTTGGAACATTCCTTTTATTTAAAACCCACCAAATTAAATCTCTAGGTACCATGTCATAGGCTTTTTCTAGATCGATGAAGACTGTATGCAGATTTTTCCTCTTTGCTTGATATTTTTTCATTAATTGCCAAAGTGAGAAGATAGCTTCCAACGTTAGCCTGCCAAGCATAAAACCAAACTGATTTTCATATATCTTGGTCTTCTAAGTCTTTGCTCCATTACTCTCTCCCATAGTTTCATGGTATGACTCATAAGTTTAACCCCATGATAGTTGGTGCAGTTTTGTATCTCCCTTATTCTTATAAATAAGTACTACGACACTTCTTCTCCATTCATCCGGCATTTTCTTTGTCATTAATATCTTGTTGAAGAGTCTAGTTAACCAAATCTCCCTAACTTCTCCTAAGCATTTCCAAGCCTCAATCGGGATGTCATCTAGACCCGTAGCCTTTCCTGTCTTCATTTGTGTTAATGCTTTTCTTTCTTCCACCACCCTAATTCTATGGAAAAAAAAAAGTATGCTTTACTACTTAAGTATCCTCTTTTGTTCTTATGTCTCCTAAATAGTCTTCATTTAAAACTATGCTAAAATATTCCCTCCACCTTTCTTTAATATTGTTGTCCTTCACGAACTTTTTGGTCATTACTCTTAATATATTTGATATGATCTAAGTCCTTACTTTTCCTTTCTCTTATTTTTGCAAGTTTAAAATTCTCCTTCTCTTGTTCTAACCTATTATATAAGTCATCATATGCTCTGCACTTTGCATCACTTACTACTTGCTTAGTTTCTTTTTTTGCTTTCTTGTACATCTCATAGTTTTCCATATTCCTAATACCCTATCAATTTTTGTAACGTCTCTTCTTTCGAACAGCTTCCTGAACCTCTATACTCCACCACGAGGTTTCTTTGTTATCATGCCTCTTCCCTTTCGACACTCCAAGCACCTCTTTAGCAACCTTCCTAATACAGCTAGCCATGATTCCACATCGCTATAGTTTCTCCTTCAAAATTCCATTCTCCCTGATCAATCACTTTGTCATCAAATATTATCGCTCTTTCTCCTTTGCAATCCCTCCACCTTGTTTTAGGGCACATTTTATTTACTACCCCTCTCTTTCTACCTCTAATGAGAAGATCTAAAACTACTAGCCCATGTTGCATAGTCAAACTCTCTCCTAGAATAACCTTACAATCTTTATAATCCAATCAGTCGTGTCTTCTAACTAGGAAAAAGTCTATCCCGCTCCTGCTAGTTCCACTTTTATAAGTAATTAAATGCTCCTCTCTCTTTTTAAAGCAAGTGTTTGCCATTACATGGTCAAATGCTAATGTAAAGTCCAAGACAAAGTCTCCTAACTCATTCGTCTCTCCAAATCCTTGTCATCCATGCACTCTCTCATATCCTCTATTATCCTTTTCCACATGCCTATTTAAGTCCCCTCCTAGGAAAATCTTTCCACTAATAGGAATTTCTCCTAGTAAACCATCCATCTCACCCAAAATTGGCTCTTGACACGTTCATCAAATCCTGCTTGGGGAGCATATGCACTAATGAAATGAATTACTCCTTCCTCGAACACTAGTTTAGTTGCTATAATTCTATCACCTAATCTCTTTACCCCTACAATTTTCTCTTTCAAATCTTCATCTACAACTATACCCACTCCATTTCTTTCCTACATAAAAAAGTTTATAACCATCAGGGAGCTGCTTAGCTTTATCCCCCTTCCACTTTGTCTCCTGTAGACAAGCTACACTAACTATTCTTCTTTTCATTACGTCGACTAACTCCATCCTTTTGCCTGTCAAGGTTCCTATATTCCAAGTAGCAAGTCGAATCTTCCTCTTTTTCTGCCACTGGACTAATTTCTTTAGCCGCACTCGTCTAGCATGGTACGGTAGCCCTTGCCCACTTTCCACTACAACCAGGTGATGCTACAATGCATCGCTTAAAGCGGGGAACGCCCTAGTATGATCTCGGAATTCATGTTTGGGTTGTGACAAAATTTTACATTGGCTGTCAACCTACCTAGCGTAACCCTCCTCCTTTACTCGGGCTTGCTACCGGCAATAAAAGAAAAAAAAAAAACTAGCAGTGTTCATTTAGAAATAGAAAAATAGAGTTAAAACTTAAAGAGAATAAAGTTGAAAGAGATCTTTGCATTCATGTAAGAAAGGAACCCTCTCAAAATGGTAAGGAAGTTAGCACCATCAAAGTGTTGTTATATTTTTAGAAATGTATGACATTTGTGTGCGAATTGCCTTGTTCTTTATGGGTAAGGGTACCTTTTACAATACTCAATAAACTCCTAGTTATAGGTGTCAGTATCCTTGTAATCCACACAAACGAAAGAGTAAAAGTTGATGCCCTCTTTCATTCTTTGCACTTTGCACATGAGACGAAAGCACAAGTTTGTGTTGTCTCCATCTCAAGCTCTAATCTTCAATGAAAAACAAAGCTTGGCAAGCATATTTGATAATCATATCTCAGCACAGTCAAGTAAGTTGACCATCCAAGATCAGTATACCAAGTCAGAGTTTATTTTATAACGTTCGTTTACCCTGTTTTCTACGGTGATCAGTACTGCTCAAAGAAGCACGGACACGACACGACACGGACACACCGACAAGGCAATTCTCAAAAATGTAGGACACAAGCACGTCGGGGACACGTTAATATTTATTAATAATAATAATAATAATAATAATAATAATAATAATTAAAGCCCTAGCCTCTGCCCTATCTTCCTTTTTTTCTCTTCCAACTAAAAGAGATTTTTTTACAAATGGCCCCTTCTCTTTTCTTTATTAAAATTTTAATACTTTTCTCTAACTAAAACGGCCAACGTGTCCTAGCGTGTCCGGGAAATAAAATATAAAAAAATAAGTAAGGCACCATTTTTGGCGTGTTCGACATGTGTCCGGGCATGTCGGTGTCTAACACCCCAGAGAGGTGTCCATGCTTCCTAGGTACTGCTTGGGGTCAAAACTAAGATGCTTGCAATTTGACTTGACCTGCCCCAATTTGCCGGTGCTTGCTTTGCCTCACCCATTACTTTTTTTTTCCCATTTTCTTCTTTATCTGGACTGAGCTTAGATCTCTATTCTCAAGCTTTTTAAGTAAAAATAATCAGCCCACAGGATAACCTTCCTAAACACTTCTTCCATCTCTAAAATCTCTTTTATTTCTTTTCTTTTGTCCATGGAAGCTACGGTGACATTGACCACCTTGAATCCTCTTCCAAAACTTGTGACAATATCCACCATAAATCTTCTTCTAAAACGTGTAACTACTGAGTTGACAAGTGATGTTTTTTCACTATGGAAAGGGCAAATCCTTCTTATGGCCCACACCAAAAACTCCTATGACACCTTGATTGATCTGTCACCCCACCAAAAGAGTTCATTATCGATAAAGTATCATTTTAAGGAATGCAAATTTTAGCCATGATTACTAATCCTGATTATGATGCTTGCAATAGATCTACTCACTACAATTTTCATAGATCACTCTCTTGACTAATAAGTCAAATGGAGGCATGATTCTTCGCTTGTTGTTTTTTTTCCCCTTAATCTGGTGTCAATGATAATAATTATTACAGGAAACAACATAACGGACATCAACATTTTAAGTTAATGCTGAGTTCAAAGTTCAAATGAAGGCTCAGGGAATTGGAACTTGGAAATAACTTCTTAAAATGGAAGTTGACTGGCCAGCTCTCGCTCAACAAAGTACACATTGGATCTTCTTTGAATGTTTGCAATGACTCATAGTTAACCAACTTTGTACTCCTACTCAAGTGAACAAGTGACTTCAAGGCAACATGATGCAGGACAAAATGAAATCTAACCCAATATGGTATGATGAGATCAGAGTTAGAATTAATAAGTAAAATGAACTTTAAACACACCAGTCATATTGGCAAATATTGTTATCTAATGGGAAAAATCAATAATTGATCCCAAAACAGGCTTGCAGTCCTGCAATAAAGGTCCCTCTCAGATGAATGGGTAGGATCCCAATGGAAGATAGAACTCCCAAAATGCTTAGGGAATGGCCAATTGTGCAGAACTCGTATTTCTTGCATTCCTGATGATTATTTGGGCAGGGGTTGGGTGAGATGGACTAATGAAAAAATTAAAAAAAAAAAAAAAGGAAAAAACCTGGGTTGACATCCAGCGACAAGGGTCGCAGATCTGATGAAAAGGATCTTAAATGGAGATTTAGGGGTAGGAAGATTGCTCGTAGGAAAAGAAATAGAAAAAGAGAAGAGAATACCTTTGATTGGGCTCTCACCAAACTCCGATCCGGAGGCGTTACATCCTTTGAGCAAGGGGAACCCAAGAGACTCACAGAGAAGAAAAGGGAAAATCCATTCCTTTCATTAATCTCAAAGTTTCATTACAAGACAACATAGGATAAGGAAGAAAGAAACCAAGACACTTTATTAATATTAGCCCTAAGTAATGACATCATCACATAATATAAAAAAAGAAAAGGAAACGGAAAAGAGTGTGGGAAGACTTTGGCGCAGCCCCGGACCTTCGATCGAATAGACCAACCTCTCAGATGAGGTTGATCGAATCCAACAAAGGGATTCCACACACAAGAACATTCACAACCATGAACTCATGGGAGAAAACTCACGATAATCTGTATTATTTGAATAAGCATAAGAAAATAACAAAAGAGGTCCTCTGTATATATAGAAGACAGTATTCTAAACTAATCAGAATACTTAATAAAAGGAAATTACTTGATCCTACTCTAAATAGAATTTAGGAAGCAATCCTATTAAGCAACTAAGTAATATTACTAATCTAGATAAGAATAGGAATCTTCAGAGTGGACCCCATCAAGTGGTCCATCACGGTGGCCTGCGGGCCCTCTTATTCTGTTGGGCTGCATCAAACTTGCGCGCACGAATCCCAAGGCCATTTTCTCTTAAGTGGTGGCCCCTTTTATTCTTTATTCTCTTCTTTAATGAACATGGGCCCCTTTTTATGACTCTATCTTCATTAAATAACTTGGGCCCCTCTCAACTTTAAAACCCTTTTATTTCAACCCATGTGGCACTTCCCAAAGTGGGGCCTTCTATGTGATTGCACACATGGGGCCTTTTCTCCATCAAATGATAGATCTGTCAAAATCAAACCGTCAGATATCATCGTAATGGTAATCCAACGGTGGATATATGACATCCTGGCAAGCAAAGTCGTGATACACATCATCCATCCACATCATAGCTTGATCCGCCACCCTACGCTTTCTACTTTGGTAGACCTTGAAGGAATCGGGGGAATTAGGCATGATGTCCCCATCACAACACAGGAAAACCTATTTGATGCAATCCTAGGGTTAGGATGCAAGTGCCAGGGCACAATTAGGGTTCTCACTTGGGAAAATCACGATGAAGACAATCTCCATGATAAACCCACGCAGGAAAATTTTATTAACTCACAAATCACTGAGATTATTAATCTCTACAATGCCATAATTATAATAAAAGAGTCTTAAGGACTAGGAAAGTAATCCTAATTAAATTAGGTAACAAACTAAGAATCCTTCCTAAGTTAGAAACTAATCCTAATTACAATCTTGTTAAACTTAAACTAATACTAATTAAAACTCAGAGAATTTCATGGGTCCCCACATGTGGCCCACTAGTCTTGTTACAAGGCCGTGATATTGCTGCTGCCTCACTATTTAAAAATCAGAACGGTACAGAGGCTTTGTTGTATGACTACAATATCTAATAATTATGATGCCAGATTTAACACCGTGGTTAACTAATCCTCCTGTCTATATTTAACTCAAGAGAATTTGAACTAAACGCTACTAATTCTTTCGCACATTAAGGGAACAATCAATAATGGCTTCTAGTCAAATTCTGCAACCAGGCATTTGGCCTTTATGCATATTCAGATGCAAATTGGCAAGAAATTTATTTATACACAAAAAGATCTAGCAGTGACTATTGTATACTAATTAGTGGTTTCTTAACAGCCTGGAGCAATAAGAAACAACATACTGTTGCAATATAAAGTACAGAAGCTGACTATGGAGTGATGGCAACGACTGGAGCTAAACTGACATGGATCTATCATCTCTGAAATGACTAGGGAGATACCTATAAAAGAAGCGATCTTGATTGTGATGATTCAAGTTCAACAAAGATGTTCACTAAGGCAGTATTTCATGCGAGGACAAAAAATTCTAATATTGCTCATCATTTAATCCAGGAATAGGTAGAATACAGATATAGTTCCACTGTGGGTTGCAAGTAGGAATCCGAGTATCCGAAGTTTCCAGATCTAAATAAAGTGGCTATGGAAGCTATTCTTGGATCTGGCGAGATTTAGATCTGTATGCAGACCCAAGCATACATGATCCAAAACATTCAGATCCAGATGCTCGCATGTTCAAACTAAGGATTCCAACTCAGGACAATTACATCCACATATTAAAATATAAGTTTTAAGGGAAGGGCCTACATAGCTTGGGTAATATTGATATATGCAGATCTACTTAGCTTTAATCATTTATCATGTGAAAGCACCACTTCTATATTTAAAAATCTATTTTGAAGCCCTTTTATCCAATTATACCAATACATTCCACATGATATTTCGGATCTGAATCTGGACCCATTGAAGAAGCTACATAAATTATATTAAATTATATTTCCACTATTTTATGTACTTTGTACTCTATTTTATAGGTCTGTAAGCACACTTACATTTATTTTTGCAGGGCCCTGATAACATGCCCATGAGGCACCCATAAAAAGAACATTTGAAAATCATATTATTCAAAAAACTCCACATTGCAAACACAGCATAATTCTTCAAATATCATTATGAAAATTTCGGTTAAAATCAAGGATTAAGACTTCACCTTTTCCTGACTAATCACATCATTTCAAAGCTTATATTACTTCAAAAGTGATGACTTTTTACTTCAGGAAAAAGCAAAGGAAAAACAAATTGTAGATTGAGGTATCTGAAAAGGGAATAGAATTTCAGAATATGTTGTACCTGAAATAAAGCAGTTGGCCCAAGTCGATTGCTGTGCAAATCCAATGTCAAGCCACGGTATCGATTGCTCAATGCAAATATTTGTTTAAGCTTCTCCATTGTTGTGTTTCCTAACAGATAGCACAAGATTCCACGGTTAATAAGTGAATTGAGTGTTTAATACTCTACCATAGTTTTAAAATCTTTTACTTTTTTTTTCCAATTGGCAATCGCGCATTATATTAGATAAGAAAAAGAGATTACAAGCTAGACACAAAGGAAGGAAAAATTGGTATAAAAGCCTTGTACTGAATCGCTTTCACAACAACTACAAAACAGAAGCAAACAAAGAGACAGTCCTATCAACCACTTGCTTTGTTAATGAATCCACCGTGCTATTAGCTTCCCAACCCACGTGAGCAAAAAAATCACCACAAAAGAGGATGATCTGATCTCAATAAGGGAGGACCCACTTCAGAATTTGATACCCAAAGAATGGCATTAAGAGAATCGATTTCCACTATTGATCTCTCTGTAAGCAAAGAAGAACAAATCCTCAGAGCTTCCAAAATAGCAAAATCTTCTGCCTTGTTAGAATCTTTGATGCCCACGTGGCTGCAAAACATAAATAAAATCTCTCCATTGTTACTATGTATTATGTAAAACACCGCCCAGTTAAGCCCAATTTTCCTGTAGCCGCACCCTGTCAACACTGAACTTCAAGAAACCAATCAGATGTGGGAACCATGAGTCTGACTAGTTCACCACATGAAGACTACAATTCATGCAAGCTTATCAATTATGAATAATGTTGTCTAATTCAAAGCATCTAAACTCCTTTTCATAATTTCCCATTTCTACTAGCCCTAGCTTTGTTGTTGATAAGATTTTGTAACGACCCAACACCATACTTAGAAGTAACGTAATTGATTATCATCAAAACAGAGTGGGAATAAGATAGAAACAAAAAGAAGAACAATAATATGATCTTCCTCTAAAAGCTGAAAAAGACCAAAAGTTGGAAAAAAATATTATGCTATCCATTTTGGAAGTCAAGTTTTCGTAATGTTCTAACATAATAAAGTTAATAAGTTTCTAAGATTTTGGAAATACCTCAACATTTGAAAGTTGAAAATTTGGCCAAACCACTAAAAATTCAATTTTGAACTAGATCTGGAAAATTGAGTTTTTTTTCTTTGGGGATTTGAATTATTGAGTATTATTATAGGATTCAAAATGGGAGGTATAACCTTATTAACACTAAATATTGATATTTCCAAGAATATAAATCTTGGCCAACCCAACCCAAACCGAAACCGCCTAAAGAAGACTAATAAAACAAGAAAGGATAAAGAGGAAAGAAAGAATGGAACAGATAACGAGAGGGAGACAGAAGAGGAAGGAAAGCCTAAAGGCATGCCGATGCGTTGAGTTGCAGGAAATTTGCAAACAGATAAATTGTTGGTCATATTATTAGGGTTTTGTTTTCCTTTCGTGTGGAAGTAACACAGTCCCAGGTATTGAAGGAACCCGCAGACAGCAACCAATTTGCTGATGTAACTTTTGTGAAGTCAGAAGATGAGACTGCACTTCTCTTGTGGAAAAGAATACAAGGATTCTAGTGGGTTAATCACTCAGAGACACGATTCCCATGTAATTATAACACACCATAATGAAGGAGAGATGTGAAGAATATGGAGAGAAAGAAAAGTGGATTTTAAAGCCTTTATATTTTATTCACAAACTGTCTTGACTGTGTGATGAAATGCCACAGTTGACTGTTACAAATTTACAGAACTCACAGAAGTCCCTAGATTTTTCAATCAAATCACTACACTCATCTTAGTTTCTTCAAGAAACAACACATTTTTACACCAAATATACCACACAAAGCATCACATCAGCCATCCATTATATCAACCAAAACTGCTTAAAACCATGGCAGTAACACCTTGGATTTCTCCATTCTTACAGATACCAGGATTGTTCAAGTAAAGATCAGCAACTGATAGGCCATGAACACTATACTCGCACTACAAACACCTTATCCATTAGTGACAATGGTAGCCCCAGAACTCTCGGTGATTTACACTCAACTAACATTGTCACAGATATATAAACACTCCATGGAAAATTCTTGGGTTGAGTAGGGAGGGAAGGGGGCTGTTACTTTGAAGTGGGCCCTTACACTTATCAATATGGGCTGTTATATACACTCCATGACTTACCCTACAAACTATGGTCCTATTATTTACATCAGCAGCCTATAGATGACCACTCGCATTCTTATAACAAATTTTATAAAATAAATGATAAACAAGTTGAAGAGAATATTCGTACCTAATAAATTGTGGGAAATGTCTAATATGGCAATGGCTTTATGCTCCTGTAGTGCATTTACAAATGGTGCTATTGATATATCTCCTAATTCACAATTAGACACAATGACTTCATCCTCTGAAACCTAGAAATCAAAACATAGCCATGTGAGAAACCCCAAAAAATAAATAAATCAGCAGCAAAAAATTAGAAAGCTTAAACCCAACAATACAATATATATATATATAAATAACTCAAAGCACAGCAGTGAACAGCATAGTAACAAGCATCTGTACATGTTATTTACCTCCAAATTATATAATTTCTTCAGTAACTTCATATTGGGGGCCTCGGACAATTTCATACAATGATCAATATATAACTTCATCAAGCGTTTTTGACACCATCCTGAGAAGGTAATTGACTAACAAAGTTAGAGCAAGATGAAAATGGAAGGAAGAAAGCTAAAAACACATCAAGCTCATAGATAACAAACCTAACCATGCATGGTAAATTTAGTAACAAATATATATATATAAATATATAGGGGGATCTTCATATGCATCCATCCCTCACCATTTTTGGTGAGGGACACCCCTTTTGGGGAAGTTTGAAGTAGAAAAGTGTACTTTATGTGAGGTACAAAAACACTTTTGTACTTCAAACTTTCCCCAAAAGGGGTGTCCCTCACCAAAAATGGTGAGGGATGGATGCATATGAATATTATCCATATATATATATATATATATCCTGTCAGATAACAAGACCTCATGTCTGATAAAGTTAGTAACAAAGTCACAAATTATTCAAATTCAAAATCAGTGGAGGAAATGAATGCGTAAGTTTGAAATGGATGAAAGAATCTTAGAGATTAAAAAAGAGAAATAGAATCAATGTTCAAGAAAAAAAGAGAAATAGAATCTTTCAAATTATTTGTTAAGATGTTGTGTTTCATATATGTAATGTAACTTGAACCCACAGTATTGTGGTTGTGAAATGAGTACCCTTGCAATTGTTCCATGGGCTCGTCATTTATTAAGCTTTTCTCAGAAATATAAATAAATAAATAAAACGGCATTACTTTAAAAATATGCTCAAGAAAACAATGACTTGAGTAAATGATACCCTTAGTTTAGCCAACATTTTTCTTAGGTATAAGTTTATCAATAACCCTTCATTGGAACTTCGATTAGGACCCTCATCAATTGTACTCTTCTAGCAATAGCACTATCTTAGCTACCTAGTTACTCTTAGTATCCTGCAATAAATTTACAGTAACTTTGAGCAAAATAGAAAGATGAAATACTTAGAATGTCCTCTAGAAGTGGATAAGAAATTTTTCGAATTCGCTTCAGGAGATATTCTCATATGTTAATAACCCCCCCCCCCCCCCCCCCACACACAACAAAAAAAAAAAAAAAAAAACTTTTTTCTGGCTACATTGGGAACTTGAATTCATGCACACTCACAGTGACGCCCATCCCTTACCAGCTGAGCCAATAGGTTCGGAACTCGTATTTCTAAATCTTACTCAATATAAAATATAATTAATTTTTTTCCTCTATTTTCATACATTTTAATGAACTATACCTGTGTGAGTTTATGCCTTGCATTTTGAATACATGTACTCAATCATCCAATCAACACTGTCCAAACATTTTGTTTTTCAATGCTTACTTTGGGCAAGTGTGATGGGCATTTTCTTCTATTACATTATGTTTGCCTATTTATTAGTGCCACACACAACCCTGCAACTTAAGGCAACCTTGTTTGGAAGGTCATGTCTAAGTAGTGCCAGAACTCATTTTTCCACCACTTTAACAAACAAATGGCATTTAAGGAGTAGTGACATCTACAAGTCAAGAGAACCAGAGACACTATCCGGACTGTCAAATGTCAACATACTGCTTCTCAGCAATATGTAGTGAATGCAATGCTTCTTTGGACCTGAATAAGGCAAAGAAAAAGTTCAAACAACCCATCAAATAGGCTAGAATTTAAGCATAATCACCACGAATAATAGGGGATTGATTTAAAGGAAGCAACAGTAGACATATAAAAGGGTAAAACCTCAATTTCATTCAAACTATGCAATTTTATTCCAACTGAATTCTGTTGAGTGTGCAGTGGCATACAAAGTCGACTGTTACATGCGCATAAGAAGCTGCAAAAACCTAATCTAATTTAATGAAATCAACTATCTCCTCACTATTTTATTTTTTATTTTTTTGGAATGGTTACTTTCATTAAAAAAGCAAACAGAACAACAGAACAGATCAACTATCCTCCTCACTAATTGATTACTTCTGTATTCTAAGATGCTAATTGAAATAAATTTTACAACTGGTTAGAGAGAAAAATCAGAAAACTAGACAATTTCTAAAAACAGTGACAATCAGAGTCCAGACCTTTCTGGACAAATCAGACCATGGGGCCCTCAAGGCCCAGCAATCCAGATGGTGGCCTTTGCCATTTGATAATATTCCCTTGGGTGACCCAAGTGGTCATGGGCTCAGTTGAGCCCACTAATTGAGGCCCAAGAATCACTGAACAGCTGCCCATTTTCTGTTCAGAACTTTTTCAGAGTTGCCTACCTAGGGACTCACATGGGGATGGAGATTGGGGGGGGTGAGAGAATTTCAAGGACTCTCTAGGACCATCCTCTCTGCAAAACATCAGCCTAACCATGATTTCTATCATATCCATCTAAGCCTCAAAAGTTTAATGATCAACAGTCTATTCGGAACAATACACAGTCGATCCAACGGTCCAATAAATTCAAATCTGACCAAAAGATGGAGGACATGTGCAATTCAGGGGGGTTGTGTGATTGGTCCACTTGGAATTTGGATGGACGAAGGGTGGGCCCCACAAGCGTGAGCTTACGGAATTTTATCCAAAGCTTGAGCTTAGGAGAGCCTTGCCCATATATAAATATAAATATAAATATAAATATATATATATATATATATCTAACGAGGGAGCCCTCAGGTGAAAGGAGTAAACCACAAGTGAGGTGGGGGAACCCTCTGGTGAGGTAGCGCAGCCTCGGGTGAGGAAAGGTGCCTACCCAGGTTCGAACTCTGGACAGGTAGGTAAGAACTAGCACCTTTTTACCCTGGAAGTTCCTAGTTAATTTGAAAAGTTACGCACCAAATACAGGGACCTTGAAGGTAAACTCAGGATCCGGAATTGGGGTGTGACATTTATGGTATTGGAGCGAGCAAGTCTCTAGGAAATAAAACAAACTAAAAACTTTAGACATCGTGAGGAATTGTGTGGGGATTTCGCATAAGGAACTGTCTTTTTCTATGGAATGTCTCCATGTAAAGCACTTAAAGAGTGAATGTGATTCATACCACTACATGAAGAAATGCTCAAGGACACAGAGAAAATCATAAATAAGAAAACAAAAAAAAAAAAAAAGTAAACTAAATGGTTCATACCTTCTATAGCTATTTCAATCCAACCACTTTCACAAACATGATCGTTGAGACTTTCAACTAGGTCCAATGATTCAAGAACTTTTTCTCCACATTTCAATTGCCCAACAATGGGCAAAACACCTAATAGAGCATACAACAATTAGTAGGAAATATGCATGTTTCTGAAAGATGATCAAAAAGTTACCCTATGGATATACTAACAAGATAATATGGGGATGCTCAAGACACCATTATTGAAACATGTAACTTTACAAAGTTTTATTTTTCATTATTGGATTTTCCTCACCAGCATCTATAATCATTTAATCCCAATAATAACTCGGGAAAATTCAATGTCAAATCAACCGTGTTTGATTTTTGCAGCTTTGTAATGATTTCGAACAATGTTTGACATGATATCGGAAGGAATATTTGGCCACGGATTCATATCAGTTATCAGTAATACATATCAGTTACAACTTACAAGAGATTTTTTTTCGAATGGCAAAACATATGAAAAAATGTCCAAAAGGGTCCCAAATTCAGTCACATCACTGGCTGAAATTCATACAAACAGAAGTCAAATATGCATACAATTTATGTATAGTTGGTTAGAGTGCTATTTTATGCATGCATTTTTAGTTTTTTGATAAAGCTAGTTTATGCATGTATATGCTTTATTCTTTGTAGTTGGAATATTTCTGAACAAATGAAGATATCAATTTTCACATTCCTATATAGCATTTAATGTTAGGAAGTGATGTAGGACAGACCCATGGCCCGTGGTACGATCAACCATTTGGACCCAGCCAAGTCAATTCAAGTCTTATTTAGAGTTGTTTTATTAAAGTTGTGTTCTTTAAATGATTTATGTCTTTTAACTAAGATGTTTAATCCTAGCCATCAATGCGTTTGGATGGTCCAAATTAGTTCAAGGGTTATTAAAGTTTCTTATATAATGATGTAATGCCTCTATTATAGCCATCAATGTGTTTGGACGACCCGAAACCCGGATTCCAGTCCGCCTCTTGATAAAGCCAGTAAGGACTCTTACTTGATTTTTACTTCTTTTATGGTTAGCTTAGGAATCCATCTAAATTGGGTTTTGTTACCAAGCCAACCCCCACAGAACTGTGAAACAGCTATTGGGTACCATGTGGGCACATCACGAAGTTCCCTTTCCTAATAAAGTGCCTTTATCAACAAGTATTTGTCACCGAAAGAGCCCACAAGCATTATTAAAATTTCATCAATAATTATTCTCTATCAAATGAGTCCAATATTGCTATTTTTCAAAATTCATGAAAAACAAATTGAAGTTTATAAAATTTACAAATAGGTCCTAACTAATTTCAAATTGTGCCCTGTGCCCCAATTCAAAGTGGTCGACTTCTACAAATTCATTATTTAATTTATAAAACTATTAAATATAATATCTAGGGATAGGTCCTTACAACTATAATAGATTAAGTGCAGTAGGATATGCTAAAATTGTAGCCAATAAGTATCTATTCAGTATCCAATAACAGTACCGAGTATTTCTTGGGTGAAATCTTTAAAGAGACTATGGAAAATGCAATTTCTCTTCAATGAAATTAGTCATCTAATTTCTAACTTGCAAGTTACATTTCAACACATTAGTAGATCTGCAAACGGGATGACAGACTGTTTATCAAAGCAAGGAGTTCATAGATCTTGTAATTTAAGAGCCTCTATAATGTAGTGTGTGGGTGGTTCATTTCCCTTGTACCAGTTTCACTATGGATGGCTTTTTTTCTTTTTTCTGAGTCGTACTTCTTCCTTTTTTGAAATAAAATTTGCTGTTACCGATCAAAATAAACAACAGTAACAAGTATTTTATGTTGTATGTCTCAAAGTTGATTGTCAGTAATCCCAAAACCAATTGGTGATAGGAAACTGCACAAACAACTACCCAAAACCAATTGGTGATAGGAAACAACTACCCAAAACCAATTGGTGATAGGAAACTGCACAAACAACTCCCCCCCACCCCCCCCCCCCCCCCCCCCCCCAACCCTCGGGTGGGACATCACACGCCCGCACAAGACTATAACGCGGCATGGGGCTTTTTTGCCTTGTGTAGTTTTGAACTCGAGACCTCTGGCTCTGATACCATCTCAAAGTTGCTAGCCAATATTCCAAAACCATTTGGTGATAGGAAACTGCACAAACAGTATGTACAGGCACCTAAAACTTGAAGTACATAACACAATAGCTAGCTGAAAATATAGACAAATAACACTATTACAGACCAAAATCACATAAATTTGAGGCACCCATATGTGTACACTATATTCGGGTCAAAAAGTGAACACTGATAAATAAAAAAGGAAAGAAAAGAGGAAAAAAATCTAAAGAAACTACACTAAAAATTTTGAGATCTAAATTAGTATCCATATCAATAAATGATCCGTCATATCAGTAAACTGATGACCGATAATATCCATTTATGGCGTCAGGCATGACTAATACCTGATATGTATTGGCCAATAAGTTGTCAAGATACAAGTCGACTCGGGCCCACATGCACTCCTGCATTGTTGTCTAAAATCCAAGCCCAAATTGAGTGAATCCATTTGCTAGGATTTGGTCAAAGACACATTGTACATTTCCTTTTATAGAGATTCTTTTTGGTTATTTTTAGATAGTACATCACTGTAATACAAATTTGTAGCCTTGATTAAGGCATTCTCATCTTATTTAATGAAAGGGTCGATCTCCAAAGGAGACCACCAAATTCAAATCCAAAATAATTCTCTTAGAATTATTCTAAATCGTGAGATATGGTAAATACCAAATTATTCTAAATCGTGAGATATGGTACATACCAAATTATCAACCGACGTTTTGAACAATGAATTCATGTTAATGGCAAGTGCCTTAATATTAATAATTGAAACTGCAAGAGACAAAATAATGCAGCAACATGATCAAAGATTATTACCCTTTAATCGCATCTCTTCTGAGAGTTGAAGATAATATACACGTGCTGCTTCAACCTTGAAAAACTCAATATCAAGTGAATCACCATCCATACAAGAGCGTAAGTCTACATTTATCACGCCATCACCAATTTTGCATGTGATATTTTGATGCTGTCAGTTCAAGGAATTTAAAACAAATAAATGAATAAGCAGTGCAGAAAGTTACAAAAATTTAATAAGAAATTCAAACAAAACACAACAATGAAATTAATAACTAGATACCTTCAAGGAGATATATATTACTCAGTAAGAAACTCCTAAATCTTAGGAATAAGAGGGACCAGGTCAGATAATAGGAATATATTTGGACATCCTTTGGGTCCCATCATGGAGATAACTGAGGATGTAAATAAGCTAAGCTAACTCGCAAGATACTTGGCCACGTTAAATAGGGCTTGTGTTTGAACTTGACTTAGCAAAGCTCAAGCTAGGCCCTGTTTGGATCACGTAGACATACACAAGCTCAGCTTGTTAAAGAGCAGGCTCAAGCTCGAGCTTGGCCCAACAAGGAAGATATAGGTATTACATAGTATAACTAATTTATATTTTTAAAAAAGAAATTGAAAGGGAGTATAATACTAATGTCCTCAATTTCATAATACATTAAACTTCAAGTTTATTCAGAACCTTTTAAAAATAAATTCAATAGGGTACACTAACATGAAAATTGAACATATTTTCCTATGGCCAAATAGAACTGACATTGCAAACCATCCACAAAGCACTCCTTGTCTAGGCTCCCTTATACATGCAAAGGCTTTTCCTCGCACATCTTCCTTGATTGGTGGTGGCCCAACTTGGTGGTTACAAAGTCGTCGTTTAATGGTGCCCGTATAAGTGGTGCTTATGAGAAAAAAATTATATTTCTAATGTAAATTATTAAGATACAAGTTAAGGATATAAAAACGGGCCCCCCTCTGCTGAGCACAGTTTCTTGTGAGGCCCAGCTGGGGATCCACTTGGGGATGGACAGGGGGATTGAAAGATCTTTCCCCTTCCCCAACCCACGAAAACCCATTTATGGTGATGGAGGTTTGAATCGTCATCCTAACCACTTGATCAACAACTAATAAGTTTTCAGTGTCCAAAATGAGTGAAAATCGATCCAACGGTCCAATCCATTCAAATGGGTGCCAAACCTTGAAACGGTGACAATCTAGGAGGTGAGGTTTTCCTTGTTTTATGGTCCACTCAGATGGATCATAAGCCAGGCCACACTAAGTGTTTTGACACACAGTGCTCACCATATCGTGAGCACAGGTATTCAGTGGAGGAAATTCCTATAAAAATATAAGCTTGACAGCTCAACCTTGCTATGCATTGTCAAACCAAGCTCAAGATTGGCATTGAGCTCAAGTTCAACTCAGAATGAATTGAACCTTTTACATCATGTTCAAGACAAGCTCAAGCAGTGATGATCTCAGGTTGGCTCGGCTCGTTTACAGTATTTGCGACAAGTACTATTTTCGTGGTTAGATCCTTTTATCCCAGATCTGAATCTCCTATATTACATTTCAGGACTTGGTATGAAAGAGATAGAAAGACAGATAATTGTTCCGTAACACATTTCTAGATTCTTAGCTACCCCAAATGCATGTCTTCAATAAGAAGCTGTCCTGACTACATATCATTATGGACACTTATTCCGAACACGTACAAAAGCACCCAAATTCAGTTAAGGGAATAGTGCAGAGTGTCCAAGTTTGGTCTCTATATAGCTATGGTCCTTTCAGAATAAAATCGTTTGAGAAGGAGAAGCATAACAATTGCATCCAAATGCCATTTGAATAATTATTACCTTCAAGCCATCTCAGAAAGAAACAAATACATGTTAAATCCAATCCTGGACTCATCATTCTACCTTGGCCAATTCATGGTGCATGAATCTATACAGATGAGAAAACTTTGTCTTTCACAGCAAAAGTAGATATATCATAGGAGCCACCTTCCAGTATCAAAGGCATTCATCAAGGGAAGGGAGTGGAAAGACATACAACAAAACAAACATAGTAGAATGATCTAAGATATATTACCACCGGTCTCCAAGTGGACAATAAAAGCCATTAGTTTATATTATATTGACCACAGTAATTCCATATAAGACTTTGTGGTGACTCCAGTACATGATAGGCCCATCATACAACTATTAAGACTGCAATCATAGTGAAAAGTTAGATCACAAAAGGAAATTGCTCAGAATTTGATAAAACATTAAATATTTACTCTGCTGAATAACCAAGGCTTAGAAATTTTATTTTTCAAGCTGTGTAATCATAATATGATAATAGTTCAATCAACTGTAAATATTAAACCACAAAGCTTACACATGGTAAGAAGTACAGAATCCAAAACTTACATTACTTTGTTTTTGAACTAGATTATTGAAGACATGTCCCCCGCCTGCTTTAGACCCACTCAACTGAACATTGGAAGCATTTTCAGTTTCAGCAACACTCATAGATCTAAAGTCTATGAGATCTTCAGCTGCGAGTTTAGGACTCTCTGGTTTGAAAGAACAAGAACTTTCTTCAAGATAGGATGGTGTGCCGGGCCTGCAGGCCCTGTGCATGTCTTTAGGAGCAACTTCGTGTGAGAGATCCTGCCAAACCACAAGTTCAGAAAACAAGGCCTTACAAAATCTCTTCGCAATATGCATTAATGCATATACATACATACCAAAAAAAATAAAAAGGAATGATGCAAGAATATTTCCTGAACAGTGGGATTTCTATTAAATAAGGAACGCTGTCAGCTACATGAATTATGTTTCTCCGTTCCGGTCTATCCAGCACAAATCCTCGGATAGATTGTACCTCTTCATATCTAACCTTGCTACTTCCATCCATGTCCTCTTCACCTTTTTCCTTAGCAGGTGACACAATTACAGTTCTTGGGATAATCCGCAAAGACAGTCTTAAACTGCCTGGTTTCTACTGTGAGTGTGTGACAATACATCATGTGACTGTTACTGCTTGTGCGTTCAATAAGGCAAGGTAAAATAGGGTTGATCCTCTAAAGTCAACCATACTACACACATACATCACCCACAAGATGGAATTGCAGTAGGAGAACCCAACTAAGGAAGAGAAAATTAATAAAATAACTGGCTCAAAGGTTTTTATTCCAATTGCAAGTGACTACTGTTACAGTGCATTATATAATGCTTCAAAACAAAGAAAAGCCTAAGAAGACTTTCTATAGAATTCTATCACAACAGTACCTTCCTGCTAAGTCTAGCAATACACTTTATTTTGCTATAAATAAATAAATAAATAAGGAGAAAACAGAATTCTCCACTACAGACAGTCTATAAAAGGCTCCAAAGCATCATTACAAGCAAGTAAATCAATAGCTTCTAGCCTAATAATTGATTGTCAACTAATAAAATCTTATCGGGCAAACCTCTCTGGGCAGATCTGGCCATGGGCCCCCCAAGATGTACTGCTATTATCGCTCATATTTTGATCTGCTACTTATCCTGGCATTGGGTCCCCTCCAAAAAAAGATCAATGTAGTTTGAATATGATATTTCAGAGATATGCAAATCCATTACCTCCTTGCTCGCATTTTCCATCTCATCTGAATTTTGAATAGACTACATTCCGTTAGTAACTTCCTGATCCATTAGATAACAAGGCGGTCCCTTTGTTTAGAAATATGGTCACAACCAGAGTTTTGCCTTGGATGGTGCAAGAATTTTCTCACCCATTGTGAATAACTCCTCGATCAAATTGCCACTCTCCCTACACAGAGATGTTAGGCATTCATGATGGGTATCACATAGCACCATACACAGTCGTGATAATATTCTACTACAACAAAAATAATTAAGCATTGCTCATGAATAAATACCTCATGACCATTTTTCAAATTTGCTACCTGATATGGTTGACATTAATTCGATTTGTAGCTGAAGATCTTGTACTATGAGCTAAGCAACCAAATTAGTTCTCCTTTCAGTGTCAATCACAAACTCATTTGCATTCCACGAACCAAACAATCAGCTTGAAACAATTCAATCCATTGAATTACGTTATCTCTATCATTGGCAGTTGTTGGAACAAATGTACATTGGCAGATCATCAAGGATCGCCCACCATCTCCATAGATGATTTCATCATCCTGATAGTTAGGATCTTCTTTCAGCTTCTTCAGCACAAACAAACTCTCGCAAATCATCAGCATTTCTAGTCCATTGCCAACTACACCATCCTCATATCATCCTCATGAACAATTTCACATTCCAAGATGATGTCCTTTCCCTTTGAAGCCCCTGCTAAATCATTTTGTTGCTTGAGGCACTATGAGGAGATGTAGCTGAGCTCATTGCATTTGTAGCAATGGATGTTCCATGATTCCAATCTACCAGTTCTCCCTTTAGTACGAGCTCTCAGTCTGGGTACTAGGTAGGGGTTGATAACTAGATGGACTCCACCTTGGTGTGACTGTTGTTGCCCCTTGAATAATTTGTGGAATTTACAAGTAACACTTGTTGCCCACTTGTAAGGTGCCTTTCTGTAAGGCTTGCTTGCCTACATGCTTTGGTAACTGTGAAGATGGATCCACGGCCCATCTGGTGAAATATGGTTGGCCTAAGACCATTTATGAAGCACATTACCAGCTACTCAAGTTCATTTAGATCATTATGTGCAATGAGTTGATGGAACTCTTCCATGTACTCTTCCACCAACCGGACCCGTTGTTGACTATGTTGCAGTGGCTTGAGTAGGAACTGCACATAGTCGACCGAGAGGAAAGCTTCACATATAAGTGACTTCCTCATCTCCCACACATCACTTTGCAGTTTCCACACCCCTCTCTTGTTACCATTGTTTGCTCCCACAAAGCCAAAGCTCAGCCTCATAACTGCATGCCCACTAGCTCGACCTTGTGTTCGTCAGGGATATCTCAGTACTCAAATATCCGCTTAATGGATTCTATCCAAAACATGAAGTCATCACCACAAAGGTTGTCTTGGTACCCTGGGACCTCATTCTTAGTGTTGAGGTCATCACCTCAGTCTTCTGTTCTCCTTTGTCAATGACAATAAACATGTGGGTTTCGCCAATGGAAGGGATTTGTATGACTTGCATCCGAATCCTCATCTATGCTTGTATTTGTGGGGCATCCCCCTAACCTCAAGATTGGCAAGTTACTGAGTGATCGCAGTTGTTCCTCCATTACTCTGAATCGAGTGTCGACAATATCCCTATATCCTTGCAGGTCTTCTCGTTGAATGATTGCAATGGCGGTATGACCTCCGGCTCTCCCTCTATGATTCATTGTTGTAAAAGGGATTCCAACAATTGTGGAAGGCACTATTGCCAAATATTGGCAGACATGGTGCCTCTAATACAACCTAATGCAGGAATGCAGTCACAGGTTTCTTGATACCCATGGCTGCATCACAGTCACAACCAAAAAGATACAAATAACTGATAATTATGAGAGAGATTGAAAATTCAGTGATAACCATGATCTTTTTTTTTTTTTTTTCTCATATTGGTAACATCAGTACATGACTCGAAACTGCAACCTATAGTTCCAATAATTAGCACCTTGCAACTATGCTTTGGCTCCTGTGATGGTTTCAATCAATTACACACAATAAAGATTAAATTGCTAAAATGATGATTCAAAGTATACCTGAATTTCACCGGCAGGAGTTGGCTGTCCATCATCCGCCTTAGCTGTAACAGTGAGTGAAAGTCTCAGTTTAAAAAAAAAAAAAACATAGGACTGTTTAAAGTAAAGAGACATCTTGCAATGAAATATGAGTCGTGGATCATAAACCTGAGGAAAGTAATTTTGTAATTGATTTATCAATCCCTGAATGTTAATGGCACCCTTTTTTGCCAACCTAGCCCATTGAACTTAGCCCACTTGGATAGACCTAGGTCACGCCTAAAAACTCTACAGTGTTACTATCTGAACCGTATAGACGATTAAGAGTGAGCTAATGCAATGAGCAGCATCAATTTAAAAAGAAAGCCAAATGTTGGATAAAAAAAAGGCTTCCAATAATTATTTATTGGGCCAGACCAACCCTGGCACCAGAGTCAAACCAATCAGATAAGACTCTAAATCACAGTGGACCACACCTGTACACAGCTACTCTTGACCCAAGGGTGCCATATATACTCTCAGTAACATATCACAACCATTCCAACAGTATAACGAGTTTCTGTTTAATAAGTGGAATTTCCAACTGGAGTTTATCCTGTCTGGGAATTCCAAATGCTTATCAAACTGTCTCACTAAATTCTCCGAATTTTCTGTTTGAGAGAGAATTTCAAAAACCAGCAACAGTAAAATGGCTAAAATACCCAATGCTCCAAATTCTGAAATGTTGAATGCTTTACAGAGACTGACATTTGAGGAATTCAATGACAATTTCTAAGAAGAATTGAGGGGTTATGAAATAACCCAGACCAGAATTCTTCAAATTCTTGCTAATAAATAAACCCTAAAACTCAAACCCCTTGACACCAACCTTCATCAGAAGTAGCCATATTATCCAATGTTTGTTTGCAAGGTCTTTTGCTTGAATTATCCATCCCACCATGCTCATCAACTTCATCATCAGAAAGTACTACACGGATGCGTTTACGACCAGTTGGATGCTGATAATCAATATCCTTGGACGATGAACGAGTGGCTTTCTTCCCTTGGCTTGTGTCAATTACTTTGCCAGAACCACCGGTCTTTATTCCAGAAGATGGTGAGATTTTTTTCCTGTACAATTTATTACTGGAATGGATAAGTGAAACCAGAGGAGTATCATCACTTAATTCTTCGAATTCGGGGGGACTCAGCCTTTTAGAAGCGAACACATCTTTTATTGGTGAGTTACTTGCATCAGACCCATTATCAAGTAAGTCACCGCCTTCAGTTTCAGTCTCAGAACAATATTCTCCCCTATTCCGCACCTCATTTTCTTCATTTAGTGAATGCTTCAAGTTTTTAATGTCATGCTGCAGCTTCCTGCAGTGTGTTCAGCAAGAGAAATGGATAAACAGTTATAGAACTCAGGCATGGACGATTAAGGCCATGACCCCTTACTGGAGATTGTTTCCTATATTTTAGTCTTTTGGTAGTCCTAGTAACAACTAAGTTTCCATAAAAACTGGAAAATATGTTCCCCATCTATTTTCCTTATTTCCAATAATAGGAAGGTATATTGTGTTTAATTGGGATCACTTCCTTCATCAGAAAAGGTAATGACAAGGAAACAAAGTCATCGGAGAGAAAGGAATGTGCCCCTCGGCCTTTTTCCCTGTGACACTCCAAGATCAAAAGAGTTAGAACCATTTTAACAAAGTTTCAATAGTTTCAATCCCCAGGCAATGAAAACTCCGTTTTGAAACTATAAGTGCAGCCTCTTAGGCACTGAACCTTTCAGAATTAAGCCATTCATGATGAACTAACATGAGATGGTTAATGCATTGACCTCTAATCAGGTGATTTTAGCCATAAGCACAATCCAGTGAAGAAAGTATTGGGGCATCTCCCATCCATGATAGGGCCCATCATGCAAACCGTTTGAATCATCATTCCATAAATTCACTGCTGGGGGCGAGGGATAAAAGTCATTGGTTGAAGGCACATGTAATGAATATGGCGTGTTCTATCACGAGAAAGGAGTCATGTCTTGAGTTGGAGGGGAAGGGCCATGTACACAATACAGCCATGCAACTGTCTGAAGATATCACACATTTCCTAATGGTACACAAGACTGCATAACCTACAAACCTAAAATCACCTGGCCTCTTCAACATCGTCAAATCTTATCAAGTGACTATAATGCATGTTCTCGAGGGCTGAAATCTGTACAGACGGCAAGTTGCCTTCAACTGCAAATCTGAAACGAAAGTGTTATTCTATGGTTAGAGATTAAAGACAAAACGAGAAATTCAGCATTTTCCTAATACATTAGTGTGTAATTTTTTGGAACCCAAATTGCAAGCAGTTTGAGGTTTTATGAGGCAGATTAGGTGGCTATCTAGGATCTACTCTTGCTCTTCTTGAGCAGCACAATTCAATCAGCAATAATAATGTGGAGCAAGAAAAATTGGGAAAGATCATCGACATTACATGCTCCCTTGCTCTTATATCACCCAAAAGGGATGCCACTTGTGAGTTGTCATACTGATAAGTTGAAATAAAGGCAAAGTTTATGAATGTATTCTGACAAAAAAATTCAAACAATTAGATATGACATATGATAAGAACAAAAATAATTGCCTGTAACCCTCCTTAAATGCCTCGAGCGCGGCAGCCCAGTCACCAATAGAATCAAGCACCCCACCGATATTGATTTTAGTCAGTGCTTGCCCCTGAAAATGTTATAAAACTTATCAGAAATATGTATCAATAACTTAAACATGCTATATTAATACTTCATTCATTTTCAAAGTATATAGACAGTGCTATTAAGACCTCTTGGGGCAAAATTAAAAAAAAAAAAAAAAGGGATTTAAAGGGGAAAAACTACATAAAGGCAACTAAAGAAAAGTGGGCCCCTTGGGGCCTGGAAACGTATAAAAGATAAGCAAATGGATCCCCCTGTGGGCCTGGAGAGCTGGGCTTATCTCCATTGCCACATTGTGGCCACATGACTGCATCAGCTAACATTTCATAGAATTATAGAAATATAATAAGATAAGAATAAATAGAGCTATATAATTATATAAATAAATACAGAACAAAAAAATGAGAAATTGATATCATGTATTAGTTAGAAATCTTTTAGTACTATACTTGTGTTGCTACTAAAATTAGTTTACAACTGAGCTGTCATAGAGCACAGGACTTGTGCACATGGATAGCAAAAATATCTAGTCATCTGGTTGCATAGCCTTCATCATAATCCACAATTAATTCCATTTCAAAAAAAAAAAAAAATTTGACACTTAATTTCAGTGAAATAGTTTTACTATTTTTTTAATTTCTGTGAAATAGTTTTACTTTTTGAGTTTTTTGTTTCTTCACTAATTTTCATCTCATCTGTAAAAGCCCAATTTAAAATCAAGAAAAATATCTTCTTTTTTTTTTTTTTAATAAAGCTAACCAGTGCACGAATTATAGAAACTGAAGAGATTGGAAAAATGAGAATGTTGACATTTGAAAAGTAAGGTCCACACAACTTTGAAATGGGAAAAATATAATTATTCTTCATTGATCTGACCTTTTTGGCACAATAGATTGAGCAGTTTAAGAAGCACGGGAGCTGGAATCTACATTAGGTGGAATACTGCTTTGTGACTTTCCTAACTCACACCAATGATGAAATATGTTGTGGTAAAGATTTAGGAGGATAGGAAGTCCGGTTTTGCACAGTTGGTGAATGCATATTGGACGAAACAGTATCTCCCTATTTCTACGAAATGGGACTTGGACTTGAGGATAGGACACAAAATAGTACCCCACCGAGTGCAGTTATCAATTTCTGTACCCACATTTCATTAACACAATAGGTTGAATATCCATTTAGTCATACTAGATTGATAGTCAAATTTCAAGTAGAGGTACATCCAGATGAAACCTATGTCAGTTATAGGCAACATGTTTCAAATTATCTCATGTGATCAAGCAAATCAAATTTCAGTTTTTAGAATAGTCCAAGAATTCACCCACTTACCTCCAAGTTACCAATCAATCTGTATGCATCCCAACATTTTGTGTACCATTTTAGAGCTTTGCTAAATTTCCTAAGCTTTTCGTAGGATTCTCCAATAGCAAGAAATGAATCGCTCAGCTTCTCCTTGTCGCAGAGCTCAATTGTCACTTTCTTCTTCCTTTTTGCAAATTCCAGATGCTACAACACCAAATAGTATATCTTATAAATTGCATCACATAGAAGCCAACATAAACAAACACTATATTTCTAATATGGTCCCTGATTACTCTGTATTTTAACACTTCATAATATTAACAAACTATCACTAATATATGTAGATTTATCTTCACTTTCTCGCCAAATACATGAGATAGGGCTTTGATGATGATCTGATCTAGATGTGATTGTGTTAGACTGAGAACAATTCCATGTATCAAGTGAATATTTTGGCAATGATCACCATATAAGTATAGAAAAGAACATCTTTCTATAACTCATAAATGCATATGCTATTGCATTTGATAATCCATTACTTCCAAAAATTATAAACTTGCCACCCTTCATAAGTTCAACAAGTTGTAACAGCATAAGAACTCTCACAAATGTCGGTTGTAAAAGTTAGACATATTTCAATACATAAAAATTCAAAAAAGTGGTCCTACTTTCGGTAGAAAGCACTCTGCGGTTAGTAATTCAAGTTCGATCATTAGCAGGTAAATCAGGGTCTAAACCTTATTTTGTGGTAAAAAAAACCTAAAAATGCTATTTCTTCAATTACCAACAATAGAGAGATATTAACAATAAGAGCAACTGCATGGTAAAGGGGATGGAGGACACCAAGAGAGGTAAGAATAGGAAAAACTTGAAAACGAGCATGCAAAAACTCAGTTCAGAATATGGAGAAAAAAAAATTTAGTAGTATATGCAAAGGATTCTAGATGCACATAAGTATTCAAAACCCCATTAAAACCCCTACTATTAAAAGCCAATTATTACATACTCCCCGCCACCCCCCAATTCGCCCTTTTTTTTCTAAAACAAGGACAAATAAGCATAAGCATATGTAAGTATGTTGGTATCTAATAATGGTATGAGGCACCCAATTCAGCAAATCCCATGACATAAGATTTCAGACTAAGCCTAATGTTGGAATAGTTTTAAGGATGTGCTATTTTAAAATGGCATTAAAAAATAATGTGACTATTACATTATACAACCAAGTAATAAATATTTTAAACAGGGAAGAATAGGGTGTAAATTTAGAGGGCCCTTATCTAGGGCTATGAATGCTATAACACAGACTTGTAAAATGGTGCAAACAAGCGCCCTTAGATGTCGTCTGTTTGCACTCACTTAGATATGTATGTTGCACATGCGTAGCATTATGGATGGTCATGTTTGTTCACGCTCATTTACGCATCACATATGCAAATGACATGTGAAAATGGTAACCCACCCCACCCCCCCCCCCCCCCCCCCCCACCAAAAAAAAAAAAAAATCGTTTTGGCCTACATTAAGGTCGTGGGTTCGAATCCCATCAACCCCCTTTCATTTTTGTATTTTAAGTCCCACGGACCTAATCCAAATTGTTCATCTTTTTTTATCAAACTAATAAACCCCCAGATGTTTAGTTTCATATCTTAAAATTTTTTAGAATTTGAGAAATAAGTGAAGCACACCAAAAATTTTCCAACCTATCGAACTGATTTTCTGCACTTTTGTGGGCCCCCAATTCATGTTCCAAACTGTTTAATAGTCTCATATAAATGACAAACATCAAGACATTTAGTTTCATATCATAAATATTTATAGATTTTTATAAATATGTGAGAAACACAAACACATCTAAAAGTGTTCAATATTTTCTTTCACTGGAGTGAGAATAGTGCTAACAAACACACATGGTATTATGCATGTTTGGCATATGTAAATTTTACGTTTGAACCCTTTACATATGCAAAACAGATTTTCATAGCATAAAAGGAAGACAGCCCCTTAAGGATAATTATAATTATATCGTTTCTAGTCTTGAATAATTATGAATATATCATTTCTAGTCTTCTTTTAAAGAATGAGAGGAAATGAAATTTTTAATTGAATTTTTGTGTCATGTAGAGTACAAAGTCCCAGTCATCAACTGTCTACTAGGTGGATATATTGGTAGTCACTCAAAAAAAGATATAGAATTTAAGTTCCTAAATTACATCAAACTGATTGATAGGTACTATACTACATGATACTCAATCAATAACTTCGTTTGATTGACGAATAATGCATGACAATTGAATATGTTCATTGGGGGCCCTCATCACAGTTTGACACTGCCCTAATAGTTCCAGAGTGGAAAATCCTAGCCATAGGAAAAATGGCTTGCAAATAGACATCACTACAATATCCCACATGTAACAAGGCAAATGCTGGATCAGATATGATCATCTGGTGCTGGGATTTTGGTGGCATCACTCTTACAACAGGGCATACATAAGCTTTAGGTCCCAAACGGGGGTTCCATACATAAGCTTTATGATGCAGCCTCTGCACGAAATTCAATACAGAACCTGCACTGTAGGAGGGTTTTCTCACACACGTGCCATTCCTGGGCAACAATTTGAGCCAGTTTCTTTTGGGCCTTAGTTTGGTCCAATTTGATCCCAAGCCCAGAATTAAAAAAAAAAAAAAAAAAACTGATTAAATTGATCAGACCGCCCAGATTGAATTCGTTGATATTAAAGCCCAAATCTCTGTTCAACAATTTGTCTTCACCAGCATATTCCACTATCAAGATCCACACAGCAGGCCAGTTCATTTTTTCAAAGGGATTTAAATTTTTATCTCATCATGAAAAATTTTGGAAACTCCAATAAAATTCAAAGAATTCGGAATAAACTTACATATAGAGATTGGTATTTTGAGAATGAGTTCTATTTTGAGCAAATTCTCAATTTGAAGGAAGAACTTCTGACAGTTGATGAATATACCCGCTGGGAGTTGCATGACATATGCAGCTGAGGAAGATGAGACACATGATTTGGCTCGTTATGTCCAAGGTTTGAGACAAGACATCTTGGAAAATATGAATTACTGCAAAACCAATCAAGAGGCATACTTAGAAGCCCTCTGTGTTGAGCTTATGCTTAGACGGTCTCATATGCAACAATGTCGACAAAGAGCTCATGTTGTGGAGAGACTTTTCGACTTTTCGTAGGAGAAGATAATCTCACTCTTTTCATTCGCCAACTCCTCAATACAAATGAAAAGGAAGAAGAATAATGGAGACATGCTAAAAAATTCCACACGAGGGTAACAGTTGAAGACAAGTCCGCTAATTTGATTATTGACAATGGTAGTGCAATAAATTTTGTAACACAAGAGGTCATTGACAGACTTCATTGTAACGCAAGAGGTCATTGACAAACTTCATTGGCCAACTGAGAAGCTTCCTAAGCCCTACCAAGTCACATGGAATGTTTGGTATCATTCAAGATGGGCCATTATGAGGACAAGATTTGGTGTGATGTGATCCATATGAATATTGCTTATATTATTTTTGGATGTCCATGGCATTTTTATCGGAAAGTGTAAAATGATAAAGAGGCGAACACATAAACCCTTTTGTGGAATGGAAAAGGAGTTATGCTCATTCCAATGACATCGACAGTCTCACTTTCGTCTACATCATCACCTTCAGAAGAAGAGCCAAAGAAAGAGCCAAATGTTGAAAGAGAAGTCATGATTGCACCAAAAGAGAAAACAGAAGACATCAAGGATGATAATGAAGAGAAAGTTCATGGCAAACATGATTTCATGAGTACACACAATATTGATCAAGGCAATGTCAATCAAGAGCCTCAAAGGGTTGAGGAAAAACAAGGAGAAGCAAACATTGAAGACTTTGACTGGGTTACCAAACAGAGTGAACATCCAGTAGATCTGGTTGAAATGCTACTACCAGATAATCTAATTGCATCATCGAAAATCAAATCAATTGTTTCAAAGGTTTCACAAGAACATCAAGTTGTTGAAGTCCCTCACATTGACTTTATCTTCAGGGATCAACGATGGATAGTCAATGTTCATGATCCGTTGGTTTGAAGGAAACGACTGAACCTTCTAATGGTCAAATCACACATCTGAACTCAATGCAGACATCAGAAAAAGCGACACCTCCCATCTACTTCTAAATGGAGAAAAGGCCTACATGGAGCTTGCAAGAAACGCAACGCAAATGAAGATCACAAGAACATTCTGAAGTTTGTGAGATTAATTTTCGATCCCGGAGGTCCTTTTCCAAACTTGTGGTCAGATTTTCACCCGTATTATCAAGCTATCAACTCATCATAGTCGAGCTTTTTTTCAAGTGGGCCCAAGGGGACATCCATTTAGTTAGGAGTATGATTAAGTAATTTGATTTGTTTAGGATTAATATTAGTATGTTTCCTATTATAGGCATTATTCAAATATTAGAAAGTATTGTTGCTTAGGGATTAAGTCAACTCCTCTATATAAGGATGTTAGGCCTCATTGCATTGAGAGTGCTTATTTTTATCAATTGAAAGTTTTACTTGAGATTTATCTCTTATGGTTATGGTGTTTTCTCCTATTGTGAGGTTGCCCTGGTGGCTGAATCCATCGTTGGATTCGATCAATCCATTTGGGAGATTGATCTATTATCAGATCGCAGATCCGGACTGCGCCACTTTAGGTCCCAAGATAAAACAGTGTTATTTTTTTTCCCAAAAATGATGGCCTGTTGTTATGGTATCATTGTTATGAACAAGCATTGGAGAAACAACAGAGTAAAAAAAAAAAAAGAATATTAGAGACAACATGAAAATTTTACCTTTGGCCATGCAAAAATCATGCTGGACTTTTCAATCAGTTGGTCTAGAGATGTATTCTGCTGGAGCAGACATCTTCTCTCATCTGCAGTGCCTTTAACAATGACCATTGTTCTTTTCAGTTTCTTGAGCTTCTGCTCTTCTTTCTTTATCTCCTCCAACACCTGTGCTGCTTCTTTCACTGTTTTAATGTTCTGATTAATCTGATCAACTAATGCATCCTCATCTTCCATGGATCTTGCTATATCAAGCGCTTTTTGATAGCAGAGGATTGCATCATCATACTTTTGCACCCGATAATGCAATTCACCAAGATTGATATAACCTTTAGCCTCTCCTTGCAGATGACTAATTCTCTTACAAATCAAGATATCCCTCTCAATGTGCTCTCTAGCCTTATCCCATGACCGCAACTCAATATAAAGACTACCAAGGTTATGATGAAGCCGGCTACGTGCATCATCATCTTCGATCACCTCTTCATCGTCACAGATTTTCAAACCCTCAAGGAGAATTTTACAGGCCTCATCTAAATTGTCTAGATCCATCTCGAGCATTCCCAAGTTGTTATGAGCATCAATGAATTCCTTGAGAAACAAGGATGGTTTGTGAGGTAAAGGATTCTCTTTAAGAGTGCAAGCAAGTTCCATAGCAGTCTTGAAATACTTCTTTGCATTCCGTACAGCAAAATTATCATTTTCAGATCTGGAAAATATTTCATGGTATGTTCGACCGAGTTGAGTACTGGCTCTTTGCTGCTCAACAAGATCATTAGTATCCTTGGCGAGCTCCAAATGTTTTTTCTGTAGATCAAGTAGACAGTGTTTGTACACTAATCAGACCATGAAATCCAAGCTTCATGTAATTAATTATACAGCATCCAACAAGGGATTGATCATAGTACCATGAAAAATCATACTATTAGAAACTTCAAGTGGAAGCAAAGAGAAAGCACCTACCTACACAATGGCTGGTTCTCTGAAGTTTGAACCAGTAAAGGTATAAAATGGACACCAATAATAATTAAGCATGAACAATAAGCAATTCTAAACTCTGCAAAAAGGAAAGTGGCCCATCTGATGTGGGCCACAGCACATTCTTATTTTCCCCTTTTAACCATCCAGTTAAATTGAACAGTCTTGGTATACAACCAAAAAATGGGCAGGGGCCACCAGTACCAACATTAGATTATGCTGATAGACTTTGGTTGTGTATGGACTGAAAACTGTTAAGAACCTAGGTTTTTTTTTTTTTTTTTTTTTTTAAACTTTATCGATTTTGTTGGCTACTTACAAACTCATCAGAGCATTGGCTGTTGTTTAATAGATCACCCCATGCAAATTGAGAATTCAAAGTTTCCATAACACCAAAAGGTAACTATTAAAATTTATTTTTTGACTCATGGGTTTCCAATCCAATTTAAAGAAAACACCTGGTAAACTGAGTAGTGTAGCATTATCCAATTACTGATAGATTAGTTCCCAATCCACCTGGAAAAGTAATAACACCGAACAAGTCTTTATTTTGCACGTAAATTAAAATACAATCAACCAACAGGTTGAGGTTGGCCCTAAAAAATATCAGATATTTTTATTTTCAAAAATTACCCATTTCCCCATTAAATGGAGGAGCATGATAAATGATAACATTCTCCTTAATTCTTTACTAAATTGCAACACATTTGAACAATAGGTTGATGAAAATAAAAGGAGCTAAAGGTCAAATTTGTGATTTTGAAAGATATGCATTTCTCCACTAAAATTGAGGGACATGGTAATACCAAGTACCTGAGAGACATTCTGCCATTTTGAAAGATACCCGTATCTCCATTGATTAAAAGGGAGCAATATGCTATAACCCAGCAATACCCAATACATATTTTGTCATTTTGAGAGTTACCCGTTTCTCCATTGATTAAAAGGGAGAGATGTGCTGTCACCCAGCAATACCCAATACATATTTTGTCATTTTGAAAGTTACCCATTTCTCCATTGATTGAAACAGAGAGATGTTGCAGTATCCAAGAACACCAGATATATGTTTTGTGATTTTGAGAGACACCCATTTCTCCATTTCAAGAGAGGAGCAAGAAAAAACCCCAATACCTGATAGATTAGTGCTTCTTCGAATCGCTGAAGTCGAAGATAGATCTCACCGAGGGACTGGCAAGTGGGGAGGAGGTCTTTCTGTGGCAAGTGCTTGACAGAGATTTCGTAGTCGACTCGAAGCCATCGAAGGCCTTCTACGTACTCTCCTCTCTGTTTGAGGATGTTTCCAATCACATTTGCCCATCTCGCTTCCTCCTGGCGATTTCCATTGATCGATGCCTCTCTGTATGATGCCTTCGCTGCCTTCAGTTGCTGATCGTCTCGACCCATTTTCACGGTTAGACAGGCAGAGAGAGAGAGGGCTTTTGGAGGGTTTTACAAAGAGAGGGAGATTTGGGCATTTGAGAATTTCATATGAAAACTCCCGCGAACGCAGAGATCCTCTGTGGGAATGGCACAGAGAACTGTCTGTGCTGATCACTACAAATCCAATTAAAGAGGTCTCACCATTAAGACCAGACCTTAAAATTAAAAAAACAGTGGCCTACCCTACCTTGATTTGTCTACTGAACAAATTTATTTATAATCGGAGTCAATCCTACCATTAAATTGATCTTGTGTGAGAATATGAACCGCATGATGTTTAAAAAAGAACTGTGCCGCAAATTCATCAGTAGAACCCATCTATGGAACGAGAATCACTCAAAATTACGACTCTAATTAATAAAAAAACTAATATATAATAGAAAATTTCTTAACATTAAGAAAAAATGAGAAATAATTGGAACACTATATAACGACGGCAGAAGAATTTTATTCCTTGATATCATGAAATAATTTGGCATTGTATGATATCATGCAATTGGGTTATTCAAATGATAAGATAGAATGTCCTTTTTTCATTTTATTTGTTTCTTCGTAATCGATTGATTTGGTGAATCATTTATTTGTAATTGATCAATCTGGTGGTGTAAATCAGGTGAAATTAAGTGAGAGTTTTTCCAGATCTAATTCATTTTGATATGATGATCTAGAATGGTTTCGATGTTAAGATTTGGTTTTATCAGTGGACTTAGATGAGTAGGTTTTGAGGATTCTGTGAGTCTTCACCTCGAATGGATGTTTGTCCAGTTCCCGCCTTAGGTTTTGAAAATTTTCCGGTCCAAGGTTTTGGCGGGTAAATGTGGAATTTGGACACAAAGGGTATTTTTTAAATGTATGCACCGTACTGGGATTAATGGGAGTGGGATGCTGACCATGGGAAGCATTGTGAGGCCTACTAATTCTACTGTCTTAAAATTAAGATTGCGGATAATGACTTATGAATCGCAATTGGTCGGGTTTAAATGGAGACCCTCTTAGACCCAGTCCCATTAAGGGTGGATTTGGTAGCGTGTGGGTCAAATACGTTATTTCATGTATTAATCTGAGGCAGGTTTGGAGCGGATTTGGTTTTTTGAGTGCATCAATCCATCCCAATCTAAGGCTGTCATTGGGCGGGCGGGTTTGGTAACTAACTCATCACCACTAGGGGCAGGTATGGTAAAGTAGAAATGCCAATCAAGTCGGGTTCGGATCCAGTTAAACCCGCCCTGCCCCATTGGGATCCTTAGATCATGTTGATTATCAATAGATGGTGAATAAAATAAGTTTGATGATACTTTTTGAATTCTTATTGGAATTCAATTTTCCACGTGTCTAATTTTGTAAACAGACTTGGGGCTCATGTGAAGTGTGAATTTGAGAGATTTTGCTTTTTCACATTATTCTAATAATGGGAATGCACCCCACAAAAAAATGTATAAATAAATATTTAGTTTTAAGTATAAATAAATAAAAGGCCCTGTGAATTTTTCATATTTAGTTATTTTTAAGCAAATGCTTTTTAAGAAATATTTAAATGTAAGAAATTGATGCAAAAGTGAAATTAAAGGTGAAATAAAAATAAATGTAATGAAAATTAAAAAGAAATGAGAATAATATCAAACCTAATGAAAAGACACAGAACAAAATTTAAATATGAAATGAACTTTAGATGAAATTCATAGTTTGTAAATAGCATTAACCATAAGAAAACATTAATAAATACAATAAAGAGAGACAGAAAGTCTATTTGTCCTGACCGTATATCCCGACCGTATGGCCCGATCCGACGTGGCCGACCCACCTGGCGCTGATTCATCTTTTGTTTGGGCGGGAGAAAGCTTAAAAGAAAAGGGGGAAATCGGTGGAGAGAGAAATCGTTGGAGGAAAAAGTTGACCTTGAGTGCAGAGTGCAGCTCTTCTCTCCTTTCTCTCTTGAAGCCCAACGAAGGAAACAAGTGCTCTGTTTTTTCTCCCCTCTCAAAAGAGACTCCACATCGCTGGAAGCCTTTGAAGGAAACCCTTGAAGCCCTCTCTTGCTTTTCTCCTCTCTCTCTTGAAGCCCTTGAAGCCAACGAAGGAAACCCTTGTAGCGTCCATCTCTTCTCTCTCTCGAGTTGCAGTGCAAAACCATCTCCTCTGTCATTCTGGTATGTGACCGTTCTCTGTCCATACATTCTCATCATCTCTTTCTCTCTCTCCTGAAACCTAGATAAGTATTGATTCAAGAAAAACATTCATATGAAAATACACAGATGTCAGATTCTTGAAGGAAGAAGGGAATACATGTATTTCTTGAATGTTCCCAGTATCTGTTATTTAAACACCACTGGGTTTAAAGTGGGTTTAAAGAAGGGAATAGATGTGGGTCGGCCACTGGGTGTTCTTGATGTGCATGGATGTGATTAGAGCTTTTGAGCTCTTGTTTGTTTGAAGTGGGTTTTCTTCATCCTGTTGGATTATTTTTTTATTGTTTTATCTTTTCCCATTCATATTAAAATTTTGGTTTTTACTGTTCATGGTTCTGTTGTCAATGTGTTGGATCTGTGTTTTGTGTTTCTTTTTTTTTTTGGTCATTTATAGAAGGCTGGGAATTCAAGAAATATGAGAACTTGGAACTCATTTATTTTTTCCATTACAGTTGGAATTTATGTGTGAAATTGTGATTGACAATTGGATATTTGGTATGGAACTTTTCTATGGGAGAATGGAGAACTGTATCTTTTTGCCTACAGCCAACTGTCATCTTTTGGTTTCTTCCATGGTTGATTTTGTAGCTTTTGATTGAATTGAGAGCTTGAATTTCCACGTTCTTTGATTTCTTACCAGTAAAACAGCATAAATTAGTGAGTTTTTGGTTCACTGTATTTCTAAAACCTGTATGTGCTTTGAAATTTTTTTATAGTTTCTCAAGGATTTTCAACTTGAATACAAATGAGAACAGGGCCATTTTTGTAGACAACTCCTAAAAGAATTTTTACTGGAATGTAAATGAGAGTGAGCCTCTGTTTAATCAATTTCTCATACACTGCACTACTTATGGAGCATGGTGCCCCCTTTTTTTCTCAATGCTAGTGACTTTCCTTAACATTGGTTATATCTCCCAAACCCTCTTTTATAAGGTAGAACCGCCCAAACTACATGCTATGTGTCCTGTATTTCAACTATCATTATTGTGACAATGGAAGTACATCATTGTGCTAGAATTTTTCGATATAATTCTCATAGGTCAAGTGGTCTTGACCATCAAAGCATTGAACATAGAAATACCCATGAACTGGATGGGGAGGATTGTTCAACTCTTATCTTTTTTGTATCCTGTGGTGCATTTATGGAACGACCTTATCAATCTATGGCTCAGACCATGAACCAATTTCTCATCCAATTTGAGTTCAACGCACCAGATACCATAGCTGAACTCTGCATTCAGGTTACATATTTTCTTTCTTTTTATCCATTGCGAACAAATTCTTAAACCTCAGAATGATCTTTTGCAGTTGGTGAACATATTTTTGAAGATAAAGTACATAGCTTTTGTATTGCAAATATATCTATTATACTTTGGTATTTGGAACAAACCTTTGTTACATATAAGAAAAACAGCCTTATCTATGTCAGACTATGTCAGACTTTTAGTTGAACTGGTGTTGTTTTGTCATTTTATCTTTTTGATTGGTTTAATTGTCTTTGATTGGCTCAACTTTATTAGCTATCCATCCTTCAAGATGGCAGTGCATATACTAAGGTTGATATCTTGATATACCGAGGTTGAAGCCCGAGTGAGAAGGTTGTATGAATGAAATACTGAGGTTTCACTGTGGTCATTTGGCAAAGTCCACCTCTATTCGGTATAAATTCATCACTAAAAATCTTCGGACTTCAAGATGGCAGGGCATATACTAAGGTTTGAATCATTATATACTGAGGTTGAAGCCCCTCATCCCAATACCCTTTAAACATCCCCTTTAGACACAATGGGAATAACAATGGAAGTGGGCATTTCAACTATTTTGCAAATGGGATGTTTAAAGGGGATAGGGATGATGGGATACAAGTAACAACATGAAATCACCATCTCATTCCTACACATTTTCTTTCATCTTTGATTAGATTATTAAAAGAGTATGTCAGGGATTTGATGTATGAAGATGGAAACCGATTGTTTTTTATTCACTAGAACTTCAATCACTAGGCTTCATTTTTTTTTTTTTTTTTCTAAATAGAGATGTATTCATAAGTCCTATGGCATTTAAGTGTGATTTGTGAATATCCGAAGACCCAGCAATCATCTAGTGTCCTTTCTAAACTCAATATCTTACACTAATGAGTATTGACTGAAATGGGTAGTTGGCTAGTTGCAGTTTGATTTAGGACAGAACAGAATCTATTTAGTTTTTCCAAGTGTTCTTATTTTTTTTTTTTTCCTGTCTCATCTGTACCTCCCAACATGCTCCTGTCGGATGTGAATTTTCGACCCCCCCGTGCCAACCAATGGGCTTGGGAAGATCTCCATTCATCTATAAATGTGCTATTTTAATTTTACATCGAAAGTGAGGATTCCGACTACCCTCAAAATCGACGGATCACGATCGCCAGCTACGGTAACGGCCGTAACACCGTCCTTCGACGAAAGCCGAAGAAAAATGGGAGAAGATAAATAGGTGGGTTCTTCCTCTCGTCTAATGTGCTGCCGGCAACACACGATGGTTGTCTTGTCACATTAATTTGGGTCTTTTTGGTCTCTTTAATACAGGGTCAATTCAGGGTTACGCGTTAAAGTCCAAATAAAGATTAATCCTCACATAGCAAAATCATAGTATATCCAAGTAAAGTAAAACAATTAAGATAAAGAACAATAAGAAGGGGGGAGGTGTCAAATATTTAAGAAGAGGATCGGCCCCGTTCCCGGGTACCCCCTTCAAATCCCTTGGCAAAATAGGGTTTAAAGGCTGACTTTGCAAACCAAAACAATGATGCAAATGAGACTTTGACTTGTGATTTCTGTGTTTTTCGTGTGCGATACACGAGTGATAAAGGTGAAAGGCCGATGGGCCGTAATTAACTAAAGGTGGCCGATGGGCCGATATTTGTTTTAGAGTGGCCGATGGGCCGTGATTGTTTTAAAAGTGTGTGCGAAATCATTCATCTCATCTCGTCATTCTCATTTATTCAATTTTAGAAATCAGTTCTTCTTTCCCTTTTATCATTAAGTTCAATTAAATATCTGGCACCTGAGGTGGAGGAAGAAATAAAGGGAAAAATCTTTTTGTGTTTATTTTATTGGTTTTATAGTTTTTATGGATTTTTGATATTGGGGCTAGAAGGGCCTAACTAGAGGATTTTACTTGGATTTACGTAATTAATGCTTTATTACTGATCATCGGATTAACCCTAAACCTAAGGTCCTAGACCGCCCACATTAGCTCTCCCGGTCCCCTAACGGAACAGGAAAAGTGATGGGACGAAGCCTAATGCTCTAATTTATCTAATGAGGAAACCCGATCTAATGCTAGGGTGTAAATTGTCTAAATTTGATAGCTTCTATACCTAAACACCTTATTAATTTGATTTGGTTTGTTTTAAGTTCTGGTTTGACTAAGAGTTATTTAGGGATGAGTTAAGAGTGTTTTAAGGTTCTGTTTTAATGTGCTAAAGGTTCTGGAGCTTCGGGTTTTACTTTAAATGATGAAAGGAAGTTGAAACCAGTGAAGTGATGGACGGGAGGACTTGGGCGCACCTGTGGTGGCGCCTAGGTCCTCTTAGTGACTTGGGCGCACCTGTAGTGGCGCCCAAGTGGCTGCTCTTTGTGATTTGGTTGTTTGCGATGGTGTTGGCTTGATTTTGGAATTTCGTGGGGTTTTAATCAATGTAGGCTTCTATTATGATGTTGTCTTTAGCTTTGGGTCAATTAATTTTAATAGTCTTAAGTCCGGGATTCAAAACGAAACCAAGGTTCTCAACTTGGATGTGACAGAGGGCTTGGGCGCACCTGTGTATGCGCCTATGTATTCCTCTGCACTTGGGCGCACCAGTAATGGCACCCAAGTTGGAATTTGAAATCTTTTGGTTACTTTGGCTCGATTTGAAGTTCCGGACGGGTCTAAGTTGATCAAGGTTTTGATTTAAAGGTTGTTATTGATTCTGTGATAGTTTGAAGGTAATGATCTAGATCGAAACTGGAAATGGATGGGGATTCGGTGGTCCTAAGGGAGTGGAAATGGACTTGGGCGCACCTGTGGGGGCGCCTATGTTTCCAAGGTGACTTGGGCGCAACTGTGGTTGCTCCCAAGTGTCCGGTTTTCGTGTTTCTCTTGTTTTTGGGTTAATTTTAGGTTGAGTGTTTATCGTTTGATGTTCTTTGAATTAAATGTGTTTTTGTTGTGTTGGATTGATTAAAATTAAATTAGATTTCAATTAATTGGATTTCTTAATGATTATGAGAGGCTAAGTGTCAAGAGATTGGTACCTACGTGGATGTTTTTGTGGCTTAAGTCGGTTTAATCTTTTAGGTTAATCTAGGCTACTGGCTATAGTTGTTTCAAATCGTAAGGGTGTTCTAGTGTGTTGATTTGGGTCAAAGTTTGAAATTAATAAGGATTCGGTGATTCCCAAACTAAATGTGACTTGGGCGCACCTATGGTTGCTCCTAAGTGTCTGGGGTGACTTGGGCGCACCTGTAGTTGCTCCTAAGTGTCTGGGGTGACTTGGGCGCACCTGTGGTTGCTCCTAAGTGTCTGGGGTGACTTGGGCGCACCTGTGGTTGCTCTTAAGTGTCTGGGGTGACTTGGGCGCACCTGTGGTTGCTCCTAAGTGTCTGGGGTGACTTGGGAGCACTTGTGGTTGCTCCTAAGTGTCAGGGGTGACTTGGGAGCACTTGTGGTTGCTCCTAAGTGTCAAGGGTGACTTGGGCGCACTCGTGGTTGCTCCCAAGTGTCGGTCTAGTAGTTTGTTATCTTCTAGGGTGTCTTTAAGTTAATTTCTTTTAATAAATTAAAGCTTATGGATTAGGTTTGTTAATCGGGATTTTAATTGGGACTTGTTGATTAAAGTTTTATTTAATTAGGGGTTTCATTAGGAGTTGTTAATAAGTTTTAGGGATTTAATTAATTAATTAAGTATGTGGATTTTAATTGAGTGTTTTAATTAATTGCTTCGAATTAATTGATAAGGGTTGATTAAGTTTATTAATTCACTCAAGCATTAATGGACTAACCTAGGATTACCTAGTTAATGTCTAACTCTATAATTCTACTACTTCTTTTAATTTCCTTTTGTTCTCTTCTCTAATTACTAGAGAGCAAGATGAGAGGAGAAGTGTTTTATGATTTTGTGATTTTTGGTGTTTGGTTTTTTATGCAAAAACAATGCGAGCTATCCTAAAGAACAATCTAGGGTTTTTCTACTTAATTAATGTCTACTTTTTTTTCTTTTTATATATTTTTCTATTTCTTTTAATTTTTTTTGTTCTCTTCTCTAATTACTAAAGAGCAAGATGAGAAGGGAAGAGTTTTATGACTTTATGATTTTTTTTGGTATTTTATGCAAACGATGCAACCTAAGTATGATAATTTGAAGATTCGAAGTCTAGAAGTTCAGCAATCAATTGAAATCATCACAATTGTGGAATGGCATGTTAAACGAGACGCAAAATGCAGCAAATGCGGGCCGGAAAATAAACCGAGGACTTGGGCGCACCTACAGGGGCGCCCAAGTGTCTCTGCGGGACTTGGGCGCGCACACAGTGGCGCCCAAGTGTCCCCCCTGCGGGTTGTGATGTATTTCGGGCTTCTATCGATATCCCGGTATGATTTATAGCAATTTGAGACTAAATGCAAGGTACTATTGTAGATTATTAATGTCAAAGCTTCCGGACTTGAAAATAATAATGCAAGCACAAGGACTCGAGGGTGAATCCCTTTGCAGGGACTTGGGCGCACCTACGGTTGCTCCCAAGTACCTTCCTGTACTTTTTCTTCTTTTCAATGTTATGTTTGGTCCCTTTTCGATTCTTTCAATACTCTTAATAAATCCAAATGCCTTGATATCAACTTATATGAGGATTGACTCGAATTCAAGAAGCAAAATGCACATGAATCAAACAAATAGGGACCAAAAGCCTACTTTTGGACTTGGGCGCACCTACGGTTGCTCCCAAGTACCTTCCTATACTTTTTCTTCTTTTCAATGATATGTTTGGTCCCTTTTCGATTCTTTCAATGCTTTTAACAAGTTCGAATGCTTTGATATCAGCTTATACGAAGATGGACTCGGATTTCCGAAGCAAAATGCGCACGAAATGGAAAACGGGAGTCAAATCTCCAATTTTGGACTTGGGCGCACCTGTATGGGCGCCCAAGTGCTTTTCTGTGTTTTCTTCGTCTTTTGTTTCTTTTTCAATGCTTTTCGCGCGATTTTCAATACAAAGTCACAAGTCCGAAGGTACTATACTAACTTATATGAATAGAAATCTGGATTTGAGAGAGAAATTGCAAGCGGGATGAGACTAGGGTCAAAATCCCACTCTTGGGACTTGGGCGCACACACAGTGGCGCCCAAGTACTCTTCTCTTGTTTTTTAACACTTTTCCTTTCAGATTCGGATTTTTCCTAATGAAAACAATATGGATGCAAGATCTATTCTAATCACGAGTTCAGAATGATGAAAATAATGCAGGTCTACAAACTACGGATGATCCTAAGCATGTTTCTAATGAGGAATGAATACTGAATATCAGATCTACTGTAAAATAGTACTATTAATGCAGATCTACAATGTGTGCATGATCCTAAACATATTTCTAAACAATAATGATGGTGTAACGCAAATAAACAAAAGAAACCTATAAATACCGATTCGAATCGTGTTCTTTAAGTCCTAAGTTGAAGTTCTTGCGCAAGTCCATGGCTTTGGGAGGCTTTCTCCATTGCTGATCTTGGAGAACCAAAGCAATCTTCTTTCTCCTTCCTTCTAGATCTAGAGATCTCCTTTATGACCTCTCTCTTTTTCTCTCTTTCTTACTCTACTTTTTTTTCTCTCTTTTTTTGGTAGCCCTCTTTTGCAAAAGTAGTATGTGAGGTCTCTTTATAGTGATTTTGACGTGGAGGAAGGGTTAGGGCTACTTCTTGCACGAGTTTCCAAGGGTTTCATGCAAACCAAGGTGAGATTAGGGCTCTCGGAGACTTGGGCGCACATGGAGGTGCGCCCAAGTGGGTCTCAGGACTTGGGCGCCCACATGGTGGCGCCCATGTCTAACTTTGATGCCTAATGGGTCTAGGGTCCAGTTCCGGGTTGTTTTCGGGTCTAAACCGAGTCGAAACTGCGAAGGGTAGAGTCAAACGTACCTAAGTATGCATCAAAGTGCATTTTTAAGGCATCTTGGGACTTGGGCGCACATGGGGTGGCGCCCAAGTTGGTTCCAGGACTGGGTGCGCCCATGTCATGTCTTGGTCGAACGGGCTCGAAGTTTGGTTCCGGTTCATTTCTTAGATTGAGATCGGGTCAAAACTATGAAAGGTAAAGTGGGATGCGATTAAATGTGCACCTAAGTGCTTCCCTAAGGCAACTAGGGACCTGGGCGCACCTGTGTGGGCGCCCAAGTACAAATCTGGGACATGGGCGCACCTACATGGGCGCCCAGGTATGTGCCTGGTGGGGGTTCGCGGGGTAATCTTCCGACGACCATATCTTTTGATTCGTTCATCTGATTTGGACGTTCTATATATCAACGGAAAGCTCTCGGAACGTAGAATCTTTTGGTCCATATGTCATAGTGATTAGAGTTCAGAAATTAGTAGGAATATCTGGATCAAAGATTCTAACCGTGTAAATCATACTAATTGCATCGTACTTAGGTAAACTAAGTGTAATATCTTTGGGATCAACTTGAGTGTGTCCTATGTAGTCTGGAAGGGACTTGGGATAGTGTTGTAGCCTAAGTCTTGTATGAGTAGTGGGTTGGACTTGAAGTCTCAATACGGTTCAGCCTTTTCTCTCACAAATTTCTAAGGATTGTCGAACTAAGCATAAAATTTTCAACAAGCATCTTCATCGTCACTAATTAATCTTAATTATGCCAGTAACTATTCAATTATGGGCGAAATGGGGGCACCATTATATATGACAGGTGTTTAGGGCTATCATAGGGGGGCCAAATGAGGTGTCTACAGTATGCCCCTCTTTGGAGAACAACACGTGGAGAGTTGTACTCCAAAGAAAGTAGACACAACACTCTTGGCTCACGGGAGCCTTTGAGCTCACGGGAGTGGGCACCTACGGATGTATGCAATTGCAAACTCGTTCTAAGGGTGGGGTTCACTTTTCTAGGATCAATTCTGATGCAGGGGAAAAAGGAAAAAAACAAGAAGTTACGTGCCTACTAATTTGATTGGAAATCCGAGATCTGTGCCTCGGTGCCCGTGGTATTGCCACGTGGCGGGTTGGGAACTGTGCCCCAGTTGCTTAATTTAAAGTGATGGTGGGAACTGTGCCCCTGTGGTTTGAATCAGGAGTTGGTCTTTCGATTGGCTAAGTCACTATTAGAGTTTCATTTGTTCTTGTAATAGAGTTCAATTCAATTTTGTCATACATAATGTCTTTTAACTTTCATCCGCAGTTGAATACTCAAGGCATAGTTAAAATTAACTAGCAATAATGGGGATCTTGAAGGCAATCATAAACATAGTTCAAGCAATGGCGTGAAGTGTATGTGAGGATGAGATGCATATTTATATTTTACAAAGAGATTTTATTTTCGAAACTCAGGTATGCATAGAAAAAGCTAAATCAATGGAAGATGTTCACCGGAATAACTGTCACTCTCTAGGGATCTTGGTCTTCACCCAGCTTAGATGAGAACCCGGGATAGATTCAATCATCATTTCATGCTTATCATGGAGAGTTTCAAGTTACATGGATTCCATCCTCCAACGTCAAGACTTGAGTCAGCAAACACCACAATTCGTGATAACACAGTATTATGGTCGCCATACCGATCATAAGCACTTAAGGGAGGCCTACGGCGACTCAACTTCTAGACGTGAGGTAAAATCATGAAAATCATGGTTAGGGATACTTACCTCAAGAGCTTTTTGTAAATCCGTTGATAGAGGTCCTTACTGTTTTCTTTCAGTGTTCATTTGCTGAAATTCATGCCATTCATCTTCAATAATGTGCTTAAATCACCTTTGGTGCTCTCATTTCTGCTTTGGAAACCTGCATTGAACAAACACTAAAAGATTCTGCATTTTTTGTTAGTGCTCAGTTTCATAACTTGCAAAGGTAACACTTCTAGTTTCATTGATGGAGATGACATGGGATACAATGCATAATGCATGCGTGATGGGACTAAAGTGTATCATGATTTTCCCTGCAAAGGGGTGATGTTTGGCGCGCGGATTTTCGCCGCTTAGTTCCTTTTATTACACTCTTTTAATCATCGTTTGTTAAATGTAATTTTTGTTTCTTTTAGTCACCAATCATTAGAGAGTCATCATGGCCTCAAGTCCCTGCATCACGCGGCTCCCCAGGTTAAAAAAGTAGTTGGGCGCACATGGAGGGGCGCCCATGTGTTTCTGGGTACTTGGGCGCACTCCTACGTGCGCCCAAGTGGTCTCTCCTACTTGGTTTAGGATTCTATGATGCGTTTACGCGAGATATTGGTTGTGTAGTGAAATTGGGAAGTGAAGGGACTTGGGCGCCACTAGGAGTGCGCCCAAGTGGCACTCTTACAAAGTTTGGGAGGTAGAAGGACTTGGGCGCCACTAGGAGTGCGCCCAAGTGCCAGTCCGTCTTCTTTTCAAATTAAGACACTAATCTATATAAGGAATGGCTGCCTTTGGGTTTTATCACACTTCCTACTCTTCCAAATTCCGAATTCAAGGGTCTTTGATCTCTCTCTTGCTCCCAAGTAAGCACTCTTTCATCTTTGTTGGTTCTAGTTCATGCAACATATATTCTAGTTTATTTTGTTCTCTCTTTTGGCATGATGCAAACTTAAAATTCAGATTTGTTTATATATATATATATTTGTTTGGGTTGTATCATCTTTAATTTTCCTTCTCTTCTTCTCTCTCTCTCTTTATTTTCAAAAGAAACAAAGATGTTGCTTTGCATGAGTGTTTAATTTAGAGTTACTTTGACAAGGAGGCATGTCCCCTTTTTTTTTTTTTGGTTCTTTAATGATCTGAAAGTGGCCGAACAGTACCCTTGGTGATTTATCCCACGGATTTCAGGGGTTGTGATGGATGATTTTAGGTTGAACCGGGCCCATTCGCGATGAAGTCCCTGAAGTGGACTTGGGCGCCACCCTAGGTGCGCCCAAGTGTGTGTGCTGTTTTTTTTTTTTTTTTTTTTTTTTTATACTTGTTTTGTCCTCATCCTGTGTTTTAGCTCATCACTCTTTCATTATTCTTACTTTGATCTTATGATGTTTCCTTTGTTGTCATTGTGTCACCCCCTTTCTTTTTTTTTTTTTTTTTCTTATTTGTGTTTAGATGTTGTATGTAATTTGGACTCTTGGCTCTTAAAACGGGTTAGAATAATCCCACAATACTTCTAAAAGTATTTGGCACGGATTTGGAAAGGCTTGATATAATTTCCATTACTGAACCCCGACCCTTCGGGAGAAGTTCCTTGGGACAGACCTGGGCGCCACCCTTGGTGCGCCCAAGTGGGTTTTTTTTTTTTGTAGTGATTCCTTCAATCTGAGCCTCTTTGGGTTATTTTCGATTCAACGAAAGGTCTTTAATGCCTTGTGTATGTGTTTATAGGTCTCATTCTATTCCAATGGCTGGCGCTCCAATGTTCTCGTTCGTGATTGATGGTGCTGGAGGTACTCCTACCTGCAAGCCCTATTCACTAGGGGACGAGTATTGGTCCTCGGGGGATGGAAAGATAGGTTACTATGACTCCGAGGAGCGAATTGAGTTCTATCTCCAGCACGGGTCATCCATGCCTGTCACCTACGATTGCGTGTTCCAGTTTGAGGAGGTGATGGATCAACAACTCGTCGAAGCCAAGCGTGGGAAGTACGATTTGCTGGTGATGAAATACAAGAAGATATGCGGATTGTACGGAGATTTGTGCGTTGTAGGGAGGACGCCCTTAACAGGTTGTGTGGCTACGATGGACTTCTGGGAGACTTGCCAGCTTTCATTAATGACGTACTCCAGTCCCTTTTGTGGAGCATGATGGATCTTCAGGCGATGCTTGAAGTCTGGGAGGGTATGAAGACTACCAGTGAAAGAGCTCCTATCGAGGAATTTAACGCAATACATAGGCGGATGGATCAGTTAGAGCTCATGACAATGTCCTGCCCACATGAAGCCGAATCTGCTGTCCCGAGGCGCTATAGAAAGTATTTCGAAATGCAAAACACCACTCTTTCAGCGCTTATCCATCCAGTGTACACCGCTCATCTGGACGATTTTAGGTTGCTTCGGGAGATTGGTGATGCTCTTCGGGACCCTTTGAATGCTTTCGAGGAAGTGAAGGGGCGGCTTGAGACCCACATCTTAGGAATGGAGGCGCGGTTGGCTCGCTTTCCTATTTTTAACGGCATGGTTCACCCCCTATAGAAGACGGAAATCTTCACCCTAGTCTAGTTTTTTTTTTTTTTTTTTACGAGAGGTCAGGTCATTAGGACCATCTCAGTTAGTGATAGACCCATCTAGGGTATTAGGAGTGCGGGTCGTGACCTCTATTTTAGTCAATGTTTAGGATTCACTTGATGTAGTTCATTGCTATAGTTATTATTTAATGACTCTTATCGGAGTTCAATAAAAGTTGATTTAGATTTATTTATTTATTTATTTATTATTTTATTTATTTATTTATTTTTTTCTTGTTTTATGCGTGTGTGTATTTTAGTTGATGTATGATGATGTGGAATATGTGGATGAATGCAGGGATTTGGATGCATGAACTATTAATATGTGATACCTATGGTGAATCCATAATGTATTTTGAATCAACCGACCTTTGCATGTTGTTTGCACCGTTGTTCTTCATAGGTAGAGATGGGCCATTGATGTTCCGCCGATAATCCTGAACTTCTCTAGAGTTGAGGTTGGTACTCAAGCTAAGTCAGATTTTGCCAAGGTTGTATTGTAGTTATTATTAATAAAGATTGACTTGAACTTAATCAGTGGGTGAATCACGTTTTAATTTTCATCCCTCTTGAGGCTTAATTTAATGTTAGGTTTGATCTCTAATCCCTCTTTCTTTTTTTTTTTTTTTTTAAGTTTTCTTTTCAGTTTCTTTTTTTTTTTTTTTTTAGATTTCAGTTCATTTTTTTTTATTATTATTATTGGGCGAAGGAATGGGCCATTTTGAGGTGGGTCGCCCTTAGAGAGGCCCCCCCCATCTGATAAGGAGGCTGGGCCATTCAGCGCCCAGCCTTGGGCACTGCCTACACGTGTTGGGGACTTTCCCCCCTCTTTTCTTTTCTTTTGTTCATCTTTCCCTCTCTTCCTTTCTTTCGTTCCTTTCTTTCTTGCTTTTGCTGTGCCAGGTGAGGCAGGGACGAGTTGGTGAAATAGGGGGAGGCAGCAGCAACGCGCAGGTTCGCCGGCGTTCAGGTAAGTGGGTCTCGACATCTCTTTCCATTTTCTATTTTCCTTCTTCTCTTCTTCTCTTTTCTCTTTTTTTTTTTTTTTTACTTCCTGCCATTGTTGCAGGTGGAGATCTTGGATGCAGCAAGGAGATTGAGGGGAGGAGGAAAAGGAGTTCAAGGTATGTAGTTCTTTCTTTTCCTTTCTTCTATTCTCTCTTCTTTCTTCTTTTTCTATTTTTTTGTTTTGAACTCTGCTGTGGCTGCCATTGTTGCAGGTGAATAAAAAAAAGAGAAGCAGCAGAGGCGTGGAGAGAAAGGGGAAGCTCGTCCCTGGCCAGGTATGTGGACTTCATCTTCTTCTTCTTCTTTCTTCTTTTTTTTTTTTTTTTTCATTCTTGAAACGTCTGCTGCTGCTGTATGCAGGTGAAAACCGTGAGTGAAGGGGCAGGTTGAGTGAGGAGAGGAAGAGAGAACGAAGGGAGAGAAGGGAGAAGAAGAAGGGGGCCCAGGTATGTTTTTTTTTTTTTTTTCTTTTACTTTGTTTCTTTTCTCTTTTCTCTCTCCTTTTTTTTTTTTTTTAATGTGTTGCTGCTGCCATTTGCAGGTGAAGGCCGAGTAGGCTGAGGAAGAACAGGGAAAAGGGAAAAGAAGGGGGAGCTCGCCCTTGAGTGGCCCAGGTAGGTGGGTCCCATCTTCTTGTTTCTATCTTCCTCTTTCTCCATTCTATCCTTTCTATTTCCTTTTCTAGTCTCTTTTTTTTTTTTGAATGCTACTGCGATTTCAGGTGAAGACCGAGTGGGCTGAGGAGGAACAGGGAAAAGAGAAAAAAAAAAAAAAAAGAAAGGGGAGTTTGCCCTTGTATGGCCCAGGTACGTGGGTCTCATCTTCTTGACTGTCTTCTCCTCCCCTTTTTTTTTTTTTTTAATTAGCTGCAGAATGGAGTTTTGGACTTGGTCATGGCCATGGGTGTTCTGTAGAAGTAGTAAATGTGGAGTTCAGTGGAGTTTTGAATTTGAATGGTAGATGGAGCTCATCATAGCTGTGGAAGGAAAGTCCTGATTCTTAGCCCCCCCCACAGGTGGTCGTTTAGTAACCAACCTGGGCAATGATTTTGGGTACTGTGAGCAAGGTTTGGGGGTTTTATGCGATTCGGTGAGGTCCGAAAAGATTCGTTGGTGGGGCCGAACCCATTGGTTGTTTCGGTTAATCAGGACGAAGTGAGGTGATTTTAGTGATTGATGCGTGTGTAGGGGTGATACGATGATTATGAATAGAGCGGTGGTTCTGATCATGATGGGACAAGGGTCATGGTGGTGGTGTCTTAGTTTGAGTGGGGATTTGCTTCACTTGTCATGTTATATTTTTATTTTTATTATTATTTTTAGTCTTGGCTATCAGTTTCACTTTTGTTCTTGGATTGGTTTACCTTGGGACCGTTTGGTCAATGCTTCCCTATTTTAATGTCTCTCTTGGGTTCAGCTTGGTTGCTTTGCATAGTATCCACTGTGAGATCTTTCAAATTTTACCTCGCCATTTGTGCGTTTCTTACTTGCCATTTCTCATATGTGCTTTCTTTTCTCTCCAAATGTGCAGGATGAAGACGAGGTTTGCTTGCAAGAGGGCCCCGATGACGGGTGAGTCGGTAGAGGGCCCATCGGGAGACCCGAGGAGTGTTCCCTTAGATAGACCCATGGAGGATCCTGGCGTTGAGCTTGCCAAGGGGACGGAGATGGATCCGACAGCGGCCCGCCCCAGAAAAAGGCGTAAGAAACCACGAGCCACGAAGGACCCCCACCTTGCTGACGAGATAAAGGCGGGCAAGGTAGCTGTATTTTCTTTTCTTGTATTGCCTCTAGTCATTATTCATCTTCAATTATTGGGCTAATAATTGTGATGCTTCCCTCAACTTTAGCATGTCCCCCTCGCTCGAATGCGGGTGGGATGGCTAAAGGTGAAAGAGTGGTGGACGGTACTGCCTGACACTCTGAAAGATCGTGTCCGGGCCATGGGTTTCGGGGATTTTATGTCAATCGTCGCTTTCCGCCCTGATCGCGCTCTTATTAGTGCACTCTCGGAGAGATGGAGGGATGAGACTCATTCTTTTCATTTCCCGACTGGCGAGATGACCATCACCCTTGAGGATATAGCGAGATGCTGGGGTTTGAGGGTGAGCGGTCTGCCGGCCTCGACTGGTGCGACAGATGCTAATCCTGAGCTCGTTCGGCCCTTGCTCCAGCGATTGTTTGGTGCCCGGCCTTATCTTGGCTCCAGCCAGATTGATATTGAGTGGCTATGGGAAGCCTATGGTCCGGCGAGGGCGAGGAGCCTAGATCGTGAGCATTCTAGCCTTGTCCTTGTAATTTTGATTCGTTTGTTCTCTTACTTACTACCGTCTCGTATGCATTCCAGGTTGGTCTCGTGATCAGGCGGAGTTTTTAGCAGGTCATGAGGCACAGATGGCAGCTGTTGGAGGTTCATCAGTCAGGGGTGGGGACAACGGACCTGCCCCAACTACCGGCGAGCGGGCGAGGACAGGCACGGCCGATGCTATTTGCCCGGATGCCGGGATGGATGGAGGTGAGGATGCGGCTAGCGGCTCCGATGATGAGGAGTACATAGCACCCCTGGATGAGTTATTTGCGTTCGATGATAGTGATGATCTAATGGACGAGAGGGGTAGCGAGGATGAGAGGGGTAGCAAGGGAGCGAGGGCCGTAGACGGTGAGGGTGGTGATGACGTCGTTCCCCCCACAGGTAAATTCTCAAGTTTATTCTTACCCCTCGTTGTTTGGGTGGCCAACATTTATAATCCCTTCTCATTTGCAGAGCACGAGTGTAGAGAGGTACCCGTTGATGGGTACTACCGTCGAAAGAGAGTGGGGATTCCTTGCGAGACCTTCTACGTGACTGGTGAGTAGCAAGGCATGATTCCAGCATTACTTTCCGTAAATTGATGAATATTATTGATTGAACATCTTTGTCACTTTGGCAGGGAAACAGGGGACCCGACCTGATGTCGCATTGAGACGTCCTCGGCTATCGTCGGCTAGGCAAGGCGAGGACGAGAGTCTACGCGCATTCCTTCTTTATTTCTTCGGGAAATGTTTATTTGCCAATGCGACGGGCAACAGAGCGTCTGGCACCTTGCTCAGGTTTGTGGACGATTTGAGCCGAGTAGGTGATTATGCCTGGGGTGCGGCAGCCCTCGCCTTTCTCTTCCATAGCCTGGATGATAGATGTCGGGTGCAGAGGGGTCACAGGAGTCTCCGGGGTTTTGTCCCGATCCTTCAGGTAAGCCAGCTTTCCATATTTGTCAATCTTCTGCTTTGACCATTTCGCCTCACTAATGATTCAATCGTTTCGAGACAGGTGTGGATGTGGGAGCATGTCCTGCAGTGTTGCCCCGAGCGTTTGCCAGTGCGGTTGAGCCTTGCTCCCCGGGCGGCGCAGTGGTATCCGAATGCTACTGTACGGGGCTTCGCGGACGTCCTCCCTACAGAGCTGGCAAAAAGAACCAAGGATTTGAGGATGAGGCCTGATGAGCAGGGCTATCGCTTTATCTTGAATGAGTTAATGGACCGAGAAGTGAGTCGTTCTTTCCTCCTTTTCCTTTTAAGTTATTAACTCGCTTTGGAACTAAGCCGGAATCGGTCACTCTCCTACTTTGAGTTGCTAACAGTTGATATCCTTCGGGGTTATGCTTCCTCCTATTTTTCAGATCATTTGGTGTCCTTACCACGGCGGCCCTGAAGATGAGCTAGTGGTAGTGCGAGATGGGGTACATTTATTTGCAAGAGATATATGGCTACACGCTCCCCAGATCATTTCTAGGCTCGTCGTGAGTCGGGTTGCTCGCCAGTTCGGTGGTCATCAGGTTGTCCTACCTCCCGAACCTAACATGAGTCATTCATATAGGGGATGGGGTGAAGTAGTATTTGGTCATTCTCACCCGCATCAGCCTGAGATTGATGATTGGGATGGAGGGGGGAAAGCACCTGCCTTTGGTACAGATAAAGAAGCAACGGGTGATTATGAACGGCGTTGGAGGGATATCACGCACCGATACATATTCCCCGAGTCGTATTCCGGCGGGTCTTCCCATTCTATCCGAAATTGTGCTGAGGCGATGGAGACGTTGTTGTCACTTCGGGTAATCAATTGATCTTCACCTGCCTAGATATGATCCCCTATTCTCGATCTGATCCAATATGTTGTTTTTCTATTTCAGATGTGATGGAACGCGCTCCGAGGCGCCGTGGGGCGGCTACCGGGGTCGGCGGAACGTGGGAGTCCGTCGGGTCCGGCCCTTTCGCGCCCTGGCGGGCCTGAAGCGTGCATCAACATTTTTTTTTGTGTGGGTGTGCCAGATTTTCTATTTTACTTGGAATTGCAAGTGGTAATCCGGAGATCAACCTTCGCAAGTAAAAAGGAAATCAACTTCTTTCAAGTTTTCCATTGCGCATATATTTAAGAAAAGAGACATTTTCTTAGTTTGCCGTGAAAGGCGATTTTGTTTGGCATTTATAGCCGATTTTGGCGTTTATAGCCGATTTACAATTCTCATCAATAATGAAAAAGACAAGAGTTGTGATTTTTGTCTCTTTTAGAAAAATACAAACTACAATGAAAAGCAAGAAAAGGAAGATCTAACTTTTCAGGAGATTGTGGGGGACTCGTTCAGATTGACGGTCGCAAGCTATGTGTGGGCTTCGCCGTCATCCATGCAGATGAGAACAGAGGATGCTCTTGATTCGCTTGGCTTGGCTATAACCTCAGATTTTTAGAGGACAAAGACCAAGAGAAGGTCCTATGTCCAATAAAAAGCTAAGTAGACGGGCTGAAAAGCCACGTCTAAGCCATTGGAGGCAGCGGGAGAAGGCAAGGACCTTGGGGGGGGGGGTACCCCCCAAGGGACTTTTGTCACCTTGTAGTGGTGGCCGGTGCAGAACTTCAGCAGAGTTTTTCTCTCTTTTTCTTTCTCTCAGATCTCTTTCTGATCTTTTTTTCTGATTTTCTCTGATCCTGATTTCAATGGAATGCTCTCCTATTTATAGGCCTTTGGTAGCCATTTAGGAGAGCTTTTATGATCCTTAATGGCTTTAATGGGAGGAGTTACAAGATTTATTTCTTGATTTTGTAACTCCTTTTTCCTTGAATCTGATTGGCCGATGGAGATTAAGGGCTTTTAATCACCTTAATTACCATAATGGGAGGAGTTTCATGGTTTAAATGCCATGAATCAATTGACTTGTAACTCCCAAATGCTTGCTTCTGATTGGGCCGTCCAAAGAAATGAATTAATGACTATAATAAAGCTAGTCAATTAACCACATTAATTGGTCGCCGAGCAGTCGAAGAGTCGCGGGCCGTGCCGTGTCTTCTGGAATTCTTCTGGCGATGATCATCGATGGATCTACATGCTGATTGACATCGGATGAACATGTAACTTCAGACATTGATAGCTAAGAGCGGGCCGGTGACATCTGTCTTGTCGATTTCACGATCGGTCGGACAGAAAGTGCACTTTCTTGGTCAGCCGGTTGACGATCTTGGAGCGATCAATGATGATTTTATGCTTTTGACGGCGGATCCGAGATGTAGTCGGATATGAGTCAATTTAAAGCACTAAAAATCACATTTTCAGGAAACCACAGGGGCCAAAGTGCGCGAAACGCGAAAAAAGACGGAAAAACGGGTCACCGGCGGAAAATCCGGTGACCCGGACTTCCATGGTCGCCGGCGACCATGGGCCATGGTCGCAGGGGCCTGCGACCCTGGGGGATTTTTCCCCTTCGGAGCCCGTTTTGCGGTCGTTTTGAGGTCTTTTTCGTCGCCGTTTTCTTCTGTATTTTTCCTGACATTTCTTCTCATTTATGGGCTTGATTTCCCTGTAGAAAACCTGATGAGAATCCTTGCATTTTTAGAGTGCAAAGTTTCCAATTTTCCGGGAAAGCCGAAGACTTTGTCGCGTAAAGCTGCTGATTTTCCGCCAGAAGCTGAAACTTGGTCAAACGATGTCGGAATGACCTGAAATTTGAGGTGAAGCCTCTTGAGCAATAAATAAGACCAACCATAGGCTTTTGTTTGAGGTTTGAAGCCGTTTGGGGTCCCGTCGATGCTTCACTTGATTTTGCTGCGGGGAAAATGCCGAGCTTTGATATGTGGTCAAACGATGTCCGATTGACCTGAAATTTGACGGGGAGCCTATTGGAGTCATTTTGAGACGTTCCATGGGCTCCGTTTTGGTTGTCATGGTCCCGGGTTGCTCCGCCGCCGGTAGGCTTGATTTTCTCTCGGAGCATCGAAACCTGGTCAAACGTTGTCAGAATGACCTGAAATTTGACGTGCAGCCTTTTGGAAGCATGTTGAAGCCACTCATGCACTTGGTTTGATGACCGAAGGCTTCGGTGGTTCCCGCCGCCGGGAGGCTTGATTTTGCTGCTCGAGCATTGATGGAGGGTCAAACGTTGTCGGTTTGACTTGAAATTTGGCATGGAGCCCTTTTGAGACATGCTGGAGTCATCTGTAGGCTCTGATCGAAGTTTTGACGTCTCCGATGATATCGCTGCCGGGAGCACCATTTTAGCTGTCGGAGAAGCGAAGTTAGGCCAAATGATTCTGAAATGGCCTGAAACTTCATGTGTACTCTTCTCTTGGCTATCTTGAAGGATCTTGCAGTTTTTGTTTGATTCTGACAAGATTTGATTTTTTGGAGAAATTGCATTGCCTATTTATGGCAGGTTGCGACTTCATGCAGCTTTCTTGATTTGGAGAGGCAAAGTGACATTTTTGGTGTCAACAAGATGGTTTCCTCTGTAGAAACGGAATGTCGCGGGACGTGCTCGTTAGGCAATGATCTAGGCGAGGTAAATCTCACCGGGTTTATTAACCATATTGTCTTATCCTTCTTTTCTAATTGTACTTGTTATGCTTTGTGGTAGGGGACCTCTAGGAGAGCGGTTTCCGATGTTGAGGCAGCCCTTCGTGAGGAGGTATCTCGGTTGACAGAGCTGGTGAGAGATAAGGTAATGTTTGTTGAGGTCGTAGCCTAGGGATTTGGGGAGTCTTGACTCTTGATGTCATGCATTAAGGCATCCACTCACCGTGTCATGTTATTATCCTATTTATTTCAGGAAGCTATGACAGTGAGGTTACAGGCATCATTGACAGCTAAAGAGGCATGGAGATCACTATTCCCCATCCACTGTAGAAGTAGCCTTTTGAGCCTAACAATTTCTTTTATCTTACCCGATGAGATCCTGCAGGAGGAGCTAAAACGACGTGATGCTGTTATTGATGCGCCAGTGGACACCTCCGAGGTATAAGGTCACTAACTTGGTTTTTCATTTTGAGTTGATGTTTATAGCCTCTGGTCGTTGTGCAGAGAGACAGGGACTTGGCAGCATCCGAAGCTACAAGAATCAAATTGGAGGGCGAGCTCCAGACACTGCGAGCTGAGATGGACCAGTTGCAGGTTAGTGAGGTTTAGACTTTTACCGCGTTCTTCTTTTGTATAATGACCGATCCCTGATTGTTTGCTTTTGTGATCTTCTAGGCGGAGGCTCATAGTGAGCGTGACAAGGCGCTTGTCGAGAGAGATGCTTCAGAGGCACAGGTATGAGGTTTTCCCATGTGACATTTCAAACTTGATTCCTCAGATCCGTTGTTGATGTGATTTGTAATCTGGTGATATGCAGGTTCGCGAGTTGCGTGCCAAGCTCAGGAGCCACGAGGCCTCTACGCAGGTGAAGATCTTTCTTCCTCTTTTAAGTTCTGCGTTCATTGACGTAAGGTTTGTTGAATATAAGGTGTTCTTAAAATGTCGCCTTGTAGAGTGGTGCCGTTGTCGCCTTTGTTCCTCCGCCTCTCAGCGTGGGCGAGGAGAGAGCCCTTATTCATGATCAGTATATTGAGCGCATGGATCGTATGGCGCGAGGTCATGAGGAGGTGGTTGCTGATTTACGGAGGCGCCTCGATAGATATCGCCGGAGGGCGGAAGAGAGAGGTTATGCGTTTTCGGACTCGACCCGAGCTCCTTCTCAGCGTGCCCCTGGTCCGTCTTCATTTGCTTCATCAGCTCGTCATAATGGGGCTGCTCCATAGGGCTATTGTTCTCTGATTGATCTCCTAGGGACGCATTCCTTGTGTATCCCTGTTCTATATTGTATTCATATGTCCTGGTCCTATATTTATCCTGTTACACCCTATCTTCGGTTCATGGTGGGAGCTGATATGTATGTGTATGTTGTGCGTATGTATACCGTGTATGTATAGTTGAGATAGTGTGTTTGATGTCTTAGAAGTGTTGCAGGAGCGTGGTTGATTGACGAGGAGCCATTGTGGGGTGCTGGGGGAATATACGAAGTGTTCTTCTCACAGGTAATAGATCCTTACGTATCTCGAAATTTTCCGGGGTCCAAAAAACAAGGGGAAGTGCTGCCGAAATTTTCTAAAATATCTCGAAATTTGTGTTTTGAGCACGGATCTCGTAGGAAGAATCATTAGTAGTTTAGAGTTAATGAAGCGAGATTTCATATAACAAAAAGAGAATAAGCACAATCTCTCATCAATCTAGACTTAATAAGTAACATAGAATTAGGTTATCAAACAACAAGGAGTGCCTGAGTATGTGACATTTGTGACCTAAACAATTCTATGTTTTAAGGCATTCACATTGTTAGCTATAAGTATAAAGGTAGAGGTTCAAGATAATTGCACTTTCAATATTACAATCATATGCGATGTCATAAAGGGCGCGCATAGCATACATTTATAATCAAATTCATCATTGGATATCATAACAGATATAATTCATATTTTCCCAGTTTGTTTATCGTAACTTTGATCTTTTCGAGTCATGAGGAATTGTGCACAAAATAGTACCCGTAAATGATAAATAAATGCACCAGCTTGTGGGATGTTATGAATGTAGTCGGGGTTGGTTTCCCTGCAAGGTCTCAAAACAAACTTGTTAGTTTAACATTTTTCAGGCCCCCTGCATAGTTTGGCTAAGGCGGCATTTTCTTTCTCGATAAAAATGTCAGGGGGCCATTTTGGCACTCAAGCTTTGAGGATAACAAGGTTGAATTCATACCTTAGGGGATATATTGTTTCCTGCATCCGACTAAGAGTCATTAGTAGTAAAAACATGTATGAGGTGAGTGTGTGTGCAACCTAGTGAGTGCTCGTGGCAACTGTGTATGCGATGAGGACCCAAGTTGGGAAGCCGTGTAGACATTTATTCATGTGTATATGTAAACCAAAAAAAAATGCCCCAGCATAAGACTAGTTTCTATTCTGGCCGTGGGTGAGAGTGTGAAAGGAGATTAGCTTCTCGATCCATGATTGTCACCTAAGTGGCAACGTGGTCTTCCCTAACCGTCCTTTGGAGGTCGAGCCCTCACGGGCCCCTTTTGTAGCTGCTTAGTCTTTTCGGTCGAACTTCGGAGAGCATCTGACCGCATCTAGGGCTCATTTGTGAGTAATGTTTGTGTGTAGGGTGGTGAGTCACCGTGCTACCTTAGTGTTGTGGTTTTTAACTACCTTCTGCTTAGTTCACCTGATGAGTGCCCATGTCAGTCTAGCAAGCCTAAGCTATATATATATATATATTTGGTTCCATTGTGACTGTGCAATGCTCGGGTCCTTTAAGCTTTCTAATTAACCCATGTAACGAGCATTCGGCCAATGACTCCCAAACCAGGTGGCTTTAGGGCACTAGATATGTACATACCCCTACGGGCTTACTGGCTCGAGCTAAAAAGGCTACAAACCCGAGCTAGTCACAAAACCTTTATTGTTTCCAAGACCCCTAACTAGACTTTTTCTTTTCTTCGTTTTTTTTTTTTTTTAACCATATGACTGTGCAATGTCTGGATCCCTTAAGCTTTCTAATTAACCCATGTAACGAGCATTCGGCCAATGACTCCCAAACTAGGTGGCTTTAGGGCACTAGGTATTTAAATACCCCTACGAGCTTACTGGCTCGAGTTAAAAAGGCTACGGACCCAGACTAGTCACAAAGCTCCTTTTTTTTTTTTTTGCAAACGGTGAAGAAGCTTTCATGACATGGGCAATCTCACCTACAAACCTTCACATTGGGTGGCCTTAACCGTGTCAAATCTGTGTGGGGTATACTCGCCATTTTGTGTATTTTCAAGTGCTGGTGTGTGTTCGAGTTCCGAGTTTGATTAGAGTGCATCTCTTCTGTCTTCCTACGGGATTTTTACAACTATGCTAAGGAGCAAGGAGGGTCATACTCCGTGAGAAGTAGGGAAGGGTCATACTGTGTACCTTTTCAGGTACATAGCGTTCCATGGATCGGGGAGCTCTTCCCCTTCTGCATTTACTAGTCTATATGCATTACCAGAATATGCTTCTTTAACTACATAAGGGCCTTCCCAATTGGGTCGTAACTTACCTTTAGGATGCGGAAGCTGTGATGGAGCGATGCGCTTCAAGACGAAGTCGCCAACTTTGAATTTCCGCTCTTTGACATGTTTGTCGTAGGCTCTGGCGATTCTTTTCCGATATACTTGTGCATGTTCTGCTGCCTTCATTCTTTTCTCGTCGAGTAGGTCTAGCTGAAGTAGCAATGCTTCTCTCCTCTGGTCTTCTGTCATATCTTCATCTAGCTGGATGCATAGTGACGGGTGAAGGACTTCGAGGGGAAGGACTGCTTCCATTCCGTAGGTCAAAGAGTATGGGGTTTCTCCTGTAGGAGTCCTTATGGAAGTTCGGTATGCCCACAACGCTTCAACCAAACGGTCTGGCCAATCACTACCTTTGGTGGTTTGCACAGTCTTTTTGATGATCTTCAGTAAAGTCTTGTTGGTTGCTTCGGCTTGGCCATTTGCTTGGGGGTAATATGGGGTGGAATGATGCAATTCAATGTCATATTTTGTGCACAACTCATTCATTTGTTGGGATATAAACTGGGGTCCATTGTCTGTTATGAATACTTTAGGGATGCCAAACCTGGCTATTACATTCGTTTTAATGAATTTGACCACAGAAGTAGCCTTAATATTAACATATGCTTCTGCTTCTGCCCATTTAGTGTAATATTCTGTGGCTGTCAATATGAATGCTTTATTTTGTGTGTTTTCTAAAGTAGGGGCCAAGGGTCCTATGATATCAAAAGCCCAGGTCGAGAAAGGCCATGGAGCTGTGGTGGGGTGAAGGGATGATGCAGGGGCATGAATTAGGTCGGCATGTAACTGACACTCTTTGCATCTCCTAACGTAATGAACTGAATCCGACTCTAAGGATGGCCAATAATAACCTAAACGGATGATCTTCTTAGCTAACATTTGGCCATTGACGTGTCCTCCACACTCTCCTGAATGTGCCTCTTCGATTATTTCTTGCCCTTCTTCTGTAGTCACACATCGTAGGAGAATTCCACTGAAAGATCTGCGGTACAGTAGTCCCGCGACTATGACATATCTTTGAACCATTTCTTTCAATGCTTTTTTATCCGATCGACTGGCGTATTCAGGGATGTAGCCATCATGTAAGTAATTCCAGATATCGTAGTACCACGGGTGATCGTCTACTAGGTCATCATCATGTTGTATGCGAGCTAGGACTCCTTCTACTGCCTTGGCGTTCTCTTCTTGATCGGACTCTTTGGCCTTGACTTTTTTACCCTTTTCCTTCGAAATTTTCTGCAGAGCTTCAGCAAGGTTCCCTTTGGTTAGATCTATCGATTTGACGGACGGTGAAGCTAGCCTTCTAATCAAGAATTCTTCGGAATCTTTGTTGTCGGGGATTTCTATAATGGAAGCTAAAATTGCTAATGAATCGGCCAAGCGGTTCAAGGCTCGAGGAATGTAGAGGAAGGAAACTTCCTTGAAACCAGACATCAATTCTTTTGCCTTTGCGTGGTAATGTGCAAGCTTGGGGGCATTGACCTTCCATTCTCCGGCTATTTGGGAAATAACAACTTTGGAATCACCGAAGACTCTCAACTTCATGGCACCTAGAGCCTGGGCCTCTCTTAGCCCCGCTAGCAAAGCTTCATATTCCATCACATTGTTGGTTGCTGGAAATCCGATCTTGTAGGCCTTTGGTATGACAACCCCTTCCGGGGATAATAGCACTATCCCGACTCCTTTTCCATTTTGGTTCAAAGCTCCATCAAAGTACATAGTCCATGAATCATCATCTTTAACCTCTTCAACATATGTAAACAAAATGCTCTCGTCAGGGAAATCAGTTCTAACTGGCTCGTACTGAGGCAGGGGGAGGTGTGCTAGATGGTCAGCGATCGCCTGTCCTTTTATGGATTTTTGTGTAACGTAGGTTATGTCAAATTCGACTAGGAGCATTTGCCATCTCGCAACTCTTCCTGAAGTTACTGGCTTCTCGAAAATGTATTTCAAAGGATCCATCCTTGCTAGTAGTTTGATCTGATGGGCCAGAAAGTAGTGTCTCAATTTTTGAGCCGCCCAAACTACGGCTAAGCAAGTCCTTTCCATTGGGGAGTATTTCCTTTCGTAGGGTAATAGAGATTTGCTCAAGTAATAAATAGCGTTCTCCTTTCGACCGGTTTCATCATGTTGCCCCAGGACGACACCTATCGCAGATTCTGTCGCTGACACATATAAAATGAGAGGCTTGTTTTTTATAGGGGGCTTCAGGACGGGAGGACTCAACAAATATTTCTTCAGATCTTCAAATGCCTTCTGGCAGTCGTCATCCCAGTGGTACCTTACGCCTCCTTTTAGCAATTTGTAAAACGGCTCGCATTTTTGGGAGTGCTGTGAAATGAATCTCCTGATGAATTGCAGTCGTCCTATGAGGCCTCTCAATTCTTTGAGATTCTTCGGGGGCGGCATTTCAAGGATGGCCTTTATCTTAGAAGGATCAACTTCGATTCCCCGGTTACTTACCATGAAGCCCAGGAGTTTGCCAGAGGATACTCCAAAAACACATTTCTTCGGATTCATCTTCAGTTGGGTGTCCCTAGATCGTTGAAGGACTCTCCTAAGGGCTACGATGTGATCCTCACGGGTTTCGGATTTGATTAGAATGTCATCTACATAAACCTCTACACAATCGTGTATCATGTCGTGGAATATCGCCATCATGGCTCTCTGATAAGTGGCACCGGCATTTTTCAAGCCAAAAGGCATCACAACGTAGCAGTAGGTCCCCCAGGGTGTAGTAAATGATGTCTTCTCCTGATCTTCTGGTGACAGCTTGATTTGATTGTACCCTGAGTAACCATCCATGAATGATAGCATGGCGTGCCCTGCAGTATTATCAACAAGCAAGTCAATGTGAGGCAAAGGGAAATCGTCTTTGGGAGATGCCTTGTTCAAATTTCGAAAGTCGATACAAACTCGGACACGTCCGTCTTTCTTCTTTACCGGAACTATGTTGGCGACCCATTGAGGGAATAATACGACCCTGATGAATTTAGCTTGGTGGAGCTTGTCAACCTCCTCCTTCACTTTCAGGGCAGCGTCGGGAAGCATCTTTCTCAACTTCTGTTTGACGGGTTTAGCATTTTCCTCTAGCGGAATTCGGCGCTCCACCAGATCGGGTGCAAGACCGGGCATATCATTATAATCTGACGCGAACACGTCCTGATACTCTCTTAGGATCTCAAGGATTTTACTTTCTTCGTCAGGTTCTAGGCAGGCACTAATTTGGACTTGCTTGGGTCTCTCATCCGTCCCTAGGTTTATTTCCTTTGTCTTTTCAGCAGCCGCTTGCGTCTCTTCATCAAATTTCTTGATTACTCTCCCAAATTCTTCAGAAATTTCGACATCCCCTTCTTCGGCGTCCACTAGTTCATAAACACCCATTCCATCATTGGCGTTTGTAGGTTGCACTAAGGGTTCGGGCTCTGGAATGATCGGCAGAGACTCACAGCCTAACTTATCGATGTTGGTCATAATCTCCTCTAGTCGGGACCGTTCTACCGGAGGTAACTTCCATCTCCTTGGATTGCCCATGTTTTGATGAGGACTAAAGTCTTCTACTCCTACGGCTCCTATGTTTTTGGGTTTTCTATTTTCTAATTTTTTGGGGTTTTCGGGGTTTTCTAATTTTTTTGGATTTTCGAAATGATATGGTACAGGTGAGTTTGAAGATGGGCTATCTACCAAGGAGGTTCCTCCCCGCTGGCGTAGCCAGGCAATGGGGCGGTACACCACTTCATGGTCGTTTTGGTCATCTGCTTCCCAAACTTCATGGTCTTCTTGAGAGGGGTCTTCTCGCCAATGGTGCCAGGCAACGGGCCAATATACCACTTCCTCGCGGGTAGGGTCTTCAATTTCCCATGTTTCGCGACTTTCTCTGAGTTTGGCAATCGGCGTTTTTTTTTGGGTAAACGAGTTGATTTGTTTATAGTCAACATGTTGCACGATAGGGTCTGGAACCTTAGATTGATAGTGCAATCTGCATCATCCACTTCTTCTGGTGAATGGAACTCTCTCCAAGTGTCAAAGATTTGCTCGTAGATCTCACTTTCAGACGACGTAGAGTCTTCCCAATCTTCTACTAGAACGGTCTTACCTTTATCGTTCGGATCCAAATTGTCACGTCCCTCTCTAGTTGGTGATGCATTGGGATCTAGAGTTTTATCGTGCCTTATAAAGTGTTCATCTAAAGTCCAGTCCTCTTGCTTACCGCTCATATTACTATGTGCATCGTATCCTAATCCTTCTGCTTTTACTCTAGGATCTGGTATGTAGGGGTTGATAGCACCTTCCCCGTCTTTTCCTAGTCCAAATCCGGGTTGATATCCCATCTTCCTCATCAGAGTCCATCCTGGCGCTTGATTCCGATTGTTTGTTGTTGGATTTTGAAGGGGGGAAAATTCATGAAACACATTTTGCATGGGGTCCATATCCATTAAGGAGATGAGGGGGTCAACTCTGTATCCATGAATCTTGACCTCTGGCGTCATGGGAGCGGGTTGTAAGGTCGGGAGTATTTGGAGTTCTTCCGGTTCGATCACAGGTGGGTCCCCCATCATTTTTATGATCTTGCCTAAATGGGGGAATTTGACACATTGATGCCTGCTTGACATGACGGCGTTCATATGATTCAACCATCGGCGTCCTAAAATTAAATTGAAAGTGGCGGGGATGTCCATGATATAAAATTCTTCTGGCATCGAAATCGGACCCGCTTGTACTAATAACATAACTTTTCCACATACTGTTTTCTTATTCCCATCATAACCAGTCACCACCATGGGGGCCGGAGTTAAGTCTTTTGTTGTGAGCCCTAAAGCTTTGTAGGTTTTCAATGGGCATATGTTTAATGATGCGCCAGTGTCGACCAAAGCTCCTGATATTTCCTTTCCTGCTATCTTGATCGTTAGATGTAGGGGAGACGTCCTCGCTTCAGGCGGTATCTCTTTTAGTTCTTCTTCGGTAAACGTAAGGCCAGGAAAAGGGGTTCCCGGGGCTAAGGTTGCGATGGTAGTTCTCAACTCTTCGGGAGTTATGTTTACCGGGACTTGCAACCGCGTAATAGCCTCAAGTAACTGTTGCTGATGTTTGGGTGAGGTTTTAATTAAGTCGAGGACGGATACCTTAGCTGGGATCTTCATGAGGTGTCCTAAGAGATCATATTCTATTCCCGTTTTTATCGAAATATGGGCTCTTTCATCGACTATTTCCTCAACTTGAGTGTTGGGGTTCTGCGATTCTGGATCTCGAGTGACCGGATGAGGGGGTAATCGGGAAGAACGAATTCGCCCGGATCGGAGATGGGCTTGAGATGCATTTGCATCCGGGTGAGGATCTAATCCAGAGTTCGCGAGGATCGGTGGTCCTTGGTCATTTGGTTCATCAAAATTTACTTTGTAAAGGTCAGGAGAATCGACAATCGCGTCCATTCCGGAGTTATAGATTTTGAACTTCGTCTTTCCGTCCCATGGCGTGATGTATTTTCTATAGTCTTCTTATTCAAAGAAATCATCATGGCATGGTTGATTACGATTTATGCTCCCTTGGGTCGCGATATCAATGTATTGGTGTTCTATCATGGCGATGTTTATCAATTGAGTTTGCGAGGTTTGTCCAGAGGTTGATGGCCCATGCTGAGGTAGCGGGTTTGTATAAATCTGCATGTTTGGAATATTCTGTGTTGGATTAGCGGCAGCGTTTTGATTAGGAGGTGTATTCCGTGGGTCGCTTGTGCCTATTGGCCTGATATTGTTCCAATCAATCCTACCTTCATCATTAAGGTCGTAAATCAGATCTCTAACTGTATAGCATTGGGTGAGGTCATGCCCCGGTATCCTATGGTAGGCACAAAACTTGGTCTTGTCCAGGTGTTCTGACCACGCCTGCGGTCGTTCTAGTGGGAGTCGGAGGGCGTTCTGATTTAGAAGAGACCAGAAGACAGCAGTCCAAGGTTGTGGCAGGGATGGGTAGCTTGTCCTCTTGGGTCCGAATCTCCTTCTATTTCCATTGTTTGCATTATTTTGGTTGCCATTGTTGTCTCTATTGTAATTGAAGGGAACCGTACCATAGTTGGGTTGAGGATTCGCGTTCTGGTTTGGTGGCAGAACAGTTGAATTCGGAACCGATTGCGCGTGGTCGGGGTTCTGATTTTGATTCACCGGGGGTCCTTGGTTCCTTGGCGGTGGGTCATAGCCTTGATTGTTTCTAGGAGGGTTTCGGAAGTTTTGATTGTTTCGCTGATAATTCTGGTTGTTCCTTTGAAAATTCGGGTAACCACCCTGGAAATTAGGATTGCCATTTTGCCCTTGATTTTGGTGTTGGTTAAAGCTGACACTATTATGTTCTTGGTATGGTCTATAAACCTCTTCTTGATTTGAGCTTACCTCAGGGGTTGCACGGCTTTCTGGTTGGGTGGTTGTGCCTATCCTACGCGTGTTTTTCTTATGGTCAATAATGGTGTTTAACACTCCTTCGTCCAAGTTTTGTTTCATCCTAGACAATCTAAGGTATAAGCCACTCCAGCTAACTACTTCCCCGATCGTCATCAAAGCCCTCATTGGATCCTTCATGTTTGATATGGCCATTCTCACTTGTTCCTCCTCTTGCATATTGCAATCTGATCGCGCAAATTGATTTTGCCATCTCACTGCGAATTCCTCGTAATCCTCGTTATTCTTTTGTTTGAGGTTCGCTAAGTCATGCCAAAGGGGTTTGTTCTTAGTCAAGTGCTGGTATCGCGCTAGGAACTTCTCTATTACATCCTCGAATGTATTAATTTCGTGGGAAGGTACAGACGTATACCAAGTTAGTGCATCCCCTGTTAGAGATTCTTGAAAATAGTTTATGAGCATAGAGTCATTGTCAGCGATGGCACGACACTTGTTGCAGAATGAAACCAAATGGTGTTGAGGGTCGGTTGTCCCATCATAGGGTATGAATTTAGGCGCTCTGACAGGGAAGGGCGACCTCTCCTTTTCTTCTTTTTTGGTAAAATCATAGAAACCTAACTTTCTTCCAGTCGAGCTCGAGGACTTCTTCTTAATTTCACTTTTAAGTTCTTCTACATTTTTCTGCAATTCTTTAAATGCTAAAGGATCTAGGTATTGGATTGTCTGTGGTTGGTATCCTCCTTGACGTCCTAGTGGTGTCGGGGCATAGGCCGGCTCTTGGAATTGCTCTCGGGGATATGGTTGTTGAATAGGATGATAGTTTTGGTTCAATTGAGTTCCTCCATAACCAGCTGATTGTCCTCTGTGTTGATCAATCATCGGACTTAATGCGAACGGTTGATATGCCTGTTGATAGCATGGCTCGTTTCCTGGGTATGTTTGATAAGAATTTCTAACGCCTGATGGATTGATAACCTGACTGTTTTGGATTGGGGGACCCTTATTTGAATTAGGCACTTGGTAGGTTAGGGGGGTCTGATTTTGATAAACAGGAGAGGTCCTCTCATATTGAATCGGCTGGGGATATAATATATCGTTGCTAGCCGTCACAGGGTTGTAATTCATTTGATTGATTGGCGGAGGAGTCATTACTTGAAATTGAGGTCGAGCCGCCTCACGTTGTTGGTAGACATCTGGCGTTCCCATATGAGCCAAAGGGTTTTGGTGCGAGGTGTTGGATGTCGCCAATAGACCCGGGTTTACTAAGCCATGACTCGGCTGTCGATATAGATTCTCGTTTATCGTGAGAGTCTGGTATGGTGCGATAGCTCTAGCCGGGGTAGTGATAGGTGCATCAGTAGGCATCCCATATTGTGGGATAGAAGACGTGATTGGCTCGGTCTGACTGATTAGGGAAGAGTAGGGTATAACCTGTGAGACAACAGGGTTGTCCGCGAGGAGAGAGTGATCTCTTGACGAGACATTGTCGTGGACCCTATATCTTATAACTTGGCCGGTGGGGCTGACTAGGTCCGTGTAAGTTACTCCTGAATGTGCGGAGAATTGGTTCTCCCCTGACGAATGAGATGTGGTAGATATGTTAGAATGATTCCTGCCCATTGTAATGGTATTGACCAGGATGGGGCCTCCTTAAAAAAGAGACTGTCTTATCTGTTGTGGGTCATGACTTGAATACGCTAAGGACCCATCTAGTATCCTTGATGATTCTATATTTTGTGGTGTTTGTTGTGATCCGCCAGTAGTGCGAGTCAACAGTGGGGGAGAGAGGGGTTGTAGATCGGACATTCCGAACGTGTAACCCTCCATTTGTGAAGAAATATTTAGATGAGAGTAGAGAGAAGGAGGGGATGAGAAAAGCACGTTTTATGTCCTTTGGTAGTGAGTGTTGGTGTAGGTTTGTTTCTTATGATGTAATGGGGGAAAGCTTAGTGGACGGTTCATTCGAACCTTAGGTTTAATTTGGGACTAAACTTATAATAACCCCAAACTGAATGGGACACGGACATCTGATCATTGATTGGATGTTCGTGTCCTACAATAGAACTGCAGAAAGACCCAAATTCGTGACAAGACAACAAAAGAGGTCCCATCACGATCGCCAGGCTGTCGGATGTGAATTTTCGACCCCCCCGTGCCAACCAATGGGCTTGGGAAGATCTCCATTCATCTATACATGTGCTATTTTAATTTTACATCGAAAGTGAGGATTCCGACTACCCTCAAAATCGACGGATCACGATCGCCAGCTACGGTAACGGCCGTAACACCGTCCTTCGACGAAAGCCGAAGAAAAATGGGAGAAGATAAATAGGTGGGTTCTTCCTCTCGTCTAATGTGCTGCCGGCAACACACGACGGTTGTCTTGTCACATTAATTTGGGTCTTTTTGGGTCTCTTTAATACAGGGTCAATTCAGGGTTACGCGTTAAAGTCCAAATAAAGATTAATCCTCACATAGCAAAATCATAGTATATCCAAGTAAAGTAAAATAATTAAGATAAAGAAAAATAAGAAGGGGGGAGGTGCCAAATATTTAAGAAGAGGATCGGCCCCGTTCCCGGGTACCCCCTTCAAATCCCTTGGCAAAATAGGGTTTAAAGGCTGACTTTGCAAACCAAAACAATGATGCAAATGAGACTTTGACTTGTGATTTCTGTGTTTTTCGTGTGCGATACACGAGTGATAAAGGTGAAAGGCCGATGGGCTGTAATTGACTAAAGGTGGCCGATGGGCCGATATTTGTTTTAGAGTGGCCGATGGGCCGTGATTGTTTTAAAAGTGTGTGCGAAATCATTCATCTCATCTCGTCATTCTCATTTATTCAATTTTAGAAATCAGTTCTTCTTTCCCTTTTATCATTAAGTTCAATTAAATATCTGGCACCTGAGGTGGAGGAAGAAATAAAGGGAAAAATCTTTTTGTGTTTATTTTATTGGTTTTATAGTTTTTATGGATTTTTGATATTGGGGCTAGAAGGGCCTAACTAGAGGATTTTACTTGGATTTACGTAATTAATGCTTTATTACTGATCATCGGATTAACCCTAAACCTAAGGTCCTAGACCGCCCACATTAGCTCTCCCGGTCCCCTAACGGAACAGGAAAAGTGATGGGACGAAGCCTAATGCTCTAATTTATCTAATGAGGAAACCCGATCTAATGCTAGGGTGTAAATTGTCTAAATTTGATAGCTTCTATACCTAAACACCTTATTAATTTGATTTGGTTTGTTTTAAGTTCTGGTTTGACTAAGAGTTATTTAGGGATGAGTTAAGAGTGTTTTAAGGTTCTGTTTTAATGTGCTAAAGGTTCTGGAGCTTCGGGTTTTACTTTAAATGATGAAAGGAAGTTGAAACCAGTGAAGTGATGGACGGGAGGACTTGGGCGCACCTGTGGTGGCGCCTAGGTCCTCTTAGTGACTTGGGCGCACCTGTAGTGGCGCCCAAGCGGCTCTTTGTGATTTGGTTGTTTGCGATGGTGTTGGCTTGATTTTGGAATTTCGTGGGGTTTTAATCAATGTAGGCTTCTATTATGATGTTGTCTTTAGCTTTGGGTCAATTAATTTTAATAGTCTTAAGTCCGGGATTCAAAACGAAACCAAGGTTCTCAACTTGGATGTGACAGAGGGCTTGGGCGCACCTGTGTATGCGCCTATGTATTCCTGTGCACTTGGGCGCACCAGTAATGGCACCCAAGTTGGAATTTGAAATCTTTTGGTTACTTTGGCTCGATTTGAAGTTCCGGACGGGTCTAAGTTGATCAAGGTTTTGATTTAAAGGTTGTTATTGATTCTGTGATAGTTTGAAGGTAATGATCTAGATCGAAACTGGAAATGGATGGGGATTCGGTGGTCCTAAGGGAGTGGAAATGGACTTGGGCGCACCTGTGGGGGCGCCTATGTTTCCAAGGTGACTTGGGCGCAACTGTGGTTGCTCCCAAGTGTCCGGTTTTCGTGTTTCTCTTGTTTTTGGGTTAATTTTAGGTTGAGTGTTTATCGTTTGATGTTCTTTGAATTAAATGTGTTTTTGTTGTGTTGGATTGATTAAAATTAAATTAGATTTCAATTAATTAGATTTCTTAATGATTATGAGAGGCTAAGTGTTAAGAGATTGGTACCTACGTGGATGTTTTTGTGGCTTAAGTCGGTTTAATCTTTTAGGTTAATCTAGGCTACTGGCTATAGTTGTTTCAAATCGTAAGGGTGTTCTAGTGTGTTGATTTGGGTCAAAGTTTGAAATTAATAAGGATTCGGTGATTCCCAAACTAAATGTGACTTGGGCGCACCTATGGTTGCTCCTAAGTGTCTGGGGTGACTTGGGCGCACCTGTAGTTGCTCCTAAGTGTCTGGGGTGACTTGGGCGCACCTGTGGTTGCTCCTAAGTGTCTGGGGTGACTTGGGCGCACCTGTGGTTGCTCCTAAGTGTCTGGGGTGACTTGGGAGCACTTGTGGTTGCTCCTAAGTGTCAGGGGTGACTTGGGAGCACCTGTGGTTGCTCCTAAGTGTCAAGGGTGACTTGGGCGCACTCGTGGTTGCTCCCAAGTGTCGGTCTAGTAGTTTGTTATCTTCTAGGGTGTCTTTAAGTTAATTCCTTTTAATAAATTAAAGCTTATGGATTAGGTTTGTTAATCGGGATTTTAATTGGGACTTGTTGATTAAAGTTTTATTTAATTAGGGGTTTCATTAGGAGTTGTTAATAAGTTTTAGGGATTTAATTAATTAATTAAGTATGTGGATTTTAATTGAGTGTTTTAATTAATTGCTTCGAATTAATTGATAAGGGTTGATTAAGTTTATTAATTCACTCAAGCATTAATGGACTAACCTAGGATTACCTAGTTAATGTCTAACTCTATAATTCTACTACTTCTTTTAATTTCCTTTTGTTCTCTTCTCTAATTACTAGAGAGCAAGATGAGAGGAGAAGTGTTTTATGATTTTGTGATTTTTGGTGTTTGGTTTTTTATGCAAAAACAATGCGAGCTATCCTAAAGAACAATCTAGGGTTTTTCTACTTAATTAATGTCTACTTTTTTTTCTTTTTATGTATTTTTCTATTTCTTTTAATTTTTTTTGTTCTCTTCTCTAATTACTAAAGAGCAAGATGAGAAGGGAAGAGTTTTATGACTTTATGATTTTTTTTGGTATTTTATGCAAACGATGCAACCTAAGTATGATAATTTGAAGATTCGAAGTCTAGAAGTTCAGCAATCAATTGAAATCATCACAATTGTGGAATGGCATGTTAAACGAGACGCAAAATGCAGCAAATGCGGGCCGGAAAATAAACCGAGGACTTGGGCGCACCTACAGGGGCGCCCAAGTGTCTCTGCGGGACTTGGGCGCGCACACAGTGGCGCCCAAGTGTCCCCCCTGCAGGTTGTGATGTATTTCGGGCTTCTATCGATATCCCGGTATGATTTCTAGCAATTTGAGACTAAATGCAAGGTACTATTGTAGATTATTAATGTCAAAGCTTCCGGACTTGAAAATAATAATGCAAGCACAAGGACTCGAGGGTGAATCCCTTTGCAGGGACTTGGGCGCACCTACGGTTGCTCCCAAGTACCTTCCTGTACTTTTTCTTCTTTTCAATGTTATGTTTGGTCCCTTTTCGATTCTTTCAATACTCTTAATAAATCCAAATGCCTTGATATCAACTTATATGAGGATTGACTCGAATTCAAGAAGCAAAATGCACATGAATCAAACAAATAGGGACCAAAAGCCTACTTTTGGACTTGGGCGCACCTACGGTTGCTCCCAAGTACCTTCCTATACTTTTTCTTCTTTTCAATGATATGTTTGGTCCCTTTTCGATTCTTTCAATGCTTTTAACAAGTTCGAATGCTTTGATATCAGCTTATACGAAGATGGACTCGGATTTCCGAAGCAAAATGCGCACGAAATGGAAAACGGGAGTCAAATCTCCAATTTTGGACTTGGGCGCACCTGTATGGGCGCCCAAGTGCTTTTCTGTGTTTTCTTCGTCTTTTGTTTCTTTTTCAATGCTTTTCGCGCGATTTTCAATACAAAGTCACAAGTCCGAAGGTACTAATACTAACTTATATGAATAGAAATCTGGATTTGAGAGAGAAATTGCAAGCGGGATGAGACTAGGGTCAAAATCCCACTCTTGGGACTTGGGCGCACACACAGTGGCGCCCAAGTACTCTTCTCTTGTTTTTTAACACTTTTCCTTTCAGATTCGGATTTTTCCTAATGAAAACAATATGGATGCAAGATCTATTCTAATCACGAGTTCAGAATGATGAAAATAATGCAGGTCTACAAACTACGGATGATCCTAAGCATGTTTCTAATGAGGAATGAATACTGAATATCAGATCTACTGTAAAATAGTACTATTAATGCAGATCTACAATGTGTGCATGATCCTAAACATATTTCTAAACAATAATGATGGTGTAACGCAAATAAACAAAAGAAACCTATAAATACCGATTCGAATCGTGTTCTTTAAGTCCTAAGTTGAAGTTCTTGCGCAAGTCCATGGCTTTGGGAGGCTTTCTCCATTGCTGATCTTGGAGAACCAAAGCAATCTTCTTTCTCCTTCCTTCTAGATCTAGAGATCTCCTTTATGACCTCTCTCTTTTTCTCTCTTTCTTACTCTACTTTTTTTTCTCTCTTTTTTTGGTAGCCCTCTTTTGCAAAAGTAGTATGTGAGGTCTCTTTATAGTGATTTTGACGTGGAGGAAGGGTTAGGGCTACTTCTTGCACGAGTTTCCAAGGGTTTCATGCAAACCAAGGTGAGATTAGGGCTCTCGGAGACTTGGGCGCACATGGAGGTGCGCCCAAGTGGGTCTCAGGACTTGGGCGCCCACATGGTGGCGCCCATGTCTAACTTTGATGCCTAATGGGTCTAGGGTCCAGTTCCGGGTTGTTTTCGGGTCTAAACCGAGTCGAAACTGCGAAGGGTAGAGTCAAACGTACCTAAGTATGCATCAAAGTGCATTTTTAAGGCATTTTGGGACTTGGGCGCACATGGGGTGGCGCCCAAGTTGGTTCCAGGACTTGGGCGCACCCACAGGTGCGCCCATGTCATGTCTTGGTCGAACGGGCTCGAGGTTTGGTTCCGGTTCATTTCTTAGATTGAGATCGGGTCAAAACTATGAAAGGTAAAGTGGGATGCGATTAAATGTGCCCCTAAGTGCTTCCCTAAGGCAACTAGGGACCTGGGCGCACCTGTGTGGGCGCCCAAGTACAAATCTGGGACATGGGCGCACCTACATGGGCGCCCAGGTATGTGCCTGGTGGGGGTTCGCGGGGTAATCTTCCGACGACCATATCTTTTGATTCGTTCATCGGATTTGGACGTTCTATATATCAACGGAAAGCTCTCGGAACGTAGAATCTTTTGGTCCATATGTCATAGTGATTAGAGTTCAGAAATTAGTAGGGATATCTGGATCAAAGATTCTAACCGTGTAAATCATACTAATTGCATCGTACTTAGGTAAACTAAGTGTAATATCTTTGGGATCAACTTGAGTGTGTTCTATGTAGTCTGGAAGGGACTTGGGATAGTGTTGTAGCCTAAGTCTTGTATGAGTAGTGGGTTGGACTTGAAGTCTCAATACGGTTCAGCCTTTTCTCTCACAAATTTCTAAGGATTGTCGAACTAAGCATAAAATTTTCAACAAGCATCTTCATCGTCACTAATTAATCTTAATTATGCCAGTAACTATTCAATTATGGGCGAAATGGGGGCACCATTATATATGACAGGTGTTTAGGGCTATCATAGGGGGGCCAAATGAGGTGTCTACAGCTCCCTGCTGCTTCTTATGCTTAATTGATTGTGCAATTGGCAGATGCTCTGCAACATCCCATGAATATCATTTAAAGCCCAGTTTCCATGATTAGCCTCCATTCACTTCACCACACACCACCTAGATTAGTTGAACTATAGTCAGATTATTAGTATACAAAGCCTCTTTCCACCTTAATAAATACATGGTGCATGTTTCTGGCGGCATTACATTATATAAGAATTGAATACATAAAAATTCATGTTAAAAATAGTTCCGTCAAAGAATTATTAAAGAGGTAATATGTGAAAGATATGAGCTGAGAGGTTAAGGGTCTAAGGCATATCAATAAGACCTGGACTTTCTTAGGATTTGAATTAGGAGGATGATGACTGAATATCTATTTTCTATCTTTTCTTGATCCAGGTATATCAATAAGGCCTATGGCATTTAAGTGTGATTTGTGAATAACTCAAACTGTGTGTCCATGTATAGACAAACAGCTGCAGCTTTCCTCATTTAACTTTTGTTTAATTATAAAGGAATAATGCAATTTTTTACCTTTGCACTGTTTGAGCATGATGTCTTTACGCTGGATACCAGGCCCCACCTCTGTCACCTTTTGTTGATGATTGTTACCGTATATCAAGAGATTAAAATATTGATGTTTAGACCAATGTGGCAAAGATGCCTATTTTTGTTGATTCATATCATAGTCAACAAAGACTTTCCATTCATATAGAGGATGGTATACTGATCAATGAATGAAAAATTTGTTCAAAAGTGAAATTTATGTTGCTGTGACACATGGATTTGTATAGACATGCAAATTTCTTGACCTTAGGTATTTGTATAAAATCTTAAGATGACTACTCTATCTCATTGTGGTTCATTTTCTTATTACAGGGACACTGATTCTGTTTGAGGATAACAAAATAGCATTATGGTAATCACTGAACATGACTTCAATTCATTAGTATCTTCTCATTTGAATTTTGTGTTTATTTTATTTTTCTTTTGTTGTAATTTGATACAGGCCAACCAAAATACAACTGAAATTGTAAAATTAGATACTAAATGCTGCCCTTCAAGGTTTGTCAAGTTTATAGAAGATTTAAAGTTAGAGGATGTTTATATTGATGCGATTGGAGAAACACCTTTTAAGCACTTCACAGAGCTGCCTGCGAACTTGAAATGCCAGCGAACTTTTTTATCAACGATAATAACTAGGTGGGATAATGAAAAAAGTGCATTTCAACTTGGAGGAAAGCTCATTCGAATTCTACCTCAAGACGTTGCGCTTATAATGGGGTTGAATATGAATGGAGAAATAATACAATTAGGGACAAGAGTTTTGACAGAAGAATGTGAATTTTTGGAGAAATATATCGAAAACAAGTATACAGGAACGGAAAGTTTAGAGAATCATTTAAAAGTAATCTCGAAGAAGATTGCATCGAACAAAAAGAAGTCGTTGGATAAGAAGGGGTTGGATTTGATTGCTGATTTCAAGAAGCTTTACATGCTGCATGTTTGTAGTACCCTTCTTTTTCCAAAATCATGTCGGTCATTTCCATTCAATATCATATTCACGGTGGATAAGTTGGAAAAAGTTAATGATTGTGCATGGGCTATTGCTGTACATGAGTTCTTGATAAAAAGTATACGCGAAAGCTCAGGGAAGACAACTGGATTTATAAATGGATGTGTCATGCTCTTAGAAGTAAGTAGTTATCCTATTTATTTTATTTTTTAATAATTGTTCCAATACAATGGAACTTGTGACTTTCCCATCTTCACTTACATTCTTATACCTTTTCTTACAGCCTTGGTTTTATGAACATGTAAACCGATATGTTCCTATTCGTGCCAATTCTTATCCACGGTATATGCGATGGGCTAAGAGTTCGAAATACATGCAAAGTAAGTCTTTTAAAGCTATATTGGACAATCTTAGCTATACGGAGGTATGTATACCTTCACTTTTCTCTATGATTTACTTCTTGTAGTAATTTATGATATTGACTGCAATAAATAAAACAAATACTCTATTTCTTAGGTCATTGAGGAAATCACTCCAACCAAAGAAGAAATGACCTTGTTATCTCCCCCAAAAGTGTCTCAGGTATTTTTAACTAATATTTATTCTTTAATTTAAAGTACTTGGTCATGGTTGTATGGTTGCATCCTTCTTGTGACTTATACTTGTTTCACTTATGGGTTACAGGAGACAACGGCGATGGCTGATTTCATAGTCAGCAGAATGGAGGAACGCATGCCAGATATCATTGTAATTTTATTCATATTTGCTTAAAAGTGGAAAATGCTATTCAAAATCTTTAATATGAACTTCATGTTTTGAATCTATTTTTCACTTACTATTTGAAACTAACATAGGGTGGTCGCGAGAGCTATATGAAGAAGATTAAGGATCTGCAGCTAAGGGTTTCCATGTTGGAGGAAGAGAACCAACGATTAAAGAGTGAAAATATGGAGTTGCGAAATGCGGGTTTCTCGGTGCCTCACTCACCCGTGGATATTGTTGATGCTTCACCCCGTCACATGGATCATCCTTCTTCTCCAATGCCGTCAATGTCTGGTTGCGTTGAGACATCAAGAGTCGCCGAGATTATTTCAAAGAAAAATGGGGGTAGAGTTCGGAAGCCATCAAAGATGTTACGGACCCCATATGATCCATGCACAAAAGCAACATTGAAAAGAGCGAAGAATAAAGCAACTTGCCACAAGAGAGAAAGATTGATTGCGGATGAAATCCAATCAAAGATTTTCATTTCAAAAGAAGAGGAGGACGCAATTGCAAGTTTTGAAGCTGAAGTTGGAAAAGAGTATGACTCATTATAAACCTAGTAACTTTACACCATAGTACTCACAGTAGATAATCAGTATTTATATTTATTAATTACTAAATAATAAGTTCTATTTCTTTAGTGCTGAGGAGGTGGGCAAGTTAAAGATTTGACATTCAGAAATCAATGCTTTATTGGATGAAGAAGGTTGGATATCTGATAAGGTTGGTAGTTAATTTCACATCTTATTATAAGCAAACAAACATGTATACAATTTGGAACCTTGACAACTAACACTGAACATGCTATCTTGACTTCTAGATTATTGACAGCTATGCTACGTTGTTGAGTGGGAGATAGCCAACTGAGAAGTTGAATTCATTGAAGTGTTACTTCTTCACTTCGTGGTTTAATGTAATTATTCTTCTTAATATTTGTAGTCATTTTTATTTTTTGAATATTAGTGCTAACATGTAGCTTACTAACTCCCAGACGGCATTACATTCCAACAATGAAGAATCAATTAAAAAGCATTTAAATGTGAAGAACTTGAAGTCCATCTTAACCTTGTGGGATAGAATATTCATCCCAATGAATTGGGCTTCAAAACATTGGCTTCTCCTTGTACTTGATTCAAACAAGAAGTTGTTTTGTATATACAACTCTTTGAAGTCCTGTGGTGACGTTGCATACGTGAATCAAACGGTGAGTACCCATATTCAAGTATATTCTCCCGTGAAATGTTCGAAATAAACAATGCACCTGTATATATAACTTAACTGTTATATTTCCTTTATGCAGGTATCTGTCTTAAAAGAACAATTTAAACAAAGGAAGATTCATAAATGGGATAAGGTTGATATTCATTTCGTTGATGACTGCCCTCAACAAGACAATGGGTATGTCTCTCTATTAGAGGCTCGTATGTGAATTACATTTTCTATTCTAATTGGTATAATAATCCATCTTATATCACTATTTTAACAGTTACGATTGTGGCATCTTCGTGATGAAATTTATGGATTGTCTATCGCGTGGCGATACATTTGATTTTCAGCCGGTAAATGCGGTGATTTGTTAGTGATGATTTACGTACACTTCGAATAAATCTTATTGTTCTAATTTTCTGTCTGTTTCTTTGATTCCTTCTTAGTATCTTTCTTTTTTCTTTGTTCTTGGAATAGGATGAAATCCAGTCTTATAGAAGAAAAATAGCAGCACATTTATTACTTGGTCGAATACTGAATGACAAACATGAGGACTCATAGGCTGACCTTGCAGAGTTTCTCATGGAAAGGGTATTAACAAAAACTCTCATCTGTTTAAAATTTCTTCTTAATGGTGTTGGTGATCAAATTAATACTCTCTTACATTTTTATTGTCCGGTGATTCCTTTTTCTGTTTTCTAACATTCATCTCATATTTATTGCAGGTGGCGTACAGAAGTTCTTGTATAGAAATGTGTGCTGATGTGAGGGAGTTCAAGAGACTCTAAACGATGATGTCCCTATTTTGGGATTTCAGAACTTCAGTTGTTCAATCTTTTTTTCTATCGATTACAACCTAGGCTGACTTGAGAATTTTGTATATCAACTAGCCACACTCCAGGCTCACCTGACATGGAGAAATTGTAATTTTATTGAATTATATCCGTTGAATGTAATTGGAAACTTGGCATCTCTGTGAGTGTTAGAATTAAATTCAAGAATAAAAAGCGGATTTAGTACTTGACAATGGATGTTGGCACCGGGTGTTGATTGTCATTGATTAATTGTTAATGCACGTATTTTGATCAATTGATAATGGAATATTCGATGCATTTCCCCGGCTAACGAAACACTGAAGCCTCAGTATTTCACTCAAACAACCTTCTTAAACTGGGTTTCAACCTCAGTATTTCATGATTCAAACCATAGTATACTATGCCCTAACATGAGACTGATACTTCTTTAGACCTTTATACTAGCCTTCGCCCTTTTTGGTACAGGAAATCTCCTGGCTAATACTGAGGCTAATGATTGGATCGAAACATCAGTATTTCATTAGAACGAACTTCTCACACTATAACATTCATACAAACCATTGTATACGCTGCCATCATCTGAGACAATAACCAAAGTATTTCATTCAATCAACCTTAGTACACAGAATTGAAACCTGTGAATATTGTGAGTCATACCTACAAATTGTAACCTGTGAATTAGTTACACTGAAACCTCAGTATTTTATTCATTCAACCTTCTCAAACTGGATTCAACCTCAGTAGATCACGATTCACACCTTAGTATATGCCCTGCCATCTTAAGATTTTATATTGGAAAAAAAAAACACTAGTCTTAGCCTTAACACAGGCTTAGGTCCCAACCATCCTATTAGATTTCAATACAGAAGAAATATTCTCATCCCATGCACGCGCTCCAGCGCGTTAGCCTACTGTTATTTGCATCCTGCATATTTTATATGATGCGCTCGAGCGCATGTATGCGCGCTCGAGCGCGTCCTCTCAATGTTTGAAAACAATGCATGATGCGCTCGAGCGCATATACATGCGCTCGTGCGCAGACAGCCTCTGGATGCAATGGCTCCTGCATGCGCTCGAGCACATATAAGCGCGCTCGTGCGCGCTAGGCTTCTGTTTCTTGCACCTGCATATTTTATATGTTGCGCTCGAGCGCGTCATCCCAATGCTTGAAAACAATGCATGCTGCGCTCGAGCGCATATACATGCGCTCGTGCGCACAGAGCCTCTGGATTCAATGCCTCCTGTATGCGCTCGAGCACATATAAGCGCGCTCATGCGCGTTAGGCTTCTGTTTCTTGCATCCTGCATATTTTATTTGATGCGCTCGAGCGCATGTATGCGCGCTCGAGCGCGTCATCCCAATGTTTGAAAACACTGCATGATGTGCTCGAGCGCATATACATGCGCTCGTGCGCACACAGCCTCTGGATTCAATGCCTCCTGTATGCGCTCGAGCACATATAAGCGCGCTCGAGCGCGTCCAGCCACTGACTGAAAACATATACATGATGCGTGTCTGTCTGGAATTGTGAAAACAAGTCACTCATCCACAACATTCAAAAATTAAAATCCAGTTTTGTCCACAACCCATTGAATTTGCCAACTCACTCATAAAACCTAACAAACACAACCTTTGGCAAATCATGGACAAAACATCCTAATTACAAGATAAATCTACCCAAAATAATATCCACAGACAAAGAAACAGATAGATCTTGGACGTTAAGCTTCGAAGATAGTACCTGCAAGTATACTCATCCACAATTTAAGATTGAAGTGTAAAATAGATTGTTATAGAAACAGGAGGATATATGATAAACAAAATGACAATGACAAAGTGCCCAAAATGATCATGATAATGATCTCCCCCTTTTTGTTCATGAATAACAAAGAGAAAGAACTGCATAATTTAAAAAAAAACAATCCTACGGAAGGCTGATTAGATTATAACACGAAACCAAAAGTCATTGATGTGTTAAACGAGCTAGAATGGTAGCGAGGGATTCATCCACAGAGGAAAATCGAGCATTAATGTTGTCACGAAGACCATGTACTTCATTTTCCAGTCGGGTGATGCGATCCGCCACACCGTCCTGATTCCCCTTAGCAGCTTCATCAATATCCTCTTCATCATCCGCTTCAGCAATGTGAGCTTCTGATTGTTGCAAAGAGCGGCGATTGATGGCACCCCTAATTTTGCGAACCTCATCAAGTTCACGCCAGTCGATTCCTTAGAGAGCAGAAATCTAGTAATCAACACCCCGAATGGTAAAGTGGCATTTCGAGCTGCACTGGGAATTTTGACCATAACATTGTAAATCATGAGGGGAATATTCACAGGATTTCCCTTCCCAATATGATATAAAGCCATTCCATGTTGATGATTTACAGTTGCAGTGTGTCCCCGAGGTTCTAAATTGGAGGAGTAGAACCAGTTGAGGAACCGATACTTTGGAGTTAAGAGGCCATGTGAGATGGTCCCTGTTGCCCATGGGTGCATAGCACCAACCAATTCAGTGCCGAAAATACGAAACATGCTTTGAGGAAGAGGCTGATTTGGTGGAAGGGGATAATCCCATTGCTCAGGCTGTTCAATGCCAATGAAGGATGCAATCACTGAAGGAGAAATAGCTAGAGTCTTTCCACGCACAAAGGTAGTGAAATCAGCATCTCGAAGTGTCATGTTACAGTAGAATTCCCGAACCCAGCTGACATTGATTTCATTGACGTCGAAAGTGTAGAGAAAATTCCAACGATGACGCATGATTGATCCATACTCATCAGTAGAGGTAAATGAGGCATCAATCTCTCTTTCAGAACCAACTGAACGATGCGCAAAAAAGGCCGCAAAAGCTTCTGATTTTGCGATAGAAGGAAACAATGTTGTATCAAATCTTGGTGTAGATGAGGAGCCGGCAACGTTTTTACGTTTCTTCGGAGCCATTGAACCAACTACCTCGTTGAGAGAATTTCACAAACACCTGGTGAGCAGTAGATAGTTAATGTAGAGCATAGAGGCAAGAGATGAGAAACAGAACCAGGCAAAACACATCTTACATAAGATAGAGATTGTGCTATCAATGTAAGAAAGATTTCCATCTTGTATCAAACCAAACATCAAACCAAATAGTAAATGATCAACCCATTTCCAACCATTTCCAACCTCCAAATAGCCTCAAACCAAAAGTCATACCAACAACAAAGTCAATCCATCCATCGGAAGACAATGAGCAATGCAACAAGCATAGAAGATAAAAAGAGATTGCAAACCCCAACATTATTCAAATATAGTGCCAAAACGAAATCCCATAAACATTACCCAAACCAAAACATTTGAAAGGAAAACTCCCCAAGAGCTAAGCACAAGGACATTGAGAAGACTCTAAACGATCAAAAGAAGAGATATAGGAGAAAAGAGTACCTCTTTGATGGTAATGAGTGTGATGCCCTAAGATGGAACCAGGAAGAAGACTTACCAATGAAAAAGAAGATGAAACAGAGAAATAATGAGAGAGGACGAGCTTTATAAAAACGAAGAGAGTGCGCGCGCGCACGAGCGCAGGTTTTCGCGCTCGAGCGCATATATATGTTGAATTTTTTTTTATTTGTTAAGTAACAAATGGGAATGATAGGGAAAGAGTACCACAGCACAAAAAATATTTTTAACCAAGCTCAGACATAAACACATTCATTTGTAAATCAGTTTTTTCAAACACAGCTGTTAAAAAAAATATCTTGAATGGAAATTCCAGAATAGAGGAGTATTTCATTCAACGGACCTTAGTATACAGAGTTCAAACCACTGAATATGTTTTGTCAGACCTACGCATCCCATCTAATAAATAGATTTTATATCGAATAGAGTTTTAAAACCTCAGTATTTCATTCATAAAACTCAGTATTTCATTCATAAAACCTTCTCATACTGGGCTTCAACCTCAGTATATAACGAATCAAACCTTAGTATATTGGATTCTGAAGATTTTCAGTGATCATTTTATGCCTTAGTATATGCCCTGCCATATTGGAGTCTGAAGATTTTTAGTGATGATTCTGATACCGAATAAAGGTGGAGTTTTGCCAAATGACCATCCTGAAACCTCAGTATATCATTCATACAACCTTCTCATACTGGGCTTCAACCTCAGTATATAACGAATCAAACCTTAGTATATGCCCTGCCATATTGGATTCTGAAGATTTTTAGTGATGATTTTATGCCTTAGTATATGCCCTGCCATATTGGAGTCTGAAGATTTTTAGTGATGATTCTGATACCGAATAAAGGTGGAGTTTTGCCAAATGACCATCCTGAAACCTCAGTATATCATTCATACAACCTTCTCATACTGGGCTTCAACCTCAGTATATAACGAATCAAACCTTAGTATATGCCCTACCATATTGGATTCTGAAGATTTTCAGTGATCATTTTATGCCTTAGTATATGCCCTGCCATATTGGAGTCTGAAGATTTTTAGTGATGATTCTGATACCGAATAAAGGTGGAGTTTTGCCAAATGACCATCCCGAAACCTCAGTATATCATTCATACAACCTTCTCATACTGGGCTTCAACCTCAGTATATAACGAATCAAACCTTAGTATATGCCCTGCCATATTGGATTCTGAAGATTTTCAGTGATCATTTTATGCCTTAGTATATGCCCTGCCATATTGGAGTCTGAAGATTTTTAGTGATGATTCTGATACCGAATAAAGGTGGAGTTTTGCCAAATGACCATCCTGAAACCTCAGTATATCATTCATACAACCTTCTCATACTGGGCTTCAACCTCAGTACATAACGAATCAAACCTTAGTATATGCCCTGCCATATTGGATTCTGAAGATTTTCAGTGATGATTTTATGCCTTAGTATATGCCCTGCCATATTGGAGTCTAAAGATTTTTAGTGATGATTCTGATACCGAATAAAGGTGGAGTTTTGCCAAATGACCATCCTGAAACCTCAGTATATCATTCATACAACCTTCTCATACTGGGCTTCAACCTCAGTATATAACGAATCAAACCTTAGTATATGCCCTGCCATATTGGATTCTGAAGATTTTTAGTGATGATTTTATGCCTTAGTATATGCCCTGCCATATTGGAGTCTGAAGATTTTTAGTGATGATTCTGATACCGAATAAAGGTGGAGTTTTGCCAAATGACCATCCTGAAACCTCAGTATATCATTCATACAACCTTCTCATACTGGGCTTCAACCTCAGTATATAACGAATCAAACCTTAGTATATGCCCTGCCATATTGGATTCTGAAGATTTTTAGTGATGATTTTATGCCTTAGTATATGCCCTGCCATATTGGAGTCTGAAGATTTTTAGTGATGATTTTGATACCGAATAAAGGTGGAGTTTGCCAAATGACCACCCTGAAACCTCAGTATATCATCCATGCAACCTTCTCATACTGGGTTTCAACCTCAGTATATAATGAATCAAACCTTAGTATCTGCCATCTTAATATTTTATCTCGAATAGAAGGGTCTGCTGAGTGAAACAATTCAACCTCAGTATTTATTGCATATATCCCTTAGTATACAGTTTTAAAACCTCAGTATTTCATTCATACAACCTTCTCAATCTGGGTTTCAACCTCTGTATATAAAGATATGAACCATAGTATATGCCCTGTTATATTGGAGTGTGAATGTCAGACATTCGCATATGCCATCTAATACCAAGATTTTACGTCGAATACAAAAGGGGACTAATTAGCACAGCAAGTACTCTAATGAAGTACTGCTTACATTGATCAAATTTACAATACTTACATTAATCAGATCCAATCTGAAAGATAGTTCTAGTCATATACAAGAGATTAATTAATAGATATCTGCAAATTGTCTGTACAAAAGATTTTCCTTGTGAACACAAAAAATATGTCATAAGGAGCTCAAAATAGCAGAGCATGTCCCAAAAATCCATCTTGTGAAGAACCGTCTTCTAAAACTTGGTCCTGCAACACGAAATATCTTGAATTAATCTCAAGCAAAATAAAAGTTTACTAAGATAGTATGAACTGCATTTTAAACAATGCTTCTCAAATTGAGATTATTTACCCAATTGGTTGAAACTGCAACAGTGGGAAAAAATTCGAGATGGTAAGTTGGTACGTGGAGGGCCAGGCTTCATACGGATTTAACAAAAGAAGATAAGAAAGCATGGGAGTGTCTAGATTTCAAAATCCCAACATATGCGTGCAAATACCACGATTAACATTGCAAAATCCATGTTTCATTCTTACAGATCTTCTTAAAGATTCAATTCAAGATCTACTGCCGAAACCTGCATATGTAACAAAAGGATATGAGGCCATATGCAAAAAAGTATTGCACAACATATAGGAAATAGGGGGCATTCTTACGGTTAAATTCATAGAATCTTCCGTGGTGATCTCGTCTCCCTGATTGCTCACCGTCGTACCCTGTACATGCACGAAGTTGATATCAATCACATTGTGAGTAATTGAATGATGTGTTTATTTGATTTATAGAAGAAAAATCTTAGACTAACCTTCTTGGTCAAAGATTTGCTTGTTTTCCGACACTTCTTCATAATTTTCTCAATCTTAGACTGTCTTCTTTTTTCTGGCGGCCGGCCCTTATGGCGGCGTTTCATTGGATCACACACGCGGTTATTGCTCTCATGCCAAGAAAGACTATCATCATGACATGACGTTGAAGCTTTATGTACACCTATAGACATTGGTCTATTGCATACAGCACCCTCTTTAGTCACATCTAGCTTAGCTTCCACTTCTAGCAACGAGGACACTACCATCTCACACTTTTCATCGGAATCCATGGCCTTATCGCTGACCCGATTGAAAATAGTCAACATCTTGTCGTAACGACGTCCTTCAGGCTTCCTCTCCCAATTGTCATATTTGATCTTGATTTTTGTGTGGCTTCTTCTCACATTTTTACTCCACCTTTCTAGAATGTATTTTCCCGGTATTTGATAAACCCTCTTCTTCAAATAAACAACGATGATATGCTTACAGAGAATACCTCTAAACTCAAACAACCGGCAACTACAATTAGATTCTCTTGATATCTCATCAAAATGAACATAGAAAGTAAAAGGTTTGATATTGTCTTCTCCCACTATCACATCTTCCTCGACATCAAATTCAGAAAACTCCAATCCTACCTTAACTGAGGAAATTTTGCAACGGATCGTACCGGCTATTTCATTCTGAATATCCTTAAATTTAGCAAGAGTATACGCTTCTTGAAATTGCCTTTCAAACTCGTAAGGGGTCACACGTGGAATGTATACATTGAAACAACGGGTGTCTTCCTCAGCTTCTATTTGCACCTTTTTAGACAAAGCATTATCATATTGCTCGACAAATTGCTTCAAGGTGGTCTTAGAATTAATGTAGCCATCAAAAAAGGCATGCATGCTTTCACTGCGCTGGGTTGTTGACATCCCTGCCCAAAAAATATCCTTCACAAAAGCTGGCACCCATCGGTACCTCTCATCATACAATCCCGCTAGCCAATCGTTGTCCTCTAGATGATATGCCCTAACAAACTTGGCCCAATTAACTTCAAACTCCTCTTTCTTCATCGAATCGTAGACAACATTAAGAAGATGAAATTTAATTGAATCATAGTCATTATACCCTCTCAATTTTTCAGGCACCTTTTTCAAGATATGCCACAAACACCACCGATGTCGTGCTTCAGGAAATACTATTCCTATCGCAATTTGCATAGCCTTATCTTGGTCAGTGATTATGGCACTAGGAGGACACCCAGACATGCAATCAAGCCAGGACTGAAACAACCAAACAAATGTGTCTGTGTCCTCTCGTGATATCAATCCACAACCTAATAGCATCGACTGTCCATGGTGATTCACACCCACAAAAGGAGCAAAAGGCATGTCATATTTGTTAACCAAGTAAGTGGTGTCGAATGTGACAATATCACCAAATTCAGCAAATGCCGCTCTACTTCTCGCATCAGCCCAAAAGATGTTCCTTACTCGATGCTCTATATCAAGATCCATGACATAAAAAAAGGATCCGTTGTCTTGTTGCATTTTTTTGAAATAGCTTAGCATTGCCTCGGCATCCCCTTCCTTGAGTTCTAAACGTCTGAGTTTATCCATGTAATTTCGTGCATCCTTTGCTAACCATGTTAGATTCTCATGCCCCCCTGCCTCTACCACACATGAGCTAACAGTCTTGTTCAATCTAATACCCGCTTTGTCATTCAACTCAAGTTGCCTCTTCACATGTGGTGGGATTTTCCGATTACTCTTGTGATATCGAGCTTTGTTCGGACTCATATCATGGTTATGCTCAAGCACAAATGAGTTCAGAAGCCACTTCCCGTCCAATTGCAGAGAAAGATTCAACGCTGCTTTGCAATTTGTTCTTGATTGTGGACGGGGTTTAACTGGGTTACTTGCACTTGGGTTTGGCTTTTTACCCTTAGTGCAAGCAATTGTAATAAACCTCTTCTTTCCATCTGATCCTTTTTTAGAGGTTTTTTGGGCGACAGCGAACCCGATTCGGCTAGCATATTTTGCATAATATTCATATACTTCTTCAATGGAACCAAATTTCATTCCCCTCTTAGGTTCCATTACTACCTCTTCTAAGTTTTCGCCTCCCTCCAAGGGCTTCTCCATCTCAACGATGCTTAATTCATGCCCAGCCATCCCCATTTCAATTTCATTGTTGTCTCCATCAAATTCACGTGATAATCCATCTTCTTCCATGCTCCTAAAAAACAAATAAAGCATTCAGGTGTTTAGAATAACTCGATAAAAGAAATGCATGGTGTTGAGAAAATGAAGCATCATTTTGTAAATCTATGCTATAGCATTCACTTTTTATTCTTTTTCATTAGCAACTTAACTTGAGCCTACATATCATTCATACCAAACCACCAACGCACCTGTAAGCACACTGTGAGTATGTGTGAGAGCGAGGCAATAAACTCGTCAAACAAATTTGAGAAAACATCATTTTATTTCATTTCAACAACAGAGGCAAACGTGATAATGTGGAAAAGAAATGGAATAACATGTAAGGGTATTAACAAATTCATCGGGGAAAAGAAACGCCCAAAAATATTTCTTTTTAGTAAAAACAAATAATAAAGGGAATTGATTGTGGTCTAATTCTAACTGATGCTTGATGACTTGGTTGCCTAGTTAGCTATTTAAGGAGTTTGGAAGGTTAGGAGATTATGGTAGTAAGGAGTTTGGGAGGTGACGAGATTCTGTGGTGGTGTGAAGGAAAAAAAGCTTGCAAACGAGTCTCTTAAGACTCTCTCTCTCTCTCTATCTCTATCTCTCTCTCTCTCTCACCTTTTTATGTTAGTTTTGGATTTATCAATCCATTGGGTAATCCTTTTTTTTTTTTTTGAGGGCTTATGCTATCTTGATTTTGAAAAAATCATACTGGAGTTGTGAGGTTCTCAATTTGGGAAACGAGGTAGAACAAAAAAGAAGAAAAGATGGTAGCTCCCCTGTCAGCTTGGACTTGGGACAACTTAGGTAGCTTCAATGCATGGATGTTCATATCACAGCCAATACTTTCTATTTCTATTTCATGTTTCTTATAGTTTCTTTATTGAATTATGTTATTTTTTTCTAATGTGCTCTAGTTCTCTTCTGCAGTATGTATTATATGGCCCTCTTGTTGCAAAGACTTTCCACTCATTGGTGTATGAAGATGGCCAAAGAGAATTCAAGTGTATGCTCATTCTCATCCTATGTGGTCTCAGTGGCCTCATTTTATCAGCTCTGGAGTTCATATTCAAACATGCTATTCTTTACTAGAAACCGTAGAGTTCTTAAGCAGGGTTTATTTGAAGCAAATAGACAGAGAATGGAACTAGTAATGCTAGTTGGATCCAACTCTCTTGGTTTTCCATTCAGTCAAATACTATTTTGAAATGGGTTAGTTGTATTTGTATTGATGGTTTTGGAATTGTGTCTGAATTCTATCTTATGTTTGGGCAGGGATAATTTCATACTACTTCATGGTCTGATGGCAGCAATGGCATGTTACACTTTGCCATTCCTCACAACTCTTCCTCTTTGGAATTGGAAATAGTGTATCTATGCATTCATTCTCCACATGGGGGTCTTAGAGCCTTTGTATTACTGGATACAGAAGAGATTACATAGTGGCTATCTAAAACAGGGTAGTCATGTAAAGACTAGTTACTGAGGTGTGTGCTTTCTAAACCATTACTGGCAAACATTAGGAAAAGGCAAAATTTTTTGTACAAAAAATGATCAATGGTCTACATTCAATGGTTGGAAGTTAACTGATTAAATAGCTAGGATTGTCCAAGTTACAAGATTATGTCCCAAAACATGGTGCATGTAGGATCAATGGTGTTCATTCCCCAGAGGCCCGAGAAAGCAGCCTATGGTGGGTCAACTGAGAAATCGTCATTGACAGCTTTTCTTAGCTAAATTTGAGCTTCCTGGATTCAAATGTCAAATTTATGATAGAGAGGGAAATTTAGACATTGAAGGATGATTGATTTGTATGAATGGAAGGCCACAGGTTGGTCTCTTGTTTAACGAAACAGTGAAACCACAGTATTTCATTCAACCAACCTGAGTATACAGAGTTCAAACCACTGAATATGTTTTGTGAGACCTACACATCCATCTAGTAAATAAATTTTATATCGAATAGAGGTGGACTTTGCCAAATGACCACACTGAAACCTCAATATTTCATTCATACAACCTTCTCAATCTGGGCTTCAACCTCAGTATATAACGTTTCAAACCTTAGTATATGCCCTGTCATCTTAAGATTTTGAACTGTTTGGATTTAAAACTACCATCAATGAAACATGTCAAGTTTCAATCTTTCACTCTTGTTTCAAACAAATGCCACAAATTCCGGGATATCCAGGTACAAACGAATGCATCGTCTCAATAACAAAGAAAAAGAATGGAATTGTGAAAGACCGACTCTATACTAATTGTGGAAGTCCACGTATTGTAGAATAATGCAACATCCCCAATTCTCACATATTAATCCACATAAATAGGAAGTCAGATTTCTGAATGGGCTCTCTCAAACTGTCCATCTCCTTCCAATCCTCAAACCTAAAACCCTCAAAAGTTGAAAATCCCATTCAACTTGTTGATGGAGAGGAAATAGGAAGTCCTGTAGGTGAAAAGCCCATTCAACATTTTTATAATTTAATTAAATAATAAATAGAGATCTGATGAGAGTGAAACAGATACTGAGAACATTCAAGAAATACATGTATTCCCTTCTTCTTCTCAAGAATCTGACATTTGTGTATTTTCATATGAATGTTTCTCTTCTATCAATACTTATCTAGGTTTCAGGAGAGAGAGAAAGAGATGATGAGAATGTATGGAGAGAGAACGGTCACATACCAGAACGACAGAGGAGATGGTTTTGCACTGCAACTCGAGAGAGAGAGGAGATGGACGCTACAAGGGTTTCCTTCGTTGGCTTCAAGGGCTTCAAGAGAGAGAGGAGAAAAGCAAGAGAGGGCTTCAAGGGTTTCCTTCAACGGCTTCCAGCGATGTGGAGTCTCGTTTGGGAGGGGAGAAAAAACAGAGCACACCAGGTCAAGGCTTCAAGAGAGAGAGGAGAAAAGGGTTGCAGCAGAGAGAGGAGATTTCTGCAGGAAGTTGTTTCCTTCGTTGGGCTTCAAGAGAGAGAGGAGAGAAGAGATGCACTCAAGGGCTGCAATTTCCTTCGTTGGGCTTCAAGAGAGAAGAGATGCACTCATTTCCCTCTTTTCTTTTCAGCTTTCTCCCGCCCAAACATCATACAGGTTAGCGCCAGGTGGGTCGGACACGTCGGATCGGGATATACGGATCGGGATATACGGTCAGGACAAATAGACTTTCTGAGAGAGAAATTTATAGGAAAAAACCGTATAGGTGATCGGTACACAGTATAAGACCAAGTAAAATCCTGTAGGCAGAAGGGGTCCCCTCCACAATTTTCTTCAAATCCCCAATCTACGGCCTAATGCTCCCAATGTAGCCAATGAGCTCGGTCCAGGCGCTGATCTTCTACAGAGATGGCAAGTGCATGTGGTCGATGAGGCCGGTTTTGGAGAGCCACACCAGCTATTCGACGAAATAGTAAAGGCCTTCACAGCCGTAGGCAAGCAGAGGGAGATGTGGTGGTGGGCGTGGAGGGCATTGAGGTCTTGAACGAATTTGCTACAGTTCTCAGTTCTCTGCTTTCTGCTTACACGTAACGTAAAGCACACTTCCCCTTTTCTCACGAAACTCTCGCTCCAATCTGCTCTCTGCAACTCAGCATCTTAGACTTAGACCACCCAACCCAACTCCTGCGAATGTCCCTGCGATATCCAGCTCCATCAAGTGCCAAAAAAATGGTGGTCTAGGTTCCCTCATGGTGTTGGATTTTCATTTGGAGGTGGGTATGCTAAATATTGAGATGGGTATGATGTGCATACTAAATATTGAATGGGTATGTGAAGGATGTAGGAAATCTTATGCCCCGCATGACGTGGGTCCATGTCAGAACAAGCAACGCTGATGCCAGCAATGAATACAATTCCACTTAATGTAAGACTTGATGTATCTCTATAAATAAGACTCCTAATAAAATTAGTGGATGTTGGTTTCTTCGCAAAGAACGCTCCAATAATTTTGACTCCACTTGGTGAAGAACAACTCTTTGGGACTTGAGTTTTTTATTTTATTTTATTTTGAGGTGGGTGTGCTAAATATTGAGATGGGTATGATGTGTGTGCTAAATATTGAATGGGTAAGTGAAGAAGGTGTTGAAATTTCTGTTATTGAACTTGAGCAGGTGGCATTCTGACCATTAGGCTGGGAATATGCTCAGGAAAATCAAGATTTTCTAATGGTCATTAGTACATGGTGCCCACCCTCAAAAGTCTATCATTTAGCAATCTAGACCTATTTCATTGATATCAGTACATGGTATGACTTGAGCTTTTTATATGCATACATCTGTTATTTACTCAATTGGTTTTGAACTCTTAAGATTGTGCTGAACTAGAAAATCTAATTCTTTCATGGAAATCTTCGACCTCGAATTATAATTTAGGTGAATAGAGAAATAAACTGAATGAACCAAACCAAATGAATTAGCAAGCTAAATTAGTTTTCAAATTTTGAACTGGAATAAAATTTAGGGAGAGTATGAACCAAATAACTAGGATTTATTTTCCTATCCGAACATTTCTTATTGTCTAAATTATTTCTTACTGTGTAAATTATTGACTGTGAATTTGAAGTACACATTTTTTTGGATGTTAGTTTTCATGTCTTATTATGGCCTGATTTGTGATTTGTTCATACATCTGTTGCAAGTCTTTTTAATGGAGGTGGGCATGCATTCTCTCTCTTTTCTTGCCTAGTTCTTTCAAAAGATATAAAACTACAAAAGCATTGGTTCTTATCACAGATCAGAATGCCAATTACTCAACTTAAATTCTAGTTCTCTTATCATCAGGTAATATGTTAATTCTAAAAAAAAAGAGGTAATATGTCAATCACAATGTGGTTATGGCATGGAGGTATTCTTGCAAAAATGAAGGCATACGTTAGTTTGAAGCAATTCTCCTCATCTGACTATTTTCTTCTACTTTGATAGAGAACCAATGATTTTGATTGTTTGCTGTGCGTGCCTAAAAATTACGGACTTGGTTTAAGTGGTGATGAGGGATTACAGAGAGGCTGTTTAGCTGAACAAGAACGTCTCTGCCGATCTGAAATCTGAAAGGGAAGAGAAAACAGCGGTCAGGGCCCGAGGCTGCTGTCAGCCAAAGGCACTCCGACGCCTGAGTTAGTGTAGTCACTGAACTAGGGTGAAGTGGGGAAGAAGAAGATGTTAGCAGAATAACAGTGCAGGCTGTATATTGCATGTACCTGTTCATGACTCTTCATGCAGGCATATATAGGGGAGTAGAAGCTTCCATAGTGGAGGTAGGTGAGGATACTTGTCCCATCAGCCCACTCCTAGAATGGTAGGTGAGGATATTTGTCCCATCGGACGTCCCCTCAAACCCCTCACATAAATGTGGAAGTGATAGGGAAGATCCCTTATCAATATCTGGCGGCCACCTTCTGTCAAGGAGGCTCTGCCATGTAGCCGTCCCATCTCATAATGGAGATCTAGACGAGCAACGCCCATCTCGGTCAAGTAGACTGAGATGGAGATTACCGAGATCAGGGGATGCAGGAGGTCGGGCCTTGGTATCGAGGCGCTCGGGGCAGAGCCCGTAATGAACGAGGTCGGTAAGCACACCGACTCCAACTCCAACTTGGTGACAGGTGGCACTTTTGCCGAACTGGACTAAGCCAGGTAGGAGTGACCCCTAATCGGTATTTCAGTGCCGAGGCGGGAGATTACCTCGGTATCACGTAACCACTCCACACAATTGCTCCCCAGCTGTCGATCTCATCAGCTCGGGCTGGAATGAGGTCGGGAGCTGGAGACGTGGAAGTTCAAAGGAATACCGAGCTAGCACACTTTTTATAACCGGCTGCGGATGTTACGGTCTTCATTATGACTTCATTTAAGAGTTCCATCAATCCGTCGCCAGCCTGTCTGCTGGGAAGCGCCAGAATCGCTGCGCCTGCCCGAGATAATTAATTGCTCTGACGGTTTTTACTGCGGAAACCGCCCTGATCTTGACACGTGGCTTTATCTGGTTTATTGCACCGTATACCGAAGCGACGTGCGCCCCTTTTAAGGCGGTGTAATGAGGGCGTGCCTGGGGTTTTCGAGGAGACGTCCTGCTGCCCTATAAAAGCAGCATTCCTTCTTCCCTCGTCCACCTTTCTGCTCTGAATCTGGGGGAAACTCTGCTTGCGTGATTCTCAGACCATCTCGGTATCTTCCCCACCTTTCTGTCCTCATGCGTCTAGTTCCCTGTAAGTCTTCTTCTCCCTGATCTTTCCCTTTGAGCACCTCTCTTCCAGTTTCTTCCTTTAGTTAGGGCTTTTCTATCACCCATCTTAGTTTTCAAAACATGGGAAAAGGGGTTTACCGTTCTCTGGCTGATACCCCCGAGGCCTTATTTAGATTTAGGGAGACCTATGACATTCCGGACGACGTCCGGATCAGGCCAGACGATCCAGATGATGTCTGGGATGGTGATGTCTACCGAGAGGGAGCAATGCCTTTCCCATTGGTCTCGGTAGTGGAAGGGGGAGTGAGGTTCCCCGTCCACCCATTGCTCAGGCGATGTCTGGCAGCGTGGCATCTTGCCCCCTGCCAATTAATGCCGAACAGCTACAAGATCATAATGGGGACGGTAGCATTGAATAGGATCTTAGGAATCCAGCTCGGTGTCCACGACATCGAGGAAGCATATGACATTAGCAAGTCCACCGGGGAAATCGACGACCGTTATTACCTCCGGAGTAAGCCGAAGATGGTCTCGTTTGTTAATGCCCTGGAGGACTCAATGCGCCATGCCGGGACCGACAGGTTGTTCGTCACCGGCAACTGGGAGATCGGTGCGAACGAAACCGAGGCAGAGAAGAGGAACCGGGTACCTCGTCACTTTGGGCGCCTCCCAAGTAAAGCACCGAGCTCAAATAACTTGACTTTTCACCCAGTTATCTGCCTGCCGAGCTGACACGCTGATCTGTTCTTTGTGCAGGCATTGCCGAGAGGAGACAAGCGGCGATTCGTGACGGCTGGAAGAAGAACGGAGGCTGGTTTGACAAAGTCCAGCGCTACCAGGGGCATAAAGGCAGGACTGCCTGGTGTCTCATAGGCTACCTGCCGAGATACAAACACTACAGCAAAAAGCAGGGGGTAGAGATCCTCGAGGTCGGGCCTAGCTGTGCACCAGAGTCGGTTGGGCAAGAGCGGCCGATCTCACCCCTTACCAACCCGGAGGAAGTGTCTGAGGAGAATCAGCCCGGCACTGAGATGGGGAATGGTCAAGATCCTCCTATCACCAACCTGCGGGAGAGGCTCCTGGGAAAACGGCCCTCTTCGTCGTCGAGGTCTGTTGATTCCTTGTCCAAGGATGCCCATCCGGCACCTCCATCCGGCCCCTCCCGAGATGATTCAACCACGGGAAGGGAGGAAAGGCAAACGAAGAAGGCGAAGGGCGAGGAGCCGCGCCAAACCAGGCTCAGGAAGGAGAAGGCCAGTCGGAAAATTTCGCCGGAAGAAGTGGAGGAAGAGCCGCGGGAGGAGGAACAACCCCTGGTCCGCCGGGGAAAGCAAGAGGAGAGGATGCCGGTGATGCCGGGAGGAGAAGGCTCATCCCGGCAAGACCCTGTCCAGCTCTTGGCGCCTCGCGCCCCCTTGGATGAGCCTTGGAGGCCATCCTTTCTTTTGGCGCCAGGGACGCCGCTGACCTCGAGACACCATCTACAAGGTTGTCAGGCAGTGGCGGCCGTGCTGGCTGGGGCGTGTGCACTCCCCCTGGATGTAGAGCGCTTCAGGAGAATGGAGGAGGCTACGCTGCATCAGGCCAACCTTTCATCAGCCCTGATGGTGAGCATTTACTTTTTATACATATAAATTTGAGAACATGCTGCATGATGCTGACTTTTGTTCCTGCTGTCCAGGTCTTGCAGAGATCTGTAGTGGCTCTGGAGAAATCCCGCCAGAGCCGTGCCGAGATCCAATCTCTGCAGGCTGACAGGCAGAAGCTCGCTGCAACTCTGGAAGGGAGCTCGGAGGAGCTGAAGAGAGCTGAGGAGACGTGTGCCAAGCTGAACGCGGAAAACGAGGCTGCCATGGAAGCGATTACCAAGAAGAGCACTGAAAACTACGAGCTCCAGGCAGCCGCGTATAAAATGGAGAAGAGGGCCAAAGAGGTGGAGGCCGAGATGGAGGCTCTGAGGAAGGAGAAGGCTGAGACCGAAGCTCTGCTGAAAGCCCAGCAGGAAGCCTCAGCCAAACTGAGGGCTGACCTCGAGGCTTCTCAGGAAGCAGAGCTCGAGGCCTCCTTCCAGAAGGGGGTGGCACAGGCGACGAAGATGTATGAAGAGCAACTCGTTCCGCTGGGAGAGGAGCTTTTCGAAATGGGATGCCTGGCCGTGCTGAGAGAAATGGGGGTCCCCGAGGATCACCCCATCCGTCAAGATCTGCCCAAGCTTCCTCGTGCCGAACCCGAGTCGCCAGCCCCTCCGTTCTCCGAGGCCCCTTCAGACCACCCAGCTGATGAGCCACAGACCTCAGAAACCCTCGCAGCTCCAGCCACCGAGACCACCACTGCCGATCTCGGGCCTGTCGCCACCGAGGTCCCTCCTGCTTCAACTGGTGATGGTGAAGTTGAGGACGTGTCCATTATTGACATGGATCAGCTGCCATGACATTCCTCTCTTCTTTTCTTGTGCCCGTTTGGGGAGGTGTATGTAATTTTTCTGTTGAAAATGAAACTTTTGTTTTATACACAATATTTCAATGAATGGAATTCTGATCATGCTCCGATCTTTATTCAATGTGATGAATGTTCCTTCCTCTCCCTTTTTCTGCTCTTTTCATGCGGTTGGCTCCGTAATCAAAGTAGATAACAGGACATGAGAGGGTAAGACCGGTAAACGAGCTTGGCCCTTCTTCCGGACTTAAACGTGAAGTTTGTAGTCCGTCTAGACTGTAATCGTAATCCAAAGCTGCTCGGTTCTACCACCGAAGCGGAGTCCGGCTTTGTAATCAGAATTCGATTGACCCATAGACCGGGCCGAAATAGCTGACCTTAGTGCCCCAAATGCAAGCTGGTTCTGTAACCGAGCTGCGAGCCAGTGCCGAGTTCCATAACTTGGCTTGGTGCCCTTAGTGCGAGCTGGTTCTGTAACCGAGCTGCGAGCTAGTGCCGAGTTCCATAACTTGGCTTGGAGAGATAGTATCAGGAAGTAAAAACATATCTTACAGAAAGAGCCAGTTTATTGACTTCCGTAACCAAATTACATCTTAAAAATAAAATTTCTTGAGGTGCATAGCATTCCATGGACGTGGCAGCTCTCTACCTTCCATGTCCTCAAGCCTGTATGCAGACCGCCCAGCTACCGAAGTCACCTTGAATGGCCCATGCCAGTTCGATGCAAGTTTTCCTTCGCTAGGATTTTTGTCTGCTGGAAGTGTCTTTTTCAAGACCAATTCTCCAGGGGAGAACTTTCGCTCTTTGACCCTTTGATTGTACCCTCTAGCCAGCTGTCGCTGATAGGAAGCGAGGCGGATGGCTGCGGCATCCCTTCGTTCCTCAGCTAAGTCGAGCTCCGTGGCGAGGTTTGTATCATTTTGGCCTTGGTCGAACAGTTCCGACCTGAGGGTGGGGAGACCGACCTCAAGTGGAATTACGGCTTCCATCCCGTAGGCTAGGGAGAAGGGAGTTGCCGAGGTCGAGCGCCTCGGGGTAGTCCTGTATACCCAGAGGACACTTGGAAGTTCCTCTACCCATCTGCCCTTGGCTCGATCTAGCCTCCTTTTGAGTCCGTCAAGCACCACCTTGTTCGAAATTTCAGCCTGCCCATTGCTCTGGGGGTATGCTGGGGTAGAATAGTAGTTCCTAATGCCAAGGTCTTGACAGAAGCTTCTGAAGAAGTTGGAGTCGAACTGGATCCCGTTATCCGTGACCAAGGCTCGAGGCACTCCGAATCTGGTTACGATGTTTCTCCACACGAAGTTTTTGGTATCCTTCTCAGTGATGGAGGACAGCGCTTCAGCTTCTATCCATTTGGTAAAATAGTCAGTGGCTACCACCAACCATTTTTTGTTTCCTGGAGCTCGGTGGAGTGGTCCCACGAGGTCCAGTCCCCATTGGGCGAAGGGCCAGGGGCTGGAAAGAGGACTCAGGTCTTGTGCTGGCTGATGGAGAGAGTGAGAGAACTTCTGGCACTTTTCACATTTCCTGGCATAGACCTGTGCGTCCTTCTGCATATAGGGCCACCAGTACCCCTGACTGATAGCTCGGTAAGCCAGTGACCGACCTCCGATGTGGCTGCCGCAGATCCCTTCGTGGATTTCATAAAGGAAGTCCTCGACTCTGCTCGGATGAACGCACTGGAGGTAAGGGCCATTGTAAGACTTTTTGTAGAGTTTGTCATCTGGAGAGAGCTAAAGCCTGATTTTGTGGGCCTGGTTCTTGTCCTCGGGCAGCTGGTCATTTTTGAGATAGGAGATAAGTTCGTCCATCCAGCTCGGACCGAGGTCAGTACACATAATCTGCCGAGGTGTTTGAAGTTGTATGCTCGGTCTGTGTAGTGCTTCCACTTCGACAGTCCTTTTTCTTCCTGCCTCGACAGCAGAGGCCAGGCTTGCAAGGGCATCGGCGTGAGAGTTGGAGTCTCTGCCTATCTGCCTGACTTCAGCCTTTTGGAACTGAGATAAGAGTTGCTTGGTGTGGGCTAGGTAGGCTGCCATCCTGTCATCACGGGCCTGGTAATCCCCATTGAGTTGGCTTGTGACCAGCTGTGAGTCGCTGAAGATCACCAGTTGTAGTGCCCCAAGGATTTTTGCGCTGCTCAGTCCTGCAATTAGTGCTTCATACTCAGCCTCATTGTTAGATGCTTTGAAGTCAAGAGTCAGGGCTTGTTCAATGACGAGGCCCTCCGGAGACTGAAGGACTATGCCAGCGCCAGCCCTTTTGGAAGTGGAGGACCCATCGACGAAGACTTTCCAAGATGAATCGAGGAACTGTTTCCAGGACTGCTCCTGTTCGGTCTCGGCCGGGGTAATCGCCTCCTTGCCCCCCAGTTCGGTGTCGAGATGGCTCGGTGCCGAACTAGGAGAGGTGAATTCTACGATGAAGTCTGCCAGTACTTGGGCTTTGATGGCCGTCCTGGGCTGATAGTTGATATCATATTGCCCGAGTTCGACAGCCCATTTAGACACTCTGCCTGAGAAGTCTGCTCTTCTGAAGAGGGACTTGAGTGGGTGTTCAGTCACAACCACTATGGAGTATGTCAGGAAGTAGTGGGAGAGCTTTCGGGACGCACTGACGAGTGCGAATGCGAGCTTCTCCAATGGCAGGTATCTCGTTTCGGCATCCAGCAGGATTTTGCTTGTGTAATAGATGGGCCTTTGCTGCCTGTCATCTTCTCTTACGAGTACAGAGCTTACTGCATGGTCCGAAACTGCCAGATATAGGTATAAGACCTCACCCCGTACCGGGGTGGAAAGTAGAGGAGGGGAGGAAAGGTATCCTTTGAGCTCCTGGAGAGCACTTTCACATTCCGGGGTCCATTTGAACCCGGAGCTCTTTTTCAAGAGCTGGAAGAAGGGATGGCATTTACCCGAAGCTCGGCTGATGAAGCGGTTTAGCGCTGCCGCCATCCCGGTAAGTCTCTGAACCTGTTTTATCGAGTTCGGACTCTGCAGGGCTCTGAGTGCCGAGATCTGATCGGGATTGGCCTCAATTCCTCGCCTAGTAACTAGGCTGCCCAGGAACTTGCCCGAGCCGACGCCAAATGCACATTTGGACGCGTTCAACTTGAGCTGATATTTCTTGAGGATGGAGAAGGTTTGATGTAAGTCAGTCAAGTGGTCCTGTGACCGTTTAGACTTAACGACCATGTCATCGATATAGACCTCGATCGTCCTGCCGAGCTGGTCCTGAAACATTTTGGTCACCAGCCTCTGGTAAGTGGCACCGGCGTTTTTTAACCCGAAGGGCATTACTTTGTAACAGTAGGTGCCCCTGGGTGTTATGAACGAGGTTTTTTCTTGATCAGGCTCATGCATTGGAATTTGATGGTAACCTCGGTAGGCATCGAGGAAGCTCATCCTCTCATGGCCGGCAGTGGCGTCGATCAGCTGGTCTATCTTTGGTAGAGGAAAGCTGTCTTTGGGACAGGCTTTGTTGAGGTCGGTGAAGTCTACACAGACCCTCCAGCTCCCATCCTTCTTTTTCACCATAACCGTGTTGGCTAACCACACGGGGTAGTGGACTTCGCGGATAGCCTCAGCTTCCAGTAATTTGCTGACCTCCTTGGTCACAGCCTCTGCCTGTTGGGTACCCGACCTGCGAATCTTTTGGACAACAGGTTTATGCTGGGGATCTACATTCAGCTTGTGGCTTATGACCTCGGGGCTGATGCCAGACATTTCATATGGGGTCCAGGCGAAGACCTCTTTATTTTGCAACAGGAAGTCGAGCATCCTGGCCCTCTCCTCGTCAGCAAGTTGGCTACCGAGCAGGAAGAACCTCTCTGGATCGCTGGGATCGATCCCGACCTGGGTGAGGTCCTCAATGCTCTTCTGTTCGGGAGTTCGGCCCACAGCGTCGAGCTCAGCTTCCAGCTCGGTCATGTGGACTCGCTGTGGCGGTGCATCTCCGGGGACCACGGCCATGAGACATTCCTTGGCCATATCTTGGTCGCCGCGGACTATGATAACTTCAAAGCCCCCGTCTTTGGTCTGTAACGGGAACTTGAGCTTCTGGTGATGGGTCGAGGGTACGGCCTCCATGTTATGAAGCCAGGCTCTTCCCATGATGGCATTGTATGGAGATGGTGCATCCACCACCAGGAAGTCTGCTGTCATGGTGGCTCCTCCGACCTCGACCTCGAGGGAGATCTTCCCTTTTGGATATACAGTCTTGGAGCTGAAACCCACTAGCGGGGTGCGGGCTTCCTGCAGGTCCTCCTCTTTCAGGCCCATCCTCTTGAAGCAATCCAAGTAGAGGATTTCTGAGGAGCTCCCGGGGTCCACTAGGATCCTTTTGACATTGAAGTTATGTAACCTCATAGTCAGAAGAAGAGGATCATTGTGGGGTAGCTGGACCCCGGCCAAGTCTTTATCGGAGAACCAGATTTTTGGCCTCTCCACACGAGCTTTCTTCGCCGAGGGACCGAGCTCGGCCGTCATCACATGCTTGCTGTGCTGGGCCTTCCTGGCCTCGGCGCGGGCTCGGTCGCTGCCCCTATGGGCAGGAGCCAGGTGAATGACGTCGATGGTCCCTATGGGCTCACCGCTGTCCTAGTCGTTAGGGTGGCGTTGCTGAGTATTGTTCACTCTGCCTTCTTCCCTGACGTGGTCTCTGAGATGCCCGTCTTTTACGAGCTTTTCAAGGTGCGCCTTGAAGGCATAGCAATCCTCGGTTCTGTGTCCTCTATCTTTGTGGTAGGCGCAGAACTTGCTCTGATCTCGGGAGGTGGAATCACTTTTTATAGGCTGGGGCCATTTGAAGAAGGGCTGGGCTTGGATTTTGCTGAGAAGCTTGTAGATAGGCTCTTTGAAGATGGTATTGACGGCTCTGTAAGAGGCGCCACTTGGTTTTGGCCTCGGGATGCCTCCCGAGGTGGGAACAGGACGTACTGCCGAGCTGGATGGCTCTCTATTTCGATCCACCTCTTTCTTTGTACGCCTCCTTTCTCTCCTCGTGGGACGGCCCTCCTGTCGGCTCTCCGGCCAAACATTATGGCTCTCCCGAGCTCGGACGTCATCTTCTTCCTGCTCAACGTACTGGTTCACCCGGGCCATCAGAGCCTTCATCGAAGGTGCGGGATGACGCACTAATTTCTGCCGAAGCTGATTGCCCGGCAGCAGAGCTTGTTGGAAGGCAGTAATGGCCACGTCGTCGTTGGAATTTTCAATCACGCTGTAGATGGTCCAGAACCTTTTGGCGAATTGAGTGATGTTCTCGGTCGGCCTCATCTTGATGGAGATCAGGTCGGCATCGGTCTTCGGGATGACCCGGTGTGCTTGGAACTTTTCGACGAAGGAGTTTCGGAGCTGTGGCCAGTTCGAAATCGATCCCTCGGGAAGTGCACAGAACCACCGAAGTGGGAGGTCACCCAAGCTGGAGGAGAAAACCTTGCAATCAAGGTCGCCGTCGCCGCTAAATACCGTCATCTTTTGGGTGAAGTGCCGGAGATGAGCCTCGGGGTCCGACGTCCCGTCATAGAGATTGAAACGTGGGACGCTGAACTTATCAGGGAGGGGATGATCTCTGATTTCCCGAGAAAATGGAGACGTGCCGTGGATGTCACCATGTCTGGCAGTCAACCGACCTCGAGCGAGGCCGGCTTGCTCCAGGCTCTGCTGTACGGCCAGCTTAATTTGCTGATCAATATAGTCAGCCATGTCGGGGTCGGCCCTGGTCTCTCGCCTTTGTTTATGGCGCTGCTGCTGGTCGGCGCTGGCGTGGGTGTTACTCGAGCCCTCTTCGCGAGCTCGGGCACGCCTTTCATTCAGTTGATCCCTTAGGTCTGGTCGACCCCGAGGACCCAGACGAGCTCGTTGCCGAGGTGGAGGCGTGTGAGAGGCTTCGGGCGGGACTTGGCCCTTTGGCTCGAGCTGTCGCTGAAGCTGGAGGATCTGCTCTTTTTGTTCTTCGATGATGAGGTTTTGAGCCTTGATCGCTTCGGCTTGGGCCTCAACATCGTCCTCTAGGGCTATGTCGTCGTCACCTTCATCACCGAGGTGGACGTGATCCTCTTCCATGTGGTCTTCGTGAGAAGACCGACGAGGAGGAGACTGCACAGGAGCCCCACTTCGTTGGGGCCGTTCCTGAGGAGGAACGTCCTTACGAGGTGGCACGGTGAGAACAACCTCCAGACGCGGGCGCTCCGCCTGAGAGGTAGTCAGCCGAGCCCGTTCTAAAACAGGATTGCGCCGAGAAGACACTGCTGCACCTCTTGACGACGAGTGTGTCACCGTGACGGGTGAACCTACACTCCGCATACCAGGTTCCCCTCCCACTCCTTTCGGAGGAGGGTTGGGTGGTGCTTGCCTGGTATCTCTTCGCTGGCTCGTGACCAACGCTCCTGCCTGGTCTGTCACCAGTGGAGGCGGCATGAGAGGCAGGAATGTTTCTGGCTGCTTGGACCTGGACGGTCTAGCAACGCTCTTTCCCTTCTGAGCCTTAGGAGGCATGGCTGTTGGAATGAAAATATGGAATTTTCAGATCGTTTCCCACAGACGGCGCCAATTGTGCGTGCCTAAAAATTACGGACTTGGTTTAAGTGGTGATGAGGGATTACAGAGAGGCTGTTTAGCTGAACAAGAACGTCTCTGCCGATCTGAAATCTGAAAGGGAAGAGAAAACAGCGGTCAGGGCCCGAGGCTGCTGTCAGCCAAAGGCACTCCGACGCCTGAGTTAGTGCAGTCACTGAACTAGGGTGAAGTGGGGAAGAAGAAGATGTTAGCAGAATAACAGTGCAGGCTGTATATTGCATGTACCTGTTCATGACTCTTCATGCAGGCATATATAGGGGAGTAGAAGCTTCCATAGTGGAGGTAGGTGAGGATACTTGTCCCATCGGACGTCCCCTCAAACCCCTCACATAAATGTGGAAGTGATAGGGAAGATCCCTTATCAATATCTGGCGGCCACCTTCTGTCAAGGAGGCTCTGCCATGTAGCCGTCCCATCTCATAATGGAGATCTAGACGAGCAACGCCCATCTCGGTCAAGTAGAACGAGATGGAGATTACCGAGATCAGGGGATGCAGGAGGTCGGGCCTTGGTACCGAGGCGCTCGGCGCAGAGCCCGTAATGAACGAGGTCGGTAAGCACACTGACTCCAACTCCAACTTGGTGACAGGTGGCACTTTTGCCGAACTGGACTAAACCAGGTAGGAGTGACCCCTAATCGGTATTTCAGTGCCGAGGCGGGAGATTACCTCGGTATCACGTAACCACTCCACACAATTGCCCCCCAGCTGTCGATCTCATCAGCTCGGGCTGGAATGAGGTCGGGAGCTGGAGACGTGGAAGTTCAAAGGAATACCGAGCTAGCACACTTTTTATAACCGGCTGCGGATGTCACGGTCTTCATTATGACTTCATTTAAGAGTTCCATCAATCCGTCGCCAGCGTGTCTGCTGGGAAGCGCCAGAATCGCTGCGCCTGCCCGAGATAATTAATTGCTCTGACGGTTTTTACTGCGGAAACCGCCCTGATCTTGACACGTGGCTTTATCTGGTTTATTGCACCGTATACCGAAGCGACGTGCGCGCCTTTTAAGGCGGTGTAATGAGGGCGTGCCTGGGGTTTTCGAGGAGACGTCTTGCTGCCCTATAAAAGCAGCATTCCTTCTTCCCTCGTCCACCTTTCTGCTCTGAATCTGGGGGAAACTGTGTAAATTTTGAACTGGAATAAAATTTAGGGAGAGTATGAACCAAATAACTAGGATTTATTTTCCTATCCGAACATTTCTTATTGTCTAAATTATTTCTTACTGTGTAAATTATTGACTGTGAATTTGAAGTACACATTTTTTTGGATGTTAGTTTTCATGTCTTATTATGGCCTGATTTGTGATTTGTTCATACATCTGTTGCAAGTCTTTTTAATGGAGGTGGGCATGCATTCTCTCTCTTTTCTTGCCTAGTTCTTTCAAAAGATATAAAACTACAAAAGCATTGGTTCTTATCACAGATCAGAATGCCAATTACCCAACTTAAATTCTAGTTCTCTTATCATCAGGTAATATGTTAATTCTAAAAAAAAAGAGGTAATATGTCAATCACAATGTGGTTATGGCATGGAGGTATTCTTGCAAAAATGAAGGCATACGTTAGTTTGAAGCAATTCTCCTCATCTGACTATTTTCTTCTACTTTGATAGAGAACCAATGATTTTGATTGTTTGCAATCAGCAACAAAGTTCTCTAAATTTGCTAAGAAGATGATAACGATTACAACAAAGATAAATGTATGATGGATTCATGGAATCAGAATCAAAATAATTATGCACCTGTATCCTGGGTGATTAGGCAATAGCATTTTTTTGGCCATTGTTTGATAGGAGTCTTCAAGTCATTTGTATTAGTAACTAACCTTTTGATAACTTTTTTGAATGATTGAAAGTAAACTGATAGTCACAAAAGCTATAATAATGAGAAGATAATTTTTTTAAGCTATTGAGAAAATAAAGAGTGCAAAAACAAGTGTCTAATGGATATATTAGATGAAGTTGCAATTTTTTTTTCTTTCAAAATTCTACATCTTCCTTTCTTCTAGTACTATAAAAATTTCAGAAGCTGTATAATTGTCATGACATGCTAGAAATTTGTACAAAAACATTTCACAAAATTCATCATACTGATGTTACGTGATTCTACCCCCTCTTCTTATCCTTCAGCTGCACATCCTTTGCTTCAGCTTTCCTGACTGATAATTTTTCCTTCTATCTAAAATTTTAGACCACCAATTTCCTCCTCTAGAGCTCATCATCTTCCAAATCTGTTACGCCAATAGATATCTCTTCAAGCTTTATAACTGATGACTCCCTTTTCCTGTCCGTACACAGAGGAAAAGGTACATATAATCAGAGAAAGAAAATGTATTCTCATAACATGGACCAACTTGAAGGATCTAAAAGTTGCAACCATTATCAATTAAAAGGACAGAGAAGCGTCAGAATCGGGTTCTATCAAACAAAAACCTGATTAAAACCACATTTCAAAAGACCAACAAAATCAATACATCCTGGAATAAAAATGACAGCAATCCTATATATAAGCCCAGCAATCCAAACCTAGAAATTATTCATGAACATGACAAAAAATCCCATCAAATTCCAGATTCCATACTCTAAAGCTCAGAAAATTCCACGACCAAGAAATAAACAGGACAAAAAAAAAAAAAAAAAAAAAAAACCCTCAACAGAGAGTTGCAGCTGCAGACAGAAGAGAGAGGACAGGGACATTCCACTCTATCCACTTCATCTAAACCAAATTAAGAAGAAGAAGAAGTCTACTTCATTTAAACCAAATGAAGAAAATCTGATTGATTTATTTTCATTAACCTTACGACATGCAATATACAGAGTGCTCGGTATTTATAGACTGAGACTGTTACATCAGATGAGTCTTCCTAAATGAAGTTGTACTAGTCATAAGCATAATTTCTCAAACGAAGGAGAACACTACTGGCAAGATTGAGAAGGAAGTAAACCATAAAATAGAGCAAAAGGTCAACTAGAATCTCAAAACAGAGAGCTTGTGACATCCTTCTTAACTGTTTCCCTTCTTATTGAATTTTTCCCATGAGAAGATGAATATTGATATCCATTCAACAGCAGCCATTATCTATCTTCTTTGGATAATTAACTTGAATATTTTTTGTAAAGAGAATGCACATACAGGTACCCCATTCCAGAAGTTGGTGCAGGAGAAAGGAATCAATAGGTGCTAAAACCTTAAGCTATTGGCCATGGTAACATCTCCTGATTAACTTTAGTTTTCACCAATTTGTCCTCTTTTACATTGTCTTTTGTTTTAATCTGGCACAAACTTGCACTTACAGCTTATTATCTGTATCAATTAACATTAAAATACACATCAATCACTAAAAAATTACATGACCAGAAGACAAGTTGAAGAAGTATAACTATTCATTACAACAAATTAAGTAGATAGAGCATTTCACCTGTGACCATGTCTTTCTTTTAGCATCTTTATTCCTTGGTACCTTCCCAACATCATCAAAGTAGCCATTGGATTTGTGCCCGGTGAATCAAGTAATGTGGATCCATCAATGACTCTCAACCCCTCCACTCCGAAAACCTTGTAATCCTCATCAACAACTGAGCCAACTAGGCATCCGCCATGATAATGGCTGTATGAAATCATATTTTTCTTACAAAACTCTTTCAATTTCTCTTCAATGGAACCCCCTCTACTGACAATTCTACTCTGTTTCCTCCCTAGGTACACCTCAATCGATTTGCTGCTTGCGACTCTCTCAATGAGACGAGCTACTTCAACACACTCATCCAAGTCACTCTCCTCTATGAAGTAGTTGAACTTCACCAATGGGTTTTGCTTAGGATCGGTGCTATTTAGCCTTAGCACCCCTCGCGACAATGGGTTTGCTACTTTAGCTACAATGGCCTTGACGGTCACGTTGACGCTTATGGGACCAGTTACTGATCCAATGATGATTCGAAAACCATGTGCTACTCCTTCAACTTGAGGACCACCAGCTGATTGTTTCTGAAGAGCCTGTGACATGTTCATGACAACAGCTAAGCCTGGGTTGTCTTGTATTCCATTGCCCACCTGAGTTGTGTGGATGAGAGGCGGGATGTTGAAGTGTTTGAGATGTTCATGTGGTCCAATGCCACTTAACATGAGGATTTGAGGACTGCCTAGAGCCCCTGCTGAGAGTATTACATCACCCCAAGAACCTGTTCTCTTTGGTTGGTTGAGATAAACCTCATAGACATCATCACTAATGGTGCTGTGGCTCTTGATGAATCTTACACCGTGTGCTCTAGGCCTTTGCCCATCACCTGTAAGTATTATGGCATCAAATTAGTCTTGATGTTTGTTAAAATCTCTGTTAAACTCATAGTTCTTTATTGCAGTTTATTTATATGATGATTGTTAGTTGGTGGGTTACTGTGCATTGATTTTAAGAGTTTCAAGATAATTAGGAATTGCATCTAATTGTCATTAGAAATGGTTTTTTTCTTTTTTTGGTAATAGTGGAAGTGAAGATAGACGGCTTGTGTGTTTATTCAAGTTTGTAATGTGGTGATAATAGTTTTTCATTCTTTTGGTAGGTTGTCACACTGCTAGGATAGCTGTCCTTCAATAGGGGTGATCATATCTTGAACCCTAGTGCTTCCTAAATCAAAGTTTAGCAAAACCATATATAAGTAATAGATACTAAATTTAACTAAAACCAGTCAAAACCTTTGGTTCATGCGGTTGTGTTTGCAGTTCTTTACTATTTAAATGGTTTGATAGGCCTTGGAATGTTTGAACGATTTTGGTTGGATAAAACCGCACAAGATACAGGTCAAGGTCAAACCAAGTGGTGCAGTTTGCTTCTTAAACACTTCATAACTTTCACAATAAACCTAACTCCATGGACAAGGGCTCATAAAACAATTGAATAATATTACCTATCTACATGTGTGTGGTTTGTTTCTGCTGAGAAGTGAGGTGTAAAACTTTTTGGACCGCATAGGACCCACTTATCATCAATCCAACCCCTCATACGCACCACTCATGATCAATTGACACAAACCCTAACATGCCACTTATCTGATTATATTCACCATTAAAAAATGTTACCTAAGCAACTATTAAATTTATGGCCTATAAATCAATGATTGTGATGATCTAATTGATATGATCTTTTGCCCAAAATCACATTTACAGCGAGGCCTCTCGATCACACTATCTCCCCATGATTGGCATGGATCCAATTGGGTCCCACAAGGGGCTTAAGTTTTTACCTCTCACTAAAATATAATATGAACAAAAGAATCACAATACTCATAAATAATCTAGTTACCTGCATGTTCAATGATAACATTCTGAACTGTTGCATTCAGAAGAACAGTGATATTCTTGCAGTCCCCTGACATCAACAAATCAGCAGCGGAATGTCTTTTTCCATTCTCATCAAATGTCCTGCCTCCTATCTTTGTTCCCTCCAAATGATCCAAGGTATAACCATTGAAGGGTGTAACTCCTGCCTCAACAAAGGCCTCTTTCACAACAGATTGCCATGGGATCAACTTATTGGGCCTGAACACAACCTTAGATTCCACCCATTCATAAGCATCCTTAACCAATTCTCCATCCCAACCAGCTTTCTCTATGAAGTCCTCACCAGCCCTGCCATAGAATCCACCATTGATTGCAGTTGTTCCACCCAACACTCTCCCTCTGGCATTGGGAACTCCTTCCTCAGACACAAATGGCTGCACGAAATATGCGGGTTCATTGGTTGGCACATTATAGAAGCCCATAGAGGACTCATTTTCTATTAGGTGGTTGCCATATGGAGACCCCCCGCGTTCGACCAAGAGCACTGAGAAACTTTTGGAGAGTGTGGCTACAAGGGGGCAACCGCTTGTCCCACCTCCTACAACGATGTAATCAAACGATTTACCGGCAACTTCATTGACATCTGAAGTCATGAAGAGGCCTGTGTGTCCTGCAATAAGGATAAAATGAATACAAGCATTAGAAGGATGGAAATGGGCCAAGCTGAGTCAAGCTTAGCTAAGTGCAAGCTCAGCTTGATAAAACAACATATAGAGAGATAAACTGATAGTACGAGTGGAAAACTATGTGATCATTAGGATGTGTTTCTACAATTAGCGAATTCCGTGTTGCATGGATTTCTATATCCACAGGAGAGAGGACTCACTCCTTCATCTTTACCTTTCACATAGGAAATTGAAATTCTTGCAATTGACGAAAATCACTTCATTTTTCCCCTCTCAACCAAGGAGTTCTCTCATTGTGCGAACGCACCCTTAAGGGTGCATTTGTTAACGGTCGTGAAAGAGGAAACCGGATTTGGCTTTCCTACCACCCCAACAAGGACATCGGAATAGTCACTCGCACATAAATCAACCTAAAAAGGAAGAATTCTCCGTCCATTTCATCGCTGCACCAAACAAGTCGAGCAAGGCCTTGTCGCCCGCCCTTTGTAGATTGTTTATGTAGCGGAAGCACGGATCTAAATAAGCTGGCTGCTACAAACTCGATCAGGACTGCATCGGCTTGAATCAGGCACTAGTTATGGAGATCTGTGACTGTCTACAAGAGATCAGTCACATGTGATTCACTCTTCAAGATCCAAGGGCAAGGATGGACACCCTGGATGTGGAAGATGACGATGGAGAATACTAGGTCTAGTGGAAGATGTATTGTTGAAAAGTTAGACCCAACCATTATTCTCATGTCTATATATAACCCTTTGGCTATTGGATGATAAGATCTCCATTCAAATTCAAAATGAGAGATGATTGGATCAAACTCTCTCAATTAGAATTTTAAATGGAGATATGATAAGGATAGAGAGTTTAGATAAAACTCAAATTATTCTTATCCATATCACCATGAGATTCAAATTGTGAGGGGTGTATCTTTGTGAGTGGGGTCCACCCACATGTAAACACAAGTGGGCCCATCACAAATGCCAACACCCTTTTCCATTGAAACCGGTGCTGCACAAAGGCCCCCTAAAGTTGAATTGTTTTGTAGCTTTAGGAGAACAGTAGGCTACAGGTGAGCCGAATTTGGATGAGATCATAACCATTGATTTAAGGGCCTTAGAGTTTAATGGTTTCTTTAGTAACATTTTCTATGAAGCTTAATCCTAAGTATCATTCAAATTACTTTCATAAGTGTGAGGGGTTTAATTTGCCAGAGGGGTCCCATATGGTAGCAAAAAAGTTACTTCACACATAATCCATGAGAGCCTTGAGAGGCAGAACATCGCCCCATACATATATGCTCATGGAGTTCCTCACTCCAAGCCGTCTAATGAGGTGAGCTGAGTTGAACGAAAGGCCTAGCTCGAAATTTCTTGAGCTTGGCCTGATCAACTCATAAGCTGGCTCGTGGTTGCACCATATTTTGGTGCAACTTGGGCTAGTTGAATTGGAGTCTGGGACCTGAACTTAACCTAAAATTGAACCTTGTCATAATGAAGCTCAAATATGCCTAATGTCTGAGTTGAATTAAGCTGACCCTTTTAGTGTCCATTTGATATATACATACATATATTTCCCGGGGGTTGGGCCCTCACCTGGATATGGGACCAGGGGATTTAAGGATATGGGTGGGCCCTATCAACCACTAAGTTTGGGACCCATTTGATCAGCTTACCATCTTCATCTAGGCCCCGCAAGTCTCAACGTTTCAAAGTCTATTCGGATGGGTGTACAGTCGATCTGTGGGTCCTGTATTTTGATGAGTTAACCCCATGGGACCCAACTCAGGTGGGTCCCTGTGTGTGGTCAACTTGGATGGGCTGACAGTGGGCACTCGCTGTATAACCAGTCTATATAAATATACATAGATATATATGAAGAGGACTGTAAGATTCCCTTGGACCCAAACTGACTCCAAACCAAATGAAATCCATTCAGGTTCAAATCAGCTGTTCAACATCAGATCTAAGTCCATTCTAACCCCAGATGAACCAATCTGCTCATCGTGATGTTCATTGCACTTCTACTTAGATAAAAGTAGAAGAAGAAAATAACAAGACCCAGGTGCTACTACTTACCTCCTGTGATTGAAGCTGAAGATAATTGAAAGAGTAAGAGAAGGAAAGTTGCAGAGAGGCCATGGAGGTTGTTCCTTTGAAGTTCCATTTGTCTGTCGATCCCTTTCAAGTCTTCCTTTTATGCTACAGAGGAAGGGGAAGACAACCCACAATTTTAGTCGCTTTGTGCAAGTCGCTGGCCTCGGCCGGCCAATAAAATAAGGGAAAGTTTCAAACTAGTATAAAGATTTTAGTTCATTCTCAAAAAAGTACACAGAGATTTGACAATTTCAAAAGAGTACATAAAAGTTGGAAGCTATACTCACGCGTCCCTTGTTGCTCCTTGCACATCCATCCATTGGACCCCTCTAAAAAATCCCCAAACTACCCCTGTCCCTCTCCTTCCTTCTCTATGCTTGCTGACCACCTCCGCCCTCTCCCTTTCCTTTCATCTCTCTCCCTCTCCCTATTTGTCGCACAACTCCGCCCGATGCCCACCTCCACCCGCGTCCTCTCGCTCTCCCTCTCCTTCTCCCTTCTTGTCTCTCTTTCTCTTTCTTTCTTTATCCCTCTCTTTCTCCTCAATCGTCGTCCCCCTCTCCCCCTCGGCCGCTTCGGGCTGAACAAATAAGTGTATTGTTCGGCCTTAAGTGACCGAAGGGCCGAACACAATATCATCTTGTTCGGCTACCCAGGGCGGAACAATATACTCATTTGTTCCGCCTTGAGTGGCTAAACGGGAGAGAGGGAGAGGGGGAGGGGGAGGGGGACGACGATCAGGGAGGAGAGGAAGAGAAAGGAGGAGGTGGAGATATAGGGAGGGAGAAGGAGAGGGAGAGGGCGAGGGTGGGCGTCGGGCGGAGGTGGGCAACGAGTAGGGAGATAAAGAGAGAGGGAAGGAGAGGGACAATGGTAGTTTGAGGAGTTCCTAAGATTGGATGTGTGAGGAGCAATGAGGGATGTGCTAATAGCAACTCTCGAAAAGTTTTCCATATTTCTTTCAATTAAGTCCTCCCAATAATTTTTTTTAAAAATGACAAAAATATCCTTATATAGTTTTTTTTTCAGATTTTTACATTTAGTAAATGATTTAAGATAAATGATCAAGTCTAACCCAAATAACCTAGTGGGGGTACTTTAGCTCCCTTTATGAATATGTTGTTAGAAAAAATGGTCTTATATGGATTCCAAATGATTGAAATACTAGCTTGATTATTAGGTTATGATAATCAAGATCAAGTTGAAACTTGGGCCATAGGGGGGAGAGAAGGAGAGAGAGAGAGAGAGAGAGAGAGAGAGAGAGAGAGATATTCCTATTCTGGCATTGTAACCCACCAACATTTGATTAGTGAGGCCCATAAAGTGAATTTTTGGGTTGGTTTTGAGAACATATATAAAAGGTCAAGAAAAGACAAAAGCTTGTCATCAGGGTAGTTATGTCTTTTAAAAAAAAAATTTAATGGAGAGGACCTAATTGAGAAAATATGGAGAACTTTTATAATTTTTTGAAATATTCAAATCCTCGTATACTTTTTTGAAAATGAACAAAAAGATATTATACTTTTTCGAAATCTTCCCATAAAATAAACATAAAAGTAAAGAAAGGCAATCTCACTACGTTGAGCAAATGCCAATCTAACAAGAACTAAACTATAAATATAAATGAATACTACAAAAGGAGGAGAAAGACACTAAAATATAAATGAATACTACAAAGAGAAAGACACTAAAATATAAATGAATACTAAAAAAACAGGAGAATAACTGCTGTCACAAATATTATCTAGCTGTGATATTTTGAAAATATTGGAGGAATTCATAGTATCATGGCATGATATTTTCCCAATAAAATTACCATATTTTGATAATATTGCAAATAACTCTATTTTGTATTATCTAGCTGTGATATTTTGATAAAATTCTAGAAAATCACATAATATCAGAATAACAATGGAATAGTGGGAGGAAATCTAAATAAAAGTTTTAAACAGTATTTTGTATCTATTTTCCATTATAATTAATTTTAATATTAACTTTCTTTCCACCTTCTAATATCTTAAAAACAACCCAAAATCTGACAATATGGCTACATTCACCCAGACATGATAGCTCTTAATTTGTTGGCACCACATCTGGTATACATGGCCTAATTACAATTTAAATCAAAGGTTTAAACCATAGACAATAGCTCTAGAGGACAGTATTTGTGACAATGGCATGCAGTGAGAGATATGAAAGGATGTAAACTAAGACTGCTACATCCACATAAAATTATTGCTTATACAATCTTTACATTGTCTACTAGAACTATATACATTTACTGATGTAGTGAATATATGGTCGATGCAGGCCAATACAAATTAACTGAAGTTGGCTGGTCATTATCATTTAGGTCTTAAAATTAAAATCAACCTAATATGATCGATTAGCCGATAAGTATTGCCAATACTGATGATAAATTAAAAAAAAAAAAGAAAAAAAAAAGTAAAAACTCACACTCCATTCCTGAGAGACACTGCTTGATCATCTTCTTCTTGCTCTTGTTGGATTTTCCTTCCTTTGTTAGAGTATGGATTGCAAGTATTTAAAGGGGATTGGGTCAAATGTGCCTGCGGCCAAATGTAAATGAGGACTTGATGAATGTGACACAAGCATGGCATCCTTAATATATAAGTCAACTTTTACCAAAAATGAAATAAAAAGTCAATAATCTTTAATAAGTCAACTTTTAGAAAAAATATAAAATATCAATTGAGCATCTAGAAGGCCCATTTGGTTCCGGAGGTTGGTTGTTGCTTTTCTCCTTTCACAGAATAGACACATGCGTGGGGCCTATTCACCCAACAAGATATAATAATGTTCTTTAAGTAGCCAACCATATATATAAAAGAAACTTTGACTGGTGGAGTTTTCAATTTTAGTTTTGAAAATGACTATCAATGTCCATATAATATAATTTTCAGCATTTGGTTGGAAACTAAAATATAACTCTAACCATGGGATTTGTAGTAGAGCTCATTCAATAGATTTGTTTGACATAGAGCTACTTCAATTAGGGTGTTTTACAACGGTCATGCAAGAAGCATGGTATGTCTTGTTCAATTGAAAATGAAACTCAACATTTAGGCAAAGTTATATGGCAAACTTGAGTCTGGATCCCCTGTTTCTACGAAATTATAAGGAGATAGTGTTTCATCCAATAAGAAATAACCAATTATGTAAAATCCCATGCATGCTAATACATCCACTCAATTGCTTCATTGGAATGAGAAAATCAAGGAAGAGATTTTACACAGTTGGCTATTTTTTATTGAACGAAATAGTATCCCCCTGTTTCGTAGAAATAGGGGATCCAAATTCGGCAAACTTATATTGGTAAAAGTAGTATGGGCGAACTTGTGGTGGTAAGAGTTATTGGACAAAACTTATTAAAAAAAGAGTTTTTTATATGTACCCCCTAAGGTTTTTATGATTTGTAAATAGGCTCCTTTGGTTTTAATATTTGTAAATAGGTCATTCTTTTTTATTTCAATACTTTTTATGTCCCCAAAATCAGTATTTCTAATGAAAATGGGTAACGACCATGGGGTTTGTGTTGAGCTTTTATAAAAAAATGATAACTTTGCTCCTTATATCAATTAAACAAAAATGAGTATATTATTATTTACTAAAATACCATATTGTATCCCAACTCCCAACGGTCTCTCTCAATAAGATTTAATGCACATGAAGCCTAATCATGTATTTTGAAACTTTCATCAATCTAATAATGGCTCATGCATGGATTGGATCAATTGTAACTGATTATAAACATATACATTGATTGTCAATATGGTCGATTTAGATTTAATGAAATAGGCCCTGTATTGATAAAAATAGATTTACATAGGTTATTCTCTCCTATTAATTGTAATTATTAATGCCAAGCATTTGAATTTAAGCATACATGGATAAAGAGACGGGCAAATGTGTTATTTCACCCTGAAAATTTTTGGTGGTTGGTTGGCTACTTATTTTTGGGACAAGAAAGGTATTAAAATGAATAGGCATGGGCCTCCTATTTGCAAATACTAAAATCATAGGGGCCTATTTACAAATCTTAGAAACCTTGGGTTTTATTTTTATTATTATTATTATTCTCCATTTTCTATTCCCTCCTTTTTCCACCCATATAGGCGTTGCTTGAAAAAGTGAAAAAAGATCTTCATGCTGATTTAATTAGAGATTAAGAAAAACAAAGATATGTTGGGGCTAATTTTAAGTCAAACAAACTCTCTTTTAGAGATACCATTAACCATTGACTTACTTTTATATATATATGGGTGGGAGGGGGACCAATAGGCTTAAATTCTCCATCCAAGAGAGAGTGGAAAACCCTCCAATAAAAGTTAATGCTATGGTGACCTGTCTTAAACAAGTGGAAGCTATCTTTGACAAAAAATAGTACTTCTGACCAAAATAGGAGGGTCCACTGATTGGATCTGAGGAGAAAGTTCAAACAATCTAGTCCTATTTTTATTTTGTCCATAAGAACACATGGTAATGGTGCCCACTGATTTCCCCACATGCTAGAAACCGAATCCCCGGCCCTGTCGACCATGTACATGCCTCAATCTATATAGACTGTTTGAGATGAATCCCTTCCCTTTCACTCGTATCATTAGATTTAAGTTCAATAAGAGTGAATCCCACTGTAAGATTGAGCACATGATTAAATATGTAACGAGGCGTTGATCCCACCGATGAGGCATTAATCATGTTTATGTCATGTGTTCAATTGGACTGTGGCATCCACTTCTATTGATCTGAAATTTAAGAATGTTTACCTGGAGGGTCTGAGACTCATTTTGATTAGTCCGGTTTATCCAATATATGGGCCCCAAAATGGAGTTTCATGCATATATGACATGGTTTTCATGTAATAGTTGCAACGGCTGCAGGAGAATGGTTTTCATGTAAACATCTATCGAATATACATCGATGCTTGTCACGACCCGGGCCCGAGATCGGACTAATCGGGGCCTAACCCGGATCGCGATGTCATCATACTTACTCCCGTAAATCTCGAATTAACCGAAGTTAAGACGAAGACTCACCAGGGATCTAACATACATACCTGTCAAATGTACATTTTTGCGGAAACATATACGTACATTGACAATAGTTAACTTTACATTACCAGTAAAGTTTCCATATACAAAATATAATCCAATGAAGTCCACCACTGCATATTCACAATACAATGCAGGGGACGTCTAATTACATTTCAAAATGATATACAAAAGTATCCATCCAAAACAATTCCCAAAATAATCCAAAACATCCAAAACCATCGCCCTCCGAACTACGCCCACTCGGCTAAACCTCCTGGAGGTATCGGATGGGCCTCCTCCGCACGCGGCGCGGCCTCTGCAAGACCGGGAGGGGCAACTGGGCCTGTAATGCCATCAATAACACTATGAACACGACGGTTCAACAATGTATAAACACATTTATGATAACACATGCTAAACTTGTCCATTATCAATATAACAACTCTAGACGATTACATCTAGGTTAATGCAATATCATGTACAGTGTAGCCCATTGATGCTCAATGGCTAAATTTTCAATTACAATAGTGTTATTATCATTCAGTTCAATGTCTTTCCAAAAGAAGCATTATTCAATTCATTTCATTTATTTCGTGTCATTTCGTTTTATTTCGTGTCTTCCAACGGAAGAAACTTAAGCACAAGGCGGAAGGGCAAACCGTTCATGGCCTGGCTTTATTTCACTTTCGTTTAATCAATTCAATTAAGCACAAGGCGGAAGGGCGAACCATTCATGGCCGAGGCTTCAATATTATTTCAGTTTTCCTTACATGGCTTATCAATTCATTGACTTTTCAGTCTATATGTGGGATCTACCAGTGTCTTGATCAGAGATCACTGGCATCACCACGGAGCTCCGGAACACCCCAATCATCTGCTGCAGCAGGATTAATCATTATTCATTGCATTTATTCATTGCATTTATTCATTGTTCAGTGGTTCAGTGTATTCATTCATTGTTCGGTGGTTCAGTGTATTCATTCATTGTTCGGTGGTTCAGTGTATTCATTCATTGTTCGGTGGTTCAGTGTATTCAGTCATTATAGACTCAAGGGGGATTAGATGAATCATTAATTACTCACGGTCCTACTTGTCTCTATCCCAATTTAGACAAATTCTGGGTGTAATTATTAGTTACTAAATGCACGTGTTATTTTCGATGGACATCACATTTTCATTTAATATATGCATTTAGCCCCCAAAAATTTTCCACCCACAATATCAAAATCCACTTACAATTTCATGTTTGGGCCAATATCAGGTTCGCTCGAGCGGATCCCAGTTCGCTCGAGCGGACCCAAACAGAACATTCATCGCACGAGCGCACCTAAAGTTCGCTCGTGCGGACACTTTTTCGCGTCAGACAGTAACTGGTTCGCTCGAGCGAACTGTCAAGTTCGCTCGAGCGAACTGTCCAGAACTCCATTTCTGGAACTCCGAACTTCACTCCTTCATTCATTCCTTTCAACCACCCTTTGCATACACATTTAAGGATCTTCAATCCTCCCCTCATTCATCATTTAATACACATTTAGCACTTCTATTCCATCATTAACACATCATAAAACCATACAAATCACATTCAACCTAATCTCCATTTCATAAGAAAGAAAAGGGGTTTTGAGAACCCATCTCTAATAACTCAAGGAAACTTATAGATTAGCATTTGAATCATAAATGAACATTTATACTTGCCTTTAAAGCCTATTAGCAAGAAATCCCTTGTTAGCTTGACTTTGAGGTGAGAAATCCCCAAATCCAAACCCTATTTCCATAAAACACAAGAAACACTATCCTATGAGCTAATCGGCTAGAAACCATATCTAAGCACTCATTATAACTTGGAAAAATCCTTGAAAGTCCTAAGTACTTACTTGTGATGTGAGTAGGGAGCTCTTGAGCTTCTCTTTCAAGTTCCAAGCACTCCAAAGAATAAGACTAGTTGAAGAAGAAGATGAGGAAAGAGGAAACCTCTTTACAACCACTTGACAAGCCTTCAATCTCCACTCTAGATGAAGAAGAAGGAAGAAGGAGAAATGGGGGGAAGGGAGGTGCCTAGGGTTTCTAATACAATGGAAATGAAGTGGAAATGAACCCAAGGGTTCATTTCAATGTTTATAAGGGCATTTTGCAACTAGACCCTCTCTTTCCTTCTTATTTTCAATTCGAGTCAAATGGAGGCTCACTTGAGTCAATACTCGTCGGATGACTTCGAGCCTATTATGAAAGTTAACGTACTCGTCGAGATACACGTGTGGGTATCAAGAGTTTCCGTATTCGACAAAATACGTATAAATCCGTATTTACGGGAAAAGGCCTTGTTCTCTTAGTTTGAGTTTAAAATCTCATTCAATCCATTCAATCCCCTTCATTATCATTTCATTAAGCTTAATTCAATCATTTGAGACTAATCTCATCGAGCTTAGTCATTAGCCATCATTAGCCTCATTAAACGTGATTAATTAGCATTAACTTCAATTAATTAGAGTTAATCTTGATTAACTCGGGACGGGGTCTTACAATGCTGTAGCGTATTCGCTGTACCAAGCCCACCCCATCAATGTAACCATTGATCTAAGAACTTAAAAATTTAATGGAATTTTGACCTTTTGTTTTTAATAATTAATTCAAAGGTTAGTAAAGGTCAAAATAAGTGTTGAAATAAAAAAAGGCTGAAAAGATAAGTGACCTCACAGAGCACAATTGCATATGAAAAGTTTATGGCTGCTCTTGGGAAAAATATTTGTACTAGGGTGGAGGTAACGGGTCCAACTAAAGTTTATGGCCCTGATTGAAAACTTAATTGGGCATTGATCCCACTGATGAAGCATTAATCATGTTTACGTTATGTGTTCAATTGGATGGTGAAACCCACTGCTATTGATCTGAAATTTAAGAATATATACCCTCCAGTTAGGAGACTCATCTTAATTGGTCCGATTTATCCCTATGTAGGCCCTACAATGGAGTTTCATGCATGTATTACACGGTTTTGATGTAATAGTTGCCACACCCCCACAGGGGATCCTGAATTTGAGGGTTTATCATATGTTCATGTTTAGTATGGCTCTTGGGGTCTTCTCAGATGCATATGTGGTGGAAGTGAAAAAACATGATCACCTCTCATCATGGATTAAAGTCAAGTACAAAAAGAAAAAGAGGCTCCATTATATCATTGTAACCATTGATTTAAGAACTTCAAAATTTAATGACCTTTTGACTTTTGACTTTTTATTTTTAATATTTAATTCAAAGGTGAGTAAAGGTCAAAATGTGTGCTAAGAAAAAAGCTTCAAAAGATAGTGACCTCACAGGCCACGATTGCATATGAAAAGTGTAGGGCTGCTCTTGGGAAAAATATTTTCTACGTGGAGGTAACGGGTCCAACTAAAACAGTCCACATTAATTGGTTAGAGGGCTTCAATGAGTTTTCACATGAGCCCCCTCCATCGTATCATTGTCGATCGATCTCATCATTCCTGAATCCAATTAATATTGCTAATCGATTCTAACTGGATAGACTGAAAGATACACATAATGGCCTGTTCGTTTGTAGAATATATGAGAATTTTTACTGGGAGATATATGAATTCGCCAATTTGTCCCCTAAACTATTTTGGAAGAAGAGATTTAAAAACTCATTTGACGGCACATTTTTGTAATAGGTGAGGAATCCGTAGGACTCTGTAGGTTTGAGATTTCCTCACTGCCCTAAAAATAGAGATTCCTCACTAAGGATATCCCATCAACATTGGTGAATATTGATACATATGGTTGGAAAAAACTGATATTAATGCATATTCGATGCATAAACTTATAGAAATGAGGATTGTCAAATCCTACGAGGGAAGGTCGGACTTGAAAATCGTCAAAACTAGCCCAAATCCTTGAGGGTTTTCAATTGGGGTGTGCCTTTGGTACAGTGAATCTACCGCATATTATGCTGTAGCGTCCACCCACATCCAATAGAAGGTCACTGCGTGTTTATGGGACTTCAATTGGCACTCTTTTCTTTCCAAAATTTGATTAGAGATAATGATGTTAGTTTTTTTTCTTCTTTTCTTCCAAGTGTAGTATCCTTTTGCAAAGTGATCTCTTACCTTCAGTTAGAAAAAAAAAAAAGAAGCTAAAAGCCTAAACATCTCTCACCCTAACTTGTCTTTGCTCAACATTCTTTCCACATAAATATAAATATGACCCCACCTCTCTAATGGTTACAAAAGCGCCCCCCCGCCCCCGCCCCCCCCCAAAAAAAAAAAAAAAAAAAACATTTCTCAACCTTATGATAGAAGCATTCAGATTAAGGTTTTTCTTATGTAACCATAGCATATTGAATTGAAGTGGAATTGTGAGGCCCCACTCCTTGTGGACCCTCATTTTGATTTGAATATTATAAATTATAATTTGAGATATCTAATTATGCCATTTAATAGGGATTAGTAAGGGTAGATAAGTATTTTCCTAAATCTTAGCCTATTTTTATAGGAATTAGGCCTTTGTACATTTTATAGGTTTTGTAGGGTATCAATTGTAAATTGTAGGGTTTTTGGTTAGTAGAGGCCTTAGCTAGTTATTAGGTTTTATCATAAGGGGATTTTCACTTGAGAAGCTCCTAGAATTCCTATAAACGACCAACTTACCCATACCCTTATCCTCATTTCTATTAAAACTAAAAGGACTTGTTAGTAATCAGCCCTAATCTTAACCTATATAAGCTAAACCCCTTCATCCCAAATGAAGTTCAACCCTAATTCACTCTTATCTCTCATTTCCCTTTCTCTCTAGAAACCCTAGCTCTAAACCCTAAGCAACAAGAAGAAGAAGATGATTATCTACAATTTCAACTACAACTCTCCTAAGGATCTCTCTTGTTATATTTCTCTTCTATCTACAAGAAAAGGTAATTCTCTTCCTATAGTTCAATTTTTCTTAGAATTCTATCTCTCTCTAGATTTCCTTCCTTATTACAATTCTCTTGTGGATTGGGTGTTAGGATCAATAGATCTATCTAGATCTGAGTTTTGGGATTGGTTGAGAGCTTGGAAGACCCTTAGAGGCTTGGATTTGCTATTAGGATCTTGGATTCTTCTCTTCTTGTCAATTTCATTACAATTGGATTAAGGCAAGTGCAATATACGTACTTAGCATAAAATGCATGATTTATTTTTATTGATTATGCAATTTCAATTCAATTGATATGAGAATGCATAGATCTACCTTTGAGCTTGTTTTTGTGGGTTTTTGGCCATTTGATGGATGAATTCTCTCATTTGGAAGATCAATGGCCCGTTTGATGATGGATGGTGGTGATTAGAGGTGTTTTGGATGGAAATTGGATTAAAGAGGTGAAAATCCAGAATTACGAAATTTGTTGCAAGCGCGTATACCCGGTCGACTGATCTGTAGTAGGGTCGACCGGCAACACTGAAAATCAGGAAATTCAAGTCTCAGTTAAGATTCTGTGAAATTTACAGGTTTAGTGTATCCAGTCGACTGGACCCTGTGCCAGGTCGACTAGATACACTTGAAATTCAGATTTTAACTGAGAGTTGAAATTTCCCCTAAGACCCAAAAATCTAGGTTACTAGGATCAGGTCGGTCGGATACAAAGGACTTTCAAGGTTTAGCTGGGAACTGGAACATCTCATCATTCTAGAATTCTAGTGTGCGAGGTCGACCGACCTGGCCAGGAGGTTGACCGGACACACAGTGAATTCCAGGGTTAGGCCATTGCCTGCCGGGTGATTGTCTACAGTCCCCAGTGTGTGCGGTTGACCGACCAGGCCAGGAGGTCGACCAGGCACACTGCATTGAGGGTCGATCTGGGAGTTAACATCCTGACTTCCCAGTGTACTCGGTCAACCGCCCCATGGAGGATGTCGACCGGATACACTGTGTACAATGGTTTTCCAGTTTTGCAACTTTTGAGGTTGTGATCTGTTATGGGGCCCATTGACCATCCAAATAGACTTCCGTTAATGTGTCAACCATGAGTCAATGGTGTGGCTCAACTTTGACTCATGGGGACCACCAAAGTAGGGTATAAGGTATAGATTTGATGTTGATTTGATTTTTAAAAGTTGTCGAAGATGCCCGTAACTTTTGGAGCACCAAACACTGTATCTTTGGCATCTGGAACTTCATTTAGGGATTAAATTAATTGATATGGACCTGGACTTGAAAGTGGGACCATTACTTAGGTTGGACCTTTGTTTTTTTCGCTTTGATTCTCTTACTTTGGAGGTTTACTATACTTAATGCATCACTGTCATTCTTATGTCTTTGTTACTGTTATATACCTATTAATTAAAGGAAAATTAGATGACCTGAACCTAGGACTATTTAAGGGCGACTCGGTGATGTGACTTGGTGACGAATGACTCGTGTCCGTGCCTAGGCGGGCCCTTATATGGCCTAAGTTGGGTGTGTGCTAACGTAGAATGAAGAGGTTGGTTATGATGGACTTGTGACTCATTTGTGAATGAGCATGGACTGGATAACGATAGAGTGAACTTGTATACTATATTTATACTGTTTGAGACTAAGGCCATGGTTTTGGTGGGTCTTAGTATGGATCCAATGATGGACTTGGACTGTATCCCATGGATTGGACTTGTACTTGGACCTTTTAGGGACTTGTCAGGACCTTGGATGTGTAAGGCAAGCCTAGAAGACACAGACCTTCACTTGTACCCCTTGAGTCGGCATTAGCATTCACTTAGTTACCTTAAGCTCAGCATTTAGATTGATCATCACTGGTAGGAGCTATATTGTTTATGGTTAGAGCTATCATGATGAGTTATGGCTAGACGGACGGTGTGATACCAGCCTGTCTATTGAGTGTGAGAGTGTTGAGATTAATGAGTGTTATTATTTGTGGGGCTCGTCATCTCTTGCTTAGTTACTTATTTTCCCCACCGCGATTGTTTATAGTATGAGAGGGCCACGGCATAACATCCCATGGTGTTCAACTTGTGTGAATGTGCTGAATGTGCCATGTTGTTGTATGCTTAAATTAGGTTCTTTAGTTTTATTCTGATTCTAAATGATTATATCTTGCCCAATTGCGTAGCTTATGTACCGTTGTTATTCTCATGATTATGTTATCGTCTCTACTCTTTTGATGCATATATCCTATGTTATTTGTATACTGTGCCTTGCTAGATCTTTGAATTTGACCCATTATTGGTGCTTAGGTATTGACCCCGATCCCGAAATCGATGCGCTCGTCGAGGCGCCCGTAGCCGGTGACTGACCAAGAGGTCGAGCTGGATGACGGAGTGCCTACACATGGGATTTGAGTGTACTATCTTTTGGGATTTGAGTGTTTATGTTGTGAGCAGGGAGGTAGACTGATATGTACAGACTTCTATTATTCACATTTGAGATTTAGGCTGGACCTCAGCCCTGCTACACTTGATTCATTTTATATGATATTGTATGCTTCCGCTATTGTTACATTTACTTCGGCTATCTTTCTTATGCTTCCGCAATTCAACCGTTGATTATTATATTGTTCAAAAAATTTTAAACTGGACCTCTCTCGGACTATGATTTTGGAAGTTCTTGGATTTTTCGGTAAGTAGCGCGCCAAATTCGGTTACCTTGACTATAATCTCGGTATTCGGAATGGGGGCGTTACAGGAACCCACCTTCAAATACACGGGTGAGGCCCACCTTTGGAAAATCCAAACCTCTCATTAGCCCAAGCACCCATTGTATTATTGATCAAGTTATAAATTACTTTTCAAATTAGTGAGATGGCCGCCGTTAAATCACCTAATTAAAGATGGAACCTGTAAGCGCACAAAAACTCACGGACCCGGGGGGGGGGGGGGTGGGGGGTGAATTTGTGGCCCACTTTGATGAGGATGGAGAGTGCCGCTCCTCGATGATGATAGGAGAACCGTTGCCTCGAGCTTGAAATGGGAAGAAGAAGAAGGTCAGAGGACCCTGGCTTGGGCAGCGCAGGGCTCTTCGATGCCTTTGTTAGCTGCAGGTGCAGGACTAGAACAGAGGTAGGAGATGTAGTGGGAGCAGAAAATGGCATACCAGTGAGTGTGGTGTTGTTGGCCATCCAGCTTCTGGAGCCGTTGCTGTGCTCATATAGAGGAAGAGAGGGGACAAGAGGGAGACTCTATCAGAGTTTGATCCCATCATAGCCCACCCTGCAGTCCCATCGGGCCTGACTCCTGGGCCCAGTCCCATCAGGACATTCTGGGCCATACACTTGGCAGGGGTGGATGAGGGAAGAAATATCCCCACACAAAGTCCCCCAGCTTTTAACTTCCTTAGGGTGCTCCACCCCTTGGAAGTTTGAAAGCTAAATAGCCTGATGTTGTATCCGAGTTTGAGTAACACGACCTGCTGGCTCGTCACTAGATGTACAGTCCTTCGCCGTGTAGGCGGAAACTGGCGTGTAGTCGAGATGAGGGACGTAACTGGCTGGTACTGTTACCGAAGCCAATGTGATTTTTTCGAAGCTGGTGCCATCACCGAGCTTGAAGTTTTTCGACGCTGGTGCCATCACCGAGCGTGATTTTTTCGAAAGCTGGTGCCACCACCGAGCTTGATTTTTTCGACGCTGGTGCCATCACCGAGCGTGATTTTTCCGAAAGCTAGTGCCACCACCGAGCTTGATTTTTTCGACGCTGGTGCCATCACCGAGCGTGATTTTTCCGAAAGCTGGTGCCGCCACCGAGCCTGATTTTTTCGAAATCGGGACGTAACTGGCTGGTACTTTTACCGAGGCCAGTGTAATATTTTTATCGAGGCTGGTGGCATCACCGAGCCTGATTTTTTCGAAATCGGGACGTAACTGGCTGGTACTTTTACCGAGGCCAGTGTAATATTTTTATCGAGGCTGGTGGCATCACCGAGCCTGATTTTTTCTTTCGATATATGTGCATGACATCTCTCATATACCCATGACACGTTACATATACGTGTGGTATAAGGTGGTGGCCCATGTTGACTGTTACAGGTGCATGTGTTACAAGTGTAGTAAAACATTGGAGCTCAGGGGAGTGGATAATAAGATCACCAATTGGGGTGGTCACTAGGATCTCCAAACCCATGAATGATGTCAGGGGAGTGGATAATAAGATCACCAATTGGGGTGGCCACTAGGATCTCCAAACCCATGAAGTGATGTTAGGAAACACAACCCAAATCCCAACGTGCCTTTAAGCACCAATCTCGAAGGTCAAACTTGGTTTTCAATACTCATCCATATCCCCTTCCAGCAATCCACCTGGATCAATGAGAACCGGCGAGAAAGCCTGCCATAATAAATTCAAACTATTGCCTGACCCATTTCAACATGTCCTTTTCAACAAGCTCTCAGCTTCTTCCTTCTTCCTCGCTCGTCAGCCTACCAAATTGCACTCTGCTGATCCCTCTAGCCGGCTGGTGTATATGGATTGACGAGCAAAGAATCGGAGTCGAGGAGTCGATCGAAGGGCTGAGAATAAAAAGTAAACTGACTTGCTCTTGGTGACGGAATCATTGACATTGATGGCAGGGAAAAGGAGCGTCCCACTGGCCTGCATCTGCTACAACCGCTTCACATCAGTGGCCGTCTCCTCAGACACACCAACAAGCCTCTGCTTCATCATCTTGTGAAACCTCTTTGGATCGGACTTCAACCCGTCCCGGATCAATCCAAGAACGCTCTGCAACTCCGTGTTTGTCGGTCGACGCCGGATCCGGCAGCTTCCCCGTTTTCTCGTACTCCTCCTCCGCCCACACACCCTCGTGGATGAGCAGTGTGGCGTCTGCCGAGATGGGGAGGCTTCTGCGCTGGGACCGAGCAGGGATGGAGATGGCCGAGCTGGACCTACTGGTGACGTCGGCCAGCCCGGTATCTCCGCCGAGATGGAGTGTTCGTGCTGCAATGTTGAAGTGGGGTAGGTGGTCTGGCCTGGCAGAGGTGAGATGCATGCTGCCGAGATGAAATGCATGCTGCCACGATGAGATGCATGCTGCCACGTCTGCCAGCAATTTTCTGCCAAGGGGGGGGCCTGCTGAGATATAGTCTGCAGAAGCCGAAATGGGATGCTGCCGAGCTCCTTCTGCCGAGCTGGGAGATTACCGAGATCGTGTGCTGCCGAGCTGGGCACACTGGCTGCTGCTGCTGAATGGGCGTCTACCGAGCTGAACACACTGGCTGCTGCTGCTGAATGGGCGTCTACCGAGCTGTAAATGAGCAGGCTGATATGCATGCTGCCGTGGAGGAGCCTGCAGGGACGCCTGCTGCAATCAGCGTGCTGGCTGGGAGGGAGATCTGCCAAGGTGGGGCGACCGAGCTGGGACCTGACGCAGCCCCTGCTGAGCTGAAAAGGGCGCTGTCCGAGCTGAAACGAGATGGGAAAGCTTGTGGCCGAAATGGGATTCTGCCGAGCTCCTTCTGCCGAGCTGGGATCGAGCAGGCTCTTCTTACCGTGACTCGCAGAGAAGACGCTGGGGAGTCTCGCCTCCGAACCGCTGCTTATGAGACTTTAAATGAAGCAGTGAGATGCTCAGCAGATGAGACGGTTCCTACTGTCTTGCAACTTGTTCCAGTTATCATGACGGAGCTCAACTTGTTCCAGTGATCACCGAGGTCACCGAGCCCGTCGCGCTGAGCTGGCTGCCGAGATGGGAAGTCTGCCAGCCAGAGACAGGCCGAACTGGGAGAGTTCTGCTGGGATGCAGCCTTCTGCCAATGTGGGCCTGCCGAACTTGAGACACGGACCGTCTGCCGAGCTGAGATGTCTGGCCTGCCGAACTTGAGACGTCTGGCTTCAGTCTCTCGGCTCTTCTGCCCCTTGAAGAGGCCATGGATGATATGGAGAAGGGGATGGGAATGGCTCCACAGCCAGAGACTTCTCCAGCTGAAGAAGAGAAAAAGAGAGAAAGAACTGCCGATGAAATCAACTCGCCCCACTCTGACTCTTCGAGGCATGGTGTTTGGGAAGATGACTTTTCCATCGTTCCCACAGACGGCGCCAATTGTAAGCGCACAAAAACTCACGGACCGGGGGGGGGGGGGTGAATTTGTGGACCACTTTGATGAGGATGGAGAGTGCCGCTCCTCGATGATGATAGGAGAACCGATGCCTCGAGCCTGAAATGGGAAGAAGAAGAAGGTCAGAGGACCCTGGCTTGGGCAGCGCAGGGCTCTCCGATGCCTTTGTTAGCTGCAGGTGCAGGACTAGAACAGAGGTAGGAGATGTAGTGGGAGCAGAAAATGGCATACCAGTGAGTGTGGTGTTGTTGGCCATCCAGCTTCTGGAGCCGTTGCTGTGCTCATATAGAGGAAGAGAGGGGACAAGAGGGAGACTCTATCAGAGTCTGATCCCATCATAGCCCACCCTGCAGTCCCATCGGGCCTGACTCCTGGGCCCAGTCCCATCAGGACATTCTGGGCCATACACTTGGCAGGGGTGGATGAGGGAAGAAATATCCCCACACAGAACCCATAATTAATTTTCTTAACTTTTCTATTGTAAATTATTATTCAAATTAGTGAGATAGTCATCATTATTCATGTGTTTTAAGTTACGAATCTTATGGTGGGCACAGTTCCTATTATAGTGAAATCTGGCTATATCCCTAAAAAGAGGAGATTATTTGTAAAGCTTTGGACTTTGACCAACATGTAGTCTTAAATATGTTTTAGAACAATGGTCTAAGGATACCACATTTACTTTGCCACACGGGTTGCAATGCACATGCAATTAATTTTCAATTAGTTAACCTAACCCAAAATAACTTAACTCTACTAAATTCACTACGAGCCACCAACCAAGTAGTGGTGTGATGAACCCTAGTATAGATGTAACCCATTGATGATCCAGATCTAAAATCCCAAAATATGCCTTGATGGAACGCGCTCCGAGGCGCCGTGGGGCGGCTACCGGGGTCGGCGGAACGTGGGAGTCCGTCGGGTCCGGCCCTTTCGCGCCCTGGCGGGCCTGAAGCGTGTTTCAACATTTTTTGTGTGGGTGTGCCAGATTTTCTATTTTACTTGGAATTGCAAGTGGTAATCCGGAGATCAACCTTCGCAAGTAAAAAGGAAATCAACTTCTTTCAAGTTTTCCATTGCACAAATATTTAAGAAAAGAGACATTTTCTTAGTTTGCCGTGAAAGGCGATTTTGTTTGGCATTTATAGCCGATTTTGGCGTTTATAGCCGATTTACAATTCTTATCAATAATGAAAGACAAGAGTTGTGATTTTTGTCTTTTTAGAAAAATACAAACTACAATGAAAAGTAAGAAAAGGAAGATCTAACTTTTCAGGAGATTGTGGGGGACTCGTTCAGATTGACGGTCGCAAGCCATGTATGGGCTTCGCCATCATCCATGCAGATGAGAACAGAGGATGCTCTTGATTCGCTTGGCTTGGCTATAACCTCAGGTTTTTAGAGGACAAAGACCAAGAGAAGGTCCTATGTCCAATAAAAAGCTAAGTAAATGGGCTGAAAAGCCACGTCTAAGCCATTGGAGGCAGCAGGAGAAGGCAAGGACCTTGAGGGGGGTGCCCCCCAAGGGACTTTTGTCACCTTGTAGTGGTGGCCGGTGCAGAACTTCAGCAGAGTTTTTCTCTCTTTTTTCTTTCTCTGGATACGAGCTCTGGATTCTTTCCGATCGATCAATCTTGATTTTTCTGATCCTCATTTCAATGGAATGCTCTCCTATTTATAGGCTTTTGGTAGCCATTTAGGAGGGTTTATGAGCCTTAATGGCTTTAATGGGAGGAGTTACAAGATTTATTTCTTGATTTTGTAACTCCTTTTTCCTTGAATCTGATTGGCCGATGGAGATTAAGGGCTTTTAATCACCTTAATTACCATAATGGGAGGAGTTTCATGGGTTAAATGCCATGAATCAATTGACTTGTAACTCCCAAATGCTTTCTTCTGATTGGGCCGTCCAAAGAAATGAATTAATGACTGCAATAAAGCTAGTCAATTAACCACATTAATTGGTCGCCGAGCAGTCGAAGAGTCGCGGGCCATGCCGTGTCTTCTGGAATTCTTCTGGCGATGATCATCGATGGATTTATATGCTGATCGACATCGGATGAACATGTAATTTCAGACATTGATAGCTAGCAGCGGGCTGGTGACATCTGTCTTGTCGATTTCACGATCGGTCGGACAGAAAGTGCACTTTCTTGGTCAGCCGGTTGGTGATCTTGGAGCGATCAATGATGATTTTATGCTTTTGACGGCGGATCTGAGATGTCGTCGGATATGATTCAATTTCAAGCATTAAAAATCACATTTTCAGGAAACCACAGGGGCCAAAGTGCGCGAAACGCGAAAAAAGACGGAAAAAACGGGTCACCGGCGAAAAAATCCGGTGACCCAGACTTCCATGGTCGCAGGGACCTGCGACCTTGGGGGAATTTTTCCCTTCGGAGCCCGTTTTGCGGTCGTTTTGAGGTCTTTTTCGTCGCCGTTTTCTTCTGTATTTTTCTTGACATTTCTTCTCATTTATTGGCTTGATTTCCCTGTAGAAAACCTGATGAGAATCCTTGCATTTTTAGAGTGCAAAGTTTCCAATTTTCCGGGAAAGCCGAAGACTTTGTCGCGTAGAGCTGCTGATTTTCCTCCAGAAGTTGAAACTTGGTCAAACGATGTCGGAATGACCTGAAATTTGAGGTGGAGCCTCCTGAGCAATAAATAAGACCAACCATAGGCTTTTGTTTGAGTTTTGAAGCCGTTTGGGGTCCCATCGATGCTTCACTTGATTTTGCTGCGGGGAAAATGCCGAGCTTTGATATGTGGCCAAACGATGTCCGATTGACCTGAAATTTGACGGGGAGCCTATTGGAGTCATTTTGAGACGTTCCATGGGCTCCGTTTTGGATGTCATGGTCCCGGGTTGCTCCGCCGCCGGTAGGCTTGATTTTCTCGCGGAGCATCGAAACCTAGTCAAACGTTGTCAGAATGACCTGAAATTTGACGTGCAGCCTTTTGGAAGCATGTTGAAGCCACTCATGCACTTGGTTTGATGAGCGAAGGCTTCGGTGGTTCCCGCCGCCGGGAGGCTTGATTTTGCTGCTCGAGCATTGATGGAGGGTCAAACGTTGTCGGTTTGACTTGAAATTTGGCATGGAGCCCTTTTGAGACATGCTGGAGTCATCCGTAGGCTCTGATCGAAGTTTTGACGTCTCCGATGATGTCGCCGCCGAGAGCGCCATTTTAGCTGTCGGAGAAGCGAAGTTAGGCCAAATGATTCTGAAATGGCCCGAAACTTCATGTGTACGCTTCTCTTGGCTATCTTGAAGGATCTTGCAGTTTTTGTTTGATTCTGACAAGATTTGATTTTTTGGAGAAATTGCATTGCCTATTTATGGCAGGTTGCGACTTTATGCAGCTTTCTTGATGTTGAAGAGGCAAAGTGACATTTTTGGTGTCAACATGCCTGAGAGCCCAAACTTGCACAAACAACAGTCTATCTATTTTGATTGTCATTCACCTCCAAGCTAATAAAATAACATCTTCAAAAATAAAGTGATAACCTCAATAAAAATAAATCTCATGAAAGATATACTTAACAAGATGATCTTCTAAACAAAAAGCATTGATAATGACACATGCTATGATCAGAGTCATTTCTCAAATGTTATCATATGATTTCTGAGCTTGGCTAAAAAAAAAAAAAAAAAGATCAAAGGAAACTAATAATAAATTACTAATATATGCTCCAGAAGATCGCTACAATGGATGCTAGGACAGATGAGAGGTTTGGATTTTCCAAAGATGGCCCCAATCCATGTATTTGAAGGTGGGTTCCATTTTAATTCAAGATTCTATGGTTACATAAGAAAACCTTTAATTTGAATGCTTCAATTCCAGAGGTGAGAAAGGGTGGCCTTTTGTAAGGATTAGAGAGGTGGGGATACTACAATTGGAAGGGCAAAAAGGGAGAAGAAACTACCATCATTATCTCTAATCAAATTTTGGAAAGAAGATAGTGCTGTTTGAAATTCTATAAACATGAGGTGGCCTTGTATTGGATGAGGGTCGACGGTGCAGCATGTACCGAAGGCACGCCCTTTCAATTGCCAAACTTGGATTTTTCACGACTGGAAAAACATGGGAAGTCATTGAGGATTCAAAATGCTCGATTTTCCAAAACTAGTAATTTGTTCATATAGTTTTAGGAGTAAATCATGTTTCTTATCATTTGAGAAGTCCATTGACTGTCACCCCTAAGTGCAAGGGTGCAATTGTAGTAATAACTGTTGAGATCTGGTCGATCCAATGCTGATTAAGAAACCTTCCAACTTTAACCTGTCCTAAATAAAAACTAAATCTAGCCTACATAGAATTTCATCAAATTACATAAACATTGCTAAAATAACTGAAACTGATTAGTTTAAATACATTCTTTCCAAAAATAAAAACCATAATCTAATAAAAGAAACCTAGGCTAGAAAACCCTAAAGTAACTAGAGCCTGCAAAAATAACAAACCTATCAAAACAACCAATTTAATATAAAAAAATAAAGTAAAATATAAATCTACTTCCCAAACATCAACTTATGCAAAAATGGATGAATTATGAGGCCCTAAATGCAAACAGTAGTGCAAATCTAAGCAAGTTTCTAACGATATAATGCATGCTATAAATTTTCTAAGTATGGAAACTACTACACAGGCCCAACTTTGCTGGACTGCACGACCTATCTAAGATGCTCTAAACCTAAATTTAATGGCTGAAATCAACACTCTGATGATTCATTTTACACAACAAAAAAAGAACTGAGAAATAACTTAAAACTAGAAAGTTATGACCTTTTAAAAACGCCTAGTTGAGCATTTTTGTGTTGGAAATCTAGTACGACCTTGTTGAGTACCCCTGTTTGAGCCTTTATTTGACACGGTTCCCAAGGATACTTTTGGCTGAAATTTTGGTGGTTTCTATTAATTATTGCCAAATACTAATTATGAGATTTTTAAGGGAAAATAAGCTCATTTAATTTTTCGGGTTTTCACAGTGTGTACTTTTGGAACATAGTCCATCTGAATCTGCTGTAAACAATGCTATCCTTTTCAACTTTCAGTTTAATAAACCATACCCGATCCGAATTTAATCTTTCTAATAAGTCTACAAACTTTGATTTCGAGCAACAAAACATAAGTTTAAATATGAAACCTAATTCTAATGCATGCACTAGTCACTTTCCAACCATAGATCATGCATAGACAAATAGAGAGTCTCTACTAAACATAAGAAGATGCAAATAGAAGTTTCCTAATCAGAAAAATTTCTGTAAAATAAACATAAAAATAACTGAAAAACAAAAACAAGAATAGTGGAAAAAATAAAAGTGGAGAAATATGCACTCAAAACCTAAGAGCTAGATAATGATCAAAGCATTCAAAATACGGGCTGTGTAGTTCTTCTCCTCTCTTCTCAGAGTAGGGAAAGATGCAAGTGACCTTAGAATTACGTGCTTTCTCTCGACTCTAATTCGCCTCTTTTATTTCAGCCCCTAGATCTAAGCATATGATATACTGTCTCCAATCATAACATATCAAAGATGCTAGACAAAGAAAACATAAATCACTTACACTAAGAAGAACTTGAGGATGCAGAATCAATCAAAGTTGTCTTTATTCCTTGATAATTGAGTACAAAAAATTAATGTTCTTCTCTCTTTTTCATTCTCTCAACATGGCCACTCAACCTATGTCTAAAAGAATTAAAAGGGAGAAGAAGAAAAAAGAAGCTTAGAGAGAGAAAATGTGGCGGGCATGGATGGAGTGGTGGAAGTCTTCTAGAGAGTGCAGTGAGGCTTTTTGCTCCATGACGGAGGTTGGTCTTATTTATAGTTTTTTTCCCACCTCCTTTTGCTACAATTTGTTTCCTTTTTAGCCTTGGTTCTTTGCTTAATTCTCCAGCAATGCTTCTTAATTACATGGAAAGATTTTGAATTGTAGAGAGTTCCTTGCCAAATTGAGTTTCTTGGAGAGCAATACTTTCCTTAGAGCTTCCTAGAATTTCTCTCAAAGATTGCTTGATGAAGTGGAGAGGAAACTTGCCACAAATTGGAGTTTCTTGCAATTCCCGCCTAAGAATTCCCTCATTTAAGCTCCGATTGACGCAATCTTGGTATTCACGAATATCTACTCGACAAGATCTTTCCAATGGTGGGTAGATTGTGCCGATCCGACACTTGGTTTGAGAGTTATAGACATTTTAATCTGCTGCCCCTCAAAAAATCCAGGAATAATTCAGAAGTTAAGGAAGCCTCTATCTTCGACTGCAGTGGGGTGTGTGGGACCCATGTTGGAAGCCCAAGGCTTGCTTGGACTCTTTCCTTGCTTGAATTTTTATCCACTTTCTATATTTGGCATGCCTCATTTGCTACTTTGATTGACTAGTCAACTCTTCTAGGATACTTTCCTTTCTTGAATTTCCTTCATCATTTTAAATTCTAATTTTAGCAAGTCAATACCATCTTTCTAAATCTGAATTTCTTCTTCCCTCTTTGAGAATTCTTAAGCTTTCTAACTCCACCAAGATGCCAATATATGTGGGCCCAACATGGAGGGTGTCCCACCCTTGATCTCTCTCAATTCTTACCAATGTGGTCCCGCTTTTGATTTCTCTTGCACAAATAAAGTAAAGAATTTCAATGATAATCATGTGTGAAGAATTTGAATAGACTATGCATGGGACCCTACATTCCTATTTCATGCACAAAAAATAACGAACTTTCTAAAAATTACACATGGCGCCAAATATAGCAGGTATGCATTGATGAAGAGAAAAAACTAACTTTGGGGTGATGAATGAGGCGAATAACCCTAATTTCATAAATGTCATGCAATGTGATAAATTTTGACCATATTTCTAAAAATAGCCTCAAATACAGGAAATCATGAAATTGAGTGCAATTCTATGCAATTAACCCTAATTAACTCCACAAATGCACATGAAATGATGACACAATGACATGATTTTGTGGACTTATCATCCATGGTGACTTATGATCAAAATGAGCTCTAGGGCTTTCTCATTCCTTTTGACTTTTGAGACAATATACAATTTGATAGTTTAGATTTTTGAGATTGAAGGCGCAATCAACAAACTTGTAAGTTGCCCCCTACTATAAGAATAGAAAATAAAAGTGGGATAGGGATTCATATTCATGAAATCTATTTCATCTCGGTCAACATACTAACATTTAACAACCCTATACAACTTTTTGGTCAATTTCCAAAATTTTGGGCGAATTTTGGTTAATTTCGGTTGATTTCATAGTTTTTTTTTTAATATTTTCTTGGAAAGTACTTAATTCATTCTTTTTTCTTTAAGAGCCCCAATCCTACACTAAGCCCTCTTTTGAACGAACAAAAAGAAAGGGGAAACATGTGTTTTCACCTTTAATAACCAATAAGGCCCATTACCCCCCTAATGTTGGGGTATTGGTCTAGTTTCCCCGCTGCTTTTTTCTATGATAGGCTATTGGTCTAGTGAGACCCACTGCCCATCTTATTGAAATTTGATCCACTCAGTGGGCCTCACCATATTTGAGCCCTAAACTGAAATGAAAATCCCACTTAAAATAAATTCCTAATCAAATTCCTACAAACACATAAATTTATATTTTTTTTGAAACATAAGTTTTAAAATTAAATTTCACTGAAAATCTTGAGTTGGCCGAAAACTCTCATTTGGAGGCAAAACCGAAACGACGTATGAAACGAAATTTATAATTATGGATATGATACACCAGTCCAACTGGGTTAGGCCAAAATCGGACCTTTCATACATCATATTAGGAATAAAAACTGAATTATATCCAAATAGGTGAAGTTAGGTGACGACTATTCAAAATAGAGCCAGTCTAGTTGATTAAATCAGTTTTGATGAGAATCATTTTACATTTTTTCAATCTCTAATATATTTGTAGAAAATGTTTTTCATATTAATTAATTGTTATATAGTTGAATTTCCCTCCACCTCCCCCTTCCCTCACATTTATATTTACAAATCTCTCTTTCTATATATATATATATATATATATATATATAGAGCAAGGCTCTCCTAAGCTTAAGCTTAGGATAAGATTCCGTAAGCTAACGCTTCTGGAGCCCATCCTTGGTCCATCCAAATGGACCAAACACACGACCCCCTAAATTGCACATGCTCACCCACTTTTGGTCAGATCTAAATTTACTAAACCGTTGGATCGACTATGCACCAATCTGAATGAACCATTGACCATTAAATTTTTGGTGCTTAGATGGAGATGATAGAAACCATGGTTGTGGCTGATTTTTTATAGGAAGGAGGGTCCTAGGGAGTCCTTGAAATCCCCCCCACCCCCATCCCCATATGGGTCCCCAAATAGGCTCCACCACGCAATTGAGCTTACTTCAGCTTACCTTATCCTAAGCTTCAGCTTAGGAGAGCTGGCCCCATATATATATAAGGGATTTTTACCAAATAATTAAGCTTATAGTGTAATTAATCGATTTTATGAAGAATGAAAACAAAAACACCATTTAGTTGTTCTTACCTTTTTTTGACGAAATTACCCCAATTGACGATATCGATTTGGCGATATCGTCAACTGCCTGTGTTTAAACCCACAAATTTTCTTCTTCTTCTTCGTGAAACCCTCTTCTCTCTTTTACCTATTCCTCCGTTTCATGGATTAATCTGTTATAGATTTTTCTGGGTTGTATCATTGAATAAAATGTGGATTGAAAATTGGGTTGGATGGTAAGTCGTGGGTTTCACGAAGAAGACCCAAAGAGAGAAGAGTGTTTTTTACGAAAAAGAAGAAGAAATTTCGTGGGTTTAAACGCAGGCAGTTGACAATATCGCACTCTTATAGACCTACAGAAGATGTTACTCATTGTGATATTTTGTTCTTTTTTGGTTGTTGCTCTCGGCTGTTGATTGAATAATTTTTTAAGCCTAAATTTTGTTGCCAAAGAAAATCCCCGTAGGACCCAAAGAGATGAAGAAAACTCATGGGTTTAAACACAGGCAGTTGATGATATCGCCAACTAGTGTTTAAACCCACGAATTTTCTTCTTCTTCTTCGTGAAACACTCTTACAGACCCACAGAAGATGTTGCTCACTGTGACATTTTGTTTTCTTTTGGTTGTTTCTCTTGCCTATGGATTGAATAGTTTTTTAAGCCTAAATTTTGTTGTCAAAGAAAATCCCCTAAGTACCCAAAGAGAGATCAAGAAAATTTGTGGGTTTAAACACAGGCAGTTGATGATATCGCCAACTTCCTATGTTTAAACCCATAAATTCTCTTATTCTTCGTGAAACACTCTTACAGACCTACAGAAGATGTTGCTCACTGTGATATTTTGTTCTCTTTTGGTTGTTGCTCTTGGCTGTTGATTGAATAATTTTCCAAGCCTAAATTTTGTTGCCAAAAAAATCCCCCAAGGACCCAAAGAGAAGAAGAAAATTCGTGGGTTTAAATACATGCAGTTGACAATGTCACCAACTTAGTTGGCGATATCGTCAACGGGGGTAATTTTGTAAAAAAAAAGGTACGAACAACTAAATGGTGATTTTGTTATCATTCTTCATAAAATCGATTAATTACACTATAAGCTTAATTATTTGGTAAAAATCCCTATATATAAACATTTATATTTATATTTATTAATTTGTAGACAAACATTATGCTTATAGGCACGTTTTTTTGCATGGAACTCAATACATAGGAAATGGTCAAATAAGCTTTAACAAAGGAACATTAAAGAAATAAGCGGGGAAAGATATATAGTGAAGATTTGAATGGGACCTTGACTTTGGTAGAATTGAGTTACTAGGGTGATGTCTAGGTATTCATTCTCTATCTTCCCTTTCAACTTTTTTCTATTAAAGGGGAGGTTATTTGATGGTCATTATTAGATATTCACATTTTCTTCTTCAATTTTATCCGGTTTTACAAATTCACATTATTAGAACTCCTAGAAATTAAATTACAATATTAAACAAATGGGCCCCATGTAATTCGATTATTGAGGCTCAATTTTTAAACCTGAAGCTCGAGCTAGGCCTAAATCTTTCTTAGGGCTTTAATTGTTACTTTTGTAACTAACATGCTTAAATCGGATCTTCATAAATATAGGACTGATTTGAATAACACAACATAGATCTTGAAATCTAAACACATACCTGGCTCCATCGCGTTCGCCTGATCTAAACCACTACCTTTGATTGGGGATTTACTATACTCCTCCACTATAACCTATCTATGTGATCTCGATGGGACAACCGATTTATTGTGTAGAGAGGAGCTTCAACCCCTAATTCCTATATATAGGTTTTCCTAGACAACTCCATTCCCATCATGGAGTCTAAATCTAATTATGATTTAGATTCATCTTAGCATAGGAAACTCTATTAGGTTAGCTACTATTCATAAAGACCAAAGACATCTCTATTAAGGAGACTTACCAATATTGGAGTCTTAATGTCGAATGGTCTTCTAAAGTGGGGGATCCCATGGGTGTGTTGTATTGGGCTACACTTAAGCCCATTAACTCTAACATTAAAAGTTCAGGCTAGAGCCAAAATCACACTATTTCTTTAAAATTCAAGTTTGAGACCAAACCCATGCCTAAACAAGCTCATCCCGAATTTGATTTTTCATAAGGGTTAGGAGAGCTTGGCCTAACCCAAGTTGTTGACACCAAAAAAGTCATCTTGCTTCCTCTACATCAAAAAGCTACATGAAGCCGCATCATACTACAAACAGGCAAAGGCTACTTCAAGCATCAAATTTTGTCAGAATTAAACAAAAACTGCAAGATCCTTCAAAACAGCCAAAAGAGGGGTACACATGAAGTTTTAGGCCATTCCAACATCATTTAGCCTAACTTCACTTCTCCGAAGCTAAACAGGCGCTCTCGGCAGCGACAGCATCGAAGATATCAAAATTTCGATCAGAGCCTACAGATGGTTCCAAAATACTTACAAAAGGCTCCATGTCAAATTTCAAGTCAAACCGACAATGTTTGACCCTCCATCAACCCTTAAGTAGTAAAATCAAGCCTCTCAGCTGCGAGAACTACCAAAATCATCACTCATTAAACAGAGCACATGAGTGATTTCAATATGTTTCCAAAGGACTACACGTCAAATTTCAGGTCATTTCGACAACGCTTGACCAAACTTTGATGCTTAGAAAGAAAATCAAGCATACCTGCGGCGGAGCTTCCTGGGACCATGACATCCAAATCGGAGCTAATGGATCGTCTCAAAATGACTCCAATAGGCTCCCTGTCAAATTTCGGGTCAATCGGACATCGGTTGACTATATATCAAAGTTCGGCATTTTCCTCGCTGCAAAATCAAGTCTAGCAGCAATGGGACCCCAAACGACTTCAAAACTCAAACAAAATCCCATGGTTTGACCTAGTTTTGACTATTGACGGAAAATCGGTTATAAAGTCTTCGGCTTTTCCAAAAAATAGGAAACTTTGTGCTCCGGTTTGCATGGCTTCTTATTAGGTTTTCTTCAGGAGAATCAAGCCAATAAATGAGGAAAAAATTCAAGAAAAATACAAGAGAAAAAAGGACCGAAAAAGACCAAGAAATGGCCGAAAGACGGCGACCAAAAGGGGACAAATCCCCATAGTCGCTAGCGACCCTAGGTGCATGGTCGCCAGCGACCCTGGAAATCCGGAAAGCCGGATTTCTGTCGGGTGGCTAGTTTTTCCGATTCTTTTCGCGTTTCGGGAATTCCAGCCCCTGTGGTTTTCCGAAAATCTGATTCTTGATGCTTGAAATCGACTGATCTTCATTAACATTTTGGATCCGCCGTCAAGAGCATGAAATCATCATTGATCGCTCTAAGATTGCCAACCGGCTGACCAAGAAAGTACACTTTCTGTCCGACCGATCGAAAAATCGACAAGACAGATGTCACCGGCCCATTGGCACCAATCAATGTCTAAAGTTACATCGCCATCCGACATCAAACAACATGTGGATCCATTGGCGATCGTCACAAGAAGAATTTCAAAAGACGCGGTATGGCCCGCGACTCTTCAAATGCCTTGGCGACCACTTAATGCTGTTAATTTACTCGTTTTATGACAACTTAATTACGGTCATTAACCCATTATTTTGGACGGTCCAATCAGAATCAAGCAAATGGGAGTTACAAGTTCAAGCAATCATGGCATTAAAGCCATGAAACTCCTCTCATCATGGAGATTAAAGGCGATTAAATGCCCATCATTCTCCATTGGCCAATCACAAGCCAAGAAAAAGGAGTTACAAAATAAAAGAATTAAAACTTGTAACTCCTCCCATCATGGAGCATCAATGCCATCAATTCTCTCATCATTGGTTATCAATGCCATAAATCACCCCATGGTTACCAAGAGCCTATAAAAAGGGGTCATTCCAAGAGGAGGATAGAGATCTAGAGACACATCTACAACAAGAAGGCCAGAATTCGAAAATCCGAGAAAAATCATCCACAAAGAGAGAGAGAGAGAGAGAGAGAGAGAGAGAGAGAGAGAGAGATCCCGAGGAAACTCTGCTACTTTGAAGAAGCCCTGCTGCGATAAACACCACAAGGTGATCGAAGTCCCTCGGGGGGCCACCCCCAAAGGTAAGGCTCTCTCTTCTCCTATCCAGTATGGCCTAGACGTGGCTTTTCAGCCCGTCTACTTGGTTTTTTTTATTGGATATAGGACATTCCCTTGGTCCTTATCCTCTAAAAAACTGAGGTCCAAACCAAGCCAAAGAAATGAAAGCATCATACGTTCTCATCTGAAGAATGATGGCGAAGTCCATACATGACTTGTGACCGTCGATCTGAACGAGTCTCCACAATCTCCTGAGAAGTCAGATTCCCTTTCTTACTTTTTATTGTATTTTGTATTTTTTTAAAGAGATAAAAAAATCACAATTCTTGTCTTTTACTATTGATGAGATTTGTAAATCGCCTTTTCCGGCAAACAAACAAAAAAATCGCCTCCTACGGCATTCAAAGAAAAACTTGTCTCTTTTCTTAAATATATGTGCAATTTGGAAAGTTAGAAAAAAAATGATTGATTTCCTTTTCTACTTGTGAAGGTGGATCTTCGAATTACTATTTCTAAATTCCGAGTAGAATAGAAAATCTGACATACCCGTACAAAAAAATATTGACGCTCGCACTTTCTTTTCCTCCACTTTGCCGGCCTCTCGGTGGCCCCGGGACGGAAGAGCGGGAGGAAAAGCCAAAAAGCCAGGTCCATCACAAGTTGCACTCATAGTCATGAGCAAAACTTCATCCAAAAAAAAGAAAAAAAAAAGAAAAAAGAAAAAGAAAATCCCTAGCAAGATAAATGGGGAATAATATATATTTTTTATCGTTGATTGGTGATTCCACTTAATAGGTATTATAAAGCCTTATAGGTATCTACTTGAATCTAGAAAAAAACAATAAAAAAACAAGTAAAATGTTGGTAATCATGCAACAATTCTAGAATCTCAAAATAGAGCTTCGAAATATTCTCATTAACGTTTTCTCTTCTTATTGAGTCTTAATTCATGTGGGAAAATGAATGTTGGTTATCATGCAACAACAATTATCTCTACCTTCTTTGATAAATTTACTGAATATTTTGTTCAAAGAAGATAATGCACATAAATAGGTACCATATTCCAGCCAATGGTATTTCATTACATAATGGAGCAGTGAACTACTAAGTACTAAAACACTATGCCATTGGCCATGATGATGTTCTCCTGATTAACTCTTGCTTTCACAAATTTGTCTAGTTCTTCATTATCTTCTGTTTTAATATGAGATGAACTTGCACAGACAACTCCTTAACATAAGCCATCTGACCCATGTTCAACCAACTCATGTCATGGTTCAGGCCCATAATCCATAGAGGGCCAAAGCGGTGATATATTCTCCACGTACGAACATAGATAAGCACTGTATAGTATTTCTTGTTTTAGTGCACATGGGAAGGCTTCCTTCGTTCATTGTAATACATTAATTATAGCCTCAAATTGTTAAGTACACTGTATATATTGAGATCATCCCCAAAGGGGAGGGGTTGGTATCCATTCTCATAGAAATATATCAATGAACCATTCATCTTTATTTATTATTCTTGGTGAAATCTCACCTTTATTACACAAACATCAATCACTGAGAAATTACATGACTAGAAGACAATAGTGTCAACTATTTATTATAACAATACATCGTATAGGTTCACATTAAGTAAAAAGAGGCTAGAGCATTTTACTTGCGACCATGCCTTTCTCTTAACATCTTAATTCCTTGGTACCTTCCCAACATCATCACAGTTGCCATTGGATTTGTGCCTGGTGAGTCTAGAAATGTGGACCCATCGAGGACTCTTAAGCCCTCGACTCCAAAAACCTTGTAATCCTCATCCACAATTGACCCAACTAGGCATCCGCCATGATAATGGCCGTAAGTTCCCACATTTTTCTTACAAAATTCTCTCAATTTCTCTTCGCTGGAACCCCCTCCATCGACAATTCCACTCTGTTTCCTCCCAAGGAATTTCTCAATCGATTCAGTTCTTGCGGCTCTTTCGATGAGACGAGCCATTTGAACACACTCATCCAAGTCACTCTCCTCTTCAAAGTAGTTGAACTTCATCGACGGGTTTTGCCTAGGATCAGTGCTATTTAGCCTTAGTTCCCCTCGTGACAATGGGTCCGCTACTTTAGCTGAAATGATTTTGATGGTCGTATTGAGGCTCATGGGGGCGGTTGCTGATCCGATGATAAATCGAAAATCATTTGCTATTCCTATAATTTGAGCACCAGCTGGTGGTTGTTTCTGAAGAGCCTGAGAAATGTTCAAGAAAAAGGCCAAGCTTGGATTGTCCTGTATGGCTTTGCCCACCTCAGTTGTGTTGATGAGAGGTGTGATGTTTAACTGCTTGAGATGTTCATGGGGTCCAATGCCACTCAACATGAGGATTTGAGGACTGCCTAGAGTCCCTGCGGATAGTATTACATCACCCCGAGGACCTCCTTTCTTTGGCTGGTTGAGATAAACCTCATAGACATCACTATTGTTGTTGCAGCTATTGAAGAATCTTATGCCCCGAGCTCTAGGCCCTCTCCCATCACCTGCAAGTAGTATAGTATCAAATTAGTTTTGATTTGATACTTGTTAAAATCATTCTTAGAAGTGTGATTCTTTAGTGTACAATGAAATTGAAATGAACCCATCCTATTTACATCTTTTGATAGGCCCGTGTGAATCGGTAAGGACCCCCTTGTATACTAAATACCATAACTAGCTTGACTTTCCTAAAACTATGAAGTGTTAACATATGATCAAGCCAACCACCTTTATATATATTATCATATATTACCACATAGTAAATAAAATAATCAACTTGTTTTGCATAAAAAGCAGAAAAGTAAAATGGCTCAAAAGGAAGACATGATATACCCTGATTATTCCTTGGCCCCTTGACTTTCAAAAAATCAGTGTAACTATTTCAATTTTAGAGATCTTTGATTTAGTGCCACTTTATTCTTCTTAATACCATAAGCCTCCCACTTCACTTGGGCCTACTTATCGCTAGGAACCATACGAGGACCCGACGAAATACTTAGTCATATATGTGGTTCCTAGTTCATCTAAGGGTTAGGGAACATCACATCATTCTTCCTAAATTAGAGAATGGTTCACCTCTTTGGTCGTCATGCTACCAGAATTTCATGTGTCAGAGGTTCTTGAAAATGTACCAGTGGTTGAAAGTGATATAGTGGCTTATGTAGGGTTTGAGGCTGATTTGTGAGTGTGATAAATCAGCTTGACTTAAAGAATGCAAATGGGTCTGATCCCTGGCAGAACCATGTGGACCTGGACCTGAATTTTGTTTAGGATGATTAGATGAGCCCTGTATTTTGTACATGGGCATGTCACAATTAGATCTTTCAATCCCCCTTTAGCCCCATTTCCAAGTGCACCCCTCAGTAGGAATTGTGTTATGTATAGGGTTTTTCACTTTCTCAACCTTGGGTACCTTGTTGTGCCGCCCACCTAGGGCCCAACCAACTACTGAGACATAGGGGATAGAAGGATATGGATAGACCCCACCTCTGTATAATATCTGAGGCCCATCAAAATATTGGAAACCCTTCTTCCATCGCAGACAATTTCGAATTTTTTATGCAAAAAATCAAGGTGACAGTTGATCCAATCATCCAACCCATTCGGATCAGTGCAAACCCATAGGATCAACACTTGCTCTGAGGTTTGAATTGTGAGTATTTTTTGAATAGTGAGTAATTTTTTGTTTGTGATGAAGAATTTAGTTACCTGCATGTTGGAAGATGACATTTTGCATTGTTGCATTCAGAAGAACAGTGAGTCTCTCGAAGTTCCCTAATGTTAACAAATCAGCAGAGGTATGTCTCTTTCTATTTCCATCAAATATCCTGCCACCTATCTTTGTTCCCTCCACATGCTCCAAGGTAAAACCATTGAAGGGTGTAACTCCTGCCTCAACAAAGGCCTCTTTCACAACAGATTGCCATGGGGTCAACTCATAGGGCCTGAAGACAACCTTAGACTCCACCCATTCATAAGCATCCTTCACCAATTCTCCATCCCAACCAGCTCTCTCTATGAAGTCCTCACTAGCCCTGCTGTAGAATCCACCATTGATTGCAGTTGTTCCACCCAACACTCTTTCTCTAACATTGGCCACTCCTTCCTCAGAAACAAATGGCTGTGAGAATGATGTGGGTTCATCGGGTATGATATTATAGAGGGCCAAAGAGGACTCATCTTCGATGAGGTGGTTGCCATATGGAGACCCTCCGCGTTCAACTTAGAGCACTGAGTAACTTTTGGAGAGGGTGGCTGCAAGGGGGCAGCCGCATGCCCCGCCTCCTACAAAGATGTAATCGAACGATTTACCGGCGACTTCATTGACATCTGCAGTCATGAAGGGGCCAATGTTTGCTGCATTGATGTGGATAAAGCAACATATAGAGAGAGAAACAAATAGTATAAAGTACAGCATTCTGTATGGCGATGGGGGCATGGTTTAACGAAAGAATAGCTTTTTTTTTTTTTTGTTGTTGTAATGGTTTCACTTCTGAGTGAGAGAGCCTTTCATTGATGCGTTTGTATTTATAGCTCCTCAATGAGCGAAGAGGTAAATGTCAAGTTTCTAGTTTTACTTCCACACGCAAAAGAGCTGGGACGCCATTCCTGAACATGTACATGATAAAAATGGAGACCTCGTGATCATTGTGACCTTTCAGTTTGAAAATCTTAATGTAGAATTGCCTTAAGATTGTAGGCTCTACAAGAAAAGTGGGTTCTAAGAATAGGAAAATTGGAGGGGTGTCAAACAAGCCCTTTGGCACAAGCCCATGTTTTACACAATTTACCCCTTTCACATACCTCAGCCTCCTTGATTTGGCACAAGCCCATGTTTTACACTGGTCCAAACAAAATTCACCATTGGATTTCATCATAAAAAAGAATGGTGTGTATTTATTAACTTTGATGATTTAAACTAAGAATAAGATCAATTCATCGCCTTCGTATCTTATATTCTCATTGCTGCGCCTCACTACCTAGATTGTTATGAATCCAAGTAGGTCGTTTTGAAAGGGGTGATTTTTCAGGAAAAAATGCCAGGGCGTTTTGTAGTCAAGCCCTATCAATATTGTATATGCTCATTGAGTTGCTCAAGCTAAGCCCTTTAATGGGGTGAGCTGAGTTGAATGAAAAGGCCTACCTTAAATTCGCTTGAGCTTGGTTAGATGAACTCACAAGGTAGATTGTGTATTATATGGATCGAAAGGATTTCAAGGGGATTGGGTCCAAAATGCCTGCTTCCAAAGAGAAAAGAGGAATTGATGAATGTGATATATGCATGCATGACATCCTCAATATATAAGTCAAGTTTTCCAAAAGAACAGAAGTCAATGAGTATCTCGAAGGCACACGTATGACAACCTTACCTAGTTAACTTTTACCAAAAAAAAAAAAGATAAAAGTCAAATGACTCTCTGGAATTTTCCTGGATCCAGCAACAACTCATCATATACACACAAGGGCCCTTTCGTTTGTAGAATATGTGAGAATTTCTATTAGGAGATACATGAATTCTCTAAGTTGTCTTCCAAACCATTTTGGAAGATGGAATTTGAAAAATATGTAAGGGTTCATTTTGTAACAGGTGAGGAATATGTAAGACTTTGCAAGTTTGAGGTTTCCTCACTAGAGGGATTCCACAGTGAGGATTTGTATAGCTGAGGAATTTATATATATATATATATAGACATTGGTGCATATTGATATATATAGTTGAGAAAAATTGATATCAAGGAAAAAACTTGAAAAATTAAAGATTTCCAAATACTAGAGGGGAAGTCGAACTTGGAAATCCTCGAAACTAACCCAAATCCTCGCGGATTTTCAATTGCCAAAAGTGGGTTTTCCATAACTTTGTGGTAAAACATGGGGAGAATCCTTAGGATTTGTTCACGAAATGTGACCTAAAAATCAAGAGTAACAATCCAAAAGGCTGGATTTTTCAAACATAGTGATTTGCCCATGTAGTTATAAAATGAAATCCTATTTCTTTATCATTTGAGAAATCCATGGTGACTTATGTTCAAAATGAGCTCTAGGGCTTTCTAATTCCTTCGATACAATGTACAATCTGTTGAATGAGATTTGTGAGGTTGAACGAGCAATCAACAAACTTGCAAGTTGCCATTGCCCACCATTAAGAATAGATAATAAAAGCAGGATAAGGTGCACCAGTCCAACTTGGTTAAGTCAAATCCGGGATTAGGAATAAAAGTTGATTTACAACCAAATAAGTGAAATTGGGTAAAGACCATTCAAAACCCAGGCTTGTAAGAGCTCTTTGAAGAGTTTCTAACACTTGAAGAAAGACTCTTTTTCTTTTCATTTGAAATTCATCGTGTGTCTTCTCAAAGTGTTGGTTTTGTGAAGCGAGAAAAACTTTTTCAAGAATTCTCGCACCATAATATTCCAAGTGGTAATCGAATTGGGCCTAAGGGAATGCAACCATATTTTTGCCTTCTCCTTCAGTGAAAAAGGGAATAATTTGAATTTGACTATGTCATCCCCAATATTATTGAAGTGTAACGTTGCACATACTTCTTCAAATTCTCAAGTGCGAGTACGCACTTTCCGAATCAAGGCCATGAAACTTAGGGAGTAATTGTATCACGCCTGGCTTTATTTCAAAATTCCTCGCATTGGGTGGGATGACCATGCAAGAAGGTGTGGTTGTCTATGTGGGTTGAAGGTAGTCTCGTAAACTCCTAGTCCTTTGGTTAATCTCCCCATTATTATCATTGTCATTTCGGCCATTCCGGTGATTAATGTTGTTGCCACTACCGGACCCACTTGCCATTGGTGATGGTCTGAAAGAACTTGATGGGTTTGGAGATTTGAAGTTTTCAATATTTCTCTTAATCGGAGACTCTTTCCATATTAATCCGTGCCCTGAATCTCTTTGCCAAATTGACGAGGGCCTATCCTTCTTTTTAGAATATTGAAAATTTCTTTAAAAAAAAACCTGGTGGAAATAAGGAAACTAACTTAGAACAGGAACTAACCTCACTAAAGTTCAAAAAGTTCACCTAGCTCTTAACTTGAACTTATGAAGTTAACTCGATCAGTTTAGCCCTCAGTAAGTTGTGAGGTCACAACGGTCCCGCTTAAAAACCACTTGCCTCGAATAGCTTGTCTATCTCCTCTTTTGGGACAAGGCTTTTCTTAGGCATCGAGTTTAACCAAAGAATGCAGCTTTAGGCCTTAGTTTCGCTTTCCTTACTTAAAGAGTTATCTACAAAAAAATAAATCCTAAAAAAAATTGGAAAATTGTGGTAACTTTTTGAAGTTTTCTAAAAATCATTGATGTGAATTGCTAACATTCCATGCGCTTTCCTAATCCAAATTAGGGCAGTTTCAACATTCCATGCATGCACCCCCTATTTTTAGCAAGATGTCAAAAGTAATGCACAATTTAAATAGGAAAGTCAAAAAGTTACCTTTACTGGCGGTCCCCAGCAACGGGGCCGAAAACTTGATTGAACCCCAAGTATAGGGTCGTGATGTAGTATTAATCTGGTAAGTCTAGGTCGATCCACAGGGAGCAATGCTTTTTGAAAAAGTTTCCAACTTTGACCTATCCTAAATAAATGGTAGATCTTGCCTAAATGGAAAGTGATTAAATTACATCAACTTTGCTAAAATAACTGAATGTAAAAAAAAATTAATTACAATAATTCCTAAAAAATAAAAAAACTAGTCCAGATAAAGAAAACTAGTCTAAATAATACTAATTAAGCTACAAAAAAAAAAAAAAAAAAAAAAAACCCCGCAAACGAATACACAAATCAAACAACCAATTTAATATAAAATGAAAAAAAAAAACTTCCTAAAACAAATTACAATGTAAATATGAATGATTTATGAGATCCTAATGAAAAAGAATGCAATTCTAGACAAGTTCCTAAAAATCTGATGCATGTTGAAAAATTCTAAGTGTGGAAACTATTGCATTGGCCCAATTTTGTTGGACTGTATGACTTGCCTAAGATGATATGAACCTAAATCTAATGGCTGGAATCAATACTCTGATGATGCACGAGAACAAAAAAAAAAAAAAAAGAATGGGAAAAGGACCAAAAAGGAAAAGATATGATCTCCTAAAGATGCCTAGTTGAACCAGTTATGTTGCTGAAATCTGGTACGACCTTGCTGGGTATCCCTGTTTATGCCTCTGATTGACACGGTTCCCGAGGTCATTTTTGGCTGAAATTCTAGTGTTTCAAAGTCCTATTATTGTACTTTAGACTTTCTTTTTTCAAAACAAAATATTAACGTTTGCCTGGTTTTCAACTCGCGCACTTATGTAACATAGTCGGGTCAAATTTGTTGAAACTGTGTAGAATTTTTCACTATTCACATATCAGGTTCGAATTTAATCTTTCTAATCAGTCATCAAAGATTGTGATTTCAGTAGCAAAAGCCTGTTCTAATGCAATTTCTACACAAGGTGCATGTACAAAAACACTTTCCAACCATAGATTGGTGCAAGTATAAAAAATAGTAGTTTCTACTAAACATGCAAGTTTGGATTTCTAAATCAAGAATTTGCAAATAAAAAATTATCAGAATATTAACTTAGAATAAAAAAAAAGGGGTGGGAAAAGATAAAAAGCGGAAAAGAAGTATCAAAGATATAGAAACTAGACGATCATACAAGTATTGAAAATGCGATAATGAAGTTCTCTCTTCTAAGAGTAGGAAAGAAAAAATGCAAGTGATTACCTGATGTCTCTTGACTTTTAATTCAATTTTTTTTATTTTCAAAAACCTAGATCTAATCATGTGAAATGTTGTCTCCAATCAAAATACATAAAAGAACTAGTAATAAAAAATTAAACCACTTATATAAAGAACACACATAATCAATCCAAGTAGTGTCTTTATTCCTTGATTTTTGAGTACAAGAAACTAATATTCTTCAATCTTCTTAATTCTCTCAACATGGTCTCTCAACTTATGCCTAATATAATTAAAAGAAAGAAGAAGAAGAAAGGGAGTTAGAGAGAGAAAGGAGTGGAGTGGAATGGAGAGAGAGAGAGAGAGAGAGAGAGAGAGAGAGAGAGAGAGTTGCTACAAAAAGTCTTGCACCTCCAACCCTTTGGCTGGTTCCCTTTTATTCTTTTTGAAATGTCTTGGTTAGCTAAGAAATCTCCTTGGTATTAGGCTCATGTTTCCTCTTTTGCCTTGATTATTTTCTTCATCTCCAAGCTAATCTTCTCTCTTTGGAAAGACTTGGACTTTGAGAGGATTTTCTTTCCTTATTGAATTCCTTGGAGAGCAATTGTTTCTTTGTAAAGTCCAAGATCATCTCAAAAGATTACTAGATGATATGCATGGCAGAGCTTTCTAACAATTCAAAATCTTTGCACATAATGAAGAATTCCATTCATGGGACGTCCTTTACATGTATGAGACCTGTGTGGAGTATTTCTACCAAAACCGAGGTTACTCTTGACTTCGGTGAATGAACCAAGCAGGGAACGCCTCACTTCGGCACGGCAGCATCCCAGCTAGTAACGTGGGATTGATCTCGGTAAGAGTACCGACCACATCCTTCCGAACTCAGCCTCGTGCGTCGACATCCTTGTCCGACCTCAGGCATGGCCGACCTCAGTGCCTTCTCCAGTTCGGTCTTTTAGCCGAGGTGAACACTGGGTGTCTAGCCCCCATTATGAGATGAGACAGCCATATCACAGGGAGTCCTGACAGGTAGGGTGGCCGCCGGCCATAGATAAGGGCTTATTCCTATTAGCAGATCACATCCACATTTATGTGAGGGGTTTTAGGGGAGATCTGGTGGGACAAGTATCCTCACCTACCCCCACTAAGGATCTCAGATGTGGGCTGATGGGACAAGTATCCTCACCTACCTCCACTATGGAACCTTCCATTCTCCTCTATATATGCTTGCATGGTAAGCCATGAACAGGTACGCAATATACAGCCTACACTCTGCTATTTTGCTCACACCTTCTTCCCCACTTCACCCTAGTTCAGTATCCTCACCTACCCCCACTAAGGATCTCAGATGTGGGCTGATGGGACAAGTATCCTCACCTACCTCCACTATGGAACCTTCCATTCTCCTCTATATATGCTTGCATGGTAAGCCATGAACAGGTACGCAATATACAGCCTACACTCTGTTATTTTGCTCACACCTTCTTCCCCACTTCACCCTAGTTCAGTGACTGCACTAACTCAGGCGTCGGAGTGTCTTTGGCTGACAGTAGCCTGGGGCCCTGACCTCTGTTTTCTTCTCCCTTTCAGGTTCCAGATCATCAAAGACGTTCCTAATGAGCTAATCAGACCCATGTGGGACCCCACTTTGACTTAGAATAAATCAAATTCATTGCATATCTTGTGCTGATGTGGATTCCCTTTTTGACATAATTCTTGCCTTTGAAAAAATTCTAACTATGGAAGGCTTTGATGTTAGACTTTTGGAACACTTGTGGGTCCTAGCTTTGAACATGTAACACTTAGTGGGTCTCCCACCATCTTGGAAATTCTTCAAAGTCTGATTCTTTGATGTGAGTTTCAACATTGGATGAATGGTGGACCCCACTTTCTTGATTTATTCTACAAATTGGAATAGGCAATTTTAACGTTAATTATATATAAAAAAAATGAATATGAATCATGCATGGGACCCTATATGCCTAATGCTGCACCCAAATGACAAACTTTCCAAAAATAACATAGGGTGCCAAAAATAGTAGGCATACATCGATGAAGCCAAAAAATGTAAAAACTAATTTTGGGGTGATAAATGAGATCAAAAACCTTAATTTCATAAAAGACATGCAATTTGATGAATTTTCACCTATTTTGACAGTGTTTCCAAAAATAACCCCAAATGCATGAAATCATGAAATTGAGAGTAATCTATGCAATTAAACCTAATTAAGTCCACAAATGCTAATGAAATGATGACCGAATAACCTAAATTTGTGGAATTATCACCAACAAACTTTGTCTTCAATGGCCTGATCTAAGATGATATTCTGGGCTACAATCCTTAGAAACTCAGCTAGTTCAGCAGGAATTTCAGATGGAATAATCCAGTTGTCTCCATGTTTATGAGAGCTCAACCTTTGACTATGAGGGAAAGAGAAAGAAGGAAAAAGGGAAGCTAAGCAAACTTCCTCAACCCAGCTATCAAACCGGATGTCAGCAAGGTTGCCGTTGCCAATGATCCACCTGCAGCTAGAGTGGATGAGATGAGGAGACTTCCTAATCCTGCGCCAAATACAAGAGCCTAATTTGAGAGTAATGGAGCTCCAAATAGGTTCGACTAACTCATGTCATGGTTCAGGCCTATAATCCATAAAGGGCCTAAGTGGTGATATATCTCCACTGACGAACATAGATAAGCACTGTATAGTATTTCTTGTTTTAGTGCACATGGGAAGACTTCCTTCGTTCATTGTAATACATTAATTATAGCCTCAAATTGTTAAGTACACTGTATATATTGAGATCATTCCCAAAGGGGAGGGGTTGGTATCCATTCGCAAAGAAATAAATCATTGAACCATTCATCTTTATTTATTATTCTTGGTGAAATCTCACCTTTATTACACAAACATCAATCACTGAGAAATTACATGACCAGAAGACAACAGTGTCAACTATTTATCATAACAATACAAGTTACAGGTTCACATTAAGTAAAAAGAGGCTAGCGCATTTTACTTGCGACCATGCCTTTCTCTTAACATCTTAATTCCTTGGTACCTTCCCAACATCATCACAGTTGCCATTGGATTTGTGCCTGGTGAGTCGAGAAATGTAGACACATCGAGGACTCTCAAACCCTCGACTCCGAAAACCTTGTAATCTCCATCCACAACTGACCCAACTAAGCATCCACCATGATAATGGCCAATGGTCGATACATTTTTCTTACAGTATTCTCTCAATTCCTCTTCGGTGGAATCCCCTCCATCGACAAATCCACTCTGTTTCCTCCCTAGGAACTTCGCAATCGATTTGGTTCTTGCTGTACTTTCGATGAGATGAGCCATTTGAACACACTCATCCAAGTCACTCTCCTTTTCAAAGTAGTTGAACTTCACTGAGGGGTTTTGCCTAGGATCAGTGCTATTTAGCCTTAGTTCCCCTCGCGACAATGGGTCCGCTACTTTAGCTGAAATGCTTTTGATGGTCGTATTGAGGCTCATGGGGACGGTTAGTGATCCGATGATAAATCGAAAATCATTTGCTATTCCTATAATTTGATTACCAGCTGGTGGTTGTTTCTGAAGAGCCTCAGAAATGTTCAAGGCAAAGGCCAAGCTTGGATTGTCTTGTATGCCTTTGCCCACCTCGGTTGTGTTGATGAGAGGTGAGATGTTTAACTGCTTGAGATGGTCATGGGGTCCAATGCCACTCAACATGAGGATTTGAGGACTGCCTAGAGCCCCTGCGGATAGTATTACATCACCCCAAGGACCTCCTTTCTTTGGCTGGTTGAGGTAAACCTCATAGACATCACTATTGTTGTTGTAGCTATTGAAGAATCTTATGCCCCGAGCTCTAGGCCCTCTCCCATCACCTACAAGTATTATAGTATCAAATTAGTTTTGATTTGATACTTGTTAAAATCATTCTTAGAAGTGTGATTCTTTAGTGTACCATGGAATTGAAACGAACCCATCCTATTTACATCTTTTGATAGGCCCGTGTGAATCAGTAAAGACCCCCTTGCATACTAAATACCATAAATAGCTTGACTTTTCCTAAAAAGCCCTGCTACTTGTCCCGGGACTCTTGTCCCGGGACTGGCCCGACTCCACATGGGAGGGCAATTTGGTCATTTGGAAAAAATGACCAAATTGCCCTCCGATGTGGAGTCGGGCCAGTCCCGGGACAAGAGTCCCGGGACAAGTAGACTTTTTTTTTCCTAAAACTATGAAGTGTTAACATATGATCAAGCCAACCACCTTTATATATATACTAGTCATTGCCCGTGCCTAAAGGCACAGCGCACCACGCTCTGAGCACAACTAAATATAATTTCTCTTCTTTTAACCACCTAACAACTAACACCGCGCATAATTTAACAAATTTAACTCAAATTTTCTATGTGGCCCATTGGATCAATCAGCTTCAAATCAAGCCCAGCCGGATTTTATTTTTTTAGGTAAAACAGCCCAGCCAATTGGACCCTTGTTTAACCACCATTGAATACCAGAAGTGGCCCACTACTATAAGCATTATAGTTTAATTGCATGCAATCCACGTTTGCATCTGCTACCAAAACAATCCAAGTTAGCCTAGATTCCACAATCCGTGAAAAACAGTATATATATGTGAAGGGGCAAACTGGTAAGTTGTGGGCCCAAATTCCACACCATTCAATCACTCAATTGCAATCATAGCCGTGTATTTAATCATATCTTTACTTACAAGGAAGTTTTGAAAAGATAATGGCACGTTTCGTAATTTCACAGAAAACCAAGGACACTCCCATATCCTCTGGGAAAAGATAATGGCAGGTTTCGTAATTTCACATAAAATCAATGGCACTCCCGTATCCTCTTGTCCTTAGTAAAAAGTTACTGCCCCTTTGTTTTCAAATAATTACAAAATTACCAAGCTCTTGAATCCCTTCTAAGCCCTTGGATTTATGTACATAAATCCAAGGGCTCAAAATGTCCTAGGATTCAAATACTGCTCTCCCATATTATATAGATTATCATATATTACCACATAGTAAATAAAATAATCAACCTGTTTTGCATAAAAACCAGAAAAGTAAAATGGCTCAAAAGGAAGACATGATATACCCTGATTATTCCTTGGCCCCTTGTCTTTCAATAATCAGTGTAACTATTTCAATTTTAGAGATCTTTGATTTAGTGCCACTTTATTCTTCTTAACACCGTAAGCCTCCCATTTCACTTGGGCCTAATTATTGCTAGGAACCATACGAGGACCCGACGAAATACTTAGTCATATATGTGGTTCCTAGTTCATCTAAGGGTTAGGGAACATCACATCATTCTTCCTAAATTAGAGAAGGGTTCACCTCTTTGGTCGTCATGCAACCGGATATTTCATGTGTCAGAGGTTCTTGAAAATGTGCCAGTGGTTGAAAGTGATATAGTGGCTCATGTAGGGTTTGAGGCTGATTTGTGAGTGTGATCAATCAGCTTGACTTAAAGAATGCAAATGGGTCTGATCCCTGGCAGAACCATATATGTTGGATCTGGACCCGAATTTGGTTTAGGATGAATAGATGATCCCTGTATTTTGTACATGGGCACGTCACAATTAGATCTTTCAATCCCCCTTTAGCCCCATTCCCTAGTGGACTCCACAGTAGGAATTGTGTGTATGTATAGGGTTTTTCACCTTCTCAACCTTGGGTACCTTGTTGTGCGGCCCACCTAGGGCCCGACCAACTAATGAGACATAGGGGATAGAAGGATATGGATAGGCCCCACCTCTGTATAAAATTTGAGGCCCATCAAAATATTGGAAACCCTTCTTCCATCGCAGACAATTTGGACTTTTTTATGCAAAAAATCAAGGTGACAGTTGATCCAATCATCCAACCCATTCGGATCAGTGCAAACCCATAGGATCAACACATGCTCTGAGGTTTGAATTGTAAGTATTTTTTGAATAGTGAGTAATTTTTTGTTTGTGATGAAGAATTTAGTTACCTGCATGTTGGAAGATAACATTTTGAACTGTTGCATTCAGAAGAACAGTGAGTCTCTCGAAGTTCCCTAATGTCAACAAATCAGCAGAGGTATGTCTCTTTCTATCTCCATCAAATATCCTGCCACCTATCTTTGTTCCCTCCACATGCTCCAAGGTAAAACCATTGAAGGGTGTAACTCCTGCCTCAACAAAGGCCTCTTTCACAACAGATTGCCATGGGGTCAACTCATAGGGCCTGAAGACAACCTTAGACTCCACCCATTCATAAGCATCCTTAACCAATTCTCCATCCCAACCAGCTCTCTCTATGAAGTCCTCACTAGCCCTGCTGTAGAATCCACCATTGATTGCAGTTGTTCCACCCAACACTCTTCCTCTATAATTTGCCACTCCATCCTCAGACACAATTGTCTGTACGAATGATGAGGATTCATTGGTTATCAAGCTGTAAAGGCTCAAAGAGGACTCATCTTCGATCAGGTGGTTGCCGTATGGAGAACCTCCGCGTTCGACTAAGAGCACTGAGTAACTTTTGGAGAGGGTGGCTGCAAGGGGGCAGCCGCATGCCCCGCCTCCGACAACGATGTAATCGAACGATTTACCGGCGACTTCATTGACATCTGCAGTCATGAAGGGGCCAATGTTTGCTGCATTGATGTGGATAAAGCAACATATAGAGAGAGAAACAAATAGTATAAAGTACAGCATTCTGTATGGGGATGGGGGCATGGTTTAACGAAAGAACAGGTTTTTTTTTTTTGTTGTTGTAATGGTTGCACTTCTCATTGAGATAGCCTTTCATTGATGCGTATGTATTTATAGCCCCTCAATGAGCAAAGAGGTGAAGGTCAAGTTTCTAGTTTTACTTCGACACGCAAAAGAAAGGATAGGAATGCAAGGAGTTTCAATAAACAGCTGGGACGCCGTTCCTGAACAGTTACATGATAAAATTAAATGGAGACCACGTGGTGATTGTGACCATAGTCTTTGAAAATCATAATGTAGAATTGACTTAAGATCGTTGGCTCTACAAGAAAATATGGGTTCTAAGATGAATAGGAAAATTTGGAGGGTTGTCAAAGTGGGAAACGTGTCAGTTGGGGGCTGGCCAGCAGGGAGGGGGAGTCTGGGTTGAGGTGTGGAAACCTACTTGGAGCCAACCTTTAATCAATTTAGTCCTTTCACATACCTCAGCCTCCTTGATTTGGCACAAGCACATGTTTTACACTGAGTTGAATGAAAAGGCCTACCTTAAAATTTGCTTGAGCTGGGTCAAAAGTGCCTGCTTCCGAATAGAAAGGAGGAATTGATGAATGTCATATATGCATGACATCCTCAAGAAGTTAATTTTTAGCAAAAGAACAGAAGTCAATGAGTATCTCGAAGGCACACGTATGACAACCTTAACGAGTTAACTTTTACCAAAAAACAGATAAAAGTCAAATGACTAAATGGAATTCAGATGGATCCAGCAACAACTCATCATATACACACAAGGGCCTTCCGTTTGTAGAATATGTGAGAATTTCTATTAGGAGATACATGAATTCTCCAAGTTGTCCTCCAAACCATTTTGGAAGATGGAATTTGAAAAATATGCAAGGGCACATTTTGTAATGGGTAAGGAATCTATACGACTTTGTAGGTTTGAGGTTTCCTCACAAGAGGGACTCCTCACTGAGGATTTGTATAGCTGAGGAATTTATATAGGCATCGGTGCATATAGATACATATAGTTGAGAAAAATTGAAATCAAGGAATAGACTTGAAAAATTGAGGATTTTCAAATACTATACGGGAAGTGGAACTTGAAAAATTCTCGAAACTATAACCCAAATCCCCATGGATTTTCAATTGCTAAATGTGGGTTTTCCATACCTTTGTGGAAAAACATGGGGAAAATCGTTTAGGATTTGTTTGCAATATGTGACCTAAAAGTCAAAAGTAACAATCCAAAAGGCTGGATTTCTCAAACCTAGTGATTTATTCATGTAGTTATAAAATTAAACCATGTTTCTATAGTATTTGAGAAATCCACGGTGACTTATGTTCAAGATGAACTCTAGGGCTTTCTAATTCCTTCGATACAATGTACAATCTGATGGCTGAGATTTGTGAGGTTGACCATTGCCCACTATTAAGAATAGATAATAAAAGCAGGATAAGTTGCACCTGTCCAACTTGGTTAAACCAAATCCGGGCCTTTCATACTACAAATTAGGAATAAAAGCTAATTTATGGCCAAATAAGTGAAATTGGGCAAAGACCATTCAAAACTCTGGTCAGTTTGCTGAATAAATCATTTTTCATGTGAATCATTTTATATTTTCTTAATCACTAAATATGTTTTTGGAAAATGTTTTCTCATAGTAACTTTTTCATAAATACATATATCGCTCTATATGCCTATATATATATATATATATATATATATAGAGAGAGAGAGAGAGAGAGAGAGAGAGAGAGAGAGAGAGGAGCTTTATACATCGCTTGAGCATTTTTTAGGAGAAATCGCCCATCCTTTTTGTGCCTACTGGGAATGTATGATGATCATGGAAGTCCATTGAATGGAAAGATCCATATGAGGCTTACCTATATGCGAAAACTTGAGCCCATAATATCATCGTAACCTTTTGATCCATGACCCTAAGATTTAATGGTTTTGAGGCATCATTTTATCATGATTTCAATCAAACTGTAAGGAAAAGTTGGATGGGCATCAAACTTGGACTTGCGACTATTCATGGGTGGGTTGTGTGTGTGAATAGATCAAATTGATTCAACATGGGCCCCATCACCAAAAAAAAGAGAGGCGAAAGAACAGGCGTTTTAAAGTGGGGCATTTTTTAGAATTTTCCATATATATAAGGGAAATTCTCCTATGAGAGTAAGTCTCAGACTATTGTGGGGGGGGGGGGGGGGGGGGGGGCGGTGGACCTCACATTTATGCTGATGACAATGGTTATGGATCCAATGGGCCCCATACTCTCATATTAATATGATAGTTTCTCTCATATGAGCATTTTCTCTCTCTCTCTCTCTCTCTATATATATATATATATATATACTAGTCATTGCCCGTGCCTGAAGGCACAGCGCACCACGCTCTGAGCACAACTAAATCTAATTACTCTTTTTTTTACCACCTAACAACTAACACCGCCCATAATTTAACAAATTTAACTTAAATTTTCTATGTGGCCCATTGGATCAATCAGCTTCAAATCAATCCCAGCCAGATTTTATTTTTTTAGGTAAAACAGCCCAACCAATTGGACCCTTGTTTAACCACCATTGAATACCAGAAGTGGCCCACTACTATAAGCAGTCTAGTTTAATTGCATGCAAGCCACGTTTGCATCTGCTACCAAAACAATCCAAGTTAGCCCAGATTCCACAATCCGTGAAAAACAGCATATATGTAAAGGGGCAAACTGGTAAGTTGTGGGCCCAAATTCCACACCGTTCAATCACTCAATTGCAATCATAGCCGTGTACTTAATCATATCTTTACTTGCAAGGAAGTTTTGAAAAGATAATGGCACGTTTCGTAATTTCACAGAAAATCAATGACACTCCCATATCCTATGGGAAAAGATAATGGCAGGTTTCGTAATTTCACAGAAAATCAATGGCACTCCTGTATCCTCTTGTCCTTAGTAAAAAGTTACTGCCCCTTTGTTTTCAAATAATTACAAAATTACCAAGCTCTTGAATCCCTTCTCAGCCCTAGGATTTATGTATAAAAATATGTACATAAATCCAAGGGTCCAAAATGTCCAGGGATTCAAATACTGCTCTCCCTTATTATATATATATGGGAAGTGCTCATATGAGAGACACTCTTACCAACTTGGTAAGAGATGGGTGGAGGCCCTGACATTTAAGTTGGGGTCCTTGCATTTAAGTTGGTGAGAGTGGATATGGAAGTGAAGGCCCCCACCCATCTCTCATAAAGTTGGTGAGAGTGTCTCTCATAGGAGCACTTCCCTATATATATATATAAGCATTTTCTATATATATATATATATATATATATATATATATATTTAGGGAGATGCTCCTATGAGAGCATCTTTTACCTTATTATGAGAGATAGGGTGGGGGCCTCATATCCATATAAAATGCCAAAACTTAAATGTGGAGGCCTTATATATATATATATATATATATATGGGATCTTCAAGTGCATCTATCCCTCACCATTTTTGGTGAGGGACACCCCTTTTGGGGAGGTTTCAAGTACAAAAGGGAGGTTGAAGTAAAAGAAGAAGAGGAGAGAGGGGGAGAGAAGAAAAGGGAGAAGAAGAAGAAAGCAGAAACAGAGGTACGTCTCCTTCGATCCTTCCTCCTCATTTTTCCCCCAACTATAACATCAATTTGTCCCCCTCTCCTTTCTTTGTTTTTTTTTTTTGTTTTTTTAAATGGTAAAAATCGTTACGATGAACATTATTTACTGATATTATTGTGATATTATACCGTGACGGTATCGAATCCGATACATAGTAAAATACCGTCTTGGTCACGTATCGGTATCGGCCGATTTTTTAAATCATGGGAGTGAAAGATGTATCTCACTCTAATAAATCTAGGGCATATATCGGATTGATCACATATAAGGCAAGCCACCGATAATCAATTAATGAAACTCTATTAATTGGTTACTTATGACCATTTAATGGGCCACAATAATTAACTACAGTATAGAGGGATGCTTAAAAATCCATGGATGGGTTACTTGTGATTGTTTGCCATTAGCCAATGCCATAAAAAAGGCAAACGGGCAAGAATCCATGCTGCTTAGAATAAATGCCCTCTTCTTAAGTGGACTTCCCGAAATTTCACTATAATTGGAGTTGGTCCCAACATAAAATTGAATACATCATATTTTTAGATGTAAATACAGTGGAACAGACTCATATATATTTGAATTCAAAGGATAACCAATAAGTCAAAACCCAATTAGTTCCAAAGAAAGGATTAGCTCAAAGTGTCGTGGGAGAGAAACCGCTCTTTTGGAGAGAAAACTCTACTTTAAATATGGAGAAAGATTTACTTACTTTTTTTTTTTTAAGCAAGCAAAGGAAAAAGTAGCCTCGAACATTTTTTTAAATTCTCTTCAGTTGTGAAGAAACAAGAAAATGGGGTGGGGCAAATTTGAAAGAAACCAAAATGCCCGCAAACTTTTGCTCATATATTCTCAGGAAACAAATAAATTGAGGAGGGGCGGCAATTGCCCCTTCTCGAACCCCCCTCCCTCCGCCACTGCCACATATATATATATATATATATATACTAAATCAATAAGGATCCTTTGGATAGTGCCACGTCAGCACTCTCAATTTTTTTTAATTTTTCATTCTAAAAAATTGACACATTGAATTACAAAAACATGACACATGGAAACATTATGAAGACAAACTCCATCGTCCAACTTGCTCTTAATTACATTTGATTTGAATCAGGACATGATTCCTAAATTCTCTCAGAAAAAACTCTTTTTTGAATAAATGGATGATTCCTAAAATAAAATAAATATTCCTCTCATATTTCAAATCATTATTAATCTTAATTTCACTTCCTATTTTGAATGGACCGACCCTTATACCGCTCAAAGACCTTCGAGAGAGATAGTAGGCTAAACTAAAATCATGCCAAAGATTACTATTTAGAAATTCTGCATGTAAATCTAATTTCAGAACATTGGTCCAACCAAATTCCTAAAATCTCTCTACTCTTATCTTAAATTATATATATACTTTTAATCTCCTCATATTCTCCTTCGTAAGCTCCTCCTCATCTCCTCTCCCACCTAAGGCTGCACAAAAATCCCAGTATCACTGTAAAACCGAACCAAACTGACCGAACCAGGTGGTTCGGATTGGTTTTATGCAGATTGGTTCGGTCAACGGTTTGAAAATCATTGAAAATGCCTTACATCGGTCGGTTATCGGTTTGAACCCACGGTTAATTGCCTAAACCGAACCAACCGTGTGTCTTAACTTGAGTATTGAGTTTTGATTATTTTAGCCTTAGGGGAAGCGCTTGTATAGTCTACTTGCATGTTACATGTTTGATGAAAGTTCTACAAGAAGTGTGCATTATTGGATTTTTAGATGTCGCTACCGAGGGGTTTGGTTTGACCTAAGAGAAAGTGAACTATGAAGAGTATCATCTCAATTATTTCAAAATTGGGGCTACATTCCACTCGAACCTATGTTGTTAGGAAAAAAAAAACTAGTTCCTTTTGTGTTGAATTCATTGGGTTGGATGAAGCAATATAGTCTAGTCCTGGTTTTATGCAAAGAAATAGATACGTGGCTGACTATTTTGTTGGTGTATTTTACTAGAAGATTTGAACTGCTTCAGCTCATTGGCCTGAAAAGTTGGCCGAACTTGGTCTTGGCCATTCAATCACACAACCGGATGATGGATGGAAAGAGTTCATCCATCATTTGATATTTACTCTTTTGGTTGAAACGAATTATGAAATATATTTTAGTGTTCATTACAGCTTCTCATCCTTCCATTTGATGGACCAAGTTTGAATTGAATTTTTATGTGAAAAAATAATAAATTAAAATAAAAACAAAAACACCGTAACCGAACTGAACCGAATCGGTTTGATTCGGTTCGGTTCGGTTATTTAGCACATGAGTGGTTTGGTTTGGTTTGGGAAAACAGAAAACCGATGGGTTCGGTGTGGTTGATGGTTTTCCCTCTAAATCTATCCAAACCGCCCATGTACACCCCTACTACCATCGACTGGCAATGCCACATTATTGTCATATCCCGTCGATCCACCTTTGATATCTCTTTGCCCCACCTCAATGTTGAGGAGTTTCTGTGATAGTTTTCCTATAAGACATAGGAGAAGAATTGCACCAAGACGTATCAGAAGTATTGAACTGATCTTGTCCCACACTAGATCGGTATTGACTCCTTTTTAATGGGTTTGTTTTAGTTGTGCGCAAGAGTTTCTGTGAGCTTCAGTAGTTTTCTTACTCATGTGGCTACTATATCTCCTTCCTTTTATTGTATTGTGAGTTTCTTCGAAAAAAAATAAATTTATTTTAGTTTTTTCCAAAAGATTTGTTTCAAACTCAGGTAAATTTATTTGAACTTTCAGCAAAACTCAAACAAATTTATCTTAGTTTGGAACAAATTTATCTATTTTTGAAACAAACTCAGATAAATTTATCTGAGTTTTGCCCAGTCCCACGTGCAGATTTTCGAGATGAATATTTCTCCTTCTTAGATAAATTTATCTGAGTTTTGCCCAGCCCCACGTGCAGATGATTTCTCCTTCTTTGAATCAGTTTTCCCCCTTTTCTTTTCGTATTTGGCGTAATTCTTGATTTTTACATTCAAATCATCTTCACGAAATTGACAATTTTTTCCCCTTTTTTCTCTTCAAATGAAACTTTAAACGAAATCAAATTTTCTTACTGCATAGAGTGTATTAAGAGCAACATTATGGACATTTTAACTGTTTAAAACTTGAAAATGAACCTTTTCCTCTACAAAAAAAAAAAAAAAAAAAAAAACGTGGATCATTTGTAAAGCCAAAGTTGAGGACCTACAACCAAACGTCCCTTGATTTTACTTAGAAAAAAGATATTCAATAACTGAGTCAATGCCTTAGTTATTCAATCAATCAATCAATGGTGGGTCCAGGTTGTTCAACCTCCCCTAAATTTCTCCCCGTAAGTTTTTGGATTACTTTGATAAGGGTAAGAACTAATGTTATTTTAAAAATCAAAAGCTTTCCAGATTCAGATGTTTCCTATAACATTACCAAAAAATGGTCTCTTTAAAATCCAATTACATGACCATTTTTGCAAATTTACTTCAATCAATCAATTCCAACTAATCTCCTATGTTCACTTGAATGCAGCAAGACAAGGTAAGATCATCTGTGAAGCCCATTTCTACCTTATGACGATTTCTCTTTCGACTTTTTGAATTGAATTGAATCCTCTTAGTTTCCACATTAAATCCATAATGGCCCACCATCTGATTGAAAATAATCCCCTATCATACAATCAGGTCCAAAGAACACCACAATTATATGTGCCCAACTGCTGAATGTATCTATATCAAGACTTTTGGCCACTTGAATGCAACAAGCCAAGGCAATGTCATCTGTCAGCCCCGTTTCTCCTATCACGATTTCTTTTTCAACTTTATGAATTGAATTGAATTCCCTTAGTTCCCACATTAAATCCATAATGGCCCACCACCTTATTGATTATATATCTCATAATTTGCTGCATAATTGAAATGGGCCCTTAGTTCCCTTAGTGCTTGGGCTTTTGGAAATGGTAAGGACATAAATTAGGGGTGTAAAAGAAAACCGAAAAACCGTCTAACCGAACCGAACCGAACCGCGGTTAATAACCGTATTTCACGGTTCGGTTACGGTTACGGTTAATGAAATCCAAAAACCGCATGGGGTTCGGTTCGGTTACGGTTTTCCATAATAATTCACGGTTATTAACCGAACCGAACCGTATGATACGGTTTGGTTAACCGCATGCGGTTAACCGTACCATTTACAAATAAAAAAAAAACCATAAACGTACGGTTAACCGTATAATAAAGATTTCTAATCAATGGGGTTTTTATTCAAATGCTCATTATGTGTCATTTTACTTTCAATCATTCACATTTATCCCCTTATGTTTCCACGGTTATTAACCGTAACCGAACCGTTTAATACGGTTAACCGCGGTTACGGTTTCCACGGTTTTTATATATACGGTTACGGTTACGGTTTTTAAAGGCAGAAAACCGCGGTTACGGTTCGGTTAACGGTTTTCCCAAATTAACCGGTTAACCGAACCGTTACACCCCTAACATAAATATATGGCATGATACTTGGTGTGGAGACAAGCCCCTCTCTGCTGTCTTCCCCAATTTGCATTTTCCTATGGATCAACGGCTAGCATCCTTCTTCCACTCAGGCTCTTGGCATATCCCTTCATCTTTGGCAACAGCACTCAAAGACCTGCTCAGCTCTGCCACATCCCTTCTCTCTCCCACTCCATCTGTTAGAGATCATCTCTTCTGGAAGGAAGCTCCTAATGGTCAAATCTCTCTGCATGGTGTTTGGAATACAATCAAAAGAAGAGGCAACATCCAACAGTGGCCACCCCTGATTTGGAATGGTATCTCCCTCTCCAGAGTTAGATGCCTTCGGATGGCGTCTGATGCTAAATCGAACCCCCACTGAATCTCGTTTGCAGCACGTTGGTTTCTCCTTAGCTTCCAAATGCAGCCTCTGCTTCAATGGTGAAGACTCTGTCAGTCACATCTTCTTCTCCTGCTTTATAGCTCATTCACTCTGGAATTGGCTGCTTCACTCTGCCTGTGCCCAGCAACCCCCCTCCTACTCTGCCTCTTCAATTTGGAACTCCCTATTTAGTGGAAATGACACAGCTAGTAAGAAATTCATGTCATCGAATTTTCTGTCTGTTTTATATGCTCTCTGGAAGGCCAGGAACGCTGCATTTTTTGAAAATCATCACCTTAGCCTCAATCAGATCTCAGCTCAAGTGCTTAATGATCTCTGCTTCTCTCTAAGGAAGATATCCAAACCTTTTCGTAGCCAGCAGCTTAGCTCCCTCTTCATTTTTTTGAGAATTCCTTTGAATCCCCCCATCTCTGACTGCTAGATTTTGTTCCGGCCCAGTTTTTGGTGGCCTCTTCTGTTTTTTCCAATGCCTACTTCAGTGCGAGCTGTGCTGTGGCTATGCCTTCCTTCAGCTAGTTTAGCAGCTCTTTGCTATTTAGTACCTTGTTCTGTCTTCTGCTGGAGTCCTCTTTGTGCTGGTGCCGATGGTCTGTGCAACTAATTGCTGTTTGCAGTGCCAGAAGGTGTAGTGGAGCTCTCTTCTCTTCCCTGTCGGCTGGCTCTCTGTTTTGCTACAGTGCTCGGGTAGTGCCTTGTTTTGATGGGCTGTCTTCCTGCTCAGAGAGCTTTTCCAGTCTTCTGCAGTATTGTAGTCTAGTGCTTTGTCATCCTGCTATTGGTTTAGAAGCTCTTTGCAGTGTTGTCCCTTGTTTGTCTTCTGTTGATGCCCCCTTAGTGCTGGTGCTGCTGATTTGTGCAGTATTTGCTGCTTGCAGTGCTAGAGTTGGGAGTAGATGTCCATTAAAGAAAGTCTGCAATAGCATTATTCTTCCAATCCATCTATGTCCTTTGGTTCATCAGTTTGAAGCAAAGCTCTGAAGCAAGCATCCTTCTTTGATGATTACTCAATTGGTTTTTGGTCAGTTTGGGGGTTTTTGTTCAGCTCAGTTTCAGGCAAGAGAAGTCCTTCTCACCCATTTTGAAGTCTTTTGAGCAGCCCAACTATCTCTCCTTCTGGGTTCCCATCTGCTCTGCCCCTTCTTATTGCTGGTTAGAGCTCTTCACCGCCTTTGTTTTTTTGGTTTTGCCCTCTTGTTCAGGGGGTGGCTTTCTTGTTGTTTTTTTTGGGGTGTATTCTTTTTTCTCCTTGTCATGAGGCCTTTGGCCTTCTCCCTTTTAATACAAACTTACCAATTAGAAAAAAAAAAAAAAAAAAAGAAATGGGCCCACTATGTGATTGATAATAATCCCCTATCATACAATCAGGGCCAAATAACTCCACAATCATATGTTGTTGGATAAATTTTGATAAGGGTAAGAACTGATGTTATTTTAAAATTCAAAGTCTTTCCAGATTTAAATATTCCCAAACATTACATAAATTTGTCATTAATTCCTGCAAGCCTAACTTTATCCCCCTCTAAAAGATTTGCATCAATGTTGCCTCTTTCTTTCTATATGCTTTCATGATAATGTCTTTCTAATGTAAGTGCCTTTTGTTTAAATGTACCCCATATCAAACGTCATCAGGTATGTAGTTGGTATTGATAGAAACGACTAGAAACTAGAATCTCTAGATATTGTGTACAGATTACTACGGAAATAACTTTGGAAAAACATACCTCCGAGATCTCTCTGATTTGATCTCGATCTTAAAGTAACCCGAGAAACTTAAGATCTTCTACTGTATTCCTATATGCTCGAACTAGCACGAAGGAGTGGGCCTCTTCTGCGAATTCTCTTTGCTCTCCAAAAACCGAGATTTCTCTTTTCTTATTCTTGTATATTAACCTAGAGAGCAGTAACGCATATTTATAGGCTACAATAGAGACCTTAAGAAGGAAATAAGGATAGGCTCCTTATGGAAATAGGAAACCCTAATTCGACCCAAATTAGAATCCTAGTTCCATAAATTACAATTCAGTCCACTAAAGAATTGTAATTGCACTCCAGTCCTTATTCTCAAAATTATATTTCGAGATTCTTGTTATTAAATACTTATTAATCTCCCCACATCAAGATTTCATATATCAATCGATTAAATAATTACTGACATCTGTATTTAACCGATATCTTTATAATTCCTTGAGATCTTACACTTAACTTATTTGATATGTCGGACACAAAGTCCACCTACAAGGTTTGATATAATCAAAATTTATAAGCTTCATCAAGGGGATATATATATCATCAATCCCTATTACGGGACGTGGATTCCGTCAATAAACTAATATACACCATAGACGCAGTATAGTCATCCAATTAATTTACTGAGATTGTTGACCAACAAAAGATCTCACTCATTTGTAAATTAAAATGTCAAACACTGAATGTATGTGTCTATTATTTATACTAGGATTAAGAGTACAAGCACTCATAATAACCATTTGGATGTTCATCATCTGATATAGTGAGTATAAAGACAATAAACCAAAAACTGATAATGTTTAATACACACAAAGTGTACTAGCATAATAAAATTCTAGGCCCATCAGATCATCTTAACCCCTTGAGTCACCATGTTACACCCTGACCCGAACTAATCGTGATTAAGGCTAATTAATTAAGATTAATGCCAAATAAGCACGAATAATTGAGTTAATGAAGATTAATAATCAAAGAGAGACAAATTACTCTCAAATGATGCATTAAGCATAATGGCATGGACTTGAGTGGTATTGAGTGGATTAAAGTAAGTTTAGAGTCAAATAAGCAAGGCCAAGGACTTTTTCGTAAATACGAGTTTACGCGTATTTCGTCGAATACGGAAATTCTTGATACCAACGCGTGTATCTCGAATGGTACGTTAACTTTCATAGTAGGCGTGTTTTCATTTGACCTCAAATGGACCAAGTGGAGTTCCATTTGACTTAAAATGTGATAATGGTTAAGAGAAGGGGGCTTTTGTGTAAAAGGGCCCTTATATTAGAATGGAATGAATGAATGAATGATTCATTCGTTCATTCCACCTCCATCGAGCTCCAGCCAGTCCTTCTCTCCTTCTCCTTTCATTTTCTCTCCATTGGGTGTGAAGATTTGGAGCTTTGTCAAGTGATTGGAGTGGAGTGGGCTACTCCATCCATCTTCATCTTCTTCCTTGAGCCTTCTTTCCCATTGTTCAAGAGTAAAGCTTGGAGAAGACCTCAAGGTTTCCTCCCATTGAACTACAAGTAAGTGCTTGGGACTTTTTAATGAGTTTCCAAGTTGTAATGGGTGCTTAGGAGAGGTTTGTAGCACAAATAGCTTAAGGATTTGTATATTTGCATGTTTTATGGATTTAGGTTTGAGATTTGGGGATTTAGAGCTCAAGCCAAGCTATTAAAGAGGGCTTTGAGTGCATTGACTGCAAGAGGCAAGTATAAACACTCTCTTGTGATTATTGTTAACCATTGTAGAGTTTTATAGAATCTCTATGGATTGAATGTATAGATTAATGGATGTTAGAGGTATTATTAGTGAATGGATATTGTATGAGAAGAGAACTTGAAGTTCCAATGGTCATTCTCAAGAGAATGCATTGTCTTGGACTTTTATAAGTTGTTGAAAAGGACTGGAGTTTAGGGAACTCAGTCTTCAGAAGTTGTTTCAGAACTTCTGAAGCTCAAAATAGGATTCTGGGTGGGTTCCGGCTAGCCGCGAGGCTAACCGTAAAGCTAACCGCCGGAATCCATAAATGGGCGAGCTTCTGGAAAGCTAACCGCCAAAATTTCGGTTAGCCGAAATTGAATTTTCGGCTAGCCGCAGGGTGACCGTAGAGTGACCGTAAGGTGACCGTAGGGTGACCGTAAGGTGACCGAAAATTGAGACAGAAAATGTCAGCTTCTGGAAAGCTGACCGCGAGCTAACCGTCGAAATTCCGGCTAGCCGCCAGTCGAAATTCGGCTAGCCGCCAAGTAGGTTCCGGCTAGCCGCCAACTGAGTTGCGGCTAACCGCCGTGTAACCGCCGAGCTGACCGACTTTGGCCAACACATTAATTGTGAGTAAAAATTTGGCTAATCGATCGGACCTAACGGTCCGATCGATTAAGGGACTCAGTTTGAGTCCAGTGGATTTTGGATTTTTGCATAAGTTTGGAGCACTCCTTGTGAGTATAAATGCTCCCTGATTAGTTCGACGACTAATCACGAAGTAAATTGAAACTATTGAGAATTAAGGATAGTGAAGGGAGAATTTCACAATTAATAAATTGGGGTCTAGACTTCCATAGACGTTAACTACGGGGACTATAATGCACACACCAAATATAAATGTGATGCTCATCATGAATAACACGTGCACTTAGTACCGTTGGTTATATCTATATGGTTGTTTAGATTTAAGATAGAATTAAATGGAATCATGGTTGTCTAGTGATTCCTTATTGTAACATTGTGCCCTAATCTAATGAGATTGGTAGCACTATTATTCCATTCCCTTGTTATTATGGGAATCTTGGAGCTGAATTGAATCCAGAGATGGATTGCTCACTGAAAAGTATTGACCCTTGAGTCTGGCACTACATAGCTATTGTTTTAGAACTTTAATGAGTTCAATGAATGAATAAATGAGACATATGTCTAATCCTACTGCAGTAGATGGATTTGGGGGCGTTCCGGAGCTCCGTGGTGATGCTAGTTGTCCCTGGCCCGGACACTAGTAAGTCCCACTAAATTCCGATCGTATCTATGGGTATTGATCGATGCCTTCCGTTTGGAAGATGAATCCTTCCTTTGAGGGAAGATGGTACTAATGAATCCTTCCTTTGAGGGGAGATGGTAAATGTAATGAAACGAATGCTATGGTAGTGGCCACCCTATACATGTCCATATGATTGACTTTCGTGTCGATTTATTGTTATTGTAGGAACTTTCTAGACTCATCTAGGATTGGAACTGTTATTGATATATTGAATGAGTCTAACTCATGAACTAACATGCTATTGCAAGAATTGTTTATACATTGTTGAACCGTCGTGTTCACTAGTGTTATTGATGGCATTACAGGCCCGTTTGCCATTGCCGGTGCGGCAGCACCCCAGGCGGGAGCGGAGGAGACTGCTCAGGTTCCTCCAGGAGGACTGAACGAATGGAATGGCCGGGATACCGTTTGACATGGGTATCCGAGAGCGAAACAGAGATCGGAATATTTTGAGTGAATATTTTGAGAAACATTTGAGAGATTATTCTTTTGTATAATCATTTTGGGTTGTAATTAATGGTCATTGATGTAATTAATGGTCGTTGCACAATATTTTTGGACATGCACTAATTGTGGGTAAATGATGGATAGTACACATGTATAAGGAACATTATTTTGTATACATGTACATCTTAATTGCTATTGTCAAATGAAATCGTTTCCGCAGGTTTGTGTAATTAACAGGTTTATTGAGATGGTTATCCTTTGTGGATTTCGTTTTAACTTCGGTTAATTCGGGATTTACGGGAGTAAGTATGGGATCACGGCTCGGGGTTACCGGATCTCGGGCCCGGGTCGTGACACACCAACAAATTTAACTTTTTTATAATAAAAATCAAAGCGACAGTCGATCCAATCATCCAACCCATAGAATCAACTGACATATTTCTTGGGCGTGGGGTTTGAGGTGGGGGCTGAGGCCCACTGGGATTGTCAACCAGGTGGGCCCCACTGGAAGATGGGATAGGAAGACAAGGATCAACAGCTCATCATCCAAGTGAGATGTGGGTTGCCATCCAAGTGAGCAAGTTCTGCTTCAGTGAGGTACTCATTCAAATGTTGTCTAATTTTTGTAGCACCTCCTGGACCCAGGTAAGATCAATACAACTCCCTCTTACTTTACTAACCACATCAATTGACACTACTCTGAATTATGGATTGAATTTCATAAAATATGTGACCTCAAGAAAACATGAAACTTTAGATCCCTAAATCAATGATTTTGTTTGAAAAGTAGGTAAATTTTTTTAATAGTAAGTATTAATTTTTTTAATACTAAGTACTATTGTTTTTATTTGAATAGCAAGTAATTTTAAGGGATGAAGAACTTAGTTACCTGTATGATGGAAGATAACATTTTGAACTGTTGCATTCAGAAGAACAGTGAGTCTTTTGAAGTTCCCTGACTTCAACAAATCAGCAGAGGTATGTCTCTTTCTATTTCCATCAAATATCCTGCCTCCTATCTTTGTTCCCTCCACATGCTCCAAGGTAAAACCATTGAAGGGTGTAACTCCTGCCTCAACCAAGGCCTCTTTCACAACAGATTGCCATGGGGTCAACTCATAGGGCCTGAAGACAACCTTAGACTCCACCCATTCATAAGCATCCTTAACCAATTCTCCATCCCAACCAGCTCTCTCTATGAAGTCCTCTCCAGCCCTGCTGTAGAAACCACCATTGATTGCGGTTGTTCCACCCAACACTCTTCCTCTAACATTGGCCACTCCTTCCTCAGAAACAAATGGATGTGAGAATGATGTGGGTTCATCGGGTATGATATTATAGAGGCCCAAATAGGTCTCATCTTCGATCAGGTGGTTGCCGTATGGAGAACCTCCGCGTTCGACTAAGAGCACTGAGTAACTTTTGGAGAGGGTGGCTGCAAGGGGGCAGCCGCATGCCCCGCCTCCTACAACGATGTAATCGAAGGATTTACCCGCGACTTCATTGACATCTGCAGTCATGAAGGGGCCGATGTTTGCTGCATTAATGTGGATAAAATGAGCAGAAGCCATAAGAATCAAGGATGGAAATGGGCCTAGCCAAGCTGAGCTTGGCTGAATAAAGCAACACAAACAGACAGAAACAAATAGTAAAAAGTACAACATTCTGTATGGGGGATGGGTGTAACAAAGCACAAACAAAGTTGTTTTGGTTTTCTCTTCTCCTTGAGAGAGCCTTTCATCAATGTATTTGTATTTATAACACCTCAATGAGTAAAATGCAAAAGGTCAAAATTCTAGGTTTGCAACGCCATGCAAAGAAAGGAGTTACAATAATCAACTGTTGGGACGCCATTCTTGAATAGTACATGATAAAAATATGGAGACTGTGATCAACTTTCCTTCATCCATTAAAATATGGAGACTCTTTGTTTTCCTGTTTTGTAACCTTCTAGAAGTTTCAGTTAGTGTTCAAAAAAAAATAAAAAATTGAGACTATGTGATCAACTTGACCATAGTCTTTGAAATTCTGATTGTAGAATTGACTTTAGGCTGTGGAATAAAAATTGGTTCTAAGAATAGGAACCTTGGAGGGGGTGTCCAACTGGGAAGAGTGTCAGATGGGGTTAAGGGAGGGTAAGTCTGGGTTGGGGCTCACAAGGCGGTTCCTAATAATGTAAATTTAAGTATATGTGGAAATATACAGGAATCCTACTTTTTGGAATGCCCATTTTTGAGTTTTCATACTTGGAGCCAACCTTCAAAAAATTTAGTCCATAAAACATTCCTCTGCCTCCTTGTTTTGGCACAAACCAAAGTTTTACACTGCTCCAAATATTATTCACCATTGGCACATTATTCAACTAATTAAAAGTCCCAAAAGTGATCAACTTTTTTCTCTCCTCCAATTTTTTGGGTATCACAGTTGATACTAATATAGCACGATTTTTTCTTCTTTTTTTCTTCCTCGCTTTTAATCTGTTTTCTTTGGCCTTCTTTGGTCCTCTATACCCTTCTTTTAGGGGCTCTTTGAACTCTTTTCCCTGTTTTTCTTTTAATACATTCTCCCTTAAAGCCAAAAAAAAAAAAAAAAAAAAAAAAAAAAGGATTTCATCATAAAAGTAGCATAGTGTGTATTTTAACTTTGATGACTTAATCTAAGAATTAAGTCAATTCATTGCCTTGGTATCTTCTATTTCATTATTGCAACTCAGGTGATTGTTATGCATTTAAGTGGGTTGCTTCGAAATGGGCGATTTTTCAGGAAAAAATGCCAGGGCATTTTGCAGTCAATCCCTTTCAATATTGTATATGCTCGTTGAGTTGCTCAAGATGTGAGCTGAGTTGAATGAAAAGGCATACCTTAAACTTGTAAGACCCCGCCCCGAGTTAATCAAGATTAACTCTAATTAATTGAAGTTAATGCTAATTAATCACGTTTAATGAGGCTAATGATGGCTAATGACTAAGCTCGATGAGATTAGTCTCAAATGATTGAATTAAGCTTAATGAAATGGTAATGAAGGGGATTGAATGGATTGAATGGGATTTTAAACTCAAACTAAGAGAACAAGACCTTTTTCCGTAAATACGGATTTATACGTATTTTGTCGAATATGGAAACTCTTGATACCAACACGTGTATCTCGACGAGTACGTTAACTTTCGTAATAGGCTCGAAGTCTTCCGACGAGTATTGACTCAAGTGAACCTCCATTTGACTTGAATTGAAAATAAGAAAGAGAGAGTGGACTTAGTTGCAAGAAGGCCTTATAAGAGATGAGATGAACTCTTTTGAGTTCATTCTATTTCATCCCATTGTAGAGAAAACCCTAGGCACTTCTCCATTTCTTCTTCCATCCTTCTTCATCAAGAGAGAGTGAGAGATTGAGTGTTTCAAGCAAGTTTGAAGGAGTTCATCTTCTTCATCTCCTTCCTCAACTGTCTTCCTCCATTGGAGTGCTTGGAACTTGAAGAAAAGCTCAAGGATTCCTTTCCTTAGAACTACAAGTAAGTAGATGATCATGTTAGTGAGTTTCCAAGTTATAATGAGTGATTAGATATGGTTTCTAGTCAATTAGCTCATAGGATAGTGTTTCTTGTGTTTTTATGGAAATAGGGTTTGAATTTGGGCATTTCTCATTTGAAAGTCAAGCTATCAAAGGGGTTTCTTGCTAATAGACTTCAAAGGCAAGTATAAATGCTTCTTTATGATTAAACATGCTAGTATCCAAGTTTTCTTTGAGTTATAAAGATGGGATCTCAAACCCTATTGTTAGAAATGGAGATTTATGGATTTGTTTGAGTTCTATGGATTTCATGATGTATTAATGATAGAATAGAAGTGTCATTATGTATTAAATGATGAATGAGGAAAGGATAGGAGACCCTTGAATGTAGTTGCAGGTGGTAGTTGGAAAGGGGAGTGAAAGAGTGAATGTTCGGATTCCAGAAATGGAGTTCTGGACAGTTCGTTCGAGCAAACCAGTTACTGTCTGACGCGAAAAGTGTCCACTTGAGCGAACTTTAGGTGCGCTCATGCGATGAAGGTTCTGTTTGGGTCCGCTCGAGCGAACTTGGATCCGCTCGAACGAACCTGATACTGGCCCAAACATGAAATTGTAAGCGAAATTTTTTCCAATCGATCGGACCTAACGGTCCGATCGATCGGGGGACTCAGTTTGAGTCCAGTGGATTTTGGATTTTGGCGTAAACTTGAAGCACCCCTCGTGAGTATGAATACTCCTTATATTAGTTTTAAGACTAATCGTGGGGTAAATTGAGACCGATAAGAATCATGAATAATAAAGAAGGAATCTCATAGATAATTTATTGTGGACTAAACTTCCATGGGTGATAATTATGGGGACTTGAATGCACACACTAATATTACAAATGTGATGTCCATCAAGAATAACACGTGCATTCGGTGACCAATGGTTATACCGTATTGGTTGTTTAGATTTGAGATAGAGTTAAATAGAAACATGGTTGACTAGTAAGTCCCTCATTGTAACCTTGTGTCCCAATCCAGTGAGATTGGTATCAATATTATTCCCTTCCCTCGTCATGATGGGAATCATTGAATAGAATTAAATCCAGAATTGGATTGCTCCCTGAAAGACATTAATCCTGAAGTCTGGCACTACCTAGCAATTGTACTAGAACTCTAAATGAGTTCAATGAATTAATAAATGAAAGAAATGACTAATCCTACTGCAGTAGATGGTTTTGGGGCATTCCGGAGCTCCGTGGTGATGCTAGTTGTCCCTGGCCCGGACACTAGTAAGTCCCACTAAATTCCGATCGTATCTATGGGTATTGATCGTTGCCTTCCAATTGGAAGATGAATCCTTCCTTTGAGGGAATATGGTAATGATAAATCCTTCCTTTGAGGGAAGATGGTAAATGAAATGAATGAAATGACAATGACTGCTATGGTAGTGACCATCCAAAAACGTGTCCACAAGATTGACTTTTATAGTTGTATATTGTTATTGTAGGAACTTCCTAGACTTATCTAGAATTGGAACTGTTACTAATAGATTGATTAAGTTTGACTTATGGACTAACATGATATTGTGAGAATTGTTTATACATTGTTGAACCGTCGTGTTTACTAGTGTTATTAATGGCATTACAGGCCCGATTGCCCATGCCGGTGCAGCAGCGCCCCCGGCGGGAGCGGAGGAGACCGTTCCGGTTCCTCCAGGAGGTTTGAACGAATGGAACGGACGGGATACCCTTTGATACGGGTATCCGAGTGCGAGAAAGGACATTATATTTTGGGAATTGTTTTGTGAAGTCATTCTTTTTGTATAATCATTTTGGGGATGTAATTAATGGTTATTACACAATATTTTTGGACATACACTATTTGACAAGTAAATGATGGATAAGATACATGTGTAAGAACAATATTTTATATACATGTAAATGGTAATTGATGTTGTCAAGTGAAATTGTTTCCGCAGATTTGTGTAATTGACAGGTTTATTGAGATTGTTATCCCTTGTGGATTTCGTTTTAACTTCGGTTAATTCGGGATTTACCGGAGTAAGTATGGGATCACGGCTCGGGGTTACCGGATCTCGGGCCCGGGTCGTGACAAAACTCGTCTGAACTTGGCTTGATGAACTCACAAGCTAGATTGGGTATTTTATGGAATGAAAGGACTTAAAAGGGAATTGGGTCAAAAGTGGCTGCGGCTAAATGGAAAGGAGGAACCAAAGTCCTCAATACAACCTGAAGGCAATGTTTTGTCCCCACTCTGATTGTTTTTTATTTTCGCTTGTCTTTCAATGAAAACTTCATTTTACCAAAATTAAAAAAGAAGGTTGACTTCTACCAAAAAAAAGATAACAGTCAAATGAGTATCTAGAATTCACTTGGATTCAGCTACAACTCATCATATACACATAAGGGCCCTTTTGTTTGTAGAATATCTGAGAATTTCTACTAGGTGATACATGAATTCGCCAAGCTGTCCTCCAAACCATTTTGGATGATGAAATTGGAAAAGTTATGCAAGGGCACAATTTGTAATAGGTGAGAAATTTCTAAGACTTTGCAGGTTTGAGGTTTTCTCATAACAAGGATTCCTCATTGAGGACTTTTATAGTTGAGAAATTTACATAGACATTGGTGCATATCGATATGTATCGTTGAGAAAAATTGATATGTTGAGGGTTTTCAAATCCGATGGGGGTGGTCGAACCTAAAGTTCCTCAAAACTAACCCAATTCCTCAGGGATTTTCAATTGCCAAATGTGGGGTTTTTCACAACTTCATGGGAAAACAAGGGGAATCCTTTAGGATTTGTTCTCTAAATGTGACTTAAAAGTCAAAAGTGGCAATCCAGAAGGCTGGATCTTTCAAACCTTGTGATTTGTTGAAGTAGTTGTAAGAGTGAATCCTGTTTCTTTATCATTTTAGAAATCCATGGTGACTTATGGTAAAATTGAGCTCTTGGGCTTTCTCATTCCTTCGATACAATGCACAATTTGATGGCTGAGATTTATGAGGTTGAAGGGGCAATCAACAAACTTGCAAGTTTCCCCTCACCATTAAGAATAGAAAATCAGAGCGGGTCTCGGTGCACGAGTCCAACTGGGTAAAGCCAAAACTGGGCCTTTCATACTACAAATTAGGAGTAAAAACTGATTTATAGCCAAATAGGTGAAATTGGGCAAAGACCATTCAAAACCATGGTCAATTCATGAGAATCATTTTAATTTATACTTTCTCAATCAGTAAATATATTTTTTGAATATGTTTTCTCGTAGTACTGTTCCATAAATACATAGATCTCTTCACATGCCTAGATATTTATTTACTTATCTTTAGATATACATTGTAGTTATGGAACCAATGTTTTCATGGAATTCAATACATAGGAAATTGTGAAATAGGCTTCATTAAAGAGGAAACAGGGGAAGGATCTAAAGTGGAGGTGTGAATGAGACCCTGACTTTGCTAGGATTTGAATTGCTAGGGTGATGGCTAGGTTCCCCATTCATCCCCTAAAGGAGAGATTATTTGATGGTTATTTTCTCGTATTCACATTTCTTTCTTCAATTTTAGCCTTTTTTTATAAATACTCATTCTTAAGATTCCTATGAATTCAATTAGATGAAACAAACGGGCCCTATGTAATTCAGTTATCTAGGCTCAATTTATATGCCCAAGAGAGGTAAGTGCTAGCGTAGCAATAGAGTCCTTTAAATAGGCTTAGGAATGTGGTTTCTTTTCTTTTTTTTTTTTCTTTTTTTTTTTGTTTTTTTTTTTTGAGGATTTCACGGGAAAAATCCCTAAATATATTCATATATCCTGAAAGGTCCTCGCAAATTGTGTAGGACCAATGAGGTCCGTCAGGCCTTATTTCCTTTTTTTTTTTTTTTTTTTTCTAACTTTGATGGGAACGACGCTAGCGTCGCTCGTCAATGTCTAGGGTCGCTCATCAGCGCATCTCCTAATGTACAATTTGCTAGTGGGAGAGCTGAAGAAATATACACAATTTGCTATATCGTCACTCCTCAAAACATGATGAGCCATGACTGTTTATATTCTTGGTTCTACCCTTTTGCCACAGTTAAATTTGGGTTATTTAGTGTAATTGTCAATTATGTGGGTAGAGTGTTTTAGTGGGGAAGATATTAAGTGGTCCATTACATGCTAGAAAACATTGAATGAATAAATTATATAATGAAAGTGGGCTGCAGTGCTACGTCTTGTATTGTTGCTTGTCTATGCCATCTATTAATAACTAACACATAATGGAAGATAAATTATTTGCATCCCATTGCATTCTTATATTTTACATATTAAAAGTAGGCTGCATGAGATTATTTATGTGTCACTGTGCTCTAAGTTGCTGTACGCATCGAGGCTTTATCTGGATTCAACGGCTCAATGTTTTGTCCTTACCTACTCCCTCAGGTATCTCATCTGCTTCTTTTTTGCTTCATACTTTGTTGTTGTTCTTCTCCTCAATATTTCTTAGTATCTCTTAACAATTAGGTATCATTGGGCGATTTATTTGAAAAGTATATGACACCGTTTAAAGAAGCTAGTCCCTTGCAAGCTAGCCTGGACTTGAAGAAAGCTGTGATGCGTTTCTAAAGGGATGCTGCAGTTCCTGTTGTGGATGACTGGGGCAGTTGTGTTGGAATTGTGCATCGTGAGGACTGCAATCAGGTGATTATTTCTAAAATTAGTTTAAAGTCTAACCTCACATGTAGTAGAACTACTGAGAGCAAGAAGGAATTTTCTTGCGATCTCCCTAAAATTGAAAGCCAAGTGAGCCTGACGAGTGACAATATAGCAAATTGCGTAGATTTCTCCATCTCCCCCACTAGCAAATTGTGCATTAGGAGATACGCTGACAAGTGATGCTAGACATTGACGAGCGACGCTGGCGTCACCCTCATCAGACACGTCGCTCCTATCAAAGTTGAAAAAAATAAATAAAAAGGAAATAAGGCCTGAGGGACCTCATTGGTGCTACACAATTTGCGAGGACCTTTCGGGATATATGACTATATTTCGGGACTTTTCCAGTAAAATCCTCTTTTTTTTTCTTTTAAAAAAAAGATAATTAGGACTCAAACAAGTAGGTTGAGAGAAAATATAAATAGGTGTCCTAATTCGGACATGAGTATTCACGATGGTCGCTGGAGCGTAGGAAGTGCTCGCTTGAGCGAGGGCCTTTACTGTCTCGAAGGACGACATCCTACAGAGTTCGCTCGAGCGGGCTGAAGGCTCGCTCGAGTGAACCAGTGTTCTGATTCAAGGAACACCTACGCGCATAAATCTTCTGATATGCTTCATGTTTCTTCCTTCGGTCTTCCAGGCGAATCACCACAATAGTTCATATCTAAAAATATAAAATTACAACTCAATTTGGACTCAAATTTTGTCCCAACTAAAAATCCTAACACACCTTAATAGGTACCACCTTCCAAAATGGAGCAGTGAGCTACTATGTGCTAAAATGCTAAGCCATTGGCCATGGTGATGTTTTGCTGTTCAACTCTTGCTTTCACCAATTTGTCTAATTTTTCATTAACTTCTCTTTTAACGTGTGATAAACTTGTGTTTATAGCTTATTATCTCTATCAATGAGGATTAAAGTACACATCAATCACTTAAAAATTACAAGACTAGGAGATAAAGAAGTAAAACCAATTTATTATAACAGTTTAAATTAATAACAGGCTCAGTTAAGTAGATATAGCATTTCACCTATGACCATGCCTTTTTCTTATCATCTTAATTCCTTGGTACCTTCCTAGCATCAGTAAAGTTGCCATTGGATTTGTGCCTGGTGAGTCGAGAAATGTGGACCCATCGAGGACTCTTAAGCCCTCGACTCCAAAAACCTTGTAATCCTCATCCACAACTGACCCAACTAGGCATCCGCCATGATAATGGCCGAAAGTTCTCACATTTTTCTTACAAGATTCTCTCAATTTCTCTTCAATGGAACCCCCGTCAACAATTCTACTCTGTTTCCTCTCTAGGAACATCTCAATTGTCTCGGTCCTTGCGACTCTCTCGATGAGACGAGCCATTTCAACACACTCATCCAAGTCACTCTTTTCAGCAAAGTAGTTGAACTTTACCAATGGGTTTTGCCTAGGATCAGTTCCATTTAGCCTTAGTTCCCCTCGCGACGATGGCTGTGATAGTTTAGCTGAAATGACTTTGATTGTCATGTTGGAGCTTATGGGGACGGTTACTGATCCAATGTCGACTCGAAAACCATGTGCTACTCCTATAATTTGAGCACCAGCTGGTGGTTGTCTCTGTAGAGCTTGTGAAATGTTCAAAACAAATGCCAAGCTTGGGTTGTCTTGTATGCCTTTGCCCACCTCAGGTTTTTGGATGAGTGGTGGGATGTTGAAGTGTTGAAGATGTTCATGGGGCCCAATGCCACTTAACATGAGGATTTGAGGACTGCCCAGAGCACCTGCTGATAGTATTACATCACCCCATGAACTTGCCTTGTTTGGATGGTTGAGATAAACCTCATAGACATCACTATTGGTGCTGTTGCTCTTGATGAATCTTATGCCGCGAGCTCTAGGCCTTCTCCCATTACCTGCAAGCATTATGGTATCAAATTAGTTTTTGATATTTGTTAAAATTATTGTTAGTTGTATAGTTCTTTATTGTAGTTTATTCATATAATGGTTGTTAGATGATGGGTTATTATCTGGATTTTGGTTATGAAATTGAAAAAAAAAAAAATGAATTTAAGGAGGGTCAATATGTAAAATCCTTTATATATTATATCATATATTATATAAAATAATATATTTAGCACCCTTTCATCCCCCCACCTTTATCATGACTGTCATGCCCCAGGTACACCCGGATGAGTTCATCAAAACCATCATAACCATCAAAAGCAGTTCCAAGTTCTTCACACGGGTGCTCAAGTGCAGGGCTCATGCACCCTCTATTGGGACCCACTTGACCACCCATCCGAAGTGGATAGGGCCCATCGAGACCTTTCCATCCCTCTGGCCCTTCCTATCCCAAGGTGGAGCCATGTGAGGTACACAAGGGGTCCATAGCATAGTTATCAATATCGTTTCGTTTCGGCCGAAATGGCCGAAATTTTTCGTTTCGGTCAAGTGGCCGAAACGAAATTCCATTCAAAACTTTTCAGTCTGAATTTCGGTCGATTTCGGCCGAAATGTTACTTTTCGGCCGAAATGGAATTTTATATAATTAGTTTTTTTTAACTTTTTTTACACATATATTTTTTGTATTTCTTATATTTTCATAAAATATAATTCCAAAAAAATTACTATAATGGATTAAGTCTATATTTATTACTTTTTCTATTTTTTTTACTTATATATGTATATATATTTTGTTATTTTTTCCCCAAAATGTAATTCCGAAAAGTTTCGCCGAAATCCCGAATCGGCCGAAACTTTTCATTTTGTAGGCCAGAGCGAAATGAGGTCCGAAACGATATTAACAACTATGGTCCATAGTGAGGTACACACACAGAAACAAAGGATGTGTGGCCCACGTAGGGCCCCACTGGGACTGGCAATTGGGGAATTGAAATATCTTGTTGGGCCCCTCATCTCTGCAAAAAAACTAGCCCAAATCCCTAAACGTTATCATCTCTAGGGAGGACCCACAAATTTAATGGTATAGTCCATTCGAATGGGTGTGTAGTCCATCTAATTACCAATCTGCCTGGGCCGTGAAGACTCTGCTAACCATATCTTCTTCTCTTGTGCTCAAGCCCGATCCGTATGGCATTGGCTCCTTCAAGCTGCTGGCGCTCGGCAGCCAGTCAATTGCTCTGCTTCAGCTCTTTGGCACTCTCTCTCATCATGTAATGACATAGTGGGTCAACAATACATGGTGGTGGTTTTCATCAATGTAATCTGTGCTATGTGGAAGGCAAGAAATTCAGCCATTTTTTATGCGCATCTTGTCCCGCTCAATCAGATCCTTTCTCAATTGCAAGATAGTCTTTGCTTCCCCATGAAGAAGATCTCCAAGGCCTTTTGCAGCCATCAGCTTAGGTCAATTTTCTTGTTCTTGAGAATCCCTGAAGTTTCACCCACAATGAGCTGCAGTAATACATTGGCTCCTCTTTTGTTTCAGCTTCCTTAGCTTTTTCTTAGGGGCTCCCCTGAGCCTATGTATTCTTTTTATTCTTTGTTCCCTTCAATTCAATTACACTTTTAAGCAAAAAAAAAAAAAAAAAAATGCTTGAGCCCCTCATCTCCGCAAAAAATCAACCAAAATCCCTAAATCTTATCGTCTCCATCGAGGACCCACAAATTTAAAAGTATAGTCCATTTGAATGGGTGTGCAGTCGATCTAACAGTCCAATCCATTCAAATGGGTGCAAACCAAGGGCACGTGTGAAATTCAACTCGGTGTGTGTGGTTCTGTCAAATGGACTATCAAGTGGGTCCCACCTCCGGTGCACAACTTGTGCATTGGGAGCACCTGTGAACCCTTCTTACATCAATGAACCCCTCACACTTATCAACATGAATTGACACTAATCTGAGTTAATATTGTCACCCATAGATGGAATTTTATAAAATATGCAATTTAAAAAGCCATTAAACTTTAAGCTGCCAAAATAAATGATTGAAATGAAGAATTTAGTTACCTGCATGTTGAAAGAGAACATTTTGAACTGTTGCATTCAGAAGAACGGTGAGTCTCTTGGAATCCCCTAACATTAACAGATCAGCAGAGGTATGTCTTTTTCTATTCCCATCAAATATCCTCCCTCCTATCTTCGTTCCCTCCACATGGTCCAAGGTAAAACCATTGAAAGGTGTAACTCCTGCCTCAACTAAGGCCTCTTTCACAACAGATTGCCATGGGGTCAACTTATAAGGTCTGAAGACAACCTTAGACTCCACCCATTCATAAGCATCCTAAACCAATTCAGCATCCCAAGCAGCTCTCTCTATGAAGTCCTTACCAGCCCTGCTGTAAAATCCACCATTGATTGCAGTTGTTCCACCCAACACTCTCCCTCTAAAATTGATCACTCCTTCCTCAAGACACAAATGTCTGTGCGGCGACGGATCCGGGCTCATCGAGTTTCAAACTATAGAAGCCCAAAGAGGACTCGTCTTCGACGAGGTGGTTGCCGTATGGAGACCCCCCGCGTTCGACTAGGAGTACAGAGTAACTCTTGGAGAGGGTGGCTGCGAGGGGGCAACCGCTTGCACCGCCACCTACAACGATGTAATCGAATGATCTACCGGCGACCTTGTTGACATCTGCAGTCATGAAGGGGCCGATGTTTCCTGCAATGAGGATAAATTAAGTAGAACCCCATTACAACTAACAATGGAAATTAGCTGAGTGCAGAATCGGGATCCTCAGAGTGGCCTTACCCTTGGTGACCTTGAGTGGACCACTCAAGTCTGCCACGTCACCACAGGCAACCCCTTTCAATGCATAACATGCTGTCCGTGGTAACGTGGTTGGCCATGAATGGTCCATTCAAAATCACCAAGGGGTTTTCGATCCCTCACTAGATCCGGACTCACTGAGTGCGTGTCAAGCTTAGTAAAGTTGAGCCCAACTTAGTCAGGCTTAGCCAAATTAACAATTACAGGAGCATGTGCATAGGAGAAAATCTTTCACAAGGAGACAAATATATAGTAAAAGATTGCCCTACTGTGGGGCTTGCTATGATGTGTATCAATCATGAGGTGAGGCATGGGTGGTAGAGGGGAGGGTAAGTTGTAATGGTCTCTCCTCTCAACCAGGGACCCTTTCATTTATATGTTAATTTGTATAGTTGTAACCCCTCAATGGGTAATGATAAAGGTCACAATTTGATATTTACAATGCCACGTAAAGAAATGATAGGAATGCAAGGAGTTTGAATAGATTGGGACTACGTTCCTCGATATGCATGACACATATATAATTATTAACACCGTGTTGACACAGGTGGACCATGAGCATCTATATATTATAAAAATGGAAAGTAGGTGATAAATGGAAACTAGGTGATTAATTATTTTAACTGTATTTTTAGAAAATCTTAAGAACATGTTCGGTAAGAGGGGAGGAATCCATAGATCCGATGATCATTTACTATTATTGGAGCAATGATTCTTTAATGAGATTTGTATAGTAGATGATTTCACATTGATATTGGTGTGTATCGATGCATATAGCTGAAAAGAAAAAAAAAAAAGTTCAGTGTGCGAATCCACTGAAGTGGAAATTTTCAAACCTTATGAGGGGTGGTCGGATTTGAAAATCCTAACAAATGAATATTTCATTCATCTAAATCCTCAGGAATTTACAATTAACAAACATGAATTTACCACGACTTTATGAAAATCCTAACAAATGAAGATTTACAGTTGCTAAATATGAAAATCCTAATAAATAAAGATTTTCATTCGTCTAAATCTTTAGGATTTTACAATTGTCAAACATAAATTCACCACAGTTTTAGAGAAACCGAAAATCTTTTCCCCAAATATTTAGTTGCCAAACGTGACCTAAGAGTTGAATTGTGTTCTTTAGGCCCCAAAGGGAAAAGTAGGTTCGAGGAGGAGGGAACTTGGGAAGCGTGTTGGGTTGGTGTGTGGGTGGGGGCCGACAAGGCCGGTCCTAATAATGTAAAAAATAAGTCCATTACATATAATATATAAGTGCACATATAAGATATGAATTTGACATGCTTAGCATATTTAAATATGTGGAATTCTACTTATGACCTACTTTTCAAATATCCATTTTTTGTGTTTTCATACTTGGAATCCACATTTGATCAATCTGGTCTTTTGGGGGCCTTCACATACATCAGCCCCTTTAATTTGGAATAGGCCTAAAATTTATATTTGATCTTTTGTATTCACGTCTCGAGCTCCCCTTAATGTTGTACACGTGCAATTGGATTCATCGAAAGGGTGTTTTTTTTAAAAGAAAAAATGGCCAAGCATATTGTGGTCAAACCCCTTAAAATCTTGTATATGCTCATTGAGGTGCTCAAGCTAAACCCTTTAATGAGGTGAGGTGAGTTGAATTAAAAGGGCTTGACCTCACTTAAGCTTAGATTGATGAACTCACGGGCTGGCTCGTGGAATTCTTTTTTTGGTAAAAAGCTGGCTCATGGATTAAGGTTACAACTTAGGCTAGTTGAGTTGGATTCCATACCAACCCGAACCTGATCCAAACTGTTAGATTCAATAGTACCCAAACTGTTCATCAAAAGATTAAAAAGGACCCAAACTGACTTCAAACCAATTGCACCTAGGCTAGTTGAGTTGGATTCCATACCAACCCGAACCTGATCCAAACTGTTAGATTCAATGGGACCCAAACTGTTCATCAAAAGATTAAAAAGGACCCAAACTGACTTCAAACCAATTGAAACTGATTTGGGTTTAAATCAGCTTTAAAACATCAGACCCAAGTCCAATCTAAACCTGAGTTGTGACCCAACACCATCATAATGTTTCCCTTCAGGTTGGGCCAGGACAAGTTGCACTTCGACTTAGAAAAAAAAGAAGTTTCAAAATCTGTAGACCCAGGTGCTGCTACTTACCTCCTGTGATTGAAGCCGAAGAAAATTGAAAGAGTAGGAGAAGAAAAGCTGCAGAGATGCCATGGAGGCTGATCGTATGAAGTTCCATTTGTGTGTGGAGCTGAGCCCTTTCAAGTTTCAAGTCTTCCCTTTATGTTATAGAGGAAGGCCGACACAACCGATAATTACAGTGCGGCATGATTTCTAGCATCTGCCTGATGATAAAACAAACATATGAAGTAAAGAAGGGGAAAGCCAGCTATGTTGAGCAAATGGCAGTCTGTTAAGAATATTAAAAGATTCTCAAATAAGGTTTAAAGTTTTTACCTTATTTAAATAAAGGATATAAGCTTCAAAACTTTTCAAATCAGTCCTTAAGTTTTCTTAGAAGTTTTCAATTTAGGACATCCGTCCATTTAAAGTTATTTTCCAACAACTTTTTCCCTCGATTCTTTTTAAAATACTTAAATCACCCATCGCTGAAATAATGCCCTCCTTCACTTCCTCTATATTCTCCTCATTTTCTTCAACGAAATCTTCACTGTAAGTACAACTGGCGTCTCCGTGGCTATCGGTTGTATATAATGGCTGTTGGAACCATGTCGTAGCTTTAAATGAAAGGTAATATGGGTATTTTAAAAAAATTGAGGGAAGAAGTCGCCAAAAAATACATTAAAATGGCCGATGTTGTTAATTGAAAATCTTATGGACTCATTTGAGAAGTTTAGAAACCCGTGTTCTTTTTTGAAATAAGGTAAAAACTTAAATGCCTTATTTGAAATCTTACCTAAATAAATACCACAAAATAAGGAGTAAGACACTATTTAGATAGATGTACAATTGCATAATTAAAAGAGCGCGCAAAAAAATAATAATAATACTTACATTTCCATTCAAAAGATTTGTGTGTGTGTGTGTGTGTGTGTGTGTGTGTGTGGGGGGGGGGGGGGGGGGGGTGTGTGTGTGTGTGTGTGTGTGGTGGGGGGGGGGGGGGGGGGGGTTTATTTTTTATTCCTTTTGTGTTTTTTTATCTTTTGTCTGTCTGGATATAAGTGTATTTAAAGGGTGATTTGGTCAAAAGAGCCTGCGCCCAAACTTGGAAACTTGGAAAGAGGAACTGCATTAGTGTATACGCATGGCAGTAGATGTGGGGCCTATCTGTTCCTTTGACCTACATTTTTATTTATTTGTTTATTTTGTGATTGTTGATGGGTTTTTCTTTTCAAAAAAAATAGACCCAGGAATTTCTATTCTGACAATAATAGAATTCTCACTTAGGCCATTTGATTCATGATTAGTTTGAAAAAACTCTCCTCTGCCATCTTTCTATGTTTTCTTTTATATTAAAATTTGAAGGGCTCTCCATATCTTTCAGTTATAATATGTAAAAATAAATCTTATATTGTCAATAATCTTGAACAAATCTTATATTGTCAATTATCATTTCTTCATGTCAATATCATTCCTGATTTGATCGTAATGGGTACTTTTACTTGACCATATGCTTAGCACGTACGGATACTTTTTGCTGGTATTTATTCGTACTGATTTGTGATAGATGGTTCATGAAAGCTGAAGATGACTTGTATAGAACAAGGGGGATTGGTATTTTCCCTTGACATGAGAGTCCATTGACTTCATTATGCTAGGAGAAAGCACCTACATTCGAAAACAGTATTTTTCAAATGAACAATACATGCTTGCGAGGCACAAATGATTCACCTGATCCGTGGGTCTATAGATGAATCATCTATCAAAAACTACATTGACTAGATGTTGCTAGTTGCTACCCATTCTATTAAACAACTTGTTATGTGGTCCAACTTGTGGGGCCTATCTAAATGCACGTAGGATTGTGGGTGGACGAAATGGACAGGTCTCAGAGCTCGAGCAAATTATCTTAACTCTTGATTTAATAGCTTCAAAGTTTAAAGTTTTTAATTATATCTTTTTAAGAAAGCTTCTTATGGTTTCTTCTTTGGAGAAAATCTCTGAGTGAGGTGTCGGAAAAGGGTGGAAATCAGCTGGTTAAAAGGAGAGAATTTTCTCTTCTGATCTCTGGGTCTCACTTGGCCCCACTTTTGATGAGAGACGGAGTTGCTAGCCAACAAAGCACCTTGTGGTTCTCTAGGTTCAAATCTAATTGGAGTTAGATATGGGCTATAGAGTTTTTTTAACCCGTAAAGTTGGATTAGTAGTATAAAGAGATGAAACTATATTACATTGCAAGGATGTAACAAAATACTTACTTAACAATGGATTGATCCCTTGGTGGTTATATGAGGTGAGATGTCTTTTTTATGGGCTTCACTGGAAGATACATAGGACCTAGCTTAAATAGTTCTATAAGAACAAATCTCAAACGCAATTGGAGGACTTCAGCAAATCAGGGCCAATTTGAAATCATTCCTCTGCCCAGAAATTCTGGGAATCATTCCTCTGCCCATGAAATGTGTAGAAATGGAAATTGTGGTTTGAGTACAGATTGATGGTGCTGATGGAGCTCATGTAGGATATATATATATATATATATAGAGAGAGAGAGAGAGAGAGAAAGAGAGAGAGAGAGAGAGAGTGAGAGAGAGCAATGCTCTCCTAAGCTCAAGCTTAGGATAAAATCTTGTAAGATCATGTTTGTGGGATTAACCATTGGTCCATCCAAGTGGATCAAACACATGACCCCTCTAAATTGCACATGTCCACCAACTTTTGGTCATATCCGAATTTATTGGACCATTGGATTGACTATGTATTGATCTGAATGAACTACTCAAACAAATCTCGACCCAAATAATGATAATAATAGTTATAATCTTAAATCTAATCCCTTGAATCTAGTTCAACAACTCTCATTCCTACAATCTCCCTACATTAATCTCTCATTCCTTAACATACACTAGCATGAAGCCCTTGCGTGATGCACGGGTTAAGTCTAGGGTGGCCTGAATAATATATTAAAATTAATCTCCCGTTCATATAAATCCATATATAATAAAATAATTAAAAAAATTCAAATCAACAAAAAATTTATGAAAATCAAACCTTTCGTGTTTTAACCCACATCAGCATATGCATTTCATCTTAAAAATAAAGGATTTGTATGCAATTTTGCTCATTTTGAATACTATAAAAAAACTTTTAAAATAAACCTTAATTTATAGCGTTGGAGGCATCCCTTTGAATTTGGTCACATCCACAAAAGTGGGCCCAAGAGACACATTTTATTGAAAAAGCACATAAAATTATGAAAATCAAACTTTTCTTCCTTTAATCCACGCCTGCATACACGTTTTCTTAAAAATAAAGGATTTGTATGCAATTCTGCTCATTTTGAATACAATAAAATATCTTTGAAAATAACCTTAATTTATAATGTTGGAAGGCATTCCTTTGAATTGGGTCATATGTACACAAATGGGCCCAAGAGACACATTTAATTTAAAAGGACACATTCACAAATGGGCCCCAAATTCAAACCTCTCTCCTAAAATTTCTCTCGAAACCTATCATTTAAAATCTCCATTAATTCCTTGAGATTCCCTTCATCATTGGATGGGCTAATTGTTGAGCACGTGTCAAATTATACATCCCTTGTAATGAGGAACACACACACACACACACACACACATGTATGAGCAAGGCTCTCCTAAAGCTCAAACTTAAAGAAAAAAAATTCGTAAGCTCATGCTTGTGGGGCCCACCTTTGGTCTATCCTAATGAACCAAACACATGACCCCTCTAAATTGCACATGTCCACCAACTTTCGGTCAAATCCGAATTTACTAGACCGTTGGATCGACTATATATCAATCCGAATGGACTATTGACCATTAAACTTTTGGGCCCCTATGGAGATGATAAAAATCACGATTGGCGCTGATTTTTTGTAGAGAGGAGGATCCCAGGGAATCCTTGAAATCCCCCCATCCTCATGCGGGTTCCCAAGTAGGCCCCACCACACACTTGAGCTTTCATTATCCTAAGCTTGAGCTTAGGAGAATTGGCTCCTATATATATATATCTATATAGAGTACTCCAATTGGTGAGATGACCATCGTTATTCTGACTATGATTTAAACTTGATGGTGACTTTAAAGTGGAGGGGATGATCTCATGATTTATATGTCATTTCTCTATTATATGATCATCTCCAATTCAATGGTTGGGAGGGATAAAACATATACCTTGCATACGTTGAATGGACTAACTCTAACTCTTAGCCAGTCCAATTGTCGTTGCCTGCTTGGATAAGTGAGCCCAACACCTGTCAAAGTGCATACGAAGATTGGAACCAAAGATTTGTGCCCCATGAGTTCGAGCCAGTGGTCACAATTTTTCCTAGATTGAATGACTAATGATGTTGGGTCCTCAAAACCTTGGTTTTTTTAAATAGGTGGGCCCTCACTGATCATAAATATCCCTAAATCGAACGACTAATTAAGTTGGTCCTCAAACCCTTAAAATTTTTAATAGGTAGACCCCGATGGAAACTTTTTAGCCATGCAATCAGAAAGCATCCCAATGTTGCTTCTTAATAGAGTCCAAATCATATGATTTGCGCCTAAATATAATCCGGTTTAAATTAACAACATTGGAACCTTTGAATTCAAATTACCCTATATTCAAGGAAAAGCAAATGCATCCTTAATTTTAGAACAGGTAATTAGTGTCCTCATTGCCATGTATCTTTCTAATAGTATATAGTTGATTTATTTCTAATCCACGACTATAGGACCTACTTAATTTTGTGTTCATTGCAACTGTGGAATGAAGGCAAATATATTCAAGGTATATAGGTCTGCATATTTTAAAATAAAGGTGAGTTTATTTTTTTTTTTTTTTAGTAAGAATTTTACTTTTCTTTTATTCTTTCTTACTTGATGCTTTGAGTCATTTATTAGATGTATGTTGATTTATATATGCAAATTTAGGTTCCTAATTGCAAGAATAAGCTACTAAGACTAACTCCAAGAGCAAGCGGCTAATTCTTATTATCTCATCTTGATACCTTTTCAAGGTGGCACGGGTAAATTTTTTTTAATATTCTCTTCATATGTAGTAAGTTTGGTTAAATACTTGTAAAATAATTTAAAGACATCAGTTTTACGTATCTTTCGCTCTCACCCTTGTGTAATTGAGTTGAATTTTTTTGAAAAGACTTTTTCTTATTTGTTCCCTCAGTGAGGTTAGCGCGATATGCAATATGTTAATACTCTATCTTTCAATTCTAACATATGCATTTGTACCAAGGTGGGGAGATTTAATTGTAATTATTTTTGTTAAATTGAATTAAATACTTCAAAATGATTCAAGTATATTTAGAAACTATTTAAAGCAATTTTTATGTAATTTTATTGTTTTTCTTCTTTTTTTCCTTTTTTCCTTTTGAATAAAGTTTTGTATATAGACTTTTAATAATATGGGATTATATATTTTTTCCATTAATAATTAAAAGAAATTCTCATATTTTAATATATTCTTATTTTTAGGCCCGCCCGGGCCTTTGCTGCTAGTAGACATAATTTAATATAACTAGATGTCAAACATATTTATTATATTTAGGTGCCTTGCATTGCAAGGGTCATCTTTTCCTAGTTACATATGTACTCGGTAACCTCATTACCTAAGCTAGTTTCAGGAGACTCATTGAAATCATATAGAAACATTGTAATCTTCCACGAGCAGGGACTTATGCTCCAAATCCTTTATTATATATGGATTGAATATTGATGAGATCAACAACTGCCTACGAAATTCAGTTCTGGCCTAATTTGTTGTAGAAAATTTATCATCATTGGTTGAAACGATTTTTTGTAGAAGCAAACTTTTGTCAAAGTAAACTCAAATTTCTTTTTGCAATGCACTTCATTTTTCACTTTACTAAATCCAAACTCGTCACAAACACCTATCACATTTTGAATGATTTCGTGCCCGTTTTCATTACTGAATAAACATGGTTGATATTAGATTGATCACATACAAAATACTATTTCAACTCACAAAAAAAGTGTAGGGAGTTCGATCAAGTCCTACATTATTTTCTTTTTTCTTGTTATCTTCTTTCGGAACGGGTGCATGTAGGGGAGAGGACTAGGGATTGAACAAACTCTAGACAGTGGGGTGAGAATAGGACTCCCAACCATTGGGTTGTCCTTTATTCTCCATGTCCTACATTGTAGCAATCCAATCATGGTCACAATCCTTAATTAAGGATGAGATCTAAACCAGCACCAAAACATTGGGATTAGTGATTAATGAGCTGGTGGGAGCTAAGATGGTGGGCCACCAGATGAGATGATATACACTGAAATCCGGTCCTCATGGCTTTTGGATTCTTTTAATGAAATCTTGGACCTTCACTCTCCAGCACAAAATATTTTTTTCAACTTCGAAGGTTCTTGGAAGGTACATTCATTTGTTTTTAAAATATTGTGGTTTGACTCTGAACTTTGAATGCTTTTTCTGGGTTGTGGACAGGTTTGATTATTATGTAATGCGGGTCCTCTTGTTCAATATTGGTTGCTGCAAATCTCTTGTATTTCAAGAAATTTTCAGGTATTCCTCACACAATGAAATGGATAATGTCAATGGTTAGCTAATGGAATCCTGGGTCCCACTTGTATAGAATTTTTCCTGTGATTCCCTCCCCTCTGATGCCATAGATGATTAGAAGAACTCCTACTAGGACCCATTATGATCAATCCAAATCCTTACCCACCTATCACAAAGGATCCAAGTTTGGATCCTAATTCCAGACCCTGTACTGCTGCTGTAGCATTAATGATGCTCTGTATTACTATTATTATTATTTTCCTACTATATATGGCATATTTTCTAGTGGTACAATGACCTTATCAAATACAAAACACCATTCATTTTGCGACCTTAAATCTTAAAGTCGTCGTACATTTAGTTGGATAATAGGCTCCACAAACTCTGTAATGTCTTATTTTAAGAAGCACGAGAATGCATCATGTACTGAATTCAATTTATACCAATCGAATCACTATCAATCGTGGTATTAAACCACGACAAATCATTAATTTTTGGGATATTGCCTGTACAATTGCCGTTAAGCCTAACATTTGCTCTCAAACGGGTGAAGTTTAAATATTTATCGTTAATTACCAATCAATTTTCTTTTATTGCCATAAGCTCATCTAATGGAAGGGGTATTTGGTCAACCCTTACTACAACCCCCTTTTGTTCAGCATGAATCCATGACAGGCCCCACAAAGTGGTCGGCACTTCTGAAAATTGAAGCTGCAGGTATCACCCCATCATGACATACAATTCAAAGTATATATCTGAGTATCTTTAAAGAAAAAACATCAAGGACACCAATGGAGTGGTCTTACCTCTCAGTATCAATGCTCTTATTTCTATCTTCTAGCCTGATAATTTGCACTGGTAAAGACAGGATAAGTACTGGCGAGTTGCTGAAAGTAACACAGACAATAACATCTGCAAACGACAACTTTGCATTAGGCTTCTTCAGTCTTCGCAATGATCGAAAACACTACGTTGGAATATGGTACAACAAGATTAGAGAGCAGACGATTGTATGGGTTGCCAATAGAGAAAACCCGCTAACGGATTCAAGTGGAGCTCTTGCGGTCATGGACGATGGAAATCTTGCAGTCTTAAATGGAAAGAACGATGTCCTTTGGACGTCAAATGCTTCGGTCATTGGGAGAAACAGCACAACAGCAGTACTTTTGGACAATGGAAATCTTCAGTTGAGAACTACAAACCAAAGTGTTGTGTGGCAGAGCTTTGATCATCCTATTGGCATATTTCTCTCTGGCATGAAGGTTTGGTTGAGCCTAAAAACTGGCCAAAACATTAGCTTGGTATCATGGAAAGATGTGGATGATCCAACACCAGGAGAGTTTTCCATAGGCATCGATCCTCATATACCGCGGCAAGTGGTAATGTGGAGAGGGTCAGAAACATTCTGGAGAGACAATGTATGGCAAGCGGTATCAGCAACAATGTACTCAGTACCTCACAACCAAGTGAGCTATTTTACCATATCCGCCGATGATAATGAGGCCTCTTACTTGTTAACCATCCCAGAAAATTCGATCATGACCATTCTCAAGTTAAATCCGACAGGGTTGCTTGAGTTAAAATCATGGGATGAAAATTTGGAGAAGTGGAATTCAGTGTGGTCGATGGATAATACGTGTGGGGTTTATGGTCAGTGCGGCCCGTTTGGGAGTTGCAACTTTGATTACTCTTCTGCAGGGTGCAGCTGTTTGAAAGGATTCAAACCCAAGTTTCTGAAAGAATGGGAGATGGGGAATGGGTCTGGAGGTTGTGAGAGGCAGAGGAATTTGGAGTGTGGTAGGGGGGATGGATTTTATACGCTGAAAACAGCGAAATTGCCTGATAATTCAATCTCCTTGGGAAATCTCAGTGCTCAAGAATGCGAATCCGAGTGCCTTAACAACTGTTCTTGTACAGCTTATTCTTATAATAATTTCAGCAGTTGGAAAGCTTGGAGATGTCTGATTTGGGTTGGAGATTTGGTTGATCTTGTGGAAAATTCTGGAAGTGTGGTCGACCTCAACTTTCGTCTTGCTGGCTCAGAACTGGGTATGTAACTAAAATTCGGTCTCTGTCATATCTATTTTTCCTATGAAATTTGCTTATCATACACAATTAAAGTTACTTAATTCTTCACAGTTAGCCATGACTTCTATCAAAAGATGAAAAAAGTACAAGAACTAATAGTCTACGAAGGAGGTAGACTATCTACTAGGAAAACAGCAAACTGAGAGAATTTACAATAATAAGTTGTGAGTTGGATACTTCCAACTTTGCAAAGAGTCCCATCTCCATACCAATCTCTTGGAATATATGAAAATCCAAAATTGATTGAGGTAATCTCTTAATGTTCCCCAATTGGCTCCATTCTTCATGGTGATTGAGATCCACCTTGTATCCACTTTATAGCATTGACAGAATCTGCTTCCACTAGAAGGTCTCCCAAAAATCTTTCTTTAAATAAGTACAGCCCTTTGATTGCTAAATTCTCAGCTTTCATGAATTAGTAATGCCAGTTGGTCCAGAGAAGGACCGAGACAATCTCCCTCTGTCATCTTTCAGTGTTCCATCAATTCTTGGCATGGCCAAGCCCAAGCTATCCAAGATAACTTCCATCTGTGTCTAGTGTTCATTGCCCCAACCTTAAACTAGAGTGCAAGAGATCTTTCTTAACCCAGTGAACTAAGTTCTTGCAGTATTGACCACTACGATAAGTTCTCCAAGTCCCCATTGTAAAGTTACTCTGATTCTGTTCACTTTTAGTCCTGATTGTAAAATTCAAGCTTTAATTCTTCCAAGGGCGGTCAATGGGAGAAACAGCACAACACCTTAAGCCTGATGCAGCTTCAAAGCATCATAAGACAAGAAGTAATATCTTTACTTAAGCAATAGAAGTGTCACAAATATTAGAGTGTCATGATCATCTGGGAAATAAAGATATGATAGTTTGATAGCTTCTTTTCCCACATTGAAAATTTTGGAGTGAGCCTTGTTTCTTTGCACTTTGAAGCAATTTGGTAAGTCTTCCTGCCGCTATGGAAAATAAGAACAGAGATAGGGAATCTCCCTGACAAAGGTCCCTTGTACTTTAGTGCAACTCATGCTACTAATTTTTATGGTATTAGACCCAGTTTGGGTTTGAATTACATTGAAAATACCGTTGCAGTAAAAGATAGTTCTTATGCTTTATTGTGCAGCAGAAAATAATCAGACAGGTAAGTCAAAGCAGGGGAGAGGTTCGTTAGCAATTATAGTACCTCTAGTAACTATTGGGTGCCTAATCATAGGCGCTTTGGGCTACATTTTTCGGAATAGAGTGAAAAAACAAGGTAATGCAACTTTCTTAGAAAAGCTTTGCGTTTTAATTCATTAATATGCTAGATTAGCAACTTGTTGGTTGTTTAATTTTGTGCTTCTTAAAACGAAGAAAATTTTTCAATAATAACAAATAACTCTATGCTTTGCTGCAAACAAGGGAAGAGGAAAATTAATAAAGCAATCGAGCTTAAAGCTGGTAACACACTTGAATGTGGGGACAATACTGTGGAGCTACCATTGTATACATTTAGTAGTATCGTGGCAGCCACCGACAACTTCTCCATAGAAAATAAGCTTGGAGAAGGAGGGTTTGGACCAGTTTACAAGGTAATTTTAGAAATCTAGTCCATTAGTTTAAGTAATACAACTTTCTTTTCCGGAATTACAAAGCAAAACACTAAAACGATAAAACAAAAGACCAGCAAATTTTGTTTCGTTTCCAGGGAAACTTGCACCAGGGATTGGAAATAGCTGTAAAAAGATTCTCTAAGAGTTCTGCTCAAGGTGAAGAGGAGTTCAGGAATGAAGCTCAGCTGATTGCAAAACTCCAGCACAAAAATCTTGTTAGACTTCTGGGTTGGTGCATCCAAAAAGAAGAGAAAATATTGATCTATGAGCACATGCCAAACAGAAGTTTGGACAAATTTCTATTTGGTATGAGTCTTCCTTCACTTTCATGACCAATAATTCTTGAATTTTTTGTTTATTCACCATCACTTTTTGTGAGAGAGAGAGAGAGATGCTTTGTCCCATTTATTCTCTCTTCATCCTGTCCCTTGAGATTTATTTTCATCTAAATTTTTTGAAACACTCAAGAATTCATGTTTTTAACTTGTTGAATTGACCTTCCTAATTAAAACTTTCTATCAACGTATCATACAGATTCTACCCAAAAATTGATACTAGACTGGCAAAAGCGCTTCAAAATTGTACAAGGTATTGCACAGGGGCTTCTTTATCTACATCAATATTCTAGATTGAGAGTCATTCATCGAGATTTGAAAGCGAGCAATATATTGTTGGATGTCTCCATGAATCCTAAGATTTCTGACTTCGGGCTAGCTCGGATTTTTCATGGAAATCAAAGTGAAGAAAATACAAATAGAGTGATGGGTACATAGTAAGTACTACTTCCTATCATCAAATACAGACTCAAGTATATACACATTCCTAAAAACGAACTGATCTTGATTTCTGACTCGATTTCGTTTATCACTTTGTTCTCAAAATGATTTCAGTGGCTATATGTCACCTGAGTATGCACTTGATGGGATCTTCTCAGAGAAATCTGACATATATAGCTTTGGAGTGTTACTATTAGAAATTGTGAGTGCTAAAAAGAACACTGGATTTTATCCTTCCAAGTACTCCATCAACCTTCTTGGATATGTAAGTAGAAAACCTCAGTTTGCTTCATCTACATTTTCTTTTGGCAACTTTACTATCTAAATGATAATCTGAGTTTTTGCGAACAATAAAGATGAACTTGAAATGTTTAGGCATGGGAATTGTGGATAGAAGGCAGAGCCATGGAGCTGATGGATTGCTCCCTTGACCATTCATTTGTTGCAAGAGAAGTGATGAAATGCATTCACGTAGGGCTATTGTGTGTTCAAGAAAACCCAGCAGATCGGCCGACTATGTCATCTATTGTTTCCATGCTAGGCAATGAAATTACAACTCTTACTTCACCTAAGCAGCCAGCTTTTCCCACTGTAAGGTGCAATGCACATTCAGGTCCCAATGTATTGTGCGACTGTTCCATAAATAGGGTGAGTTTGAGCACGGTTGAGCCTCGATAGTTCTCAGTTTTATCTACCAAATATTCTCTATCATTCATTCTACTAGTTGAGCAGTTTGGATTGGGAATGTACTATTTGTATAGCATTGTGATTTTCAATCAGCACAGGAACTGAAAGGTTTGCATCATTTTTTTTTTTTTTTTTTAACTTTTAGAATGGTAATGTGACTCGAACTTGTAACCTTGTGGTTGCCACACTAGCATCTTCCAACTGCACTAAGGGCTCTTGCCAATGGTTTATATTTTTTACAGTATGGTATTAAAAAAATCCATGTTCTTCGATTAGCTGTTTCTTTAGTGATTCTGAGGTCATGCATGTGTGAGTCAGTGAGAAGGGTTTCTATCTTGTGGGACCCAGATTCAGTTTTCCATGTGTCTTTACATCAGTTGATGAATGATTCTAATAATTTAACTTCTGTGTTGATGATGTGGCCAACAAAACTAGGGATGTAGATCAGTTATGATGAATTGCTTAAATCTTAGGATTGTAATTCAGTTATTCATTCCTCTTTCAACTTTTGTAGATGAGAATGTGAGGGGAAGGAAAAGTAAGATAATCTCTACCATGTGGAGAAAGCTGGAAAAAATAAGGGAGGAAAGAAGTTTCTTTTTAAGTATTTATATTATGGAAAATTCTTACCCCAACATTGTTGGGAAAATCTTTGATATGATGATGATGGAAAATTATCAAAATAGCGTCGCAGAAAATGTTTTTGCCCTTCTCTTATTTTGGACTTTGGGATCCACCTAATGATCAATCCGACCAAATTACACCTACTACCTTCCCTTGGATTGACAACTCACACTGTTTTTAAACTGATCAAGCATCATCCACTGTTGGATTGAACATTAAAACTCTGCTTTTATCAAACCATTATAAGTTAAAGTCCTAAAATTATTGGTTAATATAATCCAATAAGTCTGATATTTGGTCCAGCCCTTATCCACATCCAAACCTTTCTAACCCCTTTCTTTACACCTTTTATGATTTCCATGGATATAGGAGAGCCCACTGGAAAGTGAATATGGGCAGAAAAATTTCATCCTGATTTATTAAAAGAGAAAAGTGGATGGTTTGTTTTCTCATTTTGAAGAAGAAAATAGTATTTGTATTGGAATTAATTTTCTCCTAAATAGGAGAAAGTGGAGAAAGTAGAGCCCTGTTTTTAAAAGTACAAACATGAGAAATTATGGTGGAATGAGTTGGGGCCCTGAACTAGCTTGGTCCCATCCCTAATGCAGTCTGCTCTGGCATGGATTTGGCATGAGTTTTAAGGGTTTTGAACCAAGTCTTAGCCCTGTAACCTAGATGAAGTCCAACTCCAAAGCTTTTGGCACAAAAGCAAGTCAAACATGTGTCACCCTACTTGAGAAATTAGATGCATGCAGCATCTCACAGAATGAGCATCCTGCATAAAATGCACCCACTACAGATTGTTTACCAGGCATCAGTGATCAAAGTGGACAGAGCAGTTCAATGGACCAAATAACAGAATCGTTGGCCCCACTTGGGCGGCATATGATATTGTAGATATCCTGACCCTTGATGCATCAAGTCTGTGTGATCCTTCCTTTGACGCTTCCCATGCAATACATGATACCACCACAACAAAGACTAGAGAGATTTCAGCACAAAAAAACATCAGACAATGAGGTAAAAGCAAATGGATGCCAATGGAGTCATCTTTCCCATCAGTCCCAATGCTCTTCTTACTATCTTTAGTCTTCAACCAATTGAAAGGATTTTGGCCCATGTTTCAGAAAGAATGGGAGATTGGAAAGTATAGGTTGTGAGAGGCAAAAACAGTTGGATTTCAAAAGCTAAAATTCATAAAATTATACCTGACCTTATCCATATCTTGATGTTCGAATTTAAATACATTTGAATTTGTATTTGAACTTTAACCATTCCCATGAAATCCTGGGAATTCTAGTGTAATTCATTATATGTTCAGTTTCGTTAGGCAATATTAGTCCTAACGATTCTGAATTACAGTGTCCCAGCAATTGTTCTTTACACAACTTCTTCTAACAATACTTTCGGTGGTTGGGACCATGGAAATGTTTGGTTTGGGTTGGAGATTTGATTGATCGATCTCAACATTCATCTTGCTGGTTCTGAACTGGGTATGTTTGACATGTCCTTCAATTCAGCATCATTTGCTATTTATTTTCTGTCTTTTCAAAAAATTTGGACCATCCTAAAGAAATTTTAAGAGTAGGACAAGCCCATGCTTTCATTTTCTAAAAGTCAACAGAATCATTTGTTCCAAATTTCCAATAGCCTCAACCAATTCATCAGTTCAAAAAAGAAATATTTGATAGATCAACACGTTTTTGTGATGATTTCTGGAGGAACTGTTTATAGTTGTTCTAAATCCAATCTCTCCGTCTCGTCTTGCCAAATCATTAGTTTCTTCTATACAGTGCACATTGTTTATCATTATGGTACTGAAACCAAGTGATTTTCCTTAAATACACAGATACCATGACAGTTGAAGTAATGAAGAAGAGGAGCCACACTCTGCTAGTAATTGTATTACATGTAGTAATTATTGGGATGCTTGTTGCAGTCCTTTTAGGCTACTGCTTGTGGAACAGATTCAAAAGAAAAGGTAAAATAACTTTTATAGACATGGTTAAGTATTCAATTGTTCTGATCTTCAACATTAGATCAATTTAGAAAGTTTTGAAGTTTGTTAAATATCTAATTGTATGCTTCTTAACACAACCAGGGAGAAGAGCAATGAATACAGGGCTTGAGCTCAAAGCTTTTCATACACTTGAATATGAGCAAGATATTATAGAGCTACCATTATTTACATTTGGGAGTATTGCAGCAGCTACTGACAACTTCTCAACAGAAAATAAGCTTGGAGAGGGGGGCTTTGGAGCAGTTTACAAGGTAGGATCAGTATTCTAATCCATGAAACTCAGTAGTATAACTCTCTATATATGTTACAAAGGAAGAAAAAAAGAAGCATAGATATTGTTTCTTGTAGCGAGTCACCATAAAAGATGACGTTATTATGAAGGATAACAGATTTTGGTACCTGTGTTGCAGGGAATCCTGCATAAGAGTTCGGAAATAGCAGTAAAAAGACTTTCTAAAACCTCTGTACAAGGCCAAGAAGAGTTCAAGAATGAAGTACAACTTATTGCAAAATTACAACACAAGAATCTTGTTAGGCTTTTGGGTTGGTGCCTCGAAGGAAAGGAGAAAATGTTGATCTATGAGTTCATGCCTAACAAAAGTTTAGATAAATTTCTATTTGGTTTGTGCCTTCCTCATTTTAGTGACTAGAACTCCTTCAATATCCCTATTTATTCACAATGCCTTGGTTTTGGGGCGCGCCCACACACACACACACACACACATATATATAGAGAGAGAGCTGTTCTGTTGGTAACTCTTCGGTTCTTCATTTAAGCTATATGTTTCATCCAAAATATTTCAAAATAGTCAAGGGTTTAGGATTTTATTATTGTTGACTCTTCTTAAATATAATTTTCTATGTGAAAATGTCTTGCAGATCCTATGCAAAGTTTGCAACTAGATTGGAATAAACGTTTCCACATTGTTGAAGGTATTGCACATGGTCTTCATTATCTGCATCATTACTCTAGATTGAGAGTCATTCATCGAGATCTAAAAGCTAGCAACATTTTGTTGGATGGTTCCATGAACCCAAAAATCTCCGACTTCGGCTTAGCACGGGTTTTTGATGGAAATCAAACTGAAGCAAATACAAATAGAGTGATGGGTACATAGTAAGTACTACTTGCACTATGCTAAAGTACTAAGCACAAGATCAACTATGAACTCATTCACATAAACAAGATGATGCTAATTTCTCACTCAACGTCATATTTACTTTGGTGTACAATGATTACAGTGGATACATGTCACCGGAGTATGCAATGCATGGGATTTTCTCCGAGAAATCTGATGTATATACCTTTGGAGTGCTACTGTTAGAAATCATCAGTGGTAAAAGAAACAACGGATCCCATCCTTCAGAGCAATCCATCAACCTTATAGGATATGTAAGTATAAATGCCTATCATCTTGTTTATCTAGTTTTGTATTTGTCATCTTAACTGACATCTTACTGATGGTTGGAGCATTTGTCAACTAAAAAGATGGGACTTGTTATGTTTAGGCATCTCAATTGTGGATTGAGGACAGAGGCATGGAGCTGATGGATCCCTCCATTGGCAATTCTTCTGTTGAAAAAGAAGTAATGAAATGTATTCATGTAGGGCTCTTGTGTGTTCAAGATGACCCGGCTGATCGACCGACTATGTCATCTATTGTTTTCATGCTAGTCAATGGAACTGCTGCTCTGCCTTCACCAAAGACACCAACTTTCCCCACTGTGAGGAGCAGTGTTTTAATACATTCAGGTTTCAATGAACCTAACAAAGCTTCCATAAATGAGGTTACTGTTACAATGGTGGAACCTAGATAGAAACTAGAAGTTTCTAATTCTAACGTTCTATAAATCATGCATTTTACAACACTAGGACTCTGTTTCTTTGTCATCATCATTGCCTTAATCCCATCAAAGCTAAGGACCTTCCTTGTGTGTTTAGATCAGCATATTACAATTTGCAACAGTTGATAGAATCCTTTTCTGAAAGGTTGAACAATACAGTCTGCATGCGAGTGTGATATTTGATTTGTTCGTTTGGCAAATTTCATTGAGGAAGTAATAATCTGTCAGCTACTTTTCTCCAGTACTGTTAACAGAGAGAGAGAGAGAGAGAGAGAGAGAGAGAGAGAGAGAGAGAGAGTCATGGTCGGAGCAACCCCGAGATTTTTCATTTCAACCAGTAAATTACAGTCAAATTTTTTCGGTCCACTTTGGTCAATTCTAGTCGATTAATTTCGGTCAAACTCTCAAGTCTCAACTACGCTTTTAAAATATGTTTGGCAAATGGATTATGCCTGGGCTTGACTTTCAAAGTAGGGTGCTTAGTTGAACTTCCAATTAGGCCTGATAACTAAATGGGTGAATTTTTTTTAGTTAAACGTTCTATCAAAACTCCTAGGCAGCATAAATACTTTTCATTACTTCCACTCGGGTAGCCCATTTTTTGACACCTATGATATCAACCTCTTAAAATCTGGGCGCAGATACAATCAATACTTTGAGCTGCTTAAAATGAATGCCTACATTGTGCGTAGAATTGGTCAGCCCCTAGATGTGGATTTTTGGGATTATGTGGGTTTTTTTATTTTTCGCTTTTGGTCTTTGTTCAACGCATAGCTCACTTGGCCTAGGACCATGGTTTGTATCCGGAAGTTGTAGGTTCGAAACTGAACTACTATATTGGGGCTGCAAGGGAGTTTACTCGGCTTCCCTCCGGGTCTGGAGGGATTAGTTCAACCTAAAAAGTTGGGAACCCTTCGATAGTAAAAATAAAATTAAAAAAATGATATTTCCCTTTTGCTAAAAAAAGGTCTTATAATTCAATTAAAGTGCTGTAGTTTAGTTTAGAAGTCAATAGTCGTCGTGTAAAAACAAAACCAACAAATGGGAAGGAATCACCTCATATTGGAATAATTTGGAACCATCTCTTTAGTAAGACCCACTGCTTGTCATGCTAGCCTTTTTGGATATGCCTTAATTTTTTTTTTTCAAGTCTAAGAATTAAGAATAATGAATAATTAAAATGATTAAAGTAATACAAACTAAAAAAAAAAAAATCTATGATTTTGATTTTGGAAATTGGGGATTTTATAGGAAATAACCATGTATACTTGGATGCAATGCAACAGCATTGGGACCAAATATTTGATATTAACCCTTGATGGCAGTGATGGAGTCAGGATGTTCTTCTAGAGGTGGCAAACGAGAGTTAACTAGTAGCAGTGAAGCTGTAGAATTTATTTTAGAGGAGATCAATAATACTTTCCATATTTATTGATTTCTTTTACTTATAATTTAAAAACATATTTATTTCAGAGTGTTTTTCTAAATAACATCCAAAGAAAACAATCTTGAATATGAAAATGCCAATTATACTTAAAGATAATTTCTCAAAACTTAGAGAATAATTAACATACAAAAATAGTAGGTGTGTGTGTAATGGAGGCACGCTACACTGTGCACGGGTGTTTTGAAAAGAAAATCGCCCTATGCAATTCCACCAATGAAATAAGAAGTGACATGTATTTGTATTATTGTGAGTAAATGGATTATTAGTGATGGGTACGTGCGTTGCATGTAGTTGTAGTGAGAGAGATAGTGTCGTAGTAACATATTTACTTTTATGAAATAGGTTAAACATATAATTGTCTGGTTCTTATATATTATGCCTAGTTGAGTTCATTAATGAATAAACTATAAATTTTATTTTGATATGATCAAATAACAAGGTACTTCAGCTATAATATATACATTATAGGATGCTAAAATATACTTCTATTCCAACCTTACAATAAGCACATAGAAAACATTTTTCCCGATTACCCTAAGGGCGTGTTTGAATGTGTGGTGAAGTGAGGTGAGGTGAGGTAAACCCTCCATTATCCAGACAAGAAAAGACAATGAGTCGTATCAAAAGTACACAATTTCAAAATTCCTTCCATCATTTTCAAAAAAAAGCAACATCCCTTTCCACTAAAAGACAAAAAAGCTCCACTTCTCTATACAAAAACTCAAAAAGATTCCATACAAAATAACTAAAAATAAAACATTATCATAACATCTTATATTTTATTCTCTCTTGATTTGATGCTTCACCTCACCATACTTCAATTCACCGTACATCCAAACAGGCCCTAAGAGCATATCCATTTAAGCCAAAGATTAGTCAGTGAATTATAAGATGCCAATCTCAAAATGGCTAAATCTAATGAACAAAAGGAAAAAAAATTAAGAAATTTAGTATGCACAACATTAAATATGCTTGATCAATCAATATAATCTTCAACAGATATCTGACATAAAAATTCTAAGGAATGTGAAATTAGCCTAACCAAACTGTTGAAATCACATTTGGTTTGTTATCTAGTTAGCTTTATAGTTTAAAACAGTTCTATAGTAGTCACATTTTCTAGATGTTAATACAAAAACATGTGGACTAATATAAAGAAATCAATATAAACACATCAAATTAAAGATGATGAAAACAGTACTGCACTGACTTACCTTCCCTTCAATCAAGTCCTCTATTTCAATGTCGGCATCATAACCTCATATAGGCTTGGCAGAATTGAAGCAGAGAGTATGGTTTTCATTTCTTTACTATGGATTTAAGTACTTTCTTGGTATTCATAGTATATTCATCATCCTAGGAAATACAACATTTATTAACTCGCTGCATGAAAAATAATCTTTCCATCAAATACCTTAGAATACTCAATGGCCGCATCCTCTACAATTAAGGGCACGTTTGGAAACGAGAGAGGAATCCTCTCTTCGGAAGAATCTTTGGTCCCACGGAATTAGACTTTCTTCTTTGAGAATTTATGAGAGAGAGGATTCATCACATTCCATGTTTGGCAAGCACGGAGGAATCAGCGATGATTCTTGCATTCCATGTTTGGCAATTTGGCATCTCTCATTCTTGCATCTTATTATCTTAAAATTGTTTGAAATAATTTTTAGACCGTTTGGAAACTCATCTTGCAAAGTCTGTTTGGAATGGGTTTTAGATCATTTTCCTCCATTTCAAGAAGTCAGGAAAAGGGGCACATTTGTATTAGATTTTTGTGTCTGAAGCGGAAAGACTTAGGGGCTACAGTGTTTTGGACGTCCTCATAGGACAGTCCTTTTTTTAAAATTTTTTAAAAAATCTGTACCCTGTATGTCATGATCTATCTCGGATCTCGAGATATTTACAAAAAACTATGAGCATTTATCTAATATTCCGGACTTGTGGGGCCCATAATCACGATCCAATCTGTTGGTTCTCTTTGGAGGTCCAAAAATGGCTACTAGACCAAAAATGAGCCTCTAATTCCATGTGGGTCTTGAGATATTTACAAAAATATTTTTGACCGTTGATGTACCATGCAGTATTGAATGGGTTTTGAAATTGTACATAGGCAGTCTTGTTTTTTCTTTTTCTTTTTTTTTCTTTTTTTTGTAAAGTCGGGCACCATAAATCATGATCCAAACCATTGGATATATTCAAAAGATCATGCACAGCGATGGGTCCAAAATCTAGCCGTTGGATCATCATATATTTTGAAATATTAAAAAAAAAAAAGACAATCATTTATATCCACTTTTTTTAAATTCATGGCCTCCAAATGCAAGATCCAAACCAGCAATTCTCTTTGTAAAGCTCAACACAACTATGACGTCAAATTTCAATACTTGAATCCTCATGGATTTTGAGATATTTATGAAAAACTTTCAACCATTGTTTTAAAAACATCTATTTCAATCAATTTTTTCTATGTTCCCAAATAAACTATTTCTACATCATCTATTTCAAATAGGGCCATTTGAAACATATTTGTTTTATATAGATTTGTTTCATATAGATAAGAGACGCCAAATAAGCCCTAAGTCCATTACTCACAATCTCAAAGAGCTCATTCGTGAAAGGATCCATGGGAAGGCATTCTTCAGGAAAGCATCTCTGCCAAGGGAGTTGTTGATATGCACCACACATAATTAAAAGGCAGACCATGTTCTTCATTCCTGGAATTCGGATCTAAAGCCTTGATTAACAGGAAATCCCAACCTATGGAGTTCTACATAGGATTTTCAATTCCATCCTCATGATTCACTAAAATGTATCGGCCCTACTCATACTGGCTTTTGCCTGTGGCTCACAAATGTTGATGATACCAACATAAGGAAAAAAAAAATGGTACTCCAAAAAAAAAAAAAAAAAAAAAGGGAAGGTTACGAGTGTATGTATGCTTAATGAGAAAAAGGAATGCTAGCTAGGCCTTGTTTGGATCGTCTTAATGTTTTGACACTAGTTCAATAAAATTAAGACCAATTACACTCCTTTGACTGACCAAGTTTAAACGTGGCTGGCATGTGTGATATATCTATCACAATGTCCATAAACTTCTTGTTTTAACAACAAATCCTTACAATAAAATGCCAACACACTTAAGATTCAATATTTATGGAATTGAACTTCTGGTTTGTTGGTGAAACTAGGTTTTCCACTTCAAAACACAAAAATCTAGAATTAAACAGGTTGATTGAAAAACTCTAAATAACCAAAAAAAAAAAAACCAGATAAGGAGGTGATCGAAAAAATCCAATTTGTCCAAAAAAAAATAATTAACAGGTTGATCGAAAATCCACCATAAATTGCAGGGATACAATATTTGGGCAATGAGTCATCCACAAAACTATAGACCACATAAAGTTAAATAAAAAATACAATCTAATTTAGATTAAGAGAAAGAGGAAGATGGATGATATGGAACTGGGTTAAATAGAGAGAAGTTGAGACCTTGTTGGAGGGATTTATTGAGAAACAGATCCCAACTCTCTTTCACACCTGCTCTTTCTCTCTCTTTGCCATGATTATCACAAACAGCGCAACTTTTTCACAATTCAATCCTACAGTAGAGAGTGATCAGATGCGTTTTTGGATTGTTAGAAGTGGGCCCCAATCTAGTGGGGCTCAACATGTCCTGCCCATGGCTAGCCTCACAGATACTTATATATATAGTTAGTCTCTTTTTTTCACCAAATAATACAAACTAGAAAATGTTAGAAAATAAAAGCTTCATCTCCTATTCCATAGAAAACTGGTGTTTTGCACATGTGATTTTCTTATATGATTATTTTCATTTCGAGTAGAGAGAGAAATCCTATATTCCTACATCTCACGTAACAAATTGAAATTCTTTTTATATGTAAAAAAAAAATCAGTTATTTTCTGCTTTTTCTACTAGAAAAATGAGTTGCATCAAAGCGTCAATAAAAGAGTAGCGTGAAAAATCTAAGACAATTTTCCTCTCTACCTTAAATTTCTCTCATCACTAAAACCCACCCTTCTGGCCTACATGCTGCAAGCCTTTGAATCCACAGCATTGTCTTCTGTGGATCCAAAAAAGGGAGAGAGCCGTTCAATGTGAGAAGAAAGAAAAGAAAAATTGTTTGTACACCCCCAACTCATGGAAGAATAAAATCATTGTTACAAGAAAAGCAAAATCTTGAATATTTTTAATTTCCACACCAAGCTTTAAATTTTAAGTTACAAAGAAGTTTCAAGTTGTATTATAGATGCAATGGACAGTAACAGCATTTAAGACAAGAGCAAGAATGTCTTGCTTTGCTTTTCTTCAATAAGCAGGGTCAGTCTCTCTGTCGTTTTTCATTCCTGTTCCTCCTCTCCCTTCTCCTGAACAAGGAATCCAGAATATCTCTGGCGAAGTCTCTGGTGTCATGGATATCTAACAGCATCAACCCAACACAAAAGGGCACAAAACAACGCTAGGATTCCTCAGCCAAAAGGAAAAGCCTTTCGTTTTCCACACTCTCAATTTTTTGTTGTTCAGTGCAGTGCCTCTCTCTTTGAAAAAGAGAAAAAAAGATTTGCAGAAAGTCATTTCAATGGGAGGTGTACAGAAACAGAATCAGCGGAGCCAAGAAATTCCTGCATGGCACAGACGCGTCATAAGAGCTCTTATCACCCTTATCTTCTACCCTCTTCTTCCTTCTTCCTTTGCCATGGACTCAATCACTCCAACACAAAGCATTAAAGATGCCAACACCATACTCTCTCCAGATGAGAACTTTGCCTTGGGCTTCTTCATCCCACCCAACTCAACCAACCGCTACATTGGAATATGGTACAACAAGATCCCAGACCAAAAGGTCGTCTGGGTCGCCAACAGACAAAACCCACTTACCAATTCCTCTGGAGTCTTCACAATCAGCTCCAATGGTGACCTTGTTCTCCTGGACAAGCAAAACAACACTGTCTGGTTTGCTTTGAATGCTTCAACCCAGATCAGGAATTCCAGAGCCAAGCTATTGGACACAGGCAACCTTGTGCTGTTGGAAGATGGTGAGGAGAGATTGCTATGGCAAAGCTTCGAACACCCATCTGATACATTCCTCTCAACTATGAAGCTGGGGGAGAGCAAGAGGCTGAGATCATGGAAATCACTTTCTGATCCTTCCATTGGTAGCTTCTCTGCTGGAGTCAATGTTGCAGGCAATCTGAAGCAGACCTTCATCTGGCACAATTCCTCCCCACATTGGAGAAGTGGGCCTTGGAATGGTCGAACCTTTACAGGGATAAGCAGTACAGATTCCGAGTACTTCAATGGATTCCAGCTAGTGAGAGGTAATAATACGAAGAATGAAATGGTTAAAAATCAATTATTAGAATGATATGGTTTGAAAGGATTATTTATCAATTTTGTTAATTATTAAATTTACATAAAAACTGACTAATTTGTTGATTTTTATTTTTTTAAGAAGTTAAATTAAATTATTAGCACTTGAATATTTTTAATGATTTTTCAAAATCAAGATTGTAGTTTTTTTTTTTATTCTAGCTTGAACTAATTTATTTTATTTTATTATTATTACTTTTTTGTATAATGACTCATCTTGATTTTAAACTTAAAAAAATTGACTCAAGTCAACTGTCCCAGTCAACTCTCAAGTTGGAGCTAGTTCAATCTACTCCCTGACTTGCCTATTCCAGCTTAGTTGCTGAAGCATGCCAAATTTTCACATACTGGAGTCTCCTATATGCTGGGTGTGGAATTTTCATCTTAACCATATATGAAAGTATATGGCATCTGAATTAAAGGCCTCTGCCAAAAATTTGCACAGCAGCTGGAAAGGAGAAAATCTTTCTGAGAAGCAGTGGGTCCAACTAAAATGATGGATCCAAATTATTCCAATATAAGGCCATTCCTGTCCATTGTTGACCTTGTTTTCACTCGACGACCATAACTTTCATTGGCTTTAGACTAGACTGCATGGCTTTCATCGACTTGGACCAGACCGTAAGAGAGCTTGGCATGTTTGTGGAGTTTGGCTCCATTGAGTCTGTTGGAGAACTGCTCAGTTTTAGTGGTTTTTTTTTTTTTTTTTTTTTTTTTTTTTTTTTTTTTTTTTGTGGTAAAGGGAAAATTGAGAAGTTGATGGATTGCAACCAATGACGATCACCTATTGGAGATCTGAACCATTCAAAACGATTGCCCTTATTTTGTAAATGGAAAATTGGAAAGTTGATGGATTGCAACCAACGATGACGGCCACCTATTGGAGATCTAAACCATTCAAAACGATCGTCCTTGTTTTGTAAATGTTCTCAAATTTTATCTCAATAGGAGTTGGCATCACTGTAAATTTGACCTTATGTTAATAACATTATTCATCATACAATCCATCCTACAATGTGGCCACTTCTTTGAGACTAAATTTTGGTGAAATCAGGGGCGGAACTAGGATATAGGGCTTGGGGGGCCATTGTGAAAAAAAAAAAAAAAAATTCTTGCCCCTCACCCCAACCCCAACCCCAACCCCAACCCCTCCCCATAATTTTGAGGGAAAAAAATATAATTATTATCACTAATTGGTGTTTGATGAAATTCTTTATAACTTTCTTTTTGTAATAATCCCCTTTTCTCTTATCTTATTATTTTTAAAATTTTATTTTCTTCTTCTATGCATTTATTCCATTGACATGTTGGTTTCTTCAGGTGACTTGGAAGGAAATGCAAGTGGTGGAACTTATGATTATTTCAGAGACTCGTTTGATTCGAGATTCGAACTGGGTCCAACCGGGAAACTGCAGCAAATGAGATGGGACGAAGAGAAAAAGAAATACCAAGCAGTATGGTCCGCACCCCAAGGCGAGTGCGATCTCTATGGCAAGTGTGGGCCTTTTGGAGTCTGTAATCAGCTCACCACTCCCATCTGTAGATGTTTGCCTGGCTTCCGACCAAAGGCAATAGAAGAATGGAGCATTGGTTATTGGTCAGGTGTGTAATAAATCTCAGATGCTACTTTTACCAAACCATCAATTGTTGGGATGCCCCACATGAGCATTGTTTGGGCCTTCCACCTATTTGATTAAGCTTTTGGGTTGGTATATGGTGTTTTACATGGTATCAAAAAGGGTTCCGATCCCGTCGTTCTTGCGTAGCCCACGTGGCAGGCCCGTCGATGAAATCTGTTGGGCCCGTGTAACGGCCTAGATCTCCTAGTATGATATTATCCTCTTTGGCTCATGTAGCTCGGGCCCTGTGGGCTCTGGCTCAATCTTGCCTCAAGATTTTAATTGTTTTCGAAGCCCATTAAGCTCCAAATGGCCTCAAAGTAAGTCACATGGTGTCCTCCTTATATTAGCCCAATATCTGGGTAGCCTCATAAGCGATGTGGGATTGTGGGATTTTACAATCCCCCACCCTTAGAGGAGAGCCGCCCTCGGCTCTTATATCAGATGTAACGACCCAGATCTCCCAGTATGATATAGTCCTTTTTGGCTCATGCAGCTCGCGCCCCGTGGGCTTTGGCCCAATCTTGCCTCAAGGTTTTGTTTTCGTAGCCCATTAAGCTCCAAAAGGCCTCATACTAAGTCACATGGTGTCCTCTATATATTAGTAGAGTTGTAAATGAGTCGGTTCTGGTTGGGTCTATGGCGGACCGGAACCAGGTTCTTAGCTCCGGAACCGAAACCAGAACCATATATGGGACGGGTCTGGATCCAGGTCTGGATCTAGGTAGAAAATGATATTAAGAAAAATACGGTTTTTAGGAGAAATTTTCGAAAACTTAGAAAATATGTCGAGTTTCAAGTCCATAGGTCCGAACCAAGGTGAAACCGGACCTGGACTCATTTACTTAGTGAGGCCTAAATAAGGATCAAGACCCGGTTTTTAATGGGTCAAAACCTCCCTGTAATTGGAGAATCAAGGACCCATTTACATCCCTATATATGGGTAGCCTCATAAGCGATGATGGATTATGGGATCTTACAGCCTACACGTGAGGGGGAGTGTTGGGATGTCCCACGTCCGACAAGGCTTCATATACCTATTTGGTCCTTCCTCTTAGTTTGAAAATCTTATATCTTACCATCTCTCCCCTTCCATTTATAAACATCTATCTAACTTCACTCTCCTGAGTCATCTCATTTTGACAAAGGACCGAGTCAAAAATAAAATATAGACTCGGTCGAGTCATCTTATTTTAATAAGTTGTTTGTATTCCAAACCATTTAATAAGCAAATCCAAGTTTAAACAACTAAAAGTCATTTAAAAGTAATCGTGCATGAGCTTTGGAGTCAATACTTTAAAATTAATGGATGGAATGTAATTTGAAACTTATATTTGATCTTTTACATTCGATATTTGGACTAACAAATTATATAATATGCAAAAAAAAATACTTTTAGTTTCTTTATTGTTGTTTTTTTTCTTGCACATATAATTTTATTAATTTAAATTGATTAAAATAAATATAGTTTGATATTTTATAAGTACTAGATTAGCTTTTAAATATTTTAAAAAAAAATACAATTCTCCTGAGTCTTTGCGATGACTCTATCCGAGTTAATTTTTTTGAATTGGACGAGTCGAGTTACTTTGAGTTACGAGTTTCCCAACTATACATTAATTCATATAGTGCAAACATATGCAAAGCAAAATGGCCTTTTGGAAGTTCTAGTCTAATTAATAAAAGCCAATTACGTAATGATTTAGAATAAAAGCTCTAATTTTCTAAGTTAAAATTTACAGTTTTTCTATGGTAAAACTCTAAACAAAAGCTCTTATTTCATCATGAGGTGGCCTTTTGGAAGTTCTAGTCTAAATAATAAAAGTCAATTACGTAATGATTTAGAATAAAAGCTCCATGAAGTATTATTAAAGAGGTGAAGGGTGATGTATATCAGGTGCGGGGTCGAGGATAGAAGATGAAGTGTAGATAAGACCTTGCCTTTTATGAGATTTGAATTATGGTTATTCATTTCTCATCTTTCCTTATTATACTTTCATTGAAGAAAAGGTTGTTTCATTGTCATTTTTTGATATTCACATTTTATTTGTCGCATTTAAGAAATTCAATGTATTAGAACTTTCCTACGAAATCAATTGCATCAAACAAATCATCCCAAAGCTTATTTATCAATCATACAAATGAAGCTCTCATAATGGGACATGGGAGTATGATTTCAGCTTTGCATTCTTAGTACAATAAGAGCACAGGCTGAAAATCGAATAAGATATAATTTGAGCACAGGCTGAAAATCGAATGGGTCTGTGCTGAATAATGTATGCTGCAGTTGGGTCCATATACAATTAAGTTTGATATGTATACATCCTACATCATACGAGTAAGGTCTATATTTGATCAGACTAGAATATCATCAACGCATAAATGTTTGGCCTATATGTATCTCTATAGAGTTTGTTGGGCCTGACTGCCTACTTTGAGATAATCCGTTTACATGTATTTTTTTATAAGGTCACTTTTCTAGCCCAAAACCTCGTTGCCCGTGCCCACACTTGCAAACCAAACTACAAATACAGTCAGACCTATAATTGGGCTCACCCATAGTTTTGAGTAATATATTATTAAATCATTAGGTTAAAAAAAAAAAAAAAAAAAGCCCGCCTGGCCTACTGGCCCGGCATGGCCCGGCCCGCTCCAGCCCAGCCCGGCCCATGGCGGGCAGTGCCAGGGTTTTTCCCTGGCTGGCCGAGGCTGGAGTGGCCGGCCTGGTCCGTTTGACATCCTTAGTTGGGGCCCTTTGGAATAATGAATACTGGGCTCGCTTTAAAGAAATCATACTGTAGAATCTACCATTTCCATCATTTTGAAGTTTTCTTGATGTCATTTTTCATCCAAAGCACTTATAAATTACATGAATATCGGCTTTAGCTAATAAAGCTCCGCTAAAAAAAAGCAGCTTCCCTTATAAAAAAAAAAGGCTCCAAATAGTAAAAGTAAAAGAAGATCTAACTTTTAGAGTTTCCAAAAGGTCCTAATCAAGTGGCTCAAAATCCAATACTAATACATTCTACATCTACCCATATCTAACAAGGTGGGTGTCAGAGGAGAAGACAGCTCGACTGCTACAATGACACTACTGCTGGGTTTGATGACTATTTGGAGACAGAAGTGCTGCATCCACCAGTAGATCGGTTCTTGAAGTTGAGAACGATGAAATTGCCGGACTTGGGTGAGGCGATTGATGGTGTTGATGACAAAGGTTGTGAATATCAGTGCTCTATCAGATGTTGTGTGGCCTATGCTTTTGTTGGAGGAATTGGTTGTATGGTTTGGAGTGGATATTTGATGGATATTCAAGAGTTTTCTTCGGGTGGGGAAGAGCTCTACATTCGCCTGCCATTGCCACTGCCACAAAACAGTGAGTCCTTTCCTTTACTCCTCCCTTAACATTTAGATTGAAATTAGAGTTTCAAACAAGTTTGAATGAGAATTTTAAGTAGGAATTTGAATAGGTTTCATTAGATGAAGTCGTCGTTCCCTTGTAAATGATTGATAGTAGCAATATTTTGGAATTAAGAGCCTATTTATTTGCAAGAACTTTTTATTGAAGTGCTTGTTTGGGATTTCTGATCACAATCTGTCAGTTGACTGTGTTCTAGGTTTTTTTTTTTTTTTTTTTTTTGGTCTTTTGGCTTTTAGGATTTTCTAAAATCTCTAAATTTTAGCTTTCAAAATGCTTAGCACTCCTCTAGCATTATTTAATGCAATTGTGGGACAGCTTTTGCTAAGTTCAAATATGGAAAAAATTCTCCCATATCCACCAGTGGGATCAAGGAACTCCTATTTGGAGAAATTCTGAATTCTCATATAGAAATTCCACCAAAAAGTAAGGGGGTTGTAATTACAGAAAATTTTCAAGGACATTTGAAACCTTTCAGCTAGCTAGAATATTGAGATTCTTATGAAAAAAAAAAACAGCAGTGCTACATGGACCGACTGGGGTGTCCCGATTACAAGACCGATCCCACGTGGAGGGCCATTTTCATGTTTTTTCTCTCTCTCACTCCCCCAAAAGTCAACTGCTACCATTGTTAACATCAAGCCACATGGTCATTCGGTCCCAAATTCGGGACCGAATTCAGGACAGTTAGACTTTTTGAAAAAAAAAAAAGATGGCATTTGCAAATGTCAGGGAATAGGCCATCACATCATGTTAAAAAAACCCCAACACAACAAATTCTTGCCAGAAATTCCACTAAAATAACAAGCCCTTTTATCATTTATCATCATTGGCAAATATATGGACCATCCAAGTCAATGGACCTCAGATACCCAAGGCACCTTACCCTAAACATCTGGCTATGGATATCCTTTTGTTTATAATTGATAATTGGATTTGACTACTAATCCACATTTCAGGGTCAATCATCGGGTTTGGGACGGGTCCAATTGGGTTCAGACCCATATACCATAATATATAAATAATGGGAAATACTCTCTTATTAGCAACTGCACTCGTGCATTTTGGGGCTCACTTGGACCCACCCACCTTTCGTCAATGCAGCCCATTTGATACTTTTTTTAATCCCATGATTTTTCATTAAGCCCAATTTTACACTCATAGAACCATCACTCAGCATTGGATTGAATCTAATGAAAATCTACTATTAAAATGCTCATAATTACTATAAGGCATTAATTAAATCAAGAGCGAGGATAATCTGGTGGGACTGATTTTTTAGATCCTTTTGGATCCCCCTTGTACATGTGGAGACCTTTCCATATGCCTTTCTCACATGATAAACCTCCATCTAAGTGGGCCCAACAAACTGAATTGCATATAAGCCATATGAAGCCTGCTTGTAGGAGAACATTATCCATAAATAATACTACAGTTGGGCTTTGGGTCGGGCTGAAAGTTAGGCCGGCTCTTATTGGGTCTTGACATATTTTATTGAACTTGAATGCATGTCTGAAATACAGGTAAACGGGCTAAGGTATCATCAATTGTTCTAGCCATAGTGGTCCTCGTAATATTAATAGCAGATGTTTGGGCATACTATTATTGGTTGCATGAGGCTAAGCAGAATGGTAAATATGACTCTTCTCTGCAAATTTGAAAATATTTGAATTTACATCACATGTTTTATATTTGAATTTTGCATCAGGAAAACAAAGAAGAGGTAGTATAATGTCACTACTTGGTTTCTTGCCTTGTATAAAGGCATCAAATGAATCAATAGATGCAACCATGCTTGAAGATGGTATGAACCAAGAAAATGGTGCAGAGTTGTTTGATTTTTCAATAATTGAAACTGCAACAGACAAATTCAGCAATGCTAACATGCTTGGACAGGGAGGGTTTGGTCCTGTCTACAAGGTGATGTTTGCTTTTTCCAATGACTATTTCTCTACAAACTGTCCAAGTATCAATCTTCCTATAACAGGAGCTAATGTCATCATGAACTGATTAATTAAAAAGTTTCATGTTAAAATCTAACTTCAGCAGCACTCAATTTCTGTTCTATAGGTTTACATTAAATGTAACTTCATCAGCTCTCAATTTCTGTTCTATCACTCGTCTGTACAAGTTCAGACTTTTTAATCAAACTTTATAGTATAGTTCAAAAGAAAAAAATTATCAATTTCTCGACTTGAGATATATTAGAAACATTGAGCAATACTTAAATGAGGTCACTTGTTTTTTAGGTATGAAAATGGTGGGCGCCATGTGAAACATATCTGCATTAGTGATTTACAAAACCGTCTACTTCAATTTGGATTTTTGAAAAGTGCTTCGACATCAATTCACATGATATGTTCTTCAATCCAGGGCAAGTTACCAGAGGGACAAGAAATAGCAGTTAAAAGACTTTCAAGAAGTTCTGGGCAAGGCATATTGGAGTTCAAGAATGAGGTCATTGTAATTTTGAAACTCCAACACAGGAACTTGGTCAAGCTTTTGGGTTGCTGCATAACAAGAAAAGAAAAGATGTTGGTTTATGAGTACATGCCCAATAAAAGCTTGGATGCATTTCTTTTCGGTCTGTCGCCTATACTTCCTTGAACTTTCAGGCATTTTGTTTATTTCATGCAGATAACAATTTGATACTTTTTTTCCTTGATATAAATTTACATTGATGATGCTAACTTAGATCTAAGCGAAAAAGAAAAACTTGATTGGGCTACTCGCTTCAACATAATTGAAGGAATTGCTCGTGGGCTTCTTTATCTCCATAGAGATTCTAGATTAATGATTATCCACAGAGATTTGAAGGCCGGCAACATTCTGTTGGACGGAGAGATGAACCCAAAAATTTCAGATTTTGGCATGGCTCGGATCTTTGGCAGAAATCAGTCGTTAGAGAAAACTAATAGAGTGGTTGGGACATTGTAAGTAACCCAAATTTCAATTGTTTGCATTTAGTTAACTATGCAACTTCAATAAGTAAAACTTGTTGCAGTTACATCATATCATCATCGAAGCCTTGCCCCAACTATGTTTGGTCTGGCTAGTAGTCACAATCATATGTATTTTGAGATTGTTGGCTTCATAGGTAGTGATCTTTTGATATGGCTTCTTAAAGTTAATTATTCTACGTTGTCCGAACCAATTCTTACATAAGAATGGTTTCACTTCAAGGAATCCAAATATAGACTTGTATATCTGAAAAATGACTTAGTGAGGAAAATTGTGTTTACCGCTTCTAATATTATGATATGATGATCACAGAGGCTATATGTCTCCAGAGTATGCCATGGCAGGACAATTTTCAGTGAAATCTGATGTCTTTAGCTTTGGAGTATTACTTCTAGAGATTGTAACCGGTATAAGAAATGCGGGCTTTTCCCACCATGAACAATATCTGAATCTTCCAGCATATGTAAGTATACATACAGCAATGTCTTCCTCTTTTTTTTTTCTTCTTTATAGTCATAAATCTTTCACTTTCAAATCAAATGAAATACCATCATTATAAAACCATGCTGATGTACCAAAGGAATACTTTAGGCATGGATACTATGGAATGAAGACAGGGGATTAGAGTTAATTGACTTGGCTCTGGGGGACTCATACATACAAGCTGAGGTCTTGAGGTGCATCCAAATCGGATTATTGTGTGTGCAAGATGTTCCATCAGATAGGCCACACATGCAATCTATTGTTTTGATGTTGGTCAATGAGACTACTACTATTCCAATTCCAAAGAAACCTGCATTTATAGATAAGGGGAGTCCTTCAAACACTGATTCTCCTCCTGGCCGCTCAGTATACTCAATAAATTATGCTTCCATTACAACATGTGATGGCCGATAGAATCTGCCATTGAATACACATCAAAGCTAAAGAAATAGTATGCACCAGCTTGAGGATTCATTGCTCATGGCACGGCGTTTCTACATGTTATAAAATGATCCTGTAATAAGTTTATGTTTACTTACAAGAACATTGTCATCCTGTCACTCTGATTGTAACGACATTAGAACTCATGCGCTAGTGGTTCAAGCAACTAAGTTGGTTTATACTATGTAATTATATAATAAAGAACATGAGAGAAAGTATGGGTGTGTTATCATGCAATTCTCCAATGTCGTGCTCCACTAGATTGACTGCGCGGACCAAACCATTTGCTAAGTGTTGAACAGGACTAGGAAACCATTCATAAATCATGCAGGACTCTTGTGAATCAGAAAACTCTAGAGCCGTCTCAGAAGTGATAAGACTTTAGAAAACACAAGGATATAAAATGACATTCAGTCATGAGATTTGGGCGTTCCCTTGTTGCACTTTATTTGGGTCATGTTCCCTTTTGCCCATTAAAGGGCTCAGTAGTTGGAGACCCACCTTAATGCCTTATCAACCCAAAACATTCATGTATTGGCTCTGGTGTTTAACCCTGATTGATACTTGTGTCAGGGGTCCTATTCTTTTTTTGCTGGAAGGTAGTTTAGAATCAAGGAAAGACAGTACATGAGCGGAGTGCCCCCAAAAAAAGCCAGAAGGCTGAAAATACAAGCTCAATAGGAGCCAAAAATAACAAGACTGAAATAGAACGTGTGCAAGTATAGAACTGATGATAAAACCAAAACTACACAGTTATAAGGCGTCATGTAGTAATGCATATTAAGAAATCCTCGAAGCTCAGTAGATTGTATATTGCCAAAAAACTCTAAAATACGGTGAAGGAAAAGAGATTTGGACATGTGAATTGGTGGGAGATTGTTGTTGAAGACTTCTTCATTGCGAGCAAACCATAACGAGGAGACGAGGTGGAAGAAAAATAGAAAATAGAGGCTGCGATTTTCCTTCCAGTCTTATCTCTACCGGAGCAAAGGGCTCGCCAATAGTGACCAGCTGAGCTAGTAGAAGGCCATGGACAATGGAAAATTTTCAACAACCAATCCCAGATGTGGACTGCATATGGACCACTAAAAAAATAGATGGAGCTCTGTTTCAGTGTTGGATTTTCATGTAGCACACCTGGATACCAAGGAGATTCTCACCGATTTCTATAAAGACTTGGGAGGACGAACTTGTTACAAACGAGAGAAGCCCAAGGAACCTCTGCTACTCTAGATTTGATTCGATGCCAAGCTTCTTTCAAAGAAAGGTTGCCCATAAAGTTGCTTTCCCATCTGAGTTCATCATTGGAGGGAGTTGTTCCCAAGTCTATGGTATCGGCCTTCCTTAGGTTATGAAGGATAGCCGGGGGAAGGTAGTCTGGGAAGAACCAATTCCTATCTCTGATAATGGCCGAGACTTTATCTGAATGGGAGAAGCCGAACTCCGTAAGTCTTGGAGCAATGGGAGAGAGATCCATCCGTCATACCAAATACTAATGGACTTGCCATTACCCACTGTCCATCTGCTACCTGATTGCAGAGCCATATATAGAGATCTGATTTTCATCCATATATACATGAGCCAACAGAAGGGTTGTTAGGGTGCTAGATTGAGAAACTCGTGAAGTATGAGAAGCCCGTGAAGTAACTCTTTTTGAACCATTTTGCCTAAAGGGAAGAGGAAGTCATGGCTTGCCAGCCTAAACTAAGCATGCCGGCCTCAGTTGTTTTGGACACCCTACTAATTCCCAACCCACCTTCTTTCAATGGAAGACATGAGCTCCCATATGACAAGGTGCCTTTTAGATTGAGTGAAGCTTGATGACCAAAGGAGGTTCAACATAGTTTTCTCAATCTGGGTTACTTCATATTTTCTAATTTCTTCATGTTGGGTAAAACACTGCTCACCTTCCAGAAGACTCTCTCTTTCCCCCTTCACTTTTCTAGATGACATCAGAACACTCTCTCTTCTTATTAATCATATCCAGAACAATCTACACATTGTCCCACTTGAGAAAAATCCGGAAACTGACATAAAGTATGGAGAAGAAGTGGGCCACATTGATCAGTCTCCATCCACATGAGGAACATAACCACCGACCTATCACACCTATAAATATGGGGCTTTGCCTCATTTGCAACTCAAGTGATGAACTGAGACTACAATTCAAGTGTGGACTATGTGAAGAGAAGTGAAGTCTAGTGAATAGAGTGTGGAGTGATACACACTGAAGTGTGTAGTGAGAAGTAGAGTGAGTGCTTCTTTGTAGTGAGTAAGTGTATTGAGTAATTTATAGTGAGTGAGTCTTTTGCTTGTAAGAGTGTAGGCTTAAAGTGTATGTAAGTAGTAAGCTTTGTAATAGTGTATTTGTATAAAATTTATAAAGTGGGTTCTTGTTCTTAGTATAATTTGTATTTTGTAATTAAGTTGTAGCTAGTGTGTTTCTCCCATTGTCTAAGTTATGGAAGCCATCTTCCAACAAATTGGTATCAGAGCTAGGTTCCCTTGCAAGCAGAGATGGCATCAAGCTTGGTTCAACCCCAAATCCCAAAGCTGACAAAGGAGAACTATGAGAACTGGAGTATCCAGATGAAGGTGTTATTCGAATCGCAGGATCTATGGGAGATCGTCACTGAAGGATACGTGGAGCCCACTACAGAGCAAGAAGCTGCGAACACTCCGGAGCAGAAGACTGCCTTTAAAGATCAAAGGAAGAAAGATAAGAAGGCCTTGTTCCTATTCTATCAAGGGGTAGATGAATCAACCTTCAAGAAGATTGCTGAAGCACCGTCTAGCAAGAAAGCATGGGAGACCCTGAGCACTATCTTCAAAGGCGTTGATCGGGTCAAGAGGGTCCGTTTGCAGTCTCTTCGAGCAGAGTTTGAATCTACTCACATGAAAGAAGGTGAGAATATTTCTGATTATTTTTCACGATTGCTAGTAATAGTAAATCAAATGAAGAGAAATGGTGAAAAGATAGAAGATATTAGAGTTATAGAAAAAGCATTGAGATCCCTCACTACTAAGTTTGAGCACGTAGTTGTGGCTATTGAGGAGTTTAAAGATTTAGAGACTCTCTCAATAGAAGAATTAATGGGATCACTCCAAGTCCATGAGCAACGTATGCAAAAGAATGGCTCCATGGTCTTGGAACAAGCACTAGAGTCAAAATTAACTCTAAGTGAGCAAAAACCCGGTCGCAGAAGTTCAAAGCGGGGCGGTAGCACAAACAGCAATCGCGGCAGAGGTAAAGGGGGAGCAAACCCTCAAAGCCAAGGGCAATCTCAATCAAAGAGCTACAACAATCGCGGAAGAGGAGCTAGCCGAGGTAGATTCACCCGTGGTCATGGTAATTTAAAAGGTGTCCAATGCTACAACTGCAACAAGTTTGGACACTTTGCCTCGGAATGCTGGAGCAAACCCGCGGAACGGGTGGAGCGATCTAACTTCGCAGAAACAAGAGATGAAGAAAAAGAATTATCCACAGTTCTCCTAGCACAAGAGGAAAGCTATTGCCAAGAAAATGTTTGGTACCTGGATTCCGGCGCAAGCAATCAAATGTGCGGGAAAAAGGAACTCTTTGAAGAGCTTGCAGAAGATGTCAGCAGAAAAGTAAGTCTCGGAGACTCATCAAAGCTTCAGGTACGAGGTAAGGGAAATATTAAGATTTATCAGAAAGATGGTGTGCCTGCATATATCTCAAATGTGTATTACGTGCCCAACATGAAAAGTAACATCCTTAGTCTTGGGCAACTCCTAGAGAAGGGGTATGTAATACACATGGAAAATCTCTCTTTGTCACTGAGAGATGTACATGGGAGGCATATAGGTCGAGTCCAAATGGCGAAGAATCGCATGTTTCCACTCCATCTTAATACAAAGCTAGAGAAGTGCTTCCATAGACTTATAAACAATGAGTCATGGAAGTGGCATCTTAGATATGGGCATCTTCACTTCAATGGGATCAAGCTATTATCCACTGCAAATATGGTGCATGGCTTGCCTACTATCGAAAAGCCTAAGTATGTGTGTGAGGCATGCACACTTGGCAAGCAACAAAGAAACTCATTTCCAGTAGGGAAATCATGGAGAGCAAAAGCACCATTGCAGTTGGTTCACACAGATATTTGTGGACCATTGGAGACACCTTCTCTTGGAAGTAATAGATGCATCATCACTTTCATTGACGACTTCAGTAGGAAGCTTTGGGTATACTTTATCAAAGAGAAGTCTGCAGCCTTCACTACCTTCAAGAATTTCAAAGCCCGTGTAGAAGTAGAAAGTGGTTGTAAGATTAAGACACTTAGATCTGACAGAGGTGGAGAGTACACCTCGAAAGAATTTCAAGAGTATTGCAAACAATGGGGCATCAGGCATCAGTTCACAAGTGCCTATACACCGCAGCAGAATGGAATAGCGGAAAGGAAAAACTGCACCATCCTCGATATGACGAGGACCATGCTTAAAGAAAAAGGTCTGCCAAAAGAATTTTGGGCAGAAGCTGCTACGTGTACAGCCTACTTACTCAACAGATGCCCTACAATAAGCATCGGGAATAAGACACCACAAGAGGCATGGAGTGGTCACAAACCAAGTGTGGCCCATCTAAAAATATTTGGGTGTATTGCATATGCCCAAGTACCAGAGGCAAAGAGGAAGAAGCTTGATGATCGTGGAGAAAAGTGTATCTTTATCGGATACAGTGAGGAGTCTAAAGCCTACAAACTCTACAATCCACTTACTAAAAAGGTGGTGGTAAGTAGAGATGTAGTCTTTAGTGAAGAAGAGGCATGGAGGTGGAATGATCCCAAGAAAAGCCTCTTGAAATAGAAGAACAAGAGACACATCCTCAAAATAATGAAGGCTTGCGGCAAGATGATGCAACATCTCCGCCTACAGCATCATCACTTCGAAGGAGTCCTGAAGGACAAGATAGATCATTAGCAAGCAGCTCATCAGCTCAAAGCTCTTCCTCTTCAATCACACCAATCAAGATGAGAAGTCTAAGAGACATCTATGAGGAAACTGAAGAGACTAACCTCTTATGTCTTTATGCTGACCATGAGCCTCTTATCTTCCAAGAAGCAGTGAACGAAGATTATTGGAGAAAAGCCATGGAAGAAGAGATTCATGCCATCGAGAAGAATGACACTTGGGAGCTTACTACACTCCCTCCAGGCCAGAAAGCTATCGGTGTCAAGTGGGTATACAAGATCAAGCGCACGATCGATGGAGAGATTGATCGATACAAGGCGAGGCTCGTAGCTAAAGGCTATAAGCAGCAATACGGTGTGGATTATGAAGAAGTCTTTGCTCCTGTTGCCCGACTTGATATTGTAAGAATGATTATCTCTCTTGCAGCACATCATAGTGGAAAATTTATCAACTAGATGTTAAGTCAGCATTCCTAAATGGTATACTTGATGAAGAAGTATATGTAGAACAACCAGAAGGCTTTATAGTAGAAGGAGAAGAGCAAAAAGTATACCGATTAAAGAAAGCATTATATGGGCTAAAGCAAGCCCCACGAGCATGGAATGCTCATATAGACGGCTATCTAGATAAAAACGGGTTCTCCAAATGCCCGTATGAGCATTCAGTCTACATAAAGAGAAATGCTGATGGAGAAATACTCATAGTATGCCTCTACGTTGATGATTTACTATTCACTGGAAACAGCCCCCGGATGTTTGAAGAATTTAAGCATGCTATGTTCAAGGAGTTTGATATGACCGACTGCGGACTAATGTCCTTCTTCCTGGGTATAGAGGTCAAGCAGCAGCAAGATGGTATTTCCATCTCATAGAAAAAATATGCTAAAGAACTCCTTGAAAAATTCAGAATGAGCAATTGCAATCCAGTAAGCACCCCTGTAGCAACAGTACTGAGACTAACGAAAGAAGGAGAAGGAAGAGACATTAATCCGACACTATTCAAAAGCTTGATTGGAAGCCTAAGGTATCTCACAATCACAAGGCCAGATATTGTTTATGGTGTCGGACTTTTGAGCCGATATATGGAAAGGCCAAAAGAGTCACACTGGGTCGCAGCCAAAAGAATCTTACGGTACATTAAAGGTACCATTGATCTTGGTCTTTTCTATGGCTATGGCAAGGAAGCCAAGTTATATGGATATTCGGACAGTGACTGGGGAGGTGATCAAGATGAAAGAAAGAGCACTACAGGGTATGTGTTCTATCTTGGATCTACGGCTTTCACATGGGTCTCTAAGAAACAAAGTATTGCAGCACTATCTACATGTGAAGCTGAATATGTAGCAGCGTCAGCAGCAGTCTGCGAAGCTATATGGGTGAGAAACCTCCTGGAAGAATTTGATCACCCACAAAATGAATCCACAACTATATATGTGGATAACAAGTATACCATTGAACTCACTAAAAATCCTATACATCATGAAAGAAGTAAACATATTGACATCAGGTTCCATTTCATAAGAGATCATGTAAAGCAGAAGACAATAAAGCTGGAGTACTGCAGCACCACTGAGCAAGTGGCAGACATCTTCACCAAGGCTTTGCCAATCGACACCTTCACAAGGTTAAGAGAAAAGCTTGGCATGAAGACATCTTAAATCTAGAAGATTAAGAGCGGCAGTGTTTGAGGGGGAGAATGTTGGGTAAAACACTGCTCACCTTCCAGAAGACTCTCTCTTTCCCCCTTGACTTTTCTAGATGACATCAGAACACTCTCTCTTCTTATTAATCATATCCAGAACAATCTACACATTGTCCCACTTGAGAAAAATCCAGAAACTGACATAAAGTGTGGAGAAGAAGTGGGCCACATTGATCAGTCTCCATCCACATGAGGAACATAACCACCGACATATCACACCTATAAATATGGGGCTTTGCCTCATTTGCAACTCAAGTGATGAAGTGAGAATACAATTCAAGTGTGGAGTGTGTGAAGAGAAGTGAAGTCTAGTGAATAGAGTGTGGAGTGATACACACTGAAGTGTGTAGTGAGAAGTAGAGTGAGTGCTCCTTTGTAGTGAGTGAGTGTATTGAGTAATTTATAGTGAGTGAGTCTTTTGCTTGTAAGAGTGTAGGCTTAAAGTGTGTGTAAGTAGTAAGCTTTGTAATAGTGTATTTGTGTAAAATTTATAAAGTGGGTTCTTGTTCTTAGTATAATTTGTATTTTGTAATTAAGCTGTAGCTAGTATGTTTCTCCCATTGTCTAAGTTATAGAAGTCATCTTCCAACACTTCAACCCTCCAAGTCTAGGTTAGGTCTGGTCTATGGTTCCAGCAAATCTGTAGATTTGTTAATCTTCTCAACCCTCCTGGTCTGGGTTGGGTTTAGGGTATGATTCATATGAAAATTCATAATTATCAAGACATGATTTCTATTTAAATGAATGGTGGGCCCACTTATGGAAATGGACTTATTTTTTTCCTCCTCTTCAAGTAGAGTAAAACTTGTAGATTTTTTAATTTTTCACCTGTGCAGCTTTTCTTCCTCTCTAAGAGGAGGAAAACCTGCAGATTTTCTAATTCTCACCCTATTCAACTTTCCCTCCTCTCAAAGTGGAGGAATACCTACAAATTTTATTTCAGATTTCTGTCCGTGTCGAACGTTTCAATTACTATAAGTGACGATGAACCTTTTTATTTTCTAATTTTCTCAACACTCTAGGGACGGGTTGGGTTTATGGTATGGTTCAAATGAAAATTCATAATTCTCAACACATGATTTCTATTTAAATGCATAGTGGGGCCCATTTATTGAAATGATCCCATTGTTTTTTCCTCCTCTCTAAGTGGAGTAAAACTTGCAGCCCTTTCAATTTTTTCACCTGTGTAGCTTTTCCTCTTCTGTAAGCGTAAGAAGACCTACAGATTTTTAAATTTGTCCCCCTGTGCAACTTTTCATCTTTTCGAAGAGGTGAAAACCTCCAAATTTTCTAATTTAGCGCCCTCTGGAACTTTTCAATTACAATAAGCTTAGACAAACCTATATATTTTATGATTTCTTCAACCCTCTTGGTTTGGGTTACGTCTGGGATATGGTTCCTGCATACCTGCAGATTTTCTAATCTTCTCAACCCTCCAGGTCTGGGTTGGGTTTAGGGTATGGTTCATGTGAAAATTCATAATTATTAATACATAATTTCTATTTAAAAGCATAGTGCGGCCAATTTATTGAAATTAACTCATTTTTTTCCTCCTCTCTAAGTGGGGTAAAACCAAAAGATTTTTTAATTTTTCACCTGTGCAGCTTTTCCCCCTCTCACCTTCACATTTTTAAGTTTCTCAACCTGTTCAACTTTTCCTCCTCTCAAAGCGAAGGAACACTTGCAAATTTTCTAATTTCTCTCCCTGTGGATCATTTCAATTACTATAAGTGAAGATGAACTTCATATTTTCTAATTTCTTCAACCCTCTAGGTCTAGGTTAGGTCTAGGATATGGTTCTAGCAAACCTGCAGATTTTCTAATCTTCTCAACCCTCTTGGTCTAGGTTGGGTTTAGGGTATGATTCGTATGAAAATTCATAATTATCAAAATATGATATCTATTTAAATGAACGTTGGGCCCATTTATGGAAATGGACTCATTTTTTTCCTCCTCTTCAAGTAAAACCTGTATATTTTTTAATTCTTTTCACCTGTGTAGGTTTTCCTCCTCTCTAAGAGGAGGAAAACCTGCAGATTTTCTAATTCTCACCCTATTCAACTTTCCCTCCTCTCGAAGCTGAGGAACACCTACAAATTTTCTAATTTCTCTCCCTATTGAACGTTTCAATTACTATAAGTGACGACAAACTTTCATCTTTTCTAATTTTTCAACACTCCAAGTACAGGTTGGATTTAGGGTATGGTTCATATGAAAATTCATAATTCTCAACACATGATTTCTATTTAAATGCACAGTGGGGCCCATTTATTGAAATGAGAAAATTTTTTGTCCTCAGCTCTAAGTGGAGTAAAACATACAGTGCTTTTTAATTTTTCCATATGTGCAGCTTTTCCTCTTTTGTAAGCGGGAAAAAACCTACACAATTTCTAATTTCTCACTCTGTGCAGCTTTTCATACTCTCAAAGCGGTGGAAAACTTGCAAATTTTATAATTTCTCGCCCTTTGGAACTTCTATAACTTCTTCCTCCCTCTTTGTTTGGGTTAGGTCTCGGATATGGTTTCAGCAAATCTACAGATTTTTTTATCTTCTCAACCCTCCAAGTCAAGGTTATGTTTAGGGTTTGTTTCATATGAAAATTCGTAATTATCAATACATGATTTCTATTTAAATGCACCGTGAGGCCCATTTATTGAAATGAACTCATTTTTTTCCTCGTCTCTAGGTGGAGGAAAACCTGCAGATTTTTTAATTTTTCACCTATACAGTTTTCTCTTCTCTTAGCATATGAAAGCCTGGAAATTTTCTAATTTCTCGGTCTACGCAACCTTTCCTCCTCTCGAAGTGGAAAAGAACCCGCAGATCTCTACGCAGAGCAAATCTATAGATTTTCTAATTTTTGAGCTTGTGCAACTTTTTCTCCTCACGAAGCAGGAGAAAACCGGCAACTCTTCTAATCTCTCGCCCTCTGAAACTTTTCAATTACTTTAAGTGAGGACATACCTACAATTTTTCTACTTTCTTTAACACTCCAAGTTTGTGTTAGGTCTGGGATATGGTTCGGGCTAAACTATAGATTTTCTAATCTTCTCAACACTCAAGGCCTGAGTTGGGTTTCGGGTATGGTTCATATGAAAATTCATAATTCTCAATACATGATTTCTATTTAAATGCACGGTGGGGCCCATTTATTCAAATGAACTCATTTTTTTTCCTCCTCTCTAAGTGGAGTAAAAGATGCAGATTTTTTTTTAATTTTTCACCCATGCAACTTTTCCTCCTCTCTAAGCGAAGAAAAACCTACATATTTTCTAATTTCTCACCCTATGTACCTTTTCCTCCTCTTGAAATGGAGGAAACCAACACATTTTATAATTTCTCACCATCTGGAAATTTTTAATTGCCATAAGCAAAGAAAAACTGCATATTTTCTAATTTCCTCAACACTCCAGGTTTAGGGTATGGTTCATATGAGAACTCATAATTGTAAGGACCCATCCCTAAAAATACCTAGTGGGACCCAATTTGACCAAGTCAACCTTAGGTTATCTTATTTAATAGGTGAGTAGCATGAGTAGTTAGTAATTCCAATTAATTAAGCCTAGTTTATAGGGTTAAGACCCTTGTGAGATTAATAGTGATTTTCCTAAAATTGATTAGATAATTAGAGGCCTTAGTTGTAATCCTAATTATAGATGGGTTTTCTTTAGAAAGTTGTGCAATTAACCTTACAATGACCCAACTACCCATGGCCTAACCCATTAGCCCATTGATTATATGAGGGCACTCTAGTCCTTCCAACCACACCTTTTCCGTCCCTTTTGGAAATCCCAATACCTTAATTGACCTTAGCCTCCTTTATTTTCTACCAAGTAAACATAGGCACTTTTGTCATAAAAAATAGCCTACCTATATTGCCCTTCGGCTCTTTTATTCACAACCACTCATTTGAGGATACTTTAGTAATTAAATGTGAATACCTAAGCTACCCTAGTCTTTATCCTTTATATCTATTAGCAATCAAGGACCCTTTGGTCATTCCATTTTAACTTTCCCTAAATGGCCTCTTCCTTATCCTAAACTTACACCAGCAAGAGAGGGCATTTTAGACTATAACCTAACCAACTCCTATAAAAGAAACCCCTCTCATCTCTTCCTTTCATTTGACTACAATTTCCTCCCATCTCTCTCTCTCTCTCTCTAAGTTAGAGATTAGGGTTTTTATCTCTAAATCTTAGCCCTCCAATTGCAAGAAGCTAGAGGCCCATCTACATCTAGCCATCTACAAGCTAAGGAGCTCATCTTATCTCCTAGATCTCTCTTTCCTCTCCAAGTAAAGGTAATTTCCTTCTCCCATTTTCAATTTCCTTGTTCTTTTCTTTTAGATTTCTCTTCCTTATGCATTTCTCTCTTAGGAATTGGTGTAGCGATTGTAGATCCAGCTGTGGGAGTGATCTTAGAGCATTTGGAGAGAAGCCCAAGCTAATTGAAGAGTTTCCTTATTAATTAGGCAAGTAGGCATGCTTAAATTCTTTAATTAAACTGATTAACATGCTTAGATTGCTAATTAATGTCTTTAATGGATATTTAGATTGATTTCTGTGATTGGATAGTTATATGGATGCTGTGATGTATAGATCATTCTTTTTTTAAGCTCTTTTATGTGTTTTGGCCATTGATGAATGTGAATTCCCCATTTGGAAGATCAATGGCTCATTTGTGATGAGAACATGATGGGGGAGGTGTGTTTGATGTTTGGAGGTGATTGAAGAAGATATGGGGTCCATTTGATGAAGTTTTGATTAAAAAAAAAAGGAAAGAGGGCAAAATATTGAAAATATGGATTTTGTGCGTACCCGGTCGATTTGGTCACCCAGGATGTCGACTAGGCACACAGGGGACTCCCCCTCTGCTGGGAGCTGAAATCACCCACAGGGTACCCGACCTAATGTAGTCGGTCCACCAGCCAAGTGGCCCAGTCGACTAGCCACGTTGCAGTTTTCCCCACCTGCCAGCTTTTTGTGGAAATGCTCGTAGTTTACCCGGTCGACCGAAGGCCCTCCAGGTCAACCGGGGACACTGCAATCTATGTTTTCAGACTCCCGGTTAACTGTCCACCTCTACAGAGTACCAGGTCGACCCATGGACTTATGAGGTCGACCCGATACACTGTAACAATGATTTTCCATATTAAGTTTCCTTTTATGATCTGATTATGTGCGGGCCCCATTGACCTTCCATTTGGAATGTTTGGAATACGCTAGACACGACTCAAGGGCCAGGTTTAACCTTGACTCGTGTAACATCCTAAGTAGGGTCTTGGGTTGTAAAACGGAACCTAATTCAATGGTTATGGATGTCTTATGATGCTAAATACCTACAGGAGCACCAAAGATACTTAATAAGCATCTGGGACTCCATGATCACTGTCTTAGGTGAAGTGGGACCTTGGACCTGAAGAGTGGGGCAACGATTATCGATGAATTTGTGATATGTGGTACTTATGTTGATAAAATGGACACTAAGTCTGGCTGGTAGGTCCAAACCTTGGATATAGGCCTTAAGGGGTATTATAAATCAGGGCATTGCACTTAGGCTCTGATCCATGATCACGGTCCGTACTGGATGATATGTCGGGACATTGCACTTAAAGTCTTGACCTATAATATTGAAACTTAATAGTAGATATTGATGGACGGACTGTATAATGAGAAAATGTTAATTAAGCATATCGAGAAGCGGAGTTTACAAGGGTATACATTATTAACCGTTGGGAATTGTAAGGATGGATTACGCATACCCGAGCTCCGTGCCTCATACCCTTGACTAATATTGTCTCATATTAGGATGATAAGGTGATCCAGTTCGGAGTGCCCCCACCTAGTGATCTGTAGGATTTGTGGATGTACGAGTGGTCTGCACGAGGGATATGATGTTGGCATGGACATTGATATTGAGAGATTGAGTGGTTGCGAGATTAGGATGTGGTTGAGTACAGTAGGTACGGATAGGTGATGGGGTACCGAGACCGCCGGCATTAGGACTGGGTACGTGTGGATGGAGATTGATGTTGATCTAGCATGTAATATCAATGCTTTGGACTTAGCCGTGGCTATGGATATTGTTGGTTGAGATAGCACGTAAGACCAATGGTTGAGACTCGGCTATGGCTATGGACATTGATGGACTCTTGTATGCTCATATTCAATGAGATAGCAGCGATGGGTGGCTATGACCCCCATGGTTGATGTCCATCGATAGTTGTTGGGACGACGGCGATGGGCTGGCTTTGACCCCCCATGTCCCTTGTACTTCAACTGTAGACGTACCTTTATGTGCTCTTGTGGATGTATATTGGATGTATGGATATTATGTATTATGAATGTTGTTGTTTAGTGTCTTTAATTGCCGATGTTGATACGGTTGGATCTAGATACGATGGTTACGGATATGTAAGGCTAGTTCCGCATGTTACTTCTGTTACCAAGTAACTCTGATGTGCTTGTATGGTTTATATGATGTCTTGATGATGATGGCTTCTCTTATCTATATAATATGCTGTATCAAACATCTGTTATATTCCTATTTCGATTATCATTCACGCACTACACTCCACACCATTTCTATTGCACTCAGATATTCCATATTATTATCGAGATACTAATCATGTAGGTACAGCTGGGACCAGGAATGGCCTTTTTCCCTATCTATTAATATAATGTATTGCCATCTAAACATGCCTATTTGCTTGGCTCATCGAGCCTGACCCAATCCTTGGTATTTTTAGGTATCTTCTCTTCTGCTTTCTTTGATTGGTGGTTTGCTTGGCGGTTGATCCATTGCCACAGGGCTTAGAGAGCGATGCAATTGGTGCATTGAGAGGCATCTATCACATAGATCTCCATTCTTTCCTTTTCTTGTAGTTAGCTTAATTACGGAAAGTACCTTGTAATCCCTTATAGTGAAATAAAATTATAGGGCTTGTCCATGTACTTGCTCACATGAGATCCACACTTGATTATATTATTGGATTTTCCGCATCTTTTGTGTACTTTCTCGTAGTGTCCCGAGATTCAAGGTGCCCGGATCTTGGGGTGTTACGATAATTCTCAGTACATGATTTCAATTTAAATCCACAGTGGGGCCCATTTATTGTAATGAACTCATTTTTTTTCTCATCTCTAGGAAACCCTGCAGAATTTCTAATTTCTCACCCTGTATAACTTTTCCTCCTCTCGAAGCGGAGGAAAGCCAGCACATTTCCTAATTTTTCATCATCTGGAAATTTCCAATTTCTATAAGCGAAGACAAACCCACATATTTTCGAATTTCTTCAACCCTCTAGGTTTAGGATATAGTTCGAACAAATCTATAAATTTTCTAGTCTTCTCAACCCTCAAGTTTGGGTTGGGTTTAGGGTATGATTCATATGGGAATTTGTAATTATCAATTCATGATTTCTATTTAAATGCATAGTGGGGTTCATTTATTGAAATGAATTCATTTTTTTTCCTCCACTTTAAGTGGAGTAAAGCCGGTTGTGTTTTAAATCTTGACCTGTGTAGCTTTTCGTCCTCTTAGAAAGGAGGAAAACCTATGAATTTTCTAATTCCTCACCCTCTTCAACTTTTCCTCCTCTAGAAGCGGAGGAACACCTGCAAGTTTTCTAATTTCTTGCTTTCTATAATGTTTTGATTACCATAAGCGCAGTCGGACCTTCATATTTTCTGATTACTTCAACCCTCCAAGTCTAGGTTAGGTCTGGGCCTTGGTTCTAGCAAACCAGCAGATTTTCTAATCTTCTTAGTCCTCCTGGTTTGGATTGGGTTTAGGGTACAATTCATATGAAGATTCATAATTATCAATACATAATTTCTATTTAAATGAACGGTGGAGCCTATTTATGGAAATACACTCGTTTGTTTCCTCCTCGTCAAGTGGAGTAAAACCTACGGATAATTGAGATAATTATTGAAAGGTCCCTAAAGTTGAATCTATCCAGCCTCCAGCCCAGGTAAATTCTGTTTAAGGCTCTGGTCCACTCAACTAGACTATTTGCAACCAAAAGTCCCTACATCCACACGATCACATATTTGAGGACAAATTTGCCCTTTCAACTGTTTTAGGCATAAATTTTGAAATTTAAAATTTCAAATCTTCCCTCCTCCATCCTTCCTAAATCAACAGATTGGATCTTGATCCAGATTTCTACACGTCGTTTTCGTTGCAGAAAAGAGTAGGAGATTGGTTCCAATCTTGAGGGGGCCACACTGATCGAGTTTCCTACAGAAATTCGAAACGGAGAAAGAGGTTCTTGGGTTTGCTGTTACCAGAGAAGGAGACAGACAGGGATCGATTGTTGGAAGGATTTCAGGTGTTTTTTGTTTGAAGAACCCGTCCCAGAAATGCTGTCGCGGTGAACTGGGAAGGTGTTCAGCACTTCTTCGCCGGAGAAGAGTGCTTTTTGTCTGATTCTGCACGTCACCAGAGTTCGCGTTGCTGGTCCCGCCCTCACCACCGCTACAGCTTGCCGTCGTTTGTGCCGTGTCGTGGCCAGAGGGGAAGAAGACTCCCACACAAGAACTTAGGCACAGGCTTATTGATTCACGATTTCTGGTTACAGAAACCAGAACTCGAAGAAGAAGATCTCGTTGGGTGTTGTGGTCTGGGCCAGGCCGGGTTTTTTTCAGGTCTGGGTTGGGTTCGATCTGACCCGTGTTACAGCAGAACTCGGCCTGGCCCAGACGACAAAACCCAACATCTTCTTCTTCCTGCGCTCTCTGGTTTCTGGAACCAGAGACGAGTAACAGTAGCCATCGTCTTCGGCGAAGACCTGCGCAACGATGCGGCGATGCTCCTTCTCAGGCGACGCGCAGTAAGTCTGGCGACGGCGATCTCGAAAGGACCTTATTCTCTGGTTTTTGTAACCGGAGGTGAAGATTGCAGCCCCGCTGCCTTCCTTCTTCCTCGACTCAGGCAGTAGTGCAACAGCAGCGGGGCCATCGTTTTTTGACAAATCTATATTAGTTTTTATGAAATTTATCTGAGTTTTTATGAAATTTATCTAAATTTTTACCAAGTTTATCTGAGTTTTAATAAATTTATATGAGTTTCTGTCAAATTTATCTGAGTTCTTCGTTTTTTGTCAAGTTTTGGACAAATCTATCTAAATTTTTGGCTAATTTGTCAAAGTTTTGGAAACAAATTTACCTGACTTTGTGGTAAATGTATTTTCGTTTATTTAAACTTATTTGTATTTTTTAATTTTATTTACGTCTTTTGAAACTTATTTACATTTTTTGGAATTTATTTGGATCTTTTGAAATTTATTCACATCTTTTTCAATTGATTTTCATCTTTTGAAATTTATTTGGATCTTTTGAAATTTATTGGCGCCTTTTTAAATTGATTTTCATGTTTTGAAATTTATTTATATTTTTTTGAAATTGATTTGGATCTTTTGAAATTTATTTGCGTTGTTTTAAATTTCTCTGCGTTCTTTTGAAATTTATTGTTTTTTTTGAAATTATAGCATTTTTTATATTTATTTGCGTTCTTTCTAATTTATTTGTATTTTTTGAACTTTGTTTGTTTTTTTTTGGAATGTGTTTGATGTTTTTAATTTTATTTACATCTTTTGAAATTTATTTTCATTTTTTGAAATTTATTTGGATCTTCTGAAACTGATTTTCATTTTTTGGAGTTTATTTGGATCTTCTGAAATTGATTTTCATTTTTTGGAATTTATTTACATTTTCTGAAATTTATTTGGATCTTTTGAAATTTATTTGCATTTTTTTAAATTTATTTGCGACATTTTAAAATTTATTTCTTTTTTTAAATTTATTGCGTTTTTTGAAATTATTGCATTTTTTGAAATTTATTTGCGTTATTCTGAAATTTATTTGTGTGTTTGTAGAATTTATTTGAAAATGTCATTAATAGGATTCCATTAATCTTGGCCAATTAAAGGGTAGTTGACCATTATTAATGGGATATCCCCACCAATCATGGAATATGATTTAAAGAAAGGGCAAATTGGACATTTCAGGTATGTGAAAGTGTGAGAGGGACCTTTGGCTGCATGAAGTTTTTTTTGTGGACTGTTTGCGTTAAAGTCACACTTTGAGGGACCTCCGACCAAAGCCCCCTTTTTAATTTTTAACCCATGCAGCTTTTCCTCCTCTCTAAGAGGAGGAAAACCTGCACATTTTCAAATTTCTTACCCAGTTCAACTTTTCATCCTCTCGAAGCGGAGGAACACCAGCTAAGTTTCAAATTTCTCTCCTTGTGGAACGTTTATAAGCGAAGAAGAACCTTCATATTTTCTAATTTCTCTCCTTGGCTATGATTCTAGCAAAACAGCAGATTTTCTGATCTTCTCAACCCTATTAGTCTGGGTTACTAGTCTGGGTTGGGTGCAGGATATGACTCATTTGAAAATTCATAATTATCAAAACATGATTTCTATTTAAACGAACGGTGGGCCCATTTATAGAAATGAACTCATTTTTTTCCTCCTCCTTAAGTGGAGTAAAACCTGTAGATTTTTTAATTTTTCACCTGTGTAGCTTTTCTAATTTCTCACCCCGTTCAACTTTCCCTCCTCTTGAAGCGAAGGAACTCCTACAAATTTTCAAATCTCTCTACTAGTCAAACGTTTCAATTACTATAAGCGACGACAAACATTCATATTTTCTAATTTTCTCAACACTCCAGGTACGGGTTGCGTTTAGGTTATGGTTCATGTGAAAATTCATAATTCTCAATACATGATTTCTATTTAAATGCACAGTGGGGCCCATTTATTGAAATAAACCCATTTTTTTCTTCATCTCTAAGTGGAGTAAAACCTGCAACTCTTTTAATTTTTTTTCATCTGTGCAGCTTTTCCTCTTCTGTAAGCGGAAGAAAACTTGCAGATTTTCTAACTTTTCATCCACTTGAATCGGTGGAAAAGTTGCAAATTTTCTAATTTCTCGCCCTTTGGAGTCTTTCTAATTTCTTCCACCCTCTTGGTTTGGGCTAGGTCTCAGATGTGGTTCCGGAAAATCTATAGATTTTCTTATCTTCTCAACCCTTCAGGTCTGGGTTGGGTTTATTGCATGTTTCATATGAAAATTCGTAATTATCAATACATGATTTCTATTTAAATGAATAGTGTAGCCCATTTATTGAAATGAACTCATTTTTTTCCTCCTTTCAAATCAGAAAAAAACATGCAGATATTTAAAATTTTCACCTATGCAGCTGTTTTTGTTCTCTAAGAGGAGGAAAACATGCAAGTTTTCTAATTTCTCAGTCTATGCAACCTTCCTCCTCTCAAAGCGGAAGAAAACTTGCAGATCACGACGCATAACAAATCTGAAGATTTTCTAATTTCTCAGCTTTTGCAACTTTTCCTCCTCTCAAAGTAGAAGGAACACTGCAAATTTTCTAATCTCTTGCCCTCTAAAACTTTTCAATTGCGATATGGTTCTGGCTAACCTACAAATTTCTTATGTTCTCAACACTCCAGGTATGGATTTGGTTTAGGGTATGGTTCATATGAGAATTCAGAATTCTCAATACATGATTTCTATTTAAATGGGCACAGTAGGGCCCATTTATTGAAATGAACCCATTTTTTTCCACTTCTCTAAGTGGAGTAAAACCTGTGGCTCTATTAATTTTTTGGGGTGTTAGGTAGGCGGTCCCTCAACACATGACTTTATGGCAAACAGTCTACAATCTAAACTCATTAAGCCAATGGTCCCTCTCACATTTTCTCATACATAAAATGTCTAATTTACCCTTTTTTAAATCATATCCCATGATTGGTGGGATATCCCATTAATAATGGTCAACTGCGATTTAATTTGTTACGATTAATGGAATCCCATTAATGAGATTTTTAAATAAATTCTAAAAAGAATGCAAATAAATTTAAAAAAGTTACAAATAAGTTTCAAAAGATCCAAATAAATTTCAGAAAATGTAAATAAATTTCAAAAGACTCAAATAAATCTCAAAAGATCCAAAGATAATTCAGAAAATGCAAATAAATTTCAAAAGACGCAAATGAATTTCAAAAGATGCAAATAAAATTAAAATACTAAGATAAATTTTCCAAAACTAAGATAAATCAATTTTCCAAATTTCTGAAAATTTTGCCAAAAACTCAAGTATTTTTGACGGCGTGCAGGCAGCCTTCTCCGGTGATCAGTTTACAAAGAGATCTATTCTCTGCATCTTGTCTCTTTCGATTATGGCTCTTGCGATGAGAACCCAGCAGGACACGATATCCACCAATCCCCCCCCCCCCCCCCCCCCCCCAACAACAGAGCTTTTGTCTTTTTTTAAGACTTCTCCACTACTTGTTTCTATCAAACAAACAAGATGTATTGTGAATCTTTAATGGGCATGCAACAAGACTTTCCACCTCGTGACTCCAACGTCCAGCAGCCCTGGAACCTCCTCGTGACTTAATCTCGTCAATCTTTGTCCGCATAAGATGGCCCAAGCCATATGAAAATCATAGCCTCGCTCTGAAAGGTAGTATCATTAAGAACGTTTGTGTGGGCATGTTGAGGCTGGGGTCTAAGACACCCCACCACCGGAAACCGCCCACATTAGCATCTTGTTTGACGGTGGTGTTGAGTTCTGTGCATAGAAATAACAGAGGGAGAAAATAAGATTTTAAATTTTAAATTTCAAAATTTTATGCTTAAAACAGTTGAAATGGCAAATTAGTCCTGAAATTTGTGATCGTGTGGACATAGGGACCTCTGGCTACAAATTGTCTAGCCGAGTGGACCACAGCCCTTAAATAAAATTTGCGTGTAGGGACCTTTCGCTAATTTACTCTAATTTTTTCACTTGTGCATTTTTCCCTCTTCTGGAAGAAGAAGAAAACCTGCATATTTTTTTATTTCTTACTCTATGCAACTTTTCATCCTCTCAAAGCGGTGGAAAACCTACATATTTTCTAAATTCTTTCCCTCTGATACTTTTCAATTACTATAAGCGAAGACAAACCTACATATTTTCACCTGTGCAGCTTTTCACCCATTACATATCTGTCTCACTGGTCACCATACCACTATGAAATAACTTATCAACTTAAAACACATAAAATAATTAATGCCTAAAATAATATTGCTTTTTTTTTTCTAGTACCCTAGACAAGGGGGCAGTGACCCAAGAGAGAACCCGTACACATATGGTAAAGCAGCCCACTCACGTGATAAAGGAGCCCACACAAGCGGGAAGAAAGCCCACACAAGGAGGAAGAGGTGGTGAAAACTACCACTCCTTACCAAAGCCCACACAAGTGGAAAGTGGTGCAGGGCTTACCCAAGGTTCAAATCAATGGTAACCAGGTGAGAACTACCGTACCGCTCCTTACCCAGGTAATGAGGAGCTATTCTTAAATATATATATATATATAAAAAAAAAAAAAAAGACCAGCAACGGTTATATCTAATTTTTGGTAGACAATTATCAAGCAAGATAATTTTTATTTGATCAATTGATGGTGACTGGGGCCATGAGAGGGACTGAATATTACAACCATATAATGATAGTTCTAAGTATTCCTCTAAGTAGGCTTGGGCATGCGAGCAGTCATAATGAACCCAAACCTAGGAAATCTTTAGAGTTGTCCCTGCGTTGACCCATGTTATCCCAGAATATCTTGTTAACCTGATCCATTAGTACGCTTGCCCGGCCCACTTAGTAAAATGGTTGACCATGTTTAGCCTAATCAACCGAATGCACTGACACTACATGGTCTATCATGTGTATCCACACTGGTAAAGTGAGAATGCACTGTACACTCCGGCTCATTTTAATATTTATTTCATACATCTACGTCACGGCCGTGAATTCGATGGGCCCCGAAATTCGGGATGCCACAATTTTCATCTAAAATATTTATTAACTTTGCATTGTCCACTCCATCTGCTTTAGTTGAAAAGATTCTTTAGAAAAAGGGAACCCCCCTTCATTAATTTTTTTAGAGGCAACAACTCTAATTTGTAAATAAGATATAAAGTTAAAAAATGCACTTAGAGGCTTACCAACTGTTCTAATATGTATATAAAAAACTAAATCACAAAATTAGAGCTTATTTTTGAGTTACCAAATGCACCAGCCTAAAAAAAAATAGGCGATGGTGCGAGAATGCCCCGACAAATTTAGACTTTCAATCACAAAATTTAGGTTTTAAGGAAACTCACACAGTTTCCATGAAGGAAGTTACTGTTACAATGGTGGAACATAGATAGAAGTTTCTAAAGAAGAAATTGGGTTTTATATACAAGGAATAGAAGTTGTTACAAGGTAAAGCCATTGGTGCCAAAGAAGGTACAAATAAGAAGAATTTTTGGGGTAGTTTCCTGCACCTTTCGGTTTCCAAATTTCTTATTTTCTTGGGCCTTCCTTAGAGGGTTTGGTCTCTTGTGGAAGCTTGGTGCGATCATACCAGCGCTAATGGTTTCTTGGGCCTTCCTTATAGGGTCTCTCTTCTGTGGAAGCTGCATAGTTTCTTCTCTTTGTTGCAAGGGTTGACATTAGTAGCCCTACTTTACAACCTCATTAATTAACCAAGGCCCAGTAGGGATGTAAATGGCTGGGATTCGGGTTCCAAAAAAATACCATCATTTTGGCCTCCATTGGTAATAACCATCTTGTAAAGCTCATCAATACATACAGGTATTGATGCAGTTGAACTAGGACCCACTGACACTAACATCAATCAGGGTTAAAAACCAGAGCCAATATATGAATTTTTTTGGGCCGGGTCCTTTGGGCAACAGGGCAATCAGAAGTCTATTAACTTCAGATACGGCCTTGAAGTTTGGCACAGTTGATTCATGATCCAATATCAGCTCATGTATCCATTGTACGCAGGGAGATCTGGTCCATTAGGATTGACACTGGGCCAAACAAACGTCATCCCAGCCCATGTGCAACTATCTACCTTGTCATGAGCTAAAAGTACCTCCCAACTCCAAGGGATCCCACCCTAGTCTCTCTCATGTGCTCTAGTACATAATTACATAGTATAAACCACCAGGGCATGAGTTCTAATGTAGTTCCAATCAAGGTGACAGGATGACAATGTTCATGTAAGTAAACATAAACTTATTACAGGATCATTTTTTTAACATGTAGAAACGACTTGCCATGAGCAATGAATCCTGAAGCCGGTGCATACTATTTCTTTGGCTTTGATGTGTATTCGTTGGCAGATGCTATCCGGCATCACATGTTGTAATGGATGCATAATTTTTTGAGTATACTGAATTAGGGGTGCACAAAAAATCCGCCAATCTGTAAAACCGATTCAATCTGATCCGATCCACGGATTTTTAACCGAACCAAAGGTAAACGGATTGGTGACGAATTGAAAATCTTGTAATCCGTTAGCGATGGATCAGTGACAGATTTCACCCTCAATCCGCGGATTCAATCAAATCTGATTTGTTGATATTAAATATAAATAAATAAAAAACTTAACGGGTCTAATTATAAGTTAAGAGGTCTAAATATTAAAGAAGAAAAACTCCATGGGTCAAATTGTAATTCACTTTTATATATAAGTATAACAAATGAAACCTTAGATCGCTTTGGTTGTAATATAGATAAAAACAGCTCTTTGTATTGATCAATTAGGTAAAAAAAAGAAACATAATTGTAATTTATATTTCTTTTGTGGATTGTTACCTTGTATGTTGAAACTCTTTACAACATGTTCGATCTCTTTCTTTAATATTAGATTCAACGGATTGAACAAATTAAACCAAACCGATCCGATCTGATCCTTCACGGATCGGATCGGTTCTTAACAGCCACGGATTGGTGACAGATTCCAAATCCATCAATCTATAGGTAACGGATTAGTGATAGATTTGGCCTAATTCGCACCAATCCGATCCGTGTACACCCCTATACTGAATGGCCTGGAACATAATCAAATGCCCAATTGAAGATGAATATGGCGATATCATCTGCAATGCTTGAATCACCCTCAAGCAATCACGTTCCAAAGTAATATGTTGCAGCCCTAACTCTCTAGCAAAACGAGTAGCAGTGACAGCCAAAAGTGCTTTAATCTGATAAGATTCACTCACCAAGTGTTCTCTACATTTCAATGCAGCTATATAATTTCTCCGATCATCTCTAACGGCCACACCATGCCTGCTGTGATTTGTTTTTCAAAAAGTGTCCCATCAAGGTTAGTTTTGTAAAAGTTGTTCTGTCGAGCCTTCCACTTAGTTTGTTGATTTAAGACTAATTAAACTACAGCACTTTCATTGACTTGGAACTTAGAATTACTTTTTGATAAAAGGGAAACATAATTTACTATCAAAGAGAAAACAAACACGTAATGAGAAAAAAAAAAAAAAAAAACCCACTTAATTCCAAAGCATCCACATCTAGGGGTCCAATTCTACACACGGTTTGAGAATTCCTTTTAAGCAGCTCAAAGTTTCAATGGGTGCACTAGCCAGTAGATTCTACTCTATTAAAGTCAAGGAATTGTCCAAATTGGAGAGTTAGTGGATCTGCTCTATCATCTTAAGAGGTTGAGGTCCCTTCTGTCCCAAATTAAAAAGTATCTATGTTATTTCTGCTTAACGCCCAGGCAGGGCCGGAATCAGGAATTTTTTATTTGGGGGGTCAAAGTACCAAGACTTTTACTGCACTATAGCTTCCTTTGCCAACCGAACTATTCAAATATCACAATGGAATGCAGGCTGTATTGTTCAACCATTCAGAACAAGAGAGAACAACCACTTACCTCACTGGTAAGTGGCGACAATTCTCACCTGGTTGCCCAAAGTTCAAACCTCGGTACGCCTTTGCCCATCTGTGTGGGCCTCTTTCCTACTTGTATGTGCGGGTTATCTTTTTGTATTTGTGCATGCTCTCTCGTATGTCTCAATCCCTTTGGCTGGGTTACCCAAAAAAACCTCTCATAACATGATTGTATACAAGTGTGGCAAATTGTAATATGCTAATCTAAACATACAAGGAAGGTCCTTAGCTTTGACGGGATTAAGGCAATGATGATAAGAAAGAAACCAAGTCCTAGTGTTGTAAAATACATGGTTTTATAGAACATTAATAGGTGTCGAAGAAACCACTCTACAGTTAGGGTTACATACACACCCAATGTGGCGCTTCTCCACATATGATGCTTAGAGAACTTCTCTACCAAATCCATAACACTGTTTGAAGTATCGTTATCTTTGGATATTTTTAAATTTTAGTCTTTTCTCATGATATTGTTGGACAAATGTAACAGAATAGAGATTAATTTTTATAATAATAAATGAACTTATAACCATTGAAGGAATAGCTTCACATGCTTTCGCCAATTTTCGCCTTTTTATTTCACTATTATCATGATATTATCAAAACAATCTCAATTTAAAGATATTATAAAAAAAATATAGCAAGATTATTGAGAAAGTATAGTTTGTGGTAAATATTATGATATTTTCAAAATATAACCTATACTTGAGATGGTGATACACATCATACCTTCTTTCATTTATGATCCTCTTGTTATTTAAAATAAAATACGTGGCAGAGTTTATTAGGCTTATTTGCAGAAGTCAAGTCTATCGGATGTGTTCCTGTTTGTTATTTGGCAACCATAAAATGGACCAAATGGAATTGATATTTTGTTGATCGCTTCATCTGAAGGCCCTCTTGTATATGGTATGCCAATGGGCTCCACAAACACTCTTACATTTCATTTATTGAGAAGCAACAGGAAAATTCTCAATAGAGAAGTAGAAAGGGTTCTTCCAGCCTGTGATATCCTAACATGGCAATCTAAAAAATTAATTAAACAAAAAAAAAAGTACACCAAAAAATAAAGAGGTGGATCATTTTATAGAAGAAATTGTAAGATATGATATGGTTTGTGATACAAATCAAACCTATAAATCTTGATCTATGCATTAACAATAAATTATCTAAAAGATTAAAAGTGTACCTTACGCCATAATCTTGATGATGAGAAGAACTCTTTTCTCAAATAGGGTTTTCTCCTATCTCCCTTATCACCCACTCCAATATGCGTGAAGTTGATGGTTACTTTTCAAATCTTGTAGGTTAAGAGAGAGGACCGAAAAAGCATATATATAAATAAGCCCTAGAGAGATTTCTTACTATCAAAGAAATCTAATAATAATAACTTTCCTTAATTCCCTCAAATTAGCCAACAAGAGTCCTATTTGATTTGGGCTTACAAAAATTGAATCCAAGATAAAATTAGTAAAACCAAAAACCAAAAGAGGAAAGTAACTTAAATTAGTGGGCTCAAACCGTGGGTCCCAACAGTGTTGCACATGTGGTCACGAAGACCAATCTTGTCTAACAATCTCCCACTTGGTCTGAATGACCACACATATGTGATCTCCCACATGGTCATGATAATCACCAATATTCAATTTACCTTTTATTTTTATTTTTATTTTGAAAACTATGTTTTATAAAATGACTCAAGTTGGATTCAACAAATTTTAAAATCCCGACGAGTGGCCACTCATTTGTAAAAACATCCCAATCATTCTTGTTTATGCTAATTTTTATATACTGTAATAAAATGAAACCAATAATCCGAGTCATAGCTGTCAAACATCAATTTTGCGACATAATTCCTTCCATGTACCATAACTTTAGTGATTCCATTTAGTCAAGTCATAAATCGAGGAAAATGATAGGAGTGGACTAAAATTCCTATTTATTGGTCCAACTGAAATTTATCTTTCTTTTCAATAATGAATTAATTGTGCACACAAAAATTGAGCAGGAGAATATAATCATTATTAATGAAAACTGATCACCAAAAATGTCTAAGTAAATAGCATAAATCATTTCAACCACATACATTAAGGTAACACAATGAGACCCATTGCTTTAACATGATCATTAAAGGCCTCTGCCGGTAATGCTTTGGTCATAGGATCTGCAATCATGAGCTTTGTATTGATCTGCTCTATAGACACTACACCATCATGAACATTCTCTTTAACGGCAATATATTTTATCTGAAAGTGTTTTGCAGCGCTAGAACTCTTGTCGTTATTAGAGAAGCGAACAGATGAGCTACTATCACAATAAATTTTCAACGGCTTATAAATGGAATCTATGATCTGAAGCCCTGAAATAAAATTTTGCAGCCATATAGCTTGATTAGTGGCCTTAAAGCATGCCACGAATTCTACTTGAAATGTGGAAGAAGCAGTTATAGTTTATTTAATACTTTTCCACGAAATAGCCCCACTAGCAAGGAGAAAAATGGATCCTGATGTAGATCTCCTTGTGTCGAGATACCCAGCAAAATCTGAGTCTGAATATCCAATCACTTCCAAGTGAGAAGTGAGCATATGTTCTTTAGCCCCTTGTAAATATCGTATGACCTTTTTTGCTGCTTTCCAATGTACCATGCCAGGGTTAGACTGATACCTTCCTAACATGCTAACTGCAAAACTGATGTCTGAACGGGTACAAGTCTAAGGGCCCGTTTGGATGTCTATAGAATAAAATATTTACAGGTTTATATATTGCAAGAATAAAATAGTATAGAATACAATAATGCAATATTATAATAGTATAATATTTTTACTGTTTGGCAATTTTTTAAGAATATTACAGATTTCAAATTGAACAGTTTGGAATGTGTTATGATTAAAGTAAATTACATTATAAGAAAAAAAAACTATTAAATATTTTAATTTATATATAATTTACCACGTCTAGATAAAAAAGTAATGTAGTAAAGTAAAGTTTAACTTTCATATTTTTACCATAAGTTACTTTTCTTTTATCACATAAAACCATGGTAAAGTATAGTAAAGTCAATAAAAAAATAACTAATTTATAACTCTCTCTTCCAGTTTGCTTTACCACACACTTCATCTGACCTTACTTTACCTCACCTTTTACCATGATATGACATCAATCTTTATTTTACTTTACCACACCCATAAACAAGTCATTTTTTCTTTACCATATAAAACTACTATAAAATGTGATAAAGTAAAGTAAAACAAAGAAAATACTTTACCACTCCTTCCCACTTTACTTCACCATGCACTTTATCTCACCTTTACTTTACCAGATCTTTACCGTCCTGTGAGATTTACTTTTACTTTACTTTACCATATATATAAACATACACATTATGATGGATTTGGTGACTTTACTTTACTCTACCGCTTTGTAATAATCATTTTAAAATATTCTTATCTTGTAGAAAGTTTTCTACAGGGGGAGCTGTAGTAGAGAATATTGAGCTTTTTGAAAGAAAACAATCTTTTCTTTAGATTTTTCTTGAGTTACCAAACGCACAAGATTTTCTTCTTTAAAAAATGAAAGATTATATTCTATAAAATATTATTTTCTTGTGTTTTCTTGTGCATCCAAACAGGCCCTAAGCATATAAAAGATTTCCTGCAACAGAAGCATATGGAATATCTTGCATCTGTTTTCTCTCGATGTCATTTCTTGGACATTGATCTTTGGAGAATATATCACCTCTTGATATAGGTGCTTTTCCTCTAGAACAATTCTGCATATTGAATCTTTCAAGAACTCTATTGATATAGGCTTTCTGTGAAAGTCATAGTAGTCCTAGAGATCTGTTTCTAATATTCTCGATTCCAAGAACAAAGGATGCTTCACCCATATCTTTCATTTAAAATTCTCTGTGAGTTATTCTTTTGTTGCATGTAGTAGGCCAAGATCACTACTAGCAAGTAGAATGTCATCTACATATAGGACTAAAATAAATGAACTTGCTCCCATTGATTTTCAGATATATACATTGATCAACAATGTTTTCTTTAAAGCCGAAGGAGGTAATGGTATCATGGAACTTAATATACCATTGCCTTGAAACTTGTTTAAGTCCATAAATAGATTTCTTTAATCTACAAACTAGTTTTTTTTTTTTTTTTTTTTGCTCAAATCCTTCTGGTTGATTCATATATTCCTCTCCAGATATTCTCATTTTTAAGAACGTTGTTTTCACATCCATTTGATGTAACTCTAAATTAAAATGAGCTACTAATGCCATTGTGATTCAAAAAGAGTTCTTCGAAGAAACTGGTGAAAATGTCTCTTTATAATCAATATTTAGCCTTTGAGTAAATCCCTTAGCTACAAGTCTGGCCTTAAATCGTTCGATTTTGCCCTTTAAGTCTTGCTTGGTCTTAAAGATCTATTTGCATCCTATAGTCGCAGACCCTTGAGGCAACTCGACGAAATCCCAGACTTTATTTAATGACATGGATTTTAGCTCTTCTTGCATGGCATCAATCCATTTATTTGAATAATCTCCTTTAATGGCTTATGAAAATGTTACCGAATACTCTTTAACACCTATGTCAAAATTAGATTCTTGAAGATAAACAATATAGTCATCCCATATAGCAGACCTCTTAGATCTTTGAGATCTTCTTAAAGCTTCTGGTTCTGCTAAATTTTGATTCGGATGAATAATATCTTCAATCATATCATTATGAGTGACATTCTCATCTAGTGGTGCATCTGGTATGGTAAGTTGTATATCCATCATATCCTTCTGAACGAAGTCATTTGAAATACCCACTCTAATCATTTCAATCGGTACTTGAATAAGTATCCGATGTTCTTCAAATACCACATTTCGTGGTGCATTGCTCCCACTAATGTCATCATTTTTTATGAATCTGACATTTCTGGTTCCAACAATTCTAGTAGTATGAGTAGGACAGTAAAATCTAAAACCTTTGGACCTTTCAGGATATCCAATAAAATACCCATTGATAGTCTTAGGGTCCAATTTTGTCACTTGTGGGTTATAAATTCTAGCTTCCGTTGGATAACCCCAAACATGTAGATGTCCTAAACTTGGCTTCGTACCCATCCATAACTCGTAAGGAGTTTTAGAAACAGCCTTAGTGAGTACACAGTTTAGGATATATGCAGTTGTTTTTAGGGCTTCTCCCCACATAAAGTCAGGTAATTTTGAATTACTTAACATGATCCGTACCATTTCTATAAGCATTCTATTACGTCTTTTAGCCACACTATTTTGATGTAGGGAGCCAGGCAATGTATATTCAGCACAAATACCATGACTTTTCAGGAATCTCGCAAATGGGCCAGGATTTTAACCCGTTTCATCATACCTCCCATAATACTCTCCACCTCTATCAAATCTCAAAACTTTTATTTTTCTGTCTAACTGTTTTTCAACTTTATCCTTGTAGATTTCAAAGGATTTTAAAGATTTTGTTTTCTCATATAATAGGTAGACACATCCATATCTAGTGAAATCATCAATAAAGGTGATAAAGTATTTTTGACTACTATAACATGGTGTAGGAAAATAACCACAAATATCTGTGTGGATTAAATCAAGTGGTTCTAAACGTCTTATGGCCTTATGTTTATTGGCGTTTTTGGTCTGCTTACCTTTCATGCTGTCTATACAAACACCAAAATCAGTAAAATTTAGGGCTCTTAACACCCCGTCATTTACTAATCTCTTTAATCTCTTTTGAGAGATTTGTCCTAGCCTTTTATGCCACAAAATTAAGGAGTTTTCATGCAAGATTCCTCTCTTAATACCAAAATTCATAACATTATTCTCATGCAAGATAAGTAAGGAACTAGCAAAATATGGATCTAGATTCAATTTATAAAGACCATCACATAAAATACACCCCTAATTAAAACTTGATTCTTATAAACACTCAAGGTACTATGTCTAAAAGAGAAGGTATAACCTTCTAAATCAAGTCTAGATAAAGAAATTAAATTTCTACTAATTGTAGGAACTTCAAAAGTGGTATTAAGGTCCAACTGGAATCCAGAATCAAGAATCAATCTGTAAGTCCCCACAGCTTTCACTTCAGCCTCCAGCCGGTTTCCCATAAAAATGTTTCTTTGATCATTGTTTGGACTCCAGCTTAAGTGAAAGCCCTGCATGGAATTTGCCACATGAAAAGTGGTGCCAGAATCAATCCACTAAGTATTTGAAGGAACATCTAAAATATTTGTTTCATAACAAACAAAAGAGTTATTTATACATCTAGATTCAAACAATTTCTATCTTTTCAAGCAGTTTTTCCTCAGATGTCCCTTTTTGCTGCAGAAGAAACACCTTGGTTCACTATCTTTATTCGCAACTTGGTCAGTTGAAGCAGGTTTCTTACCTTTCTTTTTCTGACCTTTCTTACCCTTGGGATATGGTTTCTTGTTCAAAGGGGTGTTGGAGATGAAATTTACTTTATGTAACTGCCCTTCCTGTATAAGTCTGTCTTCTTCTTGGACACATATTGAGACGAACTCATTCGTAGTCCATTTCCCCTTATGACTATTATATGAAATTTTAAAAGGCCCAAATTGAGGAGGCATGGAGTTCAAAATAAATTGGACTATGTAATTTTCAGAAATTATCATTTCTAGAGAGTTGAGTTGGGCCGCTATATCCCTCATCTCCATATATGTTCCGTGATACCGCTAAATCCATCTTATTTCATTGAAGATAATTTGGCAATCAAAGTAGCTGCTAAAGCCTTATCAGATGCTTGAAATTGCTGCTCCACAGATTCGAGATAGGCCTTTGCATTTTTATTATTCGGGATAGAGCCACGGATATTTTTAGCTATGGATCTTTCGATCATCATGAGACTTAGACGGTTGGCCGTTGTCCATTTTTCATAATATGCTCTCGCAGCTTGAGAACTATTTTCAATAAGATCAACAGGTTTGGGTTCCATAATTGCAGTGTCCAAGTTTAAGCCGCCCAAGGTTAATAAAAGTTCATCTTTCCAATCAGTAAAATTTAATCCATTTAACATTGGAATACTCGACAGATGTCCATTCAAGGCAGCGGGAGTCAATGCTGGAATATAAAGGGAAAAATTGCTCAATTACTTTAATGCTTTGAGTTAATACTTAAACATTAATCCAGAATGATTCGGTGCGTAAATGAAGCATATCTGGTGAGTGGTCCAGTTCATCATCATAGTCCCTCATTTGCATCGAGACTACAACATACAATAGGATAACCTGTGGAGGAATCCTATCCATCCAAAGGACTAATGAGATAATATGAACACAATTCGCTAGGCTTTATACCTTTGGGTATAGGAACCAAAAGCAATTGGGTACATATATCAAATTACATATCACGACCCGGGCCCGAGGTCTGATAATCCTGAGCCATGAGCCCATACTTACTCCCGTAAATCCCGGATTAACCGAAGTTAAAACGGAATCCACAAGGGTTAACATTCTCAATTTACCTGTCAAGTACGCAAATTTGCGGTAACATTTATATTTGACAATATCAATTTACGATTTACATGTATACAAAATAATGTCCTTTATACATTTATCGTTCCATCATATATTTATCAATTACTGCATGTCCAAAATGCTATACAAAAGAAAATTAGTTACATTTCAAAATGATTACACAAAATAAATTCTCAAAACATTTTCTCAAAATATTCCAACTCTTTTTCGCACTCGGATATCCATCTCAAATGGTATCTCGTCCGTCCCATTCATTCAATCCTCCTAGAGGAACCGGAGCGGTCTCCTCCGCTGCCGCTGGGGTCGCTACTGGACCGGCAAGAGCAATTGGACCTGTAATGCCATCAATAACACTAATGAACACGACGGTTCAACATTGTATAAACATATTTTGTAATAGCATGTTAATCCATAAACTAAACTCATTCAATCTATTAGTAACAATTCCAATTCTAGAAAAGTCTAGAAGATTCTTATAATAACAATATGTGAACATAAAAGTCAATCCTGTGGACATGTATAAGGTGGTCACTACCATAACATTCATTTTCATTTCATTTTATTTCATTTCATTTTATTTACCATCCTCCCTCAAAGGAAGGATTCATCTTCCAAATGGAATGCATCAATCAATACCCACAGATATGATCGAAAATTGTGGGACTTACCAGTGTCTAGGCCATGGACAACTGGCATCACCACGGAGCTCCGGAATGCCCCCAAAATCATCTACTGCAGTAGGATTAGTCATTTGTTTCATTTATCAATTCATTGAACTCATTTAGAGTTCTAATACAATAGCTAGGTATGTTGACACCAAAAATGTCACTTTGCCTCTTCAACATCAAGAAAGCTGCATGAAGTCGCAACCTGCCATAAATAGGCAATGCAACTTCTCCAAAAAATCAAATCTTGTCAGAATCAAACAAAAACTGCAAGATCCTTCAAGATAGCCAAGAGAAGAGTACACATGAAGTTTCGGGCCATTTCGACAACATTTGGCCTAACTTCACTTCTCCGACAGCTAAACAGGAGCTCTCGGCGGCGACAGCATCGGAGACATCAAATTCCCGATCAGAGCCTGTGGATGATCTCAAAATGCATCCAAAAGGCTCCATGCCAAATTTCAAGTCAAACCGACAACGTTTGACCCTCCATCAATGCTCGAGCAGCAAAATCAAGCCTCCCGGCGGCGGGAACCACCGAAGCCTTCACTCATCAAACCAAGTGCATGAGTGGCTTCAACATGCTTCCAAAAGGTTGCACGTCGAATTTTAGGTCATTCCGACAACGTTTGACCAGGTTTCGACGCTCCGAAAGAAAATCAAGCCTACCGGCGGCGGAGCTCCCCGGGACCATTTTTTCCAAGACAGAGCCTGTGGATCATCTCAAAAGGACTCCAATAGGTTCCCTGTCAAATTTCAGGTCAATCGGACATCGTTTGACCGCACATCAACGCGCAGCATTTTCCCCGCAGCAAAATCAAGTGAAGCATCGATGGGACCCCAAACGGCTTCAAAACTCAAACAAAAGCCTATGGTTGGTCTTATTTATTACTCAGGAGGCTTCACCTCAAATTTCAGGTCATTCCGACATCGTTTGACCAAGTTTCAGCTTCTGGCGGAAAATCAGCAGCTCTACGCGACAAAGTCTTCGGCTTTCCCGGAAAATTGGAAACTTTGCACTCTAAAAATGCAAGGATTCTCATCAGGTTTTCTACAGAGAAATCAAGCCAATAAATGAGAAGAAATGTCAGGAAAAATACAGAAGAAAACGGCGACGAAAAAGACTGCAAAACGGACCAAAAACGGGGGAAAAACCCCCAGGGTCGCAGCCCTCGACCATGGCCCATGGTCGCCGGCCCATGGAAGTCCGGGTCACCGGATTTTTCGCCGGTGACCCGTTTTTCCGTCCTTTTTCGCGTTTCGCGCACTTTGGCCCCTGTGGTTTCCTGAAAATGTGATTTTTAATGCTTGAAATTGACTCATATCCGACGACATCTCGGATCCGCCGTCAAAAGCATAAAATCATCAGTGATCGCTCCAAGATCGCCAACCGGTCGACCAAAAAAGTGATCTTTCTGTCCGACCGATCGAGAAATCGACAAGACAGATGTCACCGGCCTGCTCTTAGCTATCAATGTCTGAAGTTACATGTTCATCCGAAGTCGATCAGCATGAAGATCCATTGATGATCATCGCCAGAAGAATTCCAGAAGACACGGCACGGCCCGCGACTCTTCGACTGCTCGGCGACCAATTAATGTGGTTAATTGGCTAGCTTTATGGCAGTCATTAACTCATTCTTTGGATGGCCCAATCAGAAGCAAGCATTTGGGAGTTACAAGTCAATTGATTCATGGCATTTAAACCCATGAAACTCCTCCCATTATGGTAATTAAGGTGATTAAAAGCCCTTAATCTCCATCGGCCAATCAGATTCAAGGAAAAAGGAGTTACAAAATCAAGAAATAAATCTTGTAACTCCTCCCATTAAAGCCATTAAAGCCCATAAACTCTCCTAAATGGCTACCAAAAGCCTATAAATAGGAGAGCATTCCATTGAAACCCAGATCGGAAAAAGAATCCAGGCATCACTTCCAAAGCGCCACAGATCCAGAAATCTGAGAGAAAGAAAAAGAGAGAAAAACTCTGCTGAAGTTCTGCACCGGCCACCACTACAAGGTGACAAAAGTCCCTTGGGGGGCACCCCCCCCAAGGTCCTTGCCTTCTCCCGCTGCCTCCAATGGCTTAGACGTGGCTTTTCAGCCCGTCTACTTAGCTTTTTATTGGACATAGGACCTTCTCTTGGTCTTTGTCCTCTAAAAATCTGAGGTTATAGCCAAGCCAAGCGAATCAAGAGCATCTTCTGTACTCATCTGCATGGATGATGGCGAAGCCCATACATGGCTTGCGACCGTCAATCTGAATGAGTCCCCCACAATCTCCTGAAAAGTTAGATCCTCCTTTTCTTGCTTTTCATTGTAGTTTGTATTTTTCTAAAAGAGACAAAAATCACAACTCTTGTCTTTCATTATTGATGAGAATTGTAAATCGGCTATAAACGCCACAAAATCGGCTATAAATGCCAAAACACCGCCTTTCACGGCAAATCAAGAAAATGTCTCTTTTCTTAAATATTTGTGCAATGGAAAACTTGAAAGAAGTTGATTTCCTTTTTACTTGCGAAGGTTGATCTCCGGATCACCACTTGCAATTCCAAGTAAAATAGAAAATCTGGCACACCCACACAAAAGAAATGTTGAAACACGCTTCAGGCCCGCCAGGGCGCGAAAGGGCCGGACCCGACGGACTCCCACGTTCCGCCGACCCCGGTTGCCGCCCCACGGCGCCTCGGAGCGCGTTCCATCAAGCTGGCACACCCGGTGGGACTATTTCATTTGAGAACACGGTGCTCGGAAATGAAATATTTGCATATCATACTTTTTACTCTATGCTTATACTTCTTTTCCGGATTCCTTGGCTACTTTCTAGCTGGTAGCCTATGTTGGATTTTGCATCCTAAAAAAAAAAATGAGATGGGATTTTTTGGAAATTTCTACTTCTTTAAGTTTGTTTCCACTCTTTCTCTTTGCAAAAAAAAATCAAAAAAAAATAATCAGTTTTCTTAGTTTGAATTCAAAATTGAGAAACTTTGATCCTATCCTATCGTTCTTTGGTGCTTGCAGAAATGTTGAGCCCGTTCGACTAAGGTTTTGGGCCATCGTTTCTCTTCGATGAGTTCATTAGAGATTTCAAAAAAAAAAAAAAAAAAAATCAGTTTTCTTAGTTTGAATTCAAAATTGAGAAACTTTGATCCTATCCTATCGTTCTTTGGTGCTTGCAGAAATGTTGAGCCCGTTCGACTAAGGTTTTGGACCATCGTTTCTCTTCGATGAGTTCATTAGAGATTTAAAAAAAAAAAAAAAAATCAGTTTTCTTAGTTTGGATTCAAAATTGAGAAACCTTGATCCTATCCTATCGTTCTTTGGTGCTTGCAGAAATGTTGAGCCCGTTCGACTAAGGTTTTGGACCATCGTTTCTCTTCGATGAGTTCATTAGAGATTTCAAAAAAAAAAAAAAATAAATAAAAAATCAGCTTTCTTAGTTTGGATTCAAAATTGAGAAACTTTGATCCTATCCTATCGTTCTTTGGTGCTTGCAGAAATGTTGAGCCCGTTCGACTAAGGTTTTGGGCCATCGTTTCTCTTCGATGAGTCTATTTGGGATTTTTATAAAAAAAAAGGACATAGACCACTAAGGTTAAACCAATTGCGTTCTTTGATCACGATTGATTCAAGAAAAGCCTTGTCCAGAGTGTGGAGACAGCTTGACTGTTCTAGACAAGGGTCCTCCAAACGGGTTCATTAAGTAATCCTACACTTACCTGGGGGCAATTCTATCAATTGAGGTTTCATAAGACCGGGTTAGGAGGCCTATGTGTACTCTCTCGTCTTTAAATCTTAAAAAATTAAAATCAAAATAAAAAAAAATTAAAAAAAAGATTTTCAAAAAAAAAAATCTAAAAAAAAATCAAAAAAAGAATAAAAAAAAATAAAAAAAAGATTTTCAAAAAAAAAATCTAAAAAAAAAACAAAAATTTTCAAAAAAAAATAAAATAAAAAAAAATAATTAAAAATAAATTTAAAAAAAATAATAAAAAAAAATAAAAATAATAAAATAAAAAAAAATCGTTTCAAAAAAAAATCTCCAAAAACTCGTCACTTTTGATTTCAGATCTGAGAAATTTTGGTTTCTTCTTTTCTGAGCACTGGCGCTCGCGGAAATCGCCGAGACCGTGTTCAGATTGGAATACCATTTGCTCTCCTTGATGGAACCAATCTTGACATTTCAAAAAAGAAAAAAAAAAAAAAGCTCTCGTCATTTTAGATTCAGATCCGAGAAATTGTGGTTCCTTCCCTTCTGGGTACTGGTGCTCGCGGAAATCGTTGAGCCCGTATTCGGATCGGAATACCATCTGTTCTCTTTGATGAATCCAATCTTGACATTTCAAAAAAAAAAGAGAATCCCATCTCATGGATGCGATCTCCAACATTTGTGCATAGCGGTACTAGTACGCCCTTTCAGGGTCTACTGTATCTGTGACCGGCACATTTGTAACTCCTACCTTATATTCTTCTTATCTCGAGCAAGCTTCGCTTCTCGATAAGTCGAATTTAGGTATACAATTGCTTCTAGCAGTCATTGGAACGCTCATTTCGAGCCTACCATGCTTGCTGTCAGAACAATTGTACCATCTATGGCTTTTTGCCTTCTTCATGTCGCTTGGGTCATATCCCTTGAGCGATTTGAAAAGACAACCATAGAAATTCCCATTTATGATCATTATATTCTTGTGATTACTAATGGATGTGGTCTTGTTTCAGAAATTTTGAAACTAACAATGGCAGCCTTAACCATTATTTTCGATGAGAACAAGCACCAACTCATGCTTCAACAGAAGCAAAGCGCGCGCACTCATAAGCGCCCTGTCAGCTGTCGAAGCGTTAACTCCCTCGGCAACTCTCTGAACTCGGGGTCGACCTCGACTCCCCGGACTATCTTCTTTGGGACGCTAGGACCATTCCCACTTCCCAAAGGCAGAAAATCGTCTCTCAACGTGTCACTCCCGTGACACCAAAGGCGAGCGCCCAAAAGCCCGAAGCCCGCGGCACCCCCGCGAAGCCTCGACCCACAAACAACCAGGTCTATCCCAAGACTTGGTCTCCAAGACCTTCCCCAAAACAAAGAAGGTCTCAAACCTCCACCAAGCCAGCATACCTGGCCCCACTCAAAGAGAACCAGTTCTACCCTCTTGCCTACATGAAAGAGGAGAGACCCATCTCCAACCTGACTCCCAAGTCAACCCAGCATGAGTCGGCTTGTTCCTACAGGCCCAAAATCAGATCATGCATCACCAGGCCTCTCCAAGCACCTGCTAAGGCCTACACTCCTTCGGTTCGACCCTTTATCTCTACAGGGGCCGAACTTGAAAAATTCAAAGCTTCGCTGCAACAGGCAAAGGACCGGGTCCGCATCCTGTCCTTGCCCAACCACAAAGAAGACAAGCTCGGCTGCTGCGCCCGAGGGAGCACATCCTTCATCGCCAGAGCCCAGCCAGAGCTGACTGAAGCTCAAATCGCTCGTCGAGCACGCCGCCGTGCGTCGTATCGACAAAAGAGACTAGAGAAGCAACGGACCCAGCCTCCTACACTTCAAGTTTCCCACAAATGGGTCGAAAAAGAAAGACCCGACCAAGTTGCTGCCGTCCATATGGTTGGAAAAACCAGAAGACGCCAAAAGTCAGCATCAAAAATCCATGTCCGACGTCCGGTGACCCGTAGCGTCACCGGGACACGAAGACATCCCGAAGAATCTCCTGCCCCTTCAAGCCAAGGACGGGAGAGTAATCCTTCGTCAAGCTCTTCATCAAAAAGAATGAGCCCCAGCTCGGTCACCAGGACGATTTCTTCATTCGAATCCCGAGGGATGAACGTCTTGGCTACAAGTTCTGAGCCACCACCTCAGAATCCACCTCGAGATGATGCGCTCACACGCATCCAGCAGTTGGAACAAGGCCAGCAGAGGATTGAAACTCTGATGGAAAACCTTCTCCTTGTCGTCCAAAATCAGGCGAACAATGAGCCTCCTCCGAATCATGGCAATAACGAGGAAAATTGTGAAGAAAGCGAGTCACGCGCCCTTACCAAAAAGGATGTAGACAGTATCCTCGCCAAAGCTAAAGAAGAGGATATACTCAAAGAGCATGGGATCAAGCCACCATATCCTTTATGGATGGACTCGGTCCCGTTCCCCACAAAATTCAAACATCCTACTCTCCAAACATATACGGGGAAAGGATCAGCCAGACAGCACGTCATCTACTTCAAGATTTTGACGGGAGCTATCGCGGATCAAGATGCACTCAAGATCCGCCTCTTTGCAAGTACCCTAAAAGGTACGGCCTTCGATTGGTACTCCACTCTTCCGGAGAACTCCATTCAGAACTGGGCTATGCTGGAGACACGCTTCCTGACCCACTTCCAAGGTGAGGATCATCCTGTTACTATGGCTCAGCTCTGCAGCCTAAAACAAGGAGAGAATGAGTCAACATACGACTTCATTCACAAGTGGAAAGCAATGGCGTACAAATGTTCAGATGTACTGCCACAAGCGTCGCTAGTCGACATCTGCCGTAACAATATGAGAGCTAAAATCCGCTCCATGATTATCGGCAATAAATCAAAAAACCTGGGAGAACTCCTGGAAGCTTCTATGGAAGCTGAAACGGTGATTAAAGACCTCAACAGTCAGAAGTCATCAAGAAAAGAGCCAACCGCCATTGCAACCTCTAAACCAAAGAAGAAAGAGGTCCTTAATGTGCAAACCAAGTCAGCTCCTCAGCAACCAAAGAAAGCTGAAAATAGAGCTGCAGGTAAGAGACCTGAGCTCTCTGATGCCTTCAAAGAGCGAGTAGAAAAGAAATATCCGTTCGATGAAGACGTTGAAGAAATCTTTGAGGCTCTCCTAGCAAATGGCAAACTCATTTTGCCAGAGCCTAAAAGACCTGGAGACGTTGGCAAAACCAATGATCCTCGGTACTGTCCATACCACCAGATGGTCTCGCATCCTCTCAATCAATGCTTTGTTGTGAGAGAGAAGATAAACGAGATGTGGAAAAACGGAGTCATCACCTTTGACAAAAACTATGGGACTGCCTCCGTCAACATGGTGTCATGTGGACAAACACCAAAATCACCGAAGAAGAAGATCACTACTTCCTTCAAGGTGATAAAAAGAATTCAAACGTCCGAAGTATTGGTTCCTTGCCCGACACCAGACGGACAACCCATATGGGTACATCCCGATCTCCTGGAAGATGAAAACTGGGAGATCGTAAAAACAAAGCCGACAGCTCAACAGCGAAGGCAGGCTAGGAAACATCTCCTCAGGCTCAAACGGCAAGAGAAGACCCAGCCAAAACAAGAAGTCCATGAAAAGGCAGAGGCCTCCTCTACCACTTCACTCGGGGCAACAAAAACGTCCCTTCCAGAGACTTCAAAGGCGGTAAGAAACTTCACTCTCAGTGATTTCATGCCACCTCAATTCAAAAAAGAAGCCATGCAGGGGGCATTATACTCTTGCAACTCGGTAGTTGGATTCTCCATTGATGGATACGAGTCCAGCGACACCGACGATGGATTCGAGCCCAACTACACTGGCGAGTGGGAGGAATCTCTTGAAACAGGAGAGTATCTCTCCGACGAAGAATGGGTTCCTGAAACTCACCTTATGCCAGTAATCTGGTATAACCCCTTGCAACCACAAGGATCCTGGTCTGATGATGAAGAAGACCAAGAGGCTGCACAAGAAGATGCTGTTAACCCAGCACCTGTCATTGCTCCAGTGGAAATCAACTATGTTGAGCCACACGGAGAAGACGAAGAAGAGGATCTGGCTCCCATGCCTGATCTTGAAGAATATGCAAGGATCTTGCAGCGTCTCGCTCTAGAACAAGAGCAAGATCGTGTTAACGAGCCTCCTCGCAACCCAGAGCCTGAAGTCCCTGAAGATAATCAGGTACATCCACCCTTAACTCCTGAAAATGGAGAACATTGCTGGATAGACGATCCTCTTGCATTCGAGGATGAGTCTGACTCCGAGCAGGCAACATCTCCTATCAGAGCTTCCTGTAATGTAATATATCAGGACTATAGCTCTTCTGAAGCGTCGTCTGATGAGATTACCTATACTCCGACAACGCCTAGCAATGTATCCTCTGGAGCTACCTCGTCTCACGTGACTTTCACAGAGATGACACCCTCTCAGGTTTCTTCTCCTGAGACTGTGACTTCAGAACTCACACTCTTCCCGACTCATCATCACGAAGAAAACCCAACTTGGGATGATGGATGGGTCAACACAGAAGAAAAGCTGCTGGATGTTGTTCAGGACTTGCTCCCGGAAAATGCTCCGTGCAACACAATCACTGAGGATGGCAACTCTGCTGCAGATACATCCCCAGTAGATGAAAAACGACAGCCTCTTGATCCTGAAGACAATCTTCCAAACGAAGATCCTTCTCAAGAAGCTCTCGAAGTTGGTAGAGGCACCCGCTTGGGCCGGGACTACCACAAAAATTACAACCAATCTTCCTTTACTTATGTAAATCCTTCGGGAAAAGATGTTGTAAGCGCCCCCAGTGGCAACAATGATGAACATGCAGGCCCTAAGGAGGCTTTCAAGTATGACTTGGTTGAGCACTTCAAACATATACCTGCACGTCTTCACATCCTAGACTTATTGCGAATGTCTCCACGCACTCGTGATAATCTCATCTCAGAATTACAAAAACTGAATGAGGATGTCGACAAACATGCCCCACAAGTCCTCCAAATTGAAATGGACTACCGGGTCAAAAACTCTGAAACTTCCTCAAAGGGAGAAAAGAAAACTGAGGGATCATGCATCCAATGCCTCTCGGTTCAAAAGGCAGCCAGTGCAACCATCGCCTTCACAAAGGACGACCTCCTACTTGGCGAAGCAAGGCACAACCGACCCCTATACTTCACAGGGTACATCAAGGAAATGCCTATACACAGAGTTCAGGTCGACCCAGGTTCTGCACTCAACCTCATCTCCACTTCGGCTCTCGAAGAGTTGGGCATCCCACCCAACAAGCTAAGCCACACATCTGTATCTATCTTCGGATACGATGGGAGCGCTCAAAGGCCTATCGGCAAAATCAGGTTCAAATTGCAAATCGGTGATCTTATCTCTGAGGTCACTGTGTATGCAATAAAAACCCCCTCATGCTACAACATCCTTCTCGGACGTCCTTGGATACACGAGAACGGTGTTGTCCCTTCAACTCTACATCAATGCGTCAAGTTCGTCGGCGACGACGGCATGGTACATCGTGTCTTTGCGGACAGAAAACCCTTCAAAGGTAAAGAAGTCCACTTCGCAGACTCCCAGATGTATGAAGGAGAAAAAGAAGAAGAGGAAATAGCACCCCCTACTGAAAATCTCCAGAAAGATAAAGGCAAGGCTCCTCAAAAATCACCGGAAGAAAACAAACCCTCCGGCAAATTAGAAGAGAGTAGTCAATCTCCCTTCGTCATCTCCCTCAAATCTTCAAAACCTTTGGTCATCACAACCAGAGTGAAGAAGGCAAAGCAAAAGCCTGGGGGCAAATTTGTTGTCTCTTTCGTGTCTATCAAGCAAGACACGGATTCGGACTCAGAGCCAGAAGATGACACCTCGTCAAGCCAAGCTGACACTCAACAAGTTCAGCCTGCTCTCACTCCGATGGAGACACCTGCTGATGTAGAAGATCCTACGTCTGCTACCTTTGTTGTTCCGACAACATCACCAAAGCAAAAGCCGATCTTCTTCCATAGATCGGATGCTTCTTCATCAAATTCCTTGCTTGAACCCTTCCAAAATGAAGGTATGCCTCAACTATCTCTATATAGTCCTGTGGCACAAGCTATCATGAAGAAAATGGGCTTTGACGCTCAGAACCCAGTCGGTTTGGGAGAAGGCCGCGGTATTCTCACGCCATTGGGGCCCGCCTTGACCAAAAGCCAGCTGGAAGATTGGAGACTCTACGGTCATGTAGAAAAGTCTTCATATGGGTTAGGGTATGATCCCGACACTCCTCTGAGACAGTTGACACAAAAGCTTAAAAGTCGTTTTACCGACCAAGCCTCAACATCTCAAGTCCATAAAGACATCGATCTCCCTGGATATCTCTTTAAAGAGTTATCTGACAAAGATCCAGGAAGCTCATCCAATTTGTACGATTTCTCTGATGATAAAGAGGAATCGTCCGATAATACAGACTTGTGCTATTCTGACCCAGAAGAACCCTCGTCTCCAAAAGAAATACCAGACTCAACAGGCGATTGGGACTATCTCATAGCGAGCCTTGAGGAGATCACCAATCAAGAAAATCCATGGAAAGGAACAGAGCCTTGGTCTGGTAATGCAGTTGAAACTCCAGAAGGTTTCGTTGAGTTGGAAGCCTCCGAAAATATTGTGGAGGAACCACCTTCGAACCTTCCGACAGAAGATCTTGTTCAAAAGATAAACTTGGGAACACCTGATAACCCACGTCCTGTATTCATAAGCAAGAATATAAAGGATGATGAGTTACCCGAGTATATCGCTTTTCTTCGTGAGTTCGTTGATTGCTTTGCATGGTCCTACGCTGAAATGCCTGGTTTAGACCCCAAAGTAGCAGTCCACAAACTCAATCTTCAAGAAGAAATCAAGCCTGTCAAACAAGGCCAAAGAAGATTCCGTCCAGATGTGATGGATAAAATTGAACAAGAAGTTCAAAAACTCAAAAGCGTTGGCTTCATCCGTGAGGAACAACATCCAGAGTGGTTGGCCAATATTGTCCCCGTGACAAAGAAAACTGGGCAGATCAGAGTCTGTATTGACTATAGAGACTTGAATGGCGCTTGCCCTAAAGATGAATTCCCGCTCCCCATACCGGAGGTGATGATTGACAATACCTGCGGATTCGACCGAATGACATTCATGGATGGCTTCTCTGGTTACAATCAGATAAAAATGCATCCCGAGGATGAAAAACACACTTCATTTCGGACTCCATTTGGCGTGTATTGCTACACTGTCATGCCATTTGGTCTGAAAAATGCTGGTGCCACATATCAGAGGGCTATGATGAAAATATTCCAAGATATGCAGTACAAGACGGTCGAATGTTACGTTGATGACCTCGCCGTCAAAAGCAGAAGAAAAGAAGACCATCTCAAAGATCTTCGGGAAGTCTTCCTCCGACTCCGCAAACACAAACTGCGGATGAATCCTCTAAAATGCTTCTTCGGCGTCTCGTCGGGTAAGTTTCTCGGATTCCTTGTTCGGAAAGCTGGAATAGAACTTGACCCCATAAAAGTCAAGGCTATTCTAGAAATGCCCTCTCCAAGAACCTTGAGAGAACTAAAAGGGCTCCAAGGGAGATTGGCCTACATCAGACGGTTCATCTCCAATCTTTCGGGGAAATGCCGTCCATTCTCTCGATTGATGAAAAAGGGTGTAGACTTTGTCTGGGATGCCGACTGTGAAGCCGCATTTCAAGATAACAAGTCATACCTGACCAAACCTCCAGTGTTAGCTGCCCCTGCAACTGGAAAACCATTCATCTTGTACACAAGAGCCCTTGATCACTCTCTGGGTGCTCTGCTTGCACAAGAAAATGGTGAAAGAAAAGAAGCTGCTCTATACTACCTCAGCCGCATGCTAGTAGGTGCAGAGCATCGCTACTCCCCAGTCGAAAAGGAATGCCTTGCAGTGATGTTTGCCGTACAAAAGCTACGTCACTACTTGCTTTCCAACACAGTCTACCTCGTCTCAAGGATCAACCTCTTGAAGGTCCTTGTCACAAAGGCAGGTTCTCTCAATGCCCGACTGGCAAAATGGTCCATCCTTCTATCACAATTTGATATTAGGTATGTGCCACAAAAAGCAATCAAAGGCCAAGCTCTAGCAGACTTTCTCGCAGAGCATCCATTGCCTAAAGATTCTCCACTCAGAGATGATCTCCCAGACGAACCTGTCTACAACGTGGAGACTTTCTCGCCAAATGCCTCCTGGGACATGTACTTTGACGGTGCAATCAGGACAAATGAAAAAAGAAAGCTGATCTCAGGAGTTGGCATCCTCTTTGTTAGCCCTGACAAATACATGATTCCACACGCTTTCTCGCTACTGGAACCATGCACAAACAATGCAGCTGAATACCAAGCTCTGATCCTAGGATTGGAACTCGCCATCGAATCCGGTATCACTATGCTGGAAGTCTTTGGAGACTCTCAACTGATCGTCAACCAGATGAATCAGAAATATGAAGTCAGGAAGCCCGATCTGCTGCCTTATTACAACAAGGCACAATCGCTTCTGCAAAAGTTTGACATCTGCAACATCACCCACATTCGTAGAGGTGAAAACATCCGTGCAGATGCCCTGGCTGGACTTGCTGCATCTATGGCAATTCAAGAAGGGGAAAACATGCAAATTACAGTGTGCGAGAGAAGGATCCTCCCTCCTCTTAACACACACCAAGCAGTTGCTGAATGCCACCGAGTGGTTGGAAGTCGGATCTCTATCCTTCAACCTTCAATCGGCGACTGGAGGGATCCGTTCATTGATTACACTATGTTCGGAATCCTACCTGAAGATCCAAAAGAACGGGTAAGCATACAAAGGCGAGCCCCAAACTTTCATTTGGATATTCCTTCAAAAATCCTCTACAGGAAATCATTCAACGGAGTACTTCTACGCTGCTTGTCACAACAAGAGGCCGAAGAAACACTTAAAGAAGTTCATGCTGGTCTTTGTGGAGCCCATCAGGCAGGTCCTAAGCTCTATGATCAGATAAAAAGGTTAGGTTACTATTGGCCTACCATGGTAGCTGATGCAATGCAATTTGCCAAACGCTGCCAGCTATGCCAAGTTCACGGAGATTACATTCACATGCCTCCGGAATGACTGCATCCTACAGCAATCTCATGGCCTTTTGAAGCATGGGGCATGGACATCATAGGTCCCATTTCTCCCCCTTCAAGCAAAGGTCATCGCTTCATCTTCGCCGCTACAGATTATTTCTCCAAGTGGTCAGAAGCATTTGCGTTCAACGAAATGAAGACCTCATCAGTTCTTCAATTCCTACGCACCAACATCATTTGTCGTTTCGGCATACCCAAAAGATTCGTCCATGATAACGGACCACAATTCCGGGATCATCGATTCTACAGGTTCTGCGACAAATACAAAATTCAAAGCTGTCCTTCGACTCCATACAATCCGGCAGCAAACGGATTAGCAGAAGCCTTCAACAAGACACTCTGCAAAATCCTCAAGAAAATGGTCTCTAGTCACAAAAGAGACTGGAGCGATAAACTGTCTGAAGCTTTGTGGGCCTATCGAACCACCGTTCGAGGACCAACCCATAGCACACCATTCTCCTTGGTCTATGGATGCGAAGCTGTCGTGCCCCTAGAGGTACAAATTCCTTCTCTGAGGGTATCTCTACAAAATGACATGACTCAAGAAAGCAATGTCAAATTGCGACTCCATGAGCTGGACAATCTCGACGAGAGACGGCTCGAAGCTCGACAAAGCATTGAACTTTACCAAGCACGCATGGCAGGATCTTTTGACAAAAAGGTCAGGCAACGCGCCTACAAAAAGGGTGACTTGGTTCTTGCGGTAAAAAGACCAATGGTCTTCGCTCACAAGTCCAAAGGCAAGTTTGAACCAAAATGGGAGGGACCCTACGTCATCGACAAGGTCTTCTCCAACGGCGCATATGCCCTCCTAAACATGGAAGGCGACAGATGTATGCTGCCTATCAATGGCAAGTTCTTGAAGCGGTACTACCCTTGAAGACTTACCCAACTGGGTAAGAGCAATGCCTGTATGGCCAAAACCTGTTCTCAGGTACTCGCTCGTCAAACCCACTCTCTTTAGAATTTTCATATCAAATGTCAAAATTTCTAGAGATTCAAAAACAATGCTTACTTTCATCGTTTCATTGTTCAAAAACAAAAAAATCCAAGTTTAGGAGCCTCTCCCTGACTTGACCAAAACTTTCGATCCTTGAACCAAAATTCATGGTTTGAAACAAAAATCCGGATTCAGGGATTTCCACCCTAGTCCACCATACCTTTTACCGCCAAATGGTTCTAGGTCAAAATTTACGACCCTCGTGTCTTTAAACAAAAAAAAAAAATGGTTTTTCAAAAATCGTGGGGAAACGACATCAAAGTCAGTACCCGCAAAACAAAAATTTTGAAAAAAAGCAAGGATGCGACATTCCATCGATACTTGCACCCAAAATCGCAGGGAAGCGACATTTCGTCGATACTTGCAAAATCCAAAAACCGTGGAGAAGCAACAAACCAGTTGATATCCACAACCCAATTTCAAAAATCGTGGAGATGTAACATACCAGTTGCTATCCACAACCCAAAATTACAAATGGTTCGAGAAAACCTCAAATTTCAAAAATCGCGGAGAAACGACATCAAGTCAGTACCCGCAAAACCAAAAGTTTTGGGAAAAGCAGGGAAGCGACGCTTAGTCGATATTTGCACCCCAATTCGCGAGGAAGCGACATTCCATCGATACTTGCAAAACCTAACCCGCGAGGAAGTGACACTCCATCAATACTCGCAAAACCGAATGAGCAAGGAAGCGACATTCCATCGATACTTGCAAGACCATTCAGCGGGGAGGCGACATTTAGTCGATACCTGCATTTTGAAAACCAAAACTCGGCTATAAATGCCAAAATCCGGCTATAAATGCCAAAACAAAAATTTCCGGCTATAAACGCCAAAATCGGCTTTCATGCCAATAAAATAAAACTTGGTTTTCAAAAAACTCGGCTACAAATTCCACACAAAAAAAAAAAAACCTGACTCTCATGTCAAAACCGGCTATAAATGCCACAAATTGGCTATCAATGCCACCAAACCGGCTATAAATGCCACAAATTGGCTATCAATGCCACCAAACTGGCTGTAAATGCCACAAAAATCCGGCTTTCATGCCAAATTCGTTTCCCCTACCAAAACAACCATTTGACAAAAGATTTTCACAAAATGACAAAGCTTTTGATCAAATCCCATTTAGCAATTGCTTTCATCACAAAAAGATTTGAGTGAGCGTAGGGAAAACAAAACAAAAAAAAAAAGAGTACCAAAAAAAATACATGTGGTACCAAAAAAAAAAGAGGAAAGTGTTCACAAGCACTACACAAAAAAAAGTACCAAAAAAAATACATGTGGTACCAAAAAAAAAAAAGAAAAGTGTTCACAAGCACTACAAAAAAAGAGTACCAAAAAATATACATGTGGTACCAAAAAAAAGAAGAATAGTTTCTGCTACAAAAAATCAGGAGCTCAGCCAAAAATGGTCTCCAGCCAAAGCTTCAGCTCCTCAAGCAAACTTTTGGCCTCAGCCGTCAGAGTTTCCAAGGCACGCTTCTTCAAGAACTTGCCATGAGATGTTGGCGAATGCCGTAACCCTTCTTTTACACCGGGAAGCTTTTCCCCAGCAGTTTGCCATTGCTCGTTTTCTTGAGTCCTCCTCTCGAGAACTTGACCAGCATCTGCAACCCTGCGAATCAGAGTACTCTCCCTGTCACGAGCCTCTGTTATAGCAGTCCACTTAGCATCGACTTGTGCCTTCAAATGCTCAAGACGTTTCCTGGCCTCCTCAACTTCCCTATCAAGGACGTTAAGGTCATGCCTCAATCCGATGATGGCTAGCTCTTCCTTGTTCTTCTCCCGAACTAGCTGCTTCTTGCTTTGTGTAGCCTCATTCAAGTCAGACTTAGCCTTATCAGTAGGGTCCAAGAACATCTCCTTGAAGAATTGGTCGTCAGGGAAATCCATGGTCTCAAACCACTTGTCACCCAGTGCAATGATCCTATCAACGATCGCCCTGGCACTTGTGACATCCAGACCAACCTCTTCGGTATCAGTGAGAATCTCCTGTACATGTGGGATCATGCCAAATCCTGCCTCCAAATGTCCAGAAAAGAGAGTCTTGATCCAAGAACTCAAAACCCGAGCCAGCACCTTCTTCGCAAATTGAAGAGACGAACTAGATGAAGATTCACCCTTCTCCGTTGATCGGCTGCTCATGTCATGACCCATTGGAAGAGTAACAAAAGAACTCTTTCCACTTGGAGCCACTGGAGAGGGAATCTCAACACGAGGCATCTCCTCAATCATGTCAGAACTGGTCTCTACCTCCGGATCGACCTCTGGCATCCCTTGCTCTGGTTCTGAAGAAAGCGATGGACTCTCTTCTGTCACTTCAAAACCTGCAAATGAAACACAAAAAGGTATGAATATGATCCTGTTAAAAAAAAAAAAACCATCAGGGTCATCACTACAAAGTACCTTCTTCGACGACTGGCGGAACACTCTCTTCCTCCATGAACTCATTGGAAGCATCATCAACATTTGCGTCCATTGATGGTTCAAAGTCATCGGAATCCTGTGGCAAATCAGCTGACAAGAAAATGTTAGCAAATCAAGTCGCAGGCAAAAAAAAAAAAAAAAAAAAAGCGAAAGAAGTTATACCAATTGGAGATTCTGGAATCATTCCAGAGTCCCTCGGTTCTTCTTCAGATGCCATAACCGGCTCCATCACCGCCTCATCGGTCGGAACCTCAGGCATCGCCAAGTCTTCATCCTCTGCTAAAAAAAAGCAGCAGCAGGGTGAGAAAACAAATCAGAACATGGAAAGCCCCATGAAAGAAGCAGAAAAAGAAAAAGGAAGAATCATACCTTCTCCCAGGCTTGCTGAACGGCCACATTAGAAGATCTGGCGGATCGACGAGGTACGCTTGTAGCAGGCTCTTTACCCTTGTTCGTTCTGGAGGAACCACCTGCAAAGGTTGGAAAAGAAAAAGATCGTCTTCAAAATGACAGGATTTCGCTAAAAAGAAAAAAGGATCACTTTGTCCCACCAAAAATCTGGCGAAATTTTGGCATGGTTTCGGGGCAATTCTGAAGAAAAGGGAAATACCCCGAAAGAAATAGAAAGTTTGAAGATGGGCTCAACATCGCTGTGAGCTCCGAAACTCCAAACTTTCGAAACCTCAAAATCTCCGCAAAATCAAGAAGGGCTCAACATCACTGCGAGCTCCAAATTCCCAAATTTGCAAAGATCTTCAGGTATGCTATCACATCATGCTACTCAATTCAATTTACAAAAAGTACATGCATGAACATCTAGATTTGCATAAAAACGCATTATCATGATGAGCAAAAAAAAAAAAAAAGGAAACTTTCTCAAAAAAAAAAGAGGGAGAAAGAAAAAAAAAAAAAAAAAAAAAAAAAAAAAAGGAAACTTTCTCAAAAAAAAAAAAAGGGAGAAAGAAAAGAAAAAGAAAAAAAAAGAAGAAAAAAAAAAAAAAAAAATCAGGCCACGTGGCCGTACGGACCAGATCCGTACGGATCTGTCCGTACGGCCCACAAAAAGAAAAAAAAAACTTGTAAAAAAAAAAAAAAAAAAAGAGAAAAGGGACACACGTGAAAAAAAAAAAAACAAAAAAAAAAAGAAGAAATCACGTGGAAAAAAAAAAAAAAAGAGAAGAAGAATAGAAAGAAAAGAAAGAAAAAAAAAGAGAAGAGAAACTTTCTTTTTTTACCATCCTATTCTCTACATAGAGTTTTCTTGAAAGAAAAAGAAAGAAAACTTACTTGAAGCCATTGATGGAGAAGAAGAAGGAAAAAGCTTGAAGATCCTTGAAGAAGAAGAACTCTTGGTCTTGGAGCTCTCTTGAGATTGTTGCAAAAGAAAGCAATAAGAGCAAGAGATCCTACCTTCCTTTGCTTTTATAGGAGAGAGCAAATCAAAGAAGGAAACAAAGAAGAAAGGTAAGTGCTACTAATTAGTAACCTTACCAAAAGAGAGGGAATTAGAAAGATTCTTTCCCAAAAAGAAAGATGTCTTTGAGAGATTTTCTCCCAAAATCAATCAATGAAAGATTCTCTCCAACAAAATAGGAGATTGGAGATTCTTTCCCAAAAAGAAAGATACCTTGAGATATTCTCTCCCAAATTAAGGGAATATGAGAGATTCTCTCCCATAAAGATATTTTTAGATATTCTCTATCCAAATGAGATATCTTTAGATATTCTTTACAAAAATGGCCCCACATGAGATCTAAGCCATCCTAAAAGGCTTAAGGTCCCATGGGTTAGCCCATATGAGCCAGGTTTGACCACCTAGGCACTAAAAAAAAAAAATGGGCTTTTAGTCAGAAAAAAAATCCCTCTTACCAAGAGCATACAAAAATGGTTCCATGCCTCTTTTGAGTTGATTGAACCATACAAAAAATTCCAAGCCCCATGAGCTTCCAAAAATCAAACCATCCAGCCTCATATACCAAATTGAGCCAAAATCTTGAAATTGACATTCCACAAAAATCCAAACCACTCCAATGGACCCACACAGTCCCAAAGAGTGACCAAAAACCAAATCCTGGTCCCCTAACTTGCCACATACAGCTTGTTAGGTCACAAGACCAAAACCAAAAACCAAATCATGATCCCCCAACTTGCCACATACAGCTTGTTGGGTCACAAGGTCAAAACCAAAACCCGATCCCCTAACCTGCCATATATAGCTGGTTAGGTCACAAGATCAAAAACAGAAACCCAAATCCACATCCCTGATGTCATCTTCAAAACTTTGCCTCGAGATGGTGTGTGATTCCCCTCACTACCATAAAATTCCCCTGGAAGCTCAAAGGCTACTCTACCAAAGGAAAGATTGCTCAAAGACTCTTGGTCAAGACACAAGCTCTCCTTCAAAAATCTCTTCGAGGCACATCGACTACAAAAGTCAAGCAACTCATCGCTGTACCTCGAGGGGGCATTTGTTGACACCAAAAATGTCACTTTGCCTCTTCAACATCAAGAAAGCTGCATGAAGTCGCAACCTGCCATAAATAGGCAATACAACTTCTCCAAAAAATCAAATCTTGTCAGAATCAAACAAAAACTGCAAGATCCTTCAAGATAGCCAAGAGAAGAGTACACATGAAGTTTCGGGCCATTTCGACAACATTTGGCCTAACTTCACTTCTCCGACAGCTAAACAGGAGCTCTCGGCGGCGACAGCATCGGAGACATCAAATTCCCGATCAGAGCCTGTGGATGATCTCAAAATGCATCCAAAAGGCTCCATGCCAAATTTCAAGTCAAACCGACAACGTTTGACCCTCCATTAATGCTCGAGCAGCAAAATCAAGCCTCCCGGCGGGGGGAACCACCGAAGCCTTCACTCATCAAACCAAGTGCATGAGTGGCTTCAACATGCTTCCAAAAGGCTGCACGTCGAATTTCAGGTCATTCCGACAACGTTTGACCAGGTTTCAACGCTTCGAAAGAAAATCAAGCCTACCGGCGGCGGAGCTCCCCGGGACCATGGTTTCCAAGACAGAGCCTGTGGATCATCTCAAAATGACTCCAATAGGTTCCCTGTCAAATTTCAGGTCAATCGGACATCGTTTGACCGCACATCAACGCGCAGCAGTTTCCCCGCAGCAAAATCAAGTGAAGCATCGATGGGACCCCAAACGGCTTCAAAACTCAAACAAAAGCCTATGGTTGGTCTTATTTATTACTCAGGAGGCTTCACCTCAAATTTCAGGTCATTCCGACATCGTTTGACCAAGTTTCAGCTTCTGGCGGAAAATCAGCAGCTCTACGCGACAAAGTCTTCGGCTTTCCCGGAAAATTGGAAACTTTGCACTCTAAAAATGCAAGGATTCTCATCAGGTTTTCTACAGAGAAATCAAGCCAATAAATGAGAAGAAATGTCAAGAAAAATACAGAAGAAAACGGCGACGAAAAAGACTGCAAAACGGACCAAAAAAGGGGGGAAAAACCCCCAGGGTCGCAGCCCGCGACCATGGCCCAGGGTCGCCGGCGACCCTGGCCCATGGTCGCCGGCGACCATGGAAGTCCGGGTCACCGGATTTTTCGCCGGTGACCCATTTTTCCGTCCTTTTTCGCGTTTCGCGCACTTTGGCCCCTGTGGTTTCCTGAAAATGTGATTTTTAATGCTTGAAATTGACTCATATCCGACGACATCTCGGATCCGCCGTCAAAAGCATAAAATCATCAGTGATCGCTCCAAGATCGCCAACCGGTCGACCAAAAAAGTGCTCTTTCTGTCCGACCGATCGAGAAATCGACAAGACAGATGTCACCGGCCTGCTCTTAGCTATCAATGTCTGAAGTTACATGTTCATCCGAAGTCGATCAGCATGAAGATCCATTGATGATCATCACCAGAAGAATTCCAGAAGACACGGCACGGCCCGCGACTCTTCGACTGCTCGGCGACCAATTAATGTGGTTAATTGGCTAGCTTTATGGCAGTCATTAACTCATTCTTTGGATGGCCCAATCAGAAGCAAGCATTTGGGAGTTACAAGTCAATTGATTCATGGCATTTAAACCCATGAAACTCCTCCCATTATGGTAATTAAGGTGATTAAAAGCCCTTAATCTCCATTGGCCAATCAGATTCAAGGAAAAAGGAGTTACAAAATCAAGAAATAAATCTTGTAACTCCTCCCATTAAAGCCATTAAAGCCCATAAACTCTCCTAAATGGCTACCAAAAGCCTATAAATAGGAGAGCATTCCATTGAAACCCAGATCGGAAAAAGAATCCAGGCATCACTTCCAAAGCGCCACAGATCCAGAAATCTGAGAGAAAGAAAAAGAGAGAAAAACTCTGCTGAAGTTCTGCATCGGCCACCACTACAAGGTGACAAAAGTCCCTTGGGGGGCACCCCCCAAGGTCCTTGCCTTCTCCCGCTGCCTTCAATGGCTTAGACGTGGCTTTTCAGCCCGTCTACTTAGCTTTTTATTGGACATAGGACCTTCTCTTGGTCTTTGTCCTCTAAAAATCTGTGGTTATAGCCAAGCCAAGCGAATCAAGAGCATCTTCTGTTCTCATCTGCATGGATGATGGCGAAGCCCATACATGGCTTGCGACCGTCAATCTGAACGAGTCCCCCACAATCTCCTGAAAAGTTAGATCCTCCTTTTCTTGCTTTTCATTGTAGTTTGTATTTTTCTAAAAGAGACAAAAATCACAACTCTTGTCTTTCATTATTGATGAGAATTGTAAATCGGCTATAAACGCCACAAAATCGGCTATAAATGCCAAAACACCGCCTTTCACGGCAAATCAAGAAAATGTCTCTTTTCTTAAATATTTGTGCAATGGAAAACTTGAAAGAAGTTGATTTCCTTCTTACTTGCGAAGGTTGATCTCTGGATCACCACTTGCAATTCCAAGTAAAATAGAAAATCTGGCACACCCACACAAAAGAAATGTTGAAACACGCTTTAGGCCCGCCAGGGCGCGAAAGGGCCAGACCCGACGGACTCCCACGTTCCGCCGACCCCGGTAGCCACCCCACGGCGCCTCGGAGCGCGTTCCATCAAGGTAGTGCCAGACTCACAAGTCAATACTTTTCAGTAAGCAATCCATTTCTGGATTCGATTCAATTTAATAGTTCCCTTCATAACAAGGAAAGGAATAACAACAACACCAATCTCATTAGATTAGAACACAATGTTACAATGAGGGAATTACTAATCGCTTATGGTTCTACTCAACTCTATCTCAATTCTAAACAACCATTTAGGTGTAATCATTGGTTACCAAATGCACGTGTTATTCTCGATGGACATCACAATTATATATTTTATGTGTGCATTGTGGTCCCCGCAATTAACATCCATGGAAGTTTAGTCCACACTTAATTAACTATGAGATTCTTCCTTCATTACCCATAGTTCTTATCAGTCTCACTTTACCCCATGATTAGTCTTAAAACTAATTTAGGGAGAATTTATACTCACAAAGAGTACTCCGAGTCTATGCAAAAATCTAAAATCCATTAATGGTCGGATCGATTGGCTAAATTTTCAGTCACAATTAATACGTTAGCCAGTATCGGTTAACTCGAGCGGACCAAACAGAAAGTGGTTCGCTCGAGCAGACTCATGGTTCGCTCGAGTGGACCCAGACAGAGTGATGTTCGCTCGAGCGAACCCATCAGAATTCCAGTCCGAAATTCTGATGCTCTCTCTTCTTTTACTCTTCTTCCCCCATCACATATCACAACCTGCAATGACACTGGAACCTCATGTTCCCTCCTCATACAGCATTCATCAACAAAATGTTAATTGTAATCATCCATTAACCATCTCATTAAATCCATGAATAATCCCAAAACTCAATGGAAAATGCATAAAACCCATGGAAACTCTATGAACTTTTGTAATGATTAACACTAATCGTACAAGTAGATGTTTATACTTGCCTTTTGGAGTCAATTAACTCAAAGCCCTCTTGTTTAGCTTGCTTTGAGATGAAAAACCCCCAAATTTCAACCCTAATTCCACGAAAACACCAAAAACACCACTCATAAGCTATTTATGCTACACACTACTCCAAACCACTCAATAGAACTTGAAATCCTAAGATGAGACCAATTACTTACTTGTAGTTCCAAGCAAGGAGATCTTGAGTTCTTTTTCCAAGCTTTAACACTTCAAAAATGGAGGAAATGACTTGAGGAAGAAGATGAAAATGAAGCTACACTCCTCAAAAACCTCCTTGAATCACTCCTAGCTTCTCTCTTGATAAAGGAGAATGGAAGAGAAAAGAAGAAGATGAACCTAGGGTTTGGTTGAGGTGCAATGAATGAATGAGGTGAATCTCATTCTAATATAAGGCTCTTTCACATAAAAACCCCCTCTTATTTAGTCTTATTATATTTTGAGTCAAATAAAGCCTCATTTGGTCCATTTGATGTCAAGTGGAATCGCTCCTATTATGAAAGTTAACGTACTATTCGAGATACACACGTTGGTATCTAGAATTTCCATATTTGACAAAATACGTGAAAATCCGTATTTACGAAAAAGTCCTTAGCCTACCTTGTTTGAGTCTAAACTCATTCTAACCAACTCAATTCCATTCAAATTCATTCCATCATGCTTAATTCATCATTTGAGACTAATTTGTCTCTCTTTGGTCATTAATCTTCATTAACCCAATTACTCATGTTAATTAGCACTAATCTTAATTAATTAGCCTTAATCACGATTAATTTGGGTCGAGGTGTAAAATTACACTAGTCCGATCTTATAATTATTTGAGTGGCGATTGAACATTTAGGCTAATCCTCACTCTCATAATTTAGGATTGCAAGTCTAATGCTATTATCCTTACACAATAAATAGTGTTAAGGGTCTTAAATTTCAATTGATACCAATAAGTTCTTCATAATTGGGCCACTTTGGTGACTACCACACTATTTAAAACTATGAGTCTCAATTGAATTAATAGCATTTATAATAAGACATAAAAGGGGTCTAATTAAGATTGGTTATAATATCACTAGTGGTGCCTCTAAAAAAAAAAAAAGGTTACGCTTAATTTATAGCATGTTGTAGTTATCAAACAACAACAAAAAAAAAAAAAAATATCTATATGGATATAAATAAAATGGTGGGCCCTAAGCATATGACCCAAAATAAGCAAGGCCAATAATAGTGACATAATAAGACGAAACTAAGCAATAAATAATTAAACCCACTAAAAATAAATTAGAATAATAAAATCATAGGAAAATTACATCAAACAAACTTAATAAGTCAAAAGGGTCTAATATAGTTTCATTAAAGACTAAAGGTCGCTTTTCTAAATTCACAAAATAATGGGGCAAAGTAAGTAATTTTAACAAAAGATAAGTCTTGTAAGCATGTGGATTCCCACATTAAAAAAAAAAAAAAAAAACTGCCCAGGTCACCTGTTAACTTTTGTAGGTACTAGTAATTAAAAAAAAAGAAGGAGGGAAGGAAGGTGCCCAGGTCTACACTTTCCATGTATCCCAGGACCACCGAAACACTTCATCTTGTCATCTTCCCACAACAGAAAATCCAATACCCAGTGGGAGTGAGAATTGCCGACTCTAAACCGAAACCCTATGTGATAATGCAAACGGGGGAACTTCTTTACTTATGCCATGAAGTAGTAGTTTTGTATATGAGAAACAGCTTTCCAGTTTCTAGTAAAACCTAGCAAGCAATGGAGTGAGTGAATGTTCTTGTATGCAGCTTTTCTCATCCCCAACATTTAAAAATATATAGAAAGACAAAGCTACTTGTTTTCAGTATCAAAGTTTGTTCTTCTATAGTAATCTCCCATTCTCTCATCTGTACACTAAGAGAACGTTGTCTGAAATGGTAATGGAGTTTGGAGAATTTTCGGCTATAGGAGGACAGAATGAGGGAATGGAATTGCCTTTGGGTTTTCGATTCGATCCAGATCCCTGGGAAATGGTTTTTTATGTGAGGCTCAAAAACTTTGACCTTCCACTTTCCATCGAAAAGACTTACAATAGGTGCAGTTGGAACTTGCTTTGGCTCTTGTTTAACATCTTTTTCTTTCCTTCTTTCCATTGTAGTGAAAGTTTCTTTGACTTGACTCTTTTGGTTGTTGTTTCTTCTTTGCATTAGTTATGGATTATGTTTTTTCTGTTTCTTCCTTCTCTGTTTTTGGGAGGCAATGAAAACCAACCTGAACCCAACTTCTACTTTGAGATTTGAGTTCAGGCTGACATTTCTAATCCAATTAATAGATGGTGATGATGTTACAAAAATGGATTTGCGCACCACCGGTCAAGTATGAGCAATAAATGTGGTAATAAATGAGAGAGAGATTTATAGTGGTTCGGTCAGTGTGACCTACGTCCACTTCAACGGCAATGGTCGCCGGAATGTATTAATTTCTCAAGTGTGTCAGTGATTACAAACTTTGGAGAGAGTGTAGAAAGAGAGATTATGGCCTGCCCCTCAAGTATCGAGAGGCTCTTAGATTTATAGTCTTCCCCTAACAGATGGGGGCGACTTTACAGTGTCGTTTACTAGGAGCCTTCGAGGTGTCCTCGACTGGCGAGGCAGTTGTAACATTCTTCGCAGGACTTGGTAAAAGCGTGACGTGGCCTGACCGCTTCCGAAGCGACGTGGGTTGCCTTGACGTGGCCAGGCCTCATGGATCTGGGCCTGGACCTCAATGGACTCAACGGATCTCTACTAACTCGGGCTTGGCTCATGACGAAATGGGTCACTCGGGCGGGCCTGACCCATCATTTGCCCCTCAATGCCCCGTGCCCAAAGAAGCTTTGAAAAGGGGGCATTTTGAATATCCGGGCTTCTTTCCTATTCAAATAATTGTTGCCGCCTTCCCCTCCTTGTCAGTTCCTTGTGGTCCTCTCAGGCCCGGAGGAGAAGGATTTTTTAATTTTTTGGAGAGTCCTGTCTGACCTAATACTCTTCTTGCTTTTGGGAAACCTAGGGTATAAAATCCCTTGAAGTCTTCAACTTTTCTTCATTCTCCCTTGCAAAGAGGAGACAACCATCTTCACCTTTCATTCTCACACCCATCTTCTTCAACTGTCAAGAAACTATGGAGAAGATCTCAGTGGGCGCCGATGACGCAGGCACGGCCAGCATGGGCGCTGGCGGCGCCGGTGTGGGCGGCGTGGACGCTGCTGGCGCCGGCGGCGTGGCCGCTGCTGGCACTGGCGCCAGTCCGTCCGTCGTAGCGGGCGCAGGTGGCGGCGGCACCGACAGCGTGGACGCTGTGTGCACAGGCGACGCCGGTGCAGGCGTCGCAGGCGCTGCCGGCGCTGCCACCGGCGGCGTGGGTGCTGCGCGCGCCGGGGCGTCGGGCGAGACTGCTGCTGGCGGAGTGGGTTCTCGGTCGGCGCAGGGGGGCAGCGACACGCAGGCGGCGCCCGTTCCGGGCGTCGTGCCACGGGCGGCGACCACCGCTGGCGGCGTGGGATTCGGATCGGCGCCGGGCGCCAGAGACACGCAGGCGGCGCCCGTCCCGGGCGTCGTGCCACGGGCGGGCGACGGTGGGGGCGCTGGCGGAGTGGCAGCGCCCGGCCATGGCGTCTGCAGCATGACGGGCGGCGGCAGGGGCGCCGGCCCCGTGGCGGCGCCCAGCCCTGGTGTCGGCAGCACGGTAGCGCCCTGTTTGGGCGTCCAGGTGGCGACGGCGCCCGGCGCCCCACGTGGGGTGAGTTTTGGCAGCGTGGCGGGCGCCGGTGCGGCAGGTGCGGGCGAATCTGGATCATCAAGTAGAATTTTGCGTCGTCGAAAAAAGTATCAAGGAAAAGTGATTGTTGAGGATGCCGGATCCAAGGTAAACAGTATTTTCAGTGTACTCAAAACAGACAGTGACCTTTTGAAGATTACTGTTTGTATCCCTCCTACTGTGATGTGCCGCCGGGCCGAAGCGGACGAGCCAGCTTGTGACGATTCTTCTGGTGACATCGTGATATATGAAGAGATGATCGAGGCCGGGTTAAGGTTTCCAATACCTTCCCCCATTTGCCGTGCTCTTCACTATTTTTCCTTAACTCCGGGGCGATTAGCACCCAACGGGTGGAGAGTTATGCTCGGATTCCTTGAGCTGTGGAGGAGAGTACATCAAGAGGACGCTTCTCCTCTCGAGTTTCATGCTGCTTACAGTTTGATCGAGTCCCCAGCCCCTCACAGGGGATGGTACTATTTTACCCCTAGGGGCAGAAAACTGCTCACGGGATTACGTTCAAACTGCCACGATTGGAAATCTCGCTTTTTCTTCATTGGTGGAGAGTGGGTTGCTGAGTCAGATCGACCTTTGGTACCCACCCAATGGATTGACGCTAAGAGACTAGGTACATTTTCTGATTGCTTCCTTGTTTTTATGCATGTGCTCACTGTCATGTCCTCATTTGCAGATCCTCCCCTTCTTTCCACGGAGTAGGAGCGCAAGCTGCAAGTGGTGAGAGACCACCCTGACAAGGACTTGGGAGTCCTTCTTCCCAAGGAGAGAGGCAAGACGAGTGGTCCTCCTACGGACTCTCCTTCGGATAGGACAGGCGGGTTCCCCTCTATACCGTCATCCAAAAGAAAAAGTAAGCTACTCCTGCTTTGGCAATAACATTACACTGTTACCCGATATGTTGTACCCATGTACCATTCGCTAATACTTCCCTCTAACAGGCATAGAGATAAGCAGAGAGATGATAGGCGCCCGCTTTTCGACCCGCTTCTCGGATAGAGGTACCCCTTCCCCCAAGGTGGTGAGGACGAACGACGCCTCTCCAAGAATCTCTCCGCCAGCGACTTGTGTCAAGTCCCGGGTGGCTCCTCCTCGAGTGGCTTCACCCACGGTGTTTCCTCAGGCAGGGATCTCTTCCTCTAAGACTGTTTTCCCGCAGTCTTCTTCTTCAGCTACACGTCCTGCCCCTCAACTGTGTCCTCCACAACCGGGCATTTCTACAGGGGTATCGGCTAGGACTGGTTCCATGCCGGGTCATTCGCGGGAGATGCGGGAAAGGCTAGGGAGATATGTGCTGCCGCATGAGGTTTCTCGGGTTAATGCCTTGGGCACCGAGGGGGTTATTGACTCATTCGTAGAGGGTCTGGCTCAGGTAAAGGTTTGCTATTCTTTATTCCTTTTTCTCCAGACCGTTACCCCTTTATTTATTTTTAACCGTCTCATTTCTCATCCCTTATTTTTCAGGTCTCCACCGCATCCATCTGCTTGCTGTCGAGAGCCCAATCTTATGGTCAGATGAGACGGGAGAAGGAGGCTGTGCGGCTAGAGCTCTGCACTGCTCAAGAGAAGATCACTGCTCTGGAAGCCGCTGGTAGGGCTTCGGGGATTGATCTTGCAGCGGCCCGTGAGAGGGTGAGCGAGCTTGAGATCGAACTTTCAGCAGCCAACAAGAGGGCGGCCGAGGCAGAAGTTGAACTTTCGAAGACCTGCGAGAAGGCTTCACTCAATGAAGCTGAGCTTACGAAGGCCCGCGAGAGGGCTTTGCTCAGTGAGGCTGAGCTTATGAAGGCCCGTGAGAGGGCTTCGCTCAGTGAGGCTGAGCTTGCTCGGACCCTTGAGAAGGCGAGGCTCAGAGAAGTCGCTGTGGAGGCAGAGATGAAGGCAGCGCACGAGAGAGTTTCTCAAGCTTAGAGGGACCTACAGATTGGCCTTGTAGATGCCTTCATTGATGGTTACGAGGAGCTTCGAGAGAAGATTTCTGCTGCCTTTCCAGATATTGACATATCCGGCTTTGTGCCAATGGAGGCGCCTGACGATGGCGGCAGCAGCTCTGGTGATGCTGAGGACGATGTAGAGGAGGATGATGAGGAGGGGGATGAGAGTGATTAGAGTGTAGGGACTCTTGCTTCTGTTTTCTCTTTTTGTAAAGGCAGGTAGCCTGACTTTTGTACGTAAGTCTATTTTTTGGAACATGCAACTTTTTGTCATAATACAAACATAGAATGTTTTATTTATTCATTGCTTGAACAATATTGACAAAATAGTAAAAAATTAAATCAAGCCCCACACCCTCACTATTCTAATCCTCTTCTGATGTTACTGGTAGTATTTCTTCAAATGTTCCGCGTTCCACGGATGAAGTAAGGCCTTTCCCTCAGAATTCTTGATCCTGTAGGTGCCCGGTCTCACTACCTTTGTGACGAGATAGGGTCCTTCCCAGTTTGGTCCCAATTTTCCTTCACGGGAGTCTTTCGTGGCGAGGATCACCTTTTTGAGGACTAGGTCTCCTGGTTGGAAGGAACGAGGCTTCACCCTCGAATTGTAGTACTTGGCCATGCGTCGTTTGTATTCCGCATTACGGACCACAGACATTTCTCTTGCCTCCTCTAGCAAATCGAGGTTGAGGCGGAGTCCTTCCTCATTGGTGAGAGGGTCGTAGTGGTGGACCCTTAGGGAATGTATCCCTATTTCGACAGGAATGATCGCCTCTGTCCTAAAAGCGAGAGAGAAAGGGGTTTCCCCGGTAGGAGTCCGTGGTGTGGTTCGATAGGCCCATAATACCCCCGGAAGCTCGTCGACCCACAGACCTTTTGCTCTTTCGAGCCTTGTTTTAAGGTTGCGCAGGACTGTTCTCACCATCACCTCTGCCTGCCCATTTGCCTGGGGGTGTGCCGGGCTAGAGTGAGGCTGCTTTATTTGAAGGTCGGCGCAGAAGGCATTGAAGAGCCTGTTGTCGAACTGCTTGCCATTGTCACTGACAATGGCGTGAGGTATCCCAAAGCGACAGACAAGATTTCTCCAGACGAAATCCTTCACCTTGGAGTCTGTTATTTTTGCTAGGGGTTCTGCCTCCGCCCATTTTGTGAAATAGTCTATGGCGACGACTATGAATTTGCACTGGCCTCTACTCAAAGGCAGGGGGCCCAAGATGTCAATGCCCCACTTGGAGAAAGGCCATGGGCTGAGGATGGTAGTTAGCTCCTCTGGTGGCTGCCTTAACACAGTGGCGAAGCGCTGGCACTTGTCACACCTCTTGGTGAATTCTTTGGCGTCTTTTACCATGCTTGGCCAAAAGTACCCTTGCCTAAGCGCTTTATAGGCGAGGCAACGTCCTCCAGAGTGATTTCCACAAATCCCTTCGTGAATCTCTCTGAGGGCGTAGTCAGCTTCTTCTGGGGAAAGGCAGCGCAGCAACGGTAAGTTGTACCCCTTTTTGTACAGTACGTCTTGTAGGATGGTGAACTTAGAAGCTCTCATCCTGAGTTTCTTGGCTTCCAGGGGATCATCTGGTACTGTTTCTTCTTGGAGGTACGCCTTGATGGGGGTCATCCAGTTCAATTCGGCCGTGGTGCAGTTGATGTTTGTGGTGTCTACATCCAACTTACTTGGCTCGAACTGGTGCCCGATGAGAGTCGGTTCTGCGAATGAGGTCTCCAGGGATGAGGCGAGCCTGGCGAGAGCATCTGCAGCCATGTTATCACCTCTTGGGATGTGACAGATTTGGAAATGTTGAAACTGCTGGACTAGCTTCTTAGCCATGCCAAGGTATTCCTGCATTTTTGTTTCTTTTGCTTCAAATTCGCCATTCACTTGGTTGACTATCAATTGTGAATCACTATAGGCGGTGAGGGACCGGGCGTCCATTTCTGCTGCCAATCTCAATCCCGAGAGGAGTGCTTCATATTCTGCTTCATTGTTTGTGGCAACAAAGTGTAGCTTCACGGCATATTTGATGGGTGTACCATCAGGACTGATCAAAATGAGTCCCGCTCCACCTCCCTCGCTGGTTGCGGAGCCATCAACATACAGGTTCCAAAGTGGCAGTGAAGAAAAATCTTCTCGAGGTGCCTGGCCACACAGAGGTATTTGGACGCTCGCTGGGGATGTCAGGTCGCCAGGAGGGGAGTGGGCGCTCGGAGTGGTATGGGCGCCTGGGGTGGCCTGGGCGCCCATGGATGTCTGGGCGCCCGGGGTGGCCTGGGCGCCCACTGCTGGTGTCGGGGCGCCCAGAGTGACATGGGCGTCTGGTGCTGGTATTTGCGCGCCCGCCCGGGTGCTCTCGCCGAGTGACAGTTCGACTCGCGTCTCTGGACTAGAATGCCGCGACACGGTGGGTTCACGTTCGCAGTATGTAAACTCAGCTACAAAATCTGCCAGTGCTTGTGCCTTGATGGATACCCTTGGTTGGTACTGGATGTCAAACTCGCCCAGTTCTATTGCCCACTTGAGGAGTCTCCCGGATACATCCGGCTTTGCCAGGACTCTTTTCAAGGGCTGATCGGTGACGACCACGATAGTGTGGCTCTGAAAATAGTGCCGTAGTCGCCTGGCAGTAGAGATGAGGGTAAGGGCAAGTTTTTCTAATTCAGAGTATCTGACCTCGGCGCCCCGGTATGCTCTACTGACATAATAGATGGGCCTTTGCACGCCATCATGATTTCTGATTAGAACAGAGCTAACTGCTGAGGAGGAGGCAGACAGGTACAAATATAATACCTCACCGGGTGCAGCATATGAAAGGAGGGGAGGTGCGGCCAAGTATGCTTTAAGCTTCTGGAAGGCCTCCTCAGCCTCAGGTCCCCATTCGAAAGCCTTTCGGAGAATTTTGAAGAAAGGCAGACACTTATCTGCAGATTTAGAGACGAATCTATTGAGTGCTGCAATTCTTCCGTTGAGGCGCTGCACCTCCTTGGTCGAAGTGGGTGACTTCATGCCGAGTATAGCTTTGATTTTGTCAGGGTTCGCCTCAATTCCCCTCTGGTTGACCATGAAGCCCAAGAATTTTCCCGATCCCACGCCAAAGGCGCATTTCTCAGGGTTCAGCTTCATGTGGTAGGTTCTGAGAACATTGAAAGTCTCTTGAAGATGGTCGATGTGATCTGCTGCGGCCAAGCTCTTCACCAGCATATCGTCGACATAAACCTCCATTGTTCGCCCAATCTGGGACTGGAACATTTTGTTCACCAGGCGCTGGTAGGTTGCACCTGCGTTTTTCAGCCCGAAGGGCATGACCCTGTAGCAGTAGGTTCCCTTTGGAGTGATAAACGACGTCCTTTCTTGATCTGGGGGATGCATGTTGATCTGGTTATATCCAGAATAGGCATCTAGGAAAGAGAGGAGTTCATGTCCTGCTGTGGCGTCGATGAGGAGGTCAATCCGAGGCAGCGGATAGCTGTCCTTTGGGCATGCTTTGTTAAGCTCCGTGAAGTCGACGCAGAGGCGCCACTTCCCACTGGCTTTTGTCACCATTACTACATTTGACAGCCATTCGGGATATGCCACTTCTCTGACCGCTCCATTTTCTATCAACTTCCCGACCTCTTTGTCCATTGCTTGGGCCCTTTCAGTGGAGGCGCCTCTCAGCTTTTGTCGAACAGGTTTGTGGCGAGGGTCGACATTGAGGCGGTGGGTGGCGACTTCGGGATCGATTCCTTCAAGATCCGCATGTGACCATGCGAAAATGTCCTCATTCATTTTCAGAAAATCTGTCAAATTGTAGACCAGATCTTCCGAAAGAGAAGAGCCGATGTACACTCTTCTGTCAGGATGTTCTTCATCTAAGGCCACGGGGGTGAGCTTTTCAACTGGTTCCCCTCTTTCTGTGGTGGCGTCATCCCTCGGGTCCAAGATTTCGACTTGCAATGCCTCCTGTGTCTTCTTGGCCTTCATTGAGGAAAAATAGCATTCTCTTGCTGCAACCTGATCCCCTCTGACCTCCCCGACTCCGTTCGGGGTTGGAAAGCGGAGGATGAGATGATAGGTGGAGTGAACGGCTCTTAATGCGTTAAGAGCGGGTCGCCCTAATATGATGTTGTAGGCTGACGGGCACTCTATTACCAAGAAATTAACCAGCGTAGTGGAGCTTCGGGGTGCTGCTCCGGCTGTAATTGGCAGTGTGATTGTCCCAAGGGGATACACTTTCTCTCCTGAGAACCCGATGAGGGGGGTTTTAATAGGCTGCAGTCTTTCCCGGCCCAGCTTTAGCTTATCATAAGCCTCTGTGTATAGGATATCCGCAGAGCTGCCACTATCTACCAAGATCCTATGCACCTGGAAATTGGCGACGGTCATAGTGAGCACCAGAGGGTCGTTATGGGGTTGCTGGATCCCTTCCAAATCCTTATCTGAGAAGGATATGGTTTCGCTGAAGCTATGTTTGGGCGCCTTGGATGGGCGTGCTTCATCAGGATGCCTTGCCCTCCTAGCATGGGCCTTGACGGCAGAGAGCGACTCTGCTAGTCCGCCCGAGATGGTTCAGATTTCTCCAATGGGCTGCTGGTCCTCCCGATTGTGAGGTGGTGGTGCTTGCCCTCTACCAGCAACATACTGGCGCAGGTGACCACGTTGAATAAGATCCTCAATCTGCCTCTTGAGGTCATAGCAATCGTCGGTGTCATGACCGTGGTCGCGATGGAAGCGACAATATTTGTCCGGGTTTCTGTGGTTTGGAGGGGACTTCATCTTTCCAGGCCATTTCACGGCTGGGACATCTTGTATCTGGAGCAGAATGTGCTCAACAGCGGCATTGAGGGGGGTGAATGCTTGTCGGTCTCTCTGCGGAGCAGGGGCGAGTCGGTCTCTCTGCGGAGCAGGACCGAGTCGGTCTCTGACAGGTAACCTCTCTGTCCTGCTTCGCTTGTTGCTTGTCTCCTTCTTTTCGTCTCTGTTCCGCTCTTTCCCCTTGTCCCCGGATCTGGAGGACTCACCTCGCCTAACCCTGGTGATGTCTTCAGCATTTATATATTTCTGGGCCTTTGCCAGTAGCTCTGTCATGCTCTTTGGTTGGCGCTTCATTACTGAGAAAAGGAAACTCGATGAGCGAAGGCCTCCCAAGAAGGCTGTCATTGTCACTTTGTCATCAGGATCTTCGACCTGAAGTACCTCCTCGTTAAAACGAGTGAGGTAGCTCCTCAGGCTCTCATTTTTATCCTGCTTTACGCTGAGCAGGTGTGTGGCAGGCTTTTGGTGGCGGCGCCCTCCGATGAAGTGCGACACAAAGGATTTGCTTAACTCCCCAAAGGTGGCGATGGAGGCTGGGGCTAGATTGGCAAACCACTGCCGAGCGGAACCCTTCAGGGTAGTTGGGAATGCCCTGCACATAACCTCGTCAGGGATATTATGCAGCTGCATTACAGTTTTATATGTCTCCAGGTGGTCCAATGGATCCTTCGTCCCATCGAAGGTTTCTATGGATGGCATTTTGAACCTTGGAGGAAGAGGGTAGTTTACCACGTCGGGTTTGAACTGTGTATCCGTCCGCCCGACTAGGTAATCCACCGTTTGTGGGGCTTGCACCTTCATGGCGTTGAATACATCACCGAGTTGGTTCTGCATTTCTCTGATTTTCTCATCCCAGCGATTGGGAGTTCCTCGGGAATGATCATGGAAGTTGCTCTCCTCCATGTTTTCACTTTCCCCTTCTTGGAAACTAGGACCATCCCCATTAGAAGCAGAGGGAATAGATGGGGGTCCTTCGTGGTGTGCTCCCCCCGAAGGTGGAAGTCCTCCGTGTCCTGCTCCTCCTGGAGGTGGGAATTCTTCAAACTGGACTCCACCGGGAGGAGGAGGTCCTTCCTGATTTATTCTCCCACCCCCTAGTGTAACCCCAAAAGGAGGGGCAAGAGGAAACCCTCGGGCGCCCAAGGGATGGGCGCCCAGGGGGTTGGCGCCCGGGGCATGGGCGCCCAGGGGGTTGGCACCCGAGGCATGGGCGCCCAGGGGATTGGCGCCCTGGGGATGGGCTCCCGGGGGAGGAGCTCCCCGGCGTGGAGCCCTTGCGTGCCCCGGGCGCGGTACTCCATGCTGGGTTCCTCCGAAGTGTGCTCCTCCCTGTCCTGCTGTGAGCATGAACTGTAAGATCTGCTGGTTTTGGGTCACCAGCTGTTGCATAGTCTCTAACATCTGTTGTGGAGTGGGAGCAGGGGCGTCTTGGGCAGGATTAGTCGGGGGAGGATCATTCTCGCCTTCTCGAGAGGGATTGTCCTCCGGGCGTCTTGCAGATCTTGTGGTGATCACCATAATTTTGGAAAAAGAGGATTCTAACGTGAGAATTTTATCGGTTCCCACAGACGGCCCCAAACTGATGATGTTACAAAAATGGATTTGCGCACCACCGGTCAAGTATGAGCAATAAATGTGGTAATAAATGAGAGAGAGATTTATAGTGGTTCGGTCAGTGTGACCTACGTCCACTTCAAGGGCAATGGTCGCCGGAATGTATTAATTTCTCAAGTGTGTCAGTGATTACAAACTTTGGAGAGAGTGTAGAAAGAGAGATTATGGCCTGCCCCTCAAGTATCGAGAGGCTCTTAGATTTATAGTCTTCCCCTAACAGATGGGGGCGACTTTACAGCGTCGTTTACTAGGAGCCTTCGAGGTGTCCTCGACTGGCGAGGCAGTTGTAACATTCTTCGCAGGACTTGGTAAAAGCGTGACGTGGCCTGACCGCTTCCGAAGCGACGTGGGTTGCCTTGACGTGGCCAGGCCTCATGGATCTGGGCCTGGACCTCAATGGACTCAACGGATCTCTACTAACTCGGGCTTGGCTCATGACGAAATGGGTCACTCGGGCGGGCCTGACCCATCAGATGGTTGGCTTCATATTGAAATCATAATTTGCTATCCTATTGTGCAACCCAATCCAACAAATTGCACAATGATTTCAGCCCAACTACTAATGGCGGACCCGGAATTTTCGTTTGAGGAGGGCTTACGATAGTCACTTGAACAAGTCAATCATTATTTCGTTGGCAAAAGATAAAGTATTGCAATTATAAAAGATCTAATTACATCAATTAACATTCTATCATCAAAATTTATATGACATTTGTATTAGTGTTTTAAGGTTTCTCCTTCAAAACCCATGTTCCAAGTGGACAAAAAGATTATGAATTTTGAGCAATTTGTGAAGAAATATATATAAAAAAAGATCCAACACATAAATCTGTGGGTTACAATTTTTTCACCCAAATCATTATCATTCCCATATTAATAGTAATCATCAATATGCTCAGTTCTTTCAAGTTTTAATGGATTTTTGAGAGAGGAAAAGAGAGATAAGGAAAGGATATTTTTTGAGTTGGGGAAAGGGAGGGGGGAGCTATGGGTGATTTTAAGTGGGGGTTGGGCTAGACTTCTTTTTGGACCTAATGGGCTTTTTTCAATTTTAGTCGGGCTGAAGCCCCAACCTAATACATGTAGGTCCGCCCCGGCCAACTCGTAATCCAGGTCACCCTTCTCCGGCAGCTGGGGTTGGTTGGCTGGGTTCTTATCATATATTGGCGTGAAGATCCTCCCAAATTCATTAAGGTTCAACTTCATGTAGATGTAACTTCTACCGTTTAAAAAAATGCTTTCAACTTTTCATATACAAAAAGTCAATATGAATGTTAGGGTCGGCTCGTGTGAAAACAAAACCAACGTGGCAAGGAATCACCACAGATTGGAAAAAATTTGGAACCTTCTCATTAGTGGGACCACTGATTGCCATGACAACCTTTTTGGACTGGGCAAGTGGAGGAGTGGAGTTAACTGGGCGGGTCGAGTTAGTTTTTATTTCAAGTCTAAGAATTAAGAGTAATGAATAATTAAACTGATTAAAGTAAAGCAAACTATAAAAAAGTTTTTGCAAATTTCCGAAATATCAAATATTTCATCTTGGATGCTATACCAAAATGATGACCGAAACGAAATTGACAATTATGATTTGATCATCGCTTTTGAGAGCTTAAAGAGGGAGTTGTGTTCATCTGGGGCCGGAAGGATTTGGAGATGATGAGGTGTTGAGTATGCTGAGAAAAATGGATGGAGCTGTGTATTTGAATAAAATGGAATTTTACATTCTCATGTTAGGGTTGAGTCCTGATTTAATGTCAAGGTCCAAGAGAACTTTGGCAGATGCCCTTGTAAATGATCTCAATCATTTTATGCATTGATTTGATTCTAATATATATGTTACATTTGTTATTTGATAGTGTATTTGGGTATAAATCTAGAATAAAAAATTTTCATTTTATAAATGATTTCTTTAAACCGGTTTTGTTTGACGTCTTTGATTGTGGTTCATAGTCATTTTTGCTGAATTTGGTTGCTAAATTTTCATGTCTACCTTTGAAAGAGGAGGCCCATTAATCTAAAGTCGATAAAACAATTCATAGTTAGTTTTTATTTAAGAATATGTGGTCCCTAAACAAGTGTGGGCCACAGTTGCGGTACCGGCCATTGATTTGTTGAGGACAGTTTTGTGGGCAAGTTTCAAATAGTAAAATAGTTTGCATGGGTCCAACTATGAGTATGGTAGTGCAGTTTTGAACCTACAACCTCCGGGTGTAAACCATTTTCCTATACCAATTGAGCTACCACTTAGGGTTACACCGGGAAACAACTTATCAACTTAAAATACATAAAAACATGCCTACAACAGCATCGGTAATTGGGGGCCACGTCTTATAAATTACAACATAAAATCCGCCTCCATTTGAGTCATTTTGAAATTTTAATGAGTTTACTTTCACCTAAAATATTTGTAAAATTTGCATTGTCCACTCCATCTGCTTTAGCTGAAAAAGGTTTAGAAAAAAAAGTAACCCCCTTCCTTATTTTATTGGAGGCAACATCTCTGGTTTGTAAATATATATGCTCTAAAGTTAAAAAATGCAATTAGAGATTTACCAAATGTTTTAGTATATAAGCACTAAATCACAAAATTAGAGCTTATTTTTGAGTTACCAAATGGACTTGATATTTTGTTGATCGCCTCATCTGAACACCCTCTTCTATATGGTATGCCATTGGGGCCCACAAACACTCTTATGTCATATATTGAGAAGCAACAGGAAAATTCTTAATAGATTTTTAGAAAGGGTTCTTCCACACTGACTGTGATATCCTAACATGGCACTCTAAAAGATTAATTTAAACAAAAAATAAATAGGCAAAAAATAAAAAGGTGGATCCTTTTATAGAAGAAAATCCATATGCGGGCCTTTTTTAAATAAAAAATATAGATCACAGCGACATGTTTATAGCACTACTTAATGATTAGCTATCTATCAAAAATGAGATTGATACGATGGTGTGGAGCACCTTAAAACAAACAATTTATTAATGGGAAAAAAATCTCAGCTCCAACACAACCATAAACAAAAGGGTCAACCAAAACCCAGTGGGAGTGTGAAGTAAGAATTGCCAACTCTAAACCCAAACCCTATGTGATAATGCAAACAGGGGAACTTCTTGACTTTTTCCATGAAGGAGTAGTCAAACCTAGCAAGCAATGGAGTGAGTGAATGTTCTTGTATGCAGCTTTTCTCATCCCCAACATTTATAAATATATAGAAAGACAAAGCTTCTTGTTTTCAGTATCAAAGCTTGTTCTTCTTTTCTCAAACACACATATATAGCAATCTCCCATTCTCTTATCTCTACACTCTCCCATTCTCTTATCTCTACACTAAGTGAACATTGTCTGAAATGGAAATGGAGATTGGAGAATCTTCAGCTATAGGAGGACAGAATGAGAGTATGGAATGGCCTTTGGGTTTTCGTTTTGATCCACTTCCCTGGGAACTGATTTATTATTATCTGAATCCCAAAAACTTTGACCCTCCACTTTCCATTGAAATCCCTGAAGTAGATCTTTATGAGTATCACCCAGAAAGACTTACAACAGGTGCAGTTGGAACTTGCTTTGTCTCTTGTTTAATATGTCTTTCTTTCCTTCTTTCCATTGTAGTGGAAGTTTCTTTTGACTTAACTCATTTGGCTGTTGTTTCTTCTTTGTATTAGTTATGGATTATGTTTTTTCTGTTTCTTCCTTCTCTGTTTTTGGGAGGCAATGAAAACCAACCTGAACCCAACTTCTATTTGAGTTCAGGTTGAGATTTCCAACCCAATTAATAAATGCCTGGCTTCGGGTTGAAATCATAATTTGCTATTCTAGTGTTCAACCCAATCCAACAAATTGCATACTGATTTCTCAAACCAACCCGAACCGAGCCCAACTGATTGTAAGTTGACATTATTTATTCATTCATTCTGCTATTCTGCTCTGTTCTGCATTAGTTATGGATTGTGTTGTCATTGTATCTTTCTTCTTTGGTTTGGGGGTTGAAATCAAAGACAACACATTGTCAGTTGACATTTTTTATTCATTCATTCTGCTATTCTGCTCTGTTCTGCATTAGTTATGGATTGTGTTGTCATTGTTTCTTTCTTCTTTGGTTTGGGGGTTTGAAATCAAAGACAACACAACCTGAACTCAACTTCTATTTACAGGTTGTGGCGGGGTTAATATCTCAAACCTAATAAATAAAGGGGTTGGGTTCAGGTTGAGTTTAGAATTTGCTACATGATTGTCCAACCCAGCCCTATGACTTCCCAAACCAACCGGAACCTAACCTAACTAATTATTATTTGGTTTTTTGTTTTTCTTACTGTTGTCTGCATTAGCTATCGATCATGTTTTCTTTGTTGCTTTCTTTTTCGGTTTTGGAGTGGGTGGCAATCTATGACTACTACGGACTCGAACAGGTTGGATCCAGGCAGGAACCATTGCAGATCTAGACCAGATCCATTTAAAGAGATTCGGATCCGACATAGAACCCATGTGTTGTATCCAGATCCCGCATCGATTTAGCAAATAAATGGATCTTGTTCTGGATCTATATTCAAAATAAGATATATGGTGCATTAGTATAATTGGATAAAAAAGCTTGAAAATATATATATATATATATATATAAAATTAAATATACAAATGAGGCTATTGAATGATTACTATGAAATATGAATATGTACTTATAATATATGATGTAATCGTCCTATATCATGATCTCAGGTTGGAACGAGGAGTCAGATCCTATTGAATGATTCTGTTTGCATGGAGTTAGATTTGCATTCAAAAGTAGGTGCTATGCATAGTATATTTGTTACCGGAGGGTTTAGATGCAGATACTTGGATATTCATTTGCAACCCTACTTACAGCCCGAACTAAACCAAATTTCAGGCTTTAGGATAGGGTCAGGTTGACATGCCTGTCCCTGCTAATAAATGGGCTGGGTTCGAATTAAATTCACTTTGCTATTTGACTGTCAACCCAACCCAGCTAATTGGATTATTACTTTCTCAACATAACCTTAAGTCAACCTATTTGAATGTTCAAATTGACCTTTTAAGTTCTAGGTTGGACTTGGGTCTATATGTCCAATAACCAAATGGGTCTGGTTGGGATTGTGCATGCATGTTACTTGGAGTGAGAAACCTGACCCGATCGACCCATTCTGATCCTTATTAGGGAGTATCTTTCAAAAACTGATCTGTAACGATCCTTCCCTGAAATCTTAGAGAAAGTACGATTTGAAAACTTCTGTTTCTAATGACTTTCTGGAGTGCTTTAGATTTGAATAAGGAATAAAGTATAATTTATCATAACATATTATAGAATTCCTATTTGATATCCTGCAAACTTTGGCTATTTAAATTCTCCAACAATTTCCTGAATAGGACTGACTTGAATTCAATATATGGTGCCGACTTATCATCGTTTCACAGCTGGTATTGGACCTGGTAATTGGTTTTTGAAAATTCAATAAACATCTTAGAATTTTCACTTTTAGGGCACGTTTGTATGGCGCCGTGGAAAACCATTTCCGTACAAAAAATAAATTCATTATCGATGGAAAACCATTTCCACAGAATTTCTTTCATTTTCCATGTAAAATTTTCCGCAGAAGCATGGAAAGTTAGTTCATCTTTCAGGTTTTCCTCAAGGAAAAGCAGCCTCACTAAATGTGAAATTTTAAATGCCGCAAAAAAGCGTTTCCACTTTCATGCATTTTTCATGGAAGAAAAGCTACTGCACAAACGTGCCCTTTAGAGTTATTCGTGTAATGTTGGAATTCCAGCGTCAGTGAAAACTTATTTTTGCTTGAGCTTTGAAAAGCAATTCCAACCCCTCGCACCTCTCAATTGGAAAGCCTTTTCTATGAATTGAGCAAAATCATATCAAAGTAAGAGGATAGATATGTTGGTGCATACAAGTTTGACCTTTACATATTGTCCAAATTTGTTGTGTCCCTTGTCAACTAAAAAAAAATCTAATGGTAACTAGGGTTGTAAACGGGTCGGTTCAGGTCTGGGTCCATGGTGGACCCGAAACCGAAACCGTTAAGGAGAAGGTGGAACTGGATCCGAACCCGGAACCAGTTTCTTGGCTCTGTAATCGGAACCAGAGCCATATATGGGACATGTCAGGGTCTAGGTAGAGAATGATATTAAAAAAAATATAGATTTTAGGAGAAATTTTTTAGAATTAGGATAATATGTCGAGTCTCGAGTCAACGGGTCCGAATCAAGGTGGAACCGGACCCGGTTACTTATCAGGGTCTAAATAAGGACGCAGACTTGGCTTTTAACGGATCGGAATCTCCAGGTAATCGGAGAATCAAGGACCCATTTTACATCCCTAATTTTAACTAATATCTAGATTAATGTCTAGTTAGAACTGCTGCCAATTCAAACTAGGGTGGGTAGCGTGAAACTACTATTGGGCCTTCCCTATGGACCTCAACATAGATCAATCCTTGAAACACATTATTTGTCATATCTATATCTATATACTCTATATATAAATTTGTTAGCTTCCTTTCTTATTCATTTGATTTATTTCTGATACTACTTGCAGAGATAGATTCTACTTCACAAAAAGAAAGCACAGGGATCAAAGAGGATCACGGATAAAACGCTCAATGAATGAAGGTTACTGGAAGACTACAAGCAAAGATAAAGATATTACAGATGACAAAAATAAGAAGATAGGGTACAGCAAGACATTCAAGTTCTTCTTCTTCGAGGGGAAGGACAAGAAACCAACAAATTGGATCATGCATGAATTCAGGGATCTTAATACGAAGTCAGTAATGGATGAATCTACTTCAAACGAGAATTCTAATTGGGTAAGAAAAACATCTTTCCTTTAGTCGCCCCCCCCCCCCCCCCCCCCCCCCGGTTTGCACCCAGACGTTGTAGATTTGAAACTGCATGACCACACTTGGGCCACAGGGGAATTTTACCCGACTTTCTCTCCTGGGCCTGTAGGGTTTATTCTAGCCCAAAGGGCTAGAAACTCTGCGTTATCAAAACACACCCCCACCCCCCTAAAAGACATTCGCACAAAGTGTGGAATGGGGGCAAATTTTTCCCAGAAAAAAATAAAATAAAAAGAAGTAGCGTGAAGCCCTGTACCGGCGTTATGTAGTGTTTGTGCCCTCTGGGCTTTTTTCTTCTCATTAGACTGGATGAGGAACAGGGGTGCGCAAAATATTAGGCAGCCAAATGATCTTAGGAGTCCGAAGTTTCATGTCAGATCAATGACTATTTATATAAATATATTTGATATAAAGCTATTAAACCTTTAGACTGCGGTTAAAGATATATTAGATTGACTTCTAAGTTAGTATCAAGGGTAGCCCCACTTTGGATCTTGTGATTCCCCCCTTCCCCATGACCAGAGGGGTCATAAGGTGTGCCCCACTAGGTGGTCCTCACAGTAAGATCATGAGGACCGTCCTTATAGAATCACTTTCCATACATATATATATATATATATATATATATATATATATATGATAATATTTAAGTGCATCCATCCCTCACCTACACCTCACTTTTGTACTTGAAACTTCCCCAAAAGGGGTGTCCCTCACCACAAATGGTGAGGGATGGATGCACTTGAAGATGCGTGTGTGTGTATTGAATCACCATGAGGATGAGAAATGGGATTAATCATAGATGGGCTCTTCCTCAAAAGAAATATGAGGGGAAAAGAGCCCCACCAAAAGTGGGCTTTTCTGGGCATGTCCACAGCATACATGTCTCTTAGGCTGCATAAAAATTTTCCATTGGGCTATCTAAATTTGATCTTTTACACTGATATAATCATCTGTTTTTCCTTTGCAGATTGAACAATATGTTTTGTGTATGATTTATGAAACAGGAAAAAAATGCCCAACCAATTATCCTCCATCCACCCAAGCAATAATGAACAAGGGAGTAGATGCCATTGAAGAAGTAAGAGAAAGTTCCATTCCTCAAAACCAGAGCATGGTCTATGCATCTCAACCACATGAAGCCAACTCACTGATCCCTAGCATAGATCAATTTCAGCTACAATCTTATTTTGGGAACGACAATGGATTTTCTACGTCTCTGGAATTTCCTGATGACATAATGAGACATCTGATTGAGCCGGACGGGGAGAATATGCATCTTGATTTCCTCGTTCCAATTCCAAATACAATGTTTTCAGATTCTTGAGCTATCTTATATCAGATTAAGAGTGAGACTTGGATGATAATAAATAATCTCTTTTGAGTTTTAATTCTGTTATTTGTGACCTCTATTTGCATCCAAGCCAAATTTCTTTAGCATGAACATACATGTATTTAAAAAAAAAGAGGAAGCAAAAGAAAATGCATCTGGAGTTTGTAATTAACTTTGCTTCCAGAATCTTATATGTTGTGTAAAGTCAAAATCTGAATGGGTTTGAAGTTGGATAGGTCTACCTGACCTGTTGATGTCAATGGCAGCCTGGATTAGATGAGCAGGCCCTCCTTCTCTATGCTAGTGAGAATCCTCTGATGGGTCCCCTGTTTCAAAGTCAAATAGAAAGAAAATCTCGATCGGTTGGTCCGACCGAGTGATCTCCGATGTCTAAGTCAGCGATGGAATTTTTTTTTATATATGTAAAATCAGAATAGGATATCGATTTTGTCGTACCTTTTCACAAGATTCCTTCTCCATTTAAATGATTCTTGCCTGAATAGGCAGTTGTAAAGTATATCATTAATCATAAACATGTTTAGATGACATTTAGAAGTTAGTCCTGATCAGAACTTCTACAAGTCATGAAGACTTAATTTGAGTCACATTATAATATGATGGAGATGGTCTTAGAAGTGAAGCAAGCACTTAACTCGATGGTTATTTTTATGAAGAGAATGAGTGAAACATGAGTAAAATAAAATAGAGGAAATAGTGGAAAATGAGAAATAATAGGTGCCCAATGATAAAGACACTGGCATCGTATAAACTTGATTTGGAACATCACTGGACTCACAAGTTGTCCAGTTTTTCATCAGCTAAACCATTAATACATGGACCAGATATATGAACGTTTGTATAACATGCTTGCAGAAATAAAAGACAAATTTGAAAGGTTTAGATTACTGAGAAGATATAAAAAACTGTAACAGGAAGTTGGACTATACTTGTAAATTTCATTTTGTTTCGGTAAGGATTTCTGAAACGAAACAAGAATATAAATATAACAAAACAATGATTTTAGCTAAAATAGAATAAATGACCAAAATACAAAACAATCCTAAGGAACATATACAGTTTCGGACTTTTACCTTGATTTCCTTTTAGGTCTAAACCTTGCTTCCAAAGTGAGTGAAAAGGTCTTTTTACCTAGATGGCTTAAACAAGTTCAAGTATCTTCAACTATAATTTCCTTCTTTATATGCTCTAAATATTTTTACTGTCTTTTTTCATTGTACTTTTTCCACAAAAAGAAAAGAAATGGCCTGAGTGACACATTTGCCAGTGATGAGTGACACATTTGCCAGTCTGTTGCACTGCCTTTCCTTTGCTATATTTATGCCTCAATTTTGTAATTCATCAGATCTATCTATAAAAAAAAACATTGAATCATGATAAAAAAAAGTGTTAATAGATTTAATGGAAGCATTTAAAAGACTGGATCAGTCAATCATTTCAATCTCGATTATTACAAATCAATGTTTTTTTAATCAATATTTTATCACTTGAACACTGTTATTAATTGTGAATTCAATAGGATATGGGGTAAATAAAATGGATATGGAAACTTAAACTAGACTGAAGGTACAACAATATGCAGTGTTTTATTATAAGGATGTTATGTATAATTAGATGTTGTGACTATGCTCCAACAAAATGTGTCACACCCCCAATCGTGAAACCAGGGATTATGCGTGAGATTAGAGCCAATTACAAATTTTCCAATATTAAACCAATACGATGTGGCCCCAATCATGTCCCATAGGATCGAAGTCCGCGGTGAGGTATAAATATTTCCTCGGTAACAATAAAACATAGCGGAACATCGTAATAAACAAATGGTATGATATTAATATTTTAGAGTATGCACATCTTTCTTTTCTATAGTTTAAGTTTAGCAAAAGATAACAAAAGTATATTAATTAATGGTTTCTAACAAAATCTAAGCCAAAAGAGAATAAATACGAACTAACCAAAGTATGAAGGCACTCGTGTGTCGGTCACGACGACAATACCGTTGACAAGCAACTTGTACTCATCATCAGGCTAAACTGCCTGAAGCGACGCCTCCACTTTTCCAAAGGTAAATGTACCTAGTACCTATGCACCAAGTGCAACATCAGACACGGCGGTCGACAGGCAGATATATATATAGATACACCATCAATAGATATGCAGTACGCATCAGAGTAAACAAATAGACACGATCATAGGAAATGCATAGCATTTGAATCATAATTAAACTAACATAAACATCTAACAAGATAGGCGGTCCACATATGCTAATCACCATGGGATAGTGTCATTGCCCTCCCTACTCTCATTGAGTTTTGGTAGAGATATACTAGGCATGGGATAAAAACTCAGCAAACAAGGCACGGGTAATAACCCAGCAAACAAGCAAGAGGATACCATTAACCAATAGTCATCAAGCTCATAAATTCAAGGTGTATCCGATGGTGTACATCCATCGCAAAAATCACGATCTTCAGTCGCTCAAAAATCAAAGCCCTAACACAATGGTGCTCCAGCTGCGTCGAACGTTAACAGCTAAGTGGTGCGGTGCCTGACACAAAGAGTCCTATTCATATATTAGTGAATGACTAGGCTTTCTTGCGTGAACAAGATTCATTAACCAAAGAGAGACTACTTGTACATCATCAAGTTAAGAACAAAACTAGCAAGCTTACTTCAAACATCAATCCTCATAAGTAGTTCTCGTCAAGCTTTTACAATCAAAGCCTTCTAGCCTCAACACTTCAATCAATCCTCAGAATAATCGGAACATCAAAAGGAATCATAAGTACATCATCTACGTTCTTCGTGTGATCCCAAGCAAAGCAAAGTAAACATAGCTAATGAACATGTTTGTTACATGCAGACAAGTACCAGATGGTACAATTCAAAATCAAAAGCGATAGACAAACCAAACCTAAGTATAGTGTTAAACCAGAAGCATCGTACATCCATACTCAGTCAACGAAGGGAATTAAGGTTCGCGATACCTGATCTAATAGTCTTAGTGCATAGATATAAAGGAAGGTATTCCGTTGCCTTACACCATTCACAATTGAGATAGGTTGAATCCCAATACAACCGGAATAACCGTAAGGAAATGTCGGCTCAAAACATTCTCACCCATAATCAAATGAGTCATCAAAATGGTAGCTAATGTCCCACCTAAGTCCATCTAGTTCTAAGTCAAAGAGGCCATTAAGAAAGAACTCGAATTCATTCGGTCGACCTCAAGCATGTTCGGTCGACCTCCTTCATAGCCGGTCGACATCCAGTCGATCTGCACATTCAGAGTTGAAATATAAATGAGGATTTGCTCAATTGTCAGGCTTCAGGAAGCCTAACTACCAGTGTTGCCAGTGGACCGGGTGACCCCACTTGGTCGACCACATGGCTTCAGAAAACAAAATCAATCTTCTATAATCGAATTGAATTGGGGAGAAACTCTCTTTTCATCCACACCTGCAGACAAACACAAGAATAGGGCCTAGCCCTCTCCAATGACAATAGACATCCTCCATAAGTCCAGTCAATCCCATCCAATCCCACAAATCTAATCATCCAATTAAGAATCCATTCCATTAATCATATAGACTTAATTATCATGTTTTCCAAACTCGAAGACATCAAATGAGCATGTGGTCATCTAAATCATCATCAATCATTAAATCAAAGGAGAGACAAATATATCCATGCATATATAAATATCTACTTGCCTTAAGTTGAAAATGCCGAAATCCACAAAATCCTAGCTCCATAGTGCCCAAAATCCAAACCTAAGGAAAATAGTAAAATAAAACTAAATTAAATACAAAATCAATAAAGGGAAAGCTCTAAGTTACCATAACACATTTCTACACCCAACGTATATCAATCCAAAGCTAAGGGGAAGAAGAGCTTACCAAATAAAAGGGTAGTTGGAGTGGCGGCTTGAAATTGAGGATGAGAAGTTCGCGGGTTCCACATAAAGATGATGGTAATTATCGAAGGTGGTGGGGCAGCCTCGTAGATCCATTTCCAGCAAGATGGGTGAGAGATTGAAAGAAAGAAGATGAGAGATGGGACAGCAATTTAGATGGGGAGGTTGTAGGGCCCACTTGATTGGTGGCCCACTAGATTAGTGGTGATGTTGCTCGTGGCCCACTGGGCAAGGGAAAGGGTAAAGAAAGAAAGAAAGAAAGAAAGAAAGAATGGAGAAAGAAAGAGAGAGAACAGAGAGAGGAAAGTAAGAGATAGAAAGTGAAATGGGTGTAATAGGAGTTTACTCACGTTGGCAGTGAGTGGAGTGAGAGAGAGAAGGAGATAAAAGAAAGAAACAAATAAAGAAAGAGGGAGAGAGAATAGAGAGAAGGAAATGGTGAGATGGGTGGGTGCTCAGTCACGTTGGCAGGGAGGGTGAGGGAGAGATGAGTAATGGTTGGAGAGGTGGGTCTGGTGGTTGTGATGGCGTCCGGCAACGGTGGGAGCAAGGAGAGTGAGGAGAGGGAGAGAGAACGAAGTGAGGGAGAGGGCCTGCTGTGTGGAGTGGAATGAATTAAGGGAGGGGATTTTTTGTGACCCAAAAGGGTATCGGGAAAGCGAAATGGGGTGGGGGAGTTCTGCACGGATTAAGGGGGTGTGGTATGATGGAAATGAGATGGGAGGTGCGGTTCACATGGAATAAAAGTGTGGATGGGTTTGACTTTTGGAAAATCAATAAAATAGGCTAGAATGGGTTTGTGTAGGTCAGGTTTTGAATTGGTTTCGAGGTCCGGATCAGGATGCAACGGGAGGAAAAAGTACGAGAAATTAGATAAAAAGTACGAGAAATTAGATAATCTACTCGATTGTGTCAAAATTTTAAAAAGCAAAAAATACTAAAAGGCCTTTGAAATTTTCCGAAAATAGCAACACACACCCTTATTATATCCAAATAGGCTCGGATCTCAACCCAACTTCACACGGACTACAGTGTGAATGAGATTTGTCAAAGGCATTGGTGGAAGATCACAATCTCCAAATTTTCTACTATAAAAAGGGCAAAGGTACTGTTTTGCATGGTTTCCAAATTCAAAAATCGATCTAGTTAAAAAAATTACATCACAGAGAGGTCTCAACATTAGGACTGAAAGATAAAAAAATCAAACAGTCAAGATTTCCATTATTCGGTTTTGATTCTGCCGAAATACAAATACTAAGTTAGAAAGGTTGACAGGAGCAGTTTCTATAGTGCACACATGAGAGAGAGAGAGAGAGAGAGAGAGTATTTGATTTTGAATACTTCTTTCTATTTTCTCAAGCTCAAAGTTATTAACGAGAAAAGCAATAAGAGGCATTGCTGCACAGTTGAAATTATCTTACAGATACGGTCCAATCACCTTAATCAACAGTAACATGTGTTCCCAACTTTATATATTCTGCTGACATATAATGGATCAATCAATGGAAGAGATTTATACAAAAGCATTATTTGAAAAGTTATGAAATCACCCCAGGTTTAAACAACATGTATATAACTGCTTCTACGAAAGTGAACATCTTGTGTACAACAGTCAACAGTGGCCTTTATTTTGTAAACATTGGTTGGCTGCGTACTGCATATAAATGACAAAACGTTTCACAAACAATTCTCAGGGGCAGGCAAAGGCCCATGAGTCGCCCTGACTCATGCTTGTAAAAAGTTAAAATTTCTTGCAATTCCTGAAAATTAATATGTTCTCTTTTTACATTTGCCCCTATGTGGCCCCATGTAAATTAGTTTGAAGTACAGATAGAGAACTGGATGTACAATCAGATTTTTTATTTCTTTAAAATCCATACTCGAAAGGATAGGTAGCTCAGTTGACTTAGGACTACAGGAAAAAAAAATCTACGTTGCCTAGTGTGTCTTCATTTTTATACAGCCATCTTGCTGCTGGGTTTGCCGGTCCAATTGGGGTGGGTTGCTTTAATATGTATTAACTGTCCCTTTGTTGACTTTGTTGACTATGTAGAGAGCTCTAAGGGCACGTCTCTGTGACTTATTTTCTAACGGCCAAAAAAAAAAAGGTAACAATAAATTTTGATAAGGTAACAATAAATTTTATCAAAATTTATGTATACTATACGGAAACGTTCCGTTAAGGGAATTGGTCAATGTTACAGAAAAGATGGAAACATAGGAAAACGAGAGGGACTATATGGACAAACTCGTGGACAGAATTTGGGATAAACTGTCCACGTGGAGCAACGTGATTGGGACAATGCATTTCAACTTTTGAGAGAGTCCAATCACGTTACGCCACATGAACAGTTTGTCTCAAATTCTGTCTATAGAGTTTGTCCAAATAAACTTTTTGTAGGAAAAATCACTGAGTGCTGATTAAAAGATCGATCAGTCAATTAACTTAACCCCACCTCTTCACATGATTAAAGGTGACAGTCAGCCCATTTGAAAGATATGGAACCTCATATAACACAGATGCAAGTACACCAGTCTCAGGAGATAAAATTGCTTGAATTTTACACACTGTTATTACTGTAGTGAGATTATGAAGAAAAAAAAAATGTATGCAATATTTATGAAGAGAAAAAATATATGCAATGTTTTTCTTAAGGCGTCACAAAAACAACTCAGATACTATTGCCAAAATCAGTTAGATATATCTTAGATGACATAGAGCATAGGCTTATTTCATCAAACTAGGGTAGGAATAGGAGTACTACTTTTTCTGAAAGTAGAACTGAAATTATTGTTAGGCGTGTTTTCTTTTGCCAACCATCCATAGGATGATAGGAAGCACGTGCCACAGAACGACACACGGTCAAAAGTTTCGTGGAGCTTGCCAATCAACACACATAAATCTCCGACGCATGTCTTAGTCCCCATATCCAAATTAATTATCCATCAACTTGATCTTAAACCTTCCTTTTAACCTCTACATATTTCCTATTTTTCAATGGCGCCTCCATCTATTTGACTGTCTGATCAGCAAGTCCGCATGCAGGAATTTTTTTTTTGTTGTTGATAACTAACTTTTCCAAACAAGTGCATCCACTAATTTCAATGGGTGGCAAGTCGGTCCTGATCACCTTGAGTCACAAACATGGGCATCCACTAATTTCAATTTAATGAATTTATGAATCCGGGTGAAAAGTTCAATACTAATGGACAACTCGAACCTTCAGAGGATCAATGAACTTTTACTTGAGGCCTCCACCATGCTAACAGAAAATTTAGATTGGGATCGTCCGTGTCTGATTTTCCTAGGCATGTAAAAATAATTTCGAAATCTACGTCAGGAAAGGGGCAGGTCAGTAGGACACTGAACCTAAACCCATCGTGAGAAATGCAAGGTAATATATATAGCTTTGGTCAACACAAAACCCATAGCGTCGCTCAACCTAAACCCATTGTGAGAATTCAATCAATACAGCTTAGTTCAAACTTTAACCTAAACCCACCGGAAGAATCCAAGCCAGACAGAGCTTTGCTTAACCTAAAAGAAATAGGAGAAAGCATGCAAGCAACACTTAAGGGGCGGGCACAAGAATTTTTTCCTGAGGGTCCACAGTGTAAATATATATATATATATATATATATATATTTGGTAGTGCCACATAAAAAGTGAATGTCGTTTTCAAATTATAAATGGGCTTTTCTTAAGATTATGGTGGCCATATATAAAAAATCAGAAAATTTTTACAAAGTTAAAGGGATTTTTTGGAATTTGGGGCTCTCATGGCCCATTCAAGGTATGTTCCGCCCCTTGCCCATATTCATATTTCAGGTATTCGTTCATTTGGATTAACTTTATGCCCCATATTTTTTATATTTGGATTCTCACATAATGCATTCTGAGTCGAAATGCGAAAAAAAAGTTATTCTCTACTAGAGATGTCATATGGGCCTGCACGGCAAGACACGGCCCAGCACGTGTTTGAATTGCCCGAGGCCTGGCCTGCCCATGGTATGGGCCATGTTGGCCCAAGGTGCTTGGCACGACCAGCCTGGTTGGACATGGCCGTGTCTACCGTGCTTCACGGGCCAATACAACCTCTTAGGCACGACCCGGCAAGCCCGCTCAACGGCTATATTTTGAAAAAACAGTGACTTTTTTGAAAAATGCCCATTTTACCTCCCAACAACTATAAAACGGTCATATAAGGTGTATTATGTGCCTTTTTGAATTTTACAAAGTCTATAAATCATCCCACTCCCATCCTCATTTCTCACAAAAAATTATACAACTCTCTCGCTCTTTCTCAAAGCATTCAACTCTCTCACTCTTTAAGAAGTTTTTAGAGAGCCAAAGATCAAGTCATCAAGAGACAAGATTAAATGAGCTTTAAAAACTTTGGACGTATTTATATCATTTAAATTTGAGATTCCATATTTATAAGTCTATAATATATTAAATCAACTCTCATCTTCTCCCCTTTCTTATATTAATTATTAGAAAAATAAGGCTATTACTATTATTATTATTATATAACTTTACTTTCAAATTTCATTCTTGACATATGGCTAGACAACATTCTAGAGACTCCCTACCTTCCCTAAAGTAAATATAAATAAAGATAGGTAGACAAAATGACTAATTCTACGTGGATCCTGAAGCCTAAAAGGAAAAGTTGTTTTTTTTTTCTTTTTTTTTTTTTTTCCTTTTTTGGGTAAACCCGCCAAGGGGCTTGAACCCAAGAAAGAGCATGCACAAGTGGGTAAAAGGCCCACTCAAGTGGAAAAAAGTGTCGTAATTAGAATTCGAACCCTGGGCAAGCAGGTAAGAACTATCACCACTTACCATTGAGGTAAGTGGTTGTTCTTAAAAAGAAAGGTAGTTTCCATGTAGGCCTATCAATGGGACGTGCTGTGCTTGGGCTTGGGTTGTCCAATCCCATCCCGAATATTGAGCGGGCTTGTTAGGGGTTGTTCAACCATAGCCCTAAATTGACCGGGCCTACGTCAAATCCCATCTTGTGCATGTGGGCCTGGGTTAGGGCTTAGCAAGATCTTGAATATAAGCTAAACATTCTATAATGTTTACTCTGTTTTGCTACAATGCTAGTGCACAACTAAATTGTAATTTTTCCTCAATGCTAGTACACAACAAAATTGTTGAGCTAGGAAAACCAAAAAAATTGTAGATATGAAGAATGTATTTTATATTTTTGAGTGAATAATCTTGGACAGAGTTAAAAAAATAAGCATATCAAATATGAGCATGCATACAGAATTAGATAGCTAGCAAAAAACACTATTAATCTAACACTTTGAAAGGTATACATCATCAATAATCTGCTAATTCAAAATGAAAATATAAAGAATGAATCAATGCAAGGCAAAAAAGCATAATGCAATAAATTGTCCATATGCATTAATCGTCCATGATATGAAAACACTGGCAATTCACATCAATGAACTAGTCTGCTGGATTTGGATCTAGTCGAGGTATTCAAACCTCAATAATCGATTGGATAGTGGGACCCACAATCTGGTCTAGCTTCATTTTCCTTGCGAGCAGGGCGGGGCTTGTTCTACCCATTTCCAGTCCTATCTTGACCAGGCTTTAAAATCATTGCCAAATCCCAGCTCGTTGGGCTTAGATTTTTTTTAAAAGCCCTGTATTTTTGGGTTTGGGACGGGCCAAGCAGGGCTGGTACCAATTTCAACGGGCTCAATTGACAGCCCGCTTTCCGTGGTTGGTAGCACTTGAGTACGACAAACAAAAAGCACTTGAATACAACAAACAAAAGTGGACATCCGGATCATGAGGTTGAAGGTTCGAAACTGGTTTGCTCTCGAAGATTGAAGGTTCAAAACGGCACTACCACAATGGGGCTATAGGGGATTCACCCAGCTCTCCTGGGCACGTAGGGATTAGTCCAAGCCAAAAAATTGGGACACCCTCCATCGGAAAAAAGAAAAAAAAGAGTGGACATTTATTTACAACGTCAGCTTTGACCTTGGTTTGGGAAATTTGGAATGAGCTAGGAACGCACGCATGCTACTTTTCCTTTCGTAAGCTATCCTTCGTTAAGGAATCAGCATCTCAACGAGAAGACTATAGGTCAGCTTCTCAGAGTTCGTTCTTCTTCTCTGTCAGAGATAAATTATACTGCTAGAGAATGTTGAATGCATCGGAAATTCTCTTGTGAGTTTCCATGTATGCGAAATCGCCTGCTGTATACCTATTTCCTTGGGTGTTGGTAGGGCTTGTGTGCATAAAAAACATTGGCTCCCCATCTGAGCAAATTCCCTATGATATCCCAGAAGTCCCCTTAACGATTTTAGTCATCCAAACAAAATACCAGGTATAATCAGAACTTTTTATTTGGTTATTGCTTTACTTCTTTCCTGTTCAAAATTTTTCTTTTACATTTTATCCTCTTCCCTTTGCCGTTATAGTGAAATTTATTATTACTCTTTCTGCTGTCGATTTTTTTTTAGCCATAACAGTATTATCCATTTTTATTTTTGTTTGAAAGATATATTTTATTAGAAGAAAGGAGAAGTTGGCTAATCAAGAAAACCAACCCCAAGAGGGAAAAACTAGACAAAGCACCGCTAAAAGGAGAGCAAACAATGCACAAAGGAAACTGACAAAGTGACAATATTTAATTACATCGGAGTTAACACTCCCAAAAACAAAGAATATAAGAATACAAGGTAAAGAAAAGGGGAAATTAAACACAAGGGGGTACAAGATCATTGAACCCACTCCCAACAGGAAAATCTACTAGAATGGGTGTTGGTTTCAATAATCAATGTAACGGAAACAAAACAAAAGCAAATTAGCAATCTAATTTGCCAATCACACACCACAAGAAGGCAGACACAATTTTAACGTGGAAATCCTATCTAGGGAGAGAAATCAAGATCAGAAAAACCAATCACTATTGAACAGTTACAAGATATACTCACAACTCCCTTTCCTACTCAGTACATCAACCTAAGGACTGTAGTTGTTCTTGCGCAACTCCTTACTGCCACAACTACTTGCTGCATACTGCTTTCCGTGCTTGATCTTCCAACAACACCTTGGAAACCAAGATGCACAAATCTTCTACAAAGAAATAGAAGCACCAAACCTTCTAGGGCAAATCTTCATCCCAATCTCTAAATGATAGCTTTAAAGAACAAGAAATCTCTCTTAGGGTTTTTCACCTTAGAACAAGAGAGAGCAACTTCTTGTCCTACTTAGGGTTGAGAGAGTCACCCTTTATATAGTCACAAAATCGTAAGAATTGCAAGTGGAAACCAATTAGGAGACAAAGTCCTACTTATGGTTTCCAATTTTAGTAGAACAAGAATTTCAAGTGGAAACCAATTAGGAGACAAAGTCTTAGAAACTCCTCGCACTAGGCTCTTTTCCTAGGCTCGCTATAGCGAGCAGGACGCCTCACTATAGTGAGTCCCTTCTCTGTCCCAGCCTACGTTGCAGCTTCTTCGCTCTAGCGAACCTATGTTATGGATTTTGGCTCTCTTGGCTCGAAAATACTCCAGACTTCGCTTTAGGTCTTCCGGTGACTAAACCACAGTCCAGTTTAAAAGAAATACAAAATTACAACTATAATGGACCCGAACTTTTGTCTAACTCATGAATTAGCCTATACAATAAAAATTCCTAGCAATATCCCCCTTTGACAATTCATGGATAAAACTCCCTAGGGCAATACAATTGATTTACCCAAAAGTAAAAAAAAAAAAAAAAGAAGAAACATAGAATTTTCAACAAAATTTTTTTTTTTTTTTTGGAACCTATAGGTCTTGCACTGTTTTTGCTTGAACTTCTCCCCCTAGCTCAATTCTTCTCCCCATTTTTGTCTATAATCGACAGACAAGTATCTTCATACAGCTTCTGTCAATCTGGTTCCAACAGCTCTCCCTAAATTTTAACTTCCCCTCAATATCATCTTCGTACAAAACCCCAAAAAAAGCACCTCTAGAAACAACCTAAAATGATAAAATGAAATGGAAAGAGGGAGAAGAAGATGTATGCACGAATTGTAACATTCTATGACTAAAAAAATCAAAAGGGAGTGATTAAGAGAGAATGAGCTTACCAAAAAAACGAGAAGATAGAAAAAATGGATAGATGCTTGAGTTTGGAAAATGAAGCCCCAGTTGAACAAGATGGAGAAGATGATGTGGAGATGAAATTCACTCACATGCAAGGGATCCTGTTAGGATTTTGAGTGTTGGCTAAATTCATGGGTTGGACAAAACCCTTGGTCTTTTTAGTTGTAAATTTTATTTAGAAAAGGACTCTGAAAATAGAGGATTAGAAGGACTCTAAGAAGAAAGTTTGAATGAATTAGAAGAAGAAGAAAGGTGGAAAGAAAAAAGGTGCTAAAACTCCAGACTATCCAGAATGGAGTCCGCTTGAGCGGTCCAAGCTTCGCTTGAGCGAACATGAGACAAAATGGCTAGATGCATTGACAGAAGTTTTTTTTCATTGAGATAGAACCTCATCCGCTTGAGCGGACAAGGTGGTAAAGTCCGAATGAAATTAGAAACTGTGTTCTAATTGTGCCCAAACTGCTTGTTTTAATCATAATCAATTTAGGTAACCTTAAGTACGACATAAGGGCTATTTAAAGGACTCAAGGGCTATTGTAAAGAAATAGATCACTTCTTAAAGTTCTGAGTTAGATATTATTATTGAGAGAATTCCTCTCTAGAGATTTATTAATGTGTTGTGCTGACAAGTTCTTTGGAGCTAGTTTCTTCTGCATCATTTGTAGAAGATCATCTTCTTGCGTAGAAGATTTGAAGAGTCAAGTGCAGGATTGAGTCTATTGTTATCAGCGATGTGAAGTCGTTGAAGCATGAAGCGACACAAGGTAACTTCAGTCCTTAGGTAGGGGATATATGGGGATGAAATCTAAGTTTCTTGTAATTGCGGGATTCATAGTGCTTGATTATTGATCCAGTTCAGATCTGTGGTTTTTCACCCAGTTAGGGTTTTCTACGCATATCTGGTGTCCTTGTGGTGTGTGTTTGTGATTTTATTTCCGCTGCATATTATTTATTTCTGCATACTTTTAGGCTGATTTATTGAGTAGACCAATCTAGAGATCTTGAACTCTAAACTTTCAGATCCCTTGGTTGGTTGCTTGAAGTGAGGAAGGAGATTAAGTAGTAGAGAAGAGGAGACTCAGCTGGAAATGAAGAAAAGACCCGTTTGAAATGGGGAAAGAGGTCTTGAGATTAAATTTCCTCCCTGCAATGCATGCAAGTCCATATAGGGACTGGAATTTTCAAAAAGGCGCTTAGGCTGGAAAATGGGCTGGAAATGGGTCAAAATGGATCCGGATTCAATGGGTCAAATCATGAAAATCAAAGCCCATGCTATGCTTTATACAATGCACTAAAAGCCCATAAAAATCTAAATTCACATATAGGCCAAAACACTCCCATAAGGTCATAGTCTACCTAGTCCATGGTCAAACCCAACTAATTTTACCTAATCAAGCAAAATTACATTCAAAACATCCATTAAGCTTCTGGTTGGATCCGCGACAGTGGACCTGAGTTAACAGTCTAACCCGGGTGTAATCAGGCTCCACACATTACACTGACTACATCTGGATCACTTTATTTTACTCTCATTGGTATGTGAATTCTACTTATATTTTCACATATGATCAACTTAAAGGAGAGTATTTTCCGTTGTTGAAATGGCTCAAGATTCTCTTAGCGGAAGACACTCTCATGCAGATGTGTTGATCTAACCATCCACCTTAAAAAGCATTTTTAGTTTTTTATTTTTTACAAAGAGGTCCTTGGTCTGATGGTGTAAAACATGACAACAAGCTTTCACAGAAATACCCTTCATTTAAGCTAAGAAAATCTAACGAAATCAACTTACTGGTGACCAAGATTAAAAAAAATGATGTAAATTTGAAAAATCCCTAACATCAAGTCATTCAAATAATTCTAACCTTTGACTTTTAAGTCCTAAAAATATAGGGCAGAATTATCTTTTTATTTTTTAACCCAAGAGATAAATCATTTAGAGTTCTCAGAAATTTAATAGTTTGGGTGGTCTCAGAAATTTCTTGGAAGTCTATACCATGCCATACCATCCTTCCTATGAATCCTATCCGAAAGGGTAAATAACATGAGTACATATTTTTGAAGAGCCATGTAAGAAGGAAGACGACAGTGCTGGGTCAGTGGCCTCGTTGGACAGCTGTTTGGTTCGCCCACTTTTTTTGACTATTTTTTCAATCTACATTGCGAGATGCTAATTTGTCAAGATAGTCGGCTTCTGATATCGACCCATTTCACAGGTGTGGTCAATTTGATGTTACAAACCACAAATTCTTCCACTCTTTGCACAGGTTTTGTTTTTAATCTACACTGCGCGATGCATGGATATCAATCACATTCTTTATTGTTTTATAATCTGTAAAATAAAAAAATCAAGACCGTTCATCAGTCAAAATCTCTAAACTAATTCAAAATGAATTAGACAATCCTAGATGCAGTGTCACGTCCCCAAAATACAGTGAAGTGATAACGTGAAAATAAAAATAAATATTCAATTTCCTGTATTTAATGTAACACAAACTCCCAAATATGGACCCACAAAACTCTGAAACATGATTAGTTAGAGTAAAATATTTGCGGAAGTATTAAACCAATTGGTATCGATATCGAAAATTAAACCAACACATAACTACTGAATATTTAAAGTTTAAACTTTCCAAAATAACTTAAACAAAACAACTAAATAAAAAATATTATGGAATTAAATCAACTAAGGACTCTAAAATGTTGATCTCTCATGCGCGGACTTAGACGGCTCCGTAACCATCTCCGGCTCTTCATTCAGGTTCGTCAACTGGTTCAAACGCTTGAAATGTTTGACCATCCTCCGTCTCCACAGTAGGGTAGGGGCCGGTACCTATGCACCAATAAACAAAGTAAACAGCAAGTACAAAAGCATAATTCATAAATAAAACACAAGATCAATGTGAGTAATGACAGGTAATGATCATAAGAGATTAACAATGGAACAATGATGAAAAGAACGTACAACCTAAATCCATTCTATACAATAGAGCAATACAATAATCACAGAGAAGCACTGCTACTATTTTGGGTGGTCAGCCCTAACTATCTCAATCACGTCGGCCGTCATAAACCGATCAATAATCCGGAATACCGGTTAATCAATCAAGTCAGATATTACAATGTTCGCTCACATCGGTGATCAGCCGTCCAATTACAACTGCAGGCGTTCAATTATGATCCAATCGCTATATATATAGATACATCATAATAGGATAAACCTAGTGATTTGTAAAGCCCTGACACAGAAACCTAGGTCAAAAAAAGTTGATTAGGTATTTGCCTGAGATCTGCGATTGAGGGAAACGGTCAAGAATTCCTATTGTCAAAGCCTAAAGTGCTAATTTAGAGAAAAGTTGGAAGAAAAAGAGTTGTGTGAAAATAAAAGAGTTTGGTGGTGGTGTATAAATAGGGAATAAGAATAAGAGTTGCAATCTAACTTAAATTCTAAAGGGCATAGAGTTTGGGTTAAAAAAAAAAAATAGGAGTTTGGATTAGAGAAGGATTATACCCACTAAACTGGGCCCGAGTTAACTATGGGTCAAGATACTTATCCGACAAGCCTAACTCACCAACCTAAGTCTAGCATGGTCCCCACTTAGACTAATCGCGTATTTAATTAAAATACAATAAATTATATAATAATAATAAAATAAATAATATATATTTATATAATCAAAACGTCACATGCAGAGCAAAGCTTATTTGTAATAGATGTGAGGAATTTAAAGGATATAATTGAAAAAAAGTATATGATATATCCACCAATGCCTTGCGACTGGGGCCCACAATCGCGTTTGAAACTGCTGTTCGTTCCGGTCCTCTAGAACGCAGCAAACACATGCTCCATCCACCCCAACCCCCTTTTCCCCTTGCTTTCCAAACCTCCCTATAAATAGGTGGCAAATGGAGCTGCTATTCGCACTGAGGTTTCTCTTTCCCCACCGAACTACAAGGAAAAAAAATCCTCCCTCTCTCCCTCTTCCCTCATCCTCTCTCCCTCCCTCTCCCCCCCACCCTCCCAGTCTCCGGCATGGAGGGAGAACGGCCGACCAGCCGTATTGTATCCTTATTAGGCAGTATCTTTCAGAAACTGATCTGTAACGGTCCTTCCCTGAAATATTAGAGAAAGTATGATTTGAAAAACCTCTGTTTCTAATGACTTTCTTATAGGAGTTGTCTGAAATGGAAATGGAGTTTGGAGAATCATCGGCTATAGGAGGACAGAATGAGAGTATGGAATTGCCTTTGGGTTTTCGTTTTGATCCACTTCCTTCGGAACTGATTTATTTTTATCTGAATCCAAAAAACTCGTACTTTACTCCTACCATTGAAATCCCGGAAGTATATCTTTATAAGATCCACCCGAAACGACTTACAACAGGTGCAGTTGGAACTTGCTTTGGCTCTTGTTTAACATCTTTTTCTTTCCTTCTCTCCATTGTAGTGAAAGTTTATTTGTTATATCTATATCTATATACTCTATATATAAAGTTGTTAGCTTCCTTACTTATTCATTTGATTTAATTCTGATACTACTTGCAGAGATAGATTCTGGCCTTGGAATATTTGGTAATGGGAGGTATTATTGCCGCACAAAAAGACAGCGCAGGGGATCAAAGAGGATCAAGGGTAAAACACTCAATGAATGAAGGTTACTGGAAGACTACAAGCAAAGATGAAGTTATTAAAGATGACAAAAATAAGAAGATAGGGTACAGCAAGACCAGTGGCGGACCCAGGATTTTTGTTTAAGGCGTGCGGAACGATGGCAATTGAAACGGTCCAAAAATATTATTTTGTGATACTTTCTTCACGATAATAATGACAAAAGAGAAAATATATTGCATTTAAATGATTACAAAATTTAATTAAGTTTTTTTCACATTAATACATTCTTCACATAAATCCCATCATTTGTTTCATAGAGAATACTAAGAAGATCTCAAACTTTAGAAAGTTAGGGTTTTTTTTTTCCATAAATTTAGTTTCTACTCTTAAAGAAGCAGTTAATGTACAAAAAGTTGATTCCTTGAGTGATTGCATAAATATCAGGACCCATTAGCAGATGATGAACGTAGTACTCCCAATAACAAAGATCTCAAAATATTAGCATCAACCACATTTTACAATTCTGATTTCTAAGGGGCTTGTTTCTGTGTTAATATAACATTACCAAACAACAATCAACCCATCGACAAACAGATTACTAAAAAATCAACTGCATTTGATATTAAAATGCCTCTACACTACGGACATCTGAAATTCAAACCACTTTTCACATAATCCATAACAAAGCTTTAAAAATAAAGTAAGGAAACACATGAAAACTCATAAGTTTCAAAAAAAAAAAATAAATAAAAAATAAAGCTTAATCCATTCCAAATCCACTGTTTTAAGGGGAAAAACCAGAAAAAATTATTTTTAACTCGACAGCGATTGCATCAAATAAATAGTAAAATAAAAAAATACGAAGCATGGAGTAATACTTGGAGTTTGCTCTATCTTCTCCTCTTCTATGTCTCTATATCTGTAAGATTGCAATTTTTGAGCCTCGTCAATCGTTGACTTAAAACCGCGCGCAAGAGAAACAGGGAGGGAGAAGAACGGTTGATTTGGTGCGTTAATGAAGAGTTTCCAATAGACATTGGAGAGGGAAAAGGGCTGGAGAGATACAAGAGTTTTCGATTTGGAGGAACTAAGAGTGAGGATTTCTCGATTGTTGATGTGGGTGGGTGCATTTTAAGGATGGGCTTTAAATGAGGGGTGCAAGATGGATTTTTAAGTGGGGTAGGGGTGCATGACCCATATCCCTCTAAAAGGGTTTTCAAAATTTACCGGGTGCACCTGCATGGGTCCGCCCCTGACTAAGAGTGAGAGGATTTCTCGATTGTTGATGTGAATGGGTGCATTTTAAGGATGTGCTTTAAATGGGGGGTGCAAGATGGATTTTTAAGTGGGGCAGGGGTGCATGATCCATATCCCTCTAAAAGGGTTTTCAAAATTTACCGGGTGCACCTGAACCCGGGTGCACCTACATGGGTCCGCCCCTGAGCAAGACATTCAAGTTCTTCGAGGGGAAGGACAAGAAACCAACAAATTGGATCATGCATGAATTCAGAGATCTTAATACGAAGTCAGTAATGAAAATGGACAAATTAATTGGATCATGCATGAATTCAGGGATCTTAATACGAAGTCAGTAATGGAAATGGATTCAGTAATGGATGCATCTACTTCAAACGAGAATTATAATTGGGTAAGAAAAACATCTTTCCTTTAATCCCCCCCAAAAGAAAGAAAAAAATCTACAAGAAAAGGGAAATTTCACAAATAGGATTAATAACCTTGACATTACCAGATATTGTGGAATGGGAGCATATTTGTCGAAAAAAAAAAAAAAAAGTAGTGTGAAGCCTATACCTGCATTATGGAGTGTTTGCGCCCTCTGTCATTTTTCTCGACTTTAGGGCTTTTTTCTTCTCATAAGCTTGGATGAGGAACAGGGGTCCACAAAATATTAGGTAGCCAAATGATCCTCGGAGTTTTAAGTTTCATGTCAGCTCAATGACTATTTATATAAATATATTTGATATAAAGCTGCTAAACTTGTATACTATGGTTGAAGGAGTTAGATGTATTAGATTGACATCAAATTTAGTATCAAGGTTAGCCCCACTTCTATCTTTTGATCCCCCCACCCCCCCAAAGGGTCGACCATGAGGACCGTCCTCTTAGAATCACTTTCTATATATATATATATATATATATATATATATATATATATATTGAATCACCATGAGGATGAGGAATACGAATGGGCATGAGTGATGGGACTGTATTAATCGTAGATGGGCTCTTCCTCAAAAGAAATATGAGGGGAAAAACTCCCCACCAAAAGTGGGCTTTTCTGGGCATGTCCACAGCATACAAGTCTCTTAGGCTGCATAAATTTTTTCCATATGGCTATCTAAATTTGTTCTTTTACACTGATAAAATCATCTGTTTTGCCTTTGCAGATTGAACAATATGTATTGTGTATGATTTATGAAAAAGGAAAAAAATGCCCAACCAATTATCCTCCATCCACCCAAGCAATAATGAACACGGGAGTAGATGCCATTGAAGAAGTAAGAGAAAGTTCCATTCCTCAAAACCAGAGCATGGTCTACGTATCTCAACCACATGAAGCCAACATGGATCAGTTTCAGCTACCACCTTACGTTGGTAACTACAATGAATTTCCTACGTCTCAGGAATTTCTTGATGATGTAATGAGACCTGTGACTGAGCCCGACCCGGAAAATATGCAACTTGATTTCCTCAATCCAAATCCAAATACAATGTTTTAAGATTCTTTAGCTATCTAATACCAGATTAAGAGTGAGAATTGGGTGATAACAAATGCTCTCTTGATTTTTAATTTGGTAATTTTTTACTTCTATTTGTATCCAAGCCAAATTTCTTTCTGTTTCTAAAATGGTAAGTGCCCATTTTCCACTTTGAGGTCTGAGTTTTACAAATTGAAATGGATCTGTTCTGTAAATCTTTATGGTGTAAATGTGCATTGTATGATATTCAGTCAGATAAGAATTCTCATCCATCAATGAAGCCCACCCCTCAAATCCAACCTAAAGAACTCATTGTCAACCTCTGTTCGTCCTGGGTCAATTTTGCTACAATTAGAGTTGGGTGCGCTGTCTCGTTTTTTCACACATTATCAGACTGGCGGCTTACCTCAAACTGCCATGAATATTTGCCCACTGATAAAACATCAAAAATTGATTTTGAGAGGGTTGGACTTAAGAGGCTAGCTCTCCAGTTCTCTAAGGCCTGGCCTAACATCATATCCACTGAGGCAAGCCCTATAAATCCATAGTTATCCATGATCCAAACTAGATAACTGCAAAAAGCTATTGTGATCAGTAGTAATTAAGGAAGCATGCCTACCTAATGCAGCAAAAGTCATATACTTGTTAGAAAAAACAGCTCCCCTCCAATTTTGGCTCTTTACAAACACCAGTACAAAGAAGAATATATTACATAGGAGAGAGAGAGAGAGAGAGAGAGAGAGAACTTCACAATTTGAAGTCGCTTAATTTTGTTACTCAAACCGAGCACGGGTAATTTCGAGGTTCTTATGAAATCTGAGGCTATACGGTTTTAAAACGCACTATATCAAGTTGAGATGGGGGTTTGACTTACAAGCCTAAGTCAGGATTTGGATATTTCGATGTGAGACCTGGTGTAGTTGAAGGCCCCAAGGAGACAAACAAGCTAGTAACCAAGACCGACAAGTCCAGATAGATGGGATCCCTACTGATCCAGTTTGCCCCCTTTGGTGTACCCTTTTTTAGTAGTATAATTTTCAATGTCACTAACAAAAAGTAGTAAAAAGTAAAAAGTAGGGTATTCAAGATATATATACTCCAACATTACTAAAGAAACCTATAGTTTTTAAATTATTATATTGAAAGATGAAGTCAAATGGTGCGGCAATGATTCAACGAATAAAGCGATTGACACTATGGATAAAGAGGATGATTGGGGTCATCCCATCCGTGTGAGATTTTCCTTAGCATAAAAATATAGTTTCAAGACTTATGAGGGAGGGCGAATGGTGGGGTTCGGTGAAAGGAGCAGGACACAGAAACATGACGTCAGGGAGGGCGAATGGTGGGGTTCGGTGAAAGGAGCAGGACACAGAAACATGACGTCAGGAACTTGCCGGACTCCATCCGGTCTCAAACCCATTGTGAATGGATCAACACAAAACCCATGTACGAAAATGCAAGGAATAAAGGTTCATTCAACCAAACTAAACCCATTGCGAAAATTCAAGCTATAGAGCTTCGTGAAACAAAGGGAGAGAGAGCTTCAGTTTAAGCTAAACCCAATGGGAGAATGCAACAGAACTAAGGGCGGGCCCATGAATTTTTCGTTGGATTCCACAATGTACGAAAACAATTTGGGAAAGCCCCATAAAAGATTAATGTGTTTTTCAAAATATATAGGGGCATTTTTTAAAAATTCTTGGGAGGGAGGGGCATATGTAAAAAATTTAGGGAATATTTTATTGGGGCCTGCTAGTCCCAAGCTCCATATATTTATATTTGATATTGACGGTGTGGGGGATCAAACAGATCCCGTTTTGGACCAATCAGGATGTGCTATATGGGAAGAGGGGGGGAAGAGCAGAAAGTTCTCTTTTCCATTGACAATGACCAAGGATGTGACACTTTACTTTATCCGTGGTCCGAAACTCACTAGGAATCCAAATCATCTCTCCACTGTGGCCACAGAATATAAGCCAGCTGCCCCCAAAGAGTGGCAACGTCCTGACGTTCACGTCGAATTAAGAATTTCTTCTCCTCTTCAAAGTAGAAAAATTAAACGGCCGTCGAATGCCGAGAGCAACGGAAATGGTCGAGGGACGCTCCATGTGTGCGAAGTCTCCTGCTCTTTCTATATCCTTGGGATTTAGCGTGGCTTGTCGGGTTGAAAAGCAGCGGCTGCCCATCTGATCAAATCCCGTTCGATATACCAGTTGTTCGCCTTTACGATTTTAGTCATCCAAACAGAATACCAGGTATAATTGGAACTTGTATTTGGGTATTGCTTTACTTCTTTCCTTTTATAAAATTTTCATTTTCATTTTTCTCCGATACCGCTTGCCGTTATATAGTGAGAGTTTATTATTACGGTTTCTGCTGTCGTTTTTTATTTTATTTTACGGTAAACGTACCATTCATTTTTTCTCTGATTTAAAAATGTAAATTTTATTAGAAGAGATTAAGGAAAAGGTAGTTAAGAAAACCAACCCAAAGGATAAAAACCAAAGAAAGTACGGACAAAAGGAGAGCAAAGTGGGGATCAAAGGAAATTGACAAAGAAACTATATCTAATTACATTGGAGAAACACTCCTAGATTTTTTTTTATTTTTTTATTTTTTTATTTTTTTATTTTTTTATTTTTTTTTTTGCGCTAAAGGGCATATGAAGTAAGAGTAAAAGGGGGGGAAAGACACGGCAAAAGGCCCCAAAGAGGAAGCCGAGAGAGGGCACTGTACAAAGAGGAAACAGAAGCAGACTAAAAAAGATAAAAAGAAGAAAATACAGAAAATTAGCTTAACATAGCACGGGGTTTTGTACATGATTAAATGCATACGTATGAGTCTATGCACGGACCACAAAACCACCAAATGCCTAGACTCATACATATTATTTTTATTAAATAATTTAATTAGTAAACATTTGAGTTTTTTCTGCGATACCGCTTGCCGTTATATAGTGAGAGTTTATTATTACTGTTTCTGCTATCGTTTTTTATTTTATTTTACGGTAAAGGTACCATTCATTTTTTCTCTGATTTAAAAATGTAAATTTTATTAGAAGAGATTAAGGAAAAGGTAGTTAAGAAAACCAACCCAAAGGACAAAAACCAGAGAAAGTACGAACAAAAGGAGAGCAAAGTGGGGATCAAAGGAAATTGACAAGGAAACTATATCTAATTACATTGGAGTAAACACTGCTATATATATATATATATATATATATATTTTGCGCTAAAGGGCATATGAAGTAAGAGAAAAAGGGAGGGGGGGGGGGGGGGGGGGGGGGAAGACACGGCAAAAGTCCCCAAAGAGGAAGCCGAGAGAGGCCATTGTACAAAGAGGAAACAGAAGCAAACTAAAAAAGATAAAAAGAAGAAAATACAAAAAATTAGCTTAACATAGCACGGGGTTTTGTACATGATTAAATGCATACGTATGAGTCTATGCACGGACCACAGAACCACCAAATGCCTAGACTCATACGTATTATTTTTATTAAATAATTTAATTAGTAAACATTTGAGTCCATTTTTTGTTGCTAATTTGATCTTTATGTTTTTTTTCTATATGGTTTATTCTTTACATGAGGTGTAAATGGAGCTTGATGAAGCTTGGGCACGTGTATAAAAAAAATTAAATGAAAGACATATTAACATTAAAACAAAATAATAAAGCAAGTAAATGTAATTTTAATAACACGCAGCGACGGACCCAGGGTTTTTACTTGGGTGGGGCTAAACTTTTACTTGACTTTGTTAACTTTTTTTCACATTAACAATACGAAAAATTTATTGCGTTTAAATAGATACAAAACTTTTTGCATGCTTAAATCTTCTGCCCAATTGAATTGCCTTCTCACTCCCTCTTCCAAATCCAAGTGATCATCAATTCATCATCATCAAAACAACCTAAGATATCATTTCCTTTAATCATAGGTGTTTGGATACCTTGCAACGATGATTTGGGTGAGCACCCATGTACCCAATTTGGGTTCCCAAAGAGGTTTTATTTGGATTTAAGGAATTTGGTTACCTGCACTTACCTAGCTATAAAATTCATTCCCTATGGTCATGGGCTTATGGCAAATAAGAAAAATCGCCACATAAATGTAACTCAAGTTATCCAAACATATGAGTCATAAGGCTTGATTTATGTATGAATTGAAGTTTAAAGTGTGACCAATGGTGATTTGGTCATCTTGGGACTTATAGATATGCTTATATTTGGTGATTTAGGGTTTAAAGTTTGAATTAGGATTTAGAGATTTAGAGATCCGCCCCAAGAAGATATGGTACTCTCGATGGGAAGAAGATGTCCAAAGAGAAGATAAGTGTTTTCACCAAGGTTTTGTGACGTGAGGTAATCACAATATTTAGACGTGGGGCAACTATTTATTAGACATAGATGGGAGAGGTTTTGGCCCATTCAAATATCATGCAATTTCAAATTTGACTTGGGGCAGTATGAAAGGGTAGGTCCGCCCCTTATAACATGGGGCCTTTAAAATTAATTTGTTCTCCAGATAGCACGGGGTTTTATTTTGTTAAACGATGTTTCTGTATTTTGGGTCTTTGTTTAAATTTCTGAAACATTTTTTAGTTATTTTATATCATTGCCCTTTTTTGTAAGAGTGTGTTTCACCTACATGTATTGCCATTAAGTTTCATTTAGACAATATTGTGTCATATTTCTTTTTTTATTATTCTATTTTTTTTTGACCTAAGTTGGTTTTTTCTCCTTTTATTTTGTTTCTCTCTCTCTGTTTTTTTTTGGGGATATGGTCATTATATTTTTTTTAATGTTCATTTTCGGTGATGATTCTTTTTTTTTTAATTATTTCTATTTTTTTATCGAGTCAATTTAATGAAACCCCGTGCTATACAGGGATCCAATGTTAGAGATTCGTACTTAGAAAGGTACGACAAACACATAAATTATACTTAGATAATATTGTAAATGAGTTACATACCAAAATTAAAAGGTTTTATAACACCACTTATATCATTATAAAAAAAAAAGATCACGCGGAATTATCTAACTAAACCCCTAATTGAATTTGAATTTTTTTTTAGTCCAGGACCCGGTCCATATGCAAAGATATTTAAATTTTTTTTTTTTTTGAGCGAAGCTCCCGTTTGAAGATTGCTTACTAAATTTTTTTTTGTCATTCAAAATTAAACTATATTAACTAATGCCTACATGGTATCACTCACGTGAGGGGGAATTGGTGCCACAACAGTGGCATTCCTGAAATTTCATCAAAATCATATGGCATTTGTAAAAAACAAAAAACAAAAGGGGATCCACTCAATAAAAAATATTTCATTCAAAGTTAAAATATATTAACTAAAGCCTACATGGTATCACTCACGTGAGGGGGAATTGGTGCTACAGAGTGGCATTCCCTTAAATTTCATCCAAATCATATGGCATTTGTAAAAAAAAAAACACAAAAGGTGACCCACCACTTAAATTCTTCTTTTTTTTTTTTTTTTTTTAGGAAGTTATGTTGCCCAGTTATTTTAGAGAGAGGAGACCGGAGAGAGAGAGGAGTAGAGAGTAAAGAGAGAGGAGATACTGATAGTTGTCTTCATGTATGTTATGAAATGGGGATTTATGTTTGGAGCCCTATGGTTAAACGAAGGGAAAAAAACATTCCCTTAGAGTTATAGAGAGCTGTCAAGTTATTCTGTGATCCCTGAAACAAATTAAGAACATACTATTATCTTCCTTTTGGATTGATTAAAGAACTTGGTTCTAGAATATACATGCTAATCTTAAAAGATGCAACCGTTAAAGAAGTGTCACATTAAAAAAGGAAAATAGTTGCATTAAGCTAAGAGAATGGTATAAATTACCCATACATTACCCATATAGTAGATTCCAGTAGATCCACTATCACATATCAAGTGCGTGAGTAACTTTTCAAGCATCTCGAAGTAGGACCACATGCAAACATAGTATATAAAACTTATCTAAAGAGAAACATTTACACTTAGGACGTGTTTGGATGTGTGGTGAAGTGAGGTGAGGTGAGGTAAAGCCTCCATTATTCAGACAAGAAAAGACAATGGGTCATATCAAAAGTACACAATTTCAAAATTCCCTCCATCTTTTTCAAAAAAAATAAAAAAAGCAACTTCCTTTTTCCACTAAAAGACAAAAAAGCTACACTTTTCTATACAAAAAGTCAAAAAGATTCCATACCAAACAATTAAAAACAAAACACCATCATAACACCTTATATTTTATTCTCTATTGATTTAATGCTTCACTTCACCATACTTCAATTCACCATACATCCAAACAGGCCCTTAGGTAGAAAGTTTAGAGGCAATATCCATTTTTTTTTTTACAAGAATAAGATTACTTACCTAAATGGAGCCACGTGTTAGTGTATGGTTTTTGTTACATTATGATAATGCATAGTGCGGCAAATATCCAAACTTGGCCTACAACTTGCATGTCAACAAACTCAGCGATTTACTAATTTAGAAATTGTAAGCTGGTCGCCACAAGGGTAACGGCGGAAACCTTATGCTGTATAACCAAGAGTTCAATACCTTATCACCTTATTTGCTAACAAATGCATATAGCAATGCATTACTTCCAGAATATATAAATGAGTACTCGCACTCTATATATATTGGCTAGGTTGGCCTATAGGCTAGGAGTGAAAACTTGGAGACCCTAGGATCAATCCCTTGGCATGTGTGTGATATCACAGTGTTATAATAACAATCTATAGAGAAAATGCCATAGGGTCTCCTCAATTGAACGGAACAAAGGTTATATTTAACACGATATGATTACAATAGCTGCTTACTGAAAGATATATCTATCAACATAATGGACAGTTCATAACATCAAGTGTCTAAGAAAGGTTGTTGGAGGCCGTGATAATAATGCAAAAAATAAATATTGAAATTCTAGACTTGCACACTTGAGGAGACGTGATATAGATTAGAACACCAAGATAACAATAAAGAACATGATACTAAAAATTTAAACGTTAGGTTGTAACAAAAGCTAAGAAAAGAGTCAATAATTGAAGCATTGAAGTAGTAGGAGAAGCCTTAATGTTTAATATAATTCATATTAAACAGTTTTTAAAATGATATGAGGTCCTTTATTTTCTAACATCACACATAGGCAATCCCAAGATTTATCCTATCCTAGCTTGTACAAAGGGTCTTAGAGATTCTTTCCTTGTAACCATGCAACTATTATAAGTAAGAAACCATCTCAAAATTGCATGTGTGGGAGAACTTTTTGAGAGTGGACGTATGCTTCTAAGCTGAACCACTATACATCCTTTCTTGTTTTATGATGTAAAATCAGAGCCCCTCTAAGACCCACGTCTAAAGATCCCCTAACTGTGGCCTCCACACCGTAATCCTCTTCCTCTCTACTACCCAATGTTCAACGTTTTTTCTCCACCAAATTCGAACAAAATAATTATTATTTGTTGTGGAAGTCACAGCTACTTCCTTTCCCCAGAGGATATAACTTCATTGGTTACATTAATGGCACTAACCCTTGCCCACCAAAGACAATTTAGGACCCAGGATAGTCAAATTTGATTTCATTAGCACTTTTAGGACTTCTGCATTCAGACATAAGGGAACCATCCTCGGTGACTTCATCTTATATAACGTCGCCTTTTTATTCATTCCATCAATGATCTCAGCAAATGTTCATGGCTTGTTCACAAATCTAATAATTAGAATGCTTTTTTGAATTTCAAGCTTTAGGTCCACAGTCTCTTTGACAAAATCTTTAAAAGAAAGTGAAAGTTTAGGGTACGAGATCTCTAGATTGGTCCACTCAATAAATCAGTCCAATAGTGTGCAAAACAATAAACTATGCAATGGAAATAAAAATTACAAGCACACACCACAAGGACACAAGATCTAGCATGGAAAACCCTAACCGGAGTGAAAAACCACGGATCCGAACTGGATCAAATCAAACACTACGAATCTCGCAATTACAAGAAACTCATATTTTCTCCTCAGATATCCCCTACCTAAGGACTGAAGTTACCTTGTTTCACTTCACGCTTCAACGACTTCACACCGTTGATTGCAACAGACTCAATCCAACGTTTGACTCCTCAAATCTTCTACTCAAGAAGATGATCTTCTACAAGGGATGCAGAAGAACGTGGCTCTTTAGAGTACTTGGCATCACAACTCTTCAATAAATTTCTAGAGAAAATTTCTCTCAATTAGATCACTAATTCAGAACTTGAGAGATGATCTGTCTGTCTCTTTGGGTTGTGAGAAACACCCAATATATAGCTCCAAATCCATGCATAAGACTCCTAATAATAATCCACTAATTAGAATAAAGAGTTTGTCTCAAACTACTCATAAGAGTCCGGATCCAACTTGGCTAACTCGTCCACTCTCGCTATAGCGAGCAAGGGTCTCATTATAGCGAGACCACTTTCTGGAATTTGGCTTTGACATCCACTATTTGAGGCCTGACAAACTTTTGACCTTACAAAAGGCCTACAAACTGACGGAGGCATCGAATACTTACCTTTTGAGTCCCTTTTAGAGGCTAGCGGTATTGCTCATCTTGTATCTTGCCCTTACACACCTGAGCAAAATGGGACCACTGAGTGAAAACATCGCCCTGTAGTTGAAATCAGGCTCACACTAAAGGTTCATGATTCCATACCATCCCAACATTGCGATGAGGTCTTCCAAACTACTATTTTCCTTATAAACAAGTTACCATCTGAAAGTTTTACAGGACCCATTAGAATGGATGCTAGTCTAATTAATTAAATCAATGCAGCGGATGTAACCAATCAAACAAGATAGAACTAGAAAATAAATCTACCAAGCAATCACTATAAGAAGGCAGGCACAAATTTCCAAGTAGAAAAACCACGATCCAGAAATCAAGAACTCACGAATAGTTATAAGATATACTCACAGCTCCTTTACCTCAATCAGTACCTCGACCTAAGGACTGTAATTTCTCTTGCACAACTTCCACTGACACGACTTCTACCATACACCGTTCTCCGTACTTGATCTCATCGCACCTTATCAGCCAAGGTGAACTATCTTCTATAAGAGAGTAGAAGCAACAAAACCTTCTAAAGCAGCCCTTTAGAACATTCTCTCAATGGCTCTAGAGAATAATTCTATCTCTAAGATATCTCTTACTTAGGTTAATGCGAGAGGTGGTGTATCTATTTGGGCTGAGAGAAACACCCAATTTATAGCACAAGATCTGTGTATAAGTCTCTTAGTAGCGATCCACTTACAATATCAAACCTTTTCAAACTCTATAAAAGAGTTCGGATCGGATCGGACTAGGCCTGGTCCGCCTCGCTCTTGTTCGCTATAGCGATCCATTCTTATGCCATTTTCTCCTCACATCATTTGTCACTTGCTTTTTGGCCTTACACCATCCCATAATACATAGAATAAAAGCCCATTTGGAATTTTGTTCAACCGAAGTCCATTTTATACCATTCTCAATCTTTGGGGTGCTTATGTTATCTGTTTTTGCGACCTTAGAGCAAACTTAAGCCAAAGTACAGGTCAACAAAATGCATTTTTATGGGTTACAGATCGTCTCATCTTGGCTACAGATGTGTCAATTTGCAAAATGGGTGTAGATTTATTTAACGTCATGGTACTTTTTATGGATGTATTTCTTCATTTGCTACACATATCCCTACAATCATGAAGCCTCAAATTCAACGGTACGGTGCAAACTATTACTAGACCATTCAACCCATCTCCTATCACCTCACCAGAACCTGATCCTTCACATCTAAATCAGGCCAACCCCAGCCTCTCATCATCTAACTTGACTAACCCTACCACTAACCACCATAGACCCATCCAACCCTGCCCAAACGAACCACATCCAACTGACCTTCCCCATTAAACCGAACCAAACACAGACAACCAAACCCAAGTGACCCTACCCAGCACACTCCAACTGAAACTAACCCACCTAAAACCTTCTCAACCACGCCCAGTATAACCAATCCTAGCATCTCCATCCCAAGCCTAATTGACACCGATCGACCTAAACCGAGACCCTAACCATCCATCAAACCCGATCTCAACAAATCCACTTCCTCGAAGCCCAAATCCATTATACCAAACCGAGTACCATCCAATCAACCCATACCTGGATTTTATAAGCCACCTGATTCTTCCAACACTTATCAAATGACAACTCGCCTAAAGGATGAGCCTCATACTCTAATGGTAACCAAGCATCTGTTACCTACAACTCTACTTGCCTGTAATGAGCTTGTTGAACCAACATGCTTCACTGAAGCAAATAAGGACCCGGAATGACGTCTAAATGAAGAGGCATACATGGCCCAACCCTAAGTATCCTTGGACAAAAATGTTCCCTCTTATTTGTTTAAACTACAAAAGTTTTTATACGGGTTAAAACAGGCACCAAAAGCTTGGTTCACTCGCCTAAGTACTCATCTCCTAGACTTGGGCTTCGCTGGATCCAAAAATGACTCCTCATTATTTATTTGGCATCATGAGCTACACGAAGTAGGGCCCACACGAATCAGCCATAAATTGTGCATGTGGAGCTACCATGGGAATGTTTGCTTAACAAAAGTCCTCAAAACATAAAGCGGTCATCCTTTACTTATCCTTTTAACTTTTTATGATGTTCATTTATTTTTTAATTATTTTTTCTGGATTTTGAAACTGGGACAACTACTACTTGCAGGGAAGGATTGTCCGTTTGCCATTGATGGTGAGAGATACTACTTCACAAAACAAGTGCCCCGGGATGCATCAGGGAATAGGTCTAAACGCAGAGCAGGGAAGGATGGAGCTTATTGGAAGTCTACGAGTAAAGATATTAATATTACAGATTTAAATAGAAAGCTAATCGGGTACATGAGAAAGTATACACTCTATGAGCACAGGAGATCAACGATTTGGCTTATGGAGGAATACAGGGTTCATGACCCTCATGAACTGGTATCTACTTTTTCCTTTCTTTCTTTTTATTCTCATTCTCCTTGGTCATCGTCATCGTGTGTAGTGGGGCCCACCAGGGGACTCACAAAGGGGTGGGGATGGGTGGAATTTTAATGACGCAGTGGGACCCTCCTCTTTTCAAAAAAATCAGCCACAACCATGGTATCTATCATCTCCATCTGGGCCCCAAAAGTTTAATGATTAATAATCCATTTGGATTAGTACACAGTCGATCCGACGGTATAGTAAATTTGGATATAACCAAAAGTTGGTGGACATGAGCAATTTAGGGGAGTCGTGTGTTTGATCCATTTAGATAGACCAAGGGTGGGCCCTAGAACCTTTAGCTTATGGAATTTTATCCTAAGCTTAAGTTTAGGAGAGCATGGCCCATATATATATATATATGCATGAATATACATACCTACATGTACACACACACAACACAGATACATACATACGTACATATATATATGGGGGGTCTTCATATGCATCCATCCCTCACCATTTTTGGTTAGGGACACCCCAAAAGGGGGAGTTTCAAGTACAAAAGTGCATTTTTGTACCTCACATCAAGTACACTTTTGTACTTGAAACTCCCCCTTTTGGGGTGTCCCTCACCAAAAATGGTGAGGGATAGATGCATATGAATATTACCCTATATATATATATATATATATATATATATAGAGCAAGGCTCTCCTAAGCTGTAGCTTAGCTTATCCTAAACTGATCCCACAAACCAAACATGATTAAATATGTTTTTTGCATGATGGAACTGAAAAATCCAGTTCTGATTGGATTTATTTTGATTTTGGAGACGATCATCATGTAAAAAACAGCATAATCGACTTTGATTTTGTGAGACCAGCCCTATTTCAGCTTAGGATAAGATAAGCTGCAACTTAGGAGAGCTGGCCCCATATATATATATATATATATATAGAGAGAGAGAGAGAGAGGTTGATTTTTTTGCAGAGAGAAGGATCTTATGGAGTCCTTAAAATCCCTCCATCCCCATTCCCACGTGGGACCTTAGCTGGACCTACCACACACTTGAACTTACCTTATCCTAAGCTTGAGCTTAGGAGAGCTGCCCAATATATATGTATATATATATATATATATATATATATGGGATGTGCTCTTGTGAGAGACACTCTTACCTTTTTATGAGAGATAAAGGTAGGGCCCCTCATATATAAGTTGTTGATATTGGATATGAATGTGAGGGCCCCACTTTATCTCTTATAGTAAATTGAGTGTCGCTTACAAGAACACCTCCGTATATATATATATATATATATATATATATATATATATGAGGGGTCTTCATATGCATCTATCCCTCACTATTTTTGGTGAGGGACACCCCTTTTGGGGAAAAAGCAAGTACAAAAGTGGGGAAAAAGCAAAGTACAAAAGTACACCTTGTACTTGCTTTTTCCCCAAAAAGAGTGTCCCTCACCAAAAAATGGTGAGGGATGGATGCATATGAACAGCCCCCTATATATATATATTCTAGTTTACGGACACCAGAAAGAGTGAAGCATGGTTCAACGGCACTTAAAACTTGATTGACATTACCCAGATGAGTGTAAATTGTCCTAGGAGTGCTATATCGTGTGCTGAGGGACTGCCGAAAATATTATTTGCAATGTCTTACCGCGAGGATTCTAGGATGCTACTTACAATGCTCTGATTTTCTACATTTCCATATGTTATGGTTTTCGTGCCGCGCTTTTCCATGTAGAAGGCAGAAACAAGAGGAAGTAATTTTCCTCACCATTCATTTCCATAGGTCCAATTGGTGTGGGCGGAACTGCTTCTAGATGCCCACAAGAAAATGAATTAATTTCAGCGTAACATGGAATCCTAGAGCTCCACAAACATGCACTTAAATATGAATATCTTGTTCATTTATGAACTGATGAAATTCTTCCGCTTTCCCTTGCAGGATGATCCTTACGTCCTGTGTAAGATATACGAAAAAGAAAGTGCTTGTCCAGGACATACAGAGGGATCCATCCGATCCCTAACAAAGAGGGCTATCGAAAGGAAGCGGCGGTCTCAACCGGATCAAACCAACTCAATATTCGATAACATGAGGCCTTCGAACAGCAATCCGAAAAATCCGCTTCAAACCCAATTTGATAACAATTTTGATGAAGACCCTATCATGCAACAAACTTTGCCTAGTTTTCAAAACTTTCCTCCTAATTTACTACCGATTCCTAGGCCTCATGATGCATCTGTAAATCAAAATCTTCCTGAATCAATTCCTTGGAACAGCAATTCGTCTCAAACCCAATTTGATAACAACCATTTTGATGAATACCCTATCATGCAACAAACTTTGCCTACTTCTGAAAACTTTCTTTTTGGTTCACTACCGATGCCTATGCCTCATGATGCATCAGGAAATCATAATCGTCCTGAATCAATTCCTTGGAACAGCAATTTGTCTCAAACCCAATTTGATAACAACAATTTTGATGAAGACCCTTCGCCTACTTCTGAATCCTTGCATAATCCTTGCAGTTCTTTCTACAGCAATGAGTCCCTTCACACGATTGATGCAAGCTTCAGTGGGCCTTCAATCCCTCATTATTCATTCGAAAATCTGAATGCACCAGATGGAGTAGAATCACCACCTTATTTATGGAATCATTGAAACTTTTAAGATAAGATGGAGTCGCACTTGATGATATAGAATACAAGATCATGTTGGAGTTTTGGTTAATGGAATAACATTGTGGCCTCTGAGTTGTGAGTAGGTGAAGGTAGCATCTGTCTATGAGTTGTAAGTAGTACTGTTAAGGAGTGCTGCATATAAATAAAGCTCAGAACCCCTTAGAAACTCTACTTAATAAGAGATTATAACTCAAAATAAGAGATTATAGCAAATCAAATCTTTTGAAATAAGGAAGAAGTTTCACTGGTTGTCATACTTACCAAAGAGGAGAAAATCAATCAATCCATCTGAATCCCACCAAAAAGCAGTCCCTTCAAAACCGAAGAGAACGAAATCAATCCAAATCCAAGAATTAAGCATCAAGATTTTAGGATGAAAGAAACTGTTGTGCGGTGATGATGATGATGATAATTATTTCTATTATTTATAGTGTAAGATTGTAAAGGTTGCAGGCCCCATGTGATTGGTGAAGGGACCAGCCATCTCTTGTAAACTGATAGCAAGTCCAGGGCGACCAGGCTGGAAGCTGGCTCTGTAGGCTGGGCTCGATTTAGGTCAGTTACAGAAGGGTTGAATGTACTGACCAACCGCCCCTTTTAACAGGCCTACTGGGCCTATTGGATCCTAGATGGGCCCAATGGACTGCTCTACAAGAATAATTAAGGGGCTGCTCTTTTTTTCCCCTCTATGTTGGGCTAGTGGTCTACTAGTGATACTTTCACTTGAGTGAACCGATGGATGAGTCCATGGGCATGTATCTGAAACTAGGTGCCAACGAGAGCAATACTTTCACTTCAGGAGTGAACCGATGGATGAGTCCATGTGCATGTATCTGAAACTAGGTGCCAACGAGAGCAATACTTTCACTTCAGGACTAAGGGATGAATTCATGGGCATGTGTGTTAAACTAGGTGCCAATGTCACTTAACCATGAGTGTGTTGGAAATTAAGGGGCTGTTATATTTCCTAATATAATTCAACACTTTCACAATTAATTTTGAGATTTATTTTGAACCTATTTTGACCATCCAATCTCAAATCTTGCTTAATTTTTTACTTAATTGGATTGTTATCAAGGCAGATCATGACCGCATTTGATCGATTCAGATTCTCTAAATATGATACGTCTTGATCTGAAATATGATCCCCTAAGATCTAGTCATTTGCCCCTGCATCACATTGTGTACGTGAGAGATCCTGATGCTTAACCTCGTTTCAAAAATGAGCATCTTTCAACCGAGCTATGGGCATATTTAAAACTTCTTTCATTGAATAAATCCCTCGGTAGCTTTTCTAATGTCCTCTAATCAATAAATAGAGAACTACCACAAAAACCCGTGCTAATCACGGGTATGCATGAAGAGGTAGAATTATATGTATGTTAGAAATGGGGAGGATGGGAGTCCATAATTTGGAAAAATATATTAGTGAAAATTGGTGGAGAGTACGTTAACAGTTGCAAAAACTAAAAGTAACTTCCGGTCAAAATATAAAATACAGTCAAAATTGGATTAAAAACCTTCTAGCTTAATATATTATAATGGAAACTATAGTTGTATCTCCAACTGACAATTTTAACAATTTTCTAAGCGTAGTTGTCCGATGGAGATCAATTTCAATCATGTGATCTGGTTCTGAATATCTGTATTGGCTTTTCATGGTTTCACAAATTTTTCTTCTCACTAAAGAAGGATGAGAACTTGAGAAGACATTAACGTATCATATAAATGGAGATTTTTACTCGAGAAAAACATATATGCAGATTCAACAAAGAAATAATAGACTTTGCAATCTCTAGACAATTTGGTAGCAGCAAAATTAGCCCTCATAGAACAACGTATATATCTTTTTTTCTTCTCCTCCATTAGTCATAATTTAGGACAACATATTTAGGGCTTATTTGGAAAACTTGATTAATTTGAAGTAAATTTGTTTGGAATAAATCTCTAAATGTTTACAAATAGATCATGTGGTATAAGACATGTGAAACACATTCCATTATGTGAGTGCATCCAATGGTTCACATTTATTCCCTAAATTTATCAAAATTCATGATGCGATAAGACCTAGACTTTGATCCCGTAGTTTTGTTTAGCCTTCAAAAGAGGATGAACGCTACATATCATGATTTTGAGGTCCATAAAAGTAAATAAATAAAATAAAAAAAGGGATTTTCAAAAAAATCTAAAAATCTATAATCATCATCTGAATGTAAATTGAAACATAGCCATTGTTTTCATTTTAAAGAGGATGGACTTTTTTTTATCGTGTTTTATAAGCCCAAAATGATTAAAAACAATGAAAGTTATTAACAGGTTCATAACCTATTAATACCTATATTATGAGAGTAGTAACATATGATGTAGGCCACGGGCACTAAAATCAAGTGATGGATCTACGGACAAACGATAAATACAGTAAACCAAAATTATATTTTTGCCAGATTGGCCTTTTATTTTCACATGAGTGTATATTCTCTTTTCTAACCAATCTCACGATCCTTTCAAAACAAAATGGGGTAGGTTGTAAAGTAGATGTTGGAATGCATCTCAGTTAGTTTTTGTAAATGGCACCGTTTTAAGGTTGCATAAGGAGATTGGGCAAGGTTTTGAGGCTTACAGAGAGACGAGGTCTCTGCGCCTGTAAACATTTAAGGAAGAAAGATATATAAAACGTCAAACTTATAACGTTTCGTATCTGATGAAATAGAAATATTTACTCACAAAGATTGAAACTTTTTCCTGGGAGTGTATTTGAACACTCTTTTCTGGGAGAGAGAATACCCAGGCCTGCCGGCCAGCTGGGGATGCTTCTTCATTCTTCTTCTCTCCCTGGTCTTTCTCCCCTTCTTCTTCATCTCATTCTTCTCCATCTTCTTTTTGCCTACTTTCCTTTCTCTCTCCCCAGATATAAAAGGGACCAATGCCATCGTTTTCTTTTCTTGTTTTTCAGAACTTGTTCTCAGTAAAAAATCTGAAGATGAGTGCCTTATCTTTAGGGCACGTTTGGTAAGCATCCTTGGTGAGGATTCCTCGCAGGTTTTCTGTGCTCCCGTGGAAAACCCACGTTTGGTAATGCAAGGAAACCTTTATCAAGGAATCTCTGCATCACCATTCTTGTGTATTTCCCATGTCAGACCCTCCCCCCTCTGAAAGACAGAATCAGTGAATGGGCAGAAAGGCGCTGCTACAGTGTGCATGGCGGTAATATAGGGTTCACCGTTGTTTTCAAAATCTGACCTTTTATTGGCCCCACAATTAAGATCTGAACCGGTAGTATTGTTTAAAAGGCCAAAAACGGCTGGGAAATCAAATATCAACCGTTGATTGTTCACGGAGTTTGAGATATTTACGAAAACGTCCAGACCTTTGGATGGCAATTTCTGAAATTCTGTGGGGCCCGTTTGCGAAATCCAAACTGTCCAATCTCTTCAAAATGCCTAAAACGGCTCTAGGTCCAAATTTGGCAGCCTGATTCAATATGGATCATAAGAAATTGGCCAACAACTATTGACCGTTGATTTCACACAAGGCAAAAACCGGGATGAAAAACAGTGTTTTTTTTTTTTTTTTTTAATTTTTTGGTTCCTGTGGGGCCCATAATCATGATCTAAACCATGAGTTATCTCTGAAAGGTCAAAAACGGCCAGTTGATCAAATTTCAGCCGTTGATCATGTCTAGATATTGAGATATTTGCAAAAACATCTGGATTCTAAATTATTAATTTTTTATTTTTGTGGGGCCCTGTTGCATGATCCGAACTGTTCAAATACTCTAGATGGCCCAAATTAACTTTGAGAAAAAAGTTGAGGTCCTGATTCGTCATAGATCTTGAATTATTTCCAAAAAAACTTATAACTATTGTATCACATTCTACTAATGGTGGGAATCCTCTTTCAATGCCAAACCAAGAGCTCTCTTTACAAATCCTATATGAGGATGGCTTGATTCCACTGGAGCAAGGGAATCCTCTGGAGCATAGAATACCCTCCCTACCATGGATGCTTACCAAACGTGCCCTTATTGTGTGGCTCTTGTGAGAGGAAATGGGGCCAACCTTATCGTGATCAATTAGAAGAACCGAATAGAATGTTAAAAAATCTCTTGAGTTTTCTACCTATTAATCTAATGATGGGCTTTTCTGTGGGTAGAAGACCAATAAGAAGGTTATTCCGATCAATTTCACAACATACCCATCTCTTAATAGAGTGAAAATTCGGTCATGGAATTAATATGAAAAGGTTAGTTTTTTTTTTTTTTTTTTTTAAGCAAATTAGATTTCGAAGAGGTTAGTTTGACCATGAAGCCTAGATTTTCGTCTTATACTTTTTTTTTTTTTTTTCAATCGTACTCTAGTGAGGAGTCCAAGTCCACAAATGCCTAGACCAATTTAGGCTCTTCAATTAGGCTCACTTACACGAAATCTAACTCATAATAGTTTTCATCCTCTTATATTGTCTAGCGATAAATTTCACTTTAATAAGAGTTGAGCACACTATTAGATTGATGACAATATTAGCACGAAATCAAATATTATGTAATGATCAATCTAGTCTTTGAACTAGGTCCTATTGGAATGAAATTTAGTGAAGACTCATGCTATGAGGTTGTTTATTTTGAACAATCAATACTTTTACAAGTGGGCTCCATTGAGGGGCCTCATTAATTTCCCTTCATTCTTGGTCATGAATTTCCCATCACAAAATGACAAAAATATACTCTTAAAAGGCATTAAGCAATAGGAAAAAGGTGTTCTAAAAGAGCAATGAATGATAAAAAGGGGAGGAGTAACTTTTTTTCATTTAGTGTCTTTACTCTCAACCCTCCTCCTTTGTTTTTCTTTTGAATTTGCCCTTAATTTTATTCCACTCGGTCCCTTATGCAAACAAACATGCATGCCCTAGGTCTAAATATGTAAGATCCACCTAAAAGCCTTAGACTCAAGGGAAATTAGCAAGCTTCTATACTGCCGGTACCGTCTAAAAAGCCTAAACAGCTTAAAATAAATGACCCCATCTTCTATGGCTGTTTTTATCAAACCTCACTTGAAGATAGGCCAGCATCATATTGACCCAGTATAAAGTACATCAATTGTTCATAATATTTTGGTGACGCAATTAATTATATAGTGGGCCTATTGGAGTGAAATTTGGCTAAATCTCTCTAAAGAGGAACAAGTAAGAAAGACAATAAATGTGAAAAACAATGGATGTTTGGCTTGAGAGGAGTAATCTGTTGTGCTTGTGCTGTGTTTTGAGTGTTATGTGTCGGTCTTTTGAATGCAAAATCAATACATAAAAATGGATAAAACATAAAATGTAGAACTCCCAAACTGAATAGGCTTTAATCTTTGAAAGGAATGATTCAGATAATGTAGACAGGGTTAATGGGCTTACAAATTGAATGGGCTATTCCCAAATGATGGGGTCAGCTACACAAACTCTATTTCTTCATTCCGATCTATCTCGTGCTAAATTATTAAATAAGTTGTTTACTTTTTTCGGTCTATTTTGACTACCTCCATCCACGTCCTCTTCAGCCTACCCATTGCCCTTGGTTGACCATCAATTTGTATAGCTAGACTTTTCCTGATTGGCACCATTTCAAGCCTGCGTTTGACATGCCTAAATAGATGTAAACGGGTTGATTCCGGTCTGGGTCCATGGTGGACTCAGAACCGTTAAGGGGAAGGTCGAACCGGACCCAAACCCGGAACCGTCTTGGAACAAGTTTCTTGGTTCCGGACCCGGAATCAAAACCATATATTGGGCGGTCCGGGTCTAGGTAGAGAATGATATGGGGGGAAGATTGATTTTAAAGGGAGATTCTAAAAAATTGAGGTAATGTGTCGGGTCCTGGGTCCAAACCAAGGTGGAACCGAAACCGGACTGGTTTAGGTCACGGGTCCAAACAAAGGACTCAGACCCGGACCCATTTAATTACTTAGCGGGGCCAAAATAAGGACCCAAATCCTGTTTTTAAAGGGTCGGAACCTTCAGTTAATTAATCACAAAATCGGGGACCTATTTACATCCCTATACGCAAACCATCTCAAACGATTCTTCCTAATTTTACCGCACATCCACTTGAACATTCTTCTTTCTACTACATCCATTTTGCACATACGTCATTTCTTAATTGGCCAAAATTCTACTCCATAAGTCATATCTAGTCTAACACTGTCCTACAAAATTAAAATTTATTTTTATTAAAAATCTTATAAAAACATTAAATTTAAATAAGATTTTATTTCCTTGATCTGGGCTTAATTAGCAAGGGCGTTTGTTGTTAGTAATATATGGAAATAGCTGCTTATTTATTGCCTTTTCTTTTCCTCGATTTATTTAAGCTTTTTTTTTTTTTTTTTGGTTATCGAGTGTCGGATTGGGATGGGTACAAGGTTAGTGGATGAGGAATGTTTAACACGTTTTTCTACATGGGAAGATTGATTTATGGCCGCTTCTGGTTTGTGCTTTCATACAATTGATGGTGACTGGAAGGCCATTTTTCAGAGTCCAGTTCACTTGCTTTTACCTTTATTTTTCTTCTGTTAAAATTGATGTTTGTAAAGGGGACATAATCTAAATGTGCCCACTTTACAAGTCCTCTCATGTTTAGACCAATTTAATCTCCTCAATTGGTCTCACTTATAAAATAAAAATAAAAAAATAAAATCTAACTCATAATAATTATCGTCTTCTTAAATGGGCTATCAATAAACTTCACTCTAATAAGAGTTAGGCTCACTATTAGATTGATCACTTACGAAAACACATGAATAAATATTAAGACAAAATCAAATATTATGTAATGACATTTTCGGTCCTGGACCTAGGTCCTATTGGAATAAAATTGGGTAAACGCTCATGTTAGAGGAGGTTGTTTATTTTGAACAACTTAATAATTTTATAAGTGGGCTCCATTGAGGAACCTCATTAATTTCCCTTTATTTTTGTTCATGAATTTCCCTTCACAAAATGACAAAAATCTACTCTTAGAAGCACCAATTGACGGAAGAATAAAGAAAAGTGTTCTAAAAGGACACTAAATGAGAAAAAGTAACTTTCTTGCTCTCAACCCCCTCCTCTTTATTTTCCTTTGATTTTACCCTTAATTTGATTTTACTCCACCCCGTATGCAAACAAATATGTTCTAGGTCTAAACATGTAAGGCCCACCTAAGAGGCTTGAACTCGAGAAATTAGCGAGTCTCTACTGTTGGTACTATCTAAAAAACTCTAAAATGATTAAAATAAATGACCCCATCTTCTATGGGCGTTTCCATTAAACTTCACTTGAAGATAGGCCAGCATCATATTGATCAAGTATAATGTACATTAATTTTTAATAATATTTTACCCATACAGTTAATTAATATATGATTAATTATGTATTGGGTTTATTGGAGTGAAATTTGTCTAAATCCCTCTAAACAGGACTATTTATTTTTATGCTGAAGTTGGCCACATCCTATAGATAATGGACAGTTTAGGTCAACATCCACCATCAGACTTTGTATGATTATTAAGATTTCAACAACTTTAAGGCCCTTAAAAGTATACCTTTTATAATCGAATGGTGACCATTGTTTTTTTTCAAAGAACTAGGTAATCTGTAATCATTCTTTTAGAGGAGTTTAGATTTTAGATAGGCAGACCCACAGTCATGGAAAAAACACATAAAAACATTTAGTATTTTATTTAAGTGTATTATATGCACTTCACCAAATTGTGCTTTTTGGTGTAGTGGTTTGATTACCGGTGAAATTTCACCTATTCCATACAAGCAAGGCATTTTTTTTTAGTAGTTCGAATTTTAAAAGTTTGGGGCCTTTCTGGATGAGACACATGAATTTCTTTGTTTTCTATTTGAGTTTATCACATGTGCTAAACCTTACACTAGTCCCAAAATAACTATAGTTGAATCATGCCATATCCAATGCAAGAGAAACATTTATTTTAAGCGGTTTGGATAGTAAAATAGGTGGGCCTGGTGGTCCAAGACTAAATGCTTTTTAGATTTTACAAAATCCTTTCATGATGTATAAAAATCTATGTTACCGAAAAGAGCAGGGATTAGAAACACATACTCGGACTCAGCAAGTCGCCGGGATTTTTTTTTTTTTTTTTCTCCCTACTATTTGCTATTTGTTTTTGTGGATAGGTGAGAGAGAAAGGTGCTGGGGAAGGATAAAAAGGGGAATGACAGTGTTCCAAAAATGGGTGGAAGAGAAGTAGATAAGAAGAGGGGATAGAAAGACACTAGGGAGAAATTAAATTTGGGATTGGGGCAACTCAGGAAGAGAGATTGGACTCAAGAAGAAGGAGGAGGAGGAGATAGGTGGCATGGAAGACATGGCTAGAAAATCGGACTTAAGATTTAGGGTTTTGATGGGTGTAGTGTGTAGATAGTGACGGCTCGTATGATATCCGAAAAGCTTTGATACCACATGGAGGTTGCATTTAAGCCTTAATACAGCTGAGGTCCCAAATCAAATTTCATTATGAATTTTAATACCATTTAATTAATACTAGAAGTAATAACGCTAACCTAGCAACAAATCAATCAACCACAAGTGAGGCAGGAGGTATACGATTTCTTACATGGAAAGCCATACTTTGGAAAAACCACGGATCAAATCACCGGGACCTCCAGAACCAAGTACTATGAAAAGAAAGTTACAAGGACTCATAAAACCTTTCCCAGTTGCAACTCAACCTAATGATTGTGATGCTCTTACTGATGACTCGATATTCACCTTCCCCGTTCTTGAACCAACCACCTTGAACGCCTCTTCAAAGTGAATATGCTCCAAGAGAGTAGATAAAAAGAACTCCACCTTGGCTTCCTTGGGTGTGATTTTGTAATTGGTTGATAGGTTGCTTCCTTGGGTGGGTGTGTTTTTTGTTAGTTGGGTTGGAGGTGGTGCATTTCTCCTGCACTTCCTCTTCCTCTTTTTCTTTGGTATTTGTACTTTGTACCTTCCTTTCTTTGAATGAAATCTTTTGTTACTGTTCAAAAAAATAAAAAAAAAGAACTCCAAGCTTTAACTCTTCAGCTCTGCAACTATTCGATTATTTGGAGAAGATAATGGATATCTCAAAGGACTCTAGGGTTTAAAATAGAAGAGAGGTAGGTTTTAGGGATGCAAGAGTGTCTTTAAATAGGCCAAAGGTCGTGCTAGGGTTTCTCACTTCATGTGGAATTAAGAATAGAAATTTGAAAGAAAGTTGGAGAGAGAATTTTAGATCGCGCAGCAAATTACCAAGGGTCACTCAAGTGAGCCAATGCCTCGCTCGAGCAAAGACCTTTGCTGTCTCGTGGGCAGCAGGCCTATAGGGCTCGCTCGAGCGAGCTAGCCCACTGGCTCGGGGAAGCTCCTATGTAACGGATTTCCTGACCGTCTTGCATTTGCTCCTTTCATTCTTCAATGAGAAGTCCCATCACAATCTATATCTAAGAATAGAAAAATCACAACTCAATTTGGACTTGAGTTTTGTTCCAAAACCTAATGAATTTGCCAACTATGAATTTACAATCTCCCTTTTGGCAATTCATGAGAAAAACTCCCTATACACAACAAAAACAATTTTTTTCCAGTATGATGATTGCAAAAGAAAAACAACAAATAGAAACCTTCTGAATCATGTAGTCTTCAAATCTCCAACCCTGCAAAGGTAATCAATCTACAGGACAAAGCTTGGCAAAAGATCTTGCAAATTTTATTATACTCAAATCAAATTCTACTCCCCCTTTTTGTTTAGGAATTGTCAAAATAGCAATCAAGTAAACAAAGGCACTCCCCCTCAAATCAGAAAATTAAAAACCTTGAAAATTGGATAAAAAGTGCAAATGCCAAAGCTCAATAAAGCAAAAAATGTGAGAATCCTCGATGATCAAATACGATACAATTTTTATGCGTTATATGAGATTCTTATTTTTGATTTTTTTATCTGATTTTTTTTTCACAAGATAAGATCGGTATTATAAACATATATTACAATCTACACCAAAAGAAACCTATTTCAAAATATTATGACCAGACAGACCATAACAGAAAGAAACCGGCTGCTAAATAACAAACAACCCAGAAACCTGGGAATGGTAAAAAAGAAAGAATCCCACAGCCCCAGGCAAAGCAAATCCAAATCAACAAGGTGATCCGGCACCCACTAATGTTCAAGGGAAGACCAGTTCCTTGAAGCGATCTTGGACCAAATCATATCCTCTTGATGAAAAACTTTGAAAACAGATAAGTTTGAGGAAGACAGGAGATATGTCGGCAACACCGGCCTTATTCAGAGCCCCACACCACACTAGCATCTTCAGTTGCTTGCAGCCGACACGAATCAACGAGTATCATGCGGCACCCAATGGTCGTACCTCCTATCACCATCTATGTCATTGTGTAGCCGACCTCATTGCCTTGATGCATGCTGAAAGTCAAGGCAACGTGGCCTACTTTACTGCCATTGGTTTTCCTTCCTGCCTAAAGAATAGTGATCATAAATACATGTTATGCCTGTGGCCATACGTACCATTGAAAAAATATGGAATGAAATGCTTTTATAGTGCATAAAAAAAATGAAAGAATAGCATGAGTGTATACTGTGGTAAGGCACAGTGAAAAAGGCAAGATTATTTTCCATTGGGTTCATTGAGTGTTTTATCAAGGGTTGGGTGAGACAATTTTATATCTGTGTGTATTCACTTGACAGTGAAAGAGATTTCCTAATAAGTTATAGTGTTCCTCATTGTTTGCATTGTGTGTGGATCCCCTAATTTCCTACAAGATAAGCCACTCTTTTGGTGTGGAAGAGTTGACTCCGAGGCGACAGGTTGGGGTCAATTAAAAGAGTTAGGGACCGACTTCTTCTCACCAAGGATGCACAGATGAGCACCACACGCAACTTTAACAATTTCATTGATGACGATTAAAGATGAGCACCACACACTACTTTTACAGCAACATCTTCAAAGACTACTTTGGCCCAAACCACCAGTTGCTGGGTTTTCCTCAGGATACCAAGAGATTTACCAGAAAATAAGAACATAACAGAATTATCTGAACTCCATTTTTTGGATAATAGAATCATTTGTTTACAAGCCTCAATAATTCCTCCAAATCATTTTCCCTATCTTAATCTGTTTGATTATTACTTTGGTAGGCTTATTCATTCAGAATATTGGAGATTTGTCTCCATCCGTTGCTTAGTTGGTTAGGAAAATGTGTAGTGTGAGTGGGTCCCTCTAAATGTTAGTGTTAACTTACGGTGATTTTCAGTTGATTGTAGCTGTTCTTCAATTTAACAGGAAAATGAAAACCAATTTCTACCTGGTATTTGGATATTGTCTTTCATGAGCTCATTGGTTGATCTGAAATAAATGAAACGTGCTACTTAATTAGAATCCATTTCGAGTGGTGACAGTAGGTTTGCTTTTGTCACCATTTTGCTGGCTTCAAAAGAATGATTCCATTTGGATTTTAGAATTTATTTAATTAGGCACCATTTGGCAGCTAAAAACTGGCCAATTTCTATTCGATATTTAAATGTTGTTTGTCAATTGTTCTTCTTGAGTCCATTGGTTAATCTAAAATACATGTAAGTTGCTGCTTTACTAAAACCCATTCCACCGAGTCAATATGGGTACAATGGCGCCATGGTTGTTTGGGGTGGTGGCTGATGTTAATTTTTCATTTTTGTGTTTTTTTTTTTTTTTTTCTACAAGTAAAGCTGATTTGATTCTACTTCCTTAAAGGAATAGTTATTAGATCCACATTTTAGAAAATTCATCTCTGATCTTCATTTTTAACCACTTATAAAATGAACTACGTAATTCTAATGCAAACAAAAAGGCTAAAAGAGAGTCCATTTGGACTGCAGTTATTCTTTAGCTTTGCACCATGTTGCAGAAAACAAGCCAATTACTATTCAGTGATTAATTGTTGTTACTCTATTACTTTTTTCTTGAGTTCATTGGTTGATCTGAAATAAATGTCAGTGTTTTTTTTTTAATGGTAGTTTTTTTTATATACATGTAAGGTGATTCTCAATTAAAATCCAATTGAACCAATCAAAGTAGGTTTGAGGTTTGTTGAACTTGATTATTTCAAGAGAGAGTGCACTTGCACTGTATTTGCACCACAAACCCTACCCCAATATCTATTCCTATAAGACAGTAAGTCAATTGCCTTATAATTTGGAGATGATATGATTACAAGATATCTGCCATGAGTCAGCTTATGGCTCGGCATGCTTATCATCTATGTTAGCAGTTAAATGGTGGAGCCCAGTGCTCCCCTGTACACTGACAATCTATTCTTTTCTTGAGTTCTTTTGTTGTTGATCTGAAATACATGTAAATGTTGATTAATTACTAAATAATTAACGGGTTACACAAGTTGATAGTAGCAGGTTATGCGCGTTGACTGACATGGTCCGAAATGACCTACTATATTTAATAGGTTATACGTATGGGTCGTGTCATTTAACTCGTTAAATAATCGTGTCGTGTTCGAATTGGATTTTTTGACCTATTAATTTTTGTAATGGGTCATGCACGGATTGAGATGATTCTAACACAAATTCATTAATCTGCAATACGAATTCGTTAACACGATACGATTGACAGCTCAAGATATAAGAAACCAACATGTATACGTAAAACTTAAATCCAACTAATTTATTAATCTGAAAAATGTCAATGCCAATTCAAGTTGATGGTCAACCGGAACCATTACTTATCAAGTTGGGCTCGGATTGTTGGCCGGCAGGCGTCATGGCAAGTAAAGAAATTAACAATCAGGGTTGATGGCTGAGCATGCAAATATATTTTCCAAAACTTAGGTGAGAGGTTGGGGGGGTGAGATGGGGTTGGAGAGGGCATGGCCTCAATCGTGGAACCAAGAACTTTTTGGAGGGAGAAAACGTGGACAGTCGATATTGTAAGTAATTGTTTTTCTGTACTTTTCTTTTTGACCAAGGAGAAAGATTGTTATTTCTAGGGATTTTTATGAAAAAATTATGCTTAAATTCTAGTTAAATATATATGGGTACAAAAACATAAAAAAAAACACAGATTAGGGTGCTATATATTTTTTTGGACACAATTACCCCTCTTGCATAATGTTACCTCTCTAGCGATAGCGTCAACCATCTCATCATTTTTGTTGGAACTCGCAGCTCCACCATTTTACACTCCTCATTTGGATCGTTCAGTGAGGGCGTAGGGAGATGGACAGAGATTTGGAGAGATGGACGGCTTCGGTGAGGGTGATGACATGGGTTTGGTAGATGGGATTAATGGGTAAGAAGAAGAATAGTAGTGAGACAATGATGGTGGCCAAAAGTTGAAAGTATGGGTGGTGAGTTGTAGGTGTTTAGTTGAAAAAATTAAACATTTGAATGACGTCAAACAAGATCTAAAACTCCAAAAGCAGAATAAGCAAATGGAGAAGAAGGAGATGAACTGGAAAGTGAAAAGGAGAAGTGCAGAACGGGCCGAACTCGGACATTCAACAACACACCAAATCCAACCAACCTATTCGAGCACATCTTCACCCTTCATTAACCAATCCACACAACTGCAGCTGCACAACACCAGCCTTATTTCCATCATCACAACAAATCATCACCCTCTCACACTCTACTCACCCACTCTAATAGTTGAGTGGAGAGATGCAGGTTTCGACAAAAATGATGAATAAGTGACGACATCATCGTTTGGGTAACAATATCGTTAGAGGAGTAATTGTGTCCTAAAAAATGTATGACACCCTAATCCATCGTGTTCATGTTTTTATACTCTTATCCATTTAGCCAAGATTTAAGCATAACTTTTTCGTAAGAATTCCTCTCTCTTTTTTTATAATAAGTAACATGTCATTAGTATGACGCTCATTCTGCTTAGAAAAAATTACAAAAAGTAATTAGTTTTTGCCATGCCGCATAGATATGTTCCAAAAAGTGTGACCCATTTTTTTCCGTAAGAAAGAAGAAAAATCTAAATACTAAGACGTCGAATCAGGATCAAGGGTATTTTAGTCATTATATTGTTAGACATGAGTGGTCCTCATCACCACATGTGCAATACTATTGAGACCCACGGTTTGAGCCTACTAATTTAAGTTACTTTCCCCTTTTGGTTTTTTGTTTTACTAAATTTATCTTGGATTCAATTTTAGTTAGCCCAAATCAAATAAGACTCTTGTTGGATAATTTGAGGGAATTAAGGAAACTTACTTTTATTAGATTTCTTTGATGGTAAGAAATCTCTCTAAGGCTTATCTATATATATCATTTTCATATTGGAGTGGGTGATAAGGGAGATATGAGAAAACCCTATTTGATAGAACAGATCGGCTCATCATCGGGATCATGGAGCAAGATACGCTTTTATATTATTTTGAGATTATATCTTATTTGATGCATAAATCTGGATCCATATGTTTGATTTATATCACGAACCATATAAGATCTTTTATATATATATATATATATGAGAAATATTCAAGTGCATCTATCCCTCACCATAGGGTGAGGGATGCTTCCATAAATGGAGATTTTCAAGTACAAAAGGGGGCTTTCAAATACATATGGTGAAGTACAAAAGGGGGATTCATGTACCAAAAAGGGAAAGTGCCCTCACCCTATGGTGAGGGATAGATGCACATAAATGTTTCCTTAGATATATATATATATATATATATATGGGGCCAGCTCTCCTAAGTTGCAGCTTAGCTTATCCTAAGCTGAAACAAGGCTAGTCCCACAAAATCAAAGTCGAATATGCTGCTTTTTGAATGATGATCGTCTCCAAAATCAAGATAAATCCAATCAGAACTGGGTTTTTCAGTTCCATTATGCAAAAAACAGCATATTCAATTTTGAATTTGTAGGACCAGCCTTATTTCAGCTTAGGATAAGCTAAGCTGCAGCTTAGGAGAGCCCTGCTATATATATATATATAGGAAAGTGCTCCTATGAGAGACACTCTCACCAACTTTATGAGAGATGGGTGGGGGCCCCTAATTCCATATCCACTCTCACCAACTTAAATGCAAGGACTCCCAACTTAAATGTGAGGGGCCCCATCCATTATATATATAAAGAGAATAGACTTTTCTTGGGAGAGCGCCACGTGGCAGAATGAGACTTCATGGGAGGATGACACGTGGCAGCAGCTTTTAGATACCCTAAAATCTCTCTCTCCATGCTTTGAGTTACCCTAAAATCTCTCCATCCATAAGACCCCTATTACTAAGAAAATCCAATCTCGCAATAAACCCTTCTCCTCCCCAAGCATGCAACGCCAATCTTCTCCTTCCATCTTAGACGCTAGGTACGCCATCTCCCCTCTCTCTCCTCCATCTCTCCCCCCTCTTCTCCTTCCTCTCTTTCTCTCTGTCTCTGCTTCACCCTCTCTCTCTTTCTCTCTCTCCCCTATTCTCTTCTCTCTCTCCCTGCTTCACCCTCTCTGTTCCCTCTCTCCCTCTCTGCCATCTCCCTCTCGCTCACCCTCTCTCTCTCTCTCCTTAATAAACCCTTCTCCTCCCCAAGCATGCAACGCCAATCTTCTCCCTCCATCTCAGACGCCATGTACGCCATCTCCCCTCTCTCTCCTTTTCCTTCCTCTCTTTCTCTCTGTCCCTACTTCACCCTCTCTCTCTTTCTCTCTCTCCCTGCTTCACCCTCTCTCCCCGTTCCCTCTCTCCCTCTCTGCCATCTCCCTCTCTGCTCCGCCCACTCCATCTCCCCTCTCTCTCCTTCATCTCTGCCCCCTCTTCTCCTTCCTCTCTTTCTCTCCTCTCTCTTCATTCCCTCTCTCCCTCTCGCTCACCCTCTCTGCCATCCTCCTCCCACTCCATCTCCGCTCTCTCTCTCCTTCATCTCTTCCCTCTCTTTCCTTCCTCCTTTCCTCTTCTCCATCCTCTGCTCTCCATCCTCCCTTTCTCTCCCATGCCCTGCCCAGCCCACTGTGCAGGCACCCATCACCTCCTCCTCACTTTCCACTCTCCCTGCACACACCTTCCCTGCACAACCCACACGCTCCACCTGCACACACGCATCTTCTCCGTCTCCTTCTTTCTCCCTCATTCTTTTTCCCTGCTTCACCCTCCTTTCTCTCTCTCCCTGCTTCACCCTCTCTCTCCGTTGCCTTGTGATCTAAATCTCTGTAATTATTTAGATGGCTCGGCTAAAAAAATTGGCTCGTGCATCTGTTGGTTGGGTGTGAACTATGCTCCAATATGCAACTGTAGATGTGGGATTTGGCATATGTGATTGCTTGAGAGTGCTTTGCACTGTACTGCAGTGCGAACTACACTTAAGTATGGAACTGTAGTTGTGGGATTTGAAATCTGGATTTGCTTGGCAGTGCTTTAGAGCTAGAACGTGAGGGACGGGATCCTATCTTCCTGCTGTTGATGCAACTGCAATCTTAGGACCCTTACGCCTGTGTGACGGAGTTGTGGTAGCATCTTGGCTTCCTATGGATGATTATTTCAAAGATACTACTGTTGATGCAACGGCTATCTTGGCCCCTTCCTTGACAAGCGACAATCGCCTAGATCTTGCCGGTGATGTAGGTTTACATTATTTACAACCACAGATCGTTTACAGATGTGATCGAGGTCTTGCCTCCTTTGTTGTCTATATCCTATTGGTGATTCAACTGTAAGCGATCTTCTTTCATTATTTCGACAACTTAGTGAAACAACTACATGAATTAAAGGAATTGATGGACAGAATAAATATTATGAATTGAATGATGGAGACTTATAAATACTATTCCTGTTTTATTTAAATACATTTGCCCTTTGTATCGTATTTCTTTCGTATGCTTTTTTATAAACACATTCTATTTAATAAATCTTTAAAAAATTTCATTAAAAACATTCATGCATGGTATAAGGAACCCAAGGCCTAAGGAGGAGAAGCCTTGGGAACCAAAAGATGGTGACTGTTGTTGAATTTTTGTTATAATTGTATTAAATGTATTTTTTTATTTATTTGGTGTCTACTTTCACTTTAAATTTCAATTTCCTCTCATCAATTAAAGGAAGCGGGCCCTTCAGCGCTAGTCTCTTATAAAGTTGGTGAGAGTGTCTCTTATAGGAGCACTTCCCATATATATATAGTCTCTCTTAAAGTTAGTGAGAGTGTCTCTCATAGGAGCACTTCCCATATATATATATATATATATATAAAATTTTCTTGAACGCTACGAAAGACTTTGAAGTCAAGACAGCCAAAAAGTCAAGCTGCTGAGTATGCTCTGACATCATCAAACCTGCACCTTCGCAATTCCTATATGCAAAACCCAATGCCAGAATGCCAGCCCCGCAGCAAAACCCAACCAGAGAAAGCACGCCAGCACCAAAATTAATGCCTTTATATTACCCCTCACATCTCTCCACACTCGTTTATCTCTCCTTTCTCCTCCTGAATTCTTGTCAACTTCCAAAATGCTTAAAATGAAAGAGGTCATGGGAGAATCTTCCTCTGTGTCAGTAGGACAGAATGAAGAAATGGAATTTCCTCCGGGCTTTCGTTTCTGCCCATTTTCCTGGGAATTGATACAGTACTACGTCAAGAACAAAAATGATGGGGTCCGATTGCCAATACAAATCCCAGTAGCCGACATCTATGAATGCCACCCGGAACGACTCCCAGGTTCAATCCTTTCTTTTGTAATTCTACTCTGTACTTTATTAGCTATGGATTGTGGTTTTTGTGTTTTGTTTCCTACTTCCTGCTTCAACCCAACTTCTATTTTAGAGTTTCCTTCGGTCTGACATCCATGACCCAACAAATATATAGTTGGGTTTTTAGTTGTGTTCAGGTTGGTTGATCGAGTCTCAAAGTACCCATCCATTCGATTCCATCATATTCTACACAGATGAATTCATTTTGAATGTACATGGAAGGAGTGGTAAAAATTCCTAGTCTAAGCTGAGGGCTGTTTGGGGGCTTTACTAATGGAGTTGAATGAAGTAAAGATTATTTTGAAGAAAAAATAATATATAATTTGGTTATGATGGTATTTTATTTTTAATTATTTATTATGGAATCTTTTTTACTTTTTATATTGATTGTGAAGTCTTTTATTTTATTTTTATTTTTATCTTTTAGTGGAAAATTGACGTTACCTTTTTACTTTTTTGAAAAAAAAAATATGGTGAAAAATTTAAATTAAAGTGCTTTTCATGAGAGTTCTTTATTAGAGAAATAGAGGCTTTACTCGCTTTACTATACTTGACTCAATTAGTAGAGTTGCCAAACAAGCCGACTATTAATTCTACTTTGCTTCCATGACGCTGCCTCCGGACTTCTGCTGTCTGCTGTATTCGCGTCGCTTCCCCAGTGTACGCTGTAGTGCTCCACCACAGGACTTCCAGGCCTCCCTGCTATACCAGTGCCAAGGGTCGATCCCTGGCAATGGAGGTGACATGAGACGTCCTTTACCACTTGAGCTATCTCGTGGTTCTCGTTTTCACACTGATGAATCAGTTTGACAAAGTGGTTCCACATTTACTTGATTGACCCATTGATGCCATAGGCCCTTACCTTGATATTCATCCAGCCAGATTATTTCGCTTCATTTGAAGTGATAATGGCCATTGGATTGCAGCAGTCTCTGTGTCAAAGCAGGACTTAAATCAATTTAAGCTTGTGTATGAGATTTTGATTCATGCAATGGTAGATATCACTCCTATTGGAATGAAATTTTAGGCTTTACATATTCAATAAGGGCTTTTGACATGGATGGCTTAGATAAAGTGAAAGTGGAGCACACTTGAACCAGTTTTAAGGTTAGCCCTCAAAATATGTAAGTGGTTATATTTTTGCATTGTTTTATTATTCATATGACTTGTTTCTAATCCTTTACTTTCGCCTCCTTTTCTCCAAATTTTGAAACTAAGCACAGGGGGAAGCTTTAAATATGCCCTTGATAGTGAGAAGTATTACTTTACTAGAAGGCAGTACAAGGATCAAAGAGGATCAAGGGTAAAACGCTCAACAGATGGGGGATATTGGAAGACTACAAGATACAGAAATTACAGATGGAAAGAACAACAAGATTGGGTACCTCAAGAAATTCAAATTCATGGAAGGAAAGGGCAGAAACCCCACAAATTGGATTATGCATGAATATAGAGATCTTGATACAGATTCAGCAATGGAAGAAACCACTTCAATTGCCAATTCTAGTAGGGTAAGAGATCATTCCTCTCTCTCTCTCTCTCTCTCTCTCCTAGAAATTCCAAAGTTGGTGCTCATTTTATTTTGTTAGATCTTTCATGTTGCTTCTCATTTGCTAGATTGCAGGCATATGATATTGACATAAGGTGGCAACTGGCAACTGATATATGATAGTACACCCTTTCAAAGTTGTTCATCCATGAGATGCGACCTGTAATGGTTTATGAGTCTGGTGGATGGTATTGTGGGTGAACTAATTGATTTCTTATGTTTTTCCTTGCAGATTAGTCGTTACGTCATGTGTAAGATTTATAAAGTGGGAAAAGATCCAATCAATTCTTCTCAAGCCATAGAATACACTGAAACTGAAATCGAGTTCGAAGGATCATGCTCCATTCCTCAGAACCACAGCATGTCCATTAACGGATATCACCCACACCAAACCAGCTCACAGAACATGAATCAGTTTTATGACAAAAAAGTTCAGCATAACCTGTCCACACTACCAACAGGGAATATTGAATTGATTAATTACGATGGTAATGAAGTGGAAGAAAGCTCCATTCCTCATACCATTCCCATTTCATCTCAGTCCAATGGAGGCTGCCTAGGTGGAATGCACCCAAATGACAGCATTGACGACTTCCTTGGGTTTTTTACTTCTGATGAATTGCTTGATTATGATGCTGATGAAATCACAGCCTCTATTTTTCCTGACATTCCCATTGAATCTCAGCAATATCAAACTAGTGCACTGTTGCTAAACATGAATCAGTTTCAGGCGCAATCAGATAAAATCAATCTTCACCATAACCAGTTCGCTGAAGAAGGCCTTTTTATATTTGCAACTGGAATCAGTGTCGACTTCCATGAATCTTCTTTGTCTCAGCAGTTTCTTGATTATGATATGGATGACGTGCAACTTGATCCCCGCAATATAGTGATTGATCCAGGATGATCAGATGGACAACAGCGGTTGCATTATAATGCATGTGATCTTCTGAAGTTTTAGTTACTTGGGTAATACTGTATTACAACGCATGTGATTTTTCTGTAGGTAATTTAAAATTTCGTGGACTATTGATCGATTTGTAATTTTTTTTTTTTTTTTCCCTATTTGTGTGGGCCTTTTTGTTTCATACTGTATACTGTATAGTTCCCTGTGTTCGGCTGTATCTTCTTTTGGAAGGGTTTTTCTTCCAGTATTAATGATACTCCTTTGCAATCTATGGGAAAAAAAAAGGATAAAAAAAAGGGTAATGCTTGTGATATCTTTGCAGTTTTAGTTACCGAGGCTTACCTACGTATTTAGTAATAGTTTGGAGTTCATATTTATGGAAACCAATCCACAAGATATGGTCAGTCAGTCCTTTTGCGCAGTAAGAGGGTTAAATTTTACGATTTGCGAATTTAAACAAATGAGGAATGACTCAGTAAAAGTGAGCCGACTAGGTTCCACTTTAGGGGTAGTGGTAAGGCGTGGATTCCACCAGAGGAAAGTATTGAAAGGTATTTGATGATGCCGTGGAGGCAGAGGAGAAGGCGGCTCATGAGAGAGCTTCATAGGCTGAGGAGAGGGCTGCCATAGCTGAAAGGGACTTAGCAAATGGCCTTGCAAATGCCTTCATTGATGGTTATGATGAGCTCCGAGGGAAGAACTCCGCTGCTTTCCCTGATATTGACCTCTCAGGCTTCGTACCAACCGAGTCGCTTGATGATGATAATGGAGGCTCTGATGATGCTGAGAATGACGAGGAGGAGGAGGAGGATGACTATGAGAGTGATTAGAGTGTTGGGAACTTTTGATTTTTTTTTAGAAAGGCAGTTCGTAGCCTAACTTATGGATATAAAAGCAAGCCCCCAACTTCTACTATTTTGACTCTCTTAAGGTGTCATTGGTAATAACTCTTCAAGTGCTCCGCGTTCCATGGATGGGGTAAGACCTTCCCTTCAGAATTCTGGATCTTGTAAGTGCCTGGCCTCACCACTTCTGTTATGAGGTATGGCCCTTCCCAATTTGGTCCCAGCTTTCCTTCGCGTGAATCCTTTGTGGCGAGGATAACCTTCTTGAGGACCAAGTCTCCTGGTTAGAAGGAACGAGGCTTCACCTTCGAGTTGTAGTACCTTGCCATGCGTCGTTTGTACTCCGCGTTGCGGACCATAGCCATCTCCCTTGCCTCCTCCACCAAGTCAAGGTTGATGCGGAGTCCTTCCTCGTTGGTGATGGGGTCGTGGTGGTGGACCCTTAGAGAATGCACCCCTATCTCGACAGGGATGACTGCCTCAGTTCCAAAAGTGATGGAGAAAGGGGTTTCCCCAGTAGGAGTTCTTGGCATGGTTCGATAGGCCCAGAATACACCTGGGAGCTCGTCGACCCAAAGACCTTTCGCTCTTTCGAGGCTTGCATTTAGGTTGCGTAGCACGGTTCTCACCATGACTTCTGCTTCCCCGTTTGCCTGCGGGTGTGCTAGGCTGGAATGAGGCTGCTTTATCTGAAGGTCGGAGCAGAAAGAATTGATGAGCTTATTATCGAATTGCTTTGCATTGTCACTGACAATGGCGTGGGGTACCCCGAAGCGGTAGACTAGGTTTTTCCAGACAAAGTCTTTAACCTTGGAGTCTGTTATCTTTGCTAAGGGTTCTGCCTCCGCCCACTTTGTGAAGTAGTCGACGGCGATCACTACGAATTTACATTGTCCTCTGCTCAAAGGAAGGGGGCCTAGGATGTTGATGCCTCATTTGGAAAAAGGCCACGGACTCGAAATGGTTGTCAGCTCCTCCGATGGTTGCCTAGGCACAGTGGCGAAGCGTTGACACTTGTCGCATTTTTTTGCAAATTCCTTGGCATCCTTTACCATGCTAGGCCAAAAGTAACATTGTCTGAGTGCTTTGTGGGCGAGGGAGCATCCTCCAGAGTGATTCCCACAAACTCCTTCATGGATCTCCTGCAGGGCGTAGTTAACTTCCTCTGGTGAATGGCACCGCAGCAATGGCAAGGAGTAACCTTTCTTATAGAGGATGTCTTGTAAGACAGCGAATTTGGAAGCTCTCACCGTAAGCTTCCTGGCCTCGAGGGGATCATCTGGAAATGTTCCTTCTTGGAGGTATGCCCTTATTGGGGTCATCCAATTTGATTCGGCGGAAGTGCAGTTGACGTTTGCGGTGTCCACATCTAACTTGCTTGGCTCGAATTGGTGACCGATGAATGCCGGTTCTCCTAGTGGAGCTTCCAAGGATGAGGCGAGCCTGGCGAGTGCATCTGCGGCCATGTTATCCTCTCTTGGGATGTGACAGATTTGGAAGTATTGGAAGCTCGTGATCAAGTTTTTCACGACACCGAGGTACTCCTGCATTCTTGTTCATTTTTCTTCGAACTCGCCATTTACTTGATTAACTATCAGTTGGGAATCACTGTAAGCGGTGAGGTGCTGGGCCTCCATTTCGACTGCCAATCTTAGGTCAAAGAGGAGGGCCTCGTACTCTATTTTATTGTTTGAAGTAGTAAAGTGGAGTTTTACTGCATATTTGAGGGGAGTTCCGTCGAGGCTGATCAGAATTAGGCCTGCTCCACCTCCCTCACTGGTCGCAGAACCATCAACATAGAGCTTCCAAAGTGGCAGAGAGGAAGAGTTGGAGATCCTAGTGGGAGCCTGGGATTGTCTGGGCGCCTGAGGTGTAAGTCTGGGCGCCAGGGATGGAGATCTGGGTGCTTGGAATGGACCTCTGGGCGCCTGGGGGAGATGCCTGAGCGCCTGGGATGGAGATCTGGGCGCCTGGAGTGGACCTCTGGGCGCCTAGGAATGTCTAGGCGCTCGGGGGAGATGCCTGGGCGCCTGGGATGGAGATCTAGGCGCCAGGAGTGGACCTTTGGGCGCCTGGGAGTGTCTGGGCGCCTGGGCTCCTAGGACGGAGATCTGGGACGTGAAAGGCTCATTTGCCTCCCCTTCTCCCCTATTCTGGAGGACTCACCTCGTCTGGCCCTTGTGATGTCCTCAGCATTCATGTACTTTTAGGCCTTTGCTAGCAGCTCTGGCATGCTCTTTGGTGGGCTTTTCATTACTGAGAAGAGGAAGCTCGACGAGCGGAGGCCTCCCAAGAAGGCTGTCATGGTTACCTTGTCATCGGGTTCTTCGACATGAAGTGCCTCCTCGTTAAAACTAGTGAGGTAGCTCCTCAGGATCTCAGTCCTGTCCTGCTTTATACTGAGCAGGTGGGTGGCAGGCTTCTGGTGGCAGCGCCCTCCGATAAAGTGCGACACGAAAGACCTGCTCAGCTCAGCAAAGGAGGTAATGGAAGCTGGGGAGAGATTGGCAAACCATTGTTGTGCGGAACCCTTCAATGTGGTTGGAAACGCCCTACACATGATCTCATCAGGGACATTATGCAGCTGCATTAGAGTTTTGTAAGTTTCGAGGTGGTCTGGTGGATCCTTCGTTCCGTCAAAGGTCTCCACGGATGGCATTTTGAACTTCTGAGGAGGTTGGTAGTTCGCCACGTCGGGTTTGAATGGCGTGTTTGTTCGCCTTACCAGGTAGTCCACTGTCTCAGGTCCCTGCACCTTCATGGCGTTGAAGACGTCACCCAGCTGATTTTGTATTTCCTTAATTTTCTCATCCCAGCGATTGGGGGCTCCTCTGGAATAATCATGGAAGTGACTCCCACTCTCCATGCTTTGGTTTTCACCCTCATCCTCTTGGAGACCAGGGTCCTCACCATGGGAAGCAAAAGGAGGAGGTGGGGGTCCCTCATGATGGGCTCCCCCATGTGGGGCGCCCAGGGGGACTCCAAAGGTGGCGCCCAGACCTGAATGGGCGCCCAGATGGGGAGCACCAAGGTGTGGGGGTCCTGGATGTCCCGGGCGTGGAGCTCCTTGAGGTCCTCCAGGCGGTGCTCCTCCAAGTTGTGCTCCTCCTTGTCTGGCGAGCATGAGTTGCAGGATCTGCTGGTTTTGGGCCACCAGCTGTTGCATGGTCTCCAACATTTGCAGAGGATTTGGAACAGGAGCATTTGGGACAGGATTGGTAGGTGGAGGAGCACCCTCCTCCTCTCGTGATGGATTATCTTCAGGTCAATTCATCGATCTGGTGGTGATCACCATAAGTTAAACAAAGAGAGTGTTTTGAAGTGAGAATTTAGTCATTCCCACAGACGGCGCCAAACTGATGATGCACAAATTGACTTTGCACACCACCTGTCAAGTAATTGGAAATAAAGGCAGTAATTAAAGTAGAGAGGGAGACGAGAATTATATTGGTTCGGTCAATGTGACCTACGTCCACTTTTGAATGGCTAGGGTCGCCGAGTACTTTATTATGTCAAGTGTGCAGGGAGAGCAGAGAGTACAAGCTTTGAGAGGGAAAGGAGAGTTGTGCTCAGGTGTTTGTCTCATGCCCCCCAAGTGTTGGTGTGGCTTACAATTTATAGTCCCCCCCTAACAGGTTGGTGCGACTTTTGCAGCAACTAAGTAACCATTTCGGTGGAGCTCACAGATTCTTCTTAACGGGTGAGGTAGTTGAGGTGCTCTCCACGAGACTCGGTAAAAGATGAGGTAAGGGTTGACTATTTCCAAGGCGGTGAGGGTGAGGCTCCCGAATGCTCTCTCGATGACGTGGCCAAGCTGATGAGTTTTATTGGGCCCGGACCTTATTGGGCCTGCTGGGTCTTTATAAATTTGAGCTCTGGGTTTTTAGTATGGATTGGATATTTGGGTCTGGCCCTTCAGTATTTACGCTGCCTCTACTAAGACTTACTAGAAATGGTTAGTTGACAAAAAAGGCAAAGAAATAGGGAGAAAATAGACTTAATTACTAGAAATGACCACTAATATACAAAGGAGAACCCACTGCAAAAATTAAGGACCATACAACGACTCAAAGGAAGCACTCACAACCCCATGTTACAACCTTATCACATCTCTCCTTTATATAGACTTGGACATCCTGATGAAATTACAAAAAATGTTCCTATTTTTGGATGGGGTTGTTTGCCTTTTACGCATTTGATAGGAAAATGAGTTTTACATATGTAACAATTACACTTGCAAATGGTACGCTTGTGAAATAAATTACCATGTTTGTCAAAATCATAATTCTTAAATGTATAAATAAGTACATCCAAATTTTTTGGACAATTTTAAAATTTTCTCAAGATCCATAAAAAAATTAAGATGTGAAACTTTACGTCTTGAATTTACCATTAATATAAGAATATTGAACAAATTGAATCTTGAATTGCTAGTCCACAAAATATTACTCAAATCCTATAAAGATTTAAGCTAATTGGCTATAAGATCCAGGGGCTTATTAGTTTAACTAACAGTCGATTGACGGGTTGGATTACAAATATGAGGTCTATAGGAATGAACAAAAAGGCTTTTGATGGACCCACAAATGCAAAAAAGTATCCTGGAACCAAAGGACTTTGATGGGGCCCACAAGTAAAAAATATTGTGTAAACAAAGAACTTTGGTAGGGCTTTAATTGTAGGAATTAACCAAAAGGGCTTTTATGTTTTTTGTTTTTAATCTCTTCTTAGGTCTTAAATCATGAAAAAATTGTGATTGCATCGTAATTAATTAGATAAATCACAACAGGTATTGAGAAAATCAGATGTTTGTAAATTAAAACAGCCACGCCATCTGATCCATCTATATTGCCTAGCGTGTCTTGATTTTCATATCCATCTTGCTTGCTGCTGGTTTAGCCGGTCCAATGGAAGAGGGTTGCTTCCTTATTTATTTATTGTCCCTATGTTGACTATGTAAAGAGTTCTAGGGTCAAGTCATTATGTATTTATTGTCCTATGTTGACAATGTAAAGACAAAAAGTCTACTTGTCCCGGGACTAGTCCGACTCTATAGGAGGAGGGCATTTTGGTCATTTGCCAAATGACCTAAATGCCCTCCTCCTATGGAGTCGGGCCAGTCCCGGGACAAGTAGCATGGCTCATGTAAAGAGCTCTTGGGCCTGTTTGACGTGTTTTGCACAGAGGAGAATAGAAATGAGGAGTTTTTTATGCGCATTTGTCCAATTTGTTTTCCATGAACAAGAAACATAGTGCGGTCTATGTTGGTTTGGTCATCTACATTTGGTGTGATCGCAGTTTTCTCCTTAGAAAAGTAATGATATGGTCTTAGATTTATGTTAATCAGCACTAAAACATTTTGATGCCATTAAAAATGGTGGAGGGTTTTTAAAAAAAGAAAGAATAAAAGGTATTTAGATATATTGCTACACAATTGTGCCCTACAATTTTTATAGATGCACCACAAATATACCTCGCTACAAAAGCCATAGTGGATCTGAAACCCAAATAGGGGATGTAAATGTATTAATCAGGTCCACAACATGTTCGATCCGATCAGAAACGAAACTATACAGGCGAACCACCAAATCTAATACCTTTGAAGATTCTGAAACAATAAAACAAACAAATCATGCAGTACCCTCTTGGTTAAGTGATGTTGATATCTTAATATATCACACGCATATCCATGAATCGATCCCCGTATCTTCTAACTAATAATAACACTCTTGACCAATAGTGTCACGACCCGGGCCCGAGATCGGACTAATCGGGGCCTTACCCGGATCGTGATGTCATCATACTTACTCCCGTAAATCTCGAATTAACCGAAGTTAAGACGACGACTCACAAGGGATCTAACATACATACCTGTCAAATGTACATTTTTGCGGAAACATATACGTACATTGACAATAATTGACTTGTCATTACAAGTAAAGTTCCCATATACAAAATATAATCCAATGAAGTCAACCACTGCATATTTACAATACAATGCAGGGGACATCTAATTACATTTCAAATTGATTTACACAAAAATATCTATCCCAAAACAATTCCCAAATAATCCAAGTATCCAAAACCATCGCCCTTCGAACTACGCCCACTCGGCTAAACCTCCTGGAGGTATCGGATGGGCCTCCTCCGCACGCGGCGCGGCCTCTGCAAGACCGGGAGGGGCAATTGGGCCTGTAATGCCATCAATAACACTATGAACACGACGGTTCAACAATGTATAAACACATTTATGATAACACATGCTAAACTTGTCCACTATCAATATAACAACTCTAGACAATTACATCTAGGTTAATGAAACATCATGTACAGTGTAGCTCATTGATACTCAATGGCTAAATTTATAATTACAATAGTGTTACTATCATTCAGTGCAACGTCTTCCCAAAGGAAGCATTATTCAATTCATTTCATTTATTTCCTGTCATTTCGTTTCATTTCGTGGCTTCCAACGGAAGAAACTTAAGTCCAAGGCGGAAGGGCAAACCGTTCATAGCCTGGCTTTATTTCACTTTAGTTAATCAATATAATTAAGCACAATGCGGAAGGGCGAACCATTCATGGCCGAGGCTTCAATATTATTTCAGTTTTCCTTACATGGCTTATCAATTCATTGACTTTTCAGTCTATAGGTGTGGGATCTACCAGTGTCTTGATCAGAGATCACTGGCATCACCACGGAGCTCCGGAACACCCCAATCATCTGCTGCAGCAGGATTATTCATTATTCATTGCACTTATTCATTATTCAATGGCTTATTGCATTTATTCATTGTTCAGTGGTTCATTGTATGCAGTCATTATAGACTCAAGGGGATTAGAGGAATCTTTAATCATTTACGGTCCTACTTGTCTCTATCCCAAATTTAGCCAATTCTGGGTGTAATTATTAGTTACTAAATGCACGTGTTATTTTCGATGGACATCACATTTACATTTAATATGTGCATTTAGTCCCTAAAAATTTTCCACCCACAATATCAAAATCCACTGGACTCAAACTGAGTCCCACAATCGATCGGACCGTTAGGTCCGATCGATTGGCCAAATTTTCAGTCACAATAATTATTTGGCCAGCATCAGGTCCACAGGCGGTTAGCCGGAACTTGACCAGCGGCTAGCCGAACTGCAGTCGGCGGCTAGCCGGAATGTGACTGGCGGCTAGCCGAAATTTCAATTTCGGCTAACTGCCATTTCGCGGTTAGCTCACGGTCAGCTTTCCAGAAGCTGATATTTTTGACAGAATTTTTGACTCAATTTCGGTCACCTCACGGTTACCTCGCGGTTACCTCACGGTTACCTCACGGCTAGCCGAAATTCAATTTTCGGCTAACCGAAACTGGCGGTTAGCTTTCCAGAAGCTCGCCATTTTCACAGAATTTGACGGTTGGCTTCACGGTTAGCCTCGCGGCTAGCCGCAATTAGCCCAGAATGACTCTTTCGAGCTTCAGAACTTCTGAAGCAATTCCTAGAACTAAGTTTCTCAACTCCAGTCTCTTCAATAATCTATAAAAATCCAAGGAAACACACTCTTGGACTCTTGGAACAACCATTAAGCATTCACATTCAGTCCTTAACAATATCCATTCTACAACAAGAAAAAGGGTTTGAGAACCCATTTACTATAACTCAAGAAGGTTTACAAATTAGCATTCTTATCATAGATGAGTATTTATACTTGCCTCTTGAGTCAAATAGCAAGGAATTCCTCCACTTGTAGCTCCAAGAAGAAAATCCTTGAGTTCCTCTACAAACTTCACTACTCCGAAATGGAGACCAAGACGAGGAAGAAGATGGAGAAGATGAAGCTCCACTCCAACCACTTGCCAAGCTTCCAATCCTCACACTAGATGGAGAGAAATGGAAGGAGAAAGAAGAAAAGGAAGAAAGAATGGTGTCTAGGGTTTTTGCCTGAGATGGGGTCGGTGGAAATGGACTCAAAGGAAGTCCATTCCCCTTATATGAGTTCTTTTTGCAACTAAAGCCCACTTATCAAGGCTATTTACGTTTTGAGTCAAATGAAGGGTCACTTGACCGGATTCTCGTCAAACGACTTCGAGCTTATTACGAAAGTTGACGTACTCGTCGAGATACGCGTGTTGGTATCGAGGGTTTCCGTATTCGATAAAATACGTATAAATACGTATTTACGAAAAAGGTCTTGTTTTCTTAGTTTAGACTCAAAACTCACTCATTTCACTTAATCTCTTCATTACCACTTCATTAAGTCCATTTGGGACTAATTTCATTGAGTTGGGTCATTAATCATCATTAGTCTAATTAGACCTGATTAACTAGCATTAATTGCAATTCAATTAGAGTTAATCTTGATTAACTCGGGGCAGGGTCTTACAAATAGGTAAAAGAAAATTTATAGACAAATTATGGAGATGTCAGCCCTTTTTTTACCTTTTTTTGGGAAACAAAAAAAGAACTCATATGTAGATATATGATTTAGGAACTTAAACCATATATAATAGCATCCATGAATTTATATAAAAGTCGACTTTCTTGCGGTATATTTTTAGTTGCAATATAAAGCTGCCGCAAAATGTGGCACATACTGTGGCAAAAATAAATGGTGGCTAAAAGTAAGACATCCAATAATTAGTGACAGAACTAAAAAGTTTTCACTAAATTTCTAAAGAGTAAACTAGCAAAAAGTCCCTGAAATGGAACATTTAAAGGCTTCCATCTATAGAAAATACGATTTTGAATTTTAAAATCTCAAATCTTCAATTCCCCCTCGTTAGAAGGTGGGTTGATCGGAACATATGACTAATATCTTTTTTGGAATTGTTGGCGGAGAACGGAGAGGATTCCGATTCCGGACTCCTTGTGAGGAAGACAGCGGAAAGAGAGTACCCGGGTCCGGATTCGCCTAGTGTTGCCCTCGCTGCTACGCCGAACTCGAGGAAGACAACGAAGATCCAAGAGGAAGAACATGTAGACCAGAAACAAAGAAGATCTAGACTCTGTCCAGACCGAAAATGGGTTGTCGATCGCAGTGGGCCTGTAAGACCCCAAACCTGCTCATTGGTGATTAAATCTAATTAATCCTTATTAGGTGTCTAATGATTGTTTTGGATGCTTTTGTGATGGATTTAGGTAGATTAGTGTGATTTTGACCAAGTTAAGTATAAATATGACCTTTTAATTAATTTTGAGTAGGCATGTGTGTTTAAAATTTTTGTGGGCTTTCATATGCATTTCATCAAACACCTTCCTTACATCAAGTCCTATGTGTGGATCCAAACCAATTGGACCAACTCAACCTTTTTCCAAGCCCAAAAACAGACTCAAGACCTTTTCCCAAATGCTTCCAAACTGGGAAGGTTTGCATGCAGGACCCAAACTCAATTCCCATTTAGAGAACCCATCCATCCCAATGATTCCACCTTCTTTCTTTCTTCTCATTATGAGTGAACAAGAGAGCTTCTCTCTGCTGCTCCTTCTCTTCTTCTTCTTTCTTATTCATTTTCATTCTTCAAGAAGCTTACGGCTGGGGCTGTGCTTGTGGGATTGGAGCTGTAACTTCACGTCCTCATCATCCTCAAGCCATCTTTTCCCTCTCATTATCCTGCATGTTGCTGGGAATCCTTCTTTCTTGATTCTTCACCTTCCTTTCTTTCAATCTCTTAAAATCATGAGAAAAGTACACTTTTTGAAAACTAGATTTTTCAACGATCATTTTTCTCTTCTTCGTCGACCTCATTCGGGACCCATAAACAGGAGTTCCAAAGCCCTAAAGTTTTATGACCATTGGGACCCACACTTCTGATTTGAACCCATTTAAGAAAAGGGACATCCGTTGGAACTTCTTCTTCTTCATTTGTTTCCTACAACAGCCAGAGAAAAGTCTTCTTCTTCTTTTATTTCCGAATTTCTCTCCTCTTGCATGTGAGGAAAACAAGCCCCAATTGGAAAACAAACTACACCATTTTCATCTCCTCACCTCAAGCTTTGCAAAGACATCATTTTCAAAGGTTTTCAGCTGGAACCCATCTCTTTTCCAAGCTCTTCTTCTTGTTTAGAGTTGTGAGAAGGTTAGCAATGGTTTCTTCTCTGGATTTCTAGTTTTGATAGATCATTTATAACTCTTCCTTCAGGCATGCAAAGGAGTTCTTTGAGAGCTCTTTCTTTTCTAACAAAATTTTGAGTTTTGAATGGGTTCTCCATGGGTTTTTAGTATAGGTTGCAGCTGGTTGTATAGGAGATTTTGGATTGCTTTTGAGACTGACAAATGAGTTCAGATTTCTTTTGAGTTTTGTAATTTTAATGTCATGCAACATGCTGAAATGGATTGGGAAATCTGAATGTAAGTGTTGATGATGGTTGATGGGAATTGTCAATGTCCAGAAAGGCTTGAAATGAATGAGAAGGAAGCTGGTGATGGAAGAGGAAACAAGCAGGAAAGGAAAACAGAAATCAGATGGATTCGTCAGGTGCTGGAATGGACGTGGGCAGAGCCCAGTTCGCTCGAGCAGACCAAGCCCTGTCTGAGGGCCTGTCAAGTATGTTTTCAGGCCCAATTAAATTCTGTTTTCAGGCCCATTTTTCAGTCATTTTTAGGCCAAACTCAGTTTCATTGCATACATGTTAATGGGTTTCCATTTATTGCATTCACCATTGTAGGACGTGTGTTGAGTTAGCATTTGGAGGCTTGCTTGCATTTGAGCTTAGAGATTGGGGATTTTTGCTTGATTTGAGCCAAGAGGAGAAATTAGGTTGGAAAGCACCAAAAAGAGGAAAGTAAATGAGCAATTTGAGATATATGCATACTAATGATTCATTGATTGCAAGTTATAATCTCTCGTGTGTTAATTTTAGCCTTATTCCTTTAAATTAGATTGATAATGTTAACTAGTTTTTTTTTTTTTTTTTTTTGAATGGATTAGCAAAGAATGAATTGGATGTGTGGAAAAGAAATGGACCATACGAGCAAATGGAGGCTCAAATTGGTCATTTCATGTTCTTAGGAATGTTGTAGAAAGTGGGATTGATGGGGGGTTGATAAACAATGCAAAAACAGAATTTTTACAAGTTCTGTTGAGAAACTTTTGCCCAGAATTGGGCCAGCCGGATTGGGCCCGCTCGAGTGGGTCGGCCCATTGGGCCTAACAATGTCAACTTTGAATGGCCATAACTTTTGACCCATACGTCCGATTTCTGAGTTCCATATATCGTTGGAAAGCTCTTGGAATGTAAAAATCAATGATGCAAACCTCCTAGCGACCAGAAATTAGGAGATGAAGTTGATCTCTTTGGGAAAAAGAGACTTTAATCCTAACTTGGACCTTAGATTGGAACCCAGAGACTAAAACCTTATAATCAATCCCTGAGGATGATTGTGACACAAACACTAAACCAATAAGGTCTTAGGTTGAGAAAGGAGTGACCTTGTAAGTCCCTAGACATGGAACCCTTAACCAAATAACTAAGTCCAATGGAAATTGTAACACATGAGAAATCCTGGGCTGAGATTATCTCATGTGCCTATCCGTTTGTTTAGCACCTTCCCATGGGTGTTGGTTTAGGGATTTCGGTGCATCATGCACACACACAATGTGACACTAATAAAATGTAGCACGTGCATCGAATTACCTAAAACTACATCGAAATGGACGGTTAGAGTCGGCGGGTAATTAGATTAGGTTTGGCTAGTAAATCTTCTTGATCATATTACTCGAATTGCATTTGCATATTGTTATTGACGTTATTATTGCCCTCAAATGTCTCGAGATTTGTTTATATGCACTGTTCGTATTACTTCTCAAGTGTTATTATAAATGTATCGTGAATTGATGTGAATAGCGGACTGAGTAAATATGACTAGATTGATTGAATGAATAGAGTGGAATTGAAACGAATTGAGTGTAAAAGTCTTACTCAAGTCCTATTGATTGAATTTAATGAGTCGGTACTACTTAGCTTCGACCGGATGATACTCGACGAGGTTGACTCTTGGTTTAGATTTGTGTACGTCACTGCAGTAGACAGCCTGGAGCACCGGAACTTCAGAACCCGCATAGCCAGGAGGACCTTTGGCCGGGCCCCTGGTGACATCCCAAAATGCGTGCTCTCTATTAAGGGAGGATTGAGCAAAGGTAGTAGCCAACTAGAATGTAATTATTGTTTTGTGATTCAAGAAAGCATGATTTAATCTTAAACGCACAATGTGCCTAGTTTCCGATTATTGGACATCGTTTAATCTTCTGTCAATAATTCAAATTTGATAAAATATGTGATATATCTTAATTGCTCATATATATTGTTGAATCGTCGTATTCATGGTGCTACAATTGGTGTCACAGGGATTCAGGATACCGAAGAAAATAGAGAGATTTGATCGATAAAGTTCATGGTTAGCTTTGACCGTCGGAGTACGTACAAGTGTGGTAATTTATAACTTGAGATTAGATAGTTAATCTTGTACTTAGTTTAAGTATGCATTGAAGGTTTAAATTATTAGCTTTGTTCTAGACTAATTATTATGAAACAGTATGGTTAATTGACTGCTCATGGCTTTGATATTGATATTGTACATGCTTCCGCAATTAAATGTTGATTAACAGGTGTCAGTGAGTAATCCTCACACATGAAATGTGGAATTTTCTCCTTCGTGAATTCGGACTTGGTCCGGAATAGGTGCGAGTTCATGGGAGTACATGTGTCACACCTTGGGAACCACCCTAATCAGGGGATTCTCGGGTCCTGTATGTGACAGGGCCACACTTACCGCTGCGTATCGTCGGAGAACTTTGTGCATACCGGAGTTGAAGGAGGGCCAGTGCAGTCATACTAAGAAGACGACCGTAGAGGAACCCTTGTTCCTTTTGCTGACAAAGGCATCACCGAGTAGGGTACTGATTTGGTCTTTTCAGATCGGATTTCAAAGGAAAAAAGTAGTGAAAGAGTACCTGGCCGTTCTTCACATCACCAGAGAAGGGAACTGCGGTTTTCATTAATGGCGCCGCCCTCAGCCTCTCCGACGACGTCTGAGAACAGATCAATCTCTTGAAGAAGAAGTGTGCACGATCCAAGCCGTTCGTGGATCCGACTGACGAGACCCTCCAATCCGAGATCCTCAAGTTCATTGATAACGTCGAGAATGAGATCGTTCCTGACCGAGTCCGGCTTAGCGTCGTGTTCAAGAGACTAGGTCTGGAAGGCTCCAGAAGTTGCAGAGACGAGATCAGGTGCCTCGAGGACCAAATCGCGAATTAGAACTCGGAGAACTTGGAGGGAGAGGTGGACGGTTGCATGCTGGATGCGACTGGGCGGTGAAATGGAGTGGGAAGTTACCGCTGCAGCTTGTGTGGCCGGAGAAGAAGAGGCCAAAAGAATCCGATTTACAGTGTGAGGAGAGGGATGGAGTGGGAGGCCGCCACCGTGACTGAGAAAGAAACGGGAGAGATAGCCCCCCACTTCCCTTTGTTAAGTTTTTGAAATTTTTATCTAAGCTTTTGAAAAATTTCTCTAAATTTTTGGCAAGTCTATTGAGTTTTTGACAAATTTATCTGAGTTTTTTAAAAATATATAATTGTTTCTGGAAAATTTATCTGAGTTTTTGGCAAATATTTCAGAGTTTCTGAAAAATTTATCTCCATTTTGGAAAATTCATCTGAATTTTTGTAAATTTTATTTGAGTTTTTCCAAATTTTATCTAAGTTTTTGGCAAATCTATCTGAGTTTCTGACAAATTTTATTTCCATTTTGAAAATTTTAATTGAGTTTTTGAATAAATATTACTTTGGTTTTCGAAAATATTTATCTAAGTTTTTTTAAATATATATTTGAGTTTTTTAAAAAATTTATCCGCATTTATTGAACTCTATTTCTGTTTTTTAATTTTATTTGCGTATTTTGAAATTTATTTACATTTTTCGAATTTCATTTGGATCGTTTGAAATTTATTTGCGTCTTTTGATATTTATTTACATTTTTTGAAATTTATTTTGATCTTTTGAAATTTCTTTTGTCTTTTCTAATTTATTTACGTTCTTTTGAAATTAATTGCATTTTTTAAAATTATTGCATTTTTTGAAATTTATTTACATTCTTTTGAAATTTATTTGCTTTTTTAGAAATTTGTTTGTGTTTTTTTTAAATTTATTTGAAAGTCTCATTAATGGAACTTCATTAATCATGGCAATTAAATGGTAGTTGATCATTATTAATGGCGTATCCCACTAATCATGGGATATAATTTAAAAGAATGGTAAATTGGACATTTTAGGTCTTCAAATTTGAAAAATAGACTTACCACACTATCAAAAAACGATTGTGAATCTAAAGCCATAAAGTGAAATGTTCAAGGACCAGTCGTTGAATGGCCCTATTTATATTCTTTGCATTTACTCCAATAGTCTTCCCCCATCTCTGTTTAGTCAAATCTTCACAATCCTCTTCTCTTAACCACATATTATGAAACCTGAAAGGACATAGAAGCTTAGGATTGAATCACTCTCCAATCCTACTCTTCACTTATCCTAAAAGGACGGATTTATATATAATATATTAATGGTTTTGGAAGGGTCAGATGGAGTAGCAAGAAGCTTAGGATCCACTCATTTTGCATTTGGGTTGAATCTTTATGCTGAGGACTCGACAGTGGGCTTGTTCGGCAAAAAGGCTTACTAGAGTTTTTTTTTTTTTTTCTTTTTTGGTAAAAGGCATACTAGATTGAAAGACTCCAAGAGTCATTAATTTGGTAACTCTTAATCCTGCGTTTAAAGTTCTTGGTTTTTCAAAAGAATCCAGCTAATGAAAATCTACCTTAGCCACTTTTTTATTATTCTTTTCAAAAGATTCCATCCAATGAATTCAGGCCAAGTGAAATTTGTTTTGAGAAAAACCAGGGAAGATACTGAGGCTTAAAAGCCTCAGAAGAATACTACCACATCAATGGCTTTATCCAACATCTGATTGGGAACTTTACATGTAGAATGAAGTGAAGAAAAATGAGAAAATAGTGAAAGAATAAAAATAAGCTGGTTATAATGATATTTTGTGTTTAGTTGTTTGGTATAAAATCTTTTTGACTTTTTGTTTAAAATGAGGGTTTCTTTTCTTTTAGTTGGGGAATGAGCTTTCTATTTTACCCTTTTTTTTTTTTGTTTGAAAAATATGGAGGGAACTTTGAAAATATTTACTTTTGATATGACTTTTTTTTTTTTTTTTTTTAATTTGAGGCTTTACTTTACTCCACTCTACTAGTTAAGTTCCCAAAGAGAAATGGTCTATTTGGGAAAATGTAAAGCGGAGTGAAGTAAAGCCTCAGATAATGAAAGAATAAAATATAAGTGGATTATGATGATATTTCAACTTTAGTTGTCTGATAGGAATTTTTTTTGACTTCTTGTTTAAAAATTATGTGCTTTTTTTAGTCTTTTAGTGGAGAAAGGAGGTTTTCTCCTTTTTTATTTTTTTATTTTTAAAGGAGATAATTTTAAAAATATTTACTTTAAATGTGACTTTTTATCTGAAAAATGGCGGCTTTACTTCATTCCATTTTACTAGTGAAGTTCCCAAACCTTCTCTAAAAAGAGAGCAAAAAATAAAAGAAGGGAAATGACATTTGTTGAAGAGTGGGCTCCACCCAAAGGGGAATATTAAAAAGTATTTCTGTTACCTCTACTAATGACTTGAGGTTTTGGTGGAATGGCTATCTAAGTATTTCCGCTGCCTTGACTAATGCCTTGAGGTTTTGGTAGCAATAGTTAGCTAAAGAGATTTAGTATGCCGGGTTCGAGTCCTAGGAGGAACGACTCGACGCGAAAAAAAAAAAGCGTGTAGCCAAAAGTAGGCCGATCGGGTTCCACTTGAGGGGGAGTGTTGAAGAGTGGGCTCCACCCAAAGGGGAATATTAAAAAGTATTTCCGCTGCCTTTACTAACACCTCCAGGTTTTGGTAGTAATGGCTAGCTAAGAAAATTGAAGAACATTAATTAGAACCACGAAAAATGAAAAGACAAGATTAAGTGGATACCGAGAAAATCACGGAGAGCCACAAGAGACCTAATAGAAAAAAGGCTCATCAATGGGCCTGAAAGAGGAAATAAGAACCACTGTGTAGAGCTTGGCCTTCGTCTAAGTGGCTCTTCTACTTTTGAAAATACAGTCAATACGGGTTTGCCATAGGACAAAACAGGTGGACAAAAAGATATCCTTTTTTTTTTTTTTTTGCTATGGAAGGGTTTCCAACCCTTTGGGCTAGACTAATCCCTCTCGGCCCAAAGGGAAGCCGGATAAACTCCTCGATAGCTCCAGTGTGGTTGCGCAGTTTCGAATCTACAACCTCCGGGTGCAAATCTTAGACCTAACTCCCATGTTGCCCTAATGTGGTAGTGCAATTTCAAATCTACAACCTCCGGATGCAAACCTTGGTCCTAAACCAATTGAGCTACCCTTGGGATTAAAGTGGTCAAAAAGATAAAAAAGATATTTGCAAAGCCTTTGTGTGCCAAGAAAGATATGGCAGTGATATTTGCAAAGCCTAAGTGGTCAAAAAGATAAAAAAGATATGGCAGTGAGAGCTCGTGCCAGGCCCAAATTACATTCCGAGACGGAGGAAGGAGCACCTGACAACCAGCAGCTGGAAGGATCCACTGCCATAGAGAGACAGCAAGGAAGCAGTTGAACAGCAGGTGGGATTCTTTTTCCGTGCTTAAATGGCAAGAGACCAAGCTCCCACGTACAGGCCTGATAACACTTGAAAAACAGTCTATAAGTAGACATGTTTGGAGCTAATGTGGAAAGAATGGAGCCATTGAAAACTGAATCAACACTGATCAAATTACACACCAGGTTATCAAATTGGGAGGTCAAATTCGGAAAGCAAAAGTAAAAAAGTAAAAAGGTGCAAAATATCTGGGAAAAATGAGATCCGGCCAGGAAAATGAGATGTTGGGCACGGGTTGAGTAATCGGTTGTGCTCGTGCTGTGCTTTTAGTGTCATGTATAGGTCTTTTGAATGCAAAACCAATACATAAAAATGGAAGAAACAGAAAATGTAGAACTCCCAAACTGAATAGGATTTAATCTTCCGAAAGGAACAACTCAGATCATGTAAACCGAGTTAATGGGCTTACAAATTTAATGGGTTATTCCCAAATGCTAAACAATTATTCTCCATGTTGAAAAATTAATGATTCTGATGTTGAGGATTGAGGAGAATGTGGTCCGTAGTATGCCCAGAAAAACAGATGATTGAATTTCATTCATAGTATTTCCATGTGCACTCCACAAAATGAGCTAGATTTACTAGTTAAAGCTAAGAATATCTAAGGTTAAATTTGATCGATAATTGAATGATGAATATACTTAAACTATACTATAAAATATCCGGATAAAGGAGAATGGTCATTAACATCCTGTTGAGGCTTGATGCTGGTGGCACTGTGGAAAGAATTAAACAGTGATTTGTTCTTTCCAAGCCTTGGTTGTAGGGTAAAAGTCTAGGTAGTTCATGCCCTCCAAGGTCTTTGGCCTGCCCTGAATCCCACACGCATATGTTGATGGTAAGGTAAGGACAATCTTGAACCCAACCCTTTGACGGCCTTTATATGTGATCTCTCCAAATTTTACTTTAATAAGAGTTGGTCCCATGGTAAGATTGAGCATTTGATTATAGATGTCATTAATGGTGTTTTTAATATTGTGTTAATTATGTTTTGATGAAATGATCAATCTTACTATGAGAGCAACTCCTTTTAGAATATAATTTTGGAACGCCCCCTTAGTGGCTGAATGCAAGGGCATTCATTTTGTTTTGTTTTTTATTTTATTTTATAGGTAACATGAACCTCCATTTTAAAAAGAAAATACAAAAGGGAAGAACCAGAACACATAGTACAAGGATACAACAAAAGAACAAAGGAAGCAAGGTAAAAGATGCAAGAGACATGTACCCACTCACAAAGGAATCACATAATAAAAGCCTCGGAGAAAACCTTTCAACCCCTTGTTTTGATAGAGCTGGTTGGATTTTCGATAGGTGGACCTCAAGGTGGAGGGCAATCATTTTAAGATACTTGGATATTCATTAGGTGGGCCTCATTGTGGAATTCCACAGTGAAGGATTTGGACTCGTTTTAGCTCCATGAAGAAGGGTAGAACCCCTCTAATACTAACGGCTGCTATAAGGTACTAGAAAAAAAAAAATAAAAAATAAAAAAAATAAAAAGTTGTTACAAGAGCAATGGCAGCTCCATAAATTAGAGTAGTGGGGTCAACAAAATACTTATCTTCCTCAAATCCAATAATTTTGTTTTACCCTTTATCAACACCCGTCATTTACTTTCGATAATTCGACAAATATAATATAAAATTCTCAAATAATCTATTTTCGATAATCTGGCAAAGATAATATTGAGTTCTCAAAAAACAATTGAAATTTTAATACATTGTTACTAATAGTTCTTAATCCAAAAAGAAAATACAATTACATGTACTCCTACAACTACTTTCAACAGGTTTTCAAGTGTTGAAATCGTTGCATAATAGTTTCATTATCAATACTAGCAAACACATACTTTTTAATATATGTGACCAAGCATTCATTTATGCATTGATCTCCTATTCGGTTACGCAACCTGTTTTTTATGTACTTCATTGCTAAAAAGTTCTTTCTACCTTTGCAATTGCTACTGGTAAAATCAAAGCCAATCTCAGAAGCAAATAAACCAATTTGTATATGATATCCTTCTTTGTCTCCACTAATTTTGTAGCAATGTCATCAATTCATTTAAGTTTTAAGAATTCATTGCTAAAGCGCATATCAGCAATGTGGGCCCATTAATTTTTTTTTTTTTTTTTTGGAGACGATTTGCCCATTAACTTAGGCAGTGGGTATTTTATGGTGACTTTTGTTCATCACCACAGCAACAAGAAAAATGCGTAAAGTTAGCTAATATGAGGTGAAACTCTTAAATTAAGTGGGGTCCTTAGATTTTTTATTTTTAAATATCTTTTTAGATCTCAGTGGGGTCAATTGACTTTGTTGTGATCAATGTGGCGCCGCCCATGTACAAGAGCAAATACACTTTGTTGAGTAGTGTTATCACCTTAGTACCACACATATGCTTAGGGTTAATCCCTGGGTCCTCAAAACTGTTAAAGGTTCACTCATAAGCACTAGTCTAAACATAGCGCAAACACACATAAAAAAATAAAATTAAAATAAAATAAAAAATTCTGGAAAGAGGAGTTGCATTATCATTAAGGGAGAGCCCACGAAACATAGAGAGTTGCTATTTGTCCCGATGGGTGTCCCGAAATTGGGACCAATCCCATGTGGAGGATATAAAAAAAATGCCTTATGACTTTTTTAAAATGGAGGAGATTCCAAGATGGTCTTTCATGGTCCTCTACGTGGGATCTGTCCCAAAATCTGGGACGTCCCATTCCGGACAAATAGACTTTTTCCAAAACATATAACCGACAGAAACCAACAACAAAAGAACGAAACATAAGAAAGCAACAAACAACAAAACTAGAAGATCTCAACCTCACAAAAATATTTACGAAGGCCAGGAGGCACCAGAAGATACTTCCATTCCAAATGGGCATTAGTATTTGCAGAAGAGGACCGTACCTGCTTATGTGCCTGGCACCAAGTGAGCACCTGCTTGACTTTTGAGCTAGGTACTTTTCCACGAGTTTTTATAATTTGTATGGTGCCCACGCATGACATGGATAAGGGAAGGACAAAAAAAAAATATGGACAGGAGCATGAGTCCAGATCCTCTGAGGCTTAAACTTATAGGTCACCAATACAGTGACACCACCTGTAGAAAATATCAGCCACTCAAAATGAAAGTCCCTCCTGGGAGTTGGAAGATTCCTTTAATGAATCTTATCCTAATAAGAGTTGGTCCCGCATGATTGATTTTCTATAAAAGGGAAATTAATGCAGTCTTCTACATTTTTATTATAACATTTTTCAATCAAACCGTGTCAATTTTATTGTGGGAACAACTCTTATACTAGGAATAGAGATATGCAATTTTTTTTTTTTTTTTTTTTTTTTTTTGCGTTGATCTGATTTTCAATGGATATGCCCACTGTGGCGTTCCATGGTTCTAAGTTAATGAGAAAGGATGATCATAATGTGGTGCTTTGCAGTGTGCAGTGCTTTGAGTGCTGTAGTTTGGAAGCTTGCCTTTTCTGGTTCTTCTGTTCTTTGCTGTGAAGTGCTTTGTTAGGTGGTGGTTTTCTCTCTGTGCTGTGAAGTGCAGGAAAGTGCGGTGAAGAGTTTTGAAGTGCTGGCTGTTTCTTCTTTATTGTGCTGTGTTTGAGGCTCCTTGCTCTGGGCCCTTTTGAAGCTTCTTTTGATTTTATGGGCTGGGGTTGGCATTGTTTGTAAGCCTAACCTTTCAGTTTTTCCTCTGTTTTTTGGGGGCTGTATGCCTTTTTTCCTTTCTTCTCTTAATCCAAATTTACCTTATAGCATAAAAAAAGAAAAGATAATCAGGAGCATTGGAGGATCTGGACTCGAGACAGATTTATACAAATGGGAAGTTCAGGTCCTTGAGACTCAGGACTCAAGAACCATGACTATAGAGATTCTAGGTCAGTGAGTCAACAAGTGGCCCTGTCACATTAGGTGTGATCCTTGAGACACCAAGTACAAAGATGATTTGTACCAAAAAAAAAAAAAAATCCCTCTGACTAATCCAGATCTATTTGTAATTCCTGTCCGTCTGATCTGAGACTGAGAAAATCATAGTGATGATTGATGTCCATTCTAAGGGCACATTTGTGTAGAGGCGGCTTCTGGAAGTGCAACCTGTTGGCGCTGGTATTAAACAGGAGAACTCTTTATTTGACTTCAAACATGACTAGAAGCTTTCAAAGCTTGTCTAAGGAGTTAAGAAGTTGTCTTCCACTGTCGAGAGGTTACTCCACAGTCCTTTTCTAAAAGAAATAGAAATTACACAACTCAATTAGGACATGAGTTTTGTTCAAATTATAAAAATTAGCCGACTAGAATTCTAACATGATCCATTGACCACCAAGTAGAAAGATGGTTTCTACCAAGAAAAAACAAAAAACAAAACAAAACAAAATGTAGAAAGATGGGCTGTGAATATGATCTCTGACTTTTTTTTGCTGGAAAGGGTAAATTATATTAAAAGAGAAAAGGAGGATTACAAGGGGTCAAAGACCCCAAAAAGCAGAGAACATGAAAAGAAAAAACAGAGAAGAAAGGGGTAAACGCAGAGGACCTACACACAAAGCCAGAGATAAAAAGAGAACCAAATCACAGAAGGGCTTCAACCAAGGCCAAAGGAAAATCCACTTCAAGAGATACAAGAAAATTGCATAGAGGCAGAGAGGGCGTTGAGAAATGAGCTGACGAAGGACTTTCAGATATGCTCCAAGGAAAAACCTACTTCAAGAGGTATAGGCAATTTGCATAAAGGTAGAGAGGGCGCTGAGTTGTGAGCTGATGAAGGGCTTCTTGATCTGCTTCAAGGTGAAAGAGATGGCTTCATGAAGGTGATCTTTGATGAAGTGGAAGGAGGGTCTGTAGTCTTCAAAGGTAGCCCTATTTATGGCCTTCCATATGTGATAGAGGACGATGATGAAGGAAGCTGCCATGGATTTAAGGCCGTGGACGTCATTGCCTGTGGAGAGAAGTGACCAGATTGTAGTTGCAGAGAAAATTGGAGGAGTCTGGACTCCTGCTGCATGTAAGAACCAACACTAGATGGAAATCGCTAGATCACAGGAGAAGAAGAAGTGGTCCACTAAGTCTTCTGCAGCATGGCATATACTGCATCTTGAGGGGAGAAAGAAACCCAATTGTGCATCAGACGCCATCGGAAGCAGCTAATTTTGTGGGGAGAGATGTTGCTCCAAATTAATTTCGGCCATGGAAGAGGAGTGGCTTTGTGCCTAACTATCTGCCATGCAGAGTGCAGGGAGAGGTTTTCATCAGGGGAGTCTCTCCAGGAAAGGGTGTCCGAAACAGTAAGGTTGGGGTGATCTAAGAGAAGAGGGTGAAGGTGCTGGTGAATTATTGGAGGTAGAGATGAAGGTGAAAGAAGTGATGATCCCAGATGGGTGTCGGAACCGAACTCGCCGGGAACCTTGTGCGTTCCGGTGTAAGGCAGACTTGCAAACTCGCTGCGAATACTCTCAGATCTCTGGATGATCAGAAGCAAGGGTTCTATCTCCCTTAAATAGAGTAATCCCTAGGAGTTACTGCTCTATCCGGATACTACCTCTCTTGGAATCATACATCTCCTGATCAGCATGGAAAATCTGCCAAACCAGGAGTCTGAACTCGATCCAAACACTACCACCAAGAGTTTGATCCTTATCTGACTCAACTAGATCAAGACTTGTTGGGAGTTCATCCACGGCACACCAACGGTCTCGATCTGGCGTGGGCCCAATGGCAGTCGGGCCACACAATTTTCCAACAGAAGGGATAACCCAAGATACAGATTGGAAGAAAGAAGATAGCCGTTGGTCCCTCGAGAAGTGCTGAAGAGGGAAGTAGGTAGAAGGGGGATCGCCTGTTGTCCAGGAGTCATGCCATGCGTTGATGCTCTGACCATTACCAAAGATCTAGAAACTGCCCTGATGAATGTGCGGAGATAAGCAACGAATTTTCTTCCATATGCAGGAGCCATGGATTGAGTTTTTAGAGTCTCAAATAGGTCTGAATTGGAAGTAACGGTGCTTAAACCAAAAGGACCAGAGGGAGTTAAAAGTAGAAGCTTGCCAGCCAAGTTTGATGAAGGAGGCAGAATTGACTTCAGAGATTTTTCTAACGCCTAGTCCGCCTTCTGCCTTAGGGAGAGTGACAGTATTCCAGCTGACAGAGCGAATTTTCCTGTCAGGAGCGTTGCCAGACCAGAGGAAAAGCCTCATTTTCCTTTCTAGTTCATTGTAGATTGATGCAGGTAGGGGAATAGTGGAAGCAAGGTGAATAATCATACTTGATATGACATGCTTAATAAGGATTAAACGTCCAGCGAAGGAAAGGGTTTTGGCTTTCCAGGCAGAGAGCTTAGAGTGGACTGCATCCAGGAGGGGAAGAAAAAGGACTTTTTTTGGAGTAACAAGGCAAATTGGAATGCCCAGGTATTTTAGATGAGTTGTAGCTACCTGGATGCCTAAAGTAGAGCCGATTCTTCTCTTCCTTCTTGAGCTGCATTTACCTATTTTCAATTGGCCCTTTTGTAGGTTGAAGAATTGACCTGCTGCTAGCTGATAAGTCTCCAGAAGACTTGGAGGATGAGCATACTCGAGGAGGCCCCTTTCATGAAGATAAGGATGTCGTCCGCACAGAGTAAGTGGCAAGGGGTGGATGGGATCTTTGATAGAGGGGAAAGGAAACCTTGGTGTTGGAGATTTTGAATGTGGAGGCTCAGGATTTCTTTAGCAAGGATGAAAAGATAAGGGGAAAGAGGATTTCCCTGTCTTGGGCCACAGGAGGCGCTGAAAAAACCATGGGGGATTCTGTTAATGAGCACTGATCCTTTGGAGGTACTGATACACTCTTGAATAAGTGAAATCCAAGTATTTGAGAAATGGAAGAATTTAAGGGCTGAAAAAAAGGAAAGATTAGTTCAGCTTATCGAAAGCTTTGGAGATATCTAGTTTGAGGCATAATGATCCTTTGTTAATCTTGGAGTTCAGTTTTTGGTAGAGCTCGAGAGCCAATCCAGAATGATGTTGAGTGTTCCTGCTTTTGATGAAAGCTACTTGGTGGGGAGAAATGACATTAGGGATAATTTTACTAAGTCAGGAGGAGAGAATTTTGTAGATGATTTTATATGAAAAATTCAACAAGCTTATTGGTTTGAAGTCTGCAAAGGTGCAGGGGGATTTAGTTTTGGGTATAAGGGCTAAGAAGAAGGTGTTGGAAGCTCGGTAGATTCTTCTGGAAAGGAAGAAGTGTTTCACTGCTGCAAAGACAGTTGGCACTATGATGCTCCAGGTTGCAGTGAAGAAAGCCCCATTGAAGCCATTGGGACCAGGAGAGCTGTTTTTTTTTCAGAGAGAAAACAACAGTTTTTATTTCTTCATAAGAGGGGGTGACTGTAAGGAAGGAGTTTTCAGATGGAGAAACCTTGGGGCTATTAATCTGGAAAAGCGAAGGGTTAAGGTGGTTGTCGTGGGGCTTAAATAGGTTTGAGAAGAATTCTACTGCCTGGGCTTGGATGGTAGCTTGGTCATCAGTGATGGTGCCATTTATGGAGATGTGGTGAATTGAGTTAAAAGAGCTCCTAGTCTTGGTTGATTGGTGAAAAAATTTTGTGTTTTGGTCTCCCTCATTCAGCCAGTTAATTTTGGATCTTTGTTTCCAGTGGATTTCTTGAGCAAAAAGAGGATCATGAAGCTCAGATTTGGCAGACTGAAGGGCTGTTCTGGAGGTGTTCGAAAGAGATGAGTCATAAGTAGAGGACTTTGTCTTCAGCTGTTTTGATATTCTGGAGGAGATTCCCATAAGTGGATTTGCTCCAGAGTTTGAGATAGAGTTTGAGGTTTTTGAGTTTTTGGATAAGGATGAATTGAGGGTTACCAACTATATGTGTGTCCCGGCTGGCTTTGACTGTTTCTAGGAATGATGGGTGGGTCAGCCATTTGTTTTCAAATTTAAATGGGCATTTGAGGCAGGAGTATTATTTTGGTGAACTAGAAGGATAGGGGTGTGATCTGATGAGATTCTGGGGAGGTGGTGGATTATGGGGTCATGGAAGTGGTGTTGCCAAGTAGAGTTAACTAGAACTCTATCAAGCCTGGCTGCTACGGATGAGGAAACTTGTCTATTATTGGACCAGGTATATCTATTGCTAGTAAATTTAATGTCTTGGAGACCTGCTTGCATGACTGTAGATTGGAAAGCTTTGAGCGAGGAGAGGTTTGGATGGTGGAGGCTGAGTTTGTCAGCATGGGAGAGAGTGGCATTAAAGTCTCCTATGACACACCAACACAGGTTGGTAGAGGAAGTATCAATGAGGGCTGTCCAAAGGTCCTTTCTAATGGAAGGGTTGGTAGAACCATACACACCAATGATGATAAAGTTTAAGCCAGAGGAGGAATTCTGGAGGATCAAAGAGAGATGTTGAGGGGAGGAATTCTTTGCAGTAATGGTGAGGTAATGGGAAGATTTGGAGAGGCACCAGAGGTTAGGGAGGAGGATGGAGAGGAGGAGTCGTTTGAGTGGAATGTATCAAAGCCAAATCTGTTCCAATTGAGAGAAATTGAGGGGTTGAAGGGAGTCATGGGTTCAGAGAGAAAAATAAGGTCAAAAGAATAGTTGAGGATCATGTTAGCCGGTGCACGTTGAGTGGGGCGATCGGCTATGCCCATGCAATTCTAGTAGAGCACTTTTAACATGGAGATGGGTGAGAGGAGGTTTTCTTGGCTCTGGACCTCCTGGTGATTGGGCCAGTTGAAGAGGGTTGATGTTTCCCTTTCTTCGGTTTACCTAAGGTTACAACGGTGGTAGGAATGTCAGCTATGCATTTCAAGGGAGAGCTGGAGGATGTGATTTGGCTCATAGTGGTAGTAGTGTCAGCTATGGCAGTCGTGGTTTGGAACATGGAGTGGTCTAGATTAGGTGAGCTAGAGCATGTGGAATCAGGTTCAGCTTCAAGGATTGTATGGACCAGAGGGGTTTTGGGGAGGGTATGGATCTCATGTGTGGGCTCAAAACCTGGGGGGTGTTCTGTGGAGGAGCTGACTAATTGAGATCTATTTGTAATTCATGTCCTCTAATCAGAGACTGAGAAAATCATAGTGATGACCGATATCCATTTTAAGTAAAATCATTTGGACAATCCATTCAATCATCTAAGAATGGATGATGAGAAATGTTCAATGGGAGTAAGTTCTGACAGAGTTGACGTGACCTGCATGGAGGATGGCAAATATCAGGTTTGGGTGGGGTATTGTACTGTGGGTGAGGTTGGACTTTATCCGAATCCAACCGTTTATTAACATTAAGCTAAACGATTGTCAATTCAGACTTCACTTCAAAATAAAACAGGGACTAAGATTTGTATGAGGGCTGCTCATAAGTTAGCCAAATAAAGTTTCCCTGATAGTATTGATGCGAGTGGTTTGTAGACTTTTTAGGTTGGTTGTCGAATTTAATGGGCCCGCTAAGGATATTTGGCTTTATTTTTGTGATTCTTTAATGGAACTCTTTTACCCAAAAACAAAAGGTTAAAATAAAAATCATCGTACACGTATAACTGGCGAGAAGAAAAAAGGAAAAAAAAACCATAGAAAAAGGAAAAAAGTTGGCCAGAGGGCGTTTATATTAAAATTTGAGGGCCTTTTGGTCTTCACAATTTGAGGGATTTTTCTAGTAAAGACCTAAAAGGAAACTCACTGACCACTTTCTGCTATATTCCCACGTCAGGATTGTCCTAGTAGAGCCGATTTAGTTTTTTTTTTTTTTTTTGCTATAAGGGTAATTTGTATTAAGAAAAGAAAGGAGAAATAGAGAAAGAAAATACATTGGATCAAAATTGGATCCCCATCTGCAAAAAAATGCTCAAAATAGAAAATGCTCAAAACAGAGGAGCCAGAAAAGGAAAGAGAGAAAACCAAGAGGAAATCAAGAGCTTACTAAGGTTACCTGTATGTTTGGATTTTCAAAAATCTGCAAAGACTCTTCAGCTGGGGGCTAATGAAGGGCTTGGAGATGGATTGCAGAGAGAAGGAAAAGGCCTCTTTAAGTTGCAGACTGATGAAGTTAAGAGAGAGGCTTTGATCTTCAAAAATTGATTTGTTTCTGACTTTCCAAATTGCATAGATGACTTCAAGGAAAATTGCTGCCATATACTTGGAGCCAACTGGATCACTTCTGAGAGAAAGAGTATACCAAATACTAGCTGTAGAGAGGAATGAATGGGGCTTCATCTTTATTTCAGCAAATAGCCAGTGCCAGATTGGAATGGCTCGAGTGCAGGAGAAGAAAAGATGTGGAATCGAATCTTCTCCTTGATGGCACCCACTACATCTGGAAGTTAAGGAGAAACCCAAGCGTTTCAGGTAGATTTCTGAGGGAGTCTTGTTGTGAAGTAGACGCCAGCCAAAGCACTTTGTTTTAGGAGAGGAAATGGAGTTCCAGACTAGAGAAGCCCAGGGGAGAACATCTGCTCTAAGCCTGACTATATTCCAAGCTACCTTGAGGGATAGCTGTCCATTAGGGGAAGATTTCCAACTGAAAGTGTCACTGATTTCAGGCTTGGGAGAGAGAGCTGATAGTTGACTAGAAAGCTGGTTTAGGACATCTGTGGGATAGCCTTCTGGAAGGGACCAATATCCTGACTAAAAGAGAGAGGATAGGGATTGGTCCATAGGGAAATGAAGTAGAGGAAAGCTACCTGAGAGAGGCTTTTCTCCATTCCAAGAGTCCAGCCAGAGATTGATGTCTTTCCCATTTCCTGGGATCCAGGTACTGCCTTCTTGGATCATTAGGAGCAGGCACCTGATCTTTCTCCAAATGCAGGAACCAGAAAAAGAGGAAGGTTGACTCCAAATTGATTTGAACTTAAAGTATCTATCCTTGAACCATTTTGCCCAAAGAGCAGAAGCAGAGACCATTTGCCAGCCCAGCTTAAGAAAAGAAGCTTGATTTATATCAGCAATTTTCCTAATTCCAAGACCACCTTTAGCCTTAGGAAGAGTAATTGCTCCCCAGCTCACATAGTTGATTTTAGATTTCACTGCTTGAACTGACCAGAGGAAATGCCTCATCATTCTTTCAATCTCTTTACAGATAGAGGCTGGGAGAGGAAGAATGGTGGCTAGGTGGAGAGGCATGCTGGAGATCACATGATTGATCAGGATTAGTCTTCCTGCAAATGATAGGCACTTGGCTTTCCATGCACTGAGTTTTGCATTTATGGAGTCTAGGAGAGCTGAGAAATGGCGCCTTTTTGGAGTACCAAAGCAGATTGGAATTCCCAGGTATTTGAAATGGTTTGTGGTCTCTTTGATTCCCAGAGTAGAGCTTATTCTATTTTTCCTGCGGATGCCACATTTCCCTATTAGGAGCTGGCTCTTATGCAGATTAAAGAACTGGCCTGCAGCTGCCTGGTAAGTATCAAGTAAGTCTTGTAGAACCAGGATGCTTGATGAAATTCCCTTCATGAAAATTAGAATGTCATCTGCATAAAGAAGATGGCAGGGAGTAAATGGAACAGAAGAGATTTGTCTGAAAATGCCTTGGAGATGGAGGTTGTGAAGGTGAAGGCTAAGGATTTCTTCAGCCAAAATGAAGAGGTAGGGAGAGAGAGGATCTCCTCGTCTTAGGCCACATGAAGAGCTGAAAAAACCTTGAGGGGAGCGGTTGACTAGCACTGAACATTTTGTAGTACAGACACATTCTTTGATCAGATTAATCCGAGTTTTTGAGAAATTGAAAAATTGAAGAGCTGAGAAGAGGAAACTCCAGTTTAGTTTGTCAAAAGCTTTTGAAATATCTAGCTTAAGGCAGATGCTCCCTTTGGAGAGGTTAGAATTAAGCTTTTGGAAAAGTTTGAAAGCCAAACCCGAATGGTGATGAATGTTTCTTCCTTTGATAAAAGCAGCTTGATGATGAGAAATCAGGTTTGGATGGATTTTGGCCAGTCTACTAGCTAGGATTTTGGAGAAGATTTTATAAGAAAAGTTCAGCAGACTAATGGTCTGAAATCAGCAAAACTGGTAAGATTTTTGGATTTAGGAATGAGGGCTAAGAAAAAAGTGTTTGAGGCTCTAAGAATTTTTTTTGAGTGGAAGAAATGCTGGACTGCTTTAATGACATCTTGACCTATTATGCTCCAAGCAGTGGTGAAGAATACTCCATTGAAACCATCCGGACTTGGGCTGCTTTGCTTGTTTAGGCCAAAAACAGCATCTTTAATCTCTGCGGCAGAAGGAGAGGAAATCAGGAATGAATTCTGGAGATCAGAGACTTTTGGACTGTCTATCTGGAACAATGTTGCACTAGGGAGGCAAGCTTGAGGCTTAAACAAACTTGAGAAGTAATCTACTGCCAGTGATTATATGGGAGCTGCATCTTCAATTGGTCTGCCATTGTCTGTGATGAGGTTAATGTGGTTGAAAGAGCTTCTGGCTCTGGCAGCATTGTGGAAGAAGGTTGTGTTTTGATCTCCTTCTTTCATCCAGGCAATCCTGGATCTCTGCTTCCAGTGAATTTCTTGAGCTTTTAAAGCTTCATGGAGATCTGCTAGGGATGACTCTGAAGGGGATGAGTCATGCTGAGACTGAGTAAGAAGGGCTCTAGCCTCTGCTGCTTGAATGTTCTGCTGGAGGTGGCCGAAGGAGAGCTTACTCCATTGCTTGAGAGAAGTTTTCAGAGTCTTGAGCTTCTGAGCTAGGATGAACTGGGGATTTCCAAAGATGATAGTCTCCCAACTGTTTTTAACTACTTCTAGGAAAGAAGGGTGAAGCAACCATTTGTTTTCAAATTTAAAAGGAGCATTTGATGGGTTGGCTTTGTTTTTGTTAGCAAGAAGGATTGGACTATGGTCTGAGGAAATACGAGGGAGGTGCCTAAGGAGGGGATCTGGGAAGAGGGACAACTAGTGAGAATTTACTTAGGCTCTATCTAGCCTGGCTGCTATGTAAGATAGACCCTGTCTATTGTTAGACCAAGTGAATTTGTTTCCTGAGAAGTTAACTTCAGTTAGGCCTGCTTGAAGGACTGACTCTTGGAAGTTTTTAAGATTGGGGGAGGATGAGGACTGGCGAAGAGAGAGCTTGTCTGCATGAGAAAGGATGGCATTAAAATCACCCAGGATGCACCAAGGTAGAGGAGTAGGGGAGGTGTCTATTAGCACTTTCTAGAGCTCCCTCCTTTGGGTAAGATTGTTTGAACCATAAACACCTGTTATGAGGGTAGGGTTGAGGAGGAGCATTGAAAGGTGTTGGGGGGAGAAGTCTGCAATAGAAATGTTAAGAGAGTGAAAAGATTTGGATAGGCACCAGAGAGTAGTGACAGAGTTGGTGGGAGAGTTGGAATGGAAAGTGTCAAGACCATATCTGCTCAAATGAAGAGAGAAAGTGGAGTGGAATAGAGTCATAGGCTCTGAGAGGAAAATGAGATCAGGAGAATGGTTGGAAGCCATGTTGGCCAGAGATCTTTTGGTAGGGGAGTTGGTTATCCCCCTACAGTTCCAATAGAGGACTTTTAACATGAAGGGGGGGTGGGGTGGGTGGGCTCTACCTCTAGTTCTCCTTGTGATTGGGCCAGTGGTGGGGACTTTGGGGGAGCTAAGCTTCCCTTTTATTTTCCCAAGAGAAGAGGAGGTATTGGTGGTGCCTGAGGTAGCTGTTTTAGCTTGAGGGGAGGGACTGGTTGGACTGATTGGAGGAGGAGCAGCGGTTGTGCTAGTATCTACTATGGAGGAAGTGCTTATTGTGGCACAAAATAAAGTAGATGACTAAGCCAAGGGAGGGTGAGAGAGGAGAGGGGCTGAAGGTAATTGATCAGTGGGTTAGGAAGGGGGGGGGGGGGGGGAGGAAGAGATTGGAAGGGAAATTCAAATCCAGGGGGCGGATCAGAGGATGAGGAAGAGTTGTCCTCTGCCAAGATTTGGAGGTTGCATCCTAATGTGGAAGGATTAAGGACTGGGTCTATGTATGTGCAATTATCCAGAACATCAAAAGGATTGGAGAGGTCTACTGTGGGAGTGGGGGTTCTTTGGAGAATCTCTGTGATTACATCATAAGGCATGTCTGAGAAGGAGAGGGAAGAGGATTTTTTCTTGGAAGAGATTGGTTTGATTGAGGTGGTGTTTGTAAGGTTTGGCTTAGGAGGAGGTTTGAGGTTTGGGGATTTCGGGGTTAGATTAGTGCTAGGGATTGGATTAGAGCTGGAGGACTGGTGCCTAGGATCCTCTGATAGGGTGGGCCTGACCTGAAGAGCATGGGGAGTTGGAAGAATAGCTTTGGAGGATAAGGGAACTAGGGAAGTAGACTGGATTAGGTCTGGGGAGGAGAATGGAGGATGAAGGGGAGTATGAAGAATTGCTGTGGAGGAGAGGAAAACTGGGGAAGAGAGCTAGGTTTGGTCTGGGGAAGAAGATTGGATTAGAGCTGGGGTGGTATTCAGAATTGGGGTGGGAAAGTCGGGAATATGGTTTTTGCGTGAGGGTTTGGAGGGAGCTAGATGAGTTCTAGTTTGACCTGGCTTTGAGAAAGGGCAGGAAGACTGCTTATGACCTGCTGTTAGACAATCTGGACAAGGGCTATTTTCATATTCAATGAGAATTTCAAGTTCTTTTTCTCCCTGGAGATCTACCAGAATGGATTTGGTTTAGGTTTGGACAAATCAACATTTACCAAGACTCTGGCAAAGGAGAGGATTTTCTGGCCCTGAGTGATTTGATCTAGCTTGATTGGATGCCCTAATGAACTGGACTATGGATAGAATGATGTTCTGGCTCCAGCAATGGTAAGGCAGTCCTCTTAGTCTAATCCATATTGGGGCCGAGGAGGGCCAGGAGGATTCTTCTTGTCCTGGAGACCAGGGGAGGAAGAGGACCTTATGCTTATCCAGGGAAAGGGGTGAGAGGCCTAAGATGAAAGCTTTATCTTCCGGGGAGTTGAAACGGAAGAGGAAGAAACCCTTTAAAGTTAGGGAGATGAAACAGGGTCTGGACAGAGGCCAATGCATTGCTCTCTCTTCCACCCACTCAAGGGATGGTCGTCTGCCAACAAATCTACCTATAACCGCATTAGAGAATGAATCTTTGCTGGATTGAATCATGGAGTGTGGGATTGTTAAGGAAGGTTTGTCGGTTTTCCAGTGAGAATGAGGAAAAGGTGTAGGGAGAGTAGAGTTGGAGGGATGCGGTAGGTCAGAGGGAAGGAAAAGGTTTGCGAAAGATGGCCTCGGCAGAGAAGAGCCGGCTGAAAGAAAAGGGGCGGAAGAAGCTAGGGTTAGAAGATTATCTGGTGATTTGGAGTGGAGTTGCTTCTCTGAAAAGGCAGAGCCGGGTATCTGAAGTGTGGGATCTGAGAACTAATGTGGGTGTGAGAATTGAGAGGGGTAGTTTGGGAAAGGAGTGTTTGATGTTGGGAGGACAGGGTGTAGTAATGGTTGAGTAGGTAGTAATGGTTGGTTTGGGAAATGGGTAAAAGGGGTGTTGGAGTGAGTGGGTTGGTTAGGAGGGAGTGGGTAGGTGTGATGGAGGTTTGGAGGGTGGGGAGCAGGGTGGGAAAAGGGAGGTTTGTTGAGGAGTGGAGGAGATGGGGCCGGGCGGGGACCTACCAACTAGGTTGAAGAAGAGGAGATAGCAGTGAGAGGGGGAAAATTTATGGGAAGAAGATTGAATGGGATCGATTGCTGGTCAGTCAGTCCTCCTGCTGGGAGAGAGGGAATTGCTGGAGTAGCATGGGCGCTAGGGGGGATGGAGGATGGGGGAGGAGGATCTGGAGCAAGCGGGGGCGGTGGGAGGTGTTGCATCGTCTAGGGTTTCTTTTGCTTCAGAGCAAAACATAGAAACTTAAGCAAGAGAATGAGGAAACGACAATACAACATGGTAGAGCCGATTTAGTTATTAGGCAGATTTCTATCTCTGAGTTCCAATCATTGATCTACAAGCCAACGGCCAGCCAAGTCCTTTTGGGCTCATATCTTCACATGGAATTTTTTTTTTTTTTTTTTTTTTTTGCAGGAACAGAATAACTAATCAAAGACTCATTCACACGGAATTCAATTCATAAGAATTTTAAGAAATGTATTCGTATTAAAGTGGCTAAAATTGAATAAATAAAGGTGAAAACTCATAATTAATTGTCAAATAATCTCCTCTTGGGTGGAAAATGACATTCAACCATCACCCTCATTCTTCACTTCCAAGGCCTAGGGAAGTCAATGATCCATCTGCATCTCCTTCCTTGTATACTCGCACTCACCTCTTTAATATTCCTAAGTTGGAACACAAACTAACAATAATGTGAATTTATAAGAATTTGATTCCATGAAAACAAACAGGTCCTTGGTAGCATTGTGCTGGATATGTTTGGCCAAACAAGGCAGTCTTGAAATCCCCTCCATGCAAATGTTGGGCCGCATACTGCCCATTTTCGTTAGTATCTGACCCAAAAATACTCTTAACTAAGCCCACAGGCCCAAAAACTTAGCCCAAATCTAACTGAAATTACCCGGGCCAGGCTCTAGTTTGTTCGGTCCATTACAACACAGCCCTTTGTAGGCATTTGTTTTTACCTACCTTTGTTTTATCTTTGCCTCCCTTTTTCCAAAGGTCCCCATTTCCCTTTTTTGTAGTGGGTCAGTACTTGTCTGATAATGGTTTTTGCCTTTCATCTGTAACCAATAATCAAAAGAACATATGGAATGCTATTTATTTGATGATTAGCTTGTACTTTTTTTTTTTGTATAATGGGTAAGTTTATTGAAAAAGAGGGAGAACAGAACAAACCCTAATTGGGAAAGAAGAAAATAGAAAGACGGAGAGAGAAGAAAGAGAGGGAATACAAAAAGGAGAGCACTGATCTTCAAGGAGATGCAGCAAAAACAGAAAAGCCGAAATAATAAACTTAGAACAACTCGGCGCAGAGGAGCAACGCAGAGCTGAGGAGAGAAATGATTAGCTTGTACTTGCCAAAGCTAAAGTGGGAATGAGTTTATGGGCAAGAAATTTTACTGAAAGCATGTGATCCTTTCTATTTGCTTTTCAAAAGTTGAGCTAAAAGCAACTTTAGTTGAAAAGCACATCTAATAAGAAATAGCATTCAGTTACATCACTGGTACATTAGAATATCTAAACCCAGATTTTGAGTTAAGTATAATCCGTGATTAACACACTCCAGTTTAGCAACAGTGAAGATCAGAATTTTGAATCATCAATAGATATATTGATAAGGAGCGTTAGCTCTTACCTGGCCGTTCAGAGTTTGAGCCCCGGGTACGTCACCTCTTTTGTTTGTACATGCTCTCTTCCCACTTGTGCGGACCTCTTTTTTATTTGAGTGGGCTGCGTTCCCGTGTATTTGTGGTCTCTCTCTTAGGTCCCGGCCCACTTGGCTGTTGTACAAAAAGAAAACTAGATATATTGTTCATACATCTAAAAGAGAGCCATTTTGACCCTATGAATGACCTGGTCTTCGTTGCTTCATGTTCCCTTTTTTAAAGGTATCTTAGGAAGTCGATAGGTATTTAGTAGGAGGTAAATGGTCAAACACGTGGTTTTGGTACCATTGAATTCCTATTTAATTAGGTTAAGTGTCAATCTATACTCTTTAATCACATGAGTTGAAAGTCCAGCTGGTTTCTCATATCATTCATATCATTGGAGTGATTTTAATCCATTGCTTCATTAGCCATTGGCTAATATACTATACTGAATTTTCATTTTCACTTTATATTTTTTAATCTTTTCAAAGATTGTGGGATTAGTTGGTTATTTGTCTTATTTTAGTTTATGGAATCCAAGTGTACCTAGAATCTTTACGCATATAAGCACAACGATTCATCATTTGTATGAAGGTAGAAAGCTATCTTAAAACTAATGGATATAATAAGTGTTAAATTTCTCGTGGAATGAGAAATTGCAACATGGTTCCACTTTTACGAATTAGAACATAGCATCACCTTGAAAGAATTATGTCGTGCATGGGGCCATCTTTGGAAATGGGGCACCACCTTTAAAAATTAGAACATGAGACCGATCTCTAGGAATTTCAAAATGGAGACCCCGCCTATAGGAATTTACAACATGGGCTTGTATTTTGTGATTGTGAATATCAGTCTCACCTTTTGTTATTACAACATGGGTCAACCCTTTAGGAATAATTATGTGGCTGCCCCTTTTAGCAGTTGTTGCACATAGTGCCGTCAATCTTTTCAAAATCAGAATAGAGCCACCTTTATAAATTTTACATACGTAGGGCTCATCTTTAGAAATCACAATGTGGGACTCACCTTTCAAAACTATAATATAGAACCTATCTTTTAGAAAATATGATACTTGGGCCCACCTTAAAAAATAAAATATTGAAAGAGCCTTTTTTTAAGAATTACAATGTGCGGCCCACCCATAGAAATCATGGCTCGTGGGCCCACCTTTAGAAATTGAGTGCAACGAGCCCCACCAACAAGTCATCATAATTCCACAATCCGAGACTTCATAAATGCTAGAGGGTGGGGAGGGATTTGTAAAAGCCCCTTTTAGGCATTTTGAAATTCTAGAGTTATGAATTTCTCTAATTTTGCTAAAGAAACAAGAGAATTCTTAACAGGTTTTTTGGATTTCTTAGACAACCGAAATTCCTATAAGGAATTCCACAAAGAAATTGACCCTTTCGAGTTGACTTTAAGATTTTTGTGCTTTATTTTATTTAAAGATTTTATAATTAAATTTTTGTATTTACATTTTTCTCCCATGTTTATATTTTAATCTTGTGTTTTACAAAATATCAATTTAAAGGATCCACAAAGAAATTGACCCTTGGGGGATTTCAATATAAACATTTATACAATAGTTCCAATAAATGATTGAGTTTACTGATGAAAAGTTAATCAAGGCCTAATCAAGACCTTTGGCTTCACTTTATACTGATCGTGTTTTCTATCTTGGTAGAGTTGGCTTTAAAATTTACGTGCTCTATTTTATTTAAAATTTCTAAAATTATATTTTTGTATTTATATTTTTCTCCCATGTTTCTATTTTAATCTTGTGTTTTACAAAATATCAATATATACGATCCACATACGTCACATGAGCATGCCCTTAGTCTTTACGTTTTAGGCACATGTGACTTACTCGAGTGGTAAGTCACGCCAGTTCTCACTCGGAGGTCCAAGGTTTGACTCTCGCCTCCCCCTTCTCCTTGCATATGCGAGTTTTTATCTCCTCGCATGTGTGAGTTCTTCTCTCGTCGCATGTACAAGTTCTCTTGCTGTGATTACGGGTTCTTCTCCTCGTATGTGTAAGTCTATAGGGGACCCAACCCCCTTAGCTTGGATACAAAAAAATCAAAAAAGTAAAAAAACTACATACATCTATTACAAGTCTTGTTTTTACTTCCATATATAGTTTTCGGAATCTAGCATTATCAAAGTTGATATTTTTATTCCCTTTCTAAGTTTCTGTACATATTCTTAAATATATATATATATGAAGAACACCTTTTCTTTTAATTTCTATAACTTCTACTTAAAATTTGTATTAACTTTTCACTTCCCATAAAACTTTTCATTGTTGTGTTACTTTTTATGTTCTAATTTTTTTCAGTGATGCTAATAAAGTTTTACTAATGATCAATTCAATGATGCTACCAGGCCAAGTTGACTGAGAATTTCAAGCCTTATCCACTTGATAGCCGCTAGTTGGACGGTCCGATCGTTCACCAAACCACAACAAACAGTAATATAAGGGTCATACTTTAAACCAATTACTAAATGATATAAGCCTTGACCGTAAGACTTGCATATGGAATACAGTGAGACATGCAGTTAAGCCACTGCCTTAGTCAATTAAAAATTGATTCCAGACCAATCAACTCCAACCTGTCCATTTCTAAATGTCTCTGTAGATCTCTTAATTAAGACAACTATCAAACTCAATTCTAACATATCATTAGCTTTGATTTGAATTTGAATGGGGAGATAACTTTATGCAACAAGAATATACCAAAATATGGTAGCAGGTCGGGACATTTAACAGGTTAGGTTGGGTTTGACCCGAGTTATTTTATACTCTTTCATATAATTCTTTAAAAAAAATTGGCTAAATTATTTTATAGTCTTTTTGATGCAGATAAATAACAAAAGTCTTGAGAAAAATTTTAATTTTTGTAAACATCTTAAATACATAATAGGTCATTAAAACCCCAAGCCCCGAAGAAATTACATAATATCTGACTTGGTTGAAATGTATACACCCATAACTGTCCCCTATTGAGAAAATCTACTCCTAATGGGATTGGGCTGGGTGGGTCACACCCATTTAATCTGAAAATACTCACATCGGTCCATGACATCCAGCAGTGGGTTCCTATCATCCAAACGTTCCTCATGCGCAATGCGCATGCGCGCATAGCACACGAGAAGATTTTGGATCCGTTTTTTGGGATTTTGATCATACGGCTGCCCTAAACCTGATATTTGCCCTAAAATAATCAAATTTAAGTATTTTCTGCGGAGTTGTTCCTGTGATCTTAAGGTCATACGATATCGCACGTACTACACTTTGCCATTTTAAGGACATACGATATCACACAGATTTCACTTATTGGGATGTGCGTGGGAAATAACATGTCATGACTTGGTGATCGACACCATTTGTCTATTGACCCATGGAATTTTGTTTCCATTCCATCCCATCTTTCTTCATTTTTTGGACCTTTTCAATTTCATTTCGTATCATTCTCAAAAGTCTCCATGCACCCGTCAAACAAGCGCAGGACAAGAGAGACTTTTGCGGGAACAAAATTCCATGGAACAGACTTATTCTTGGAGATCTAGGGATTGTTGTTCTGTTTGCCTTCCAAGTCCACATCTAACCAATTGTTTCTTTATTTTTTGACAATGGTTTTTAGTGGTCTAAAAGGTCCATTGTCCATTGTGTGAAGTCTGATTTGGTCTGCTGCGCTTTCTTTCTTTCGTATTTTTATTCTGTTCTTTTTTTTTTTTTTATTTTATGTGTGGCACGCGTTAGGTTGGTTTAGTGCTCAAGAGTGTTGCTACCAACCTGAACACTTATGGGTTGATTTTAAGCATGCGTGTGATACATAGGTGCCAAAACCATTCACCCATTACTGTGTTGGCATCTACTCATTCTTTTTATTTCTTGTTATTTTTATTAGATCCTCCAACTATAAAATATCTATAATAGCACTATATTTGACCTAGGTCCTCCATACTAATGATATTTTAGGTAATTTCAGTACCAATAGCTGCCTGGGCATTGGTTTGTTGGCATAAGGCATGAGATCTAGATCTTTCCACGTCGTATGTTTAACACCCTTGGGTTTAATTGGTGCATAAGTGTAATAGGGTCATGCCTGCACTGGGGTGATCAGCCCCATCAGGGCCATGTGCCTAGGGATTAGTTTTATTGGGTAAAAATACCATGGGGATTCCTTCATCAGGTAAAAAGCAAAGAAAGAAAGAATTATAAAAAAGGCAAAAGATAGGGTTTTAATGGTGAATTTCAATACAAGCCGTGATGACCAAGTACTTATATTTGTGATGATAAAAACTAGTTGAAACTAACTGTAGCGTTGATGGTGATGGACTTAGGTCATGTAAGCGTGTGGGTGTGGATGTATTTATCAGAGAAAAAAAATCGAGTTAGATAATGGCATCATTTTAAAACATGCTTATAGGCCTTGTAAATATGGACTCAACTATGGGCCTGTTTGTTTGTAATACATTTGAGAATTTCTATTTGTAGATATCTGAATTCCCAATTGTACCAACAGAATTCACAAATACTCAAGGACATTCAAGCATTTTTTTTTTTAAATTTTGAAAGTAAAAAACTGTCAATCCACAAAGCTGGTGGTTTTGAAACTTGTAAGAATCTCAACTAGTAGGGACGCTATTAGAAATTCCCAATAGCTAGAATTCTCATTAGGAATTCTTGCAAAAGAAATACCACAAATGTGATAATTTCTCTTTATCATCAAGCATGGAAGAAATGATAATAAGAAATTCATAGATATCTTCATGATATCCACTATTAGAAATTTATTGGGCCCTAGTACCATGATTTAAAATATTAGTTGACTGATATCTGCCCGTATTGATCAATATTTTTGAAATATCAGGCGGGACCAATATTTCAGCCGATATTTTTAAAATATCGGTCCGTATTTAATTAAAAATTTTGGTCAATTACTAAAACCCTCCATTGTCTCTTCTCTTTCATTCTCTCTCACTCCAATCTCAAGTAGCACGAGACTCTATTTTGTCTTTCTCAACCTTTTGTTTTACAATTTCTCATTGAAATCTCAATATTTGAGTTGATTTCGTCAGGACAAATCAAAGAACTCAACCAAGTGGCCTTATATGGGCATTTTGAGTTTGTTTTTCTTATTTTCTCCAAGTTTCTTTCTCAAGAAGCCTCAGAAATTATGAGAACACGTTGGATCCAGAGTTTTAGAGAAAATGTTTAAAATTCTGAGTACTTTTTTTATGTTTATATTTCTTCAAGATTTTTACTTGATTTATTAATTTTTTTTTTCAAAAAAGGTGAAACAAATGCATTCAAGGGCTCCCATTGAGCTAAAATTGCCAGTAAACTCTTAGTTTCTCTTATATCTAGTGATTTTGGCCTAAATTTATAAAACTTGGGGCATTTTTGGAACTTGTGAATCTTAACCTAAGGATTCAGTCTTGCCCAAGGGTTTTGGGTACTAAACATGAGTCAGGGTCTGGCCCATTGTCGAGGTCAACATCCACTCATACTCCTGAGCAATCATAATCGTGGTCGAGCCCTTGCCCTCACCATAAAACTAAACAACAATAGTTTTATGGTGGCGAGTTGACCTCAACACCCATGTGGTCGAGCAAATAGTCTAATCCAGTATTGATGGTTTCAAGCTGGACCCAAGCCAATTTATTGCCGTATCCATAAATACAGAAAACATTTAATAATGAAAGAGACCAAATCTTGGATTAGAACTTGGATGTTTCATTATAGAATTCTTTTTCTCAGTTGTCAATTGATTGTGGATGTTACATTATAGAATTCTTTTTCACAGTTGTCAAATTGATTGTTAACTCAATCAATTGACTTTGCCGTAGACTCTGAAAAAAGGTATGGCACACCATTTCGTCATTATTCGTATTTGTTGTGGTCCATTTTGGCATAACTTTTTTCCACTCCAAAAAAAAATCTAAAAATAATATAATTAAGATTTTTATGGTATCAAAAATGTTAGAAAGCGATATTCTTTTTATCAGTACAGACTATATATAAATCAAAATATCGGTCTCTCTAGGTTATAACATTCTACATTATATATTGTTATAAATAGTTCAAAGTTTGTTCAAATTTAATGATATGATTTTATGCATATGTTAAAAGTACCTGAAATATCATGTATGAGTACTATTAAACATAAGTAATAAGAAGTTAAATACTCAGGTATCAAGTATATTATGAGCGACAAACATGATCATGTACAACTTACAAGTTACAACAACAAACACTATTACATACAACTTACAAGTTAGAGGAATGAACTTCATGCATGTTTACTCAAAAAAAAAATGAACTTCATGAATAATTAAATAACATTAATTTTAAGAGGGAGCAATCAGAAAAAACTAGTTCTAAAAGAAACTAATATCCTAGGCTCAATCCTATATTCGTGAGCTTCTTACAAATATTATCAAGTTTTCTAATATCCAGTTCCTCAGTTTGGTGTTGGACTTGCACTTTGATTTGGGCTCTGATGAAGTTGTCATTGGGCCCAGACCAAGGCTTGCATGAGTGTAGCCTGGATCCAGCCTGTTAATGGCTCTAACTGTCCTGCTTTTGATTTCACAGACTATTGATTGATTAGCTACATATATCCCAACCAGGGTCTTCTTTTAGGACATGGCCCACATATGTCGTGCATGGCATCGACCAATTGACAGAACAACAATTTATAATTAAGAGGCCCATATGTTGTTCGAACCATGAATTAATTAACGCTGGTAACTAGAGGGCCCACATGTAGTAAACCAAGGATTACTGTGCATGTGTTTCAGGATCAGTTTCATATTATAACTGTTTTGATTCAATTAAAGCTGCAAGAAAAGATGCAGCCCCAGAAGTCTTTTGTGGGGGCTTTTCTTTATTGACTGGAGTCCCATCTTTCTTTTCATTTTTATTTTGATTTCAAAAGATAACCTGTGAAGGGTCACTGACAGCAACAAGTTTTGAATGATTTTTACAAGGTTTCTGCACTCATATATCACAGCACTGTTCTACCTGTTTCTGGAGGGATTCATTCCCATTCTTTAATGGCTTCTTTATGGGGTAGCAAGATATGATAGAAGGAGAAAGTTAGGTGTCCTAATCTAGATTTAGGAGGATGTTCTCCGACAAGCATACTGTATGTTTCCTGTATGGAGTCTAGCTCATGAGCCCCAGTTAGATGCGTTGCAGGATAGGCAGGTGGAAAGGTCATCAGCCCTCGTGGACAAGGGGCGTCTCAAGAAGTAGCCTGATTTGATTATCCTAGCCTTTGATTTAATAGCCTAAAATTTAATGGAATCCTAATTGTGCATGTTTTTGAGATTCAATTCAACATGAGTGATGGTTCATTGAGTGTAAAATTGGGCCTTGAGTGAGATCGTGGATGAAAAAAATATCAAAGGGGTTGCATTGAAGAAAGGTAAGTGGGCTCCACAATATTGGACTGCACCCGCAATTACTTGTAGGAGATACCGCATTTATCTTGTGGTAGCCTTGGTTTTAAAGAACACCCTACTGAACAAAGCTTCCAACATTTATGAGGAGGCTGGCACATCGGCAGAAATAACATTGGGAGTATTTTCGTTCCTTTTTTTTTTATCAAAAATGAAAAAAAATTAAAAATATTCAGAAACTATGTATTCAAATGACGTGTTTCAGACACAAATAAAATAAAAAGTTTATGAGTGCAAGGGTGGGGAGGATGTAATTGCTATATATATTTTAGGAGAACGGCTCCTTATTTGAGTGGTAAATAGCTATCGGGCTGCCTGGGGTTAAAACCCTCGGTATGCCGCCTCTTCACATGTGTGCAGGCTTTGTTCCTATTTGTGTTCCTACATGTGTAGATCTTTGCCCACGTGAGTAAGCTGTCCTCTATGCGTGCGGGCTCTTTCTTTGATCTTAGCCCCCTTGGTGGAGTACCAAAATATCCGAAAAACCGGATTTTCCATGCCGAGTGATTTATATGTGATACCAAATGTGTCCATTGTGATGGGCAGGGTTTACTGGTTAATGTTCCCAAATATTTATAAATTATAAATGGGACAGGATGAGGCGGGACAACAAAAATCCAAACAACTCAAGTTAGAGTCTTTCATTTATACTAGCTCCAAACTCCAAAAGATCATTGTGAAATCGCATCTATAGCAGCAGGATCGGAGTGGGTCACTCATTGAACCCAACACATTGCAAACCCTATAATTAGTTTCTTCTACAAGTAATTTTTTTAAAACTATAATAAAAGTAGTTAAGATGTACGTTACTACTTGTTTTATCTTTAGTTTAGGCTGGTTCTTGTTTGTTTCCTTTGTTTTGTGTGGCTGGCTTGGTGGGATTTGTATTTTTCATTTTTGTGTGTTGGAATGGGGCCTTTTGTCTGTTTGTGGTTGTTGCTTTCTTTCTTATTGGAAATCTTATATTAAAAAGAAAAATGAAAGAGAAAAATTTCATAATTGGCTGCTACCTGATTACTCTCAAAAGAAACATGATTACTCTCAAAAGAAATCATGTGGTTTTTCTCATTTTGGTGTTGTGCAATGAAGCCTTCTGTCTGTTTGTGGTTGTTGCTGTCTTTCTTATTGGAAGTCTTATATATATTAAAAAGAAAATGATGGAGAGAAGTTTCCTAATTGGGTGCTACATGATTACTCTCAAAAGAAATCATGTGTTTTTATTGTTAACAACTACAGTATATATGACTGCCCAAAAAAGAAAAAAAAAATTAAATACCTTAGTATATATAGATTACAGAATGAAAATATGCATATAAAGCATTTGTAAAGTGAGTAAGAATCTTCCAAAGCTTTCAAAGTAAAGATATTGGGAATCATTTTTCTCATGAGTAAAGAAAAAAGAATAAAAAAACACACAGAACATCCTTTTAGATTAGCCAACTAAAGAAAAAAAAAAGATATATTGACAAGACATTATTAATTATATTATTTGAGAACAACCTCTTACTAATTAAGTGGTAAAAAAGGTGTTAGTTCTCACTTGCATGCCAAAAGTTCAATCCCTCGACATACTACTTTTCTAATCCAATATCCTTTTTTTCACATGAGGGCTCCATCACCTAACTCGAAGTCTACTACCCAAGGGGGTCCTAGCCCTTATAATTGGGTACCCAAAGAAAAGAAGGTGACATCATTAGTCCATTTAAGGGCATGACTTTCATTTATAAAATCTTTGTCCCAATCATGACTTACTAGATGGTGCGAAACACACACTTTACCCTCCCCTAAAAGTTGAAACTAATGGCCCACTTCTTTGTGGGAATTCTAAGAATTCATGTTTAGGAGAATTTTAAATTCTTCAAAAGTTGTCTCTTTTGGTGGAATTCCAAATCCTTCTTTTTTACGGAGGATTTGAAATGGCAACGTGTAATTTTATTTTTTTTTTGTCAGTTTTAGTTATTACATGAAGAATGAAAGGTATTTCTATAAGTATCAAAAAGACAAATAGCATTCACATTGATACATGTGAAATGCACATGTAGCGCGTCAAACCGTCAGCGGTCTTTGTTTTCTGCTTCTCATTTGCTTACCAAAAGACCTCCCCAATTCCCATGTCTTTTAAAAGGTGTGAATTCCCATTTCACCAACTGTTTGTGATATGTCTCGGAGAAGAATGAAAATAACCGATGCAGGGCCTCTCTTCATTCTCTTCCTAACCTTCTTCGCTTTCTCCTCCAAAATCTCCACTGCAGCCCAAAACACCATCACATCCTCCACATCGCTCTCCGGCAACGACACCCTCGTCTCCCCCAGCTCAACCTTCGAGCTCGGCTTCTTCGTCAGCGGCAATTCAACATATCTAGGAATATGGTACAAGAAAATCTCAGTTCACACTGTTGTATGGGTTGCAAACAGAGACACCCCACTTGCCAATTCAACTGGGATTTTAAAACTAGATGGTGGAAATCTCATCCTTAGTGATGGAACCACGGTCGTATGGTCGTCGAACGTATCGAAGACAGCGATGGGCCAACCGGTGGCGAAGCTCTTGGACTCCGGGAATTTTGTTCTTAGTGAGGGAGGCGATTCCAATTCAGATAGCTTCTTATGGCAGAGCTTTGATTATCCGTCGGACACGTTGTTGCCGGGTATGAAGCTCGGGTGGAATTTGACGGCGGGTCTGAACCGGTTTCTAACGTCATGGAAGAATGATGATAATCCTTCTTCTGGGGACTATACTTTCAAGATGGATGCAAATGGGTCTGCAGAATTGATTTTATCATTCCAGTTGCAGCGCCAGTATCGAAGTGGGCCGTGGAATGGTGTTCGATTCAGCGGAGTGCCTGAAATGACGCCCAATGACATCTTTGGTTTTGATGTTGTGAGTACACCAGATGAGGTTTATTACACATATGATTTGCTCAATAGATCTCTGCTTTCAAGGTTGGTGTTGAATAATACAGGCCAGCTCCAGCGCTATACATGGGCTGAACAAGGTTCAGGTGGCGGTCTTTGGAGCCTCTTCTGGTGGGCGCCAAAAGACCAATGTGATGACTACTCCGAGTGCGGCCCCTATGGAGTTTGCGATGTCGACCGCTCGCCGGTTTGTGACTGTTTGCAAGGATTCAGCCCCAGGTCACCTAATGACTGGTATCTGAGAGTTACATCTGGGGGGTGCATTCGGAAGGCGAAATTGGAGTGCGGTGGAGATGGATTTTTGAAGCTGCCAGGAATGAAATTGCCAGATTCTTCGAAGGCGGTTGCGAACATCAGTATGAGCCTTGAGGACTGCAGAATTGAGTGTTTGAAGAGCTGTTCATGTGTGGCTTATGCAAGTGCTGATATCAGAGGAGGAGGGAATGGGTGTATCAGATGGGCTAGTGATCTGATTGATCTTAGAGAGTATTCAGATGGTGGGCAAGATCTCTACATAAGAGTTCCAGCTTCACAACTTGGTATGTATATTCTCATCACAGAAGATCTTCTTGTTTTTTCTTCTTCTTCATTTTTAGAACTTTTGATAGAATTCTTGGGATCTTGTTGCAGACAGACCTTAATTAGATCAACATATGCACACATGGATTGGCTGGCTCATGACTCAGTGAGTCAACAAGTTCGAGCCAGACTAAACTGATTTGTCGGTCGACTTATTGGATGGACCTTTCATCACCACTTTAAAAGTTAGGAAAGTTTGGAATCAGCTTACCCACCCAAGAAGAAAAAGATAGATCTGAGCAGCCATTTGCTATTCTGTCTTTGTTGGACCATCCTTCCTCATCTTCATTACGGAACTGTGTTTGTGTCATTCATTCCCATGAATTAAACATGGGTCATCACCATTCAAAACATTGATGAATTAATTCACTGCTTTGTGTAGTCTATTATCACTTGTGGCTCTCACAAAGTCTATTATTTCTTGTGGCTCGCACAAAGTCAAATTAAGTAAGAAAGTTGCATTATATTGGAAACAGTATATGAAAAACATTATCAGATATATTTTTGAGTTTTACTAGAAAAAAATTAGAACTCAACCCACTCATTAAATCGCGACGGCATCACATAGACCACCCCCCCCCCCCCCCCCCCTTTTTTTTATGACCCAGGGTATCCCTCGCCGGCCCATGCATCATTCGGACCTTTTTCTGGAGGATCACAGAGAACCCATTAAAAATACAATACCAAAACCATATAAACTTGATTATAAAAATCTCACAAACTCCTATTTATATCATGCTATATATGAAGGTTTTGACTACCATTGAACCCAATATTACATGGGTCAGTTCAAAACTAGAAAGCTCTATTTTGTTATTTTATTTACATCTACAATATTCAACAAACAATTGAAAATGAAGATTTTGAAACTTTCTTCTGAACATTGAATATTCATTTTCTTTTAACTAAAACGGTCAATATAAGTTGAGATATTAATCCATAAATAAAGGTTTTGACTTTGGCCTATACATCTAATTCTGAACATTGAATCCTGTTCTATTATTCCTTTCACACAAATCTTGAAAAAAATCGATAGAGTCGGTCAATTTCTCATAAGCTTTGCAAATCTGCATCAAGGATTGTCTAATTCATTTAGAATTATAGTTTAGAGATTTGACCGATGAACGGTCTTGATTTATAGATTTTGTAGATTATAAAAAAATAAAGAATGTGATTGATTTAAAAAAAAAGTTGGGCAGAGAATGGAAGAATTTGTGGTTTGTAACATCAAATGGACCACACCTGTGAAATGGGTCGATATCAGAAGCCGAATACCTTGACATATTAGCGTTCACTCTTTGTTTTTCATGGTCGTATTAGGTGTCCGAGTTGACTATGTCTTTGGCTGTTTGCCCTTCTCCCACTGGCCGAGTCAGACAGATGAGTAGAATCGCCCCCTTACTATCTACAGTTAATCTTCCTGATTTTCAACCCTTCTTTAAATGAATCCTGATTTTCAACCTGGGTCAGGAGTCTTTGGCTGTTTGCAACCCTCCTACTGGACAGATGAGTTGACTCGTCCCCTCACCATCTACAGTCACTGTTGCAGATTTTCAACCCTCCTTTAAGTGAATCCTGATTTTCAACCTGGGTCAGGAGTCTTTGGCTGTTTGCAATCCTCCTACTGGACAGATGAGTTGACTCGTCCCCTCACCATCTACGGTCACTGTTGCAGATTTTCAACCCTCCTTTAAGTGAATCCTGATTTTCAACCTGGGTCAGGGGACAAACGTGCACATGACATGACACTGATAGGCAACATTTAGACCGTTCATCAAGTGGGTCATCAAAGTAATGTTCATTATTTCAAAGGCAAGTGTTTGTAATGCCATGAAATTGGAAAAAATGTAAAAGTAAAAAAAAAAAAAAAGACCCTAATACATTGCATTTTATTTATGTAAAAATTCTCATTTTATTCTTCTCTTTGATAAGTATGACTGTGAACTCAACATTTCTTAGAAGGGGAGGAACAGATCCTAAGGTCATGATTAGTGGCTTGTGATAGCTACTTTTGATGAGATAATTAAATATTCACAGGTATTATTATAAGAACACTTCTCTTTTTGGAATCTGCAGCACTCCTGGTGGGATGGCCCACCTGATAGATCTGGCCTACATGTAGCACACATGTATGATTGGATTGAGTTGCCTGTCTTTATCAAATGCAAAGTCTAATTTCTCCTTTTTTAAATTCACTCTTTGGAGGAGCATTTATGTCAAGAAAAGCTTTTCACCTAACCTTGACATCAAGAAACTCCACCGCCAGTGGGCCCCTCTTATAGAATCATCTTTAAGTGGGCCCCATCCCTTTAAAATTCGTTTAATCTAATTTCTCTTTTACCAAAAGATTAAACTTGTCTTGTAATGATAAAATAGAAGCTTAGTTCCAAAAATAAGCAGTTTCCAATAGTATCTTTTTGTCTATGGAACTACTGAATTCATTAGAAGGTGTTTCTTTACAATGACACAAATCTTTCTATAGAGAAATCCAAAGAAATAAAGCAAACTGTAACCTGTCTTTGATTTGGCTATTTTGCTTTCACTTTCCTTGGTTTCCAGACAGTTCGGTAATCTTCTAGTTAGACCATGTGAGGACCTAACTTGAGGGTGTGGGTCCCTTAATAGATAGTCCATAAATATTTGAGAACTATTTGAGTGCACATCTTTTCAATCAAGTAGACCTTGTCCCAACAAATCAGGAGTCTGTGGTCTCCACAGATTAATTACAGGTTGTATATGTGGCTGATGCATTCCAAGGACACCTTCTAATGTTCCTAGTCATTTATGGGAGAGAAAGCAATATTTTAAACATTGTTAAAAAGATCTTTATTGTGAAAGATATTTGGACAAGACTATCTAAATCACCGGTTCTTATGATCAATGTTTCAAAACGTGAAATTCAGTAATTTAATTAAGTCTAACCGAGTTTTTAGATGACTTGGTCAGACTCGCCTGACTCGCTTGATTAGAGCGCCTACTGAGTCAATTCGAGTCACGTTAACCATGCTGGGCCGAGTTCATTTTAGTTTTGAAATAGAGGATTTTCTCAAGTTCAATTCAACTGATAGAGATGGAATGATAAAAATAAACTCACATATGATGACCATTCAGCCATAGATCAAAAGGACACAAGATTTTTTTTTGGTTTTTCTAAAATTTCATTTTAATAATTTATGGTAATTGATTGAATTTCATGGTGATGCTGCAGTTATAGAAGGGGGCAACAATGGAAGGAAAAGGGTGGCAGTTATAGTAACAGTCGCACTAGCTTCTCTTCTGCTTCTGTTAGGATTGGGGTCTGCTCTCTATTGCATAAGGAAGAGAAGAGAGAAGACAAAACATTTGAAATCACTGAGAACAGGTAAGAGTTGCTATGCTTCTTTAACACAAGTATAGGTGGCTGGATGTAGACATGTAGTGCACGGATGACTAAACCCTGTCCAGACCCACATGGACTCAGGTCCAGAGGCCCAGGAAGGATTTCACTTTTCAGGGCTCAGATCAAAGTTGAGTATGACATGAACCTTGGGACCTGCATTTGAGCCCGCATATGGGTGCTGGGTCTCCCAATAATTGCCTGAGTCTGATGAAGGTTCAACTTTGGACCTAGGTCTAGCCCAGTCAGGATTGTGTTCCTTAAACTGGAATCTAGGTGTGGCCTATTGGCCATCAGAGTCTGAATTCGTTCTTTCAGGACTCAGCCTAAGTGGTTCTGGCTGGAACAAGGCCTCTTTGTTTGAGCGTGAGTAGCAAAATTTCCTCTTAACACATACAGCTAATTGGTTTTATGCCTGTTCTAAAACAGGTAGTAAAGAACGAAGCCGAGATTTTCCATTAACTGACTTAGATAGCCTATCAGCTGGGAACGAGATCTCCGAAGAAAGCAGGAAAGAAGATTTTGATTTGCCCATGTTTGACTTGGAAACAATAGCAATGGCCACTGGCAACTTCTCTGACATAAATAAGCTTGGACGAGGTGGATTTGGCCCTGTTTACAAGGTGCTTTTCTTCACTGTTAACTGAAAATAAGTAGTCTGGCTTGTAATGTGAATGAATTGGATAAGGTACGCTAAGGTGACCCTGCACCTGTTAAGCAAGTTATTAAGACTTGAGACTGTCATGATCATATTTCAAATAAAAATTTCTCTTCAATTAGAGTTGCCCCAAGATTTTCCTTTATGCATTCAATCTTAAATTTATGCCTTTTGTTTCTCTACATATCAATGACTTTTCATGTAAGTTATGCACAATGACATTCTGCAGGGCAAGCTGATAGATGGACAAGAAATTGCAGTGAAGAGGCTATCAAAAAATTCAGGGCAAGGCCTAGATGAGTTCAAAAATGAAGTTATATTGATTGCTAAACTACAGCATAGAAATCTCGTTCGACTTCTAGGTTGTTGCATTCAAGGAGAAGAAAGGCTATTGATATATGAATATATGCAAAATCGAAGCTTGGACTCCATTATCTTTGGTTTGACCCTTTTGACTCTTCCTGAGTTTCTTACATTGTATCTGAGATAAGATTTCAATACTGTGCTTCAAATAGAAGTTTTTGTAAATTGAATTGAATTCCTGTCCAGATGAAGTAAAAAAGTTTAAATTGGATTGGCAAAATCGCTTCAACATTATAATGGGAATCGCGCGAGGACTCCTTTATCTCCATCAAGATTCTAGATTCAGAATTATTCACAGAGATCTTAAAGCGAGCAACATTCTTCTAGATAGTCAGATGCATCCTAAGATTTCAGACTTTGGCATGGCTAGGATTTTCGGAGCAGATCAAATGGAAGCAAATACTAGGAGGGTCGTCGGGACATTGTAAGTACCCTTTTCCTCTATGATAATCACAAATGTGAATCCACACACAGACAATATGATCGATATAAAATGACATACAATTCATAACTGAAAGTGCTTTCTTCAATGATGTATTGCAGCGGGTATATGTCTCCCGAGTATGCCATGGATGGAGTTATATCTGTGAAATCAGATGTCTTCAGCTTTGGGGTCATAGTACTAGAGATAATGACTGGCAAGAAGAACAGAGGATACTATGAGAAAGATCAACAACTTAATCTTCTAGGACATGTAAGTATTTTTCTTCTAAATGCCACTGAAATATATCAATATGTTGATGGATCTATTTAACATATAATAACCAGTGTGTTAAGACAGACAATTATCCTTCATGACAAAAAATTTGAACTTCTTGTGATTTGAGGTACATCTACAATCGTTCTAAAAATATCTCTTTATGATAATAATTCGAATTCGAATTGCTACAGGCATGGAAACTATGGAAAGAAGGAAGGATCACAGAATTGATGGATGCATCTATTGAGACTTCATGTCCCATGTCAGAAGTTTTGAGATGCATGCATGTGGGGCTCTTGTGTGTGCAAGAACGAGCAGAAGACAGACCGACGATGTCCTCTGCAGTGCTAATGTTGAGCAGTGAAAGTGCAAGAATGCCCGAACCTAGACAACCCGGATTCTGTACAGGAAGAAGTATGTTTGAAACAGATTCATCTTCAAGCAAGAAAGAGAGTTGTACCATAAATCAAGTCACTGTAACAATGTTGGAATCAAGATAGTGAACAATGGTTCCTTATCTACTTCTGTTTGTAAAAATGTTTAGGATTTTTGATACTGTGAGGCAATTGTATTTGGAGATATTGTACTTAAGAATGGAGAAGTGGATTGAAGAAATTAGAATCTTAGTGAGGCTGCACGGGACCATTGTACTATTATCTTGTTTTATTTCTCATACGCAAAATATGTTGATGAGATCCTTTGGCCTGTTTGGGCTCAGAACAACAGAAAAAATTCAATCATTGGCAAGTGTGTAAACAAATAGAAAAACTTCAAATCATTTTTAGTTTCAAGAGTAAGATAGAGGTAATGGGGCTTCATCACTGACAACTAGCTAGAATACAAGCCCCTGCTTAAAGCACGGCATATAAATATAAATGAATCATAAAGATGGTAAAATCTGGACTTATCAATAATGTTTCTAGATAAAGTTAGAAAATTTGCCAAGGAGAAATTATTCAATGCTGGCGTCGAGATTCGAGAACAGAAAAGCTTGTAACCAATCAACTTCTTTGAGCCGTTTAATGCTTCGTTGCAAGGTTAATACGGTGCCTAAGGCTAAGTGATACCACTTGAGACTAGTTCTTTCGGGGTTTGGAGGATGCACAATTTCTAAGGTGAAACTCACATCATAATAATGCATGTCTTAAGAATTTTGGAGCTTTGGAGAAAGCTAGATGAGATGCTATCCTCTATTGAAGGACATTAGTTTATCAAAAAGTCTAAATGGACAAACTTTTTGGCATGAATTTGGGACAAACTCCCATGTGGCACAATCCTAGAGGTGCAACTTTTGAGAGAAGGGGAAAAAGCACCTCTAGGATTGTGCCACATGGGAGTTTGTCCCAAATTCAGGCCAAAAAGTTTGTCCAAGTAGAAGGGTTGTTAGTTTATGCAGAAAGTGACGGAATAGGATTGCAGACTATTTAGCCAAGGAAGCCTACCCGATCCTGATTGTCTTCAACAGTGACACAACCCGAGCTCGAGATTATAATTAATCCAAGTTAACCCCGAGTTGCATTGCATACTTACTCCCATGAACTTCAATCACATAAATTCACAAGGAATATCAATTACATATTATGTGGAATACATACAATTATACATTTTCCCTGTATAAAACCAAGAACTACTATACAATATGAACAACATTCACTTGCACACTTAAATACAATGCAAGGAATGAAGAGTGAAATGTTTCCAACAATTTTCTCAAAGTTTCCATTTACTGATTTTGATCTCCAAAAACTCTTATCAAATGTTATCGCCTCATTTCCACTCGACTAATCCTCCTGGAGGAACCAGAGTGGTCTCCTCCACTAACGCTGAGGCCTCAGAAGTACCGGCATGGTTAGCTGAGCCTGTAAAGCCATCAATAACACTATGAATTTGACAATTCAGCAATGTATAACAGATACATTATTAAATATGCTAATTATACATTAACCTGACTAAATTCAAGAATAAACAATATAATTATTGTTCAAAACCAATGAATCTTTATTATTTGGCAAACTGCAAAGCATTTCATTTCAAATCACATCTTTCAAAAAAGGAAGGAATCGCATCTTCCATATGGAAAGGATTAATATATTGTGGGATTTATCAGTGTCCGGGCCCGGGACAACTGACATCACCACGAAGCTCCGGAATACTCCCAAATAATCGAGCATTATTGAAATCACTATGTAGTGCCAGACTCAAAAGAAATAATACAATTAATATTTTAATTCCGTTCAATTACAATTAACGGATTCAATTCAATACGATCAAATTCAATGTACAATCCTCTTCCCTGCGGCGGAGTAGAGAGTTTAGTTGTGTGAAGAAGCTTCCCTGTGTAGTTCCGGTATAGTCTGAAGTAATTTGTGGAGCTGTTCTGAGCTATTTTGTAGCAGAAAGTGGAGTAGCGTAGTTCTTGTAGTGGGCTGTGTAACTATATGCCCAGTTGTTGTGTTGTCTGGGAGCTGTTTTGTAGAGTGCTGTTTTGTTGCTCTGGTTTTGTTCAGCTGCCTTTTTTTGGAGCAATCGGCTTCTGATCTGGGTTGTGTTATGGAATCCTCAATGCATGTTGAAGTGTTTCTTCTTCCTCTCCGAGGATATAGTTCCTTCTCAGGTTCCTGTTTTGTCCTTTGAGGCTTTGATCGAGTTGCTTCTTGTGCTGCTGTATAGCTTTCTGTTGAGTTTGAGTTAGTGGTTGTTCTTTTCTTTTCTCTATCCCCTCCTTTTCTGTATTCTCTCTTTTGGTTTGTTTTGCTTCTTGGGTTGGCGATTTTTTTTGTTAGCCTCCCCTAGTGGCTCTCTCTCTGTATTTTGGGGGCCATTGCCCTTTTCCTCCTCCTAAATTCAATTTGCCTTTAAGCAAAAAAAATGTACAATCCTTTATGGATTCAATTCAATTTCAATTTATAATCCAATTTGGACACAATTCAATGTACAAGTTTCCATTAAATAATACCAACCATTCAGGTGAAATCCTCAGTTGTTTAATGTACGTGTTATTCTCGATAGACATCACAATTTATGTGAATTTTGTACATTAAAGTCCCCTTAATTGACACCCATGGAGATAAAACAGTATTAATAGCCTTGGTATAATCAATAGGCTCTTTTTCTTTAAAACTCAGAAATTAATTCTGAATTTTTATTAATTTCGGTTATTTAATCAATGCCTCAACGGCTAGCTTTAGAAGCTAATATTATTATTGGATTACAATTACCCAACTTTAGTTAACCTTTCGGTTAACACTCAATTTACCTTGGATCTAAATCCAAGGATATTACCTTATGTAAGAGTACTTGACTCATTATTCCTTAATTGTACTATAATTAGTCTTTAGACTAACTTTTATAGACCATTTATGATCCTAGAACCAACATTTGGTTCAAATAGAACCTATTCCAACAGGACTCAAACTGAGTGTCCGATCGATCGGCCTGAAATTAAGTCCCAGTTAGTACCTGTCCGATCAATCGATCCTTGAACGAATTTCAGTTTCAGTCTTCTGAAATTGATTTTCTTCTTCTTCTCTGTATTCAACTACTTCAAAACCTGCACACAAGATTGGACTTCCTGTCCCCTCCTCAATCATCATTCCGTTCATATACACCCTTCTTCAAACATTAATTCATTTAATCAACCCATTCACATATATCAATCCTCACATAACATGGCTGAATTCATAAGTATAACAAATCAATTGAAATCTATATAATTTAGTATCTAATCATAATAAACTGTTTATGCTTGCCTCTAATTCAAGTTTGATAATAATAATAAAAAAAAAACCCCTTGTTAGCTTTGAGTTTTGAGATCAAAATCTCAATTGAAACCCTCTTTGATAACCTAACATCAAGAACAATTCCAAGACAGAAATTCTTGAGTTGATTGTGTTAAAAAACAACTCTAATCACTCGACAACCTTGAAAATTCTACAAAGAACTTGAATCTACTTACTTGTAGCTTAACAAAGAGAAACCACGGCTTTCCTTTAACTCTTTCTCCAAAGAAAATTGAAGATGATGATGAGGAAGATGTAGAAATCAATTTCCTTCTCTTAATTCTAACTCTTTGATGAAGAAAACTTGAGAAAAGAAAGAAATAAAAAGAACCTAGGTTAAGCTCTGAGATGTTGCTGCTGGAACATTCGTATGAATGTCACCTGGGTTCTTCTCAAACCTTTAATAACAGAATTTTGCATTTTAACCCACTTCCTTATCCTATTTCCAATTTGAGTCAAACCAAGACTCACTTGGCTCATCTCAAGTCAAATGAAATCGTCTATTTTATGAAAGTTGACGTACTCGTCAAGATACACACGATGGTATCAAATTTCACCATATCCGATGAAATACGCATAAATCTGTATTTACCGAAAAGTTCTTAATCTCACTAATTTGAGTCTAAATTCAACTCAATCAAGTCAATCTCTTTCAAACTCATTCCATTATACTTAATTCATTTATTTGAGACTAATTTGATCCACATTAATCGTTAATCACCATTAAGTTGATTAACCACGCTTAAATCGCATTAATCTTGATTAACTTGGGATGGGGTGTAACAGATAGCTTCCGTCATGAGCTGATGATTGGTACCAAGAGGAACGGTCATATGGAAGAGAAGAGCAATGATGGAAGGCCGGTAAAGCTCAAGAAAGGATGAAACTCTCATAGATCTTAATCTCAACTTTAACCTTCCCAGGGAAGACTGGGAAGTTGATCAGATTGTGACAGGGATGAACACTACCTTCTATGAGTTTCTCTGAGCAATTGGTGATGTATGTCTACTGGTTGACGGTGTGTTTTTTTGTTTCTTGCAGGCCCAAGCTCATTGACTCTGATTTGTTGTTCTGTTTGCTTTTAGTCATCTGGCTGTTTTCATACTTTCTTTTGTCTATGTTAGCTTCTTGTCAGTTGTCACTAAGAACCTATTTCCATTTCCTGTTCTTATGTTTCTATTGAGAGGAGGGAGAAAGGCACCCAAAAGCTTAAGTTCATAGGTGAAAGGCTCAATCAAGTTTATGAAGCCCTGTCCAACCTAGGACTAGGGCGATGGGGGACTTCCCAACCTCTCTTGGGAATTCACAAATAGCACTTCTCATTTTTTCAATAGTTACAAAAACTCCTTTGTATGAGGAATTAAAGATACACCCTCTTTTTCCATAATAAAAAAAGCTCCTTTTGACTAAAAAAAAATCACAAATACATCCTTCTCTTTTTTATAATGGAAACAAACGGGCTGTTGATTCAGTAACTCTGGGAAACCCAACCCATCTTATCAGGCTGCAGAATTTTTATTGAATTTCCCCCTAGATCAAAGGAAATTCGCAATCAGTTTTTCTAGAGTTTTGCATTTGACCTTTGGACCCAGGAGAGTCATTAAGATATGAAGGGAATGCTTGACAAATGACAACACATGCATTAAGGGACCAGTTGCCTGCAAAGGACAACAATTTACTCTTCCATTCCGACAGTTTTAAGTTTGGGCTGCCAGTAGACAAGGGGGTGCCCAAATCCTTGCTTGGGAGGCTAGATGGGGAGATTTCCAGAGTGTCAGCTATTTTGTGTTTTAGACGAGTTCTGCATCTACCAAGGAATATCTTACCCTCGACAAGATTAAAGAATCGACCAGTAGGTTCTTGACAGCAAAGGAGAAGGCTTTTGATTAGACTGGAGGCAGAACACAAGTGAAGCTCACAAAAATTTTTTTTGCTAATTGGTAAATTTGTATTGAAAGAAAAGGGAGGGAGAAGAAATAATACAACCAGAGAAAGCAAACAGAAAGGCCAACCCTATAGACAAGGGGGGGCAAAAACCAAACAAGAAACAGGAAAAATTCTGACCAAGGATTTAAGCTAAGGCCTTCCAAGCTACAGAAGGAAAACGCCAAAAGCTCAAAACCAACCCAAGAACAGCCAGCTATTGATGATATGCAAAGCAGTGCTTCACCCAGCTAACCCACGAGCCCTCTACACTGCACTACAGACCAGGCAGAAGGACTCTTTAGCAAGGAAAGTATAATCGGCAGCAAAGCTTCAAAATAGCTTAGAAATACAGCTCACTTCCAGAGAGCACAAAAGAACTCCTAGAAAGAACTCCGAAACTATTGCCACTGCTGAGAGAGGAAGGAGCTTGAGGAAAGCCAAGACTGGGAGGAACTGAGATAATCTGCACATGAGAGCTGACAGCTAGAAAAGACTGCTGATCTTAGATGCTTAAGATACCTCTGCATGAAACTGCCTGGGGACAAAAGAGCTAAGCACACCTCTACTGGGGTCTGAACAGGAGGGAAACTCCCTCTAAGCCAGGGCAAAGAGAAAGGACTCCTGAAATGATCCATCTTGCTCTGGAAAGGAAATTAACCTGAAAAGAGCAGAGAAGAGGCTTCAAAGCTGAAAACACTGGATCTTCCAACTGAAACTCTTTTCCATTGAGCCTACTGAAATCCTTGGAGCTCTAACTCTCTTTTTGGAAAAAGTTCCCTGCAGGGCTGGGATGAGGATCTGATCAACTGAAAGAGAAACAAAAGCCAATGACAGGAAGCTGAGATCACCCCAACCTTGCTTCTCTAAGGCAGAGGACTGGGCTTTCAGGACAGAGATCGTGCAGACTAAATCAATGCTGATCCTGAAAAATTCTTCACTAAAAAATCTGCTCCTCCCCAAGAGGACTTAGAAAAGCTGACAGCTACCAAGAGAAAAAAAGGGAAAGGAGAAACACTTCTGGCAACTGCCAATCTCAATCAGAACCCTCTATAAACTGCCGGCTGAAATGAGGAGGCTTCCCAAATGCTCGAGCTAACTCACTGAGAGGAAGGGCCAGGTTGCTTATTTGTACCTCCTCCTAGAGCTACCAAGATTGTGTTGGAAAAATGGCTAGAGCACCATTACTTTTGTCAAAGTTTGAGCCAAAAACTAAGTGGGACCCACTAATCCTTTTTGGTGGGAATACATGGGAATGTACTCTACTCCATGAGTAGATTAATTACATGTATTGGGTTGCTCTAATCCATTAAGGAGTGAATGAGAAATTGCCTCCTAAACACTACTACTTGAACATGTTAAACATGGAAACAAAGGAAGTAGTGAACTTGCATCCCACATTGCTTGGGAGCAAAACATTCCTTGGGTATAAATATACTTACTTTGGTAGTATAAAATAAGCCCCAAGGGGCACCCCACTTTTGTGGGGGAGGGAGGACCTAGATCAAGGTAGGGTCACCACCACACGCGCGCCGCCCCGGGCCGGGCTTGGGCTTGGGCTTCACGCGCGAGTTGGGCCTTGGCTCGACCCACTACCCGTTTATTTTTGGAGAAATTTTATTTAAATAAAATTTCTTTTGGCAAATGGGATGTGTCCCTACTGATTAACGATTCTGCAACAACACCCTGTTTCGGTCTTGATTTCTTATTGTATTTATTAGTTGTTAAATTCACTGTGTTCAGACCTATCTTCTAAAACACTGAACTATTACTGACTGTAATCGGGACTTACAATCTTAAGACAAAAAACTCTTTTAAAGTTCTGAGTACACTCTGTTATCAGTATTACTTCAGTATTTCTGGTCTTCTGTTACTGAAACCAGTATTGTAAAACTCTGGTTTTATCTTTTATTTCATTTGTTACAGAACTTCAGTGTGTTCTGTAACTTGTTTAATTGTTCTCTCAATTGATTTACGGTACTGTTAGTTGTTAATTCTCCGTATACTCTCTCTTTTCTTTTGCTTCTGGTCATTCACAGTAATGGGTATTGAGAAGAATACTCCAGTCAGTGCCCCTGCCCCTGTTATGGTGAGCAATGGGAAGAAACCTGAAAAGTTTAATGGTACTGAGTTTAAGAGATGGCAACAGAAGATGTTGTTCTATCTCACTACCTTAAACTTGGCTAGGTTCCTCCATGAAGAAGCTCCTGCCTTAACAGAAGGTGAAACAGATAAGCAAGTGGTTGCTGCTGTTGATGCCTGGAAGCATGCTGACTTCCTCTGTCGCAATTACATCCTCAATGGACTAGACAACACATTATATAATGTGTACTGTTCATTGAAGACTGCTAAGGAATTATGGGATTCTCTTGATAAAAAGTACAAGACTGAAGATGCCGGAATGAAGAAATTCGTTGTGGGCAGATTCCTTGACTACAAGATGATAGATTCCAAAGCAGTAATCAATCAAGTTCAGGAACTTCAAGTAATTCTCCATGAAATTCATGCAGAAGGAATGTCTCTTAGTGAGTCTTTCCAAGTGGCAGCCATCATTGAAAAATTGCCACCACTTTGGAAGGATTTTAAGAACTACCTTAAGCATAAGCGAAAGGAGATGAAACTTGAAGACCTGATTGTCAGATTGAGGATAGAGGAAGACAATCGTGCATCTGAAAAGAAAACAGGGAAAACGTTCACTGAAGCCAAGGCAAATGTAGTGGAACATGGGCAGAATCCCAAGAAGAGGAAGCACAATCCCAATGGTCCAAAACAGCAGGGTCCCAATGATAACAAGAAGTTCAAAGGGAAGTGCTATGTGTGCGACAAACCAGGCCACCGTGCTAAAGACTGTCGTAAACGCAAGGACCAAGGCAATACAAGTAAGAAACCAGCACAAGCCCACATGACAGAATTGGACACTCTCTCCACTGATGTTTCAGACATCAATCTTTCTGCTGTGGTCTCGGAAGTCAATCTGGTCGGTAACACCAGAGAATGGTGGGTGGACACTGGGGCCACTCGACATGTTTGCTCCATTAGAGAGATGTTCTCCACTTATCATGCAACAACTGGAGAACAACTCTTCATGGGCAATTCTGCCACCTCTAAGGTTGAAGGTCAAGGACAGGTGGTTTTAAAGATGACTTCTGGAAAGGAACTCACCCTCAACAATGTGCTGCATGTACCTGATATACGTAAGAATCTGGTATCAGGCTCACTACTGAGCAAGAAGGGTTTCAAACTTGTATTTGAGTCGGATAGGTTTGTCCTCACTAAATCTGGGATGTACGTGGGCAAAGGGTACATGAGCGATGGGCTCTTTAAAATGAATGTAATGACCATGGTACATAATAAGAAAAATTCTTCTGCTTATATGCTTGAGTCTTCTAATGTGTGGCATGGTAGATTAGGTCATGTTAACTATGATGCTTTGCGTAGATTAGTTAATATGGAATGTTTGCCTAAATGCAATTTTGATTCAACTATCAAATGTGAAACATGTGTCGAAGCTAAGCTTACTAGAACTTCATTTCATTCAATTGCACGAACTTCTGAACCCCTTCAGTTAATTCATTCTGATATCTGTGATCTAAAGTTTGTTCAAACTAAAGGTGGTAAGAAATATTTTATTACATTCATTGATGATTGCACAAGATACTGTTATGTTTACTTACTGAGAAGTAAAGATGAGGCCTTGGAAATGTTCATACATTACAAGAATGAGATTGAGAATCAACTTGATAAGAAAATCAAGGTGATAAGAAGCGATAGAGGGGGTGAATATGAATCACCTTTTGGTGACTTTTGTTCACAGCATGGTATTATACACCAAACTACTGCCCCTTATTCACCTCAGCAAAATGGTGTTGCTGAAAGGAAAAACAGAACTTTAAAAGAAATGATGAATGCTATGTTAATCAGTTCTGGATTACCTCAGAATTTGTGGGGGGATGCTATCCTTTCCGCAAATTATATTCTCAATCGAATACCTCAAAAGAAATCCAATAAGACTCCCTACGAATTGTGGAAAGGCAGAATGCCTACCTACAAATATTTGAAAGTGTGGGGGTGTTTGGCTAAAGTGGCGGTTCCTACACCTAAAAAGGTTAAAATAGGACCAAAAACAGTTGACTGTGTATTCATAGGGTATGCTCATAATAGCAGTGCGTATCGGTTTCTAATTCACAAGTCTGAGATTCCCGATATGCATCCTAATACTATTATTGAGTCAAGGAATGCATCGTTCTTTGAACATGTATTTCCTTCCAAACCATCGCAGGAATCGAGTTCTCTCAAAAGAACTCATGATACTGCTAGTAGCAGTAATCAAAACCAACAAGAGATTGATGAACCTAGACGAAGTAAGAGGGCTAGAACATCAAAAACGTTTGGTTCAGATTTTCTAACATTTCTGTTAGAAGATGAGCCTCAAAGCTTTAAAGAAGCAGTTTCCAGTCCCGAAGCACCATGTTGGAAAGAGGCAATCCATAGTGAAATTGAATCCATTTTGCAAAATCATACATGGGAACTAGTGGATCTTCCACAAGGTTGCAAACCTCTTGGATGTAAGTGGATATTCAAGAGAAAGATGAAAGCAGATGGATCAATTGAAAAGTACAAGGCCAGGCTTGTTGTTAAAGGGTACAGACAAAAGGAAGGCTTGGACTATTTCGATACTTATTCACCAGTATCGAGAATAACTTCAATTCGAATGTTAATAGCAATTGCGGCTTTATACAATTTCGAGATACATCAAATGGATGTAAAGACCGCTTTCTTAAATGGTGACTTAGATGAGGAAATCTATATGGAACAACCAGAAGGGTTTAATGTTCAAGGTCAAACTAAGAAAGTTTGTCGGCTTGTCAAATCTTTATATGGATTAAAACAAGCACCAAAACAGTGGCATGAAAAATTTGACAATTTAATGCTGTCAAATGGGTTTGAGATCAATGAATGTGACAAGTGTGTGTATGTCAAGAACACTAACAATGGTTGTGTCATAATTTGCTTATATGTTGATGATTTACTCATTATGGGTAGCAATAATGCAATCATTCAAGCTACCAAGAGGATGTTGAACAATAAGTTTGATATGAAAGATTTGGGTGTTGCTGATGTCATATTAGGAATTAAGATTTCTAAAACATCGGATGGACTGATATTATCTCAATCACATTATATTGAGAAAATACTCAAGAAATATAATCAAGATAATAGCAGTCCAGCAAGGACACCTATAGATATTAGTATCCATTTATCCAAGAATAATGGAAAAGGTATATCACAACGAGAATATGCGCAAATAATTGGCAGCCTAATGTATGTAATGAATTGTACTCGTCCAGACATTGCATATGCGGTTAGTAAATTGAGTAGATACACAAGTAACCCAGGAGCAGACCACTGGAAGGCCTTAGTTCGGGTTTTAAGATATTTAAAATACACCCAAAACTATGGACTGCATTACTCTAAATATCCAGCTGTACTTGAAGGCTATTGTGATGCCAACTGGATATCCGATATCAAAAATTCAAACTCCACAAGTGGATATTTATTTACACTTGGTGGTGCAGCGGTATCATGGAAATCGTCTAAGCAAACTTGCATTGCTAGATCCACTATGGAATCTGAGTTCATTGCATTGGATAAAGCTGGCGAAGAAGCTGAGTGGCTTCGTCAATTCTTAGAAGATATTCCAATGTGGTCAAAACCTGTGCCTCCTATCTGCGTTCATTGCGATAGTCAATCAGCAATTGGAAGGGCACAAAGTAAAATGTATAACGGTAAGTCTCGACACATTCGTCGAAGGCATAATACCGTGAGACAACTGCTCTCTAATGGCATTATGACAATTCAGTACATAAAGTCCATTGATAACATTGCAGATCCTCTTACAAAAGGATTAGCAAGAGAGCAAGTACATCGTTCATCGAGGGGAATGGGTTTAAAGCCTATGTATGAAAAGTCGCCATAATGGAAACCCTACCTAGTTGACTGGAGATCCCAAGATCTAGGTTCAAAGGGAGAACCGAATTGTGTGTAACTTCACGATATCACTATGGAGATAACATCTCCTGCTCATTCCTATGATATTAATAGTGATCCCTGCAGCGGTAAATAGGATAAGCAAGCTTTTAATAATTCTTATATCTTGGATAATCAGATGGGGTATAGCAGGATACTCTTAATAAGAATCACCTATGTGGGTGTGAACTGGGCCGATTCTATGAGAATGATAAGGCTACATTCTCTAAAGCACTCATGAAACCAGGCATTGTTCAGGGCCAAAATGAACACAATCATGAGAACCAAATGTGTCCGGAACGATTCTGTGTGAACTCTATTGTCTTGGTTTACGCCAAAGGCTGAGCAGTTCAAGACATCATGTTCACTGTTCAACCAGTAAATCCGATAGTACTTCACAAGGGAAGGTTCAAGGCCACCAGCTACCTTTCTCTATACAGATGATTTCCAATTGTACTCTCTCTGTGTGTCTGCATATCATTTCATTGCTTACAGTCAATTTCATTCATGTGGGGGATTGTTGGAAAAATGGCTAGAGCACCATTACTTTTGTCAAAGTTTGAGCCAAAAACTAAGTGGGACCCACTAATCCTTTTTGGTGGGAATACATGGGAATGTACTCTACTCCATGAGTAGATTAATTACATGTATTGGGTTGCTCTAATCCATTAACGAGTGAATGAGAAATTGCCTCCTAAACACTACTACTTGAACATGTTAAACATGGAAACAAAGGAAGTAGTGAACTTGCATCCCACATTGCTTGGGAGCAAAACATTCCTTGGGTATAAATATACTTATTTTGGTAGTATAAAATAAGCCCCAAGGGGCACCCCACTTTTGTGGGGGAGGGAGGACCTAGATCAAGGTAGGGTCACCACCACACGCGCACGCGCCACCCCGCCCCGCACCGAACCGGGCCGGGCTTGGGCTTGGGCTTCACGCGCGAGTTGGGCCTTGGCTCGACCCACTACCTGTTTATTTTTGGAGAAATTTTATTTAAATAAAATTTCTTTTGGCAAATGGGATGTGTCCCTACTGATTAGTGGTGTGTGTCCTTTCGCCCTTGAAAGGGTGTGTCCTGAGAAGTTGCATCTGTTCATTGAACAGTCACTGTTCTGAACAGATGCAACCCCCCATTGAAGAGACTTGTTCAGCCTATTTAAGTGCATCTTGTACATGCTTTTTGGCATCCATGATCCTGCTGTTGCATTGCATTCGAGTCATCATTGTGAAGAGAGAGTACTGCTGCTACCATTGGTTCGCTAGACACTCAGTTTGTAGTGCTGCAACTGTGTGGAATTGATCATTGTATCCTGGGAGACAGACGCTGTAGAGCTCGTAAGCACCATTGCGGGGGCGATTTTTGTCTTAAGGAAATAGTGCAGCGCACTAGCCTTGATCACCAAGCTTCTGTGATTAACTGGATTCTGCAACAACACCCTGTTTCGGTCTTCAAACAGTGAGTGATTTCTTATTGTATTTATTAGTTGTTAAATTCACTGTGTTCAGACCTATCTTCTAAAACACTGAACTATTACTGACTGTAATCGGGACTTACAGATTGGGTGGGAGGAGATGACCTGATAACCAAGAGAAGGGAGTAACAAACCTTGACTTCTATATATGGAGATCTTCTTTGCAGATTGCAAGGAGCCTTGCGATTGTGTTTAGCTTTGTTCCGGAGGATCCATAGGGTGTTGATAGCTTGAAAAAAGATTGCAACTACTAGAGTCCTACTAAGGCCTACTGCTCCCTGGGCTAAAGCTGACCAAATGGAAGAAGCAGTGAGCTGAGAGCCCTGGTGAATGCCCATGAGGCTAAGAAGCCAGTTCCAAAGATTAGTGGCTAGGGGGCAAGAGAAGAACAGGTGAAGGTCAGACTCTCCTTCACAGTGACCGGGAATAACATCTGGAAGCCAAAGAACACCCTATCTGTTGCACCCAAGAGTCAGTAGGTGTTTTCCTGAGGAGTAGACGCTAGCTAAAATAGGATAATCTTGGGTTGATTATTTTGTTCCACACCAAACTGAACCAGGGTACTAATTCTCCTCTGATTCTCAGAAAGTTCCAGGCTGATTTTAGGGAAAGCTCCCCTGTAGCATTGCCTTTCCAGATTAGTCTGTCTTGAACTGAGGGGATTGGCGGTGGCATTAGGTTTGTGTGCTGGAGGAGAAAGCTCCGGACTTCTTGAGGCAGAGAAGCAGGGATAGACCAGCAGGAACCTTGGCTGATGTCCGCCACCCTATCTTTTTCGGAGAAGGAAAGGAGAGGGAATCTTGCAGCTATTGAATCATTTTCTATCCAATTGTCAAGCCACAATTGGATAGATTTCCCATTACCCAAAATCCAACGGCTACCAAGCTGAATATATGAGGCTAAGTGTCTGATCCTTTTCCAAATGCAGGAACCGGCCTTTGTATTCCCTGCAGACCAAAGGGGGGAGAGCTTGAAGTATCTTCCTCGGAACCAGGAGGCCCAAAGAGAATTAGAGTTAGCTGCTGTCCAGCCTAGCTTCATCAAGCAGGCATCATTGAAATCCTTCACTCGGCGGATTCCCAAACCTCCTTCTGCTTTTGGAAGGCAGATCTTCTCCCAGTTGACCATGTGACTCCTTTTCTTTTCTGAATATGAGGACCAAAGGAAGTTCCTCAAAAGCCTTTCAATCTGCTGGCAAGTTCTACTTGGAAGAGGAATAACCAAAGAGATATGGAGGGGGATAGAAGAGAGAACATGCTTGACCATAGTCAACCTTCCAGCAAAGGAAAGACATGTTGCCTTCCAACCAACAAGTCTAGCCCTGATATTGTCTAATAACTTATTAAAGTGGAAGTGTCTGGAAGCTCCGAAAAAGAGAGGGACTCCAAGATAAACTGCTGGAAGCGAAGCTCTGGAGATCGGAAGCAGAGAGGAAATCATCTGAGCTCTTCTAACTGAGCATTTACCCAGTTAAAGGCTACTTTTGGAGAGGTTAAAACACTGACCTGAGGAATCTTGGTAGGAAAAAAGAAGGTCTTTGATTTGTCTCAGACCAGGCTTTAGGGCTTTGATGAAAATAAGGATGTAATCTGCATAATAGAGCAAATGGCAAGGGGTACTAGGAACTGGAGAAATTGGAAGAATTTTCCCTGATGATTTAAGCTGCTCTATGTGAAGGCTGAAGATCTCTTCTGCAATAATAAACAGATAAGGCGACAGAGGGTCCCCTTGACGCAGGCCATAGGAGGAGGGAAAGAATCAACTGGGGCTGTTATTGATTAAGACCGAACCTCTGCTGGTACAGATCATTTCTCTCATCAGATTTATCCAAGTAGAGGAGAAATTGAAGAATTTGAGGGCTCTGAATAAGAAGTTCCATTGGAGTTTATCAAAAGCTTTGATGATGTCTAACTTCAAGCAGATGGAGCCTCCACTGACCCTGGAATTTAGCTTTTGGATCAGGTCATGAGCTAATGCCACGTTATGGTGTATGGTTCTCCCTTTAACAAATGCAATTAGTAAAGGGAGAATAGTAGAAAGCCTGGTTGCCAATATCTTGGAGGAGATTTTATAAGAGAAATTGAGGAGACTAATAGGCCTGAAGTCTGCAAAAGTGTCTGGCGAGGAGACCTTGGGAATAAGGGAAATGAAGTAGGTATTAGTTTCCCTGAGCAAACGACCGGAAGTGAAGAAGTGGGTGACTGCTACATAGACTTCCTTCCTCACTATTTGCTAACAACTTGTGAAGAAGATACTTGAGAATCCATCTGGCCCGGGAGAACTACTCTTTTTAAGACTGAAAACAGTGGTCTTGATTTCGTCCTGAGTTGGAACAGAAACTAGAGCCTGACTTTGGGCCTCAGAGACTGAAGGACCGGCCAGAAGGAAGAGATCTTCTTTGGGGATGACTGAGTTCTCTTGGAACAGATTGGCAAAGAAAGAAGCAGCCTTCTCTTTGATTTGGGGAGCATCTTCTATGGTAGTTTCATCAACTAAGATTTTATCAATTCGTTTGTGAACACCTTTGGCCTTAGCTGAAAGGTGGAAGAATTTAGTGTTTCTATCCCCTTTAAGGAGCCATTTCACCTTAGCCCGCTGCTTCCAATGGATGGATTCTGCTTTTAACCAATTGTGGAGGGAGGCTTTAACTGTATTCAGTTCCTTGAGAATGGAATCACTTGGGTGGGCTTCAAAATCAGCTTCTTTAGCAAGAACTTGGGCCTCTGCTTCTTCTATATGATTTTTATAGTGGCCGAATACTTCTTTGCTCCAGATCTTGAGGTTGAGCTTGAGAATTTTCAGTTTGGAAGCCAAGATGAGCTGGGGGGAGCCGGAACAAGGAACTGCCCAGCTATCCTCAACTACTTGGAGGAAAGATTCATGAGAGAGCCACTTTTCTTCAAATATGAAAGGCCTATTCTTTGAGGAGAGGTTTATCCGGTGGGAGAGAAAAATTGGACTATGGTCAGAAGAAACTTTGGGAAGGTGGTTTATCATTGGATCCTCATAAGTTTCAAGCCAAGAAGAGTTAGCAAAGGCTCTGTCTAGCCTAGCAGCTACAAAGGCCTGACCCTTCCTATTATTTGCCTAGGTAAAATTATTCCCTCTGAAGCCCAAATCTTTCAAACCAGAGGCCATTGCCATTTCATTGAAATCTTTGACAGAAGCTGCTGAGGGAGGACGGATACTTAGCTTTTCTTTGGCTAGAAGGATGGCATTGAAGTCCCCTATCACACACCAGGGATTAGAGGAAGAAGCATAGTTGATCAGAAAATCCCAGAGAACTCTTCTTTGCCTGTAATCTGTTGATCCATATACACCAGTGATGACACTTTGGCAAGAAGGGGGGGAAGCCAAGATGGAGATAGAAATATGCTGGGAAGATTGGTCTAGTAAGGAGAAATTAAGGTTTAAAGATTGGTTACAGAGACACCACAGGGTCTTTTCTGAATTGGAGAATGCTGGAGAGAAACCAAAGGGGAAGTTGCCATTGGAGAAGGATTCCAAGGTGGTCTTAGGCTCTGAGAGAAAGAGGATGTCTGGGGAGTATTTAGAGATGAGGTGGGAAACCATTGTTTTTGTAGGGGAATTGGAAATACCCCTACAGTTCCAGTACAATATTTTAACCATTAAGAAACTATTTTGGGTAGGGAGCCAGGGGGTTTGGGGCCTGAAGCAGGTTGGGCTTTAGCTTTGGATTTCTTCTTTGATTTCATCTTGAAAGGAGAGAGGTCAACTATTAGGGAGCAATCAATATTGCTAGCTGAGATTGGGTTGGTAGCCTGGGTTGAAATCTGCTCAGGGATAATCCTTTTAAGATTAGGAGGATTTTCTTGCATTCTTTTTAGGTTTGCAGTGGAGAGGGTAGGGTCTGCAAATGAATTATTTTCCAAAATAGAGAAGGGGTTAGAACAATCCATAGTTGGGGCTGGGATTTTCTCTAGAATCTCAAAGGCTAGATCTGAGGGAAGGGCTGAAAGGGGGTTATCTAAGGGAAAGGAATGAAGAGAAGCTGAGTTTTCCTTCTGGTTAGAGGGCCTTACTAGGGGAGATGAGTCTGAGGAGGGTGAGGTTGAAGAGTGAACCTGGACTGGGTTAGTCTGCTCTGGACCTGTATTCCTTTTAGCTGGGGAGATGAGTTGGCTTACTCTCTCTGCTGGCTCGACTGATGGATCAACTTCGGCTGAGGACTCCACTGCTACAGAACCTATTTCATCTTGAATGACTGGGGATATGAGGATAGGGCGTTGAGATGGAGTCTTCAGCAGCCCAGGTTTTCTATTGAAGGGGCAGGATGGTGAGGGATGACTTGTGGAGTGACACTCAGAGCATGGGATAGATTCGTAGTGGATAACAACTTCCACCTGATCTTCTCCTTCCAGTTCAACTGAGAGGGGTCTCCTTAAAGGATTGGTAGCATTCAGCAGGATCTGGATTCTTGCAAAGGAAAACATCATCTGCCTGGCTGTTATTTCATCCAAACGGATAGGCTTTCCAATTGTAGCTGCTATTGATAGGAGAATATCACTGCTCCAACAGTGATATGGGATTCCTTTGAGTCTGATCCAAACTGGAACCTTGGAAGGCCAATTGGATTCATCTTGGCCAGGCGACCAAGATTGCAGGAGGAGCTTCTTTTTATCCATAAACAGGGGACTGGAGCCTACCAGAGCTTCTCGATCCTCCTTGGAGTGGAATCTGAAGATGAAGTTTCCTTTTTCTGTAAGAGAAATCAAGCAAGGTCTGGACAGATGCCAAGAGGAAGCTACCCATTTTTCCAAGTCTTCCAGCGAAGGTGTTCTCCCTATAAATTTCCCGATTGCTGAGTGAGAGAAGGATTGCTTACTGGAGAGAACCATCTGAAGCAGGATCTTGATTGAGAATTTCCCATCTAGGAGAACCGGCGGGGGATTGGAGGAGGGGTGGATAGGAGAGGGGGGAAGAGGCAGTTGGCAAAGGTTTTAATAGGGGGAGGTGGAATGGGAACCTGATTTAGTTTGCCTTGGTGGTTAATCGAGTGGAGCTGCTGGTGATTATGGAGAAGAGGGAGCTGCTCTGGGTTCCTGGGAGAGGGAAGGATTGAACTCGTTGAGAGGGTATTAGTAGAATGCAGCGTGGGAGGGATGGGAGAGACAAGGGGGTTTGTAGTTAGATGGGTAATGGGGTTAACTGTTGGTTGGGAAAGAGGGGAAGGTTGGACGGGGGGAGGCCGGAACCAGGGGTGAGGTTGGGGTTCCACAGTCGGAACAATCTCTGAGAGGATAGGGCCTGAGAGGATTGGGCAGGTTGCTGAAGATGGTTGGGGAGGGGGAGAAGGAAGGGGGCTTGGGATGGAAGCTGAAGTTGGTTGGGGGAGGGGAGGCCACTCCTGGGCGGAGCTGCTTGGAGAGAAAGGGCCCTCCGAAATCCTGTCGTTCGGTTGGAGAAGGTGACTAGAAATCAGACGAGAACAGGGTGGGAGAGATGAAGTGGACTCACCTTCTTGGAGACTAGAAGAACTCTGAAATCTTGTTAGCTGACTGGGAGGATTGAGGGGGGATTTGGGGTTAGGTGGGGGGAGGTGATGACGGATTGGGGGCATCGTTGCCCTAGCAGAGGAATATCTTTGTTGATAGAGTGAAGCTCACATGAATATATTCATATTAATAGCCCTCAAAAGACAACTAGACAACTGGATATATAAAAAAAAGAAAGGTATATTTTCATTAAAAAAATCTAAATAGTGTGTTCAATTCTTTTCACCCCTACTTCGTGTTTTTTTTTTTTTTTTTTTTTTTAAATGGAGATTGGAGGTTCAGGGGGATGAGATCTCTAGAATGGTCAACTCAACTCAACAACCCAATGTGCGTAAAACAAGTAAAATGCGCAGTGGAAAATAAATTCAAAAGGCACACAGTACAAGGACATCATATTTAGTGTGGAAAACCCTAACCGAGTGAAAAATCACAGATCCAAATTGGATTAACAATCAAGTACTATGAATATCGTAATTACAAGAAACTTAAATTTCGTCCAAAGATATCCCCTACCTAAAGACTGTTGTTACCTTGTGTCGCTTCACGCTTCAACGGCTTCACATCATTGATTGCAACAAATTCAATCATACACTTGACTCCTCAAATCTTCTACGAAAGAATACAATCTTCTACAAAGGATGCAAAAAAGCAAACTCTCTAGATGATCTCTTCAGTACAACTCTTCAAATAAACTCTAGAGAATATTTCTATCAATTAGATCTTCTAACTTAGAATAATCAGAGACCTGTTTCAATATCATAGCCCATGAGTCCTATAAATAGGCTTATGCACATGTTTAATGTTGCCTAAGTTGATCAGGACTATAAGAAATAGTTTGACAAAAATTAGAACTTTTTTCTTTCCTTTAGCATATTTCTAATTGTGTCTGACTTCTCACTTCTAATTCTGCCAAGTTTTCTTCTTTGAGTCCTTCAGTCTTCTAACTTCAGAGCAGACTCACAGTTCTTTTCTAAAAATAAAATTTATAGCTCAATGGACCCAGAGTTTTGTTTAATCCATGAATTAGCGAACACTTAAAAAAACCTAATAGAGATAATAGAAATGTGAATATAGTGTGAATTAAGGGACAACAACATTGGACAAACAAATGTAATACAAGTAGAAATGTCTTATAACAGATCTTATTTAATAGTGTCAGAGACTTGGATATCTCATAGTTTGAGACCCACTTCTCACATACAGTAAGAACAACACTAACATATCCAGCTCCAAACCATCACAGAACACTGGAAAGAAAACTAAAAACCACAAACATGGGGGCCATCTTGTACTGACTATCTGCAATATGAATAAGGCATTTGAGGAGAAGGCCACAGAAAATCCCAAAGATAACTACATGAGGGTGGTGTCTGTTCCATATCTGTTTATCCTATCGTGTATGGCCATTCTTCCTTTCTTCAGATCATTGCTGCACGTATCTGCGAGCCGGCCTAGCTCTTCAAGAGTCTTCATGAACTTGTCCATGCTCTTTTCTATCTCTTCAAACCCTAATTTCGCGTTTTCCTTTCCCCCAAGCGCAAAACCAGCATTCCTCGTTAGAGACTGAAGCTGCTTCTCCAACCGATCCACCCCAACATGAATCTCCTTCAAATCATTCAATTCAACCCAAGCATGCAACTTCATTGAGCTGATCAGATCCATCTCCTGCTTCAATTTATCATGGCAGGACTTGAACTTGGACTCGAGAATTAACCTCACCGTAGGTGAGGCAGAAGCAGCACTACCAAGTACACCTCCCACTTGGGACAAGCCCACGACAGTCACTGTAGAATCTTACACCCCATTGAGCTACCACTTATCCCAAAACCAATTGGTGATAGGAAACAGCAGCACAATGGTTTTATGGTGAGGGCGAGGGCTAACCACAATTATGACCGCTCAGGAGCAAGGGTGGACGTTGACCTCAACAATCCCTCCCTCAACGGCACATCCGCCGCGCCTCCTGCTGCGCAACTCGCAAAACGCGTATCCCGTGACTCGAACACCCGACCTACCAGGCTCTGATACCACTTGTAGAATCTTACACCCCATTGAGCTACCACTTATCCCAAAACCAATTGGTGATAGGAAACAGCAGCACAATGGTTTTATGGTGAGGGCGAGGGCTAACCACAATTATGACCGCTCAGGAGCGAGGGTGGACGTTGACCTCAACAGTCACTGCTACTTGGACAATCACTAGGGTTAGGTTGACCAATGGCCAGACAGTGTCCGAGACTGTTCGCTACACCTTGAGAAATTGCAGCTTCTCCATGATATTCTTGTGGCGGTGCTTTAACTTATCAACTAGCGACTGCGGCTGATCTTGAACCTTTTTGAGTACTTGATCGAAGACTGCAAATGGGTTCTCAGTGTCCTTGAATTTCTTCAATTCTTCCATTGCTCTCAGATACTTGTGCTCGTTGTTGGCGCCATCGCCAATTTCTTCTTCTTCTTTGAAGAGTTGGACTGCAGCACAAAGGATGAGTTGCCTGTCACGGGCTCTCTTGAGGGAGTCTTCCAGATCATTGCACAAATCTGACATGCGAATGCTGTTAGCGAAGTACTCTTGGACCAGATTAAACAGTCGGAGGTTCTTCTTTATATCTTTGTTCGATTCGAGGATTTCGAGTATGCTCTTCACAGCTTGTTCATTCGTCTCGTTGATTAGGGACATGACCTCTTTTAAGGAATCTGAGAAGGATTGGTCGACATGGTCACGGTTCACCACTGTTGGGTTGGTGGCGCCTCCTAAGGATCTCTCAATTCGGTGAAGTATTCTCTTAACTAATCTCAACATCGTATGCTTCTTTGAAATCAGTTCTTGTTTCTGGAGAAGCTGACACATGCAGGTAAGATGGTTAGTCTTATTTAAGATGCTTTGTAACTAAATAAACAATGGAAGTGATGATATTATTGATATCTCCAGTAATCGAATATTTTTGCCCAGAGTCGAATATCCCCCGGGCTAAGGGCAAAAGGCTCTTTTTTCCGGTGGGACGGGAGATACTCTGGGTCATAAAAGGAAAAAACAACATACTGGAAAGAAAACTACCTCATATGAATCCACCTTGCTAGCTGAGCCCCCCATTTGGCAAATCAATTCGATGTGCTCTAACAGAAGAAACAGTATAAAGATTTAGAGCAAATTCATGAATGGAAGTAGAATGACATTAAGAGATTTTGATTCAACCAAAAACAAGAGTAAAATAAAATTGAGAGATCCTAAAGATCAGTTGAGCGGGAGTGCTCCTCACCTTCTTTGAGTGAGAAATACAGGCGTGCAAATAAAAATGAGCTTAGGAGTTAGAGAAATGTGAGGATAAGCGCAAGGAAGATTTACAGGGTAAGTGCAGGGAGAATTAGAGTCAAGAAAGGGGCAACTAAGAAATAATAAAGCAACCCTTGTCTTCAGTCTTGGGTCCACCACATCTGGGGTTGGGCTTCCCTACACGGCAAACCCACCCAAATCCAACTCAGATTGGCTGTTCAGAAAATGATATCCGATTCAAATCCTACCAACATCCCTTGATAGGAGTAGATCAAGTTTAAACCTAACTTAGGTTCTATTTCTTTACTAGAATTCCTGACTGAAATTCTAGTGGTTGGGATTTTTTAAACATGATGTCCCCTTATATTTTCAAATCCTCTGTTTCTTTATAAGAATTTTTGAATTCCAGCACATTATAAGTCCCAATTGACCTAGGAATTCCTGAAATTCCACCTTCTTTGCATTTTGGTGGAATTCCAAAATGCTCATACCCATAGGAGGATTTTGGAATTCCACCTTATCTACGAATTCAAGAATTCTCTAGACAATAATTCCTGGAATTCTAGTAAATGAACAGACCCTTAGTGTATTGAATAGAGTGCAAGTTGTAGTGTGTAGTCCATCCAACGTATCTAGTGCTGTGAGTGTGTATGTTATGTGCCCATGTATAAATTGTATTAATAGAATTCAACTTTGTATGAGTGTGTTGTCTGTGGGTCCACCACATCTGGGGTTAGGCTTCCCTACACTCCATTGGACGGCAAACCCAGCAGCAAGATGGCTATGAAAATCAAGACACGCTGGGCAATATAGATAATAGATGAAACATATGACCTGGCTATTTTAATGTACAAATATTTGATTTTCTCAAAACCTGTTGTGATTTATCTAATTAATTGCGATGCAATCACAGTTTTTTCATGATTTAAGACCTAAGTAGAGATTCTTAAAAGCTGTCTTTCTAAAGAATTTGCAGTTGCATTTTATCTTTTCGAAATTTATTTCATTTTCGACTATGTTACAATGAAATATTAAACGATTAGTCATCTAACGCGGCCACAGTCCCAACTTGGTTAGGGGAGCACCATGTTAATATGAACACGTCTATTTGTTTCCAAGGTTGAGTCTTCGCCACTCAGACGCTCTTCTGTTCTGAAACGGTGACTTATGACTTGCAGAAGTCCGGGGCAATCCATGCGTGCCTTTGTTTACTTTTCATCGTACAATTCGTGGAAAAGTGGTCACTCGCCGAAAGTGGGGTGCAACTTCCAAGGTAATGCGTTTTCCATTAGTATGGAGTCGGCACCCGTTTTCGTCATGAAGGGGTGAGGACACTGAATCTAGACTACTCATTTTTCTGTGTAGTTGAGAAAAATATTGAGGGATTTGGCGACGGGTCCTTGAACATTTGACTTTGGTGGCTTAGATCCATAATCTTTTTTTATAGTGTGAGAGGTCCTTTTTTCCAAATTTGAAAGCCTATAATGTCTAATTTACCTTTTCTTCAAATCATATCTCATGATTAGTAGGATAAGCCATTAATAATGGTTAACTACCATTAAATTAGCCATGATTAATACAATTCCACTAATGAGATTTTCAAATCAATTTAAAAAAAACACAAATAAGTTTCAGAAAACAAGAAACAAATTTCAAATAAATTTAAAAAATGAAAATAAAATTCAAAAGAAAGCAAATAAATTTCAAAAAATGAAATAAATTTAAAAAACGCAAATAAATTTCAAAAGAAAGCAAATAAATTTCTAAAAACGGAATAAATTTCAAAAAACACAATAAATTTCAAAAGAACGCAGATAAATTTAAAAAGACACAAATAAATTTCAAAAAATATAAATAAATCTCAAAAGAAGAAAATCAATTTCAAAAGATCCAAATAAATTTATAAAATATATAAATAAATTTCAAAAGACACAAATAAATTTCAAAAGAGGTAAATAAAATTAAAAAACGCAAATAAATTTAAAAAAAAAAAACACAAATACATTTGCCAAAACTAAGATAACCCAAATTTTCAAATTAGCGAATAATGTGGCAAAAAACTCAAGTCTTTTTGTCAAAAACTCAGTTAAATTTATTTCAAAAAATACAAGTAAATCTCAAAAGAAGAAAATCAATTTCAAAAGATCCAAATAAATTTCAAAAGATCCAAATAAATTTAAAAAATATATAAATAAATTTCAAAAGACACAAATAAATTTCAAAAGAGGTAAATAAAATTAAAAACAGCAAATACATTTGCCAAAACTGAGATAACCCAATTTTTCAAATTAGCGAACAATGTGGCAACAAACTCAAGTCTTTTTGTCAAAAACTCAGTTAAATTTATTTCAAAAAATACAAATAAATTTCAAAAGACATAAATACAATTCAAAAACACAAATAAATCTGCCAAAAACTCATAGATTTGTTTATAACTCAGATATATTTGTTCCATAACTCAGATAAATAGCCTAAAATTTGAATAGATTTATCCAGAACTCAGATAAATTTGTTCATAACTCAGATAAATTTGTTCCAGAAGTCAGATAAATAGCCAAAAACTCAGAAAAATTTATCCAGAACTCAGATAAAGTTATGCAGAACTCAGATAAATTTGTTCCAAAAGTCAGATAAAAAGCCAAAAACTCAGATAGATTTTGTCCAAAACACAAATAAATTTGAAAAAACTTGTTGCTGCAAGGCACTGCTTCTCGATCTGGGTTCTGGATCTGGGTGCAGCAAGGCACTACTTCCGGAATCCAGAACTTGCAAGGCGCAGCAACGCAAGGAACATGACCTGAACTGGCACGTCGCTGGAATCTAGAACCAGTTGTCGTTGCAGAATCCAGAACCTGAACTAAATTGCGTTGGCCCAAAGCTTCTGAATTCTGCTGGGCTTTCCTGGAGTGGGCGGGTCGAACCTAACCTGGGACTGACCCGCAACGGACACAAACTTGGTTCGTCTTCTTCGATCTTCTCTGTTTCTACAACAGAGAGACTGCAGCGCCTAGACTTCTTCTGGGATTGTCTTCCGCGGCGACGATGGGCGGGCGGCCAGGCGACGACGATGGCGGAACTCCGGCTACGACTGCGGCGGTGATAGGCGTGACGACGATCGTGCAGCGATGGGCGACTGTGTGGCGATTTCGGGTTCTCCTATTACAAGGACTAGCAGGCGACGGGCGGCGGGAGCAACATGACTATCCCCTTTTCCAGCGCAAGTGACAAGGGGGCGACGGAAGTCCGATCTTCTTCTTCGGAACTGTGCGATCCGAGAACCCAAGTCTGGATTGGATTCTCTGTTTCGCCGCAACTGGGTTCTGCAACTTGATCGTGTATAGTGATGGCCCACCAATTCCGATGAATCTCAGCCAGAACCCCTCTCCGATGGGTTCTCTTCCGTCGATGGATCTGCTGTGCTGTGAAATCAAGAGATCCCGATGATCTCTTCCCCAGTATTAATCTCAGATGAATTCAAAATTTGAAATTTAAAATTTCAAAATTTTATGCCTAAAACGGTTGATGGGCAAATCAGTCCTGAAATATGAATGTAGGGACCTCTGGCTGCAAAGTGTCTAATTGCATGGACCAGAGCCCTTAAACAAAATTTGCCTGGACTGGAGGCTGGATACATTCCATTTGAGGGACCTTTCGCTAATTACCTCAAAAATATATATTTAGCAATTTAGTGGGGGCAACTTGAGATTTACGCAAGACAAAGATGCATTCATAAAGTGAATGGGTTGGGCTTCCATACAACGTCGTGCTGCAGGAATGTCTTCCTTCCAATAAGAGGCAGCCATTTAAAATTCAAAATGGAAAAGACTCACCGGAAGTAGACAGTTTACACCTATTTCCATCAAACCCTTTCGGAACATAAAGATTTTCTCACAAAGCCTCTTGAGCTCCCTACCAAAAACTCCTATCTCAACATCTTTCCCACATAATGGATAATTGCTGATCCTAGAATATGGAACCACTTGGACCCCACCTTTAATTACTTCAGACCCTTGGACCTCTTCTCATACCATGATTTGGCATTAGGACATATTTTTACACTTTTTAATCATTCACTCTTGGATTGTATCTAAAAATAAAAAATAAAAAAATTTGACGGCACTGTCCGATTGATAGACATATATTTAAGCTGGCCTTACAAGTTAGACTGCATTTTACCAATATGTAGTTTGTTCGTTGAAGATCGTTGTCGTACCAAAATATAATAGTGGGCACAACCTTCAAATTGATCATTTATAGATGTGATTAAATTTGAAAAACTTTTAAAATAAAATAAGAAATTGAATCCCATCAGATACTGGCATTGATTCACATCATCCATAATATGCCGCAGCAATGTCTTCTATCCAGTTGGAGGAAGCCATGTCATATGAAATTAAAAAATTATCTCATTAAACCATTTAAATTTATTACTAAATCTCTGCTTTCTATTTAATATCCATGTTAAAATCTCTCTTACATCCCTAAAATCTCCCACGGCTTTCCTTCTTACTCCCTCCGTAGTCCTTTCACGTTGTCCCTTATAACACCATGATAAGGGACCAATCCATCTTCGTTTTGAGAAGACCAGAAAAAATATGTATCGCAATCTCTTCTCATCCCTCTCCTGATGGTAATTTCCTTATAATGTATGGCTTGAAATACTATGTGCTTAAAATATTTAAGACAAGGAAAGAATAATAAATTTGGGATAAGGATAGGTTATACTACATTGTGTACTATTACTTTACTTACTTTTGTTAATATTAATCTTGTAAGTGTAAGGTATCATCTGATTTAACCTTTTAATTACATCGTACTAGACGTATGCACTTAAAACATTGTGCATCTCAAGTTCTCATTCTCTCTCTTAACAAATTTCTCTCTCTATCATTTTCTTATTACAAATGTAGTTGTAAGCGCGGGTTTTCTCTTTGCTAGTCAAAGTTGATTGGCTTGGGCCTCAGATTTCTGAGGTGACAAATGGGTAATGCTTTTCCTTTGTTGCATTTTTGTTAATTCTTATTACTAATATTTAGAAATTTTTATATTTTATTTTTATTTATTCTTTTATAGGGGCTTTCTCCATGATTAAATCATCTACAATCAATACATTTTTTTAAGAATAAAAGTTCAAATTTAGAGGATAATATAATATCATCTCCTAACTCTTTATTTCATAAACCATAAAGTTTACATCCTTTAAATTCTCCAACTTAAATAGATTTAGTAAATTTGTTACAAAAATCTAATAATTTAATTTAGGGATTCTTTTCCCTTACTTTGCACACCCCCTCCACAGACAAAGAAAATCCTTATTCAAAGGTATAAGATGTGGGTTTTTTTCCCTTTGAGTCCTAACCTAGGCTTACCTGGAGCATGTATGTCCCAGGGCCATGTGTACAACCTAGGGAATAGTCTTGTCAGGTAAAATTATCATGTCATGGAGAAAAAATCTCCCACTGGCGATGCCAGTAAATGGGCCACTTGTCTTGTTTAGGACCACTTGTTGAGATGGGTTTGAAGTGAGGCGGTTTGAAGGTGGGTTCTGGACAAAGCTGGAGTAACGGAGATGAGGCTGGATGATTTGGGGAGGCTTCTAGAAAATGCTGATGTCCGCATGTGCTTTGGGCAGGGGAAAAGTCAGTGTTGTCTAACAAGCAGCATTTGAAATGAGGAAGATCCAAGACCAAAGAAGCTGGGTTGCAGTGAAATAAATTATGTAAATCAGATTCTTCCTTGGTCACGTGCAAAGATGAAATCTTGAAGTTAGTTTGATGCTTATCGACTTAGCCCAGGCCTCGGTTAGAGTTTTCTGTACATGAAACTGCAAGCAAAACATTGAGTCCACTGTTTTGGAGTTCCGCTTGAAGTTGTATAATTCTAGCTCAGCTTATCAGAAGCTTGCCATCCAAAACAATGGACTCAGTCGGATGTCTGAACGAAGATATGCAGCGATGCTCCATAAGAAACCGGCAAGCAGAGCAGAGACCTTCTCAGTAGTGGAGAATTGATAATAAGGGAATTGGGGGACAATTGGCTTTCTCCAACCAAGTATCAAACCATAGGGGTACTTACCATTGGCAATTTCCCAACTGCTGCCTTGAGCAATGAAGGACAGTCTTTGAATGCATCCATATGCAAGAACTATTAAGTTTCTGAAGCTAACCATTCTTTTCAAAACATTAGGGCTGGGCAAGGTATTTCTTTTGAGGGAGAGCACTACCTCTCCAATTCCCTGTTGAGTAGGAATAGCTGAAAGTGAGAGATTATGGTCTGCTAAAACTTTTGGTCTGTTTATGCTGTAGAGAGTGTTAGCACTGGAGCTGGGATGAGACTATATGAGATTATGGAAGAATTCAGTAGTACATGATTTAATTTGGTCAGGATCCTCGGTTAAATTGCCATTGACTTGACTTCTATTAATTCTGTCAACAGCTCTTCTATCTTTTGGGACATGGTGGAAGAACTTGATGTTATGATCACCCCATTGCATCCACTTGATTTTTTACTTTTGCCTCCAATGGGTTTCATTTGCCTTCTTGCAAATCATCAAGAGTGGGGTTATTCTTGGGTCAGGTTGGGTTGGGCTGGGCTTAGCAATATCCAAGCTTTGACCGGTTATAAACCAGTAGCCCAAGCCCGGCCCTAGCCAACTCAAGCCCTAAGTGCTCGGCCTGATCCTGGCCTGCACGGAAAAGGTTAAGCCCGAGCTTGGGTTCATGGTGGTTTATAAATAAAAAGAAAAAAATCTACTAAGTAATCCAAATTTCTCTATCTTATTCGGGCTCGACTATCATTGGGCTCTCTACCACTCAATCCCAGCCCAGCCCACATATTAAATGGGCCTAAATTTAAAGTCAAGCTCAGCCCGTTTAACAAAACCAAAGGCATGCCCGGCCCAAAGCGGGCTGGGCCCAGGATAGGCTTCTGCCGGCCTTGGGGAATGAGGACCCCTAATCAAGATTAGCTTCTGAAAGAGAGGCATCACAAGCAATCTGTTTGGAATTCTGATTTTGTGCTACTAATGAGATGTTCTCCTTTAAACGGGCGAGAGACTCTTTGTTCCATCACTTTAGTCTTATAGACTTTGAGATTTTAAGCTTCTGGATCCCAAACATATTGGGGCTTGCCCTCAATGCTAGCTTCCCACTCATTTCTTTTTGACACCATAAAGTCAGTGTGTTGAAGCCGTATCTCCTCAAATTTGAATGGAGAGTTTTTGGTGGAAGGAGAGGGGTTGTGGGAGAGAATTATAGGGCTATGTTCTGATGAAATTCTGGGTAAATGAAGGAGGGTAAGATCTTCCTGCGACGCTATCCATGAGTGGTCCAATAGAGCTCTGTCTAGAAGGGATGCCACCATTGTCCTACCTTTCCTATTGTTGACCAGGTAAATTTATTATCTGGGAAAACAATAATATTAGAAAGAACGGTGCTTTGCAACATCTATCTAAGGGGGTATTTGAAAATCCTATATTCCTAAAGTTTTTTCTATATAATCTCCTACTTTAGAATATAATCTACAGACCTAAAAACTAGATGTTTGGTTAACTTAGAAAATACCTTACAAAATATCGCTTGCTTGTAAAAACCTCTATATTAAAATAGGGGATATTCAAGTGCATCCATCCCTCACCATTTGTGGTGAGGGACACCCCTTTTAGGGAAGTTCCAAGGACAAAAGACAAGTACAAAAGAGAAGTGTACTTGTTTTTTATATTTGAAACTTCCCCAAAAGGGGTGTCCCTCACCATTTTGAATATTCTCCATTAAAATATTCATGTATATGCGGTAAAAAATGATCTTTCTTTAAGAAAACAGCCCAAAACAAGGGTCAGGAGTTTTTACACACACAAGTGGAAGTTCATCATAAATTACTGTCATGGTTTGTATAGGAGTTCTACTATGACTCTCAATATTAGATTGGCCATTTAGTGTTTATAAATTTAGTGTAGGTCCCCTAATCCAATCATAATTACATAGTTTTTTTTTTAATAGTAATCTTAGGTGGGCCCTACAAATGTCACGTAATTAGGTAACATCTACCATGCTTACCAGTATTAAGCGGGTCCCATACTGCCAACAATAGATGTGTGTCATACTAATTACCAACATTGAACTGTGTGACTAATTATTAGTTTGCTATTATTAAATGAGTTTCATTGTTTAATGGCCCCCTAGTGATTACTATAACTAGATTGGTTAATATGACTGCCGATATCAAACGGGTCCCACATTGATATTTCAGAGATGGATTCATCAATGATGTCTAACACTTGATAGTGCTTTCTATTATAATCATCATATCGGATGCATTACATTATGGCTATTAAAATTTGGTGGACCCACATTGATGAAAGGACAGTGCTCGTTGTTTTTAACATTTAGTCCAATCTTTTTTTAATTAAATGGGTACTACCATGGTTACCAATATAAATAACTCTAGTGTGATTACTAATTAGTGGGTTCTCACTAGGTCAATCATCACAGTTTCTCTATTCATTTCTTAATTCGGTGCATCACCTACGGAAAGTTTTATAAATTTCCAAACCCTTCAAAGGTATGTTGAATTTTTAGAAATTTCCAAACATCACAAATGGCGTAATATTTTAATAAGACACTATTTTATTATTTGATAATGAAATCAATATACAAATGTGATGATATTATGTTCTTCCTAGTTCTTTCATCCAAACACCCCCTAAAATCGTTTACTAAGGAAGGGTATACTGGGCAATTATTCCATTTTCTTGAAGCTTGTTAGAGTGGTAGTAAAATCTCCAATAACACACCATATGGGCATGTTTCTTTGCATGAGAGGAGGAGTGATGTAAAATAAAGGGTCAAATAAAAAATAAAAAAAGAGGAGGGGTTTGAGAGTAAAAGGTAATAAACGACCAAAAAGAGGAGAGCATTCGGTGCCTACTCGTGACTATAACAAGGAGGAGGAGTTGGAAGCAACACGAATTGACGTACCTTATCCGCTCTCTACATGCCATAATTGAATAAAAAGGAAGTGGAAGAGGAAGAGGAAGAGGAAGAGACAGGGACTTGCCCATGTTTCTTCCCTAGGACTTGCGCATGTTCCTCGAGGCAGCTATAAAATTTGTATGTTAGGTCCCTGGTACAACCCTCGTGTGCACCTTTGGTGGAGTGATACTCGAATGCCTTCCTAACACAACTAGTAGACCAAAACCATTGTTGTGACGTTTCTCATAAACCATTGTTGTGACATTTCTCATCACCAATTGGTTTAGGGATAAGTGTTAGCTGATCAATGGGGTATGAGATTCTACGCTGTAGAGATAATAAGAGGAAAAAACACCTAAAATGCCCTTGTAAAATTAAATCATATTAGACCCGGGCTCGACCCGCAATTAAGGAGATAGCTTTACATGTTTAAATCAATAAAAAAAATAACAAGAACTAAACAAATAAACATCATGCATGCATATATAGATACATATATGCATAAGCAAAATCCCACCTTTCTATTGCTCTCTCTTGTTTTGAGATATCAAGCCCCACCTTTGACCAATTTGATCCATGTACGCATATCTAAACCTTAGAATTAGCACTGGTTGTAAATATATGACACTATTCCTGTTATACTATTATTAACATGAACCCTAAGATCGTGAACAGCATGATAATTACGTGTAGGATTTAATCTTAAATAAATTAAAGAGTACCTCCAGACATCTTGATGCAGAGGGCTTTCTGATCCTGCAGTCTGGTGCTGTTGCTGATTGATGCTGTGATCCGTCGAGAAAGAGACTATGTGAATGGTTTCGGTTTCTCTTTCCTTGCCTATAAAACCTTAATGTGTTGATTTTCGTGAATGCCTTTGTGATGGACGAAAGGCTTTGTTTTATAGGTGAAAAAAGGACCGAATTTCCAATCAGGGTTTCCATAGACTTAATCTCAACCATCCATCAAGGTAGAGTTTGTTATGGAATACATCTCATTAAGAAACCTTTTTGTGTAAGGAATAACATGTATCCTAAGAAAACAGATTTCCTATAATGACCACAATTCGGGAAAGGAAAGGACTTCTAGTCCAAGTAATGGACTTAAAGATAATTTCCTTACAATTCCATCCATTATTCACCATTAGATTTTATTATAGTATCACCCCACTATGTCGCATCATTTTGGCTTGTTGAGCTATCAGACACCTTCAATTTAGGAAACATCATCTTTCCTATGGCTGGGGGAAACAAGTTTGCCAACTTGATAGGGACAGTGTATGTGATTTTGGGCCTTCTGCTGGAGAGAGAAACATGGCTTCAGAGTCTTATTTGTGTGTAGTGAGAAGGTAATTTATGAGAACTGTTGAAGGTGATCAGGGAAGAGGCCCACTTCCGTAGGGACAACCTTGGAACGTAGGGATATGAATATTTTTTATCACTGAGTTGGGATTACACAAAATATCAGGGAAATGAAATAATCCTAGTCACTAATTTTAGGTGCTTGACTTTTAATGGTCAGATAGTATACAAAGAGTGATCAGTATATCCTTTTCATGTACAAGTAATAAAATGCCGTAATTTTTTTCTGTTTTTTTATTTTTTATTTTTTATTTATTTATTTTTTTTATTTTTATTTTTATAATGGGTCGGTGTCCTAGCTCTTTAGGTTGGACTAATCGCTAAAGGGGAAAGCCAGATAAAACCCCCTGTGGCCAATAAAACGCGGTAATTGAAACCCCTGTTAGAAAAGGTATGCTTTGAAGACTTGTCCAAGGATTGTTATAATTCCACTGTAGAATGACATCCGAAGTATAGTCTTTCATTCATCCCTTCTGCATCCAGATCAATATTTTCAATCAGAAATTGAGTGGAAACTTCAAACCCTACCCTACTGCGCAAGATTTCTAATCATCAGCCTGATGCGGACAAACTCAATAAAAAGGAAAACAAACGGATCATTCTGATTGTGGGACCAACCTGAGTCGATCGTGTTAAAGACTAACGACTGACTTTTCTATTAACTCACGGCCTGATTTCTGATTGTGGAAGAGAGTGGTTTTGATTGTTTTTATTTTATGCAATGCCATCAAGAGCAGAGAACGAGCCTCAACTAGAACTGAAAGTGTCCAACAAGAAAGATTGGTTCAAACACTGATTAGAAGTGTTCCTCCCCAAAGACTTATATTTCATGTTCAAGGTGTAAAGTTTTTAGTTGGCAAATTCATAGGGTTATGGAAAAAACTGGATTTCTATATTTTGTATTTCTTTTAGAAGTTGGACTGCTGAAGATCTCTTTCCAAAATAGAAACATTTCTGAAATCTGAAGATTTTTAGAGGTCACTTGAGCGAACCTCCTTTCGCTCGAGCGATTCCATCTCAGTTCATCTCTCACTCGACCCAACATTTTGTTCGCTCGACCCATCTTGTCTCTGTGCTGAATATTTGAAGACAGTAAACTGTTCGCTCGAGCGAACTACATATCCGCTTGAGCGAACCGCGCACAGCAAATAGATCGCTCGACCCATCCTGAGGATCGCTCGACCCAAGAGTTTTCTGTGCTGATCGTCTACTTCCAGTAAGCTGTTCACTCGAGCGATCCCCCACGTTCGCTCGAGCGAACCACGGAATTCTAATTTTGGCCGAACTCCTCTTCCTAATTTTTCTAAGAGGCAACTTCCTATTCTCTTAGCCTTTGACACATGAATTGGAGATTATAAAAAGGCTTCTTCTCTCATCTTATTGGATACACTGATTAAGAAATATATTCTTGCAAAAGGGAGTTTGAGAGATCCATCTTTTTCCCCCAAGACTTCAAGTTTCTGCTGTTCTGAAGATATTGTCTTGGGTTTGTTTCCATCTCCCTTCTTGAAGGCAGTTCTGCTCAAGCACGGTGAAGATTTGTGACGAGTTGTCAGCAAGATCTGAAGCAATCCTTAGGTTGTGTCAACAACTGGGAAAAGGGTTGTAAGTGTCTAATATTCTTCGTTTTACATATAGTGCTTGGTTGTCTGTTGGCCTAGACGGTAAGGCCCGTGGTTTTTTTCCAAGCAGGGTTTTCCACGTATAAACTGTCTGCCTTTCTCTCTTCGGGGGTTTGATTGATTTCTTAAATTGGAATTAGGATTAATCACTAGTTTAATCACGTCATATTGATATTAAATAGAGATTCAGTTATTGGGACCTCTGCATGTGTTAAGGTAGAAATATTTTCACAGGGTCTCGCTCTAGCATACCAGGAATCTTACGATCACAGTCTCCACATGCAAAGAGACTTCGTCTCGGTGAATCAGGATCCTCTTAGGCCTCGGAGAAATTCATGAGGCTCCAAATTAGTACCTAGGTATAAAAATCCAACCCATCCAAAGTAAATGAACCCAGGCTGTATAAATCCAGTAATAAAGCACTTGAGCTTTCACAATATTTTCTTCATGTGTTTTTATAGGCGATCAATTTGACAGGGAGCATAGATTCTATTAAATTTCCTTCCCCAAACCTCAAGCTCTACTTACCGCTCAAGATTTGGAATCAGCAGCCTGGTGCCGACAAAAAAAAAAAAGAAAAAAAAAAAAAACGGATTATTATAGTGGTGTTAAAAACTAACGACTGACTTTTCTATTGACTCGAGGAATAATTTCTGCTTGGGGAAGCGTGTAGTTTTGAGTGTTTGAATTTTATGCAATGCTATTAAGAGCAGAGAAGCAGTCGCGTAGACAACTAGAATTAGAAGGGGCCATTAGGCAAAAGCTTCCTGACCATTTGATTTAATGGTGTTAGATCCATACTTTTTTTTATTTTTCGTAATGTGGTAAGTTCTTTTTCCAAATTTGAAGATCTAAAATGTTCAATTACCTTTCTTTTAAAAGCCCTTATATATTTAAAAGATAAATCATATTCCATGATTAATGGGATATGCCATCAATAATGGCCAGCTACTATTTAATTGCTCACGATTAATCAAAATTCCATTAATGAGATTTTGAAATAAATTTAAAAAAACAAAAATAAAATTCAAAAGAAGCAAATAAATTTCAAAATAATGCAACTAAATTTCAAAAAACACACATAAATTTCAAAAGAACGCAAATAAATTTAAAAAGACAAAAACAAATTTCAAAATATTCAAATAAATTTAAAAAAAAATGTAAATAAATTTCAAAAGACATAAATAAAATTCAAAACACAAATAAATTTCAAAAAACGCAAATACATTTGCCAAACTAAGATAAACCAATTTTCCAAATTTCAGAAAAATTTGCAAAACGCTCAAGTATTTTTTCAAAGAACTCAGTTAAATTTATTTCGAAACACACAAATAAATTTCAAAATACACAAATAAAATTAAAAAAAACAAATAGATTTCATAAAACGCAAAGAAATTTGCCAAACAACTCAGAAAGATTTGATCAAAAACTCAATTAAAGATTTCAAAACGGAGATAGATTTGTCATAAACTTAGATAAACTTGCCAAAAACTCAGATAAATTTTTCAGAAACTCAAGTAAAGATAAATTTGCCAAAAACTCAGATAAATTTTTCAGAAGCTCAGATAAAGATAAATTTGCCAAAAACTCAGATGATTTTGCCAAAAACTCAGATAATGGCAAATTCATCTGAGTTTTTGGCAAATTTATCAGAGTTTCTGGAAATTTTATCTAAATTTTTGGCAAATTTATCTGAGTTTCTTAGAAACTCTGATAAATTTTCTAAACTCAGATAAATTTTTTCGAAGAAGAAGCATGCTGCTATGTGCTAGGCTTCTACTAACGGGTTAGATTCACGCGACCCGAACCAAGGCTGGAATCGACCCTTGCTACAGTTCCAACCAATCGCTTTCTTCCTCTTCAGCATTCTGCAACAGAACTCCGCATGCGCCCAGGCCGGATCCAAGTGCGTCCTCCTCCAACGACAATGGCACATCAACAATAGGGGAGGCAGTACGGCGGCGACTTCCTTCTTCAGAGCCAGAACCAAAGAGCATCGCTCCTACTTCTCTTTTGGCCACGGCACGACGTGGAATGACCAGTGGGGACCCTCCTTCTCTGGCGACGCGAAGATTGGCCAGATACTTTATCACGATTTATTTACCCTGAAATCCAATCTGAAAAGACTAGATCGTCTTTTCCGGAGGCGATCTTCAAATGGAACTGACCTACTACAGTTCCAAAGCTCAATCGCCTTCTTCCTCTTCAGTGCTCTGCAATAGAACTCCGCAAGCACCTAGGCTAGATCCAAGTGTGTCCTTCGACGAAGATGGCATAGCGACGATAGGGGAGGCGGTGCAGCGGCGAACCCTCTCTCTTTTTCATCTATTCTCAGCAAATCCGGCATCCCTTCTCCTGATTTCACCAAGAACGGCACTCTGTGATCTTTGTGTCCCCACCAGAGATCAATCCGATCTCTTTCTCTATCCAGAACCAGAGCAGAGTCCGGATCAACTCTATGTTCTTCGATCTGTTCACTGCAACAGATTCCAACCAAAATGGCTTGCAAGTCTACTCTCCCTCTGCGTTCTCTACCATAATTCCAAAACAGAGATAAGCGATCTTCTTAGATCAACAATTGTGGCCCACCTTGAAACGAGGGGGAGAATGAAAGATTTAAATTTTGAAATTCAAATTTTTATGCTTAAAAAGTTAAAAAGGCAAATCAGTCATGAAAATGCCTGATGTGGCGTATATAGGGACCTCTCGCCAAACTATGTACAGCTGTATGGACCATACGCCTTAGAGAAAAAGTAGTTGGATTGGAGGCATTACAAGACCAATATAAGAGACTTTAGGCTAATTTACCCTTTAATGTTTTGAGTATTTCAATGTGAGGTCCGAAAAGCCCTCGAAATGTCATTACAAGTTCTACTTGTGGGACCCACTCTCACCTACCGTATAAACACCCAGTTCACTTTCTCCCTCATTTCTTCTTCCCTCCCGATCTGCAACTGCCTATTACGATAGCAGTACCTTCATCTTCTCTTCTTCTTCATCGTGAGAGGAAGGAGATTCAAAATATTAGTTATGGCAGAGAGCAGTTGTAACACATCTGTGGCAGTGACTCTAGAAGGACCTGTGGATGAGATCAGACGGCAGACCCAAGTTGTTGCTCATGTAATTATAGATGTTGCAGCAGTCAATGGAAACGAATTGGTGGATTTAGACCCAGAATGGGTAAATTCAATGAAGGGAAAAATCAGCCACGAGCCACGGAAAATAAAAGCATCGTTCTCATCATGCTCCATCTCCAGAATTCCCCCGAGCTTACGCCATTTTGACGAAAAGGCCTACGTTCCTCAAATCATTTCAATAGGTCCATTTCATTATGAAAAAAGGATGGGTGGTCTACAGGCCATGGAGGAGCACAAGTGGAGGTATCTACGCGCTGCCATCAATCGAAATGGAGAGGACTGCTTAGAGCGGTATTTGACAGAGGTCAAGAATTTGGAGAAACGAGCCCGAGAAATGTACACAGAGGAAATCGATCTCGACAGCAACTCTTTTGTGGAAATGATGATGCTGGATGCCTGCTTCATCATTGAGTTTTTTTACAGGTTAAATAACAGAAATAAATTTGATATGGCCGATCCCATTTTGGACTTGGTACTACTTCCCACAATTATAACGGACTTGATTATGCTGGAAAATCAGATTCCTTTCTTCATCCTCCAGCGTCTTTTTGATCTCATGAATATTTCTGGCCCTCCTCTTGCACAAATGGCTCTCAATTGCTTTGCTAGCTTGGATACCTTGCACACCATGCTGATGAATTACAGTGTCAACATTTCTCATCTCCAATTCAACCATCTACTCCATTTGCTACACTCAAAGCTTATTCCCTCAGTGGAGAATGAAGATACAAAATTGAAACATTTTAAAACTATGCGCTCTGCGTCCGAACTTCAAGAAGCAGGAATTAAGTGTAAGAAAGGGGTTGGTTGTGGGTTCCTAGATATAAAGTATCGAGATGGAGAGATTGAAATACCCCCTATACTTATTAACCAAATCGCTGAACCGATATTCCTAAACCTTGTTGCTTTTGAGCAGTGCTTTCCTCAGAAAGAACCTTACATGAACATCACTTCGTACATCATTTTCATGGATTACCTTATCCACTCAGCCAAGGACGTCGATATTCTCTCTCAAAAGGGAATTATTCTCGACAAGTTTGGGAGCAGCGAACATGTAGCAACTCTTTTCTACAAGCTTGGGAGAGATATATATATATACATGAAGGAAAAGACTATCTTCATAGCGTGATTGAGAGGATTGATCAAAGTACTCAGAGAGTTAGGCCTAGACTTCGAGCTACCTTGATGCGTGATTATTGTACCAGTCCATGGGCTTTCATATCGTTCCTTGCTGCAGTCGTTCTTTTGGTCCTTGCATTATTTCAAACTTTTTTCTCAGCATTTCCCAAGTTTCAATTAAAAAATTAGAAGAGGGGCAAATGAAGGTATTGTAATTTTCACTGTTTTTCATCGTTTATGTATTGTCTGTCTATCGTATTTGTATTTGTGTCTAGGTATTTGTATTTTCCAGGTATTTTAATTGGATTGTGTGTATTGACTTCATATTAAGAATGCAACTTTTATATATATATATATATATATATATATATAGAGAGAGAGAGAGAGAGAGAGAGTATTTATCATATACGCGCCTCGTGTATGTAGCATCCCATTGTGCGACGTGTTTTCAAACGTTAGATTTTCAAGTTGTCTCATGAGAACTTGATTAAATACATTTGTATCTCATGATATTGTGAAAGTAAATTGGCAAATAAAATGACATTTTAGCTTATCGAGAAAGGCTTCTCCTTTTCTAGTTTTTCAACTTTCCAACTTTTTCATTTTTGGAAGTTGTACAAAGAGAAGATAGAATGTGAAGATAAACAAGGTAGAGAGGTTCGGTCTGAATTGTGAGGCAGTTCAGATTCGGATCGTACTTGGTGGAGTGAATTTCTGCAAGAAAATCCTTCTGTGCTCAGTTGTTGTAGAGAAAATAGGATCGGATTTTGAAGGCGGCCTTTGTTGTAGATCCTCTGGGAAAGTGGAGATGTTGGGCATTTTTCACCACCAAAGAAAAAAAGACCAAGTTTCTGTTGTGAGCTGTGATGCAGCGCTGTATTGCTGTTGCTACTGGAGAAGGAGCCACAGCCTCTTGGTCGTTTGTGTCTCAGCCAGTCATGCTTTGGTCTGTTCTGAAGCAGTTGTGACTGGCAGAAAGTCGGTCTCCCTGAGGAAAAGCCTTTAAGAGGACCCATTCTTCTTGGAAGGTTTGACCAACCTGGAGTGAATGCATTATTCGTCCACATTGGAGGAAGTCAGGAAGAGGAACTCCATCCGAGGAAACGCGTTTTCAATGTGGGAGGAAAATTGCCTCTAGAGTTGAAAAGTTGAATGGATGGGTCCATCAATCATCAACCGTTACGTAAAGTCGGTCCATCTAGACTTAAATTCATGTGGGAGGGGTGAGGCCTACTTCAAAAAGATAAAAAATAAGAAAAGAACAAAATAAAATCCTACCTTTTAGTAATTTGGTGCGGCAATTTAAGATGCACAGAGAGGAGACATGCAATGAAAAGAAAATGTCTACTTGTCCCGGATAAAATCCCGGGACAAGTCCCGATTTCCACATGGGAGGGGATAAAAGGTCATTTGCTGGTGCCCCTCCCATGTGGAGTCGGAACTTGTCCCGGGATTTCATCCGGGACAAGTAGCATTCTCCCAATGAAAAAGAGGAAATGGGGTTATGTTCAAAAGTAGATGAGTTCCAACAAACATGACCAGAAAGTAATCAAATATCACCGCAATCAAATAATCCCTTCACCCAATATCTAATAGTCTAACAAGGGGTTCATCCTACTAGGATTCCCAAGTCAAAAGGTTTGGATCCAATCAGAGGGTCTTTATTAGGGATGAGAAATCCTAGGGATTCCTACTGTTTGGGCCTCTTCTGGATCGGCTAAAATGACCCAATTAAAGAGAAAATCCTGCTGTGTTTTGGGGGAGCTCTGCCCTCTCCAGATATGGGCACAATTAAGCAACCAAATTGGATTTTAAAATTTCTTTCAGATCCCATTTGAGTCTTGTACATGCTTTTGGGCCATGTCCTCTCAATGCCGATCAGGTGAGGATGGCAACTGCTTGGGCCTGCTTTGGTTTGCCTTGATGAGGAATATACATGCTAGCTTCACGCAAATGGGGTCATAGCCGGATTGTGTTCAGTACTTACAACACATCTACAGTTCTGTGCCTAAATTAATCTACTGAGGCAGCAATTGCGTGTTTGGGCCCTGTTTAAAAGCAAGATCTGGCTCATTTAGGACACTATCCGGGGGGTTTGGGACTGTTCTTTCCCCTTTTAAACCCAAATTAGACACCTTTTCTTTGGCTTGATTGGATCTGTCCAGCATTGTTGTAGACTGAATATAATTAGTGGATGGTTGTGATTATGAGGTTCAAAAGCGTCCATTTACCTCTGATCCATGACCTGATAATTGTTTAATGAACTTTAATGAACTATCTCTTAATGGTGCTTCCTCTATCTTTTTTACCGCCACTATTGTAATTTGGAAATGTAAGTATGATCTTACCTATAGAAATTCTAGAGCCTCTCAGACGAAGGTCAAGATCAACCCAACGAAGCTTCTTTCTTAAACGTTTTTCTAGTAGGTCTTTTCAGGCATTCTGCAATTTTTTGTCAGTTCCTCTCTAATCAGAGGTTTGGTAGCTCCGTGTTTGGCTTTTTAGTTTTCCTTTATTTACTTGTAAAGTGGGATTGATGGCTTTCTTCTTTTGGGGCCTTTTTCCTTTGTTCTTTCCTCTTTTCTAATACAATTTCCTTTTAGCATATATATATATAGAAAATGCTCCTATGAGAGTCACACTCACCAACTTTATGAGAGATGGGTAGGGCCCTCACTTCCATATCCACTCTCACCAACTTAAATGCAATGACCCCCAACTTAAAATGTAAGGGCTCCTACCAATCTCTCACCAAGTTGGTGAGAGTGTCTCTCATAGGAGCACTTCCCTATATATATATATATAATTCACTTTTGTACTTGAAATTTTCCATTTATGGAAGTGTCCCTCACCCTATGGTGAGGGATGGATGCACATGAATATTCTTCTATATATATAAATATATATATATATATATATATATAGGGAAATGCTTTTTTGAGACTCACCTTACTATGAGAGCACTTTATCTCTTATAGTAAGGTGAGAGTGTCTCTTATAGGAGCACTTCCCATATATATATATATATATCACAAAAATAGGGGCCGTTAAAAATTCGGGTTATAGATGATCCAATTACTTGTCAAATACACAAAGCGTACCAAATCCAGGGTGTTCATTTGTATTGGTGACATTATTCCCTTATAAGCCATTCTAGATTCTTGTAAATACTAATGGCTTATTAATAGTGTGTAGATAATAGATCTATTCATACACATGATTTTGGATTTTTTTTAATTCTTTTATTTTTGGAATTTTTAATATTTGAATTATAATATATCAAATTTTTTTATTTTACCATAATAGACAGCGATTCAGCAATACTGACAAGACTCATGACTTAAGGTGACCGATAGTTGAATTATTGTTGTTACTAATGGGAAAAAAATATTATTTTTCAGCATTTTCTAATATTCTAGATTTTTTTGGGTATTTTTACGAATTCTTTTGGATAAAAATCTTTTTGACACCGCAACGGACCGATAACCGTGACAAATACTGATATGATATCGGTTTTTTGTCCCCACATATACCAGGATTTTGACCCACTCTCTACATAATCAACAAGGAGACAATTAATACGTAATAAAGCAACCACCCCAATCGAACCGGCAAACCCAGCAGCTAGATGGCTGTATGAAAATCAAGACACACTGGGCAACGTAGATGGAACATATGGAATGTCTATTTTAAATTTACAGATATATTTTCTCAATACCCGATGTGATTTATCTAATTAATTGTGATGCTGTCACAATTTTCTCATGATGTAAGTCCCAAGAAGAGATTCTCAAAAACTGGCTTTCGAGAGGATTTGTACTTGTATTTTAGCTTTTGAAAATTTATTTCGTTTTTCGACAATGATGCAAAATATTAAACGATTAGTTGTCTAACATGGCCACAGATATCCCACCTTAGCTAGGCCTTAATTGGGGTGGGGGAACACCATGTTAATTTGAACATACTTAGACTTTGACTCTTCAAAGGAGTTTGAATATAGTTGGACGTAGATGTCAAACGGGCCGGGCTGGCCCTCAAGCCTCGGCCCGCCCGTGCCATGGGCCGGGCCGGCAGGGAAAAACCCTGGCCCACCACGGGCCGGGCTGGACCGGGCCGGGAGCGCCTTTTTTATTTTTTTTTCGTTTTTTAAAATCTAATGGTGTAATAATATATCACTCCAAACTATGGATGAGCCCAATTAAATCTAATGGTCTAATAATATCTCACTCCAAGCTGAGATCATACTCATATGTCCCATTACGAGAGCTCTATTTGTATGCTTGATAAATATGCTTTGGACTGATTTGTTTGATGCAATTGAATTCGTAGGAAAGTTCTAAGACATTGTATTTCTTAAATGCGACAAAGAAAATGTGAATATCCAAAAATGACCATCAAACAACCTTTTCTTCAATGAAAATATAATAAGGAAAGATGGGAAATGAATAACCTTAAATCTTATAAAAGCCAAGGTCTTATCTACACTTCATCTTCTATCCTCGACCCCGCACCTGATATCCATCACCCTTCACTTCCAGGGAAAGGTTTGGATCGCATTGGCAAAAAAGGCTTAGCGTATAGTTGCTCACGGTTGGTGGCGTGAAAGTATGACCCATCAATTTCACTTTGCAAAGAAAGTAACGATCAAAAGCCACTTGTTTGGCCCTTCCAAGGGTTAAAATCAAAGGTAAATATTTAAAAAATACAAAATGATATACTCTTTAATGGAACTTAAATCAATAAAAATGAAAATTGTATATCCAACTAATACCCTAATAATTCAAATGTAGAAAATTTACGGTCTCATCTATATCTCCATCTTATATCTTTTACTGCTTAGTTATCATTTTAATATTCATTTACGCGAGCCTTTTATATCATGAGTTCATGTTACTTGGTTTCATACAAACAAATGACTATTAAAAATAAATGATCTTGACTATTTATTTTTATATAACAGCTAGTTAATAAGAAAGAAGCATGTATATAACATGAAGGGAGCCTACTCATTACAAAAGAAGCTAAGATATGAAACCAATAAGAAATTGGGAGCCAAACAACTGAGCTACCCCTCGTTCTCAACATTAAGAACATGTTTGTAGATGGATTTTTGCTCTTTGTAAATCTCACTTTTCTAATACACTGAAATTTTCATTTTTTTATATTCTATAATAAGCAATTAAAATCCTCACTATCAAAGAAAATGACTCCATTTTCTTCTTCCTGTAATGAAAGATATTGTATCAGACATTGAAAGAAAGGGTGAAAAAAAAGGGTCAAATTTCATCCTTCGTATATATATATTTTTCTAGTAAATAAAACTTTGATTAAAAGAAAAAGAATAGAAGGGTTAGAGTATTTATAAACTTTGTAAAATTGAAAAAGGACACAAAATACCCCTTATATGATCGTTTTATGGCTGTTGGGAGGTTAAAATGAAGAATTTTGTAAAAAAAAAAATGGTTCATTTTTGGGCGGGTCGGGCTTGGAGGGCTTATCCCGGTAGGCCTGGCGGGCTGGAGGCACCAGCCCACTTGCCAGCGGGCCTGGTGGGCCCGGGCCAAACCGGCCAATGGGCCCAACCACCTCGGCCCGGCCTGGCCCGTGTGACGGGCCATGTCGTTGACCGGGTAGGGCCAGGCCACGGGCTGTTGACTGGTGGGCTGGAGCGGGCAGTGCCGAACCGGCCCGGCCCATTTGACATCCCTAGTTGGACGGGGTTGTGGGCAACTCTTTACTCTTGGTGGTTTGGTAACTAAGATTGTGTCTCAGCCACTCATACTTTATTATTCTGTTATGAAACAGTGACTTCTGACTTGCTGATGGCTTGAAAGTGGCCATATGTAAAATTACCAAATGGGCTAATCAAATATCACCGCAATCAAATAATGTATTTACCCAATATCTAATAGTTTAACAAGGGGTTCATTTCATCCTACTAGGATCCCCTAGACAAAAGGTTTGGATCCACTCAGATGTTTTTCCTCCTTGAAGTTTTGAATTTTTATACCAAGGAGAACAGGATGTAGTTCTTTGGGATTAATGTGAACTTTGTTTTGATAATTGGGTCTCCCTATTAAAAAATAAAATAAATAGCTCCATCATTTATACGATCGATTCCACCAAATTAAATTTCATTCCAATAACGGTTGGTCCCATCATTAGATTAATCAAAAATAAGAATTGAAATTTCATAATGTAACAATGGGTAAGAAATCCACGATGCTCCTTCAGAAGGATCACTTGAAAAAACGAAGGTCAAAAAAAAAAAAAAAAAAAAAAGGCCCAACTGGTTGGATCATGGAGAATGGCCCGTTTTCACCAAGTCATGATTAATTGTTGACAGAGTGCCCCATTTCCAATTAGTTTAGGATGTAGTTATAATCAGGCACTGAGAAACTGCACTCTCGGGGACATTTGTGGTTGGTTAAGGATGTCGATTTGAAAGTTGGAAATCCTGACCGTGGAAAGAGTTGTGGCTTTGGTAACTTGGATTTAGCACTTCTATATGAACATCTCATCACTTTCAGAACATTTTGAACGGCTGCAACATATGCGAATTGGGATTGCAACATTTTCTAACGACAGCTCAACGAACTCAACTTACATTAAAAGTCTAATTGGAATGGCACACCATTCAACTATTAATCCAGATCTTTCATACCACACCATTCATCAACAATATTCAAACAAAAGTCATTCAAACTATTACACCCCGTCCCGAGTTAATCAAGATCAACTCTAGTTAATCGAGATTAAAGTAGATTAAACATGATTAATTAATTTAAATGTGATTAATGATAAAAATGAATCAAGTTAGTCTTAAGAGAATAAATTAAGCATAATGGAATGAGTTTGAAAGAAATTGACTTAATTGAGTTGAATTTAGACCCAAATTAAAAAGATAAAGGACTTTTCCGTAAATATGAATTTTTGCGTATTTCGTCGAATGTGGTGAAATTTGATACCATTGTGTGGATTTTGACGAGTACATCAACTTTCATAATACACTCATTTTCATTTTCCTTGAAATGAATCAAACTAATCTTGAGTTGACTCAAATTAGAATTAAGATGAAAGAGTGGGGTTAATATGCAAAAGTTCTGTTATAAGAGTTGAGAAGAGCCGGGAACTTGTTCTTACAAGAACAGCTGACACAACTTTGGTTTCTTCCTTTCTTCTTTCTTCTTTGTTTCTGGCTTGTAAATTGTCAAAGAGAGGTGTTGTGCAAAGGATTTTTGGAGAAGGGTAGTTGTTCACTTCATCTTCTTCATCTTTGCAGTTAGAAATTGAGAGGAAAAGTTCAGGTTTTCTCTTCTTTAAGATTACAGGTAAGTGTAAAGTTCTTTACAGAACTTTTGAATTCCATTGATGTTCGAGATTGTTAAATCACTAAAGAAATTCGTTTTGGGGTTTGTTCTTGATGTTAGGGTTTGAAACTGAGACTTTTGTGTCAAATAGAACTTGAAAGGAAGGGGTTTTTGTGTTAAACATCAATTAAAAGCAAGTATAAGTAGTACTTGTGGTTATATGTTATTTAGAAACTGTTGTTTATCTTTGCATTAATTGATATGTGTTTGTGGAATTGATTTGATTTGATTTATGGATCAATTTAATGGTTTTGGAATTGATTAAATGATGGATTAGAAGTGTAGTTTTGATGAATAAATGGTGATTAAGAAGAGGACAGGAGGTCCTGTGTTTTTGTACAGGTTGTGAAGGATTGGAATTGGAAAAAGATCTATTCGGAATTCCAGAAGCATCCGCTCAAGCGTACATGTCTCTGTCTGTCATCGCTAGAGTGAGAAATAAGGGTCACTTGGGCAACCAACTCTCTGGATGGTATCCGCTCGAGCGAACCTGAAGGTAGTGATTTAGGTCTTTTCAACCCAATTAAAAAGGTGAATTACCTTTCTTAGCTTAAGAAATTCCAAGATTTGTGGCATATAATTCAATTTATGCTTAGTTAGCCAAATGGCGAGGTTTGCTTGACCAAGTGATCAATTAAATATATTTGAAGTATACTTGAAATTTCCATTAAATTAGTATCCATGGATTTAGAACTAAGATGGATAGAGTGTTAACCGAAGAAATAACCTTCTAAAGCTAACTGATAGGTCATTGATTAGTTAACTGAAACTAATAAAATTCCAAAATTAATTTCTGAGTTTAAAAGGAAAGAGCCTATTGATCATAACAAGGTTATTAATACTGTTTATACCTCCATACGTGTTAATTAAGGGGACTTTAATGTACAAAATTCATCTAAATTATGGTGTCCATCGAGAATAACGCATACATTAAATAACTGAGGATTACACCAAAATGGTTGATAATACTAAATAGAATTTGTACACTGAATTGTATCCGAAATGAATTATATCTTGAATTGAATTCTAAAGGAATTGTTTATTGAATTGAATCTGTTAATTTATAATTAAACGAAATTAATATGTTAAATTATATTGTTTCTTGATTCTGGCACTACATAGTGATTTCGTTGATACTCATTAGAGCTATTCCTACTGCAGCAAATGATTTGGGAGTGTTCCGGAACTCCGTGGTGATGTCAGTAGTCCCTGGCCTGGGCTCTGATAAATCCTACAATACATTTTATTTGTATTTCCTTCCTTCAGGGAAGATGATTCCTTCCGTATGGAAGAAGTGATTCCTTCCTTTTTAGGAAGATATAATTTGACATGAAATGCTATTGTAGTTTGCCAAATTTGAATAAAGACTCTCATTGATTCTTAATTGTATTTGTATTGGTCTAACATTGAATTAGACAGATTAAATGTGTAATTAGCACGTATAATCATGTATTTGTTTATACATTGCTAAATTGTCGAATTCACAGTGTCATTGATAGCATTACAAACCCAGCTGCCCATGCCGGTCCTGCAGAGGCCGCACCGCTAGCAGAGACGACCGCTCCAATTCCTCCAGCAGGAATAGCTAAGTGGAGATGATTCGATGTCATGTGGGTATGATATTTAAAACAAAAACAGTAAAGGAAACTTTTGGAATGGAAATTTATTTTGGAAACGTTTCACACTTTTCATCCTTGGATTGTATTAAATATGCAAGTGAATGGTTTTGCACATAGTGTAAATGAGATTTTGTTTTATACGTTAAACATTGTGTACTTGTACATATTTCCGTATAATGTAAATTTGATATCCCTTGTGAATTTTGTTTAATTGAAGTTCACGGGAGTAAGTATGGGACGCGACTCGGGGGTTAACTCAGATTAATCGTAATCTCGGGCTCGAGTCGTGTCACAAACCCAAACCATTCAAACCCAAGACATTTGCAACATTGGTTAAAAGTATGTCAAGGCACATAAAGAAACAGTTAAAAACCAGACAATGGTCTCGCTGCTTTTTGTGAAGCTACCTGAGAAGTATTTGAACATCACCAATGTCAGATACCATAGAAAAGACCATGGGTGCATGTGTGCAAGGAAAGGATCTTGCGATGGAGAGAAAAATTATCCTGATTTTGCAATGGAGCCCACTCTTCTGTCATATGCTGCGACACATTTTCCACAAGTTAAAGAAAAAAACTAAACATGCAATTTTCCCCACTAGACTTTTTCAATTTCCAAGGCAAGAGGTAAGAATGCAAGACACCACTCTACTGTGAAAACCGAAATTTACTGGGTGTGGAATCCTATCATCACACAAAGGCAACCTAAAAGCCTCTACCTATTCTTGCGGCCATTTTCACTATTATACAAGCAGTCTAAATGTTGGGTTAATGTCTTGTATTCCGGTTTAGCCTCTGTGATGGAGTGTTACTTGATGTCATAGGATATCATGGAAGAAGAGATTGCTCCGGGACTTTTTATGAAGCTCGAAAGATCTACGTCAAAGTGATCGAGAAGGAAGGGACCCGCTAAATGCAAAAAAGTCATAATCAGAAGGAGATAGTGTGCCAGAAAGATCGAGTTACTTTCAATCACTATAGGTGTTGGATTCTGATTTTTCCTGTCACATGTGTTTGAGTAGAGATCGACTTGATGCATATAAATTCCATGCTAATGGATTTATCCTTACAGGAGACGATGCAAAATTGAGGAGCATTTGGATAAGAACGGTAAAGATCCGGATGATTCATGGGATTATTCGAACCATAATTGATGTGATGTATGTACCGGTTTGCCGTGGAATCAAAGGGCTTTATACACGTTTACTATAATGATGTACAGTGACTTCTATTAATATTATAAATGAACGATTTTACAACCTCACCACAGACTTCGATCTTGTGAACTGCTATTGAGGGTCAAATTGATGTCTAATCAGGTTTGTATATATTAATTTGACTCTTAATCTCATATTAACCATGTTGTTAATATTGGGACATGACATCAACCCATCCCAGAGTGAGTCTTTTTCCAAAAAATCTTCCAAGAGAGACAAAGGAGAATGAGCATTTCCTTATATTATCAGCCAGCCCAGTAAAGACCTTAATGGAGACTTTTTCATTGGAAATGCATAGAAGAAGTAGGCAGTCAATGGGGTTATCCTTTGAGTTGGAGAAAAAACTACCAATAGCAAAAGTGATGCAATTCAAAAAATGTTAGTTAGTGCTAGACAAAGTAAAACATGAATTGTAATTCTCCAATTCCCCTGATTTAATTTTGTTGTCAGTGGGAATAAAGGTCTTACACCCACGCCTCCTACCCCAACTGCTGATGCTAGGTTTGTTGCTCTTCTCGAGCAGATGGCTAAGAGTCATGAAGCACAGTTGAGCATGCAAACACGGATAGCAGCCATGCTTCAAGTGCAAACACAAATGCAGACTCAAATTCTAGATTAGATGCAAGCTTCTCAGATACCACAAGTCTAACAACAACATAATGTTGAGACTCAGGTGGTAGTGCAATCCAAAGAGAAAGATCCTAATGTTCTAAATGACCAGTTTAGGAAGAGAGGAGCTACAGAGTTTCGTGACACAGAGGATGTGCTAGTGGCAGATGAATGGATTCAATACATCGAGGATGTGTTTGACACGATTGTGTGTACCTAAAAGCAGCAGGTATTACTCGCTTCTTCCATGCTACGTGATATAACAAAGGTTTGGTGGAAGGGTGTCAAAAGTACAGTTATAGCAACACCTGCAGCCACTCTTTGGGAGAGTTTTAGGAAACAACTTGAAAGGAATTTTGTTCCAGAACATGTGCAACAAAGGAAAGAATATGAATTTTGGAACTTGAAACAAGGGCAAATGACCGTGGCAGTGTATGTACATACGTTCTTACAGCTGTCCAAGTATGCCAAAGACCCGATTGACACTGAGGAAAAGAAGATAAAGAGGTTCTTTAATGATTTGAACCCAGCTTACAAAAATATGCTCATGGCAGGTCAAAAGCCTATGTTATTTGATGATGCAGTTGATAAAGTTTATACTGCTGAGGAAGTTCATAAAGAAGAATTGGATGCGAATGCTGGTACAAAGAGGAGTGGAAGTTCCTATTTCAAGAAGGGGGGAGATTTCAAAAACAAGAAACAGATGAATGTTGCTAGAACAAAAACTAAACTGGTTTGTGAGACTTGTGGGAAAGCTCACAAGACTAAAGCTTGTTGGAAAAACACTGGGGCATGCCTAGTTTGTGGTTCTGTGGAACACAAGATGGCTCAGTGTCCTAGATCTAGAACTAGAAGAGATAATCGAGCTCAGCAACAACCTCCTCAAAGACAAGTAGCATTTTTTGGTCCTCCACAACAGTAACAGCAGCAACGTCAATGGCAGCAACCATGGCAACAACAATAACAGAATAGGCCACAAGTTGCAGGACAAGTTTGTGCTGCGAATAGAAAGCAAGCTCAAGTTGCAGCTAATGTTGTGGAATGTATAATTTATGTTGATAATAGACCAACGGTTGCCTTGTTTGACCCTATATATACTCATTCATTTGTAGCACCTCCATTTGTGTGCAACATGTAGAAACAGATTAGACAATTATCATATGATTTTACTGTGACTACTTCACTGGGAAGAGAAGTAGTATGTTAATTATATGTTCCCCAATGTAGTGTTAAAATTGGTGAGGTGTCTATGCCAGCAGATTTAGTCGTGTTGGCTATGAATGATTTTGATGTAATTTTTGGCATGGATTGGCTTGCGAAGTATAGAGCATGTTTGGACTGTTTCCACAAAATCTTTACTTTTAAAGTAGATGAAGTCAATGCCAATGCTCTTTTTGAAGGAACCGAAAAGAAGTTTGATACAAAGCTAGTTTCAACATTAAAGGCTGAATGAATGATGTGAAGTGGTTGTGAAGGCTACATCGCATTCATTACTAAGAAGAAGCCAAGAAAGGAATTATAAAATATTCCTGTAGTCTGTGAATTTCTAGACGTGTTTTCAAAAGAAGTGCCAGGTCTGCCTCCAGCAAGAGAAGTAGACTTCACTATAGAGCTTGTGCTGGGTATTGCACCTATCTCTCGGGCACCAAATAGAATGGCACCATCAGAATTGCATGAACTGAAGAAGCAAATACAGGATTTGCTCGACAAAGTTTTTATTAAACCTAGTGTCCCACCATGGGGAGCACCTGTATTATTTGTGAATAAGAAGGATGGCACCCTACGTATGTGTATTGATTATAGGAACTGAATTAGATGACAATAAAAAACAAATATCCATTACCTACAATTAAAAGGCTGTTTGATCAACTCCAAGGTGCAGCATATTTTTCTATAATTGATCTCCGATCAACATATCACCAGATTCGTATTAGAGATCAAGATGTACAGAAGACTGCATTCAGAACCCGATATGGGCATTATGAATTTTTGGTTATGCCTTTTGGATTAACGAATGTACCTGTAGTTTTTATGGCTTTGATGAACATAGTTTTCACTGCTTATTTAAACCAGTTTGTTGTGATCTTCATTGGTGACATCCTAGTATATTCAAAGTAAGAGCAAGAACATTCACACCATTTGAGAACAGAGTTGCAATTATTAAGAGATAATCAATTGTTTGTAAAGCTGGAGAAGCATGATTTTTTGTTGCAGCAGGTAGCATTTTTTGGTCATATAATTACTAGAGAAGGTTTGGCTGTTGATCCAGCTAAAATTGAAGCCTTTACTAAGTGGCAAAGTCCGAAGAATGTTCCAAAAGTTTGGAGTTTCTTAGGATTGGCTGGATATTACAAAAGATTTGTGAAAGACTTAGCTAAAAATGCAGCTCCATTGACAAAACTGACTCGGAAGAATATTCCATTTTCATGGGATGATGAATGTGAGTCTAGTTTTCAAATTTTAAAGCAAAGATTGATCTCAGCCCCAATCTTAGCATTACCAGATGGAAGATGAGGATTTGTAATTTATTCTGATGCTTCTGGTATAGGATTGGGATGTATATTGATGCAAAATGGCAAGGTTATTGCCTATGGATCGCATCAGTTGAAAGAACATGAGAAGAATTATGCTCCTCATGATTTAGAGCTCGCGGCAGTTGTATTTGTTTTAAAGCAATGGGGGCATTATCTCTATGGAGAGACTTTTGAAGTCCATTGTGATCAAGTCTTCAATATTTGTTTTACTCATAAGGACATTAATATAAGGCAACACCATTGGTTAGAGCTGATCAAAGATTATGATTTTCCGTTCACCTATGTACCTGGAAAAGGTAATTTAGTAGCTGATGCTTTGAGTTGCAAATCTGCTAACTTAGCATCGGTAGTGGGTGAATGGCATTTGATTGAAGAATTCAGATATTTGGATGTGTTTATTGAGATGGTGGACAATAGAGTAATGGTTACAACAATATCTGTATTTGAACCAATTCTTATCCAACAAATTAAGGAGAGACAATTTAAAGATCCTGAATTGGTAAGAATCAAGGATAACATTGCAGCAAGACCAGATTTTGTGTTGGTGGAAGGAGTTCTCTACTTCACAGATATATTATGTATACCAGCACAAGAATATTTGAAACAGGCAGTGATGTTTGAAGCTCATCACACCCGATATTCTATACATCCAGGAAATACTAAAATGTATACAAAATCTCAATGACAGGTTTTGGTGGAATAATATGAAGCGAGAGATAGCAGGTTATGTATCTTCATACTTGACCTGTCAGCGTGTGAACTTTGAGCACAGAAAGCTGCCTGGATTACTTCATCCTTTGCATATTCATAGATGGAAGTGGGAACACTTGACTATGGACTTTGTATCTGGTTTACCAATAACCAAGAGACAACATGACACTGTATGGGTGATTGTGGATCGTCTTACGAAGTCATTACATTCTTTTCCATTTAGAAAAGATATGGGATTAAATGAAATGTCCAAGTTGTTTGTAAAGGAAGTGACTAGATTGCATGGAACACCGGTTTCGATTGTGTCACATCGAGATAATCGGTTTTTTTCTACTATTTGATAGTCATTTCAGAATTCAATGGGTACTAGACTTCGATTTAGTACTGCATATCATCCATGGACAGACGGACAATCAGAATGAACAATTCAGACTTTGGAGGATTTGCTTCGTGCCAGTGTTATGGATTTTGGTAGTGATTGGGATGAGCATCTCGCATTGTGCGAATTTTCGTACAATAACAGCTATTACTCCAGTATTGAAATGGTACTGTTTGAAGCATTATATGGTCGCAAATGTAGGACTCCAGCTAGTTGGGAAGAAGTTAGAATAAGAAGTTTCCATGGTCCTACTGTACATCATTGTAGAAACAGCTGAAAGAGTCCAGAAGGTATGGGACAGATTAAGAGTAGCCCGATCAAGGCAGAAAAGTTATGCTGATAATCGTCAGCGTGATCTTAAATTTGCCTTTGGTGATTGGGTATTTTTGAAAACTTCTCCAATGAAAGGTACTATCCGATTTGGGTAGAAAGAAAATCTTTAACCAAGATATGTCGAACCTTTCAAAATCAAGAGCAGAATTGGAGATGTGGCCAATCGTCTAGAACTTACAACAAAACTCTCTAGTATTCACAATGTATTTCATATGTCGATGCTTCGAAAATATGTGGTGGATCCTACACATATCATCAATTATGATGAGATTCAAGTTCAGCTGAACACCACATATGTTGAGAAGTCAGTCATAATTATAGATACCAAGGAGCAAGTTCTACGCACGTGGACAATCAAATGGGTTTAAGCCTTTTGGGCACATCATGAACCCACCAAAGCCACATGGGAACTTGATAACAAATGGCTCGAAAATATCTAGAGCTATTCGTTCAAGTAAATTTTAATTATTGTGTTTTGTTTTTATTTAAATCTCATTTGGAGGACCGAATGATTCTAAAAGTTTAGGAGAATATTACACCCCGTCCCAAGTTAATTAAGATTAACTGTAGTTAATTGAGATTATAGCAGATTAAACATGATTAATCAATTTAAATGTGATTGATGATCAAAATGAATGAAGTTAGTCTTAAGAGAATGAATTAAGCATAATGGAATGAGTTTGAAAGAAATTGACTTAATTGAGTTGAATTTAGACCCAATTAAAAAGATTAAGGACTTTTCTGTAAATACGGATTTTTGTTATTTCGTCGAATGTGGTAAAATTTGATACCATCGTGTGTATTTCGACGAGTACATCAACTTTCATAGTACACTCATTTTCATTTGACTTGAAATGAATCAAATTAATCTTGAGTTGACTCAAATTAGAATTAAGATGAAAGAGTGGGGTTAATATGCAAAAGTTTTGTTATAAGAGTTGAGAAGAACCCAGAACTTGTTCTTATGGTGATTTTCATTACAAGAACAACTGAGACAACTTTGGTTTCTTCCTTTCTTCTTTCTTCTTTGTTTTTGGCTTGTAAATCATCAAAGAGAGGTGTTGTGCAGAGGATTTTTGGAGAAGGATAGTTGTTCACTTCATCTTCTTCATCTTTGGATTTAGAAATTGAGAGGAAAAGTTCAATTTTTCTCTTCTTTAAGATTACAAGTAAGTGTAAAGCTCTTTACAAAACTTTTGAATTCTATTGATGTTTGAGATTGTTAAATCATTAAAGAAATTCGTTTTGGGGTTTGTTCTTTATGTTAGGGTTAGAAACTGTGTACTTTTGTGTCAAATAGAACTTGAAAGGAAGGGGTTTTTGTGTTAAACATCAATTAAAGGTAAATATAAGCACTACTTGTGGTTATATGTTATTTAGAAACTGTTGTTTATCTTTGTATTAATTGATCTGTGTTTATGGAATTGATTTGATTTGATTTATGGATCAATTTAATGGTTTTGGAATTGATTAAATGATGGATTAGAAGTGTTATTTTGATGAATGCATGGTGATTGAGAAGAGGACAGGAGGTCCTATGTTTTTGTGCAGGTTGTGAAGGATTGGAAATGGAAGAAGATCTATTTAGAATTCCGGAATTGGAATTCTGAAGCATCCGCTCAAGCGAACCTATCTCTGTCTCTCATTGCAGGTTGTGAGTATTAAGGGTCGCTCGGGCGACCAACTATCTGGATAGTGTCTGCTCGAGCGAATATAGATCCGCTCGAGCAAACCTGAAGTTAATGATTAAGGTCTTTGAAACCCAATTAAAAAGGTGAATTACCTGTTAGACCCCGACCCAGACTAACCAGATTAGTGTATACTTAGTGTGTGCTTAGTCCTAAGTGGGCTTAGTTACCGTTGGGCTAGAATATAATTAGTTTTAGTGCTGATTATAGCTTTGGAAATTTTGAGAGCATTTCGTGTTAATCAAACACACTCAAGAAGGCCTAAGTGTACGTGCAAGCGTGGGAGGAACGTGTTGGTTTCCGTTTTAATTGTGATTTTAATTTCATTTGAATGGTTTTATTATTTCCTACAACCTTCGTTTTCACCCCGTCCTTGTTTGAAGCCCAAAAATCCAAGTTTTGGCTCAAAGGGGAAAATTGCTTTTTCACACTTAAATCTGGACACAAATTTTGAAATATCAAAACCATGCCAAAATTATGCTTTTTGGAAACTATATTTTCAAGGATCATTTTATCCTTCTTCGTCGATCTCGTCCGGGGCTCACAAGACATGTTTTAGCCATCACAAGTTTCAAACCTTTGGGACCCACAATCAACTCACTTAAGTCTCCCTCCTTCCTCTCTCTCATTCATTCTCACTTTTCCTACAACTTTTCAAGAAACTAGGGCTGAGAAACCCCTTTTCCCTCTTCACTTTTTTCCCCTTGCATGCACAAGCTAGAGACTTCCAAATGAGAATCTAAGACCACCCTCTTCTTCCTCTTCTTCCAAGCTTCACAAGGGACCCCTTTATTTGGGGATTTCAGGTGGGCAAGCTCTCTATTTTCTTCATATCTTCTTGTTTGGCTAGCTATAGGTAAGGACTTCACCTCTTCTCTCCCATAGATCTCTTTTAGTCCTCAAAGATCTCATTTTTCATACATGCAAACCCATTGTGGAAGTGGGCTCTTGTTTTCAAGTTTGGATGAGTTTTGAATGGTTCTTTTTGGGGTTTTTGTTGCTCTTGGGCTTAAGTCTTGGTTAGGAGTGCTTGAAGAAGAATTGTTTAGCATTTGGGCAAAGGCAAGTAATCTTTATATGAATGTGATTGCATGTTTGATTTGAATTTCATCTCTTCTTTTAAATGTCCTTTTAATTATGTTATTAAGATTTTAATCAAGTTGTTTTAGCTCTTGATACGAATGATTTTGGAAATGCTTGAATTGATCCCTTAGAGAGCATGAAGGCTCAAGGAAATGCAGGTAGTTCAAATAGAAGAAGAAGGGAAGAAGAAGTGTGAGAATCTGACTTGAAATGCACTGCAGCTGGCGGCTAGCCGAAATGCCCATTTCGGTTAACCACTAGCCAACCAAGCTTTGGCGGTTCCATTTCCAAAAGCCTGCATCTCGTCTGTGAGCTGTCGGTCAACTGGAGGCTAACCGAACTGCACTACCTCGGCTAACCGCGAACTAACCGAGCTCCATTGATTCCTTTTCCAGAATGTTGTAACTTTTGACCTGGATTCCAGCGGTCAGCATGTTCGTCAGCTGGCGGCTAGCCGTCACACCCCATTTGGGCTAACAGACAAGTGACCGCAAGCTGACTGAAATTGACAAAATGCTTGTTTTTGAAGAATTTCTATAAGAGTGAAAACCAGAACATGTTAAGGGACCTTTAGCCTGATATTGTGCACTTGAAAACCTAAAATGTCTTTTAACTTCGAGAGCACCGATTTTCTTGTAAATTCCAACATTTGGGTTTCAATTACACAAGGGTCAATCAACGGTCCTTACATGTGCTTGATAGACCTTGTTTGCGTATTCTAGTTTTGATACAGTGAATAACATCGTGCACTCGTTTTGAATTTCAAGTATAAGCTCGTTCGAAGATTTGTTTCAAGTATTAAAAAAGGGGATCACTTCTTAACCTTGTTATGCATATAATTATGCCTCTTGCTAGACGTGCCTTGTTTTGTTTTGATAAGTGATCTTCCCCTTCATTTTGATTTGTTTTGAACGTGTATCGCGTGTTTTTGTGCATTCATGAATCCAAGTGAACACCACTGAACTTGGACTACCCCTTTAGTCTGATCCACTGTCTGGGGGTCCTTAAACATGTGGACTATCTGCAGACTAGTTGTGTATTTTATTACACATCATGCGTGTCCGGTTCCGCGGCCGGAAATCTTCCTCTACCTCAGTGTGGTGTGGGACTCGTGTTTTGTTTATCGTGTTTAACGTGCTTGTCGTGCTGCTTGCTCTTTTCATTTTATATGAGGGAGAAAGGATGGGCTCTTTGTGGTTGAACTATTCATGATATATAAGTATTCATGCTAGCTTGTTTCGTATCTTCGAAATGCATCTTAGTCAGCAATTATTTTTAATTCAGCAAGTTATTTTAGTTTGGTTTCTTTAAGCATTTATTAATCCATGCTCATGCCTAAATTGATTACGTGCCAAACCGTCGTGTTTAATACTTCTTTGTTTTGGTGCTCAGGTGCAGGCGATGCTGCCTTTGAGGAGGAGCTTTAACAGAAGGCTGTTGAGCCACCCCTAGTTAGAGAGTAGCAACCCGACGACGTCAACTTGACGTCAGGCGGGATCTTGAGTTTCATTTCACGCATTTTGGGTTCTCTTGTTTCATTTTGGGTATTGTATTGGCTTTTGTTAGCGTCTTATTTGGGGTGTATCAAACCTAACTCACTTTCGTGCTAACTTTACAATTTGAATCATTTTGGGAATGCCATGTTATATTTCCTTTCCTGATATCTTCGGCTTGATGCTATTTTACTCATGCACTTGAATAATTATATCCATGTTTTGTCGTCATGTGATTTGCTACATGCTTTCGCAAACTTGAATATGTGAGTTAGTCCCCTGTGTCTCAGGAATCCTCACCGCGAGAACCTGTGAGAAATTAAATTATCAATTAAACTCTAAACCAGGTCGCGGTCCCTGTCTGGGGTCGCGACATTACCTTTCTTAGCTTAAGAAATTCCAAGATTTGTGGCATATAATTGAATTTATATTTAGTTAGCCAAATGACGAGGTTTGGTTGACCAAGTGGTCAATTAAATATATTTGAAGTATACTTGAAATTCCACTAAATTAGTATCCATGGATTTAGAACTAAGATGGATAGAGTGTTAACCGAAGGGTTAACCGAATTTGAAAAATTGGATTTCAATAATAATATTAGCTTCTAAAGCTGACCGATAGGTCATTGTTAGTCAACTGAAACTAATAAAATTCCAGAATTAATTTCTGAGTTTAAAAGGAAAGATCATATTGATCATATCAAGGTTATTAATACTGTTTATACCTCCATACGTGTTAATTAATGGGACTTTATTGTACAAAATTCATATAAATTATGGTGTCCATCGAGAATAACACGTACATTAAATAACTGAGGATTACACCAGAATGGTTGGTAATACTAAATAGAATTTGTACACTGAATTGTATCCGAAATGGATCATATCTTGAATTGAATTCTAAAGGAATTGTTTATTGAATTGAATCCATTATTTTGTAATTGAATGAAATAGTGATTTCGTTGATGCTCATTAAAGCTATTCCTACCGCAGCAGATGATTTGAGAGTGTTCCGAAGGTCTGTGGTGATGTCAAAAGTCCCTGGCCCGGACTCTGATAAATCCCACAATACATGTTATTTGTATTTTCTTCCTTCAGAGAAGATGATTCCTTCCGCATGGAAAAAGTGATTCCTTCCTTTTTAGGAAGATGTAATTTGACATGAAATGCTATTGTAGTTTGCCAAATTTGAATAAAGACTCTCATTGATTCTGAATTGTATTTGTATTCGTCTAACATTGAATTAGACAGATTAAATGTGTAATTAGCATGTACAATCATGCATCTGTTTATACATTGCTGAATTGTCGAATTCACAGTGTTATTGATGTGGAGATGATTCGATATCATATGAGTATGATATCAAAAACGAAAATAGGAAAGGAAACTTTTGGAATGGAAATTTTTTTTGGAAATATTTCATACTTTTCATCCTTGCATTGTATTAAATATGCAAGTGAATGGTTTTTTACATAGTGTAAATGAGATTTTGTTTTATACGTTAAACATTGTGTACTTGTACATATTTCCGCAAAATGTAAATTTGATATCCCTTGTGAATTTTGTTTAATTGAAGTTCACGGGAGTAAGTATGGGACGTGACTCAGGGGTTAACTCGGATTAATCGTAATCTCGGGCTCGGGTAGTGTCACAAACCCAAACCATTCAAACCCAAGACATTTCCAACATTGGTCAAAAGTAGTAAAGGCACATAAAGACACAGTTAAAAACCAGACAATGGTCTCACCGGTTTTTGTGAAGCTTCCTGAGAAGTATCAAAACATCACCAATGACAGATACCATAGAAAAGACCATGGGTGCATATATGTGAGGAGAGGATTTTGCGATGGAGAGAAAAATTGTCCTGATTTTGTAATGGGGCTTACTCTTCTGTCATATGCTGCGACACATTTTCCACAAGTTAAAGAGAAAAAACTAAACATGCAATTTTCCCCATTAGACTTTTTCAATTTTCTAGGGAAGAGGTAAGAATGCAAGACACCACTCTACTGTGAAAACCGAAATTTACTGGGTGTGGAATCCTATCATCACACAAAGGCAACCTAAAAGCGTCTACCTATTCTTGCGGCCATTTTGACTATTCTACAGGCAGTCAAAGTGTGGGGTTAACGTCTTGTATTCCGGTTTAGCCTCTCTAATGGAGTGTTACTTGATGTCATAGGATATCATGGACGGAGAGATTGCTCGGGACTTTGTGCGAAGCTCGAAAGATCTACGTCGAAGTGATCAGGAAGGAAGGGACCCGCCAAATGCGAAAAAATCATAATCAGAAGGAGATAGTGTCTATTTAACGTAGACCTTGTGGATCTCGAGAAACTGAAGAAAAACTTTCAACCATTGATATAAAAATGTCTATTTAACGTAGATCTTTGTATTACCTAACACTTCTTTTTATTCTAATCTCTTTTTTTATACCTCTTTTTTCAATGGCTCGATTTTGACTATCCAAAGAAGAGTACAAGACCTATGTGAGAAGACTCGTCAAGCCCACAACATGTTATTAAACAGTTAACAAAATAAAAAGAGATTATTGAAAATGAGCATGAGGTTCATTTGTACACCAGCTGGAATGTTGAAAATCGGTTGTAAAACTAGTTGTACATTCAGCAAAACTTTGCAAAAGATCTCCTTTAAATATACAACCAGCGACACAGCATATTAACCTGTAATCGCCAATTCCATCAAACAAACAAAGTTTTTCATAACTTCTTTAGCTTGATTGTGTTCATTAGAACACATCTACATTTTTGTGCCTGAATTAATTTATTGAGGCAACAATTGCTGTTTGGGCCCAGTTTAAAAGCAAGATCTGGATCATTTAGGACACTATCCAGGGGGTTTGGGCCTGTTCTTTCCCCTTTTAAATCCAAATTAGACAACTTTTCATTGGCTTGTTTGAATCTGTCCAGCATTGTTGTAGACTGATTATAATTAATGGATGGTTGTGATTATGGGGTTCACAAGCATCCACTTAGCTTTGATCCATGACCTGATAATTGTTTAATGAACTATTTTGTGAGGCCTAGTATGTCTATTAAATATCACAAAAATAGGGCTGTTCAAAATTGGGGTTATAAATGCTCCACCTACTTGTCAAATAAGCAAAGCGTACCAAATCCAGGCTATTCATATGTATTGGTGACATTATTCCCTTAAAAGCCATTCTAGATGCTACAATATAATCTGTTGAAATTCTTAACTTCATTTAAATTTAGATCTTAAGAAGTGCAACCTACTTAGAAATTTGGCTAAGCATAGATTCGAATGGAGAAATTAGATTTATGTAGCCATTCCTAATATAATTGGAACAAGTCTTTGATGTTGACATAGTTGATAATAGCATCTATTTTGCAGTTCTAAAATAGGAGAGTGAGGATTGGCCTTAAAGGTGCGATTGTTGAATATCTAGATGTGTAGTGGAACCAAATTAAGTGGGAGATTTTTGTTTGAGGCCCTTCACAGGATGGGTTCCCATAATTCTTGGATTGGCCTTATGAAATTAAAAGAATGTATTTGTACTCCAAAAATAGAGTTGCAAATGGGTATCGGATCTTATTAGGATCCAAAGTCATTGAAGTGAGTATGCAACTATTTTTTCAATGAGGGGAAATTAGGATCCGGATCCAGAACCATGCATATAAGATCCGAAACATTCGGATTTGGAGTTGGATCCTTGCATGATCTAATAACCCAAGAATCAAAATACAAGATCATGATTAAACTGACATAAAAAAAAAATTTCTAAGGGTCTAAATAACTTGAGTTGTATTCATATTAATCGGTAGTCTACTTGGCATTATTTACATTCCAATTAATAGCCTTAATTTAATTCTTTTAAAGGTAGGTAATAGTCTATTAATAATGGGTCAAAAGGCCAAATGTACAAAAATTAGGATTTCCCTACCTACCCCAGAAAAGAGAAGTGGGAAAGCCTCTGCCCGATTCTAAAAAAAACTGGATCACATTGAATATTGGATTCCACGTTTGGTGCTAAAACAGTGAATAAGACAAATGAAATTCCAGGAGAAAATATATGAGCCATGAAATAAATTGATTTCATTGGGATTTTCTCTTAGAAGGCTTTGAGGTGGGCCACCAAAATATATGAGCCATGAAACTTCTGTCCACCCGTTCGGTTTGGCCTGGGCAAAATAAGATATGAGATGTCTTTTGGAAGGTTGTAGGCAGACTAACCTGTAGGGCCTATTTTATGGTATGAAAATCATGGAGTATTTGTTTTCTTTGACGAAAAAGGACATATTGACTTTTTTTTTTAAAGGATATATTGACTGATTTTAAATTATTTAAATGCAGTGATTATCCCATTAGTTCTTCCACAAATTTTGGTCGACACAAAAAAAATAAAATAAAATAAAATAATCTCTCAAGTGCACAATGAGATTGCAATAGAAAGTGTCCATTCTGATAGTAGCTTTTATCTCACTGTTAATCTCGATGAAAGCATTGATGCCCACTTTTCATTTTCACCTAATTGTACGTTATTACACGATGTTCAACCACATATTGATAATGATGGTAAAATGGACGTGGGCAGAAGTTTTAATTATATGATTTTTTTTTTTGTGTTTCAAAAAGTCTACTTTTTTTTTGCTTAATGGTAAATTGAATTAAAGAAGAAGAGGAAAGAGGGCAAAAGCCCCCTCAAAACAGAAAGGAAACCAGCTAGGAAGGCTTGCAATAAAACGCCCAAAAAAGAACAGAACAGAAGAGCAAGAAGAGGAGAGAAACAAAAACACCCAAAAACCAGGCTGAAGGACAAAGCAGGGCCCAAACAAACAGCAACAGAAGCAACATACAGCAGCTGAGCATCAGCCACAGCTCAAGAAAGAAGAGCAAATCCAAAGAACTAAACCACACTTCCACTTGCAACTAAAACAGCCGAAACCACTACTGAAGGAGAGAAAATCACCACCAAGCAAAACTCAGCACTCCAAAAAAACTCGACGAACCACAACACAGCCATGCTAGAGCAAAGCTAAGCACAACACAGGGACAGGAAAGAGCCTGCACAGAGAAAAAACAAGAACCAAAGGAAGAAGGCATCGAGCCAGCTGAAGAGAGCACTCCTCCACTGAATAACTTCTTAAACTGCTGCCATCTAATAAAAAAAAGCTACCCAACAACTCCAGCAGAAAATACAACTCCAGCTGAAAATAGAAACCAACCAAGGACTCCTGTTCCTAAGAAACCCAACAACTCCAGCAGAAAATACGAGACACTGCTAGCAAGAGAAAGCTAACTGCTCCTGCACAGACTACTATCTCTAGAATTCTCTGACGAGAAGGGACAGCACCTGCTGAGGCTCTCGGCTCACTCCTCTGAACTGCTGCGAGCTCCAGCAAAAGCAAAAAACCTTGCCTGACGAGCTCTGCTCAAGGTGCAAACATTTTAACACAGCACAGCAGCACAAAAAGAACATTGGACACTGGAAGACCGAAGTGGCTCAGAGCTAAAATGAGGAAGAGAATTTCACAGAATGCCAAGATTGACCAAAATAGGATGGGGATACAGCTCAGTGCCTGAAGATGCCATTCCTTTTAATTTTTCCTTGAAGATCTCTTTGGCTCTCTGAATGGAAGGAGACTTGGAATTAGGGTGATTCTAAATGCACCCACCATTCTTGCTGAACACACCCACCTCTCTTTGTGAACAGTGATTTTAATGTGATTCTAAATGCACCCACCATTCTTGCTGAACACACCCACCTCTCTCTGTGAACAGTGATTTTAAAATCACTGTTCGCAGAGAGAGGTGGGTGTGTTCAGCACTTTATGTGGGTGCATTTAGAATCACCCTTGGAATTATGCTTGGAATTATTGCGGATAGTCCAAATAACTGAGATAGCATTGAAGAAGATAGCTGCAGCACACTTTCTAACATGGATATCTCCTCCTAGATCCAAGGCTGACCAGATGGAAGAAACAGAGAGAAGGGGGGAAGTAGTAGCCCCTCTGAGGGACAACAGCCATGACCATAAGTCAGCAGCGAACTTGCAGGAGAAAAACAGATGAAAATTATTTTCCTTTACCAAGAAACAGTTGTAACACCTTGAGGCTAAAGAGCTGCCTTTTAATTTCGCCCAACTATCCAACGGAGTTCTTCTATGAAGAAGGCGCCAGCTGAAACAGGCTAGACGCGGGTTAATTAGCTTGTTCCAAATCAGCCTGTGCCAAGGCACTTCTTCTGCGGCAAACCTTAAGGAGATCCAAGTGGCTTTAATGGAGAAGGCACGCGAAGAGTTCCCTTGCCAGGAGATGGAATCAGGGATGTTATCATTAACAGAAGGAGAGGGAATGTGATCAGTAGAGTTTAAAAGGAACTCTTGAATCGGAATAGGCAACTGAGATGGGATTTTCCAAGAATTTTCTTCTATTATATCTGCCACCAAGTCTTTAGCAGAGAATTGGTAATAGGGGAACCTTTGGGCTATAGGAGTAGAGTGAATCCAGATGTCAAACCATAGGCTTATTGATCTTCTGTCAAACCATAGGCTTATTGATCTTCCATTCCTTATTATCCACTTGCTCTCTTTTTGGAGATAAGGGAGATGGGACTTGATTTTCTTCCATATGCAAGATCCACCTCAATTGGTCCTAAGATTCCAGAGCAAAGGGTGCCTAAGGTATCTGCCTTTGAACCAGGAAGCCCACAAGGAGCCTGAGCTGATTGCCGACCAAGCTAGGAACCTAAGGCAAGCCTCGTTGAATTCCTTCACTCTGCGAATGCCCAAGCCACCCTCTGCTTTTGGGAGACAAACAGTGTCCCATCTAACCAGGTTGGCATTGAGTTTATCCGGAGATGCTGACCAAAGAAAGTTCCTCATCAGACGCTCGATTTGAAGGCAAGTTTTGGTGGGGATGGGAAGGACTAGGGAAATGTGGAGAGGGATAGAAGCTAAAACATGTTTGATAAGAATCAGCCTGCCAGCAAATGATAGGCATTTCATCTTCCAACCAGCTAGCTTAGATCTGATGGAGTCAAGCAGCTTATTAAAATGACCGTGCCTTGCACTACCAAAGAAAAGGGGGACTCCCAGGTAATAAGCTGGTAGAGAAGCTAATCTAATCTGCAAGAGGCTAGAGATCTTGTTGGCTTTCCGGATGCTACACTTTCCAAGGTAGAGTTGGCTTTTCTGAAGGTTGAAACGCTGACCAGAAGAGTCTTGATATATATGAAGCAACTGTTGAAGTTGTCTGAGCCCTCTTAAATTGCCTTTCATAAAAACCAGAATGTCATCAGCATACATTAAATGACAGGGGGTTGAGCTAACCTTAGAAATTGGGAGGATGGATCCTTCCAGCCTTAGCTCTTCTATTTTCCTACTGAGGATCTCTTCAGCCAGAATGAAGAGATAAGGGGAGAGAGGATCTCCTTGACGAAGACCGCAAGAGATGTTGAAAAAACCAGTAGGGGATTTGTTCACCAGGACTGAACCTCTACAAGTGCATATTAGCTCTTTCATCAGATTAATCCACTTAGAAGAGAAATTAAAAAATTGGAGAGCCCTGAACAGAAAGTTCCATTGAAGTTTATCGAAAGCCTTGGAAATGTCCAATTTCAGACAAGCAGTCCCCCCTCTGGTAGAAGACTTGAGGTTTTGAAAAAGATCATGGGCTAGGGCTACATGGTGATGAATAGTCCTACCTTTAAGAAATGCTGATTGGTGATTGGAAATCAGAAGAGGGAGAATTTTTTAGAGCCTAGAAGCCAGGATTTTTGAGATAATTTTGTAGGAAAAATTTAGAAGGCTAATTGGTCTGTAATCAGAGAAGCTGGAGGGGGAAGGCTTTTTTGGAATGAGGGATAGGAAGAATGCATTAGAGGCTCTTAACAGTCTACCGGTAGTGAAAAAATGAGTAACTGCCTTGATAACGTGAGGACCAACAAACTCCCAACAATGAGTGAAGAATATCCCTGAGAAGCCATCCGGCCCTGGTGAACTGGATCTTTTTAGGCTAAAAACAGCCTCTTTTATTTCAGCTGAGGAAGGAACAGCCACCAGGGTAGAATTCTGGTCTTCTGAAACAACTGGACCGGGGTTTGAAAATAATCCTTCATCCAAAACAGAAGCTGAAGATTGCATCAGGTTTGAGAAAAAGGAGCTAGCTGCATCTCTTATTTGCTCTGCATCCTCTATGATAATCCCATCTGCTGAAATTTTATCTATTTTGTCGAACGTGCTTCTGCATTTTGCGGACAGGTGGAAGAATTTTGTATTTTTGTCCCCTTCTGTTAGCCATCTGATTTTTTATTTTTGTTTCCAATGGATCGATTCTGCTCTAAGCCAGTTGTGAAGGGAGGCTTTGCTAGAATTTAGAGCCATCAAGAGTGGCTCACTGGGATTGGAGTCATAATCAGATTGAGCAGCCAACACTTGAATCTCAGCCTCTGAAATATTCTTCCTAAGTTGATCAAAAACCTCTTGATTCCAAGACTTCAATTTGCTCTTGAGGAGCTTGAGCTTTTGGGCCAGGATAAACTGAGGGGTACCGTAGCATTGCTTAGCCCAACTGGCCTTAACCAAGGGGAGGAAAGATGCATGGGTAAGCCACATTTCTTCGAATTTGAAGGGAGCATTTTTGGGATGAGGACTGGAATTGAGGGACAGCAGGAGAGGGCTGTGGTCTGATGAAATCCTTGGAAGATGAGCAACTTGAGGATCAGCAAATTGTTCCAACCAAGCATTGTTAGCCATTGCTCGATCAAGTCCAGCTGCAACATAAGAAAGACCTTGCCTGTTGTTTGCCCAAGTAAATTTATTCCCTCTGAACCCAAGGTCTTTGAGGCCTGCCAAAAACACCATATCTGAGAATTCCTTTACTGAAGTTTGGGAGAGAGGAGAAGAACTGAGTTTCTCTGAGGCCAATAAGATGGCATTAAATTCTCCTATAACCGCCCAAGGAAGAATTGTGGTGGAAGTATTGATGAGATAATTCCAGAGGATTCTCCTTTGACGATAGTCCGTTGAGCCATAAACCCCTGTGATTAGGCTGTAAGACGAAGAGGGTAAATCTTTGACTTGGATGGATATATGTTGAGGTGAAAGATCAAAGATAGTGAAACTTAGGTTTGGGTTGGGTTTACCGAAGCACCATAGAGAGTTGTTAGGAGAATGAAAAGATTGGGTAAAGCCCAGAGAGTGAATAGCTTGGGATAAGGGGGAGTCCAAGGGAATTTTGGGTTCAGAAAGAAAAAGGATTTGAGGAGAATGTGAAGAAATGAAGTGGAATAGCACTATTTGGGTAGGGGAGTTTCCAATTCCCTTGCAGTTCCAATATAGGAACTTATTCATTGGAAGAGGTGGATGGGGGAGGGCCAGATGAGCTTCTAGTTTTAGGTCCTTGAGAGGTAGACCCTTTGAGCTTGGATTTCTTTCTCCCTTTTACCTTAAATGAGGATAAATCCACCACCAGAGAGGAGATGGGAGATACCACTTTTCCAGCCTGAGGGAATTGGGATGTGTTAGGTGGGGGGTCCTTTCCAGAATGGATGGGAGGAGATGGGAAAACTTGATCTACCTGAGAGATTGCAGATAGCTATTGGATAGCATTTGTAGAGTCAGGGGACTCCAGGGTGTCTGAGAGGTAGTAGTTGTTTGATGAAGGGATGGGGAGGTCTTGAAGGGAGGAGCAATCTAAGGCTGAGAAAGGGTTGGAACAGTCTACATTTGGGGTCTGAATTTTTCCGCTTTGTCCTAAGAGGAGACAGAAGGGGGAGTTGTATCCTCTTGTTCTTGATTCGGGCCTGGGGAATTAATGGAGGTAGGGGGAATGTTAAGGAGGTCCTGCTGTGGCTTTGGGGTTCCAGCGGGAAATCCTGTTTCATCAGGGGACTAAGTTTGGGACTGAGAAGGGAGCTGGATTGTTGAAACTGGGTGTAACACCCCGACCCACCTTAATTCCGATTTAGAGTTTATTGACCGAGATTAGTAGCTTAATGGATGTTTTGAATGTTATTGGGCTTGATTATGTAGAATTTAGTTGGGTTGACCTTGGACTACGTAGACTATGACTTCTGGAGTGGTTTTGGGTTTTATGTGTGTTTTAGATTTTTGGGATTTTTGGGTGCATTGCATAGAGCATAGCATGTACTTTAATTCTTATGTTTTGACCCAATGGATTTGGATCCATCTTGACCATTTCCAGCCCATTTCTATGCTTAAAGCCCCTTCTTGAAAATTCTGTGAATTACCTGGGCTTGCATACAAAACCTAGCAAAAACCCTTATAAACCCTACACCAATCATCTTCTTCCTTTCTTCCTTCATTTTCAACTAAACCTCTTCTTCTCTACCCCTCTACTACTTCATCAAACCTTCTCAAGAAAGAGTGGGTGGTGACCTTGCAAGTGAGTGGATTTCATCTCCACATTATCTTCTCCATCTTCTCCAACTAAGATTTCATCTTCCAAGCTCAAGCATCCCACCATTTTCCATCTCCTTGTTCTTTTGGTAAACTCCTTCTCTATTAATTACTTCCTCTTGATTTCTTCTAGTCTTAGAATGTTAAAATTCGTGCATACATCTTCTTCTTCCTCATTCCATTTCATTTCACCATTTTAGGTTGCTTCTTGATCTTGCATTTTGGGGGTTTTTACCTTGGAGAGCTTTGTTTGGCTAGGAGAGGTGTGAGGTGTAAGATTTAAGTGTGCTAACACCCAAGACAAGTTAAACTAATATGATTGTATGCATGTTTCTTCCATTGATTCTACTAATATGTTCTCCATGTTTAGATACCCATTTCCTTGCTCAAGTTTGATTTTTGTTCATGATTTGTGTAATAAATGGATTAGTTTATATTGGTGGTTAATGGGAATGTTTGTGAGCATTTTGGAGGCTCAAGTGATCCATCTAATGTGGTTTTAAGTCTGGAAAATGGCCATGGTTAGCCTTGGAAGGGAGCAGGGAGGTTCAGAACTCGGGGACAGAGTTCTGGACTGCGCGCTCGAGCGCGTGCTTGCCCGCACGAGCGCGTATGGCTGCTGTTTGTGTCCGCTCGAGCGCAGGTTTTCCCGCTTGAGCACACCTGACACATGCAAAATTGTGTCAACTTCCAACGGCCATATCTTTTTAACCGTACGTCCGTTTTGGGAACTTCACATACCGTTGGAAAGCTCTTGAAGAGTAGAATCCAATGGTCCACACATATATTTGATTTGAAATTTTGGGAAGAAGTGGAAATTGGATTTTATCTTAAGCTATGCTAATCGAATGGTACCGCGAGTCAAATGTTGAATTGTAGTATGTTTAGCTTAATTGACCTAATAGTTGGACCCTAAGGATGGATACATTGACCATTTTATCATGACCAATGGATTTGTATGTTATGTGGATGCAGTTTGAGCAACCGTGCACCCACATGGGACCTCGTTTTCTTCGAAATTGAGAACCGAACCAAATGTGTTATACTAAGGGATTCGGTGCCCAAATTAAGTAACGCCAAGAGTTCTTTTGTAGGCCACTCACACCGAAATCCTTAGTACTACACCAAGTTGGACGGCGAAGACCACGAGTATTCCCAAGACCATAGGATTGGCTTGTTTTATATCTTGATTCCGTATATGATCTATGTACATGCATTGCATTTCGTTTCCAGTACTCTCGTGTGATTTGATCATACTTCTGTCTAGTTTCGTATATCTTGCTTATATACATGTTTATATTATATTTGTTTCCATTTTTGGTCAGTTAAGCCTTGGTAAGCTCTGAATTATGATATGATATGTTCTGTATATGTTCTGTTAATTTGTCCTTTTGTTCCGTGAGTCGGCACCACTTGGCTTCGACCCTACCTAAGTCGGACCCGGCTAAGTGTGGGTTTAGTTATATTCTGACCCTCTGCAGATGGGATTATATTCTGAGGGTTGACCGGCACCCTAGGTCCACAATGGAGAGTTTTGGGCCCTCTGTCTCCTAGTGGCACCACCCTGTTCTGTTCTGCTCTCACTTTACATACATGTTTACATGGTTAATTTGAGAGAATTTAGCTAATGTGGATGTGCCATTTAGTTACGTTATTATGTATACCTGTAAATTATGATTCGTACGTCTCATGTTTATTCATGCTCAGATTTGCCTAGTAATTATACTTTGACCTCATATGATTTACACCTATTTAACAATTCATTTGTCACATATTATATGATTTATATCTGTTTACCTTGCTTAGCTTAGTCTAATGGTACTACACTTGGCGTTACAGGTGAGTACTTCGATACCACTGCCCCGGAGATCAACGAGGAGGAGGAATCTCCCCGTCGTGTAGCTGAATGGACTTCTGATGATGTCTTCTAGACATCCACTCGTTGAGATTTGGATGGAAATGACCCAAGGACCGTGGTGTAGATTACCACATCTTTTGTTATAGTTTATAACTTGTTTAGGATTTGGATTGTAAACCTTAAATAACTTACTTCTCTCTCTATATCTTTAGTTCTTAAACTCGAACTATTAATCTATGCTCATGAATCTTATGCTCTATATCTTGATGCATTTAATGACGTTGGATTATGATTATATATATTTAACAGAAATTACAAAGGTGGGAATTTAAATAAACATGAAATTTGAAACCTCACACGTGAAATCCTGTGGGGAATTCCGTTCGTGGGGACAACGGTTAACGAGTTTGACTCGAATCCCCATGCGGGCGTTTGTCGCGCCTCGAGATGGGTGCAGTCTCGGGCTCGGGGGGTGACATACGTAAGTTGGTATCAGAGAATATGTTGTTCTAAGAGTTTTAAAATACTTAGAACTTTAGGGCACGATGTGAGGGCACGATGTGAGGGCACGATAGGACGTTGGGTACATGAATTCTTTTGGGTTTCCTAGGGTTTGTTTAATTGTCTTCGCTAACCCATTTGTTTTACAGAAAATGCCTCCTCGTCGAGCTACTAACGCACGAAATGGCTCAAGTAGCAGTCAGAATCCGGGTGACCCTTTCTTTGTCGACCTTCAAGGTGTAAGGAATGACCGTATTGAGGAGGAAGAATTGCCACCACCACCTCCACCGCCTCCGGGTGGTGATGGAGGGTTGAGAGATATTCTGCAAGCTATGTCCACGCAGCTAGTAAGACTGAATGAGCAAATCATGAACATGATGGGTATGCAGGTCCAGCCTAGGGAGAATGATACTAACTCACACTATGAGAAGTTCAGGAAGCGAGGAGCAATTGAGTTCACGGGGTTGGAAGATCCTTTGACTGCAGATGAGTGGATAGTGCATACCGAGAATGTGTTTGAGACTATGCAGTGTACAGGCAACGGGACGTGTTTATGCTATGACAAACGATGAAGCTGAAGCTGCAGACACCGTTGTAGAAGGTAAGCTGTTTGTTTGCGATCATGAGGCTAGAGTTTTGCTTGATCCCGGATCCACACACTCTTTCATTGCACCGCACTTTGCCATGACGATTGGAGGTAGACCCGAGCAGTTGCAGATTGTACTTGCGATTGTTACCCCAGTAGGCAGGAGGGTTGTTTGCGATTTGTTTTACCCGCAGTGTAGAGTACAGATAGGTGAGTTGGTGATGCCTGCAGATTTAATAGTCCTTGCTATGCATGATTTTGATGTTATTTTAGGAATGGACTGGCTAGCGAAGTATCGGGCATGTATGGATTGTTTTCATAAGACTGTGGCACTCAAGATAGATGAGTCTAGTGCAGGAGTGATCTTTGAAGGGTCTAAGAAGAGAATAGATACCAGGTTGATTTCAGCTCTTAAGGCAGATAGGCTTATCCAAAGTGGTTGTGAGGGGTTCATAGCTTTTATCTCAGAAGACAAGCAGTCTAAGCAGTTAGAGGACATCCCAGTAGCCTGTGAATTCCCGGATGTCTTTCCGGATGAAGTGCCTGGTTTACCACCTATTAGGGAGATAGACTTCAGTATTGAATTGATGCCGGGGACAGCCCCAATCTCTAAAGCACCATACAGGATGGCACCTACAGAGCTTAGAGAATTGAAAATTCAGTTGGAAGAATTGCTTGATAAGGGTTTCATTCGCCCTAGTGTTTCTCCTTGGGGAGCTCCTGTTATATTTGTGAAGAACAAAGATGGCACCTTAAGGTTGTGCATCAACTATAGGCAGCTTAACCAAGTGACAATAAAGAACAAATATCCACTGCCTAGGATTGATGAATTATTCGATCAGTTACAAGGTGCAGCTCATTTCTCGAAGATTGATCTTAGGTCCGGTTATCACCAGTTGAGGATTAGAGATCAGGATATTGCTAAGACAGCTTTCCAGACGAGGTATGGTCACTATGAGTTCTTAGTTATGCCTTTTGGACTAACAAATGCCCCGGGAGTTTTCATGTGTTTGATGAATAGAGTTTTTGCCCCATACTTGGATAAATTTACGGTGGTTTTTATTGATGACATTCTAGTGTACTCTAAGTCTAAGGAAGATCATGCAGCGCATCTTAGGACTTCATTGCAATTGTTGAAGGATAATCAATTATATGCGAAGTTGAGCAAATGTGAATTTTGGTTGGAGCAAATAGCTTTTCTCGGGCATGTAATCTCTAAGGAGGGTTTGGCAGTTGACCTGTCTAAGGTAGAAGCAATAGTGAATTGGCAAAGCCCGAAAAATGTAGCAGAGATCAGAAGTTTCTTAGGATTGGCCGGATACTATCGGAGATTTGTTGAAGGGTTCTCTAAGATTTCAGCTCCTTTGACCAAGCTAACTAGGAAGAATGTTCCATTTGTTTGGACTCCAGAATGTGAGGATAATTTTCAGTTGCTTAAGGAGAAGCTTACTACGGCCCCAGTGTTGACTTTACCGACTGAGAGCGGAGGATTTGTGATCTATACTGATGCTTCGAAGGTTGGGTTAGGTTGTGTTTTGATGCAGAATGGCAAGGTAGTGACTTATGGATCTAGGCAGCTAAGAGATCATGAGAAGAATTATGCCACGCATGACTTGGAATTAGCGGCGGTAGTTTTTGCCTTGAAACTTTGGAGACATTATGTCTATGGAGAGAGATTTGAGGTTCACTCTGATCATAGGAGCTTGCAGTACCTCTTCTCGCAGCAGGACTTGAATGAGAGGCAACGTCGTTGGTTAGAGTTGATGGCTAATTACGACTTTCCAATTCGGTACTTTCCGGGCAAAGGAAATGTAGTGGCAGACGCGTTGAGTCGGAAGTCAAGTACCTTGGCTAGTTTGTGCGGTGAGTGGGATTTAGTTGAGACATTCAGAGACTTGGATGCTGAGATAGAGTTGGTCAGTGAGAAGGTGATGTTGGCAGCCATGTCAGTTTCAGAACCCCAGTTGATTCAGCAGATTAAGGATGGCCAGTTTCAGGATCCAGAATTGGCTAGAATTAGAGACAGGATTGCAGATAAGCCAGATTTCAGACTTGAGGATGGTGTTTTGTATTTCCGTGACAGGTTATGTGTGCCTAATGTTATAGACCTTAAGGATCAGATTATGGCAGAGGCGCATCATGCGCAATACTCTATGCATCCCGGTAGTACTAAGATGTACCAGAACTTACGGGGTCGATTTTGGTGGAACAACATGAAGAGAGAAATTGCTGGGTTCGTTTCGAGATGCTTGATGTGTCAGAAGATCAAAGCAGAACATAGGAAACCCACAGGACTTTTGAAGCCATTGAAGAGACCTAAGTGGAAATGGGAGCACATTACTATGGATTTTGTGTCAGGATTGCCGGAGACATCTAGACACCACAATGCCATTTGGGTGATTGTCGACAGATTGACTAAGTCTGCACACTTTGTGCCATTCAGGACAGGGACCAAGATGCATACGATGGCTGATATTTTTATTAGGGAGATTGTTAGATTGCATGGGATCCCAGCTTCGATTGTGTCAGATAGAGATAGCCGGTTTATTTCGAGGTTTTGGGTGTCATTCCAGCAGGCCATGGGCACTCAGTTGACTTTCAGCACCGCGTACCATCCGCAGACAGATGGACAGTCAGAGAGGACGATCCAGACTCTTGAGGACATGCTCAGAGCGTGTGTTTTGGATTACAAGGTAGAATGGGATCGAGATTTGGCTTTGTGCGAGTTCGCGTATAATAATAGTTTTCACGCGAGTATCGATATGGCACCGTTTGAAGCTCTCTACGGTAGGAGGTGCAGGACACCGGTTTGTTGGGAAGAAGTTGGCGTCAGAAGCTTTCATGGACCGACGATTATTGGTGAGACTAGTGCTAAGGTCAAGCTTGCATATGACCGGTTGAAGACAGCCCAGAGTAGGCAGAAGAGCTATGCAGATCACCGACGTAGAGATCTCGAGTTTCAAGTGGGAGACAAGGTGTTCCTTAAAGTTTCACCGATGAAGGGCACTATACGGTTTGGGCAGAAGGGCAAGTTATCGCCAAGATACGTGGGACCGTTCGAGATTCGCAGCAGAGTCGGAGACTTGGCCTACAGATTACTTTTACCTCCAGATCTTGCGGCAGTACATGATGTTTTCCACGTGGCCAAGTTAAGGAAATATGTTCCGGACCCGTCACACGTTATAGAGTATGAGCCCTTGGAGATTCGAACAGATGCGACTTATGATGAGAAGCCTTTGCGTGTGATTGACGTCAAGGAGCAGGTGTTGCGTACCCGGACGATTCGTTGGGTGAAGATCTTGTGGGAGCACCACAGTCCGGAGGAAGCTACGTGGGAGTTAGAGGAGCAAGTTTTGAGGAAGTATCCTCATCTCTTTTCTGAGGTACGATTTACATTTGGAGGACCAAATGTTCTAAGGGGGGGAGGATGTAACACCCCGACCCACCTTAATTCCGATTTAGAGTTTATTAACCGAGATTAGTAGCTTAATGGATGTTTTGAATGTTATTGGGCTTGATTATGTAGAATTTAGTTGGGTTGACCTTGGACTACGTAGACTATGACTTCTGGAGTGGTTTTGGGTTTTATGTGTGTTTTAGATTTTTGGGATTTTTGGGTGCATTGCATAGAGCATAGCATGTACTTTAATTCTTATGTTTTGACCCAATGGATTTGGATCCATCTTGATCATTTCCAGCCCATTTCTATGCTTAAAGTCCCTTCTTGAAAATTCTGTGAATTACCTGGGCTTGCATACAAAACCTAGCAAAAACCCTTATAAACCCTACACCAATCATCTTCTTCCTTTCTTCCTTCATTTTCAACTAAACCTCTTCTTCTCTACCCCTCTACTACTTCATCAAACCTTCTCAAGAAAGAGTGGGTGGTGACCTTGCAAGTGAGTGGATTTCATCTCCACATTATCTTCTCCATCTTCTCCAACTAAGATTTCATCTTCCAAGCTCAAGCATCCCACCATTTTCCATCTCCTTGTTCTTTTGGTAAGCTCCTTCTCTATTAATTACTTCCTCTTGATTTCTTCTAGTCTTAGAATGTTAAAACTCGTGCATACATCTTCTTCTTCCTCATTCCATTTCATTTCACCATTTTAGGTTGCTTCTTGATCTTGCATTTTGGGGGTTTTTACCTTGGAGAGCTTGGTTTGGCTAGGAGAGGTGTGAGGTGTAAGATTTAAGTGTGCTAACACCCAAGGCAAGTTAAACTAATATGATTGTATGCATGTTTCTTCCATTGATTCTACTAATATATTCTCCATGTTTAGATACCCATTTCCTTGCTCAAGTTTGATTTTTTTTCATGATTTGTGTAACAAATGGATTAGTTTATATTGGTGGTTAATGGGAATGTTTGTGAGCATTTTGGAGGCTCAAGTGATCCATCTAATGTGGTTTTAAGTCTGGAAAATGGCCATGGTTAGCCTTGGAAGGGAGCAGGGAGGTTCAGAACTCGGGGACAGAGTTTTGGACTGCGCGCTCGAGCGCGTGCTTGCCCGCACGAGCGCGCATGGCTGCTGTTTGTGTCCGCTCGAGCGCAGGTTTTCCCGCTCGAGCACACCTGACATGCAAAATTGTGTCAACTTCCAACGGCCATATCTTTTTAACCGTACGTCCGTTTTGGGAGCTTCACATACCGTTGGAAAGCTCTTGAAGAGTAGAATCCAATGGTCCACACATATATTTGATTTGAAATTTTGGGAAGAAGTGGAAATTGGATTTTATCTTAAGCTATGCTAATCGAATGGTACCGCGAGTCAAATGTTGAATTGTAGTATGTTTAGCTTAATTGGCCTAATAGTTGGACCCTAAGGATGGATACATTGACCATTTTATCATGACCAATGGATTTGTATGTTATGTGGATGCGGTTTGAGCAACCGTGCACCCACATGGGACCTCATTTTCTTCGAAATTGAGAACCGAACCAAATGTGTTATACTAAGGGATTCGGTGCCCAAATTAAGTAACGCCAAGAGTTCTTTTGTAGGCCACTCACACCGAAATCCTTAGTACTACACCAAGTTGGACGGTGAAGACCACGAGTATTCCCAAGACCATAGGATTGGCTTGTTTTATATCTTGATTCCGTATATGATCTATGTACATGCATTGCATTTCGTTTCCAGTACTCTCGTGTGATTTGATCATACTTCTGTCTAGTTTCATATATCTTGCTTATATACATGTTTATATTATATTTATTTCCGTTTTTGGTCAGTTAAGCGTTGGTAAGCTCTGAATTATGATATGATATGTTCTGTATATGTTCTGTTAATTTGTCCTTTTGTTCCGTGAGTCGGCACCACTTGGCTTCGACCCTACCTAAGTCGGACCCGGCTAAGTGTGGGTTTAGTTATATTCTGACCCTCTGCAGATGGGATTATATTCTGAGGGTTGACCGGCACCCTAGGTCCACAATGGAGAGTTTTGGGCCCTCTGTCTCCTAGTGGCACCACCCTGTTCTGTTCTGCTCTGTTTTCTGCTCTCACTTTACATACATGTTTACATGGTTAATTTGAGAGAATTTAGCTAATGTGGATGTGCCATTTAGTTACGTTATTATGTATACCTGTAAATTATGATTCGTACGTCTCATGTTTATTCATGCTCAGATTTGCCTAATAATTATACTTTGACCTCATATGATTTACACCTGTTTAACAATTCATTTGTCACATATTATATGATTTATATATGTTTACCTTGCTTAGCTTAGTCTAATGGTACTACACTTGGCGTTACACGTGAGTACTTCGATACCACTGCCCCGGAGATCAACGAGGAGGAGGAATCTCCCCGTCGTGTAGCTGAATGGACTTCTGATGATGTCTTCTAGACATCCACTCGTGAGATTTGGACGGAAATGACCCAAGGACCGTGGTTTAGATTACCACATCTTTTGTTATAGTTTATAACTTGTTTAGGATTTGGATTGTAAATCTTAAATAACTTACTTCTCTCTCTCTATATCTTTAGTTCTTAAACTCGAACTATTAATCTATGCTCATGAATCTTATGCTCTATATCTTGATGCATTTAATGACGTTGGATTATGATTATATATATTTAACAGAAATTACACAGGTGGGAATTTAAATAAACATGAAATTTGAAACCTCACACGTGAAATCCTGTGGGGAATTCCGTTCGTGGGGACAAGGGTTAACGAGTTTGACTCGAATCCCCATGCGGGCGTTTGTCGCGCCTCGAGATGGGTGCAGTCTCGGGCTCGGGGCGTGACGCTGGGGTAGGGAGCAGGGGGTCTATAGGCATAGGGGATTTGGAGGAGAGATGGCCAGCTGAGAGACACTCTGAGCAAGAGATATTCTCATAGAGCACTTCCACCTCCACCAGACCTTCACCTTCCAGGTCCACCATGATTGATGATACTACAGATCTCGCCACATCCAGGTTTACAAAGACTCTAGCAAAGGATAACATTTTCTGGGAAGCTGTTATTTCATCTAGGCGAAGAGGTTTGCAAACAGATCCTGCAATGGAGAGAAGAATGTCACTGCTCCCGCAATGATAGGGGATACCTTTGAGCCGAATCCAAATCGGAGTGATAGCTAGCCAAGAGCTGATGTCCTGTCCCGGAGACCACTGTTGAAGAAGAAGCTTTTTCTTTTCCATTATCAAGGGACTCTGGCTGACCAAACAGTCTCTGTCTTCCTTGGTGTTGAATCTGAAGATGAAGAATCCTTTCTCTGTGAGAGAGATAAGGCAAGGCCTGGAAAGCCTCCAGGAATTTTTGACCCATAGTTCGACTGCTTCGAGGGTTGGACGACGACCCACAAATTTCCCAATAGCTGAGAAGGAGAAGGATTCCTTGCTGTTAACTACCATGTGATGAGGAATCCTGAGAGTTAGTTTTCCATCGATCCAGGCTGGAGGAGCAATAGATGGAGGAGCTGAGATTGAAGGAGAGGAGAGGAAACTGGCATAAGATTTTTGATGAAGGTGAGCATCCTGAAAGGGAGATTGCACCTGCAAGAGGCTGCCTAGGTGCTGTTGCAAAAGCTGGATTTGAGCTGCATCCCAAGATTGAGGAGGAGGCCCTTGGAGGAGGTCTGTAGCTAAAGGGTGGGAGGGGGCGGAAAAACCAGATGCAGATTGATGAGTGGGAGCGGAAAATGAAGGTAGCCTGATAGGGGGTCTGGCAAGCGAGGATAGGTTTGGGGAAGGGTTGGAGATAGGTGGGGAATGGATAATGGGGACCAGGTGGGCGATTGAAGCGAATGGATTGGAGATAGGGGCGAGGGGAGCTGAGTGATTTGGAATGAGGGATTTAGGGCGGGAGGTTGGGTCTGAGGGCTTTGAGATAGGAATTGGTAAGGGGGCGATGGGGGATGGAAGAAGAGGGGCAGTATTGGGCGCTGGATTGAGCTGTGATAGAGGATCCGGAGGAGGAAGGGTTTGACGATTATCCGGAGGAGCCGGAGGAACAGGGGGATTTCGGGTCTCCATGAAATGATCTAAAAAAAAAAAGTCTACTTGAACATCTTGTTAATCACGAAATCTAAATCGTTAATTTGAATGGGGAAGTTAATATAAATGTGGTAATTTTCAAGAGTTCTTGGTTGGAAATTAATGGAATAATCCCTTGCCTATCATGCCCATACACCCCATTCGTAGAAAAATATTGAAACGTTAAGACAACATAAATATTTTCAACAATCCCCCTCAATCCGGTGGACCCTAGTCGGTGCACTTCTAGCGACACGCATGTCTTTTAGCGTCGAGTCGTTCCTCTTGGAATTCAAACTTACGACCGATAGGCTCTAATACCTCTTAAACTTCTTTAGTTATTAATTCATACCAAAACTATAAGTCGTTTATAGAGACAGCATAAATATTTTTCAATATAAACTGTCCGTTTGTAGTCTAGGTACTGAACTCTACACAAAACCCTAGAGGATCTAGAATCCAAATGGGGATGTAAATGGGTCAATTAGAGACTGAAACATGGGGGAATCCAGCAGAATCCCAGACTGGCTATAATTAAGTGAAGCACTGAAGCTCTCAAGAATATAATCAAATTAGCCATCCCAAAATGATACATACTCTATTTATCAAAAACATATCTCAAAACATATCACTTTCTTTTTCTGTTTTTTGATCGAACAGGGAGAAAAGTTGAGATCTACATCCAAGCATTTAACGCACAGATTTATCCAAGAGGAAGTAAAACATGCCAACATACCTTTGAGGAACTAATATATATTGGCTGTTACAAATGTCCCAAACCCCATTTTAAAATGGTGCTAATTACAAGACACTACATTTTAGAAGTGGTGTTTCAGTACATGCTTATTCAGTACATGCTTATCCTTTTATGACCAACCTTCCCTTCTGTAGGTCTTGGTTGTACCTTCTGGCAGATTGGCCCAACTCGTTCAGGGTTTCTATAAATCTGCCACATTCCTCTCTATTTCCTCAAACCTTTATATCACTACAGCTTCTTGTCCTACAAGCACGAAATTTGCGTTCTGCAACAGAGACTTAAGTTGCTTCTCTAACTGATCCACTGCGCTACAAATCTCTTTCAAGTCATTTAATTCAACAAAAGCACACTCCTTCATGGTGCTGGTTAATTCCAACTCTCGTTTTAGTTGGTCACTGTTAGACTTAAATCTTTTTTCAGTTGAGCCTGATGAGAAAGAAGCTGCCCATTGAGACTAACCTACCAACCGCGCCATTACACATAAGATCATGAGGCCGAAGTTGACCAACAAGCAGATGATGCGCGAGAACATTTTGCATGCTTTGAGCCGTAGCAAACAATATTTGTTCTTCTCATCACAGTAGTTCAACTTATCAGCTATAGCTTTCTGCTTCAGGAAAACATTATCAAGTACTCGAGAGAAGAGAGGAAATTGAAGTGTTGATCCCAGACGGGTGTCGGAACCGAACTCGCCGAGAACCTTGTGCGTTCCGGTGTGAGATAGACCTGCGAACTCGCTACGAATACTCTCAGATCTCTGGATGATCAAAAGCAAGGGTTCCCATCTCCCTTAAATAGTGTAATCCCTAGGAGTTACTGCTCTATTAGGATACTACGTCTCCTGGAATCCCACATCTCCTGATCAGCGTGGGAAGTCTGCCAAACCGGGAGTCTGAACTTGATCCAAACTCTACCACCAAGAGTTTGATCCTTATCTGACTCAACCAGATCAAGACTTGTTGGGAGTTCATCCGTGGCACACCGTCAGGCTCGATCTGGCATGGGCCCAATGGCAGTTGGGCCACACAATTTTCCTAACAATCTCCCACTTGGCACGAATGCCATGGTTGACAAACGTGCCAATGTATATCAAATGTATTTGAGTCCCATACACATCACATGCCTCGTAAATTCTTCTGCGAGCAATGGTTTGGTGAGAGCATCAGCCATCAAATCCTTAGAAGGCAAATAAGAAATCTCAATTTCTCCATTCTCAGCCTTCTCCCAGACAAAATGATATTTTATCTCAACATGCTTTGATCGGCTGTTAAATTTTCGTACAGTCACCATTGAGATGGCAGACGTACTATCTACGTTCATTGGGACAGGCTGGTCCTCATTGATTAAATCAATACCACTTAAAAAGTTTTTTTAACCAGACAGCCTCCTGAACTGCGGTACTACAGGCTATATACTCTGCCTCGACCGTAGACAGGGCCGTTGAGGTCTGTTTCTTGCTACCCCAAGAGATCCCACCTCCCCCCAGAGTATACACATAGCCTGTGGTTGACTTTCTATTGTCTAAGTCACCGGCCCAATCCGCATCGGAATAGCCAATGCAATTTCAGGTCATCACCTTGATAACATAGTTGCAACTTCAAGGTGCCTTTGATGTACCGTAGAATCCTCTTAACCGCATACAATGAGGTAATCCAGTGTTACTTAGGAATCTACTCACGAGACCCACGGCGAATGCAACATCCGGTCTCGTACACAGCATCGCGTACATGATGCTTCCCACAACCTGAGCATAAGGCTTGCCCCGTATAATTGCCTTATCTTCCTCAGTCGTGGGCCCCTGTTTACTGGACAATTTTTCACTTTTGCTAATGGGAGTATCGACTGGCTTGCACATCATCATATCAAACCGTTTTAACACAGTCTCCAAATAGGATTCCTGTGACAAAATCAATAACCGATTCGGCCGGTCACGGGTGATCTCTATGCCCAGTACATATTTAGCTTCACCCATGTCCTTCATCTAGAATCTTGACTTCAACCACTGTTTGATTCCATTGACGGCATCCAAATCGTCACCAGCAATCAGGATGTCATCCACATACAATGACAAATATAAACAATTACTCCCACTACGTTTAACATAGAAACATATATCAACAATATTGGGGACAAAACCAATTTCACTTATGGCCTGGTGAAATTTTTTGTACCACTGCCTCGACGACTGTTTAAGTCCATAGAGTGCCTTGTGTAATTTGTACACCTTGTCCTCATGACCTTGCACCAAAAGACCTTCAGGTTGTTTCATATAAACCTCTTCATCCAATTCGCCATTCAGGAAAGCAGTTTTTACATCCATTTGGTGCAATTCCAATTCATGATAAGCCACAACCGCCATAAGGGTCCTAGTGGATTGGAATTTTACGACCGGGGAGAAAGTTTCATAGTAATCAATTCCTTCCACTTGCGTGAAACCCTTGGCCACCAGCCGTGCTTTGTATTTATCCAAGGAACCATCCGAATTGAATTTCTTCTTAAGAACTCATTTACAACCGATGGCCTTTCGACCTTTGGGTAGATCGACTAATTGCCACACCTGGTTCTTATGAATTGATTCAATTTCCTCTCTCATAGCATTCATCCAATTTTCAGCATCATGCCCATTAATTGCTTGAGAGTAAGATGTCGGATCCAAATCCTCCACGGTTTCCACTAGACTGCAATGATCATCCAGATATGACGGATGTTTCCTTATCCGAACGGGTCTACTAAGTTCCAGCTGTTCCTCATCAAGTGGGTCCTGGCCAGGAGTTATATTTCCAACGTCAATCACGTCGGACCCCCCACTCGCTTGAACATCCTTATCCTTCGAGATCTCATAGAAATCCACCATCCGTGGTCTATCTCTAGGATTAACCGTTGGATTCTCAAGGAAATACACATCGCGACATTCCATGATTATTTTATTATCGTGATCATACACACGATACCCTTTTGAATGACTTGGGTAGCCAACAAACGAGCAATTATTTCTCGTTTTTTCCTGCAGTTTGTGTCTTTCTTGTGGCGGTAACAGGACATGTACGGGGCAGCCCCAAACTTTTATATGTTCCATTTTAGGTTTGGCTCCAGTCCATAACTCATACGGGGTCTTGGGCACAGATTTAGAGGGCACCCTGTTCAATATATATTGTGCAGTATTAATTGCCTCTCCCCACAAATACAGCGGAAGTTCCGCGTGGCTAATCATGGACCTTACCATGTCCGAAAGTGTTCGATTTCGACGTTCAGCCACACCATTTTGTTGTGGGGTGTAAGGGGTCGCATACTCATATATGATTCCATCATTTGCACAATATTCTTTGAACAACTCAGAAGTGTACTCCCCCCCTCTATCGGATCGAATTCGTTTAATTTTCTTGCCCTTTTGATTCTGAACTTCAGCAGCATATATTTGGAAATTTTTAATGCCTCATGTTTATGTTTAATCAAATAGATATAGCCATATCTGCTGAAGTCATCAATGAAGGTAATGAAATATACCTCCCCTGTCCTAGTATGAACATTTAAAGGTCCACATATATCTGTGTGAATTAGGTCTAGCAATTCCGAATTTCTAGTTCCCTTTGGGAATGGTTTCTTGACCATTTTTCCACTTAGACATGGTTCACATGTAGGATATTCCACTTTTCCAATATCAGGTAAAAGTCCATCCCTAACCATTCTAATTATTCTGTTCTTATTAATGTGTCCTAATTTGTAGTGCCATAACAATGCCAAACCATTAACACATTCATTCACACACACAGAATAATTGGAATTAGATTTTATTGCAACTTTAGAAGTGTCCAGCAAATATAATTTGTCATGAAGCAAATCAGAAATACAAATTTTCTCATTGAGCCCAATAGTAACCTTATCAGTAGTGAACCTAATTCCAAAACCACTAGATGCAAGCTGGCTAACGGAAAGCACGCTCCTCCTCATGCCGGGTGCGAAGAAGACATCTGACAGATACAGCGATTTTCCAGTTGGCAGGGGAATTTTGACTTTCCCCACCCCCAACACATCGCAAAATGTCTCATTCCCCATGTATATGTTATGTTCTCCAGCTTTAAGTTCTTGGAATTCAATAAAGCCTACTTTGGTCCTCGAGATGTGTCGAGTAGCACCGGAATCGATCCACCAGTTGCTGTCATTGGTGTCCACCATTATGGATTCCGTGATCATATCAATATAATCTTTACTTCCATGTGGTACCATGTTCTGTTGCACATTCTCACCCTTTTTCTTTTTGTTTTTATCCGGACAGTCCGCACGAAAGTGCCCAGGCTTCCCACAAATAAAGCAACGCCCCTTTTTCTTTTGTTGCGCCTTTGTTTTTCCTTTGCCCTTATGCTTCCTTTTCCCCATAGTAGCCATCGAGCCACTAGCATAATTGGTTTGGGCAAGCATGGCAGTAGGCACAACACCACGGGCAGCTTGCCTTTGTCCTTCAGCAATTAATTCAGCCTTAATATCTTTAACAGTCAGTGTTTTCTGGAGGCTTAGGGTCTGAGAAACATTCTCCCATGAAGGTGGGAGACTTTGCAACAGATACAATTGCTGCAACTCCTGGTCCATATCCCTTCCCAAAGCAATCAAATTCCTCAATCTTATATTCATCTGGTCAATGTGGTCATTGATCGAAGTTCCTTCAGGCATTTTATAATTAACATAATTTGAGAATGCCTCCATAAGGTAGGACACAGTGGATGCATCGTATTTCGCAATTATTTGATCATAAATTTCTTTTGCTGAACTCAATTGCTCAAATTGCTTGACCAAATCATTGGAAATAAATCAAAGTACCAGATGCCTTGCTGATTCATTATCGTATTCCCAAGTAGCATAGAAATCTTTATCTTCCTTGGAAGCATCATCAGCAGGCTTCTCAGGTGTCTTTTTTTTAATAACATAAGAAAGACCCTCAAAGTGCAACAAGGCATCCATCCGACGTTTCCAAATGGGTAAGTTCCTCCCATTGAAAATATCGACCTTAGCCAGATCGTGCAGAGCAGATTTAGTAGTAGACATATAAAATAAATAAATAAATAAAGTCCAGATACCACTGACCGTGATTGCAGTCCAAAAAACTTCTGACCGTTGGAATGTTGATCTGTCGCATCTACCAAATAGTGCTCGTCGCCACGAATCCACATAATCAAATTGCTCGTCGATCGGAGGTCGGATGAAGGAGTTCCAGTTGGTCAAAGTTTCTGTTGACTGATGAGACCGGGACCCGCGTTTGCTGACGACACTGTACCAGCGTTGCTACAGGTTCTTTGCAGCGACGTGGGCCGGGTTGAAGATGGGTCGGGTTGGATCGCTGGACTGACCCAACCGATAGACAACAACACAGGAACTTTTTTTTTTTTTTTTTTGAAAAATGCCCTTTGCTTTCACGCGTCCCAAGAAAACAACAATAGCACACCAAAATTGGATGGCAACAGTATTCAACGTGCTGCCTCTTTCTTTGCTTTCACGCGTCCCGAGGCAGCAAGGAATTGAAAACACCCAATATTTGTCTCTTCCTTGCAACAGTGCCTTTTGATGACTGATGGACTTTTCAAAAAAAAACTTCTTCTCACGCAGACCGAGAGCAATGGTACTTGCTCAGTAGTGGGTTCTTCTCTTCTTCCTCCCTTGCGTTTCCGTTGCAGAAACAGAATGTAACAGAGAAAAATACACGAAGAGGTTATAAATCCGACGATCCACAGCGTTATTGCAAGATCAGAACCGTCAAACGCACAGATTTGGCTCTCCGATACCAATTGAAAGAAATGCTGATCCCAGATGGGTGTCGGAACCTAACTCGCCGAGAACGTTGTGCGTTCCGGCGTGAGATAGACCCGCGAACTCGCTGCGAATACTCTCATATCTCTAGATGATCAAAAGCAAGGGTTTCCATCTCCCTTAAATAGAGTAATCCCCAGGAGTTACTGTTCTATTAGGATACTACCTCTCCTGGAATCCCACATCTCCTGATCAGCGTAGGAAGTCTGCCAAACCGGGAGTCTGAACTTGATCCAAACTCTATCACGAAGAGTTTGATCCTTATCTGACTCAACCAGATCAAGACTTCATCCACGGCACACCGTCGGGCTCGATCTAGCGTGGGCCCAATGGCAGTCGGGCCACACAATTTTCCTAACAGAAATGGGTTCTCCGCCTTATGGAACCTTTTCAACTCTTCCAATGCTCTTACATACCTGTGGGCGCCATTAGTATTTTCTTCTTCTTCATTGAAGAGCTCAACAGCAGTGCGAAGGATAAGTTGCCTGTTGCGGGCACTCCTGAGGCACTCCTCCAGTGCATTGCACAATTCTGACATGAGAAAGCTGTTTGAAAAGTAGTCATTTATCAAATGAAATAGTTTCTGTCTCTTCCTCATATGTTTGTTGTGCTCGAGATCATGGAGTATGCTTTCAACAGCTTGCTCATTAGCCTCGGTGATCCGGAAGGTCATTTCTCGCAAGGTATCCGACAACGATTGGATGGGAACGACAGCGTTGGGGTTGCTTTGAATTCGCTTTCTAAGAGTGCTCGACGTCATTGTTCAGTTATAATTGCCATCACTCAATTAAAAATGGTCTAACAAGAACAACCCAAAAAATTTGTTATTCATTCAACTGAAACTAGTATCTCAATTCAAATCAGTTTGTAATCAGCCCTATCATTTTGTAAGATAGTACTTGGCCTCTTTTTTTCTTTGTTCTCAGCCCTGTGTGGTTGCTTGTTTGCTTTCTGTTGTTCTTTTTTTCCTCTTCTTAATTCAATTTTGCACTTCAGCAAAAAAAAAAAAAAAAATGCAAATCAGTTTGAAGTCCATGCCATGATTTCTAACTAATAAAAGGAACTCTATCTTTGAGAGATACATGAAACAGCAAGATGTAAATAAGATAATATATCAAAAATGTTGAGTGTTGTCGTTGTGGTGAAGACATTAACCACCTTGCTAACTTCGCTTCCAAAGCCTTGGTTTGACAGGAAGTAGCAACAAAACTTCTATGGGTGTGGTTGGGCATGGGTCCTTATTTGAGAGAACACGAAAATCATGGTATATACGTTAATCTATTCAACATTTGAAAGTGATTTGATCATGAGATGCAATATTTTTCTTATTCTTTTGGAGACAACAAACTTGCCAAAGACGTAATGCCTCTTTTGTGTCTTGGTAAAGGCAAAATTGTCTGTGGGCGTGTTTGGCTGTGTGGTGAAGTGAGGTGATGTGAGGTAAAGCCTCCATTATCCAGACAATAAAAGACAATGGGTCATATCAAAAGTACACAATTTCAAAATTCCCTCCATCTTTTTCAAAAAAAGTCAAAAAAACAACCTCATTTCTTCACTAAAAGACAAAAAAAGCTTCATTTTTCTATACAAAAAGTCAAAAAGATTTCATACGAAACAACTAAAAACAAAACACCATCATAACACTTTTTATTTTATTCTCTCTTGATTTGATGCTTTACCTCACCATACTTCAATTCACCATACATCCAAACAGGCCCTTACGTCAAGTTAAATGTGAAATTTGCGTAATGAAGGGGCCCACAAGCCTTGGCATTGTATGGTTAGAAAATTGCAGGCTGTTCTTGAATATTCCTGTGATTTTTCTTATCAATTGTCCATCAGAGGTAAGGATTGGAAAGAGAGGTGTGCACTTTCATGATTTGAACTGTGAAAGTATGTTTGTGCCGGTCACCCGGATTTTCATTTCTGAAGACAAAGGGATTCAATCCCTTAATAGGGAATTATTTTCTAGGGAGTTCATTTTTTCTTCTTTTCTTTCGAGCAGGAACCTCTACTCCACCAAAACTTGAAAAAGAGTGAATAAGACAGATGAAATCCCAAGAGAAGAAATAAATATTAGATGAAATCTCAAGAGAAAAAACAAATATTCATATGACAAATTGACTTCTTTGGGATTTTCGCAGGCTTTGAGGTGGGCCTGATAGAAAGAGCCATGAAAGTTATTTGATAATGAGAATGCAATATTTTTCCTTCTCTTTTGGAGAAAACAAACTTGTCATACTCCTAAGCCCCCTTTTTTTATTTTGGTAGAGCCAAAATCTTGAGCCTTACCTAAAGTCAAAATGCATGTGACAAATTTGTGTATTGAAGAGGGGCCCACAAGCCTTGCCATGGAATGTTTAGAAAATTGCAGGCCGTCCTTGAAAATCTTTCTGATTTTTGTTTTCACATGTCCGGCAGATATAGGCTTGGAAAGGGAGGTGTGCACTTCCATGATTTCAAGTGTGAAAATATGAGTGTGTTAGTGTGTATGAGTCACCAGCATTTCCCCTTTTCCGGACAAGCGGTTCAACCCTGTCTGATATTTTTTTTTGGCTATAAGGTCAATTTGTATTAAAAGTGAAAAGTAGGGCAGGAAAAGCCCCCAAGACAACAAAAAGAGAGCCAAAAAATAAAAAGCCAAAAAAGAGAAAATAAAAAAGATTTTCTAGGGAATGATTTTTTAGGAAGTTCATTTTTTTTTTCTCTCTGTGTGCAACAACCTCCCCTCCACCAAACCACGAAAAGTATCAAGCTGCAGAAATTTAAATACTTCTCCATCAAATTCACGTTACAAACATAAATGGCACATTTTCTTCACGAAAACAATGAGAATTGAGAAAATTATTTTCCGTGCTCATAGCATAAGTCTAATCATGTGCAACATTGTCGATGTTTGTTATTTTTCTAAGAATGCAACAGATTCTAGACTGAGCTGTTTGGCGTGTGCCAAATTTTATACCATACCTCTTCAGTTGATTACAGTACTTTTGTCCGAATGAAAACCAATTTAAGAGGCTGTGTGTCGAGCACAATGGGTATGGAGCTTATCCCAATTGTAGACAGCGGTTTTGGTTTTGGTGAATCAAACCAGGAAATGAATATCAAATGGCATTCTCCTAGCTGGATTCAGAATATTTGATGGCGTTGCATAACACATGGGAGCATTGATGAAATTATTGAGGAGGTTCATATTGCTTTAACAACTCTAAGAATTTCACCCCAGACTAAAGTCACTGATAGGAGGACAATCTCCAACGTATCAAGCGATTTAGCGACTTTTTCTTTACAACATAAAATAATAGTAAAATGTGGTAAAGTAAAGTTAGTAAGAGAAACAACTTCTTTACAACTATCTCTCATACTTTACTTTACTATGTGTTTTATCTCACTTTATTTTACCTCTCTTTTATCATGATGTGATATCTACCTTTATTTTAGAACACATGTAAAAAGAAACGCCTTCCAAATGTGAATATTCTCCCTTTAGCATGTCTTGATGAATAGTAGTGTGGTAGGGTAACGTTCAGCTGGCCACCACCTTTTTACCAGAAGCCACTTTTTTTTTTTTTACTATATAAACTCTTGGTAAAGTGCAGTAAAATAAAGCCAATACAAAAAGCAACTACTTTGTCATTTTCTTGCACTTTACTTCATTACATACTTTACCTCACCTTTTATGATGATGTAACATTTATCTTTACTTTACTTCACTAAACATGTAAAAAAAACATGCCTCCATGAAAAGCTAGTGTCACAAAGTAAAGTCTAGCTACATCTCTTGTACTACAAACTTTACCATAAGCCACTTTTTGTTTACCACATAAAATCATAGTAAAGTATGATAAAGCAAAGTCAAAACAAAAGAAAAACTACTCTACCACTCTCTTTCACTTTACTTTACCATATGCTTTATCTTTTACTTCATCTTTACCATGATGTGACATTTATCTTTACTTTACTTTATCAAACATGTAAGTAAACACATCACAGATGATTTGGAGAAGACTTTACTTAACCTTTTTCTAAACTACATTTTAAAAGATTTTTATCTTGTAAAGTATTTTTCACTGGGGGAGTTATGGGAAAAAAATATTATACATTTTAAAAAGAAAATGATATTTTCTTCTTATTTTTCACGGGTTGCCAAACGAACAAGATTTTCTTCTTTAGAGAATCAAAGATTATATTCTATAAAATATATTGTTCTTATGTTTTCGTGTGCATCCAAATAGGCCATAAATGTGTAAAAGATAACGATAAGATAAACAAAAAAAAGAAAAGAAAAGTAGAGGCATGGTAAATTATTTGTTTGAATAGTATAAGATAAAGGATAGGTCCCCGCAAGAGAAAGTGTATATTAAGAACAACTTTTTATCATGAGATTTATTATTCCACACTTTATTCCACTTTCTTATGGGAAAAAAGAAAGAGGCTTGTAGGATAAGGGTAAGTGATGTCACATCATATATTTATTTCTCAACTCTACTATTTTATCCAGACATGGTGAAGTAAAAATATGTTACATTACATATTATTTTAAATTACATTTATAAATGTGGTTGGGTCTAGGTCCCTATTTGTTAGAATATAAAAATCATGGAGGAAGGTGTTAGGAAGGTTTCGATATATCAATGTATGCAAAATTTGAAAGTGATTTGATAATGAGATACAATATTTTTCCTTCTCTTTTGGAGACAACAAATTTGCCAAAGTCATAAGCCCTTTTTTTATTATGGTAAAGACAAAATCAAGAGCCTTGTGTAACGTTAAATAAATGCTTATGACAAATTTTCATAATGAAGGGGCCCACAAGCTTTGTCATGGCATGTTTAGAAAAGAATCAAACTCCTCTTAGTGATTCGACCCATGGCAACCGTGCTTGTACCTGAGAAGTAAATAAGAAAATGGATAATCGAAAAAAGGCAGGCTTTCAAGCTTCGAACGTGCATTTCCTTCATCCTTCATTATATAGAATTGATTGATCGATTCTGTGAATACATGTTTGGAAACAGAATAGTATATAGATCTGATCTAATTAGCACAGGCCAGCTCTATTTACACCCAATCAATCTTTGACAAGTTCTGTCCAATCAATCATGATGAGCATAGCATACCCATTTCATATCTTTTAGGATTGTCTTTTCTATTACTCGAGTCTGGTTTGCTGGGATGTTGTGTTGCCTTCTCTTTTTGGTCAACCTTGTCAAACTGCTCTTGTATGATTGACGTGTGATGACATGCTGTGTGATTACCTGTGTGGTCCACCAACTTGGGGTCTTCCTTATCACTCCCCCTCAAGTTGCTGGAGGGCGGTAGTCCTCCATGAATAGTGAAAACAAGTCACCATAGGAATTTTTATAAATTCAAGCCAAAATTGTAATATGTGAATAAAATGACCAAAAAAAAATTGAAAAAGAAAAGAAACTAGTGTGATCCACTCCCTCTAAATCTCTTTGAGATGAACAAAATGTTATATGGGGAGCACACCTATCAATAAAAAGTTGAGCAAAGTAGTTTCCTCCAATTTTTTTTTTAACTCATTTGAGTACCGCCCTTTTTTTTTTTAATAGAAAACGAATCGAGGACGGGTTAAATCATCATCGGTGACTTTCACGCTAATAATTGTGGTAGCCTTCTCCAAGTGAAAATTACCAATCAAATGGAAGCTTTCACCCATAATCTTAGGTAGCCCTCTTCCTCCGGGTTAAACTTATTACCACGACATCTCTTATAGATAAAGAAAGGAGATAGCGGTGAGAGAATCGAAAAACAATCCTTGCAGTGAAAAAAATAAGCAAATGGTCATGTGTAAAAGTGAGTGTGCACTTAAATAAACAAAAATTTATGGAGTGTAGGAAATAAGAGAAATGCCTAAAGACTTTCGCAGAGATTCAAACCGCGTTGCATCCAACGGTTTGGTGAAAATATCCACAAGTTGAGCTTCAGTGGGAATATGATTCAAAGAAATTGTTCCATCCTCCACAAGATCATGAATGAAATGATGCCTAATGTCTATATGCTTAGTGCGAGAGTGTTGGACTGGATTTTTGGAAATATCTATAACACTTTGATTATCGCAAAAGACAGTCATTCTTTTTTGCTCAATCCCATAATCCTGCAGCATTTGTTTCATCCAAAGAAGCTGTGTGCAACAACTTCCTGCAGCAATGTATTCAGTCTCAACAGTCGACAGGGATGTCGAAGTCTGCTGTTTACTGTGCTAGGCAACCAGATTATTTCCAACAAAGAAGCAGCCACTAGAGGTACTTATTCAATCATCAACACATCCCGCCCAATTAGCATCAGAATAATCAATAATGATCGTGTTGGTATCTTGGACATCCATATCCTATATTCAACAGTACCACAAACATATTTCAAAATTCTTTTCGCAACTTGAACATGAGACAACTTTAGTTTTGACTGGTATCTCGCACAAACTTCACCACTATAGGCAATATCAGGACGGCTAGCAATAAGGTAGAGGAGACTACCTATCATACTCCTATAGTTTTTCTCATCATTATCAAATCCATCAGCATCAAGATTTATTTTGACAGTTGTGCTCATAGGAGTCTTAGCATGTTTTGAAGATTGCAAGAAAGCTCACTAACCATACTCATTTCAAATTCTCTTGACATTTTTTCAGCAAATTTATTAGATAAATGTTCAGATGTAGATCCAAAAATGATGTCATCAACATAGACTTGAGCTATAACAATGTTATTCTTGTCTTGTTTGATGAATAAAGTCTTATCAACACTTCCTTTTTGAAACTCATGCTTAATCAAAAATACTGTTAGTCTCTCATATCATGCTCTTGGTGCTTGCTTCAAGCCATACAAGGCTTTTTGCTGTTTGTAAACATGATCAGAATGATGAGGATCTTCAAATCATTTTAGTTGCTCAACGTATACTTCCTCATTCAAAAAACCATTTAGAAACGCACTTTTGACATCCATTTGAAACAATTTGATATTCAGAAAACAAGCAATAGTAAGTAACAAACGCACCGATTCAAGTCTAGCAACAGGGGCAAAAATTTCATCAAAATCAATACCTTCAACTTGGGTATAGCCCTGAGCTACCAGACGAGCTTTGTTCCTAATGACTTGACCAGACTCATCGGTTTTTTTTTTGAAAATCCATTTTGTTCCGATAACATTTGGATTAGAATGTCTAGGAACAAGCTCCTAAACACAGTTCCTTTCAAATTGGGCAAGTTCATCATGCATAGCATTTATCCAAGAATCATCTATAAGAGCATCTTTGACATTTTTTTATTTTAAGGTGGAAACATAACAGACATGACTTACCTCATCACGTACCTGTTTCTTGGTTTTCATAGGAGCAGAAATCTCACCAATAACTGTGTCCAGAGGATGATCTTTAATTACTTGGCCTTTTTGAGATCGAGGGTGAACAGTTAGTGGAGATGTACTTTTCTCTTCAAATTGCCGGATGATTTCAGGGACATTTGATTCTGAAGGAAGTTCTGCTGGGCTAACAGGTGTAGCAATTGCGATTGATTCCTTTGTTGTTTCTGAATCAGGTTTAGCTTGGCTTTCAGATAGATTTTTAACTTATTCAGAAGATGGAGAAAATGTCAGTCCCTCATCATCATCGGAAAAATAGTCAGATGTACGTGCATCATTCACTACCACATTGATGGATTCCATAACAACTGAATTTTTTAAATGAAATACTCGATAAGCTTTATTTGTCAAAGAGTAACCGAGGAAAATTCCTTCGTCACTCCTGGAGTCAAATTTAGACAAGTGTTCTTTGTCTCGAAGAATGTAACACTTGCTGCCAAAAGTTCGAAAGTATTTAATATTTGGCTTTACTCCAATCCATATCTAATATAGGGTGGTTTTTGTTCCCGGACGAAAATAGACACAGTTGATAACGTAGACAGTTGTGTTTATAGCTTCAGTCCAAAACCTTTGAGGAATGTTTTTGCTATGTAACATCACTCGTGCCATATCTTGTACCACAAGATTTTTCCTTTCCACTACCTCATTTTGTTGTGGTGTTTTAGGAGTAGAATATTCATGTTTGATCCAATGTTTGGTGCAAAAGGTGGAAAAATCAGAATTTTGAAATTCGGTTCCATGATCGGAACTAATCCTTGAAACACCTCCGAATTGTTGACCTTTATCTGCAATGAGTAAAGTCCACAAGTCATTAAAGACAACAAAAGTTTCTGATTTATCACGCAAGAAATGCACCCAAGTCAGTCTGGAAAAATCATCAACAGTCAAAAATATGTATTTTTTTACCACCAATGCTATCAAATTTTGTTGGTTCCATAAGATCCATATGCAATAGCTCTAAAGGTCTCTTAGTGGTAAGAGAATCAACCTTTTTATGGGGATCTTTAATCTATTTTCCAACTTGACAAGGACCACAAATAGTATTTGGGGCTCTTTTGAGTTTGGGAAGCCCACGAACCAGTTCAAAATTTGATAATTTTTTCAGATCTTTTTAATTCACATGTCCCAAATGTTGATGCCACAATTCAATGTCACTCATTATTGCAGAATTACAAGACATCTCTTTTTCTGATGAAACCACATAGTAATTGTCAGGATTTCTTCTTCCATTAGAACTGTTTTTCCCATTTTGTCCACAATGACGCATTCTTTTGCAGAAAAAAGAACCTCATGTTTGTTATCGCGCAACTGGCTTATACTCAAGAGATTTGTTTTAAGCCCATCAACCAAATAAACGTTTTTTAGTTGAGACATACCTGGAATTGATACGATGCCTTTTCCAATTACTTTAGCTTTACCACCATCTCCGAAGTGAACACTTCCACCATTGTAGTCTTCAAGTGAAGTGAACAAAGCTTTGTTTCCTGTGATGTGTCTAGAACATCCACTATCCAAGTACCACACATATGAGTTTGTAGCACTGAGTGCTGTGAAGACCACATTACAGCGTAGATCAGATTTTTGGACCCAAACAGGTTTGGACCTGACCTGATGTGAAGAGGAAGTTTGCCTTCTACGCTGATTCCTGGAAAAATTCCTTAATTTATTGCGGTGTGATCGTATGTGTCCGGTAATCCCACAGAAGTGACATATGGGGACAAATTTAGGTTTCGACACATAAATCGGGTAATAACTCTTTGGATATATAGCATTTGGATAGACAGGAGGCAAAGCTTTCAAGTGGGTCCTTGAACAAACACAGTTTTACCTTTGTCCTTTGATGAGGAGGCGCCTAGTACATATCCAAGACTAGTTTTTTAGGAAGGAGGCAGTTGACTTCCCAGAATTTCTTTCAGCTTCATTAATCCAGAATTCATTCGATTGATTGAAGCTTTCGTAGACTCCAACTCAGCAAGTGCCATCTTTAATTTTCCAGCAAGATTTTCTTTTTCAGATTCGCAAGAATTCAGCTCGTTTTGTAAATTCCCCAGTTCGGATTCAGACTTTTGAAATCTTTGCTGCAGGCGATCATTCTCTTGACCTGCAAGATTCAATTTGTTAGACAAAATTACGCGTTGCTCTTCCAATTGTCTTACCTCGGACTAAGAGTCTTTTAATGAATCTTGTAAAGATGTATTCTTTTCCTCAATTGCCTTCAATTTCAAAGCTCTTTTCTCACTAATTCTTGACATTCTTATAGATTTATGAAGCAATTTTTTTATAATTAATCTTCATCTCCTTCCTGTTCTTCATCAGAAATTTCGTTAATTTCTAAATCATCTTCAGACTTAGATTCTTGCACAGAAGAGATGTTAGAAAGATCCATGAAAGTAACATATTTTCCAGACCCACTCGAAGGTGAATCAGGTTTAGACTCATCCTCATCAGATTCGTCATCCCAAGCAACGTTTAAGGCCTTGCCTTTGTTCTTTTCTCTACGATTTGCACACTTTGAAGCAATGTGTCCATATCATTGACACTCAAAACATTTGATTGGCTTTGTTGTACCCTTTAACCTATTTTGTTCAGTTTTTGGTACAAATTTGCCTTTCGAAGGTGCTTTAGGATTTGATGAATCCTTTTTGTTGAAAGACTTTTTATTTTTTCAGATCCTTTTGAGCTTTCTTGCAAGATATGCCTCAAATTTTTCATCATCTGTATCACTGCCAGGATCACTAATTTAAGGGTCATCCACTGAATTTGAGGACACTAGTACAATGTCCTTTCCCTTTTTCCGCTGACAGTGATTTGACTCAAAAGTTTTTAGATTTCCAACAAGTTCTTCAACTGTTAAAGAATTTGGATCCTAATGCTCTTCGATGGCAACTACCTTTGGACGAAATCATTCTGGGAGAGACCTCATAATTTTCTTAACGATCTTGTGTTGAGGAATGGGTTCTCTCATATTAAAGCATGAATTAACAATCTTGGATAGTTTTGAATTGAATTCATCAAATGTTTCAGAATCTTTCATGCGTATTGTCTCAAAAGCAGTTGTCAAGGTCTGTTGTTTTGTTTGCTTGACTATTTCTGTTCCCTCATGAACAGTTTGAAGAAGATCCCAAGCAGCTTTTGCAGTGAGACAAGCAGAAATCCTATGAAACTCAGATGCAGTAATTTTATTATAAATAGCATTAATGGCCTTATTGTTGCAATTGGATTTGGTCTTCTCATCAGGAGTCCATTGGGCTTTGGGTTTTGGATTTGTTTGCCCTTCAACAATCATGGTGGGTTCAATGTATCCTTCCACCCCATATATCCCAGGCTTGGTCATCAATGGCATTTAAATAAGCAATCATTCTTGCTTTTTAGTAAGAATAATTGGATCCATCCAGAAGAGGGGGCTTGTTGGTAGATGTGCCTTCTTTATTGATATCCATTAGAGATTAGTAAATAGATCACACAAAAATTTGTGTAACCTGCTCTGATACCAATTGAAAATATTTCTACCTTAATACAGGCAGAGGTCTCAATAACTAAATCTCAATTGAATATCAATCTGACATGATTAAACTAGTGATTAACTCTAATTCCAATTTAACAAATCAATCAAACCACGAAGAGATAAAGACAAGCGATTTATACGTGGAAAACCCTGCTCGTGAAAAAACCACGGGCCTTACCGTCTAGGCCAACAGACAACCAAGCACTATATGTAAACCGAAGAATACAAGACACTTACAACCCTTTTCCCAGTTATTGACTCAACCTAAGAACTGCTTCAGATCTTGCTGACAACTCGTCACAAATCTTCACTGTGCTTGAGCAGAACCGCCTTCAAGAAGGAGGATGGAAACAAACCCAAAACATTATCTTCAACACAGCAGAAACTAAAAATCTTGGGGGAATAAGATGGATCTCTCAAACTCTCTTTTGCGAGGATATCTTTTTTATTAGTGTATACCAATAAAATGAGAGAAGAAGTCTTTTTATAGGACACAATTCATGTGTCAAAAGCTCAGAGAATAGGAAGTTGCCTCTTAGAAAAATTAGGAAGAGGAGTTCGGCCAAAAATAGAATTCCGTGGTTCGCTCAAGCGGACGTGGGGGATCGCTCGAGCGAACAACTTACTGGAAGTAGACCATCAGCGCAGGAATCTCTTGGGTCGAGCGATCCTCATGATGGGTCGAGCGAACTTAATTCTGTGTGTGGTTCGCTCGAGTGAACAGCTTATTGTCTTCAAATATTCAGCACAAAGACATGATGGGTCGAGCGAACAGAATGTTGGGTCGAGCGAGAGATGAACTGTGATGGGATCGCTCGAGCGAAAGGAGGTTCGCTCGAGCGACCTCTAAGAATCTTCAGATTTCGGAAATTCTTTCTATTTTGGGAGGAGATCTTCAGCAGTCCAATTTCTAAAAGAAATATAAGATATAGAAACCCAGTTTTGTCCATTACCCTATGAATTAGCCAACTAAAAACTTTACATATTCCTCAGCCTACATACGTTCGATCTAAGTGCCCTCATTACTGCCTTTACCAACAAGGGTCTCACTGCAAAAGAAATGGTTGCACTCTCAGGTAGGCCACTCACATATAACTTTAATTGTTGTTCTAAATTGATGATGCTCTTTTCTTAGGCATTTTTGTATTAACGGAGTCAGTAATTAATCTTTTCAGGGTCTCACACTGTAGGCTAGGCAAGATGTACTTCCTTCCGAGCTCGAATCTACAATGAGACCAACATCGATTCTTCTTTAGCCACATCACTGAAATCTAATTGCCCAAGTGCAGGTAGTGATAACAATCTCTCCCCTCTGGACACTTCTACCTATACTGCTTTCGACGACAGCTATTATAAGAATTTGGTGAACCAAAAGGACCTCTTACATTCTGACCATCAACTCTATGGTGGAGGGTCCACTGATTCTCAGGTGACCAGCTACAGCACAAGTTCTGCAACTTTCTTTGCTGACTTTACTAGTGCCATGGTACAGATGGGGAACATTAGTCCTCTCACGGGAACAAGTGGGGAGATTAGAAATAATTGCCGGAAAGTTAATTAAAATTTGATGCTTCAACAATGCTTTGTGTAGTCTAGTTTGTTTTTATTTGTGTCTCCTTCTAGTGTTTATTGTTATGCAAATAATATATTGATTTTTAGTTGTGTTCAGCTAGCCACTGTATTCTAGAATATATTGAGTTGAAATTTAAGATATATATAGCCTCCTAGATATGCACATGTTAGCCAAGTTGGTCATAGATGCCCCCACCAAGCATAGTATAATACAGGTGGATTGAGCAATGATAGGCCTGATCACCGCCTTAACCCATTTCAATACACCATCTCACCATCAAATTCATCGTCATGATCATCAAGGACATTTTTGGGGATGCACTAAAATTGGTTATCAGAATGAGCCAGATATTAGTCAAATTCAACGCAGCCACCACCGGATGAAATGATCATTATCATTCTAAAAAAGCTGCAGCCATTACACCCTAACCGCTTGCTATAGCTAAAATGAATCGACAATTGCTTGATTTACCATGGATCACTTCCAACATCATGAATTCATGAGATAGGGAGTAGGATCAGTGGCGGACCTAGATGCAAAGGAACTGGGGCGGTAGTGCCAAGAAAGACTAAAAAAACTTTCTGAATGATAACATCTAAAATATTTTTCCTTTAAAATGATTCTTTAATAGCACTATATCTCACAATTAATTTAAAAAAAAAACTGAATAAAAATTTGGAAATTAGTGAACAAAATGGTTCAATGAGAACCGCGAATGAATGCTTATTTGTCTTATCCCACTCTTGAGGGGTTTGGAGGGTGATGATTGAAGAGGCCTTGGCCTAAAAAGTAAGAATTTAACTAACATAAACTAAAACAGGAAAAATAAACAAAATAAAATGTAAGATTCTTATACAAATATGGATTATGTTTTTGGTCTTTTGAATATTAGCACCTGTACTGCTTAAAAAAAATCCCTTTCTCTTCGACTTTATGGAGAAGGAAAACAGATTCTGACAGATAATGGAAAGCTTTTCCATGCCTCATAACATTGTCCTTTTAGTTATTGTCTACTTTGCTTTTCTCAACCAAGACACTTTCTGTTTGAGTTTTCCGTTTTCTTATCTCACATAACAAAACAGTATCAATTTTATATTTTAAATGCTTTGCACAAATTCATATTCCAAAAATAGAGTGAGAACTAAATACAAAGTTCTACCATAAGGAAACACAAAACACGCACAATTTGGAAGCTTGCAGTTAAGATTCAATAAATGAAACAGATATATAATTAAAATTTTCAGAGCACGAAGGCTATCAATGGGGCTAACTTTGGCCCAAATAGGAATGAGAAAGAAAAAACCAACTCTTCATCATCATTTTCTTAACTCTGGTTGCACTCATTTTTCTTAGAAGAAGACACAATCAAATGATAATAATTTCATTAGACAGTGCTCACTTATATCTGTGAAAACTCCTTCCATTCCAAAAGAAGCTAAGAGTCAATGAAGAATCTATTAAAATGCCATGTTCCTCCTTACACAATTACTCACAGAGGCAAAACCTCATACCCACAAAATTCGCTGCATTGAAAATCTTGTAATAACTGAATAAGAAGAATTGTTAAAAGAAAATTGAAAAAAGAAGAGGGCAAAAAAACAACATTTGAGATATTGATTTGAGATAGATTCTAGTCTTATCCATATTTTCCCTTTCTTTTCTCCACCACCTTAAAAAAAAATTCTCTGGGTTATGGACAAATTTATCTGAGTTTTTAGCTAATTTATCTGAGTTTTGGAACAAATTTATCTGAGTTCTAGATAAATCTAACTGAGTTTTTGGAAAATTTCTTTGAGTTTTTATTTATGTCTTTCGAAATTTATTTACATTTTTTGAGTTTTATTTGGATCTTTTGAAATTTATTTGCGTCTTTCGAAATTTATTCGCATTTTTTGAAATTTATTTGGATCTTTTGAGATTTGTTTGCATCTTTTTAAATTTATGTTCGTTCTTTTGATATTTATTGTGGTTTTTGAAATTATTGCATTTTTTTGAAATTTTATTTACATCTTTTGAAATTTATGTGCGCCTTTTCAAATTTATTTATATTTTTTAAAATTTATTTTGATCTTTTGAAATTTATTTGCGTCTTTTGGAATTTATTTACATTTTTTGAAATTTATTTGGATCTTTTGAGATTTTTTTGCTTTTTTTAAATTTATCTTTAATTTTTTGAAATTATTGCTTTTTTTTTGAAATTTTATTTATGTCTTTTGAAATTTATTTGCTTCTTTTGAAATTTATTTATATTTTTTGAATTTTATTTGGATATTTTGAAATTTATTTTTGTCTTTTGGAATTTATTTACATTTTTTGAAATTTATTTGTTTCTTTTGAGATTTATTTGCATTTTTTTAAATTTATTTGCGTTCTTTTGAAATTTGTTGCGTTTTTTGGAAGTATTGCGTTTTTTTAAAGTTATTTTTGTTCTAATTAATGGGATTTCATTAATCGTGGTCAATTAAATGGTAGTTGACTATGATTAATGGCATATGATTTTGAAGAAAGGGTAAATTAGATATATCAAGCGAAAAAACACGTTAGAGGACTTTTGGATGCATAATTTTTTTTTTTTATGGACTGTTGCAACTAAGTCATATTTTGGGAGGGACCTCCAACGGAACGCCCTTTATTATAATAATTCCACTGTAGAATGACATCAGAAGTCTAGTCTTTCATTCATCCCTTCTGCATCCTGTTCAATACTTTCACTTCAAACTCTACCCTACTACAAACGGATCATTATGAGTGTGGACCAACCTGAGTCGATCGTGTTAACGACAAACGACTGGCTTTTCTTTCTTTTAACTCACGGCCTAATTTGTATGGTTTGAAATTTTCATACGTAGGGCCCAAATAAGAAGCCACGCGTATTTGTTGAAAACGAAGATCCAAAAATAAGAGTGGTCCTGCGCTGCCCTTCAAAAGACCCAATCCTAAACTTTCATTTCTCTCCACATTAGAAGTCGACTTGCCAGAGGGTGAGCGAGTGAGCTGTGGGAGAGGAAGAATGGAGAAGATGAGTTGCAGTCATTGATGACTCTCTGCCTCCTAGATGTTCTATCTTCCAGTGTTCTAGACAAGCCTCCTCTGTCGACTGCACCGAGGGGAAGGACGCCGGACGCCGGAGCTTCTAGAGCCAACCAATGGAGATTCCCCCCGTTCCTCCTGAACCTTCCCCAACCTTGCCGCTGCAAGATCCTTTTCCTCCTCTGCCTTTCCACCAAATCTCTCTAGCCCCAGCTCCTATCCACAGAGTTCTTTCTCTTTCTAACCCCCTTCCCACTCAACCTGGAGCCCTAGCGTTTCCGTCGGAATCTAACTCCGGTCCTGATCTGCCCCAGCTCCCTCTCAACCAGCTGATTTCTCCCATTTGTCCAAACACTCCTTTGCTCATTTCTCCTCCTCCACCCCTTCCCCCTCCAGCTTGGAAGGATGGAAAACTTACTCTGAAAATTCCGCAGCAGATGATCCAAAATAGCAAGGACTCTTTTACCTATTCGGCTATAGGCAAATTTGTAGGTAGAAGGCCCTCTCTGGAAGCCTTGGAGCGATGGGTACACAGCACAGGGCCCCTATCCAGACCCTGTTTCATATCTCTCACAGAGCATGGCAATTTCCTCTTCAGATTTAATACAAAGGAAGACAGTGAAGCTTTAGTCAGCCAAAGTCCTCTCCCCATGGGTGAAGGGAAGCTCCTTCTTCGCCTCTGGTCCCCTGGGGAAGAGGAGAACTCCTGGCCGGCGGTATTCCCAGTCTGGATTGGCCTGAAAGGGGTCCCTTGCCATTGTTGGAGCAGCGACATCCTCCTCTCCATAGCAGGCTCGGTCGGCGAACCGCTACGCCTCGACGAAACAACAGCTGCCCAGAGGATTCTATCTTATGCGAGAGTCTTGGTGAATCTTGATGTGTCCAAACCACGCCCATCTTCCCTCTCATTGGAGCTGGAAGGAGAGAGCACAGTGGAAGTGGTGATCGTCTATGAAAATGTCCCCTGTTCCGTCTGCTTTTCTGCAGGTCACCTCACAGCCAAGTGTCCCTTCTCCACCAAGTCCCCTCAGCCTACCCTGCTGCAGACCCCTCCCTCTCTTATCCAACCGAATTCCAAACAGAATCCCCAGCCTAACCCAGCCCCTCCCTCAGAAGTGAACAGCCCCTTACCTTATCCCCCTTCGGATGCCTCTGCTTCAGAAGTCACTCCCCCCCAACCCATATCTCCTTTTCTTCTTATTACAAATTTTTACGAATCCTCCTTGAATGAAACCAAGGAAAGCATCAACAAGATGGAAGAGGAAGATGACCAACCATGTTATGTATCTGATGTTTGCGTTGGCATAGCCCATCATGAAATTAAAAGCCTTCTTCTGCCTCTTCTTCAAGACGGCGATGGTTCCATCAATGAAGAAAATTGGCCCAAGTCGAAAACAATGATTTCAAAAAGGAAGGTAATAAAAGCGGTGCTTAAGGTGCTGTCTCGCAAGGGAATGGGCGAAGTTAGGAAATTCTTCTTTGCACTTCGAAAGCTTAGAAAGAAGTACAAAAAGATGGCAAAGAAAGTGAATAATTATGCAAACTGGAAGGAGTTCACGAGACTCATCCTTCTGATCGCTGCGGTCTCTGTTCTGACCTGTGGAGTAATAGAATTTATTGTCTCGCCTTCGACAGCACCACTAGGACTGGCTTTGGCTGGTGTTGTATTTACTTTTCTCACATTCCTTCAGGATTGGTCATGTAAAATTCAGTTTAAAGAGGATGAAAAGAAGAATCATGGGGAGGAGGGGAGCGGTTCAAGTGCACTGCACGAGAAGAACGGCGACTTTGAGGTCAGGGCAAAGGCAGAGATTCAGAATATCGAGAAGGTGATGGAGAGGTTTACTGGGGCTGATGAAGAAGTAAGTCAGGTTGCCAATAGCTTCAAGAGGACGCTGGAGGATGGAATAAAAACCATCGAAGATAAGATGAAAGATGTCAAGAACAAGTCCAACTGATATTTTTACTTTTCTGCTGTTTTTAGAATAATGGAGTTAAAGTTAATGGGGAAATTCTACATGCAGCCACCTATTTTGCTTAGCTCACCCACGTCCCTTCTCCATGTGTAATTTTTTTTTAAAGGTAGGTGTGCTAAGCAAAAATAAAGGTGCATATAGAATTTCCCTAAGGAAATAGACCATTAAATACCGGGCCGGGCTTGGATGAAAGCTTTATCTTGGTTTAGATAATTGTATTGCAGCATCGGTAGGCGATATATCATATATTGGTCCATTTCCTTCAGTGCGTCAATGTTTGTTTGTTTTAAGTTGTTAGTGTGTTTTCTAAGATTATTTAATATTAATTTTTTTTTTGTTGGATTGAAAGGGATATAAGTATCATTAGTTGAAGGTGGATATAAATATAAATATATATATTCTTATTCTCTAAAGCTGGAAAACAGTAAAATAACAAGGGCCCAAATCTCTCTTTCCTTCAGCCACGATAGCACGCTGGGCACATCTATTACACCTAAAGACGTAATTGTTTCATTACCACACTTTTATCTCTTTAAACCATATCTCCCCTAAAAAATCTCCATCACCATATGCCATTTGATAGAAATCAAGACGCTCACCCCTACCTTTCCTATTACAACCCTCTCTTCATCATTGCAAAAATCCTTTTCGAGAGACCTTTTCTCTTTTATCATTAGTTAAGAAACCCGAGATCTTATCAAAAGAACATAATTGAGATGGCAGCTTTTAGCCATCTGATCAAAAAAACACAATTGAGATTTTATCATTTCATTTTGTATCATCACATTTTCAATCATATGGTTTGTGCAATGACAAACCATGGTACGTACAATAGTTTCTAGGATATTCAATTTATTTGGACATGTCATGAAACATGCATTTTATTTATACTTTATATTGTTTCGATTTTTTCTTGTAGGACAGCCAAAAGTCTATATACCAATTACCAACTACATGGCCTGTTTGTACAGTATTACATTTAACTCTATATTAATATATTGGGAAATTTTGGGTTTGCAGTTCCTAAGATCTTGATTTCTTATTGTATAGTTATGTTTTATCAAGATTTTGGGTTCAATGTCTATGTGTTATGGCCAGTGTTTTATCAATCATTAGCACTGCTACTAGAGATCAAATCCTGGTCGTTTTTATGGACAAGGAACCAAAGAAAAGAAAAGATGTAAAAATCTTGGTAACCTAACGAGTGGTTTAGTTTTTCCCCCACTTCCCTAGATGTTTGATAATTGAGTTAAATTTGTTTTATTTTTAAATTATATAAGAATACTTATGATATTATTAGTAAAATATTCTTCAATAATTTGATCCGACTGCTAGCTTTTACTTCGTGATGGGTTTGTCATAATTAATTTAATATATTAATCAATTTATATGAGATTAACCTGTGCATCGCATGGTGATTTATGCTAGGAAACAACCAGATATAAATTAGCAAAATATATATAAGGACGCTAGAAAACCCACAAGCGTTTTGGTTGAAAGAACTATCCAATTCTTGTCCGATATATAAAAACACATCCACGTTGTAGCATCATTTAAGATAGAGTTGCGTTTCATTTTGAGTTCAAAACATTACAGCTGTGTAAGAGGAGATGAGTTAATGAAAAACATTCTTTTGTAGGACAAATAAATGAAATTCCCATCTACTTGGGAAACAAAGTTAACACCTGCATATGTTTTTCTCCTTTTTCTCCTAATTTTTCTCCTTGTCAAAGCAAGAAGTTTTGAATTTTTATGCCAAGGAGAAAACGATGTAGCTCTTTGGGATTAATGTGAACTTTGTTTTGATAATTAGGTCTTCCTATTAAAAAAATCAAAATAAATAGCTCCATCTTTTATATGATTCCCTAAATTTCATTCCCACAGCGGTTGGTCCCACCATTAGATTAATCAAAAATAAATATTGAGATTTTATAATGTGACAATGGGCAAGAAATTCATGATGCTCCTTTCAGTGGGCTGGGATCACTTGAAGAAAACGAAAGTAATAAAAAAATGGCCCAACTGGTGGGATCATGACGAATGGCCCATTTTCACCAATTCATGGAGTTAATAATTGCTTCCATCATAACATGTAGAAATCCATCAGCGGGGCCCTCTTATTTTTATAATTGAATTCAATCATAGAATGTGTGAATGTGAATGTGAAATTACAAACAATACCAATACATTGGGGTGGCATGGGTGAATGTGAAAGGCTTGGATTTAATATAAAGGTCTTGGGTTAATCCAAGGTATGCCTCACTACAAAATAAACAACGGCTAAAAAAGGCAAGAGAATAACATATATCATATTCACCCCAGCACCTCTAAAGAGTCAAATTCAAATATCAGATCCGCAAGATATATGATCTGAATGAAGTATAGTCCGGCTCAGTTGGCAAGCTATGACTTGAATTAATACTTTATGGGCTGCTTAGTTCAGGTCCAAATATTTTAAAGACTCCTCCTGGTGCCCTGGTAACACGACAGTAGTGTCGTGCATCTGGAGGAAAATTATGCGTCTCTCTTCTATTTTCCAATCAGGTTGTTCATGTCCATTCAACTATACTCTGTTTCTCAGTAGGATGTTCTTCAATGGACTGGTAACTACAATGCAAAATTCACTATCAAAGAAGCATGGCAGAAAGTTAGAACTCGTGCTTCTAAAGTGCCCTGGGAAAATCTCATTTGGAACAAGCAATCACCCTCTGTTTGTCTGCTTGAATTGGTGTCTTCTCCATAGAAAGACTCAATGCAATTCAATCTTGGGCCAAGTCTGTGGGTGTCCATCTAGCATCAAGATGCCCCCTCTGTGGACTCCGGTCTAGTGATTGTTTTCTTTCTTTATTCTGTTCTCCATCGATCCTGTTTGGTTGAAAAAGTACTGTTCGTTTCTGGTTTTTGGGTTGAAATTTCTGCAATGCAGTGGTGTTTTATTTTTGGAAATTGGTCTTTTTTTTATGGGCTTTGATTATTGGTTGGGGTTTAATTTTAATTGAGTGGATTCTGATTTCGTCAATAGTATTCTGTTATTTTGCAAAGAATTTCAAACGCCTAATATTTGATTCTAATTGCTTCATATGTGTGTACTTTAGATGGCGAGTCCATGTCTCAATTCCAAGTATATATTTTTCTTTGCTTGTCTATGTATTAATTTCATACAAACACCTAACTTTTGACATGTGGTTTTTTTTAATCTGAATTTTGCAGTGCAAATTGAAGATGGACAGTTTAATCACATGGTTTGGAAGGCGATGGACATGATTGGGAGATAGGGAAGTTTGTTTGTGTTGGTGTATTGGTGTGCAGTTTTGAAATTTGATAGAAGAGGTGGGATTATGTTTGCAAGACACATTTGTTCTAGTTTATTCCTTGTCTTGTTCATAAGATTTTCTAAATATATTTTGCTGTACTTCCATATATCCCAAAGTTCCCATGGTTAGGTTTGTTTAGATCCATGGAAATAAATTCTTTCTTTTTTTTCATAATTAGAGTTTGAGTAACTAAAGTTCATGGTTTTGCTCTATTTTATATTTATATAATTATTACGGATCCGGATCCCCTGTTTGGACCAATCAGGGGATGACACATTTGTACATTTGTTTTGTACATGTTTTATACTTAAAAGACGGTGCTGTCTTTTAAAGACAGACCGTTTTTTGAACTCAATAAGCTCATGTGTCACGTCCTTATTGGTCCAAACAGGGGATCCGGTTCAAATTATTACATGGTGAAAGACCACACAATACTACTTTACAGTATATCATCACTGATTCTGTGAGTATTATATGCAAAGGCCATGCTCCCTGCAGATTCATCTCCAACTATATCAGATAATTATACCCATCACAACAAGATTTAGATTGCTTGTGATGAAGGCCATGAGATTAGTCATTTCTTAAGAGACTTATAGGATCTTACACCCCCAATGAGCTACCACTTATCCCAAAACCAATTGGTGATAGGAAACGGCACAACAATTTTTTTATGGAGAGGGTTAGGGCTCGACCACGATTATGACCGCTCGGGAGCAAGGGTGGACGGTATACCGCCACGACTCCTGTTGCGAACTCGCAAAATGCATGTCCCGAGACTCGAACACCAAACTTACCTGGCTTTGATACCACTTGTAGGATTTTACACCCCATTGATTTACCACTTCTCCCAAAACCAATTGGTGATAGGGAACGACACAACATTATTTTATGGAGAGGGCGAGGACTCGACCATGATTATGACCGCTCAGGAGCGATGGTGGATGTTGACCTCGACAAGCTTCTTTTAGTGGTTTCTGACATTGTTTATGAAGGCTTTAGCGCTTTACTTGTTGACAGAGTGCCCCATTTCCAATTAGTTTCGGATGTAGTTGTAATCAGGCACTGAGAAACTGCACTCTCGGAGACAATATTTATGGTTGGTTCAGGTTGTCAATTTGAAAGTCGAAAATCCTGACCGTGAAAAGAGTTGTGGCTTTGGTAACTTGGATTTAGCACTTCTATATGAACATCTCATCACTTTCAGAACATTTTGAACGGCTGCAACATATGCGAATTGGGATTGCAACATTTTCTAACAACAGCAAAACGAACTCAACTTACATTAAAAGTCTAATTGGAATGGCACACCATTCAACCATTAATCCAGATCTTTCATACCACACCATTCATCAACAATATTCAAACATAAGTCTTTCAAACCCTAACCATTCAAACCCAAGACATATGCAACAATGGTTAAAAGTACGTCAAGGCACATAAAGAAACAGTTAAAAACCAGACAATGGTCTCGCTGCTTTTTGTGAAGCTACCTGAGAAGTATCTGAACATCACCAATGACAGATACCATAGAAAAGACCAAGGGTGCATATATGCGAGAAGAGGATTTTGCGATGGAGAGAAAAATTGTCTTGATTTTGCAATGGAACCCACGCTTCCGTCATCTGTTGCGACACATTTTCCACAAGTTAAAGAGAAAAAAACTAAACATGCAATTTTCCCCATTAGACTATTTCAATTTCCTAGGGAAAAGGAAACAATGCAGGACAACACTCTACTGTGAAAACCGAAATTTACCAAGCTACCTATTCTTGCGGCCATTTTCACTATTCTACAGGCAGTCTAAGTGTTGGGTTATTGTCTTGTGCAGGGTTTTACACCCCAACGGTACACCCGCCGCGACTCTTGCTGCGAACTCGCAAAACGCGTGTTCCGTCACTCGAACACCCGACCTACCAGGCTCTGATACCACTTGCAGGATCTTACACTCCATTGAGCTACCACTAATTCCAAAACCAACTAGTGATAGGAAACGACACAACAATAGTTTTATGGTGATGGCGAGGGCTTGGCCACGATTATGACCGCTCAGAAGCGAGGGTGGATGTTGACCTCAACATCTTGTATTCCGGTTTAAACTCTCGAATGGAGTGTTACTTGATGTCATAGGATATCATGGACGAAGAGATTGCTTCGGGACTTTGTGCGAAGCTCGAAAGATCTACGTCGAAGGGATCGGGAAGGAAGGGATCGGCCAAATGCGAATAAATCATAATCAGAAGGAGACTGAGTGCCAGAAAGATCGGGTTTGAAAGATGTAGAATCACTTTCAGTCACTATAGGTGTTGGATTCTAATTTTTCCTGTCACATGTATTTGAGTAGAGATCGGCTTGATGCATATAAATTCCATGGATTTGTTCTTACAGGAGACGATACAAAATTGACGAGCATTGGGATAAGAACGGTAAAGATCCGGATGGTTGATGGGATTATTTGGACCATAACTGATGTGATGTATGTTCCAGGTTTGCCATAGAATCCAAGGGCTTTATACAGGTTTACTATAATGATATACAGTGACTTCTATTAATATTATAAATGAACGATTTTACAACCTCACCACAGACTTCGATCTTGTGAACCGCGATTGAGGGTCAAAATGATGTCTAATCAGGTTTGTATATATTAATATGACTTAATCTTACGTTAACCATGTTGTTAATATGGGGACATGAAATCAACCCATCCCAGAGTGAGTCCTTTCCCAAAAAATCTTGCAAGAGAGCCAAAGGAGTAGGAGCTTTTCCTTATATTATTAGCCAGCTCAGTAGAGACCTTGATGGAGATTTTACCATTGGAAACGCATAGAAGAAATAGGCAGTCAATGGGGTTATCCTTTGAGTTGGAGAAAAGACGAGCAATAGCAAAGGAGATGCAATTCAAAAAATGTCTGTTAATGCTAAACAAAGTAAAACATGAAATGTAATTCTCCAATTCAACATGGTCCTATAGCAATCTTGTCCGGTTAACAGAACATTGCGTGTTAGTTCTAAGGAAAGTGAATAACCCTACACAACATCAGGATACTCTCTTCAACATAAAAAAGAAGGAAAGCAATGCCAACACAACATCGGCCCATTACCAACAACATCTATCTCTCGAATGCCCACTTCAATACCCATCACAAAAGCAAAACGTTCATACAATCCAGCACCCAAGTTCCCAATTTGCATCCACTCTAAAGCCTGTTCTAGCAATCCTCATGCTTTTACCTAAACCCGACCATTTCATTTGCATGTAACTTCTAATGTTCTAGAATTTTCATCCACTTACAATCTATAAACTTCATCCATGAGGTCATGTATAAATGATATTTTTCATCAGAGAATGATGGTTTTTTTTTGCTATTTGGTAAGATTGTATTGAGAGAAAAAAAAGGGCAGAAGCCCCTAGGGAAAAGAGAAGAAAAAATACACCAAAGAAAGACTAGCTAAAGAAAGAGCTGGACTCACCAAAACAGGAAGGGAGCAAAAGCCAGCTCAAAACAGACCGAAAGGAAGCAAGCCCAAAAGGAAAGCAAGCCCAACAAAGCCAAAAAACAGCACCCAAGACAATAACTACCGAGAGAGCCCAGCAAAGCAGCACCCAAGACATTAACTACAAAGATAGCCCAGCAAAACTAGCCCTGCAAAACAAGCCAAACCAAAGAGCTAGGAGCAGAAATCAGAAGATGCAGAACCAAAAAAAAAAAAAAAAAACAACTGACAGGGAAGGCAGAGAACTCCACTTTACCAAGCAGCCAGAAAAACAAACTGGGGGCACTAAAAGAGTACCAACTGCAGAGAGATAGGCCAAACAGGGCACTACCCAGATACAGGGGACTAGCCCAACAGCTGAACCAAATCAGCAGTAGCTAAAGAACAGCCCAACTTGATCTCAGAGACGAAAACAGCATAGAGAGAATATTGGTCGAATGCTCAAACTTTGCAATGAAATGGCTGTCCAGTTTTGGTGATTTATTGAGAATATCTTCGGTTGGTCAAGGTTTTAGTAACCCAAGCAACAGACTTCTTGAGAAAAAAAAAATGCAACATAGACTTGGAAATAATGGCTCCGAAATTTGGGCCCACATGTCAGTACACCCATATACAAAACTTTAATGTCAATATTCTTCAATGATGTAAGATTTGGGTGGTAAAATTTTGCTTACGATTGTACCATTTGATTCATCATCGAGCTTCCATGTTTGTCATTGATACCTCATTTATTGAACAAGTTGTCCCATCGGAGCAGTTTTCTTTCCAAATGCAAAAAGCAGGTTGCTTGGGTGAAGGCATCGTTGTTTCATTGCCAAGCATAAAAACAACGGATGACATGTTTGGCCTGTCATTTGCTTTTTCTTGCACACACAGAAGTCCTACTTGAATGCATCTCAAAACTTCACTTTCAAAAGCGGAGATACTCATTGATGAATCTACTAGCTCGAAAACTCTATTATCTTTCCATAGCTCCCATACCTGATAAGATTAAAAACGTGTCTTATCAGTGTCAAAATATTTTCTTTTCTTTTTAAAAAGAACTACTTTAAAAAAGAAAAGAGTTACTATACTTACATGTCCTATTAAATTCACGGAGCAACAATCATTATAGTAATTATTCCTCTTTCCACTTATTATCTCCAGTAGTATGACGCCAAAGCTAAAGACATCTGATTTTACTGAGAAAATCCCATCCATGGCATACTCAGGTGACATATAACCACTGCATAAGAGTTTTAACAATAAATGTTTAGAGTTATGAATCATCTTTAACCTTTTCAAGTAATCAATGTGCAACTCATTTATATATTTCTGTGTGCATTTGCGGATATTACTTACTATGTTCCAACCACTCTATTAGTGTTTGCTTGAGTTTGATTTCCACCAAAGATTCTTGCCATACCAAAATCCGAAATTTTAGGATTCATGTCATCGTCTAAGAGAATATTGCCAACTTTCAAGTCCCGATGAATAATTCTAAATCGGGAGTCTTCATGCATATATAAAATCCCTCGAGCAATACCCACCATGATGTTGAAACGCTTTCTCCAATCTAACATTACGCTCTTTGTTTGATCTGTGAAACATTTCAATCCAGTTATGCAATCTTAATTCCATATTGTTGTAGTGTACAAATTATAACCTGATCTCTATAAACTATATACAAGATATGATCAAGCTTATTAATCATCCCTTCTGATTTAGCATAATCTAACCTTGTAACAATTGATCATATAATAGATTCTTTTTGCAATGTAAAATATTAACAAGATTTTGTAACAGTTGTATGGCAAAGATGATCATGAGCACTAAACCATGTTTGTAATAGAGACAAAGTATTAAGTTTTTCTATTATCCCATTCTTAGGGGTCAATTGTTGCACCATTTACATGTGAAAAATAGGGGACTTTGGGCCCAAAATTTACACATGTGAAAAGATGGTAAACCATTACACATCTTACTATTACTAAGTGGGTACTCCAACATAAGCAAAAAAATGGAAGTCAAGTCTGCTCTTTCAAATTTTTTTTTTTAATGTTGCGGGCCCCTCAATCAAGATCCAAACGTTTGATGGCTTTGAAAGGCCAATTACAAGCAGTGGATCAAATTTCAGCCCTTGACGCAATTCGGATTTTGAGATATTTACAAAAAAAAAAATTCATACTCTAAAATCTGTCATTTTGGACTTCTATGTGCCCCCTTCTAACAATCCGAACAATACATTTTTTTTAGGAGTCCAAAATAGCTAAGGGGCCGAATTTCATACATCGATTCATCATGGGTCTCTAGAAATTTTCAAATAAAAAGAAAAAGAATCATTGGATATACCTAATGTATTACACTTGTTATTCACGTACATATTGGTCTATTCTTTTTTTGTTTTTTTTTTTTTTTTTTTTCTCTTCAAGTTTTTACATTCATACTGGCCCCTACATCATTATTTGAGATGTTAATATTCTTTATAATGTCCAAAACGACCATGGTATCAAATTTCAAGTCACTCCATTACAGATTCTTAGAAATTTGCAAAAAGGTCCAAACCTTATAACTTACCATTCTAGACTTTTGTGGGTCCCACTTCCGAGTAATGAATTGTTCATCCTCTTTAGAAGATCCAAAGTATCTTATCTCCTACATTCATTCATAATGGATCTCGAGAAGTTTCCAAAAAACCCATCAATCGTTGGATATATCTGTATTACATTTTATTCACAAATATATTATCCAGGTCCTTGTTTTCATATGGGCCCTAAATCATTTTCTAAACCGTTAATCAAATTTACAATCACAAAAGCATCCATGGAATCATATTTCAAGTGCAATCCCATCACATTTTTTAGATATAAAATAAAAGGTCCAAACCATAGTATCAGCCATTTTGGAGTTCTTTGGTCCCCATTTTCACAATCTGAACCATTCATCCTCTTTCGAAAGAAAAAACAGGGGGTTGAATCTCATGTCTTGATTCATCACGAGTTTTCAGAAATTTATGAAGGAAATTGGAATGTTGGATGTGCTCAAATTCACATGTGAATAGATGTAAAAATTGACAAACAATGGCAAGTATTTCACATATGAAAATGCCAAATGACCCATAAGCTAGCATTAAAGGACACAAAGTTGATAGAAGTTAATAGAAAAACATACCAAAAATTAAGGAGTCCAAGCTTTTGTTTTGCATATATTCATAGATGAGTATTTTCTCTTGTCTGCTCATACAATAGCCCAAAAGTCTAACAAGATTCTTATGTTGAAGTTTGGCAATCAATCTAACCTCATTTTTGAATTGTTCCATTCCTTGTCCAGAATTCCTAGAAAGTCGTTTGACTGCTATCTCTTGTCCATTTAGTAGTTGTCCCTGAAACGTATCCATGTTTTATCACTTTATTATAAGCTAAAACAGAGTTTCAAAAATTTAAGAGGAATTGTTGGAGATTGATGCAACTAGTGTAAGAATGGCCGCAGTTTAATTTGGTTCATGGACTTGAAGTAGGTGGTCCAACGAGAATTTCCAAAATTCAAAGTTTCAGGCATCTGACCTTTGGCCTATGAGTAGATTAAAGTAAGACATATGAGATAAAAAAAAATAGTAGACAGTGACAAGATCTTATTCTAGGAGTTGACTAACCGAACTAGATCATATGAATCATAACTAACCAATCTTAGACCACTGAATCATTATCCAAAAATGCCTCCCTTAAAGGAACTGCATGTATGGATCTATAAAAGTTGATATTCCTTCTTAAAATTTAAATTAAGTAGTTGTGATGGAGGCATACCTTGTAAACAAATCCAAATCCACCCTTTCCTAGCATATTTAATTCAGAGAAATCATTTGTGGCAGCAGCTATAACACCAAAATCGAGTGATAATAATTGCGAACTCTTGTCATTTTCTTCAATGTCATTGTCATTGGATACAATATTTGATCTTTCGTTTATCTTATGACCTACAACGTAAAACATAAAATTAGGAATATATATACATATAAAAACTTGCATATGCTTGCTATTCTATTAAGCTGAAGGAATCATTTTTTTACCTTTGGCCTTCCTCCTCCAAAAGTAGCCAAAAATACAAAATGAAAGCACCAGTAGAATGACAATTGATATGATAACAAGTAGCTTGTTGTTGCCTTGCAAACCTCTTGAATGTCTGTAGGATGTTGTATCTGAAATAAAATCTATATCAGTCAATCATCAAAATGAGTTGCATCAGCTCTATATTCTCAAAAGCATAAATATTACAATATATAAGTTATAGAGGATATTTTTATACCACGTGAGTTTCTCTCCATGCTGCCAATAACTTTAAAAGCTCAAGAATTTAAGGGAAAAAGTTGAATCGGTAGGATGGAAATGTATCTTTACTTCCGAAGGGCATAAATTTTGATTGAGCATCAGATGTGCCATTAATTCCAGTTTACAAGGGGAAAAAGTTCATACCCTCTATTGGTTTACAAGAGAAGGCATCGTGAGATTCCACCCGCGAAGGCAACAAATTCCAGTTTTTTTGTCAAAACATTCTATTTTATTACGTTTTGGGTACTGCTAATTTTCATTAAATTGAAGTAGGTATGTGATTTCGGTCGTAATTAAGGAATGTTATGCATGCATCTTAATGTAATTTGGCCTTTTTCCCTGTAGCACGTCTGGCCTTTCTCCAAGGAGCATCATGGTCCCAAAACCCACCAGCCCTGCAAATTATAAAGTCCCTCTTCTTGAATAGCAGGGGAAGTTGTGCTGCTTGTGCAAATTTTCCCACCCAAAGCGCCTAACTCGATATGATTTCCTCACATACCTCGAACATACTGTCTCTCTTGTGAAACAAGGGGAAATTTGGAAACATAATAAGAGGAACTAGATAACCATAACTTACTAAAGTGGATAGAAATTAGTTTAAAGTAAGGAGTGTCTCGTCTTACCCAACTCAGAAGCAGCCAGACGTATGTATATATCCTGCCCTCCATCTGAATACACCCTAAGATCGACCAAATTTCCAAACCAAATCAGACAACCACTTCCCTCTCCACTGATGTTAACACGGGCATAGGCTGTGCAGGAGCAGTTCTTTAAGCACTCCTCCTCACAAGCTTCAAGGCTCAAAGTAGGCTCTACTCGACAATTTGATGTATCAGGCACCTTCACACGGGTGAGTTTTAGAAACCCATCTCTCTTCCCTCCGCAATCCAATGGCTTTCGTCGCATGCATCCATCCGACCATTCTCCTACTGTCTCTGGCTCGAACCCTTTCAAACAACCGCACTCAGCCTCACGGCTAGAGTCACAGCTTCCGTATGGCCCACAATGCGCATATTGATCGCACATGTTTTGGTTGGCCACCCACAGCAAGCTCCATCTATGTCTCGATTCACTCCAGATGAACCATTGGAAAGAACCTGAGGCATCCAATAATGACCTTGAAAGCACCGAAGGGTTGGTAGCATGGTATGTGAAGTACAGCTCACTGTCATTGCTAACAAAATTATGACTGAATACAGAATCGTGATTCGGTCCCGGAATACCACTAAACCTCAGACCATTCCATGGCCCACTTCGCCAAATTGTATCTAGGCCCTTCTTTAAGAAGAACTGTGGCATGCCTCGAGGGTCGAGCCCAAGGGAGAATTCTCCTGGACCAGGGTCATCTTCAGATTTCCATGATGTAAGAACCCGGCTCAGATTGGTTCTCCGGTCCAACCCATATTTCATAAGGGGAAGTAATGTATTTGTAGGATGATCAAAGCTCTCCCACAATACCCTTTGATGTTCATCTGTTAACACAAGATTACCTGAGTCCGTGAGCGTGGCACTTGAGTAATTTGCAGTGGTTGAAACATTTGTGGACCAGAGAGTGCTGCTGTTGTAGCTATGTAGCCCTCCATCAAATAAAACTAGATTCCCGCCCTTGATTGTAAGAACCCCAGAAGAATCTGGAACAGGGTTTTCTCTGTTGGCTGTCCAAACAATGGTTTGATCTGGAATGTTATTGAACCATATTCCAACATAGCGATTCTTGGAATTGCCAGGGTTGAAGAAGCCTAGGGCGAACTTTTCGCCCTGTGAAAGAAGGGTTTCACCATCTCTGATTGATTGAATTGGAGTTATCGTGTGTATTGAGCAGCTGATTGGGAAGGAGATCAAAGCAGCAAGCAGGACCTGAAAAAGTTTGTGATAGACCATGTCCCTTCAGCTTCACTTCAACTGCAAGCCTCTCGTTTTGTGATGCTCTGCTAAACGCGCTTTCTCCACTACCACTTGGGAATCATTTTACCTACTACTACTTGGAAACCGCAAAGACTTCTATGGTGCTGCCACAGTTTTCCACGGTGTGTTTCACGTCCTGTATGTTATTGAAAAGTCCGAATAAAAGGAACCTAACTATTTACAAAAATTCTCTCTTTTTCACGTCAGTGAAACAGATGTCTGGAACTTTACATGGGGCCCATATATATGATAATCTGCCCTCCAATAATAACGATGTAGGATATCACATAAATTCTGAGAAGTGAAACTTTTTGTACAGCTGCGTAGACCAAAAATCTTATTTTTAGTTGCGATATCATAATTTAAGTTGTAATACCGCAAGTTATAAAACTGCAATATCACAATTTATGTTGTGATATCACAATTTATATTGCGATGAGACAATTCGAAAAGCCTTTTTCATTTATGTATCCCTTCCTGTTTGACTATTCCTCATTTTCACGTGCTGTAACTCTCACCTCCATCCGAATTTAACCATCCTCCTCCCTCGCCAACCTATTTGCAAATACGCAAAGCCGCCAACGTCCGTTTTATAATAAACCATATACCAACCCAAAAGTTTAGGCTAATAGGTGGAAGGCCCATACAGGTATATTAAGACATAACAAGCTTATTACTTAGGCGATGTGGGATGTGGGACTTCTCAACACTTCCCCTCACGTGCAGGCCCAACAGAATTCATGGACCGGCCTGACACGTGGGCTACACAAGAACAATGGGATAGAAACCCGCTCTGATACCATATAAGAAACCATATACCAACCTAAAAGCTTAAACGTCGAATAAGCATCATCATCTCCATTGTCTCCATCGACTAGGGATTTTGGCCACCATTGTTTCGCAATCTGGGCGTTCCGAGCTTGGTGTTGTTGTAGTCGCCCCTATTGAATATGGTAATCCTTATTCCCTCTCTCTTTTAGCGAGATCTAGTAATCTCTTTCCATTTCCCCCTCTCTATTTATCTGTATTTGTTGGTTTAGAAAACCTTAAATGCTCTAGTTTCTAACTGAGACAATCAACTGATGTTGGAGTCTGCACTGACATCATCCGGGGCATTAGAGTGGGGTAGACTCACTTGTATGGCATCTGGGGTGGTCGCCCCAGATCAAAGCCTGAATTCCCTTAAGAATCGTAATGGCCCCCTGCTGTTGCCCCATATGTATCAAAACTACCGCCCCACCCCCTTCTTCTTTGGTAAGCATGTGTGTTACTTGTATTGTTATATGGACCTTCCCGCTAGTATTAGTTGAAGAATTGAAACCCACGCTGTGTTAAATTTGACTTTGCTTGAATTTGTTTTGGTGAAACTAAAATTATCGCTCATGTTGTCTAATCTGGTTTATGTCAAATGCGGAGTTATTCTTGCAGAGAATGGACGCATAGAACCCAAGCCATAGGCGAAAGCAACGGAATGTAAAGAAATTATAAACAGAAATGCATTCGTTGACTTTTAAAGCTCATATCTTTTTTGCAATATCACAACATTAATTGCAGTATCGCAACCTTATAACTTGCGGTATCGCAACTTAAATTGTGATATCGCAACATTTGTTGTGATATCGCAATTAAAACAAGCCCTTTGGTCTGCACAGCAGTATGGATTGTACGGAGAACGTTTGAGTAAAATGACCAATTTTGGTAACAAGGGGGGGAAATCTAAGACTGTAAGTTACCGTACAGAAAATTTCCCTTCCAAGAACTTTCACCCTCTTTGTTTCCACCAAAGAGTATGTAAAATAGAGAAATGGAGAAAAGTGTATGGGGTAAAAAACTCTTTTTCACTGAGTTCTTCTTCGATTGTCTTTTGGTCCAACTAATCGAACCTAAGTGCAAGGGTGCGATTGTTGTAATAACTGATGAGACCTGGTGGATCCACATGGAGCAATTAATGTTGATTAAGAAGCCTTTGAACTTTAACCTGTCCTAAATAAAAACTAAATCTAATCTAAATAGAAACTAATCAAATTATACAAAAATTATCTAAATACTGAAAATTAATAATTACAACTTTTCAAATAAGAAAATAAACCTATGCTAGCAAAAGAAACCTATGCTATTCAACCATATTCTAACTATAACATGCAAAAGCAACAAACTCATCAAAACAATCAATTTAATATAAAATTAACCAAATTAAATCCTAATTCCCAAAATAAATCACAATGCAAATATGAATGATTTATGATTCCTTAAATGCAAAGAAAGAATTTTATGCAAGTTTCTAAAAATCTGATGAATACTGAAAAGTTCTAAGAATGGAAAAACCTGTGCACGGACCTGTTTTTACTAGACTGTACAACCTACCTAAGATGATCTAAAACTAAATCTAATGTCTGGCATTTAAACCATGATGATACATGAACACAACAGAAAAAAGTAAAAGTGAAAAAGGGTTTTAAATGAAAATGATGTCATAACCTAAAGATGCCTAGTTGAATATGAAGTGCTACTGAAATCTAATACAGGCTGTTCATGTACCCCTGTTTGTATCATTGTTTGACCCACTTCCCAAGAGATTTCTTGGCTGAAATTATGGGGTCTCAAAGTCCATATTACATACTTTAAATCTTCTATTTTTCAGGACAAAAATATCACGTTTGCTTGGTTTTCAACTCTCAAACTTTTGGAACACAGTCAGTCGAAAACTGTGCACTTCGCTATCTTTTTTCTTATATTCAGTCATGTGGGTCCCCTTAGGTCCGAATTTAACTTTATTAATCAGTCATTAATCATCGAATTTCGGCAAGAAAAATCATGTTCACTCAATGTAATCTGACCCTAATGCAATGCATGTGCACTTTCCAACCTTTAGATTATGCAAAGACAATTATAGAAAGAGTGATCTAAACATGGAAAGTTGCATATATGATGTAATAATTCAAAATATTTTCCGTAAAAAAATACTCAATAAATAACTGAAAATAAAAAGAATGATGGTGAAAAAATAAAAAGAGGAAATGATGTATTAAAGATCTAAAATTAGACCATCACACAAGCATGCATTGAAAATATGATTATGTAGTCCTTCTCCTATATTCTCGGAGTAGCAAAACTTGCAAGTGATTACTTGATGTCTCTCGACATTTATTCCATTATGTTATTTTCAAAAACCTAGATCTAATCATGTGAAATTTTGTCTCTAGCCAAAACACATAAAAGAACTACAAAAGAAAATTAAACCACTTACATAAAGAATACGAGGAATCATTCCAAGTAGTGTCTTTATTCCTTGATCTTTGAATAGAAGAAATTAATATTCTTTTCTTCTTTTTTATTCTTTCAACATGGTGTGTCAACCTATGCCTAAAAGAATTAAAAAAAAAGCAGAAGAAGAAGAAGAAGAAGAAGAAGAAGAAGAAGAAGAAGAATGGGACCTAGAGAGAAAGGGTGGAGGGGATGGAGTGGAGAGAGAGAAAGAGCCCTTGTTGTTATAGAAAGAGAGAGGGTTTCCAAGGTGTTGGACGTCCAGCCGCTTGGCCGGTTCCTTTAATAATTTATTATGCTCCTTTGTTTGCAACACCCCTCCTCCATGATCTTAGGGCTCTTGTTTCCTTGTGTGGAGACCTCTAGCTTGGCTTTCAAGAAAACTTCTTAGTTAGGAAACAACTAGAAATTGTAGGAGATTATCTTGCCACTTTGGATGTCTTGGTGAGCACTTCTTTCCTTTTAGGCTACTTGAAGTTCTCTCAAAGATTATATCATAAATTGAGAGGGAAATCTTTCCAAAAAAATCCCAAAAGTTGCACATGATCGAAGATTCCATGGGGTGGGACGTCCAACCTTGGCTTTGACTTCCCAAATATGATTCTCAGAATTTCGTTTTAAACTATGAACACATGATGAGCCCTACTTTGGACTTGTGCAATTTTGATGGACCCACCTTGTGTGTGTGACGTCCCACATTGCTTATTATCTTGCCATGTCTTCAAGGTCACATTCGGGTTGCAATTTTGGATCAATGGTGGACCCCACATGGTGGTGCAAGACCGTGGATATGCCATTATATGCACGTACAACATTTCCTTGTAAATTCTTTTTCTTCTTCTCTATTTCTTTTCTTGATTTCTTTCCTATTCCATCATAATGTGGGCCGCCCCACTTTTTAATGTATCCTACACAAATTAAAATGAATAAATTCAACAAAAAATACATGTAAGAAATTCATCGATCATTGACATTCATGGAAACCTGTCATGCCTAATGATGTACCAAAATAAAAAACTTTTTAAATATAACTCATGTTGCTAAAAGTAGCATGTATTGTTGAAGCCCAAAAAACTAATTTTACGGTGATAAATGAGATGAAAAGTCCTAATTTCACAACAGTCATACAATGTGATGAATGTCGACCTATTTTGACCATGTTTCCAAAAATAATCCCAAATGCATGAAATTGAGTGTAATTCGATGTTAATTAAACCTAATTCGATCCACAAATGCAAATTGAATGATGAAAATATGACTTAATTTTGTGGACTTATCACCTACCTCCATTTTCATCTTAACTTCTTGCTTTGGATATGACAGGTATACATGATTCCACTCCATTCTCCTTTTCCATTCTTTGCAACTTCTTTGATGACTGAAGTAAGATATGACCCACATATTTGTTGTGATGACTTAAATGTATAAACTCTAGATGATAGAAAATGGTATAGTAATTGCTCTTAGTAATCCCCAACAAGTAGAATCAGCGAAGATAAAATATTATTTTGAATTCATGTTAATGATTTGGGTTTGGACACGAAGGGGTAATTTTGCGATATCCTAAAGCCATGAATACCACATTGTGTGATACCTATGGCTTTAGAATTTTGTAATATGAGATATCTTATAGCCATAGGATATCCCAAAATTTTAATGATAAAAGTGCCACTTTTGCGGCATTGTTTTGTGTATCTAACAATTTTGCGGAAATTATATATTTTTCACAGCTGCTGGGCAATTTTCGGATTTAAGGGCTGTGGTAGGGTCGTTATCCCTTTAATTTTTCCTTCAGGTGATATCCTTTTCTGGTGATACCATGCTTACATATGAAGTAGCTTTGGTGGTGATGTCATGGCGTCACATGAGAAACAAAAGTGCAGAAATTAGTTACGACTTATGGTTGATCATAGTTCTTCTTGTTTCCACGAAACGCGCACAGGCTAGCCGAGGCAGTTCTTTGCTTTTTCGTTGTTTGACTCAAGCCGACCTCAGCCCTGATCTCCCTCTCTCGTCACTGCACATCAGGTTTGGTTGAAGCCCCAAGCTAATATGGAGTGAGGACTTGGCCTCTTTTTCTTTGCAGTCATCAGAGGGAAGCAGGAGAGAAACCTTTATTGTTGTCTTTTTACCTCTGGAGTCGTGCATTGAAAAGGAGGGAAGAAAGGGACTGTTCTGGCACTGACTTCTACAAAGCAAGCAGGTAAGGTCGGTCCACTCCCAACCTGTCCCATTGCCCTCGCCGAGAGAAGCACTGGTACAGAGCTGACGGTGTGGTGACATCAGCGTGACACAAGACATGACGCAGGAGCAGCGAGGAACTGATGTGTTGCTAACTTGAGCAGGACTGCAAGGCACGTTTGCAACAGTAAATGCCGGGGGAGGAATCCTCTATTGAGAGGATTTCTCTGGAGATGTCAAACGGACCGGGCCGGCCGCTTCAGAGTCGACCCGCCGTGCTAGCGGGCCAGGCTGGCACGGCCCACCCCAGCTAGCGGGCCGTGCCGTGCCGGGCCAGGCGGGCTTGCACTGTTTGTTTGTTTGTTTTTTTTTTTTTTTTTTTTTTTAAGTATTAAAAAAAAAGAATAAAACAAAAACTAACATGTCTTTCAAGAAGTGAAGTGAAAAGTTGGCAAATGGTAGTGTAATTACTTTACTTGTCTTTTAGAAAGTAAAATGTTTAGGTTCTGATAAAGTAAAAGTAAACTTTTTTATTACTAAAACTTTGTTTTTCCATTTGTTGTGAACAATCAAACATAGTTCACTAAAAAAATTCGGGTGATTGAAATTATTTAACTATAGATTTTTAATACTTCGTGATGCTCTATAATAAGGCTTCAAAAGGATTTTATGAGCTCAACACTATAAATTCATCAGTGATTGTAACAAAAAATAAAAATAAAAGTCATTAGTGAAACTATTTGTTTATAATTACCATCCTTTATGTTTGTTCGTGTAGAATACATAGAAATTGAGTTCATATACAAAGAGTCAAAGACACAGTTAGTGTAAGAGAGAACCATTTGGATTTTAACTGGCATTATAGCCACTGTATTTTCAATAATGAAACAGTTAAAAATTAATGGATTTTCTTTACAGTGGCTATTGAATTATCAAATAAGTAAAAAATTTTAACATCACACAATCACGGAGAATGACAAAGATATTTAAGTGGTTCGATCAAACTAGACCTACTCCACTGAGAAGAGAGAACCATTTGGATCTTAACTTCTTGAAGGTTTCTAAATAGGATTACCTTCAAAACCTTACAAACTTTTTAGAAAATAAAAATAAAAAAGAATGAAAAACTTATAAATTTAAAAATTACAATGAAGGAAAAAATAAAAAATCAGATGTGTAGTCCACTAATGTATTCTGCTGGATCATAATCTTCCATTGATGACAACTCTTGCTTCCTCTTATCTACCAAATACCAGTCTCGTAGGCAAACACAACACTCCACCGTTTCTTCACTCAGATTGGTTCTTTTGTCATCCACCACACGTCCACCTGCACTAAAAGATGCTACAAAAGACATTGGAATAGTCAATAGATCACGAGCTATGGCGGCCAACACTAGATAAACGCTTTCTTATTGCTTCCACCAAGCTAAAAGGTCAAAACTAGATGCATCCTGCACCCGTATTACACCGACGTCAAGATACGATGATAACTCCGTCACAGTGTTACTTGAGCTTGAGCTGGATGCCATGCCCGTAGACAGGGAAGAATACGACACATCCCACTCACCAACACCTGTTTACTGGACTTCTGAATGGCCCATACTAAGCCTAGTTGTACCCATTTGCTCACAATAAAATTGAAAAAGTGCTTGTAAATTTGCCCTAATATTTGAAAAAACATTTAAATCTATATAATTCATGTTTTTATTTATTCCATCAATAAAAAACTGTACACCACTTAATTTTAACCTAGGATCAAATACGGCAGCTAAAGAAAATGTCATTGGAGCCTCTTTCCAATATTTATTAAATTTTTCTTCCATGTTTTTAATAGTGCTACTCAGTAAAAAATGATCTCTAAATCTACTGAATTGTAAAATAATTTTAAAAAGCTTCATTAAAGCTTCATTAGATGTGGGATAATATATCCAAGAAAAAAATAATGTTGAAGTATAAAAAGCTTCTAATAAATCTCTTATTTGGGCACATAACTCCCAATGTTCATCACTAATCATCAAATGTTGTGCACGAAAAGCACAAAATTCATTCAAAACAGTTCTCCGATCAAGTGCCTTGTTTAACAAATCATACATAGAATTTCATCTATGTTCTACCTCCTTAGGCAATTTAATAGCTGATATGCCTTGCCTCGCACATATTCCAGCATACAATTGTCTTCTCTGTGCGGAGGTGAAAATAAATCTAGCAATGTCTTTAATAGCATCTGTGTAACTTACAATATACTTTAAACCGACCTTTGCAATGAGATTTAAGATGTGACATACACATCTATTTTGAAAGATAAAGCTATCTATCAGAGTTGCAAGTGGCATCTGCATTCTCATTAATTCAATAGCCACTGTATTATTACTGGCATTATCTAAAGTTATAGATAAAATTTTTTTTTTAATATTATATTCATCTAGTTTTTCCAAAATAAATGTACTTATTCTAGTGCCATTGTGTGGCCATTCAAGACTGCTAAAACTAATTATACGTTTATTAATAATCCATTTTGAATCTATGTTATGTGCAGTAAGACAAAGATAACTGTCACCCCCTTTAGATGTCCACATGTCTGTGGTTAGGGCTATTCTACCAGGAATTTCTGCAAGGTAATTTTTTATATTTGTTTTCTCTTCCTGCCAAAGTCTAATAGCATCATTTCTGGCTGTATTTCTTGAAATACTGTGAAATTGTGGTTGACAGTATTTCTGGACCCATTCTTCAAAAAAATCATTTTCAACAAAACAAAATGGTAATTCGGATAACACAGTCATTTTAACAAGATTTTGTCTACAACTTTGTGCATTAAAAGAAAAAAGACCCAAGCTGCTACTACTGCTACCACGACCAGTACTAGAAATTTGCGTCTGTGATCCAGGCCTCCTTGTCCCTGCATCTGTTGCCTTTTTAATGCCTGGACATAACAGACGCATATGCCTTGCCAAATGGCTAGTACCCATTTTTGACTGGGCACCATAAATCTTACTACAAAATTTGCATTTTGCCTTTTCAACTATTTTTCCATTTTCAACAACCTCAAACCTTGTAAATGCTTCCCAAACTGGTGAAGTTCTATTCCTCTTGGTTGGTTTACGGGAACTCTGAGGAAAGGAGGGTGGTAAATCACCTACTTCATCTTGTAATTCAATAAAATTTTCTTCTTCCCCTAAATTAACTGAAGATGATTCTGTGGGAAATCTTCCAGCCTTATTTCAAAATATAAAATTTATAAGTAATAACAGTAATAGGCTCTAATAGCCTTCTTTTGTGATAATTAATATAAGAAAGGGAGAAAATGAGAGTTAATATAATATAATATAAACTTATATATATGGAATCTCAAATTTAAATAACATAAATACCTCTAAATCTTTGAAGGCCCTTTTAATCTTGTCTCTTGATGACTTGATCTTTGGCCCTCCAAAAACTTCTTAGAGAGAGTGAAAGAGTTGAATGCTTTGAGAGAGAGCTAGAGAATGTATAAAGAGAATGAGAGAGTTGTGTAAATTGGTGAGGAATGAGAATGGGAGGGTTAGGGTATTTGTAGACTTTGTAAAATGAAAAATGACACAAAATACCCCTTATATGACAGTTTTATAGCTGTTGGGGGGGTAAAAAGGACTTTTTTTTTTCAAAAAATGGGCTTATGGTCGGCGGGCCGGGCCTGGCGGGCCTGCCGTTGGGCTGGCTGGCGTGCCAGCCGTAGGGCAGGCTGGCGGGCCGATCCCAGCCACGTTCCTGGTGGGCCTGGCGGGCCCGGGCCGAACGGGCCAGCGTGCCCAGCCCATGTGCGGGCCGGGCCTTTGCGGGCCGGGCTGTTGACCGTGCCGGGCCGGGCCGGTTTGACATCCCTAGATCTCTCCATCTCTAGAGAATGAACAACTCCTTTGGTAGGATTCCTAATGAGAGTTTTAGGTTTGGATGGAGAAATGTTTCCTACAATTTATAGAATGAATGATCCAATGGACATTTTTCCAAATATCTCAAGATATAATAAGGATCCACGGTTAAAATTTGGTCACCTTACTGTGTTTGACTTTTCCGAACTAATGAATGGTTCCCATCATAATTTTGGACCCCACATAAACCAAAAAATTTAGAAAAACAGACTGTTTTTATTCCCATTTTCAATGTTAGTGTAAACAGTCAAACGTCTTGGAACATATATCAAAAAATAGGAGGAATCATTGGTCACCTTGCCGTGTTAGACATTCCAGAACTAATGACTGGTTCAGATCTTGATTGTGGACCCCACATAAAACGGAAAATTTGGAGAAATGCACTATTTTGGCACTCATTTTTAAAACTAGTGTAAATGGTCAGACTGGCACATATCTCGAGATATAAGAGTAATTAATAGTTGAAATTTTGTCACCTTTCTGTGTTCGACCTTCCATAACTAATGAACGGTTTCGATCTTGATTGTGGACCCCACATAAACCGTAAAATTTGAAAAAAAGGACTGTTTTCAATAATAGTGTAAACAGTCGGACGTTTTAGTACATAGCCCCACTTTCACCCATTATAAAGCACCCACCTCTTTCATTCTCCTTATTTCCTTCCTCCTTACAACGGAAGCTTGCTCCAAAACTATAGCAGTGCTATCTTCTTATCTTCCTGGTCCATTTCTCTTGCTCTAAGCTTGCTTTCAAGCCACCAAATCGATGAAGGACTTCTAGCAAACTCCAAAATCTCTGAGGTTTTAAGGAAATCACGAGGTTTATGTGTTTGGAATAAAAAATTAGTTTGAAATTTTATGGGTTTTGGCTTATTTTTCGAAATCAAAGTCATGGTTTAGACTGCATTTGGCAAAGATGAGCTGATGTGTAAGAACCGCTTCAATTAATACATTGAGCAGAATTTTGAGAAAAAGAACCACTTATTGGTTACTGCTTTTTTTTTTAAATGCAATTTCCTATCCATCATACCAAGGATATAAGTATGTATGTTAGTTAGTTTTTAATGTCACATTACTACCATCATTGTTATCCTTAGCTTTGGACTATCCAACTGGAGTTGGCTTTATGAGTTTTGTTTTGCCATTCACCTTATTTTCAATTATATTTTTGTTAATTAGCTAGATTTCTCACAAATCATATTTAAGATCTTTAATAGTGTCATCCATCTTGTAGTTTCATGCCACAATATTATAAAATTTATTTTATTTAATCATAAATAATGGTTTTATAAGAAGACAACGTAATTTGTTTCGTGCATTAATAGTACAAAAAGATCATTTCATTCGGTCATGGCTCTGGGTGACCAGGCTTATAATACTCAATTGTGTGGGCACTCTCATCAATATTTAACCTGCGCTTTCTCGTAAAATTTCAAGTCCCTGTCATCAATTAATGTCTAGTGGGATTCTATGTAATTTTTTTGTAAAAGTGCCTAAAAATTAAAAAGAGAAGGTGCCTGCATCAACTACCTATGCCCTATCATTGTAATTTATGCAGCTACACTACACATTGCCTGTTTGTGTGTGCTCATTCAATAGCCCTACCCTCGACATGTACAAATGTACTCGGGCTTGAGTCTCAAATGAGGCTCTTGGTTTGAGTCTTTAACTTAAATTCGGACATGGGTACAACGCAACCACCTGGACCAGCTGGTTCAGTTACAGTTTCCCTTTAAGTACTTTGGATGCAGGTCTAACCAAACCACAATCGACTTTTATTCCTTATTACTATGGGATTGGAGAAACATAAATGATGAAGCCAAACCAATATAATTGGCCGGGACTTGGGACAAGGCTTTGATGATAAATCGATGATGATGATTACTAGCAACAAATCATTTAATTTGCAAGTGAAATTTTTTTTTAAGGCTCTTAAGCCTACTCTATAAACCCATCTGTCCGAGCAACATTTGAACTTCAAACAACTCCATGTCAGTGTTGTTTTGGACCTTGTTCTACCATTACAAAAGGAAAAGTAAAAATAAATCTTCATTCCAATAAGGGATTGTTAAGCTTTATGCATGGGATAAGAAAATAGGTTTTACATATGTAAAGATTAAGTACAAATGTTATACATGTGAAAGACATTATTATAGCCAAAAATCACCATTTTCACATGAGTGAATGAATACATCCAATGGTTTTATGTGTCTTGGTGTTTTGGATTTCTTCATTAACACCTCAAATCTCAGAAAGATATACGATGTGAAACTAAATGTCTTGATGCTCATCATAAATACAAGAATATTGACCAGTTCCGATCATGAATTGAGAAAGTGTAGAAAATTAGATTTATAGGTTGTGACTTTTTCACAAGTCACTCATAATCGATCAAGATTTAAGATAATCAGCTTCAAGGTATCGAGATCTATTAGTTCGATAAACAAATTGGATGCTTCGGATTAAAACATGGGACCCATAGGAATGAAACATAAAGATGTTTGATGGGACCCACAAGAGTGCAATCACAGTGTGAGAGATTGCAGTAGTGCTTTTTTGGAGAAGGTGCACAAGTGAGATTCTGGTGTACAAATAGTCTTATTTACGCACCATTTTCATACTTTATTTATATATCACGTGTAAATTTGAAAAAAACAAATGTGATGATACACAAATAATAGCAAGTGAATTATTTACGTATGTAAATGATTGCAAGCAAATAACCTTTAAGACATTACTTTTGAACCACACGTGGCTATGTTTTCAACTCTTCCCACAGTGTATGCATCTCTTATAAGTAAAATATAAATTAAGGATTTACATATGCTATTGGGGCTAAATTTTCTACTACAGGAGTTTGCAACAGACTCTGCGGCAATGAAGCAAAAGCGGCTTGGTGTGTTCGTGGGCTGGGTTGGGCACGGCCAAGGTATATCTAGGTCCGGCCAGATTTCTAAAATATATGTCCAAAATCGGCCCATTGCCAAGTCATCAGGCCTTAATTGGCTAGCCCAAGCCCTTGTCCAGCTTGCTTTATAAAAATAAAAATGGGCTTGTATGAAAAATTACAAATTGTAGCTCAAGACGTGACAACACTAATGTGTTTGTAAGATGGAAGGTTTTTGAGTCCCCTCTCAAACACTCTGTGCTAAAATTTCATATATTTGGGTCGGCTGAACTTCAGGCTCTCTACCACTTAACCTAGGCACAATCCATCTATTAAATGGGCCTAAATAAAATGTCTGAATCCAACATGAGTACAAAACCTACAGCCCAAGCCTAGCCCAAAGTGAGGTAAGCTCATGTTTCGCATAAGCGGGCCCTATCCATGAACGCCCATTTTTGGACAGTTAATGGCTAGACAGTTAGGGCCCATTTTTGGACAAAAACACCCCATTCCAAACACAGTCTGGATGAATTGTGATATAAATACAATAAGGATGAATCGGTGCACCCCTGATTGTGGGGCCCACTGTTGTTCCATCTGAATGGGGCTTTACAAAGAATCAATGGGGTTTACACCCTTTTGAATTGATTCGGCCCATAAATCAGCTGCATGTCCATCCAAATGGACTGTGCAAACATTTAATATTTTTGGGCCGCAAACTTGGTAGGTAGATAGATCCCACTCAGATCTTTAAATTCCCCACACTCCAGCCCTACGTGGAGCCCCATGTGGACCTCATATATTGTTTGGCCTACGGATAAAGTGCACACCTGGCGCACTTGATCCTTCCTCCATGTAGATTGAATACTTTTTTTCGTTTCATTCACAGGATCTATATATCCTTGTTGGTGAACTTTTAAGTAGTTTTATAAAAGATGTTGCCGGCTATTGCCAGCATTTCTTGTTGGGGCTGTTCTCACTGGAAGGATCCCTGGCTGTTTCTTGTAGAAGGAAAAAGATTGCAAATATTGCCATTTCTGAATATGGCTCTTTCATTGGGACTACCTCCCTTTATCTTCTTTGGAAGATATATAGGTCGGTGTTTGGACCCATTCATCTTTTTAGCCATTTAACAAACCCTCCAGGAAATTTCTTTCCAAGTCCCTTAAAAAACTTTCATTAATTAAAACAAGGGCAATGTTGGGTAAGTCTAAGAAGACTCTATTTGAATTACAATTGTACCCTCAGAGCATATTGTTGGCCTAGTGGGTCTAGACCAAGTGGGTTCAGGGTCATGGGTATTATGGTAATTGTAACGGGGCTTTCTTATTGAAATAGGGTTTTTTGGGGGATAAGAAAGAGAGCATTATATATATATATGATGTAATGTGTAACCCATGATGTAACACAACTACATTGTATATTATACAGAGAGTGAATCCAAAGGAAAGTCAAGTTTCTTTCCCATGGACGAAGGTAAGTTTGCCGAACTACGTAATTCTTTTGTGATTGCTTGTTCTTATGTGATTGATTGCTTGTTCGATCGCATTGATTCACGTTTCCGCATACACGCGCACAACAAGTGGTATCAGAGCCAAGGGATTGTGCCACCTTGCGATCAACTCAACGGAGCAGATCAAGGAAGATTCAAATTTCTGCACGTTGTTCTTTGTCGTAGAAAAGAGAGGTCGTTTTCAGTCTCTGTTGGGCCACACTGATCAAGGATTTCCCGTTCTGGGGAGAACTTGAATAGGAGTTGCAGAGGTCTTCTCGGTCCTGCGATTTCAACAGGAATTGGTTTCCAGGTTTTGGATCGATTTGCAGATTGCTGGCCAGAACTGGAGAAGGACCCATCGCTGCACACATGAAAAAAGATGCATAGAATGACAATTGGTCACATCAGACAGTGGGTAGATAACAGCATATTTCATCATGTGTCTAATGAATTCCAATGCGTTGTGTCTAATATTTCATCAGAAAAACCCTTGTTGGGTCTGTTACAAGTCAGTTCTGACTTGACCCGTTCCGTGAAGCTTAGACCAGAGCAACCGCTAACGTCAGTGCCACATCAGTGAACAGTACGGTCAATAGCACTTTTGACAAGATTGATGGCTGAGAACTATTCTCATGATATCTTGATCATCCGAGGTCAGATCGGCGATCCGTTTGCACCTACAGACTCGTTGCTATAGATCTACGTAATTGTGGAAGAAGATTGGCAGTTTAACGGTCAACAAGAAAGATTGACTAATTGAAGCACATAAAACTATTTTTGCGATATCGGAGGCATCAAGAGTTGGATTTCAGATCCGTTTCTTCCAGCGTGCTCGTGATGATGAAATCTACAGATTTGTGTAGAAATTGAGGTTAGTAAAAGTCGTTTATATTTTTTGATTATTTAATTGAGATGGATAACAACACTGTGAAATACATTGTGAATGAGTTGGTTACAATGAAGATGGTCCTTGATGATGAAATGCAAGCTTTATTTCTTCTAAGTTCTTTACCAGATACATGGGAGACATTGGTTGTTTCTGTGAGCAACTCTACTCCAGACGGTTTGTGATCAATGAGTCAGGTTACTAGCAGCTTATTGAATGAAGAAATAAGGAGAAAAACTGCAGGGATAGATGATGCACAGGCCTTTGTTATAGAGAAAATGGGGAGGAGTAAGAGTAGGGGACCAAAGGTGGGTCATGGCAAGTCTAGAGGTGGATCACAGACTAGGAAAAGGTCTGAAAAATGCTTTCATTGTGGCAAGCAGGGTCACATTAAGAAGAATTGCTTTGCCTTGAAGGAAAAGAAAGAAGCCAACAATGAGCAGAAGAATGATACTGACACTACAACTACTTTGGATAATGAAGTAGGGTACTGGCCAGTGAAGATGAAGAGTGTTTGAGTGTTGCAGATGATCAGGTTAAGTGCGTTGTTGATATAGCAACATCCTACCATGCTACTCCTTCTAAGGAGATGTTCACGACGTACAAGGCAGGGAATTTTGGCATTGTGAAGATGGGTAACACAATTCATTCGGATGTTGTTGGGATCGGTGATGTCTGCATTCAAACCGATATTGGTTGCACAATAACGCTGAAAGATGTGCGATATATTCATGATCTACGGTTGAATCTAATTTTCGGAACTTCATTGGACCATGTAGGCTATGAGAGTTATTTCGGAAATGGCACGTGGAAACTCACTAAAGGGTCTCTTATTGTTGCAAGAGGGAAGGTGTGTAATACGTTGTACAAGACACATGTGAAGCTTTGAAAAGGTATGTTGAATGCTGTTGAAGACAGATCCTCTCCAAATCTATGGCACAAGAGACTGAGACATATGAGTGAGAAAGGAATGAAGTTATTGGGAAAGAAAGATCGAATTCATTACTCCAAAGGTACATCCCTTGACCCTTGTGATTATTGCTGGTTTGGTAAACAACACAGGGTATCTTTCTCTAAAACATCAATTATAAAATCTAATGTGTTGGATTTGGTATATTTTGATATTTGTGGTCCCATGGAGGTGGAGTCATTGAGTGGCAATAAGTTTTTTGTCACATTTATTGATTATGCATTCAGGAAAGTCTGGGTTTATGCGTTGAAATCAAAGGATCAGGTGTTCTAGGCATTTCAACAGTTTCATGTCATGGTTGAAAGAGAAACAGGAAAACTCTTGAAATGTCTCCGCACAGATAATGGAGGTAAGTACACTTCTAACCAGTTTAAAGGCTATTGCTCGAAGCATGGTATCCGATATGAAAGAACAGTTCCTGGTACTCCACAGCACAATGGTGTGGTGGAGAGAATGAACTACAATATTCTTGAAAGGATGAGATGCATAATTAGAGTGGCACAGTTACCTAAGCCATTTTGGGGTGAAGATGTCCTGACTACCATTTACTTAATTAACATGTCTCCCTCAGTTCCCTTGGATTTTGACCTTCAAGATAGGAAATGGACAAGTAAAGATGTTTCTTATTCTCATTTGAAGGTGTTTGGGTGAAAGGCTTTTGCATATATACCAAAGGAGCATCGTTCAAAGCTGGATGATAAGGCATTATGTTGCATTCTTCTTGGTTATGGTGGAGCTGAGTTTGGCTACAGATTATGGGATCTCGAGAAGAGGAAAATTATCAGAAGTAGGGATGTGGTGTTTCATGAAAATCAATTCTTTGGAGATATTGAGAAGACTTAAAAGTTTAAAGAAGTTGTTGATGGAGTGGTTGATCTCACACCGACTCATTCGCCAGTACAGACTATAGGTGGAGAAGGTGGACAAAACGAGCTGGATTGGGATGAGGCACAGGGGTGTTGAGCAGGCGGAGCAGTCTCCTCAGTTAGAAACCACAGAACCTCAGGTTAGGTTGCCTACTTGAGAGCGTCAACCATCAACAAGATATCTTGCAGCAGATTATATTTTGTTTACTGATGAGAGGGAGCCAGAGAGCTACCCAGAAGCAAAAACTCATGCAAATAAAGATGAGTGGATGAAGGCTATGCAGGATGAAATGAGTTCTTTGAAAAAGAACAATACTTATGAGCTGGTGGGACTCTCAAAAGGTAGAAAGGTTTTGAAGAACAAATGGGTGTTCAAACTGAAGAGAGATGATAGTCGAAAACTGATAAATCATAAAGCACGACTAGTGGTTAAAGGCTTTGCACAGACGAAGGGTATTGACTTCGATGAAATCTTCTCTCCAATTGTGAATATGACTTCTATCAGAGTTGTCTTGGGTCTAGTCGCCAGCATGGACCTTGAACTTGAATAGATGGATGTCAAGACTACATTTCTTTATGGTGATCTGAAAAAAGAGATCTACATGGCTCAGCTGGAGGGGTTTGAGGTAGAAGGAAAAGAATAGTTGGTTTGCAGGTTGAAGACGAGTCTCTACGGGCTAAAACACGCGCCAAGGTAGTGGGGCAAGAAGTTTAATTCACTCATGTAGTCACAGGTACCGAAGGACAGCTGCAGATCACTGTGTTTATATTCATAAGTTTGGTAATGGTAAATTTATTGTTCTTCATTTATATGTAGATGATATGTTGATGGTTGGATATGATAGTAAGATGATTGACAGGTTTGCCCAACCACGTAATTCTCTTATGATTGCTTGTTTTTGTGTGGTTGATTGCTTGTTCGATTGCATTGATTGAAGTTTCTGCATACACGTGCACAACACAAATAACACAAACAGTACATCTTAGAACTGGTCACTATGGTTTATAGAGGAGACGTATGGACAGATTTTTACAAATTGTGAAGTACAACCAGATATTTAGTTCTAATTAATATAATTATGGCATATTTGAATTCAATATATTCCATATCCCCTTTGTACCTGTTCATGAAATATCATTAATTGAGATACAAGCAAGTTTAAGAGTCATAAGTGAACTCATGTACTAGATCTCATGTATTGACGCTGATATGGATATTCAAGAGATAATCACATTCTGATCTAGAAATAGATCGAAAATGTGGGATCTCTGTCGGAGTCAATTCTGAATTTGAACTAGGGTCATGAGTGGGTAATTTTTCAAATTATAACTAGACCTTGAAAACCCTAGCAACTTGCATCAATCTGACTTCTCCCTTTTGAAGATCCGGTAATCATCTAAACTAAACAAAACCCTAAAAACCTGCATCAAGTGATTTCACTTGAGTTAAGTATACCCCTTGTTTCATTGATATGCCTTTTTTTGTCTTTATCTTTTATCAAAATTTCAAACTCAATTTTCTTGTGACCCATAGATGCCTTGGTCCAGGGTAAGTGAAAACCATTTTGCATCTTGTTGTACTTCGACCCATGATCTTTCTTGAACTACAAAATGCAGGCACGGGTGTTTTTGGTCTTTTTAAGGGGTATAATTTAAAATCATAAGCAGGAAAAGGAAAGGATGTTTCTGTAAATCCATTTTAAAGTTTAGGGACAGTTCAGTAACTCAATCAGAAGATGCCGGTCAGCCCACAAGGAAATAAAAGCAAGAAACGCGACCTCAATTTTACTTTTTCGCTATTATACCCATTCTACCCCTTGCAACTTCTGCGAAGCAGACCAAAGTACCAAGAATCTGCTGTATCTTGGTTGGCAACAATGGCCTCTACTTCGTGGAATCCCTTCCCCTCCCTCTTATTTAATCCCATACCCATCTCATCCTTCCCACTCAATCTCCTTATCTCCTCCAATATTCACAAACCCATCATTTATAATTGTCCCAAATGGCTGGAAAGACAGTTGATTTTGAAGATTTCTTGCCCACAATGGCAGATAAGTTGGGCGAGGAGGGGTTTATGGGAGAGCTCTGTAATGGGTTTTCTCTGTTGATGGACAGGGACAAGAAGGTGATCACTTTTGAGAGCTTGAAGAGGAATTCAGCCCTGTTGGGGTTGCAGGGGTTGAAGGATGATGAGCTTTGGAGTATGTTGAAAGAAGGGGATTTGGATGGTGATGGTTGCTTGAATCAGATGGAGTTTTGCATTCTGATGTTTAGATTGAGCCCTGATTTGATGGAAGAGTCCAACAGATGGTTGGAAGACGCTGTAGAGCAAGAATTGAGGGATTTCATGAGTTAATGTTTCCTTCTTTTTTGTTTGCTTTATGTAACACTGCCTATTAATGGCTGATTTGAAGTTGTATACAGTGATTTCTCCATAATACAAAAGAAAAAGAAAAAAAAACCACTTCCTTTTATTTGTTTCTTTTGATTAAGAGCAATGAGGCTTGATCATGTGTCTTCCCATCTTTCAATGATTCTGTTCTTCAAACATTAAATTTAGTAAATAAATTATGCAAATCGTTTTTAGAAATGAAAACTACTACTGGTCTACTGATTTGATTATCATTAGAAGAACATTGCTTATTAAATTAAAGCATCTAATCATAATTTAACATTTTTAAAAGTTCTAGATTTTCTGTGAGTCCAGTCCACCCTTTCAAGCCTCCTGAGGATTTCGACTATTTCAGAGTATCTTTGGAATAATTTCTCTTAATTTATGATAGAAGACAAAAAAGCAGTCACGTCAAAAGGCAACTAGTTCAGGTGAACCCAATATGAAGCAAAGGTAAACCTTCTAAAAGGGGAGCCTCTTATGACAATTAGGAGTCCAGATTAGGATGGATTGAATTCATAATAATAATAATAATATATTATTATTATTATTGTTGTTGTTGTTGTTGTTGTTGATGATGATGAAAAAGAAGAAGAAGAAGAAGGTTGCACCAATACTTGTACCTTTGACCTTTAGTGCGTGCTCTTAGCCATGCAGCCATAGAGATCCAAGAAAAATAGGCAGAGCTCATTAAATATAAATACATCGTGCAGCCACAGAGATCCAAGAAAAATAGGCGGAGCTCATTAAATATAAATACATCAATGGGGCCTGTTTTTGAAATTCAAACCACTAATAGACTTAGGGTATTTTATCCTCTTGTTAGTCAGTTTGCCGATGCAAAAAAGGTGGGACCCATTTGATAGGTGTGTTGTGAACTGACTATTCTCAATGTTTTCTTGTTTTATGCCCTTGTTCTCGGGGTGCACAAAAAATTTGTATTACCGATCCGATCCGCAGATTTTTAACAGATCAAAAGGTAAATAGATTGGTGACGGATTGAAAATCTTATAATTCGTTAGTAATGGATCAGTGACGGACTTCACCCTCAATCTGCGGATTTAATCCGATCCAATCCGTTGATATTAAATATAAATAAAAAAAATTTAAGGGGTCTAAATATAAGTTAAGATGTCTAAATAAAAAATAAAAAAAATTTAAGGAGTCAAATATGAAATTTTTTACAACATGTTTGATATCTTTCTTTTAACATTAGATTGAACGGGTTAATCTAATCCGGTCTGGTCTTCTATGGATCGGATCGGATCGGTTTTTAATAGTCATGGATTGATGGCATATTCCAAATCCATCGATTCGTAGGTAACTGATTGGTGAAGGATTTGACTCAATACACATCAATCCGATCCGTGTACACCTTTGCCCTGTTCGCTAGTCCGGACCACGTATTGGACTTTAACAATGTCAGAAAGGTCTGAGAGAGGGACCATTTAGGCTCTGGTGTTTCTACTCATGGGTCTGATTCGGTCCACTTTCTGGGCTTGTTTATACGGACAAAAATTGAGCCGTAATGAGCATATAAAGGAATGATATGGTTAAAGTGTTTAAAACAGTCTTCTGGGCCTGCACTATACCTGTAATGGTGCTTGGTTCAGACTATTTTATGGACCAGAATTTGAAACAGTTTAGGCCTTCAAGATATGCCAATTGAGGGCTCATTCTGGGCTAGTTATTTTGGACCTATTAAGTGTCTGAATTGTGGCCATCATTGAGGAAGATTGCATCAGACTTAACCCAACTTTATTTGTCACTAAAAATTGGGCATTAACTGCAGTTATTTCATTGGGCCCTTGCAGACTAGATTTGTACTAGCTAGCTGGGCCTGTTCTCAATTGGTTTTTTGCCCCAAAAGCAACCAATTTGGACCTTTTATTGAACTTGTCGTGGGTCACACCTTGTGCCCGAATTGTAGTGGGATAAGGCCACTATCAAGGTTACGTTTGGTCAGTCTTGTGGCCTACTCTTGGGCCTGATTTAAACCACATGTGATTTAAACCAATCAAATAGGCGCAAACTGGATCATTTTCTTTCTTATATTTCTTCAACAGGCACAAACTGTAGCGGTCACCCCAATTCTGTAGATCCATGCTTCTGCAGTGTGTAAAGGTTACACAAATTGGATAAAGGAGCTGCAAAATTGAGAGGTAGCTTCTTTTCATTGAAAACACAATCATTCCTCCCTCTCCACTGGGTGTGCAAACAAGTGACGAAGACAACAGTAAGGCCAAGCTTGGCATTCTTCGATAAATTAGCGAAAAGAGAAAGCCATTACGGAAAAGGTACTCACAAAATTAAGAGAGGAGCATTCACCGTAATACGGTGAGATTTAATTCTCACAGGAGCCTTTTTCCTTTATATGTCCGTATTTTCTTTTCAAATGCTAAGAGAAAACCAATTATACAGAAATCAGAAAGAAGGAAAACTAGAATAACACAACATCAATTAATTCCAACTCACATCTGCCCCTCTAATGCCCACTCTTAAGCCATCTTATGTATGAGGTCACATATAGGTGATTTTTTTTTTTCCACCAGAGTAATGAAGCAAATACTCAAAAAGTTTCCAATGAAATGGCTCTTCAGATCTGACAATGAGTTGAGAATATCTAAAGTAACTGAAGCTTTTGATGACACATACAACATAGCGTAGACACTGTAGCAATGAAAATTGGGCCTGCATGTGAGCACACCCATCTACAAAACTTTGTTTGCCAATAGTCTTCAATGATATATGACTTGGACAGTCTAATTTTTCTTACAAATGTCTGTGGCATTTGATTCAATATCTAGCTTCTAACTCTGTGATTGTTATCTCATTTCTTGAATGATCTGAACAATCTCCTTTCCAAAAGCAAAATGCAGGTTGCTTAGGTAATGGCATCGTTCTTTCATTGCCAAGCATATAAATAACAGATGACATGTTTGGCCTGTCTATTGCTTTTTCTTGCACACATAATAATCCTACTTGAATGCATTTCAAAACTTCACTACTAGAAGTGGAGATACTCATTGATGAATCTATGAGATCCAAAATTCTATCCTCTTTCCATAGCTCCCATACCTGAAAAGATTTAATACATATATACAGCACAAATTGTTTTCATTTGTTTATATTTAAATAACAATCAATTCTAAAATTTCAGTAAAATAAATGGTTTCGAAAAGGAAAAATTTCAAATACGGCCTTAAGTCTTTGGCTTTTTATAAAAACAAAAAAATAAAAAATCTTCAAATGAGGGTCTAAATTTTTCAAAGAAAATCTAATTAAAGACAACTAACTGGTCAGTTAAAGTGATTCCCAGCTACTTTTCGCCCATTTCTTCTGAAGTGATGAAAGTGCCCTTCTACCTTTTCTTTCACCCTTTGCGTCCATCTCTCACTCCTCTGCAGCTGGCAAGCAGCAATTGGAAGTGAGAGCATCATCATTTGCATGATTGCATCGTCTACATCCCTCATCATTTTCTTAAGCCTATCTCCATATCACCTTCGGCATACGACGCTACAGAAGCAAGCCTAAACCCAACCCAACCCCTTCCAAAGCACACACTACCCACTCATATCACATATACTAACCTACACAGCCACTCACAACCACTCTCCATCTTCCCCAGCACACCTTCTCACCAACCCATTTCCTCTTTCTTTTCACAATCACCCATGGGTTGTGCGGGTTGTTTTCTAGTAAGCTATAACTGTTGTGATTGTGTATGCGGAAGCGTGCGATCAACAAGCATACAAATCAAGCCACATGAAAACACAGAGTTACGTGGTTCGGTGATTTCACACCTACGTCCACGAACAAAAGCTCGTCTCCTTCTTCTCCACTAATTAGAGTTTTTCCCCATAATAGGGTTACAACCAAGAGAGATAATATATAGTTTTTAACAAAGACCAAATTATCCCTCAACCCTAATACAAAAGAATGGGCCTACAAAACAAGCCAAAACCCATAAACCCAACAAATCTCCACCTTGGCGAGATTTGCAGATTACAAACATTTTCCACCTTGGCATGCAATCACACGCCTCCAAATGCGCCTGTAGGCGCCATACACCCGATGGTGCTCAAAATCGCAGAATGTTGATCAAGTTCAAGCAATGCTTAAACTTGACCCCAATCACCACCTTAGTCAGCATATCTGCGTTTTCCGAATGCCTCTTTTCTTCTTTGTAGGTGGTAGGAATAGATTCTTCAACCATTGGAAGTGCATATGCCACCATGTCAGTGAACCGTTTAGGTTTTCGAATATTCCTTTTTGGTCTACTGACTGCAATAGAATCTGCTTGCTCTTGTGGAGGCTCTTGAGCTGGAGTCTCCTCCTCATCTGTATCATCATCTTCTGATTCAATTGGGATGACATCAAACTCCACCTGCTTTAATTTACCACTGCCTTTGCTCTCCTCCTGAGAGCCATTTTGCTTATTCTGTTTCCACATGGCAGCTTCATCAAAAGTCACATCTCTACTCAGAACAAGTTTCTTTGAAGCTGGACACCATAACCGGTATCCTTTCACACCACTGCTGAAACCCAAGAATATAGCTTTCTTGGCCCTTGGATCCAACTTATTCTCTGTGACATGGAAATAAGCAAGACAACCAAATATATGCAATTTATCATAATCAGTAGCGGGTTTTCCAGACCATACCTCAATGGGTGTTTTTCCATCAATCGCAGCAGAAGGTAACCTGTTGATGAGATGACATGCATATGCAACTGCCTCACCCCAAAACGCTTTGCCTAATCCAGAGTTAGACAACATACACCGAACTTTCTCCAATATAGTGTGATTCATGCGTTCTGCCACCCCATTTTGTTGCGGTGTCCCACTAACTGTAAAATGCCACACAATCCCTTCATCCTGACATACTTGCAAGAATGGATCAGACCTGTACTCACCCCCATTATCTGACCTGAGCCTTTTTATCTTTCTGCCGGTTTGTGTCTCAATCATTTTCTTCCACTTCAAGAACACATTCAAGACTTCATCCTTGTGCTTCATGATGTACACCCATACTCTTCTGGAGAAGTCATCAACGAATGTAACAAAGTAGTGCATACCCCCCAAAGATGCCACTTTGGTAGGACCCCATACATCCGAATGAACATAGTCTAATGTGCCTTGAGTGAGATGGATCGCAGTACCAAACTTCACTTTTGTCTGCTTGCCAAAAACACAATGTTCACAAAATCCCAACTTGCAGGTCTTTATACCTTGCAACAAGCCTTGCTTAACCAAACCTTGCAATGCTCTCTCCCCAGCATGCCCTAGACGCATGTGCCACAATCTGGTAGTATCTGCAACCGTCTCATGTGAGCTATCAGATACTGTTGCTGCTCCACCTACAACTGTACTCCCTTGCAAGAAATACAAATTACCTCTTCGAACACCCTTCATCAACACAAGTGCACCATAAACAACTTTTAGAACACCACCTTCCATGGTAATCTTGAAGTCTTTGGAGTCTAAAGCACCCAATGAGATGAGATTCTTTTTCAAATCCGGTACATACCGAACATCTGTCAAAACTCTAACTGCTCCATCATGCATTTTCAAACGGATTTTTCCTATCCCTTTTGTTTTGCAGGCACTATTATTGCCCATCAAAACTGTTCCACCATCCAACTCTTGAAAGCTGGAAAACCATTTCCTGTTGGGACACATATGATAGGTACAACCCGAGTCTAAAATCCACTCATCAGAATGGCATACCAATGAAGAAACAGTCAAATTAAATTCAGAATCATCATCCCCATTGTGTCCAATGTTTGCATCAGATTTATCTTTGTCCTTGTTTTTCAACTTTGGACAATCCTTTTTCCAATGCCCCTTTTTGTGACAAAAGGCACATTCATCTTTTGCAGGTGGCTTTGATTTTCCTCTCGATTTAGAACGAGAGCTATTTCCAGATGTCCTATCATCTGATCTGCCTCTTACTGTCAATGCATCAGATGATGAATCCCTATGAGCCTGTTTGTCCTTCTTCCGGTATTCATTAATCATCAAAGCAGCAGACACAACATCATATTTAACCTCGGTCTTCCCGTTGATCAAAGTGTGAGTAAAATGATCATAACTATCGGGAAGCGAATTCAGAAGAAGTAATGCCTTATCTTCATCATCAACTTTCACATCAATGTTCATTAAATCAGCAATAATTTTATTAAAATCATCGAGATGTTCAGTCATAGAAATACCTTGACGATACTCGAAGCGGAAAAGTTTCTTCTTCAAATAGATCCGATTCTCCAAGCTCTTGGTCATATACTTTTCCTCCAATTTCTGCCACAACTCTTTTATAGAGGTTTCTCTCATCACTGAGTATTTCTGATCCTTCGCGAGACATAATCTGATGGTGCTACATGCTTGACGATTGATCTTCTGCCATTCCTTATCTTCCATATCTGAGGGTTTATCATCCAGAGCAATTTCCAACTCTTGTTGGCTTAGAACATCTCTAACCTCACATTGCCACATACCAAAGTTATTGGTACCATCAAATTTCTCGACTTCAAATTTTGCACTCGAGATAGTTGTCTTTGTCGATGATGAACTCGCCATTATTTTCTGTTTGCCAAATTATCAATCCACTCGTTCAGATTGTAGATCTCGTCGATACGAATCCAACAAAAAAAACGGAGCTCAATTCTGAGTCCGGATGCCTCCGGAAAACACAAATCAATTCTGGCCGTCCAATTGGTCAAATCTGTCTTGACCCTGCGGATGACGTCAGCAGCTGCTGGTGCTGAGTTCTGCTGAACTGGGCCTCTAGGCTAGGCGGGTCAGACCTGACCTGGAACTGACCCAAAAACGACCCAGAGATCTGCTTCTACTGGGCTTCTTCTGTAAACGAGTCAGGCTCGACCTGAACTTGACCCGGACTACAGGCCCTCCTTCTTCTTCAAGTTTCTGCAACAGAAACCCAAATCTAGATGGAAAACCCACTTCCGGTCTTCTTCCTTCCTCACTCCGGCCACGACGACGGCAGCACGGGTCCGGTGACACGAGGCAACGGCGGCGGCGCTGATTCCGGCAAAGACGTCACGGCGAGGGGGGGCCCAACCGGAAAAACAAAAAAAAAATAAAGTGTTGCTTCTCTGCAATTTTGTTTTCTCTCCCCCTCTGCTCACTCTTCCCTATGGTGATTGGTGGCCCACTCCGTATTCCGGATTCAATCTGGAAGACGCTGAGACAAATCTCCTCCCTAGGAACCGACTGCGACGAAGAACTCGTCTGCCCTGTTCGTTGCAACTTCACCGTTCCAGAGTTTCCGACGATCTGCAACAGAGCGTGTGGGCCCACTGATCAACGATCAAAACTGCAATGGCTGGTCTGATCAGATTTCTCAGAAAATCTGGATCCCCGTCGAGAACGACTTCTGCGATGGGTTATGCGGAACCAAAAATGAGATCTAACCCGATTTGTATGTTGATCGTCTACCACAACAATGCTCTGATACCAATTTGTACAAATCAAGCCACATGAAAACACAGAGTTACGTGGTTCGGTGATTTCACACCTTCGTCCACGGACAAAAGCTCGTCTCCTTCTTCTCCACTAATTAGAGTTTTTCCCCATAATAGGGTTACAACCAAGAGAGATAATATATAGTTTTTAACAAAGACCAAATTATCCCTCAACCCTAATACAAAAGAATGGGCCTACAAAACGAGCCAAAACCCATAAACCCAACAATAACTGAAATGTCTCCTAGGACAAGGGTATCAATATCACATGTTGTCGCTGAAAGAATTGCTAGTCCCAGATGACAAAGGTATCAAAATTAGACAAAAATTATATCCATGCTGGTACTTATAACATCCGTAACTATTATTTTCTTTCTTACAGCACAAGGGTCTCCCATTTTGGAAGATTTGTAGCTCTGTAAGCCATAGTTACATAATTTGTCGTGAGTCAAAGTTGAGTAATTAACATTAAAGAAGAAAAAACATGGTGAGTCATCAACACCTCCTCCGTGACACTTGGGCTTGACACTTGTAGCGCTGTGTTACCCTCTAGAGTCTTGATAACATTCAAACCCAGTGCACGCCGAGAATCACATAACAGAAGATCTTCCAGCTCATGTCATTATCCTCCAGCTCATGTAATTATCCATTGCTACAATTTAGTGTTTCAAACATGCTGTCATCCCTAAAATCCCTCTGTACCATTTATGTACAACTCACTGTATCTTCTATAAAAAGACTTCTCATTGCATAAGGAAGCATGAGAGAGAATTACATACTTCCTACTGTCGTGTGATTACTTTCATGGTATCAAAGATACATAGGGTTCTGTACCCATTGGTTTCTTCGTGCAACATTGCTTCTCTTTCCCACCTGCACCATTTCTTCTCTGGCCATGAATTCCAGCCCTACAACACCTACTTCCCCACCATCTTCAACATCCTCTTCTTTGCTGCTAGCTATTATCTCGAATCTCGTTACTATCAAACTTGACTCAGACAACTTCCTTCGATGGCACAATCAGTTTGAACCTCTCCTTCACATGCACAATCTGTATGGGCATGTCAACGGTACTGCTCCTTGTCTTGCAAAATTTTTGTTGGATGCTAATGGCAAACCCTCCCTTACTATTGATCATGCCTTTCTGGCCTGGTCCAAACAAGACAATATGCTTGTTAGCTGGATTAAATCAACTCTCTCCGAACCAGTTCTCACATAGGTTGTTAGTCTTCGTACAGCTTATGACATTTGGCAGTCTCTGCAACTTCAACATGCTACTTGCTCTCGCGCACGCAAGGTGCAGTTACTTCTACGGCTTTAGACTTTAAAGAAAGGTACGTCCATGGTCATTGATCTCCTTCATCGTGCCCGTGCCATTTCAGACAATCTTGCTGCCATTGGCCATCCCGTTCCAGAAGAGGATCTTGTCCTCTGCATTCTTCGCAGTCTGCCTAAGGAATACGATGCTCTCCACATTCTCGTTACCTCAGCAAGTGCTACTACTTCTCTTAATGATTTACACGGCCTATTACTCAGTCAAGAGGCCCTGGTTGAATCTCAAATTCAAGATGTGCAAGCAGCGGTCGAACCTCCCACCATTACTTTGTTAACAACCACGATTCATCTTCATCACCTCGCACTCATGGACGTGGGCGCGGGCGCGGGCATGGTCGCTCGGGGCCACCTTCTTATACTTCAAATTCGTCCAACAATACAGCCCATTTGCGCCCTTCTTGTCAAATATGCAACAAAACCAGCCACACTGCATTGGACTGTATTCATCGGATGGACCATTCATATCAAGGCAGACATCCGCCCGCCAAACTTGCAGCCATGGCCGCATCTTCTCCATCCTATACAATGTGGTATACAGATAATGGAGCGACAAATCACATCACCAATGATCTTGCCAATCTCTCTATTCAACATGACTATCAAGGTGGTGATCATGTAGCTGTTGGTAACGGTATGGGTTTAGATATATTTCATTCTGGTTCCTCCTTACTAAAATCTCCCACCCATTCCTTTAAACTTCATAACATCCTGTATGTTCCTACCATGGCCACAAATTTATTGTCTGTTCATCAATTTTGCAAGGATAATCATTGTTCCTTTACATTTAATGACTCCTCTCATGTTGTAAAGGACAATCACTCAGGGAAGGTTCTATTGGAGGGGCTGAGTAAAGATGGACTCTATCCATTGCATTTGCAACGAGCGGTCGAAAGTGGTTCTCCAGTGTCTCTTTTTTCTGCTCGTGCCTCCTCTGTCACTTGGCATCATCAGCTAGGACACCCATCTCAAGAAGTTCTTCATCATGTTTTATCTTCCAATAAATTTATGTCTCATGGATTGTCAAAGCCACTATCCATTTGCACATCATGTCAAATGGGCAGGAGCTCTCGTTTACCATTTTCTTTGTCTAGTTCTGTTTCTCATTTTCCAATGGAACTTTTACATTCGGACATTTGGGGACCTTCTCCCGTCAATTCTATTAGTGGTATTCGATATTATGCTATTTTTGTTGATGATTATAGCAGGTACTGTTGGTTTTTTCCACTTAAAAAAAAATCTGACTTGTTAAACATTTTTGTTGGATTTAAAAATCTGGTAGAAAATCAATTTGACCGTAAAATCATTTCCTTACAAACTGATGGGGGAGGAGAATATACGAGTAATGAGTTCAAGAATTTTTTAGAACTCATGGTATTTCCCATCGAAGGTCATGCCCTCTTACCCTAGAACAAAATGGTCTGGCGGAAAGGAAGCACATACATATTGTTGAAACTGGGCTTTCTCTTCTTGCTCATTCCAACCTTCCATTAACATATTGGGTTGAGTCTTTTCCTACTGCCATTTATCTAATAAATAGATTACCTTCGCGTGTGATTAGTAATCTATCACCTTTGCAGCGTCTCGTTGGTCAACTTCCAGATTATTCTTACTTACGGTCATTTGGGTGTGCTTGTTTTCCTTTTTCTAGGCCTTATAACTCGTACAAACTACAATTAAGATCCAAACAATGTGTTTTCCTCAGTTACAGTCTTGATCATCTAGGTTATTGTTGTCTTGATCGTCAAACTGGTCGTTTCTATATTTCGCGACATGTGGTATTTGATGAGTCGTCTTTTCCATTCAAGCAATGCAATGACTCTGGCCCATCAATCCAGCCCTTCCAATGGTTAACTTGGGGTAGCATTCTCGGCCCGCACCCACTTTCATCAATGGCCCCATCACGACCTATTTCTCTTCCAACCAGTCCATCTGAACCCACCTTCATAACTATGAGCTCTCTGCCACTCTCAGCCATGCCTTCTCTACCAACTTCAGCTTCAATTTCATGTCCTATCCTCACCACTCACTCACCTCCAAACAAAACACATGCCTTTTCCACCTTCTGACTTGGTGAAACATGTTCCAGAAGCTAACCCCACACGTTCTACACCATCTCATGCATCTCCTCAACATCCAGCGCATTCGTCATCTTTACCCACTATAACCAGTCCACACCCTGTTCCCCCACAAAACATATCATGTCCTATTAGTGCCCCTCATCATCATATGATCACACGTGCCAAAGCAGGGATATTTAAACCAAAAATGCTAATCTCTACTAAACATCCATTACCGACAGCTTTATTCACATCATCAATTCCACATGAACCCACCTCCTACACACAAGCCTTAAAAAGTGCTGAATGGAGACATGCAATGGGCGTTGAATTTGATTCTCTTGTCAAACAAGGGACTTGGACTTTGGTGCCATACAATCCTTCTCTTCACTTTGTGGGCTGCAAATGGGTGTATAAAGTCAAACAGCGGGCCGATGGAACAGTGGACAGTTTCAAAGCGCGTCTAGTTGCAAGGGGCTATAATCAAATCCATGGGATTGACTACACGGAAACATTCAGCCCAGTTGTCAAACCAACTACTGTCCGAGTTGTATTGGCAATTGTAGTTCATTTTGGTTGGCCCATCCGACAAATGGACGTTCATGATGCCCTTTTACATGGGGTTCTCGATGAAGAGGTTTATATGTCTCAACCCCTGGGGTTTGTTGATCCAACTAAACCAACCCATGTGTGTCACTTGCACAAGGCTATCTATGGTTTAAAACAGGCTCCACGGGCTTGGTTTCTTTGGTTGACCCAATACCTGCTAGGCTTGGGATTTCATGGCTCTAGTGCATCCTTCACTTTATATTCGCTATCAAAATGGTTGTGTTACCATGTTATTGATCAATGTTGATGATATGATTGTTACTAATAACAATCCGTCCACTTTAACGAGCCTTATGAACAATCTCAACCGACTCTTTGCTATGAAAGACTTGGGCCCGCTTCATTATTTTTTAGGTATTAAAGCTCAAAGGTTACCCATGAGTCTTCATTTATGTCAAACAAAATACACCATCGATATTCTTCAACAAGCTTCAATGCTTGGTGCGAAACCCATTCATTCGCCATCTGCCTCTGGGTCTAAGCTTTCATCCAAGTCCGGTGACCCCTTTAGTGATGCTACTTACTATCAAAGTATTGTTGGGGCTCTACAATACTTAACCTTGACTAGGCCAGATATTGCCTTTGTAGTAAATTAGGTCTGTCAGTTTATGCATGCCCCTACCAGCAACCATTGGCAAGCTGTCAAATGAATCCTATGGTTTCTCAAGTCTACTGTAGGGCAAGGTCTCCTATTTCGTCGTGGTTCTAATACTGTTAGTGCCTACACTAATGCCGACTGGGCTGGTGATCCAGATGATAGACGATCCACCAGTGGCTTTTGTGTTTATCTTGGGCCTAATCTCATCTCATGGACTGCAAAGAAGCAGCCTACTGTTGCCAGATCTAGCACAGAAGCTGAATATCGTTCTCTCGCTCATACTTCTGCTGAATTATTCTAGATAAGGACTCTGCTCAAAGATTTAGGACTTTACTTGCGCACTCCACCTATCATTTGGCATGACAATATCAGTGCTATTCATCTTGCTGCGAATCTAATATTTCATGCACTCACAAAGCACATTGAGGTGGACTATCACTATGTTTGAAAACAAGTTGTCCATCGTGCTCTTGATATTCGATATATAAACACTACTAATCAAGTTGCAGATATTTTTACAAAGGGTCTATCCACTGTAAGATTTCAACGACTACGTGACAAGCTCAACATCACAGCTGCGCCATTGGGCTTGAAGGGGTGTGATAACATTCAAAACCAGTCCACGCCGATAATCACATAACAGAAGATCTTCCAGCTCATGTCATTATCCTCCAGCTCATGTAATTATCCATTGCTACAATATAGTGTTTCAAACATGCTGCTATCCCTAAAATCCCTCTGTACCATTTATGTACAACTCACTGTATCTTCTATAAAATGACTTCTCATTGCATAAGGAAGCATGAGAGAGAATTACATACTCCCTACTGTCGTGTGATTACTTTCAAGTCTCCTCTCTGAATATCATAGAAGAATACTCAAAACACATCTTTTTCCACCTAATTTGCCATTCGGAGAAGCTTGAGGAGGTTTTGGACACCTTTTACACTGATAGTAGAGTGGATGAGTTGAAAGACAAAATGGGTTAGTGCTCCTATAATGTATATGTGGGGGTGCAGTGGTGTGAATTGTTTAAGTGTGTAGGCTGGGTGGTTAATTAGTGTAGTGATGTTTGCGAGGGAAAGAGAAACAATGATGTTGTGTAGAGATGGTGAGAAGAACGGTGATTGTATGGGAGGTTTAGAGAAATAGATGGAAGAAGAAGAAAAAGAAGAAGAAGAAGAAGAGACCGGGGGTGATGTTTAGGTCAGATGATGAAGAAGAAGATGAAAGAAAAAAGAAAGAGAATGAGAGAAAGAATAGAAAGAGGTAGAGGTGGAAAAGAGAGGAAGGGAAAGAGAATTAGTGACAAAATTGGAGAAGTGATGGTCAAAAGATTGGTGTCTGCGCTTCTAGGCCAAACGGTGTGGTTGGCAGTGCTTTCCAGTGTAAAAGTGAGAGGTAGAAGCAAGTGGCAAAGAAGAGGGGGAATGGCAGTTTCATCATTTACAAAAATAGGGGAGAAATGTGGTCGGAAAGCATTTTAACAAGCCATCTGTCCTTAATTTAAAACTCATTGGAAAACTCAAAAGTTAGACCCTAATTTGAATATGATTGATTTTTTTTTTGTCTTTTTTTTTTTATGGAAAGAAGCCAAAAACTTAAGGTCTTTTTGAAAATCTTCCTTTAAGAAACTACTTTTAAATGGAAAGAGTTTATTTACTTACATGTCCTATTAAATTCATTGAGCGACAGTCACTGTAATAGTTATTTCTCCTCCCACTTATAATCTCTAATAGTATGACTCCGAAGCTAAAGACATCTGATTTTATTGAGAAAAGCCCATCCATGGCATACTCAGGTGACATATAACCACTGCATAGTAGGATATACTATAAAATGTTAAAATGATGAAGCATATTTTGACCTTTTCTAGTATTGAACATGGAATTCTTTTAGAAGTACATGAAACGTGTGTGCGTTTGAGTATGTTACTTACTAAGTTCCGACCACTCTATTAGTGTTTGCTTGAGTTTGATCTCCACCAAATATTCTTGCCATACCAAAATCTGAAATTTTAGGGTTCATATCATCGTCTAAAAGAATATTGCTAGCTTTAAGATCCCTATGAATAATTCTTAGCCTAGAATCTTCATGTAGATATAAAATTCCTCGAGCTATGCCAACAATGATGTTCAAACGCTTTCTCCAATCCAATATTATGCTCCTTGTTTTATCTGTGACACATTTCAATCTGTTTATATAATTGTAATTGCATATTTGTGCACATAAGATTGTTCTATAGTAAGAACTTTGTAATCATATGAGCTGTGTTATTGGGTAAAAACCATAACACGATCTTCACAAACTACATACAAGATATGCTCATGTTTATCAATAATTCATTTTCCTTCAACATATTCTAAATACTATATCGTTTGATCATTTAATAGAGTGGTTCTACAATGTAAGAAAATAAGTTTCTGCAATAATTATTGACAAAGACATACTTGAGTACTGAACCATATTTACAGTTTAGACATAATATTACAATTGCTTATTACTTTATGCTAGTATAAAAGTATACTTAGAAGATGATAAGAGTTGTAAGAAGAACAATACTTACCAAAAAGCAAGATGTCCAAGCTCTTGTTACGCATATATTCATAGATCAATATCCTTTCTTGTCCACTTATGCAACAACCCAGAAGTCTAACAAGATTCTTATGTTGAAGCTTTGCAATTAATTTAACCTCATTTTTGAATTCGTCTATTCCTTGTCCAGAATTCTTTGAAAGTCTTTTTAGCGCTATCTCTTGTCCATTCGGTAGTTGTCCCTAAAATGAAGTCATGCTTTATGACATTGTCAAAGACAAAAGGCATGTAAAATTCTCCACTTCAAGAGGCAATATCAGCAATTGATTCATTCCAGCGAATAAATAATTATCTTAAACCATCTTTATTTAGACAGGCCATGCTTTAATTTGCTTAATGGGCTCAAACTGGATGATCTAGAAATTTACAAATTTGTAAGTCCTAGGCGGCTGATCTTTGGGCATTAAGCAGATTAAATGGAAGCAGTACAACAAACAAGTGGATAGTGAGAATATCCCATTGTAGAATATGTTGTGATGCATCAAATAACCTATCCAAATAATTGGAATCATTACCAAAAAAATTAGGCCTGTCAATGGGCCGGGCTGGGCCTGGGCTTGGGTTGTCCAATCCCGTCCCGAAAATAGGACGGGCCTGCCTGGTGTTGCCTAATCCCGGCCCTAAAATGAACGGGCCTACATCTAATCCCGTCCCGTACGGGCCCGGGCTGGGACAGGGCCGGGTCTGGGATTAACCCGATCTTAGAGATAAGCAAAACCTAACAAAAGAACCTAACTAGAAGATTGAATTCATTTATCGGCTTTGGTCAACTTGACTATGGATTAGTTCACCCAAAAACCAAACCAAGTGAACATATTTGGGATTGATAGAAAGCACTGAATTCCTATTGGTGAGCTTGAATATGAGTTAGAGTTAACATGTGAGAAAGTGAACCAAGTAACTAATCACCCAACACATTGCTAGCTGTCAAAGAAAACTTGGCCTGGTTGTACATCATCACATTTGAATTCTATCAAAAGTTCTTTTCTAACTTTTGAGCGGTAGATTCCCAGCCTGAGAACTCACTTCCATCCGTCTAAATATCATATAATTACTCACCTTTTTGAAGAAGAAGTGATGAACAAACATTGCATTTTTAGTTCTAACTGACAAGAACAATAAGGATGATGAAGTGACTTTTTTATTTTTAAAAGGCTTTGCAGCGGGCCGGGCCGGGCCTGAACGGGCTAGGTTGTTTCTGCCATGTCCCAGTCCCATTATGGCCGGACTTTAAAATGTATTGTCCAAACCCAGCCCATTGGGCTCAAATTTTTTTAAAAACCCTATAATTTCGGGCTTGGGACGGGCCGGGCCGGGCTTTTTACTCGTTTCATCCCATCCCATTGACAGGCCTAAAAAAAATGTCTCCTTTAAAGGAAGTACACTTTTTGGTCTATAAAAGTTTATACTTTCTCCTAGAATTAAGTTATATATGAAATGGAGTCATACCTTGTAAACAAGTCCAAACCCACCCTTTCCTATCATATTTGATTCGGAGAAGTTCTCTGTGACAGCTACTATAACATTGAAACTAAATAGTTGTAATTCTGAACTTTTGCTACTGTCTTCAGTCTCATTATCATTGAATATATCTCCATGTCTTTCATTCATCTTATATCCTATGAAAAGAACATAAAATTGCTAATGAAAACTTCAAATCTTGTTAGTATATTACGTAAATGAATCATCTATACCTTTTTTCTTCTTCCACCAATAACAGTATCCACATAAAAAAAATAAAAGCACCATTGAGATGACTGATAATATGGTTGCAAGGAGAGTCTTCTTGCCTTTGAAGTGTCCTGAATGTCCATACAATTTTTTTATCAAAAAAATATCAAAATCAATATCTAAAATAAAACTTTTTTGCATTTGTTTTCATTTTTCAAAGCACATATTAACACATTATATGATTTGTAAAGGATATTTACAAGAAAACTTCTTTTTATGCTAGAAGTGGAAGATGGTTCATTCAAATAGTGTTTCAATACATACTCGTGTGTACATATAGCTACTCTTGTGAAGGCCAGAAGGCCAGAACTATACTTACAAGCTTGAATGCCTGTGAGGCATCCTATTATGTTTTTTCCAAAATCTTTCGGTGATCCGGTCATACCAGCTAGGAGAGAATTCCTATATATATGCAAGGACTTGACCCAGGGTTTATTTGCATTCATAATACTGGACGCCATCATAGCATTATTGTGAATTATTATTAAGGGTGATAATCTCGATTCTTTAGATGAATTGATCATGCATGATCGATTAACAACATGGGACCCATTTCATGCAATTTATTCCACCTGAATGGTGCCATGCAAAATTGAATAATTTCATTGTTTCTTGAATGAAAAATATAGAAAAACTAGTGATTTGGATTTTCGTGCATTAAATGGTAAGTTAATCAAAAAGTTAATTTTTTATGTATGCATCCGTGGAACAACCCAGTTTTTGTATAACCCATGTAATTTGCATTAGTGTTTTAAATAATTAATTTGCATGATTTGTAGAATGCACCAGTTATGTGCATGCATTAATGACACTGTTGGAGTCATGGCTACGCCCAAATATGTACACAACCTAGCCATTTATTGGATTTTTCAAATACAACCATGATTTTAGTGCCTGTCATTGGTGGCCAATATGAGTTAAAGCATTAATGCATTTTAATTTTTTTAGTAGGGCCCACGAGGGAGCCCCTAAGGTGATGGCGTGCAGTGGCGGACCCAAGATTTTTGTTTGAGGGAGTCTTGTAATGGTCAATTGAGAAGGTTGAATATTGACCTACAAAACCTATGCACCTAAAGCATGATTAGCACATCGAATCCTTAATTTTCATCACGTTTAAACACCTTTGAACGTAAGAAGCACTACATGGTTTCCGAATTAATTTTCTATTACAATAAATAAATGCCCATCTAACTTAATAGAGAACCTGAATCAACATTAAAAGCATATATTCGGCAGAATAGAAACAAAATTGCTAAACGAACAGGCTTTTCCTAACCCAATTGAGGTTAAAAATCACATTAAAAGCATTCAATAGGCAAAGGTCATACAATTGATAATAAATTATTAGAATGGCATGGGAGTAAAAAAGGGTCTTTAATCACAACTTTAATAGAATTAGGAATTGGGTATTAGTCGATTGTGCAAGGATTGAAATTGTCCATTACATGCAATCCTACACCCGGCCATTGCAACCAGCCCATATGAGTAATCTATCCACTATTTCGGTCTACTTCTCATTTCACAAAGGTTTCGGTTGTGACCATCTTTCTTCTAATGGGGTTCAGCAAAAGACATCCATTGAGGGAGCAAAGGATCACATAAAAGAGGAGAAATTGTGTATACATGCTAATACTGTGACGAAGACCGATTTGAGAACATTTTGAAAGATGGAGAGAGAGACCAAGAAAAACTGATTTGGAATTTATGTAAATTTCTACTTGAGTTGGGGAAAGGGAGGGGAGTTGACGGGCTTTTTAAAATGAGCTTTCTACTTAAGTGGGGGTTGGTCCAGATTGACGCCCCTTATTGCCCTTATGGGCTTTCTTTAAATTGGGAGGGGGCTAGACCCATTCTTTAAGTGGGGGGCCGGCCCAAACCCCCTTTATTGCCTTATGGGCATTCTTAAAGTTGGAAGGGGGCTTCAACCCCAAAATCCCTAAACATGGGTCCACCCCTATTGGCGTGGTCATGTGTGGGCTGATATATATGGTAGTCTAAACTAGCAAGGACACCCACATTATTGTTTTTCCGAGTTAGCAATAAGAGGAGTGTAACTTTGTCATTTCCTCTCATCAATGCTAGTGCATCTTCGAGGGTGATGGCTTTTCCTCTTCTTTTCTTCTCTTTTCCTCATGAAAATTATCTTCCTTTTTTTTAAAATCTATTATTAATTGGCAATTCTTGTCTATTTCTTTGTAGATCTGAGAGATGATAATCGTCATTAGAGTATATTGTGTCCACGACATATGGGCCTTCCCATTTTGGATCGAATTTTCCTTGTGACCAATGGGTCATCTTCATTGGCCCTTGTAAGGATTATAATCATATTATAATTAATATTGGCAAATTCATTGGGTATTGGATAAAATATAAGTTGTATTAACAATTGTATTTTTAGTGGGACTTCCCAAGAAAGATGACTACAAGTCGTATTCGATCAAAACTCCAACGCTTGGGTGCACCGTGCACGAGTCACACGAGTCAATGCTGTGAGTTTCCACTTGGGATAGCATGGGAACGTTTCTTTCCAATGCAAGACATCATATGGGCACTTATTTTGTTTTCATGATGACATCATGTGACACAAATGTCAAAGAAAACAAGCACCAGACATTGTCTCCCTATTGTCTTGATGTACAATAAAGCTAAAGAAGCATGCTTCCTTGGGATCCGTGCATCAACAGAGAGGATGGCCGTTTGAGACAGAACCTGTATGCTTGCTCGAGCGCCTAGGTCGCTGAATTTCAGATTTTTCAAAATCCTGTTTCCTAATTTCTCTCAAAACACTATTTTGAGTCCTACTTGCTCTGCAACGATTGAGGCATGAATGAAAGCCTATATATTGCCTTCCTCTCTCAACTCTAGGGCACTACTCTCCCATCCAAAAAAACTAGAGATCTATTGAGAGACTGTTTTCCTCTCCAAAGCTTCAAGTTGTCGTGCTGAAGTTCAAGTCTTTGGAGGTTCTTTCTCGTTCTTTTCTGAAGTAGATTCATCTTAAAGAGGCATTCAAGGTGGTTTGTTCAAGCACGACAAAGGTGTATGGCGAGCAATTGGCAAGATAAAGCAATCCTTAGGTTGAGTTAGCAACTAGGAAAGGGTTGTGAGTTCTTTCTTATAACTTTCAATTTATTTAGTGCTTGGTTGTCTGTTGGCCTAGATGGTAAGCCCGTGGTTTTTTCCTGAGTAAGGTTTTCCACGTATACATCATGTGTCCTTCTCATTGTGTGGTTGCTTGCTTTTAATCCGGATTAGGGTTAATTACTACATTAATCACTTGTTCTTGAAATCTAATATAGATATTGTTATTGGGACCTACCCATGTGTTAAGGGCGATTTTTCAGCCCTCACATATGGGCCTTCAACCTGTCCAAAATAGAGCTCTCCTCTTTCAAATATGTCCTAGGAGTGCCCACTCTGGCTTGAGTACTATATCCAACTAGCAAGTGAACCTAGTTAGCCAATAGAGGCCAATTAAGAATCCATGAATGAGTTGAAAGATTGACATGCTGGGCCGATTACTCCGAAGTCGTACGTGATTAGAATTATCCAATTGGCAATGACCCCCAAGGCAATGATCCACTTCTCGTCCATTACACTCTCGGACATCCTTCTAACCCAGTAAGGGAGGAGTCCTACATATCTGATACTTGTTGGAAAACCAAAAAGTCAATCACTGCTATTCAAATGTGATCTTATGGAAAGGCGATGTGATGCAGTAGGAAACCAAGAATCACATAAAGGGATCACTATCCTCTAAGTGTCGAGTACTTCGATTGTGAAATCAATCATAGTAGCAGAAAAACCAAGCATAAAAATAATGATCGGCGTAACAACCAGGAGGTTGAATGCCCTAGGAGACGTCAAAAGCACTATCGCAGCAACTATAATATAGCTTCACCATCATAGCAGGATAGAGTGCGAGCCTAATCCCTTATGCCAGGTGACAAGTAGGAAGAAATGGTCTTGGCTGAACAATGCCACCTGCACAACTAAAAATCACGGGTAGACAATGCCACACTGCTAGAAAGTATGCCAAATAAAATCGAGACTCGAAGTAAGTCTAAAAGAACCAATTCAACTCTGCCAGAGTCTAAGGCCACTAAAATTGATTATCAGAGTAAAAGCGGAAAAAAAAAATTGGAATCTCTCGAGTCAACCATCGAGTATGAAAGATATGTTTATGCTTATGTTTAAGAAACTGTTGAATGTAGCAGTTGAACAGAGCTTCTATCACAGATGAAAATTTTGGGTTGTCGCGAGCAATTATACCAAACCATGCAATTCACCTAAAATGGGTAGACCAATGATTTCTCCATCTATTGAAAAAAAAAAAAAAACAAAGAAAAGAAAACCTAATTCACGAGCAAAGGTAAACCATGTGTTACTTGCTAAGTGAAACTTTCTAGGCATCCATCCATACGACAAAAGTGGGATCGAGAAAGGATGTCGGGTAGCCTTGATCGCCAACTAATGTCCACCTGTGTCCGATGGGGCTCGAAGAAATGTAGGATTTAGTTATACTAGTCACCCCATATAGCAGTCTCCTATAGGCATCCCCTGAGCTGTAGCTCACCTCGGTAGAAGCCCATTACATACTTCCATCAGAGATTGAACGGAAGGAGATAATGGAAGGAGATACATTGTCTCGATAATCTAGCTCCAAGCCAAAGATATTAGTAGGTATCAAAATTCTCCTCCGAGAAGGTCTGTTGTTGCCCTTAGGGGTTAGTCCTTGGTCTTTGGGGTAACTTTGGAGTACCTAAGACAAGCTCCTCTATTATCTAACACCTAGTACGTAGTGTTCCAATTGGAAGAAATCGGTTTGAGCACCAAATGTCTGTGCATAATAGCTTCAAGGATATCTAGCTAAATTGGAAAGATTAATCATTGATTGCCTTCGTACATACAAGCCATGCTTCAGGGTATCTAATCATGATCCCCAAAGATATAATCATAGGGTTTTAGGCAATGTTGTTGAAACCAAGCAATGGACCTTCGTTCATTAGCCCTTTGTAAGGCGATCAAGGGTTCGCCTCTACAGAGTATCCTGGAATAGCTATTAGGCGTGCTCCTATCTTCTCTTAAGATGTTCTAGATACAACATCTTAGTTTCACCAATTACCCCCTCAGCAAGTCAATTAAGTGGAAGGTTCTTACACAAAGGGGTCATACCACCTGAGCAATATGAAGGAGAGATAGCTGGGGGTATCAACTTTGTTAAACACATTCATCCCCGGTAGAAAGTCATTAATACCTTGTAAGATACCATGTACCAATCTGAAAGCTTAAGCTGATGGGTTGAAAGTCCAAACAGGTATATGAAGTCTTGTCCAACCCACGACTTGAGCGATATGAGATGTTGGACTTCCCAACACTCCCCTTCACGTACAAGGCCAATAGATTTCAATGATAGGCCTGCCACGTGGGCTACATAAGAATGACAAAAATCCGCTCTAATACCATGTAAAATGATACCTGAGCCAATCGGTCGCGAGTTTGAGTTCCACAAGGATCTGCTTGGCGATAAAAAAAATGCGTCTCAAAAAATGCACAGACCAGCTTCCACCTAAGGGGGAGTGTTGAGTGGGCTCCAACAAAGGGTGACCGTTGAAAAGTATTTATTTTGCCTATGTTAACACCTTGAGGTTTTGGTATGAATGGTTAGCTCAGGAAATGAATGTCCCCAGTTGCAGAAGTGCTAATAGAATCTACCATGGGAAGGAAACTACAAGCCTAATTAGGTGAAATATTTTGAGAAATAGAGGAAGCTCACAAATAATAGACGAACGAAGGAATGCTCCATGAAGTGTAAAGCACCATTGACCCACATAGGATAACAATTATGGTGGTGGAATGGGATCATTGATCGCTGTCATTGGGAACAAGTGGTTACACATCGCCAGAGACATCCTCCTCTACTGTTATCAATGAGATCGACCCTCTGAGGTTCCAAAAGGGCCAAAACTTACCTCTCCCCATGAATGGATAAAGTGACAATTCGATTAAAACATTAGTTCCAAAACACCGATCGAGCTAGGAATCACTAGATCCTCCTATCCATGGATGGATAAATTAGAAACAAAGGATAAAAAGTATAGGGCCTACAATCTCCTGATGGCCAAAGCCGGGGGGGGGGGGGGGGGGGGGGGGGGGGGTGCGCATACATGTAGACACTAAAAAAAGTTCAAGCATTGTGTGCAAGATCCGGTGGGCTTGAGCCAGCATGACAAATTCAGTTCAAAATTTGTGTGCCCATCACTGACCGAAGAACACCCAAGATGTAAGGGACTGCACGAGTCCCCATAGTATAAAAAAACACTCAAGTCCAAAGCTTTAAGTACCTAAGAGTTACCATCTACTATTAGGGCATTCTTTTTATAGGATTGGCCTTGTAGTATTACAGAAGGTATTAGAGTTGAGCATGGCTCTGTTTCCAATATGGGAGAGTGCAGGCTTGTGCCCAAGTGCCCATGAGTTTACCATCTCCTATCAGAACACTCTTTTGGTAGGATTGATCCCATGGAGTTACATTGTGGGTCAACCACAGTGGGGCCGGATCATATAAAGCCCATGGTGATGACACAACCACGAAAGGTTGTTGCCCATCCCAAAGGGATCCGGTCAAGACATATGCCTAACAACTGAGTATAGAGTGACCACTGTACTTGATATGTGCTTATGTAGGCCTTCCTGTGTCCCAATCCCCTAGGCTAGGGTACCAAAAAAACAAAACATCAAATGGCTTGATCCTAACATCATTTCTTAATCACTCTATCTTTACTATTAGGCATTTTGCATTTCTAGGAGTCGATATGAAATCTGGAATAGTACATAATCTATGTTTTAATTTTAGAGGGTAATCGAACATTGGAAGCATAATAAATCAATTAAATTATCAAATTGGGTATGGAAAGGACTAAAGAAGAGGTTAGAAACATATACAACTAGTTAAATCATCAAATCCAGTTTCAAAAGATTCTATTGTGTCATAAGGAAGTGATACTGTCGTAAGTCGACTTAAATCCACACAAGGAGAATGCTTGAAGCTCCCACCTTCTTCCATACCTCTTTCTCCCAACACACTAACAGCATCACAAGTACCATCCAAGTAGCCTTTCCATCTCTTTAACTTTCCACATCTTTTACCATTGTCTCCGCCCTCCTTTGCCTACGCGCCTTGCCCCCCCATATCTGCTCTGTTCCATTAATTTCTCCTTGGCTACCAACATCTCATCCACCTTCCAAACACCTCATAGCTACCGAAACCATATCTCTTCCGTCTTCCAAACCTCACAGCCACTGAACCCACTTCTTTCCCATTCATCTTCCAAACACCTTTTCCATCACCAATGGACCATCTTCATAATCCACCTTGGGGCCCAGCAGCTCTTTTCTCATCTCTATCTCTCAATCTATACCCCCTTTCCACGACTACACTACTCAACCCCATTTCCACACCGAGAAGAAATGCATTAAGATATTGTGGTTTGCAAAAGTTTCATGACCAGGTGGAACAAGACGAAGTAGAAGATGGTTTTTAGCAATGGAGGTTGATGATTTCGTCAATAGGGGTAATGTCATAACAAATGCACAAACAACTTTTCTGTCATTTTATGATTTTTCTTCATAAAACCATTCAATTAAGATTTAAGCTTAGTTATTTTGTTGAAATCCCTAAATTATTCAGATTAAGATTGGACTTGAGTTGAAATAAGACACATTTTGGTTTTTTTCATCAAATAAAATGATTAGAAAACATTGTTAAAAAAAAACGTTATTTATTTATTTTTTTATAGATTTTTAAAGGTCAAGATGTTTTAGAAATATTGATGCAAACCTTAGGTCCTTTTCTGAATAAAGAAACTGGTCCTAAAACGACTAGTTTGTGTGAAAGCCAACTTTAAAAAGAGGGAGGCCAAGAAAATGATCCCAAAGAGAGGGAAGGTGAAATCCTCTTCCCTTGACACAAATACTACAAGAAAAGAATTAAAAAGAATAAGAATTCTTATATAAAAATTACGCTTAAACCATGATTAAATGAATAAGTGTACAAAATCATAAATACGATGGGGACAGTGAAAAATCACAAAATCATGCAAGAGATTTTGACCGTCCAAGTTTCTTTATATTTGGCATTTGCCAGGCAATTGCTGCCTCTTAAAAAAAAACCCCTGTATGGAGGTTCGAACATAAAATACCATTTTGCCCTTAGTATGTGCGCTATTAGATTCTTCCTCTTCAAGAAGGCCACGAAAAAGCAGTGTGGAAATGTAAGAAGTTCTTCTTGCTTTCCCCTTTAACTGCCCTTTGTGTGATTACATAAATAGGAGGATGAGAAAAAAAAAACATGAAAACACAACCTGCTGTGAGAGTTCACAAGATGTAAGGACCTTTTCAACGGGAGTGAAAGGTGAATGTGCGCAATGTCCTACAAACGTAAGACATACCACAGATAATGAGGGCAAAATGGAAAATTTTCCACTATTCTGACTTTAGGAACCTCTCTGAAGGGACTTTTCAGATCTAATTAAAGACACTTGTGTAGTGAAAATCCCTTCAAACAATTGGACAATCTGAAAGAGCGACGAGATGGTGAGCGACGACTTAATCAAGTCGACCGTCTCATTCATTCGGCAAGTGGAAGAAGACGCGCGCAACTTGGACGCGTAGTTTTTTTTTACTATAAGAAAAGAGTCACCATGAATCGCAGACAGATTGAATACTAATTGTCAAAGTAGCCGGCTTCTGATATCCGCTCATTTCTACTCATTTAAGACTTGTAGGCCATTTGAAGTTACAGACCACTGATTCTTCCCGTCTCTGCACAGTAAATCTACACAGCGCAGATCTCGGATGTGGGAATTGACCTGACTGTTGGTAGTTTTCTGCTATTGGTGAAGTTAAAAATAGATTTTGTTACAGTGTCATTTTTGCCCTTTTCAACCCTGCAAAGGAGGTTGGGACCCATCATGGGGAGAGAACCTCCACAATCAGGGAGGAAAATCGAAATGCAAGAAGAGGACCTAGGGATTGATCCCTAGGAAGTAGGGCGAGGAATACCCAAATCGGCACCGAGAAAAGAGACCGTAATTGTAATATTGAATCGTGATGACGAATGTTTGATTCGTGGGAATCAGCAAAACATAGTTCCTATAAATGAAAATGGGGAAGGATGTCCCAACAGAAAAGTAAGAAAAGCACATGGCTACTCGCATCTATCCTTTTTTTTTTTTTCCCTTCATTCTTGGCTGGGTAAGCTGAATCTAACTAGCCTAACTTTGAAGCTGTGAAAGGTTCATCCAATGAGTCGACTAGTCAATCCGGCCTTTTAGTCTGGCTCGAACTTGTTGACTGATCGAGTCATGATCCAGTCAATCCATGGTTGCATACGTTCATCTAACTACGGGCTGTTTGGCACTAAATCCCAAGAGTTCTATGAATAGTTCTAAGAAGGAAGAAAGAAATCTTCTGTGATGAAAATGCATACCAAGTTCTGAAGCTGGAACTCTTATGTAAAGATCTTGCCCACCATATGAAAACTGTTTAAGATCAATCAGATCACCAGCCCATCTGATACATCCACTTTCTTTTGCGATATCAGCACTTGCATAAGCCACACAAGAACAGCTGTTCAAACACTCAATTCTGCATTCCTCCAGGCTCATACTACTGTTCACAAAGGTTTGCAGTGAGTTGGGCAATTTCATCTCTGTCAGGTTCAAAAACCCGTCTCCATTACACTCCAATTGTGCCTTACGAACGCACCCAGCGGATGTGACTCCCAGAGACCACTCTTCAGGTGTCTTGGGCTCGAATCCTTTCACACAGCTGCAAACTGATGCACTGTTGACATTGCATATTCCGAAAGGACCGCACTTGGAGTATTCATCACATTGGTCTTTCGGCACCCAATAGCAGAGTTTCCAAATGCTGTCATTGGACTCTAGATCCCATGTATAGCGCTCGATATGGCCTGTCCGATTTAACACTAACCTTGAAATCAAAGACGTATCGAGCATTTCATATTTGTAATGAACCTCATCCGGGATACTCACACAATAAAAACCGAAGAGGGAATTGGGCTTCAAGTCAGGCATTCCACTGAATCGAACACCATTCCATGGTCCAGTTCGAAACTTGAGGTGAGATTGGAACCGTAAGAGCAATTGTGCCAATCCATTTTGATCCATCTTGAAATTATAGTCCCCTGAAGAAGGGTCATCATCATTCTTCCATGATGTTAGAAACCGGTTTAGACCCGCCTTCGAATTCCACCCGAGCCACATACCCGGCAACATTGTGTCCGACGGATAATCAAAGCTCTGCCATAAGAAGCTATCCGAATTGTTGTTTGCTTCCTCTGTAAGAACAAGATTCCCTGTGTCCAAGAGCTTTGCTATCGGCTGTGCTACCGGTGTCTTCGATAGGTTTGTCGACCATATGACAGTGATTCCATCACTAAGGATAAGATCTCCACCATCTATCCTTAAAAATCCAGTTGATTTGGAAAGTGGGGTGTCTCTGTTTGCAACCCATACAACAGTCTTAATTGAGACTCTCTTGTACCATATTCCTACATATGTCAAATTGCTGCGGGTGAAGAAGCCAAGCACGAAGGTTGAGCCAGCGGAGGTGAGGGTGTCGTTGGCGTAGAGTGATGTGGAGGATGTGATGGTGTCTTGTGCTGCAATGGATATTTTGGAGGAGAAATGGAAGAAGGCGAGGTAGAGAATGAAGAAAAGCCATTGATTAGTCATTTTCATTCTTCTCTGGGAAAGATAACAAACAGTTGTTGAAATGGAACTACTTCCTTCAAATTAAATGTCATGGAAAAGTATTTTGCTCAGTAGATGAGAGAGTAGAAAATAAAGGTCATTGGCAGCTTGACCCTGTAGGTGTTGTTGGAAACGGACCCCCTGTTTGGACCAATAAGGGTTACCACAAGGGGGAGAGATGTCACATCCCATCTCGTCCATGAATAAAAAAAATTCTCTCCCATGTGGCACCCCCTGATTGGTCCAAACAGGGTTTCCCTATTGGGTCCAAACAGGGGATCCGGATCTGTGTTGAAAGGGAAGAATGCCATTTATTTGTTTATTTATCATTTTCTTTGGCATAAAGGCGTTATTATATTAGAAAGAAAAAGAAGTACAAATATACAACTTGCATCCAAAAGCCAATGCCAAAACAACCAAGAAGGTTACTAGTAATACCAAAAATATTGGAAAGCAAACCAAACAAAGACAAATGCTTTTTCTTCTTCTACTTGTTTTCGGTCGGCAACAAAAAGATTATACTAAAATGGAGAAATTACAACCAAATTTAGTCTCAAAATAGAAAAAATATATATCTCCATGAAAACTACTAAATGCACACTGAAAATTGATTTCTACATACTGAAAATTTTTTTCTTACCAAAGTACCGATGTAGGAAATTTCCTAGAATGACATCTCTCCCTCCCAACTTTTTTCCACCCCCACCCCCACTCCCACGCCCAACCTTTCAGCTTCACTTCAACTGCAAGCCTCTCGTTTTGTGATAGTCAGCTAAACGCGTTTTATCCACTACTACTTGGGAATCGTTTTACCTACTACTTGGAAACCGCAAAGACTTATATGCTTTTGCCACAGTTTTCCACGGTGTGTTTCCCGTCCTGTATGTTATTGAAATGTCCAAATAAAAGGAACCTAACTATTTACAAAAACTCTCTCTTTTTTCATGTCAGTGGAACGGATGTCTAGAACTTTGCATGGGGCCCACATATATATATATATATATATATATGATAATCTGCCCTCCAATAATAACAGATGTAGGATATCACATAAATTCTGAGAAGGGAAATTTTCTATACGGGAACTTACAATCCTTGACTTCTCTCTCTTATTACCAAAGTTGGCCATTTTATCCAGACATTCTCCGTACAGTTCGTACTGCTGTGAAGATTAAAAATCTTATTTTTAGTTGTTATATCACAATTTAAGTTGCGATACCGTAAGTTATAAAGCCGTGATATCGCAACACTACTAGAAAATTTACCATTGGCGGACGAAGAAAGCGGGCGACCGCCTGAAGCGGGCGCAAAAGGCCGCAATAGCGGTCGCTAAAGCTTTTACATATCCCAGCGAACCCATTCTTTCTTTCCCACTCTCTTTTTCCTTCCTTCCCACTCTCTTTTTCCCCTTTTCCCCTCCCGCGCCCCTACTCCCGCGTTCCGCACCAGCGACGAATCCGCCGGAGCCCGCCTGCGCCAGAGCCGCCACCGGTTCTCTCTTTCACTCTCCCTCTCCCTCTCTATTTCTCTCTCTCCCTCCCTCCCTCCCTCCCTCCCCCTCTCGCTCTGCACTCTTCCCTCCCACGCGTCACTGTCCAGCACCGGTTGTCTCTCTCTCCCTCCCTGCGCCGGAGCCACCACCGGTTCTCTCTCTCTCTCTCTCTCTCTCTCTCTCTCTCTGTTCTCGCTCTGCACTGTGCCCTCCCGCGCGCCGGAGCTGCCACCGGTTAGAGAATCTCTCCCTCTCTGCGCTGGAGCCGCCACCGCCGAAACCGTAGCTGGTATGTATTTTTTTTTTCATTTGATTTATGTATTTCTCTAATTTTCTTCTATACATTTCATTTGATTTTTTTTTTTCATTTGATTTATGTAAAAAAAAAAAGAAAAAAAAAGAGTCCTTTTGTCTACGCAAAGCCAATCAAGATTCAGGCCAATCATTTTTAGGGTGAAATTCCTTTCCTCAGGCCCTATTCTTCAATCTCTGTTTTTTGTTTGTTTTTCTTGTAGGGTTAAATGCATACTCTTTTAACTCACTCAATATTGGATTTAAAAGAGAGGCTGTAAAATGTTCCCCTGAGTACCCAGCCCAACAAATGGCCTCGACTGGTAATCAAGGACCATACCTGAATACATTCTAATTTGAGTACCATGATGGAAATGATGATGGGCAAACATGTTGAAATCTCTAGGTTCCTCCAATGAAATTGGTTAGTTCTTGTCTTCACCTCAATGATTGGAGAACTAAATTTGCAGCTTGGAATTACATTTTTATAGGTTTTTATTTTTGAAACATGACAGCAGATAAATAAAATAAAAGAATGTGGAAATATATTGGGAGCCAAATCAATGTACCTATTTAAATTTAAAAAAAAGGTGTTCTTCTTTGAGCACTGTTTGTCATATATAGGAAAAGCAAGTAGCCTGAACGCCATATGCTCTCTCTCTTCTTTTTTTTCTCCTTTTTCTGAAAGATTTAGGCGAGTGTCTGCAAACAGTCTGTTCTGAAATTAGGAATATGATATACTTGGTTGTGTTAGGAATATGATATACTTGGTTGTCTAGGCATAAAGATCCAGATGGGCCCTTTGATTGCTTCCTTTGTTTTCTGCTTCTGTGTGACTGTTTGCAACAGTTTTCCTTGACGTTTCATTCCCTCTGTGATTTGTTTCTTTGTGGAGAATGAAAAATGAAGATTTCATTTTCTACACTAGGGTGTGTATTGTTTGTGATGGTGAAATATATTTTCTAAAACGGAATATGTTTTGTACCTCCTTGTGTGTGAGACTGGGTAAATAGTTTTCAACCTCTTGGTTCCAAATTTGCTTTCTAAAATAATTATGAAGAATGATTTCACCTTAGAAGATGAAAATGAGGGGAAATATTTGCATGGAATAATCTTAAAAACATTCCGCCGAGGAATCCATTTTTTTGTTTCTGTCGAAAATGCCCTCCACAAACACAAGCCAACCTCTAGATTTCGCTTTCCAACAATGAAATATGTAGTGTGGAGTGTGTGTGATGTAGTTTGTTGATTGTCCTTTTTCCTTTATTTAGGGCCTGTTTTGGTACACAAGAAAACACAAGAAAATAATATTTTTTAGAATATAATCTTTCATTTTCTAGAGAAGAGAATCTTGTGCGTTTGGTAATCCAAGAAAAATTTAAAGAAAAGAATCTTTTCTTTCAAAAAGCTCAATATGTTTTTCTACAGCTCCCCCTTGTAGAAAATATTCTATAAGATAAGAATCTTTCAAAATGACAATTAAAAAGTGGTAGAGTAAAGTAAAGACTTTAGTTCACCAAATCCATCATGATGTGTTTGTTTACATATATGATAAAGTAAACTAAAAGTAAATGTCACGGCACGGTAAAGTTGGGGTAAAGTAAAGGTGGGATAAAATATTCGGTAAAGTAAAGTAGGAAGGAATGGTAAAGTAGTTTCTTTCTATTTGACTTTACTTTATCACATTTTATCATAGTTTTATATGGTAAATAAAAAGTGATTTATTTATAAGTATGGTAAGGTAAAATAAAGATTGAGGTCATGTCATAGTAAATGTGAGGCAAAGTAAGGTGAAATGAAGTATGTGGTAAAGCAAAGTGAGAAAGAGAGTTGTAAAGTAGTTGTTTTTTTGTATTGACTTGATTTTACTATACTTTACCGCGGTTTTATGTGATAAAAGAAAAGTAACTTAAGGTAAAAACATTGTAGTTGAACTTTAGTTTACCACATACTTTTTTTATCTAGATTTGGTAAATTAAATAGAAATTAAAATATTTAATAAAAAATTATTCTAATAATGTAATTTAATTTAATCATAGCACCTTCCAAACAACTCAATTTAAAATCTGTGAAATTCTTCAAAAATCGCCAAACAACAAAAATATTGTAATATTATAATATTACATTATTCGATTCTATACTATCTTATTCTTGCAATATTTAAATCTGTAAATATTTTATTCTATAAACATCCAAACAGGCCCTTAGTATTTGAATATAGTTACTTACATTAGCAATTAACTTAATTGTTCGGGAAATTGATCCACCCGCGATGGTTATATCATATTGACCGCTTTAACTTACGTGAGGCTTACGTTTGCTTGATTGGAAACTATATCATGTTGACCACTCTAACTTATGTGAGGCTTATTTTTCCAAAGTTCACGATTTGCCCATGATGGTGCCTCTTCTCGAAGTGGGATTCCCAGGCTTGAGCATACCCTGCACAAAAAGAAAACAGAACAATAAAATTCACACACATTTTAAACATCAATGGACATGGATTTGTTATTTGTTTATTACCTTGCATCAATTTTAATGTTCTAATTCCACAAACAAATAGAATTACTACTTACTAGAAATGAATATTGTACACAGAGCTTCAGACTCAATAAACTTTCCAGTGGTCATACCTCCAACACAAGTGCTGCTGAAATCATTATTATACTGTTTTACTGTAGGGGAACTATGCAGTTAATGCTGTTTTGTTTTTTAATAGGTTAGCTATCACTTTTACCGAAAAAAAATGGGTCAGCTATCACAAGATAAACGATATTAATTTTGTTATACTATTCCAAATTTACAACACTTAACAGTAGTTTAGAAGTAACTTAACAACATTTGACCCACTAAATCTTCTAAATGAGAAAGTTCTCATAAGACAAGCAGAACTATGGCTTCCAAGCTCCAACACACTAATTCTCAAAATTTGTTCAGTTTCATCTGAATCGAGAATGAACAAATTTGAATTTACAATAGTTAGTTTCACCAATTTAAGTATGATTAATTATATGACATTTCACAATTACATGATGCATCATAGCTTCTGTTATGGAAACCATTAAGGATTCATAACAGTGGCATTATACAAAAGTCTTGAGTATCAGTAACTCGTTTTTGCATAAAATGTAGATTAAAGGAGATAAAGAATCTTACCCATAAGAATTATGTAAATGGTAAAAAAATAATAATAATGTAAATGTTGGTGACATTTAATTTTAGGAATGATCTAAAGGTATCTATTTATTAGAAAAATAGGATTAATCACATTCTCTAAGTTGTTTTTAAAAAAAGTTGATGCTGTTGACAGGATGCTTGTGGTACAGATTTCCTGGATTAAAAAACTGAACTCCAATAATGCATCTCTCTCTCTCTCTCTCTCTCTCTCTCTCTCTCTCTCTCCCCCTTACCTTGCTATCATACATTTCATCAAAGCAGTTTTCCTGCATACTTTCTCATTTCCTTACCTTGCAATCATACATTTCATAAAAAGCAATTTTCCCGCATACTTTCTCATTTCCTTACCTTGCTATCATACATTTCATAAAAGCATGAAATTTCATAAAAGCAGTTTTCCTGCATACTTTCTCATTTCCTTACTTTGCTATCATACATTTCATAAAAGCAATTTTCATGCATACTATAAATCTTGTTCTGTTACTGTATATTATTGGTTTGTTACGCAGAAATCAATTTTTTATTAAGAGTTCTCACTTCGCATGTTCAAACACCTGCAGCGACACAGGAGTTTTAATGGTTAATATTTAAAAAAAAAAAAAAAAAGAACACTCATGACTTTTACAGGGTGGGTGACTTTTAGCACTTTGCGCAAAGGAAAATGTAGCAAATACTACAATAGCGCAAAGAAATGACTTCAAAACACTCATTTCTTCTTCTAAGTGCTCTCCATCTCTTTCATAACGTCTCTATCTTTCGACTCCTTTCTCTAACGTCTCTGAAGCAGATATGTCAGGACGAAAGAGGAAAGATCGTCTGCGGATGATCGAGGAGTTGCTGCGCCAGGCTCAGGCCAGTGAGCCATCTGTGGACCCTACTCCTACACCGGGTGTCGCCCAGCCTAGTTCGATGGCCCCACCGAGTAGGCCATCGACCTCCCATTCGAGTCCATCGACTGCATCAGCTTCACAGACCGGTACACGTTTATATAGTTAGACATTTTAATTCTAGCAAATTAATTTATTTCAATTCAATTAGATTATATCTAATTTGAATAGATTCTATGAGCACAGGCCCATCTTCCAGTAGGGGGAGAGGCCCTGCTAGAGGGATCCGTATGTGGAATTCTGGTAATCCCATTGATGTGGAGTTTGATGAGACGTGGCATCCGGTGGGTCCGCATGCTAGGCAGCTCATCAGCCAGTTGAGACATTCCCTTTGACTACACTCGATTGGGAGGCATTCCCGGTGGAGGCACTAGACCGTGTCTGGCAGTAGGTTAAGGTAATAATTTAACATTTCTCAACAGGATGTGTCAATTTAAATCATAACCTAATGAAAAACTATTTGTCCTTTTTAGGACAATTTGAGGGCATGTCCTGAGCTTTTCCTGCCAGTGTGCATGTTGAAGTGCAGGAAAATGTGGAAAGATCATAAAAATAAAATAAAGATGCAGCACTGGAAGCCACACCAGGATGCCCCTGACATACTGACGCGAGTTCCCAGGGGCGTTCTCCAGGATCAGTGGACTCAGCTCGTCCGGTACTGGACGAGCGAGGAGGCTCGGGTGAGAAAATAATAATTTTTTTATTTTAATTTTAACAATTTACTAATGACTAACGTAACTAACAAAAATTAATTGATAAATGTTAAAAACAGAGAGAGGCAAATACGAATGCGCGGAACTGCGCAATGCAGGGTCCCGCACATAGCTTGGGGACTCGACACATCACCCAGGTCCGCCACGAGGTAAAAAGATAGATTGTACATGTAATTTATATTTTTGTCATTTTGTATGATATTATACTAATACTATAACTCTCCATCAAACAGTTGCGGACCGAGGGCGGTCCGGTCGACAGGATGTTTGTCTGGATGCGTTCTAGAGATCCTCGCCACCCGGAGGTTGCAGCTATCATTGTAAGTTTTTATATTGAACCGATTATATTATCTGTCTATTACTATGTCTTGTTATGCATGATAGTATATTAAATGAATCAACTACGCAGGCCCTTTTTTAGTCACGTCTGGAGGACTTGCCTGAGGAGGAGCACAGTTTGCCATCGCGAAGGGATGAGATATTCCACTCCGTCATTAGCCGGAACGAGCACGGATACACGCTCACGTATGGGACGTGCATTCCACGCTCGCACATTGCGCGAGCGGAATCATCTGGTGCTAGCTCTTCTCAGGGCTTGCGCCTCCGTACAGATGAGGAGGTCGAGCAGTTGCCACAGTCCATGAAGGCAGCGATCAGAGAGGAGGTGACGGCTGAGGTCCGGGCAGAGACGAGGGCCGAGTGGAGATCCGAGATAGCAGAGCTGGAGGCTCGTCTATCACAGAGTCGCGGTCTGCTCGCATCAGACCCGCCACCCACTACTCAGGTTAGTAAGAAAAAAATTTATACGTTTAAATTTTCAATTACGTCATTGATGTGTCAATATTTATTTTTTTAATTGTTTTTAACTGTATAATAAATAATTACAGGCACCTAACGCTGGCAGCGGCCACAGGGCGAGACAAGACTCGGTTGGAGAGGGCAGTCATGATCCGGCATCCTCGATGATCCTGACTAGATATAATTATTTTTTAATTCTAGATTTCAACATGTATAGAAAATTTTTAAGTTGTCTTAGAAACTTATAGATTTTGAAATTTAAAAAGTTGGAAACTTATAAATGTAGAAACTTAGAAAGTACTCCCGGAACTGACGGCTCGAGAATCGGACTCCTGGATTGGCCGCAGAGTCGAAATATAGGTTTACGTTAAAACGTTAAGTTAAAACTTAGTAAATCAGCATTCGAGCGCCCAAACCGGGCAAACGGGCTCCGGTGCCCGTGAAACTGGACGGGCACGGGCCCATAATCATTCATGACCTGCTAGAACTGACGGCTCGGGATTCCGACACCCGGATTGCCCGTAGTGTCGAATCGTATGTTTAAGTTAAAACTTAGTAAATCGGCATCCGAGCACTCAAACCGGGCAAACGGGCTTCGGTGCCCATGAAACTGGATGGGCACTGGTCCACAGTCATTCATGACCTGCTGGAACTGACGGCTCGGGATTTCGACTCCCGGATTGCCCGTAGTGTCGAAATGTATGTTTAAGTTAAAACTTAGTAAATCGGCCTCTGAGCGCCCAAACCCGGCAAATGGGCTTCGGTGCCAGTGAAACTGGACGGGCACGGCCCACAGTCATTCATGACTTGCTGGAACTGACGGCTCGGGATTCCGACTCCCGGATTACTCGTAGCGTTGAAACGTAGGTTTAAGTTAAAACTTAGTAAATCGGCATCCGAGCACCCAAACCAAGTAAACGGGCTCCGGTGCCCGTGAAACTGGACGGGCACGGGCCCATAGTCATTCATGACCTGCTGGAACTGACGGCTCGGGATTCCGACTCCCGGATTGCCCGTAGAGTTGAAACGTAGGTTTAACATTCAAAATTTTAATTTTAATTTTTCATTTTGTTTATATTTACTATATATTGCCAATTTTTATAATTAACTATTAATATTTATTTCCCTTTTTCTCTTCAGGTTTGAGAGCATCGGATTGATCTCGGCACCCTTCTCAGACAATTTGTTTATTTTTGTAATGAATATAATTTGTTGAAACTTTTGTAATGAATTTAATTTGTTGGTACTTTTGTAATGTTTTGAATATCATTAATATAAGACTTTGTTTTGGTATTAGTATTTTTAATTGATTTTCGTAGTTTGATATAATATATTCATGTACAAGTATAAAAAGCAGGAAAATTAGCAAAAAAAAATAAATAAATAAAAATATTTTAAAAAAAATATGACTATTAGCGACCGCCACTGGCGGTCGCTAATGGTAAATTTTTTAAAAAATTAAAAACTTTAAAACTATTAGCGATCGCCATTTACAGTAGCTAATGAGGTATTAGTGACCGCTAATCAAGTATTAGCTACCGCTAATGGAGGTCGCTAATAGCGTTAAAAAATAAAAATATATTAAAAAAATAAAAAAAAAAATTTGCGGCGGTCGCTGGCGGTCGCTAATACTATTAGTAACGAATTTTTTGCGGCCCTTCCTTGGCGGTCGCTAAAGAGTATTAGCGACCGCCGGTGGACTTTTAGCGACGACTTTTGGAGGCCCCTAAGAGTCCTATTTCTAGTAGTGCAATTTATGTTGTGATATTGTAATTTATATTGCGATTGCACAATTTGAAAAGCCCTTTTCATTTGTTTATCCCTCCCTGTTCGACTATTTCTCATTTTCACGTGCTGTAACTCTCTCCCCTAGCCGAACTTGACCATCCTCCTTCCTCGCCAACCTATTTGCAAATATGCAAGGGCGCCAACGTCCGTTCGACCTCGAAGAAGCATCATCATCTCCATTGTCTCTATCGACTAGGGATTTTGGCTACCAATGTTTCGCAATCTGAGCGGTCCGAGCTTGCTGTTATTGTAGTTGCCCCTACTGAACATGGTAATCCTTATTCCCTCTCTCTTTTAGCGAGATCTGATATTCTCTTTCCTTTTCCTCCTCTCTCTATTTATCTGTGTTTGTTGGTTTAGAAAACCCTAATGCTATGGTTTCTAACTGAGACAATCAACTACTGTTAGAGTCTGCACCGACATCATCTAGGGCATTAGAGTGGGGTGGACTTACTTGTATGGCATCTTGGGTGGTCGCCCCAGATCAAAGCCTGAATTCCCTCAAGAATCATAATGGTTTCCTGCTGATGCCCCATATGTATCAAAACTACCGCCTCACCCCCTTCTTCTTTGGTAAGCATGCGTGTTACTTGTATTGTTCTATGGACCTTCCCGCTAGCATCAGTTGCAGAATTGAAACCACGCTGTGTTAAATCTGACTTTGCTTGAATTTGTTCTGGTGGAACTAAAATTATCGCTCAAGCTGTCTAATTTGGTTTATGTCAAATGTGGAATTATTCTTGTAGAGAATGGACGCATGGAACCCAAGCCAGAGACGAAAGCAACGGAATGGAAAGAAATTATAAACATAAATGCATTCGTTGACTTTTAAACCTCACGTCTTTTTTGCGATATCACAACATTAATTGTAGTATCGCAAGTTTATAACTTGCGGTATCGCAACGTTTGTTGTAATATCGCAACTAAAAACAAGCCTTTTGGTCTGCGCAGCAGTACAAACTGTACGTAGAACGTCTGAGTAAAATGACCAACTTTGGTAACAAGGGCGAGAAATCAAGGACTATAGGTTATCGAACAGAAAATTTCCCTTCCGAGAACTTTCACCCTCTTTGTTTCCACCAATGAGTATGTAAAATAGAGAAATGGAGAAAAGTGGATGTGGTAAAAAACCCTTTTTCATTGAGTTCTTCTTCGATTGACTTTTGGTCCAACTAATCGAACCCAAGTGCAAGGGTGCAATTGTAGTAATAACTGGTGAGAGCAGGTTGATCCACAGGGAGCAATTAATGTTGCTAAAGAAGCCTTCAAACTTTAACCCGTCCTAAATAAAAACTAAATCTAATCTAAATAGAAACTAATCAAATTTTACAAAAATTATCTAAATACTGAAAATTAATAATTACAACTTTTCAAATAAGAAAATAAACCTAAGCCATGAAAAGAAACCTATGCTATTAAGCCCTATTCTAACTATAACCTGCAAAAGCAACAAACTCATCAAAACAATCAATTTAATATAAAATTAACTAAATTAAATCCTAATTCCCAAAATAAATCACAATGCAAATATGAATGATTTATGATTCCTTAAACACAAAAGAAAGCAATTTTATGCAAGTTTCTAAAAATATGATGAATACCAAAAAATTATAAGTATGGAAATACGTGTGCATGGACCTGTTTTTACTAGACTGTACAACCTACTCAAGATGCACTAAAACTAAATCTAATGTCTGGCATTTAAACCATGATGAAGCATGAACACAACAGAAAAAAGTAGAAGTGAAAAAAGACTTAAAATGAAAATGATGTCATAACCTAAAGATGCCTAGTTGAGCATGAAGTGTTGCCGAAATTTTATACAGGCTGTTCGTGTGCCCCTTTTTGTGCCATTATTTGACCCACATCCCAAGAGATTTCTTGGCTGACATTATGGGGTCTCAAAGTCCATATTACACACTTTAAATCTTTAATTTTTTAGGACAAAAACATCACGTTTGCTTGGTTTTCAATTCTCAAACTTTTGGAACACAGTCAGCCGAAAACTATGCACTTTGCTATCTTTTTTCTTATATTCAGTCACGTGGGTCCCCTTAGGTCCGAATTTAACTTTAATAATCAGTCATTAATCATCGAATCTCAGCAAGAAAAATCACGTTCAATCGATGTAATCTAACCCTAATGCAATGCATGTGCACTTTCCAAACTTTAGATTATGCAAAGACAATAATAGAAAGAGTGATCTAAACATGGAAAGTTACATGTATGATGTAATAATTCAGAAGATTTTCTGTAAAAAAATACTCAATAAATAACTGAAAATAAAAAGAATGATGGTGAAAAAATAAAAAGAGGAAAAGATGTATTAAAGATCTAAAAATTAGACCATCACACAGGCATTGAAAATATGATTATATAGTCCTTCTCCTCTATTCTCGGAGTAGCAAAAATTGCAAGTGAGTACTTGATGTCTCTTGACATTTAATCCGTTATGTTATTTTCAAAAACCTAGATCTAATCATGAGAAATTTTGTCTCTAGTCAAAACACATAAAAGAACTACAAAAGTAAATTAAACCACTTACATAAAGAACACGCGGAATCAATCCAAGTAGTTTTTTTTTATTCCTTGATCTTTGAGTAGAAGAAAATAATATTCTTTTCTCTTTTTTATTCTTTCAACATGGGCTTTCAACCTATGTCTAAAAGAATAAGAAGAAGAAGAAGAAGAAGAAGAAGAATGAGACCTAGAGAGAAAGGGTGGAGGGGATGGAGTGGAGAGAAAGAAAGAGCCCTTGTTGCTATAGAAAGAGAGAGGGTTTCCAAGGTGTTGGACGTCCAGCCGCTTGGCCGGTTCTTTTAATAATTTATTATGCTCCTTTGTTTGCAACACCCCTCCTCCATGATCTTAGGGCTCTTGTTTCCTTGTGTGGAGACCTCTAGCTTGGCTTTCAAGAAAACTTCTTCGTTAGGAAACAACTAGAAATTGTAGGAGATTATCTTGCCACTTTGGATGTCTTGGTGTGCACTTCTTTCCTTTTAGGCTACATGAAGTTCTCTCAAAGATTACATCATAAATTGAGAGGGAAATCTTTCCCAAAAAATCCCAAAAGTTGCACATGATGGAAGATTCCATGAGGTGGGACGTCCAACCTTGGCTTTGACCATCCCAAATATGATTCTCAGAACTTCGTTTTAAACTATGAACACATGATGAGCCCTACTTTGGACTTGTGCAATTTTGATGGACCCACCTTGTGTGTCACTACAAGAAAATAGGGATTCTGTGACAAGCATTCTTGTCACTGTACATTCAATAGTCGTCACGAGCGAGTTTTAATGACCAACCTAGTGACGACTGATACTCGTCGCATATGTAGGCGTCGCTGAAGATCTAAGTGACGACAAAATGTCCTCGTCACTGATGCTTCCTTTACAGTGACGAGTTTACTCGTCACTAAATGTTATTTTCTGTGACGACAGAGGTCGTCATTAAATATATTAGTATATGTGACGACCATTTGTTGTCACTACCCAGTTTATGTTACGATAATACTCATCACTATATAGTCTACCATAAATGGTAATTTTAAAAATTGGTGTGTATTCAGTGACAACTAACTCGTCACTAAACGTTATTTCTCTGTGACGACAGAGGTCGTCATTAAATATATTAGTATATGTGACGACCATTTGTTGTCACTACCCAGTTTATGTTACGATAATACTCATCACTATATAGTCTACCATAAATGGTAATTTTAAAAATTGGTGTGTATTCAGTGACAACTAACTCGTCACTAAACGTTATTTCTCTGTGACGACATAGGTCGTCATTAAATATAATAGTATATGTGACGACCATTTTGTTGTCACTACCCAGTTTATGTTACGATAATACTCAACACTATATAGTCTATCATAAATGGTAATTTTAAAAATTGGTGTGTATTCAGTGACAACTAACATTGTCACTGAACGATTATAGGGACAAGTTTTATTGGTTGTTACTGCAACCCTTCAAGTGACTACATGTGTTGTCACAGAATCATGATATTCCTGATCAAATGACTATTTACAGCAACAATGAAATGATCTGATTACAAGCTTTATTAAAAAAATATATTACACATGCATATATATGTATATATATAGCTCTTAATAATTAATTGCCTGCTTCATATGTAATTAATTCATCTAGATACAAAAAATACAAATCAAGATATTAAGAACAAAAACCTTGCTAAATATTATATTTTCCACCAATAACATTAATAGCAAAAAGTTTATCCATCATTTCATACAAAAATCCATCATATGAGTTTATCTAGCTAGCTGTAGCTAGAAAGTTAATTATCCAAAAATAGATATATAACAGTTGCGTTCTTAATTATCCACGGCATAACAAAATGGCATCCTCATTAGTGAGAGCATCCATGCATCTTTGAGCAACAAGCATCACCATCATTCCTTGAAGTAATAAGATATCGTCCTGCAAAAGATTTGGCATCCTTATTAGTGAGAGTAGAGGACCATATATATAATACCAAATCTTCTATGATTGCTAACACAATTTGAAGAAGAGAGAAAGGAAAAGCATGACCCAAAAAAATCATATATCAACTACCATCAGCAAATATAGTACATTGCAAAACCACCTAATCAAATCCATTCAAAAAACCTTTTACACCCAAAGATTTCCATTTATAAGGTCACGATACAATTTGGTCTCCAGAATCTATCCTTCTTAATCATAACAAGCAAGTAATCCGAGCTCCGTTGCGGATTTTTGGTTTATTTTGGCGCCGCAATACAATTCATATTCTTGTTAAAATATATAGTTCCTGAATCCTATCCCAAATTTCTTTGGCACTACACAGAATATAAAGGCCAGAGTTGATATCAGGCTTAACTGAATTCAAGGGCCAAGACATCACCAATATATTATTGGTTTCCCATCATCCATGTCTGGCTCTTCTAGGGTTCCATTAATATACCGAAGCCTGTGCTTTTCCATTAATTCAAGGGCCACTTTGACAGGTAAATTTGTCCTCTTTAGCTTTGAGAGGTGATTTGAATGTGGGGATTCTTTTCAGAGTAATCAGTCTCAACTTTATCCTTCATTTCCCAACACTTAGAGGGTGACGAAGGCGGTTATTTGCAACAATAAGATATACTAGGTGATTTTCATGCAGAAGGAGACAACCTGGACAATTAGAGTAACCCTCCATCAAATATTAGCACTTCAAATGAGCACCTGATGCTACACACCATACATTAAACAACGGATAAAAAGTATTGCATGAAGCTCTTTCACATACCAGCTGAGCATCTGATAAATCTGAAAGTTTTGAAAGAAACTTTAACTGACAGTAGAAATGAAAGCTAAGAACATAACATCATCAGACAGAAGCTACATCACCGTCTTAGAGTGTGTTTGGTTCAGCAGCGTAATGGTACAGTTTAGACTTTTAACCATTGAAAAGCATATAAGACTGAAAAAATTTGTTTGGTTATTACCTCTTCAAAAGTGCTTTTCCTAATGTAAAAGTCAAAATTTGACTTCCTCGTGAAGCAACTCTCCGCCTGATATGCTTTCAATGCTTGTGTGAAGCTTGATTTCTGCGTGACGGATGGAAATCTTAGTTATCTTGTTCCTTTTATTATTATTTTTTTCTTTTTTGCCACTCACATCTCACAATCCAGTCTCGCCATCTCTCTCCCTCCCTCCCTCCTCCTCCAACATAACACAACCGTTCATCTTCCTTCCATTGCCTATCCCTCCAAGCACTCATAAAAATCCTCACACATCCTATCCAATCCTTACGATTTTTATCTCTCTTCTCTTGAGTTTGCATAGAAAGAAAATGTTGGTGGCCACCCAAATAATTTGAGAGATTCTAGAGAATTGAGAAATCTTTTAGAATTATGATATCTCCAGGAAAAAATCACAGTGATATCATTAAGTTCACTGCAACCCATTTAGCTTAAATTGTCTGAATGCAAAAGGAGAAAATCAAGCATCGCTTTCAACAAGAATGGATATACAAATTGCCTACAACACTGAGATCATTGTAGTGGTTGAGTACCACAAGATGAAGAAAGTAATAGGTGCAAGGACCAAGGAGTTTCTCATTTGGATCCCATTTCAGATGCGTACATCTATGCCCCAACTCATTGACAGTCAAATTCAAGATGCATATGGGTTGGGGACGGACCTTTTCTTTGCTTGGATTCCTTCTTGAGGATGGATGGATGAAAAATGAGTGAGCAAGGCATGGTTGTTTTGAAAGTTTCTGGCATTTTTTTTTTCTACTTATATTTGGAAGGACTTAAAAGCCTTCTAGTGCTTCACTTTGTTACTGTATCTAGTATGAGATTGTCTCATTGTAGTAGTTCATTATCAGGAGGAAAATGAAATAATGTAGATGACTGATTCCCATTAAACCTGTACTTTGGGACACACTTTTCAAGATTAATGTTCATTCCCATTCTCATCTATGTGATTAAACTCAGAGGGCGAAGGAGAAAGTCTGAGATATATTTGGATCTCATTCAAATAATTACAACTTTCAATTTGTCACATGTAACCTGCACCTGACTAAAGAATTTTGATAATCTAATCAAGAAAAATTCATGTATATAATCCAAATCCTAGATCATAAATGACATTGATGTTCGTACAGGACTTGATGATCAATAATTCCATCCCCTACCCCATGATTGGTATGCTCCAGGTGTACCTAATGGAAATCTACCTTGTAAATCAAAATCATATAAATGCACTAGCATCTAACACTATTGTAGCACGCTATTTTAACGGTGAGATCTTATTATCCATTCCATAAAACCCTAGTAATCGTCTATATAAATCTGCTTTAGTTATCTTCCCAAATAACTGCGTCTTTTTTTTACAAGTTGCTTTTTTAGTAACTATAAACATGGCCAGTGTTCCTTGGAATGAGGAAGAAATTAATGTGTTTATCAGATTTGCGGGGCACAGTACGGATTGAGATGGCATCTCTTTGTCCAACATTTCAATGCAAGATACTGAAATGCACCAAGGCATCAGTACTGGTTGTGAAGATTGACTTGCCTTGGAAAGATAACCCTAAACCTAATTTATATAAACGATTACTATGGATTTACAAAATGGGTATAGTTTTCGATACTAGTAGATTTCCATTAGGTCCCACCTGTACAAAACATGGGGTATGGGAAGGTTTGGACATTGTTGGGTGATAATGAGCATTCACTTAATGCCCCAAAGCATAGCAGTTTGTAAGTCTGTGGGTCTGCCCTTGGCAGGCCATGAGTGAAAAGCACAGGGTCACATAAATGAGGTCTTTTTCTATACTTACTAGAAATACTAGTTAAATACAAGAACAAAAGTTCAAGTAGATACTTCACTTTTTCATGAAAAATTCCAACAGAATAAGTAAGGGTGAATCAGCCAGAGAAGAAGAATTCCCAGTTCAAGTAGACGTGAGCTAAGTTGATACTAGGCTTTTGGATCTTGCTTAATCTGTAGATCATTTTTTGCAATTTACACGCATGAGATGTTAATTTATGATCGATAATCTTGTGGGTTGCTTCATATATACCTCTGTAAGTTGCCATCTAAGAAGGAACTTTTAGCATCAAATTGACACATAACCCAATTGTTGGAGACGGCAAGTGATAAAACCAAACATAAAGTAGTGGGCTTCACATGCAAGGAAACTAACTAACATGCAGAGAATCCAGTCCTTACCAATAGAAAAAAAGAAAAGAAAAGAAAGATGGTGCAAGGAAACTTACACCATTGTGAAACATGGAGTCCCCAGCAAAAAAAGCTCCATCACAATACTGAATCTTTACATGGTTCCAGTTATAAAAATCTGCCCAAAGACACAAGTTATTTCAATTAAACAGTCTGAAAATAGAATAATTATATACGCAGATAAACTGATACAAGTTTTATTTGGTACTTGCATATCACATAAACTTGATAATATTTAGTGCACCATGAGATTTTGATGTTGCCAGGATCGCATCACTGGTCATATAAGATTAGAAGGTGATGCACGTTAGTAGAGAAGTATATATAAGTAACTAACTAACTATTATGGCAAATCAAACTGCAGTAGATAAGCCACACATAATTACCTCATGACTTCGACTGTGATATAGAACCCAAAAATGCAGCAATATGCTCTTGAAACATAGTGTCAAAATCAAGCTGTAGTTGGGCTCGGATCTCTGTCTTCAGTTCTTCTTGTATCTCAGCTCGAACCTCTGATCTTACCTCTTCCCGAACTTTTTCGAGCATGGATTCAGTAAATTGGCCCATCATATCCTTTTTAGCTCGATCAATAGCCATCTGCACTTGCTCATTAACATCTTCCATTTGCCTACCCCTTTTGGTCGATACCTTCTTCCCTGCTCCTTTGCCACGAAAGTAACCAGACTTTTCACCTAGAACACGAAGAAGGATTTCATCACGAGTCATCCGTTCACCTTCATCTACATTTGTTTGTTCGATGACAGACTGATGCAATTGCTCCTGTATTAAGTTTGAGAACATGTCAATTTAAAAAGAATTAATGACAAATTTATACAAATTATATATATATATATATATGTATGTATATGCTTTCAAACTTACATGAATTTCTTTAGACTTAGGGTAAGACCAACGTACTTCCCCAACATCTGTCATCTTTGTATGTTGCTTAAGCCAAACTTCATCTGGAGGAGCTTTCTCACCTGTAATAGGATCTCTCTTTCAAGGCAACAATCAACTAGTTAGCCCACATATTGAAATGAATTAAATATAACAATATGTATATATATACAAACTACATATTAAATTGACAAGTATACTTACTGTCATCTCTTCTACTTCGGCATAGGATCTTGTTCCACATGTATGCTTAGTTGTCAACTTTGACCTATTTTTTGAATTTCTTTGACTTACCTTCTGGAAATAAAAAAAGATCTAGTTATTCTAATGCAAAAACCAGAATTGATATTACAAGTATTTAATTTTTTCTTGTTAAGTTTAAGTTTATACAGGACCTGAAACTCCAAGCTGCTGAAATGGTCCATTAGCTTCTTCCATGCCTCTGGAGTAACATCATCTGGAATATTCGTCATCCTTTCCTCATCGTTTTTGTACTTTTTATAGATCATATGCAGCCGATTCTTCCAGCACCTATACAAGCGTTGCATTGTTGATAGTAAAAACGCATCAAACCGAAATTCATTGTGCGGATCTGCCATAAACTTCTCCTAAAACAAATAAATCAAATTATTAAACTAAGATTACATTAAGGTATAAAATCAGAAACTACAATACAACATAGACTTCTTAATTACTACCACATTACCTTCACTTGTTTCATCATTTGGTCTCCCACAATAGCAACCACCTCTTGCCAAGTATCCACGTCAAGGGGAGCTAGGGACCTAACAATAAAACCACAAAAATTGACGATATCTCTGGCATTATCCTTCACAGGTCTAAGTATATCATCTGGGATGGTGATTTTCAGTTTACCACCCTTCGTCTTCATATCAACCTGGTAGCATTTATATTTTCCTCTTACACTTCTCTCTTTAGCAATACATGAGGCTGTACATAGCAATGACAACCATTGATTAGTATGTACTCGTCCATATATTAAGTGCATGTATAGAAAGAGAGCATATGTTACCTTCACTGCTAGGACCAGAGATAGAGCCTCTATTTTGTTCTTGAACTTGGCCTTCTCTCTGTTGTTGTGATTGCCCCTGGTCTTTGTTTTGTTCTTGAACTTTTTCCAAAAGTCTTTGTTGATGTGCCTGCCCTTGGCCATCTTTATACTGTGGGGCTTGAGGCACCAAACTTTGTCTTGTTCCTATAAGGTTTTGCAGCTCGGTCCTTGATTGTTGTGCCATGGTATGGGTCCCTAATGTAGTCTCAGGCTGCTGCTGCTGTTGCTGTTGGGAACTTAAAGTAGCCTTGACTTCTTTCGGTGGATGCTGTTGTTGTTGGGAACTTACAGTTGTCCTGACTTTTTTTTTGTAGATGTTGTTGTTGTTGGGAAGTTAAAGTTGCCCTGACTTCTTTGGGTGGTTGCTGGTGTTGGGTATTTAGATTTGTCCTGACTTCCCTTGGGGGCAGCAGTGGTTTTTGTGGCTGCAATTTTGGGGGCCTTAACATCATCAATGGTTCTGACTTCTTGATTTTTAGTGTTGTGCGTGCCTCCTCTTGTTGTGGCTTTAATGGCGATGTAGCCTCATCACTCATATCAGTGTGTTTAGGCGTAGCATTTCCTTTTAGTACTCGCCCACCACCAGAACCAATTGATCCACGACCCCTTCCTCTGATTGTCATCTTTTGTAAAAAATGTAAAGATAAATGAACAAACAGAAAAGAAATGTGGACAAACATTAAACAGAACAGAGATGTGGATAAAAAACCAGAACAAACATATGCACAAACACACTTAAATAGGAGAAGATAAATCAGTTTCCATTACTCTTCACCACCTGATATGTGGACAAACATTAAATGGAATGGAGTACAAGTACCTGTCTTGTTCGAGTCTCTGGCGGAAGTGAACCATAGACAACAAAACAGAGATGCTTTCCTCGATTCTCAATCTCTCTCTAAATAATATGGCAGAAGATAGGAAAGTCAATATACAAATCTAAAAATTGGTTGTGATATATGCTAATCAAGAAATGACCTTGCTCTCATTGATTACAAATTAGCTCTCACTGTTGGAGAGTAATCAATGATTAGCATATTCTTTGGCTTGGAGAGTAATAATTGACTACTCTTCCCCTTGCGGTTTGTTTTGGTTGGTAATAAGTAAAGTTTTAATACAGATGGATGCACATAGCAATTTGATGATATTTGTTGATGGCTTGTGTTAAATGATCCGATACGACTAACTGTGATGTGCATTCTCATGTATCATACAAGTAGTTGGTTACACCTGATCTCTACTCAGTCTTAAGTATTCCAAACTAATTGAGTAGTTTGGGTTGCTTCAAAGTGTTGGAATAGACCTTATATTATTGTTTCTTTTATGAAAGCTTATTTTCTAATCTAAACATTGTCAGCACTTACATTTTGATGTAGCTTTTCATGGAACAAAAAGGGTGAATGTGTTGACACAACTTAGAACAGAGAAGTTATTCCATATAGTCTTCTTTCCTGAATAGACAAGATAAAGCATTTGAACAAAATCAATGTCAAGTATTTCATTATAAGAAAAAACATCACAATATAGAAGCATGTATCTTATCCATGAATTTCTCATCTATCTTAATTAAAAGAAAATAGATCTGAGCACAACAAAAGAAGAAAACAACAAACCACAACAGCTACCAGCCAAGAAAGAACAGAACAGAAGAGCAATAAGAGGAGAAAAAAAAAAAACTCCCCAAAACCACAACAGCAACCTACCAAAGAACAGAACAGAAGAGCTAGAAGAGGAGAAAAACAAAAACTCCCCAAAACCAGGGAGAAGAACAAAGCAGGGCCCAAACAAGGAACGAAACAGACACCCCTGCAGCAACAACGACCTGGAGAAGATGAAGCTCGGAAACGAAACCAAACAGCAACAGCAGAAGCGCCAAACTGCACTGCAACCCACTTGGAAGCAGTTGAGGCGCCCAACAGCAAAAAGAATCAAATTTCGCTGATGACTCCCTCTTAGAAGCAAGAACCAACTACAGCAAGACTGACGCCACTTAGAAGCAACTGAGGCACCCAGCCAGCAACGGAAGAAGAAGCAGACCAGCAGGAAAACAGCACATAGCTTTACTTCAAGAAAGAAACTACAGAAGACCTTTGGAGAACAACCCTGTACAGCAGCACAGAACAAACTGCAAAGCTGCACAACTCTGCTACCCAGAAAAAACAGACCTAAGAGGCTCACCATAGCCAGAAGGCAGCTGCAAAAGGAGAGCTAACTCCAAGCATAACTCAGCAATCCGAAAAACTCTACGATCCTCAACACAGCCAAGCTAGAGCTAAGCAAAGGACAACACATGGACAGGAAAGAGCCTGCACAGAGGAAAAACAAGAACCAGAGGAAGAAGGCACGGAGCCAAAAGAGCACTCCAGCGTAGAAAAACTCCTCGAACTGCTGCCAGCAACTAAAAGAAGCTACCCAACTACTCCAGCAGAAAAAACTACTCCAGATAAGAAACCCAACAACTCCAGCAGAAAATATAAACCAACTCCTGCTCCTAAGAAACTGAGGGGGCTACAGAGACACTGCAAGCTAAAGAAAACTAACTGCAGAAAGCTCTGACGAGAAGGGCAGCACCTGCTGAGGCTCTCGGCTCACTCCACTACACTGCAGCAAGCTCCAGCAAAAGCTATAAACCTTGCCTAACGAGCTCTGCTCAAGGAGCAAACAAATTAACACAGCACAGTAGCACAAAAAAGAATTGAGGACACTGGAAGACGAAATTAGCTCAGAGCTATTCACAGAATGCCAAGATTGACCATAATAGGATGGGGATACAGCTCTGTGCCTGAAGATGCCATTCCTTTTAATTTTTCTTTGAAGATCTCTATGGCTCTCTGGATGGAAGGAGACTTGGAAAGTATATTCATCAAAAATAAAAAGCTCTTGCAAAGAGAGCCAACATAAAATCCACCACCAATGTCCTCTTCAGAGAGTATATTTATCAAAAATAAAAAGCTCTTGCAAAGAGAGCCAATATCATCAAATATAAATAGCTTTTCCAAAAAATAAGGTTAATCAGCAAATGAGTAATTTTTATAAATCAATGATCAGAATTATAATCAGTTGATGAATACTCATCAATGTCTGGTTCATCTACATCATTTGATTCACTGTCCACATCATCAAATATGTCATCATCATTAATAAAATTATCTTCTAAGCTATTGCCAGCAACATTTTCCACATTAAGATCAGCACAACTAGGCTCTACATCATCCCTACATAGCATGACTGTGAGGTTATCATTGATCTCTATTGAGGAAGTCATATCAAATCCACCACCAATGTCCTCTTCTTGGTAAGCATCTTCTTCATCATCATTGGAATCGTCATCGTCATCATCATCTAAGTTTTCATCATTGGTTAGTGGCATCTTGTAAAGATCACGAGGACTTGTTTTAACCACAACAAGCCAATCACTATTGACAAGATCTTGTACATAAAATACTTGTTCAGCTTGAGATGCCAAAATGAAAGGCTCATTGCTGGTTAAAGAACTGTGAATGTTCACGCTACTATACCCATAACTGTCAACTTTGTATCCTCTTCCTAAGCGAGCCACATCCCACCAATGACAGTTGAAAAGAGTAACTTTTCTCTCTCCCACATATGACAATTCTAAAATATCTTTTAACACACCGTAGTATTCTTTATCTGGAGACTCATCATCTCCTCTAACAAGAACACCACTATTTTGAGTTCTTCTTCCGACCGCTCGATCTTTTGTATGAAACCTAAATCCATTCACGACATACGCTGAATGTCGGTGAGCCAATTTCAATGGGCCAATGGCTAAGCTTAGAAGGTCATCACTTGCTTGTCCTTCTGAAAATAGCTTGTTCACCTATTTCAACACGAAAATAGAGGACTATATTACTTATACATTGAAAGTAATAAGTAAGAGTAAAAAAATTATTTCATACACGTACACGTTGGTAGAACCAATTAGGAAACTCTTTATTGTGTCTCTCCGACACATTTCTGACACTCTTCCTCGTAAGCTCGCTTTTGTGTTCTCTGTGAGCAGTGTAGTTAATAATGTAGTGAGGAACCCATAAAAATATAGTTATAACTATCTGACTGAACATAACAATTTGTATCTTACTCTATGAATGGCCAAACATCTTCACAGTTTTGCAGCACATATGCACAAGCTTGATTGAACTCTTCATTGCCAAGGTGATATGGCTTAAAACCTCCTTTAGCACAACCATTTTTTGTGAAAATTGATAGCCCACCAATCCCTACATATCCATCATCATTTCGTGGAGCTCGATTGAATTTAGTTCGAACACCGTGCAAGTAATTTGAACAGAATGTTAAGCATTCATCCGCAATATAACCTTCTACAATTGATCCTTCTGGACGAGCTTTGTTTCGAACATATGACTTGAGCGTACGTAAGTACCTAGTGAAAAGGCCACATTAGAATATATATTTTATGTACATGCATGTATAGAGAATACGAAGGTAATTTTCAAAATTATGAAGTACCTTTCAATTGGGTACATCCATCTATATTGTACTGGTCCACCAATCTTAGCCTCTTTTACCAAGTATACAGGAAAATGAATCATAACATCAAAGAAGGCTGGAGGAAAGATTGTCTCAAGCTTGCACAATGTTATCACAATCTGTTCTTGAAGTCTATCTAAATCATCATTGTGTAATGTCTTTGAACACAATTTCTTGAAGAAGCTACCCAATTCAATTATTGGCTCACATACATCCTTAGGTAGTAATCCACGTATTGCAAGTGGAAGTATAATTTGCAAAAGAATATGATGATCATGACACTTCAAACCAGATATGGTTTTCCCATTCAGATTCACACATCTTGATATATTTGATGAGAAACCATCCGGAACTTGCAAGTTTGCTAAAAATTTACAGAAGATAGTCTTCTCATTTGTGGATAATGCATAGGTAGCTGCCGGAAGCCACACTTTACTACCATCAACATATGGATGGAGATTATGCCTAATTCCCATATCCAAAAGATCATACCGGCTCTTCAAGGTGTCTTTAGTCTTACATTTCATATTTAGCACTGTTCCTAACACATTATCTGAAACATTTCTTTCAATGTGCATCACATCTAGATTATGGCGTAACATGAGAGTCTTCCAATAAGGCAATTGGAAGAAAATACTCTTCTTCTTCCAATTATGTACAATATTAGACTCGCCTCGCTTCCGTTTATGGCCTTTTCCAAATACAACATTATCAAAAGAATGCAACTGATCAATAACATCTTCTCCTGTGAGCATATCCGGTGCATTTCTAACCTCTGTCTTCCCATTGAAAGACATTTTATTCTTCCGCCAAGGATGATCGGATGGCAAGAAACGACGATGGTCCATATAGCATAACTTGTTCCTTAGAGAAAAAGAGCAAGTATCTTTATGGCAGCATGGGCAAGCTAATTTTCCTTTTGTACTCCAACCTGATAAGTTGCCATATGCCGAAAAGTCATTGATCGTCCACATAACAGCTGCATGCAATTTGAAATTTTGTTGTATGTAGGCATCGTATGTGTCCAATCCTTCTTCCCATAGCTCCTTTAACTCTTCGATAAGTGGCTGTAAATACACGTCTATGTCATTTTCAGGACATTTAGGGCCTGGTATGAGTAGTGTTAGCATGAAGTAAGGGTGTTTCATACACAACCAAGGTGGCAAGTTGTATGGAACAAGCACAACAGGCCAAATACTGTGTGAGGAGCTCATATTCCCATAAGGTTGGAACCCATCACTGGCTAAACCTAGCCTAATATTCCTGGAGTCAGCAGCAAACAATTGGTGTTTTTCGCCAAATGCTTTCCAAGCCATTGAATCAGCTGGATGTCTCATTATGCCATCATCAATGCGTTTCTCTTTATGCCACCTCATCTCTTTAGCTATTTTTTTTTTGACATATACAACCTTTGCAATCTTGGCTTTAATGGAAAATGTCGCAAGATTTTACGAGGAATCCTTTTTTGATTACCGAATCTTTCCAGCGAGAAAGACCACACACAGGACACTGTAGTGCATCTGCATGCTCTCTCCAATACAAGATGCAATCATTTTGACAGGCATCAATTTTTATGTAATCAAGGCCTAAATCCCGAATAACTTTTCTTGCTTCATAATAAGATTTCGGAATCAAGGCATCATTTGGAAGAAATTCTTGACAAAATTTCAAAATGTCATCCAATACTGTGTCACTCAAGTTGTTAAGGCACTTCATATGTAACAACTTCACTATAAAAGATAGTTTAGACATCTTCTCGCAACCAGGATATAGCTCAACCTCAGCATCTTTGAGCAACCGATAAAACTTTTGTGCTTCTTCATTTGGTACATCAAGATTAATTCCTTCTTCCTCTTGAACTCTCATGTTTGTGAAACCACATGTATCATGAACTACTCCAATCATGTCATCATAATCAAAATAATCTTCCACATGTCGATCCTCATTCAAGTCAACATTGAGTGGTTCTACAGTTTCTACAAACTGTTCTCCATGGAAAACCCATATTTTGTAATTTCTCACAATTCCTTTCTTGAACAAGTGAATTCTTACTTCACGCCTTTTCTTGTATGCAGTGTTCCTACATCTATTACAAGGACAACGAATCATATCGCTAACTCCAGGCTGACCGAATGCGAATTCAAGAAACAAATCAACTCCTTTTATATACTCAAGACTTGCTCTATCATTAATCTCCATCCATTTCTTGTCCAACATTTTTTCAATCCTACATGATAATCAAAACAAATACTAATATGAATAAAATCAAATTAGAGAAACCGAGACTCACTCACTGAAAAAGTATTCTATTAAAACAGAGAACAAGTATTTATAATTAATTAGAGAAAAGATAGTCATAAAGATAAACTGTTTCTTTTGATAGCTAGGCATAAGTTACTGCAACTTTCCATCACTCTCTATCTCTCCCTTCAGTACAACTGGATTTGCCTTAGACGTGTTAAATTTCCACATCTAAGGCAACACTTTCTGTCATTAAAATTATGATGTCAGATACGAATGCAGATATGGCATCGATATGCGGCTCAGAGTTATAATGAAGCATTTTACAGAGTTTGGAATATGGATCCAAATAATGCTATATTTTCACAGTGCAAGTTCGCTTTACTGACTTTACACAGTAAATGGGAATTTCAAAGGGATTGTTTGTGCTTTTATAGTTCGCATTATATCATAATTGGTAATATTTCAAAACTCCAAATAAGTCATTTACTGGACCCTGAAATCATTTATTAGACCTAGCTTCTATTTTTTTTTTTCAAACTATGATGTGCCCTTTCCTCTGTATAATCATTTACTTTGTTGAACTGACAGATGTGTAGTTATTATTTTCGCCACCATAAATAACAGTTAACAAAAACATTAACATAATTTCTGAGAAAAGTTTGACTGAAATTGTGCCACCATGGGTGATATATTCCTCTGTATAATTGTCATTTTGTTTTCCTCTTCTTTTACTAGCATCTAACTATAATTCTAATTGGCGTTAAGTATAAAAAAAACAAGAAGAAAATAGATATGCAAAAATCATAGAGAGATATACAATTTAATATGAAAAAAAAAAATGAATTCTTCATGCATGTTCACTTTGGGCTGGAAGAGTGGAAAAGTTAAGGCTTTTGTTAGATCTAATCTACATAGAGGTGCACCAAAGGTAGGTTCTCTTGCTCATATTCTAATATCTCTTTCAGTTCATTTAATATTCACAACAAAAATGCATAGTATAAAATAAATTTTTCTCACATGTATACAGAGAAGAAACAGATTTCGAAGTGGTCTCTTCCTCATATGACAATTTTTCTCACATGTATAAATTAAATCAAGATTGTCATGTATTTGACAAAAAGATTTGGAACTACATTTCAGAGTAGTGTCGTTCATGAAATGTGACTTAGAAGACATGGGCATCAAGAGGAACCTTGGTGGTTCCATGATATAATGAAGGGTTATGGTGATTTCTTTTAAGCTGTTTGCTTATAAAGTAAAGATTTTCACTAATAGATCTGATGGGATAGCAGGATTTAGAGAACTAGGATAAGACCTCATACTTGTTTCTCAAGTATGTGATTGTAATAATTCAAGGGTTCAAAGTTCCTTTCCATGAGAGCAATCATATGGTAGAGATGACCATATATTGTATTGAAAGAAAATGAATAGGCAAATGGTTATTCAAAGACACCACAAGCATTCCTTGCATATTATATAAGCAACTTTAAAAAAAAAAAAAATTGGATATAATGTGTACAGCATCCCCCTTTGGATTACAGTAGCAAGAAAATTCGTCTGCAGCTTCTCATAATTACTCATATGAAGAGAAATCTAACTACATTGACAGAGTGGCCATCATTTCTAGCAATGATCATTGGTACCGGTTTGGGTTGGAAAAAATAAATAAAAATTCAAAACAGCATCCCACCTAATGTGATATTTGATTTCAAGTCCTCACTGATTTCGGTGGAATGGGTAGTCATCCATTTTGACCAAATATAAAAAAACCAACTGCACCCAACATAATGAATCTGATGATGTTATGATGATGGGTTTGGGTGGAATAGGTGGAATATGAGCATTAGCAACATAAGCACATTCATTCTGTTTAAATAATAAAATCCTAAAAGAACACGTTAGAAATAGAGATAGAGATATAATCATTTATCCATTACAACCCCAAAAGACCCAAATCAATTCCAGTTCTAGTAGTAAATCCAAACACAACTATAAAGCTTGCACTCACCCTGCACCACCTATGGGATTGCAATTTCACTCAAAATACTTAATTTATATACTACTTTCGCCCCTTGTGAGATGGCAATTTCACTCTCCCTTTATAGAATTAACCCCTAAGATGGGAAACCTACTTACATCATTTTCATTAAGTTCATCATACGACTTCAACTTCGGAGATAGAATTATAAGAGTAGAATTTCAGTTAGCGAAACACCTCCAGCAGAACAAGGAGAACAGAACAAGTAAAAATTAAAAAAAAAAAAGGAAAAGAAAACAAAAGATAATAGAGAGACCCATTCGCATAGAACCTGAAAATACCCACAAAAAAACAAACCACTTCTGAGACATTATGGCAGAAAACAGAAAACACATTACCTGTTCAGCCATCTCTGTAGTAACAAATATGAAAGCATCTTCAACAACATTTACAAAGTTGACATAGGAGAACTAACAATTAGTTTTTCCCTATGTTGGGCTAATGGTTACTATTCTTGGGCATGCATGGTGCCAACACTCACAAGCTGAAACAACCCACTATGCAAACTCATTCTTCTTTTGTCCAGTTACAGATTCACATTGAAATATACATGATATACTACCATTTAATTTGGATATCAAATTGATCAAATACACATCATATAGATATCCTATAATTCATTAAATCAGCTCAACATAAACTTATGACAAAAATTGAAATTTAAGCACATCACTTGGAGCTTGAATCGGTATCTAATATGCATAGTTTCTTAAATCGATCATATTAATGTTGTAATGCAAATATACTTATTTACTTGCCTCAATTTGGGGCTCTAGTTGTTGTCTCCAAGCTCCCAACCAAATCCCAGAGCTAAAAGCTTCTAAAACAAGAAGGAATCAAAAGAAACATGGAGATGGTAAGAAGAAGATGATGAGTTTGATGGAAAAATGGTGAAAATAATACAAACCTTGAAATGAATGAACTGAAGCAAGTAAGTAAGAGAAAGAGAGCTAGGGAGCTAAGTGTCAGTTGTGTTTCTTTGGTGTATCTTGTTCTACAAAATGATGTGGAACCTAAACATATTTTTATTCAAGTTGTGTGAAATTTCCTTTTCCATGTTCTCTAGGGTTTGATTGTATGTCTAAGGCTGTTTGAATGAGGTGAAAGGGTGGAGAAGATTGTCCACAGTTCAAGCTTCTGTGGAGAGCTTCACATATGTACTTTTTCTCATCATCCAATTTGGCCTTAAAATCCTTTAGTTACAAAATTTGATATAAAGCACTAAAATCCTACTTCTTTGATGACTATTTTGTGGGTCAATAGATCACGGTGGCAAAAACTAGAACGAAAAGAACTAAAATTTCATGATACATCATGCTGTATTTTTGCATTGATGATTAGAAAGTTTCAATAAGGGAAATTTTTCTTTCTTTTTTTTTTTCCTCATCTTTGGTGCAATATAAAAACAACGCGAGATAAGGGCAAGCTTGCTTCATATAGTTGCTCCAGGACAAATAGATTTTTGTAGAAAAACTTCTCTGACTAAATTCTGATTAGGTTGAAAATTTCCCTTTCTTAGAGAATGTATTGGACAAAAAATACACTATAGTTGTGGTAGGATATTCTTACTTATGACAACGGTTATGGCTGTTTATACAGTATTAAAGATACTAGTTCAATTGGGATTTATGATGAAATGTCTTAAATTCTATTAAGATCCGATTAGGATGTTAGTTTTCGATTAGTATTTTCATTTTATTTGATCTTGTTACCTTATTTATCCTATTCCTTATACTCTACTAATAGCAAATCCCTTTTGATTAAAATAATACAAGCTACTTATGAAATGTAATCTCTAAAGTTCAGAGTAACAATCATTGGGAACAGCAAAACATTGCTTGAAGTTGGTCCTTTTGGAGGTTAAATCCTTCATGTTATTTCATACTCTTGCATCATTTAATTTGCCATGTGTAATTAAGTGTTCATGGTACAATACTGTATGAATTCTGATTTACAGAGTATTTTATTTCGAAAGTTTCATTTCGATATAAATGAGCTTTGAAAGATGAAATGGTGAAACTGTAATATATCAAGGACATATGATCAATATCACAGACACTTAACTTTTATACATAAGACACTTCAACTATTTTAAACTGTGCAGGTATTATAGGAATTACTTTAGTATTTGATACCATGTAATTGAATTTGTTGCTGTGCCTATCAACAAGGAAGTCAATTTGTAACTTGTGATTGGTGTAAACCATTGATAGCTTAATATAAAGTAAAAGGTGCAACTGTTCGAGTTTTAGATTAGAATTCAAGTAATCAGATGTAACTCCATCCAGCTTCCAGTTATCATTTAGCCATATAACATCCACTGCTGTTTATGCATTGGAATTTCATGCAAGGAAAATTCACAGAATCATATATATATACAGCCAATGTGTATGTCCAACGACCCCAACAGTCCAATAAAAAAACTTTAGCCATAAAAGAACTATTCTTAGAAGCCCAAACTTTTTGGTAAGTAGTTGGCCATAGCTTTCATTGACCAGCCAAAATTAGATTGCTTAAAGGATCCTGCATTAAAAGATGCACTTCAAAAAGGATTTGATGTATGTAAATATGGTGGTAGTTGTCATAGACAACCTACTTTTGGTGGCCCCACGTGATTGGACCTGTTGCCCTACCAGAGTTTTGATCTGGGCCCATAAATTCTTTGCTACATTTCTTTTATCTTGTTTACATTTCTGATTTCAGGCAACTTACTGTTTTCCATTTATTTCACTTTCACTGTGACATACAGGGCAAGGCTTGATATTGGAGATTGCATTTTTGGGGGGATTCAATGTGGTGCCTAACACCTTCTCTCATTGTAACCAAACTTCTCAACTGTAATTGCCGGTTGAGTAGTTCCACTTGAAGTCATATCAGTCAATTCAGATTGTGGGTGATTATCCATTAATTTAGAATCAATGGGTGCCCAACCATGGTGCCAATGCAATGGGTAAAGCATTCTACCACTAGGAGAGAATCTCAGGATCTATGTACATGATGGCTGCTAGGTTAAAAAAAAAATGCAAATGGATGGATATATATATATGCACATTTTTCAAAAAAAAAAATCTTTCCAATTACCTCATTGCTCAGTTGCTTGATGTAGCCGACAATCAAGAGCTGCAACTGCTCCTCAGAGATGTCATTCCCAAATTCTCTGATGAAACATGGTTTCTGAAAAAATGGCATGCTAGTGAGATTAGAATGGACAAGTGACAGGAAAGCCAAATGAGATTAGAAATTCTTTGGGTTGTGGATTGTTGCAAGAGTTAGGCATCTCATTCTCATCACCCACTTCACTTCATGCTGATAATACAAAAGCCATTTAGATTGGAAATAATCCCATTTTCAAAATGACACGATTTAAGGATGTAAAACAGCTGTAAAACAGATTATTCAAAGGTATCAAACTCACAAAGGAGGGAACAACCCGTTCCATCACTCTCTCTTTTCCTTTCTTTGATATTTACATGATTGAGCATACTAGATGCTTTGATCACTCCTACTTTATATGAAGCATCCTTCTTTGCTTGGAAAACTAAAAAGAAGAAACCCAATCTATGATACAGGTGCAATGCTTCACATGCAAGGAGTTTTGACATTATGCAAATCAATGCAAAAAAAAAAAAAATTACTTTTTTGATGCAAAAGGGAGAGGAGAACTTCTCAAACTTGAGAAAAGGAAAATAGAAACCCAAAAAGAAAACAACCAAGGAGGCAAACTTCTTACTTTGCAACAAACTAAAGAAACTCAGCTACAGCAGACTAAAATCCAAGGAGAGCTACTCCAAGCAAGAGCACAGGAAACTTTGAAGGGGAAGAGAAACACCAAACAACAGAGAAACTGCAGACAGAGGAGAGCTCCTAAGCATCAGCCGCAGCTAGAAAGGCTCAAGCTGAGAAGAACAGACCTACACAACAGAGGGGCTCAGACTGCAGCAAAAAGAAACAACTCCAAACTGCCCAATCGACCAATGCTGAAGAAAGCAGCACGAAACAGCCCAGATGACGAAACTACTACTCAGCTCAGCCCAAAACAGGATCAGAGGAACTGCACAACATTACACGACACAGCACAACTCTACTCTGCACAACAATTGAAGGAAGCAAAGGGGGCGAGCTAACTGAACAGCAGAACCAGCACAAGTACTGTACTTCACTGGGACTCTGCCTACACTTCAGCCGAACAAGAAAACAGGCTCCAAACACTCCACCGCAACTGGGAGAAGGAAGCAGAAACTTCTCTGCGGAAAAGCAAAGAAGCAACCAAACCAGAGCACAGATGCTAGAAGAGGTCCGACACAGCCAAGAAAACTGCAGCTACCAGCCAATTGAAGAGGAAGCTGATCAGCAGGGGAAGATTGCACCAGATGGGAACAACAGTGACGCTTGAGATTAGGGATGATGAAGATCGTGGGGCCCACTTGATCGATGGCCCACTAGAATAGTGGTGGTGATGGTGCTCGATGGTCCACTGGGCAAAGAGGGGAAGGAAAGAAATCAGAAAGAATGAGAGAAAGAAACAGAGAGAGAGTGAAATGGGTGGGTGCTCAGTCACGTTGCTAGGAAGAGTAAATGAGGAGGAAATAAAGAAAAGAAGAAAAAGAGAATAGAAAATCAGATGGGAGATGAGATGAATGAGTGGAGAAGGGAGAGGGAAATGAGAGAGGGGGCTGCTGAGAGCGTGGAATGAGAAAGGGGAAAGGGAGATAAGGGAGAAGGATAAGGAAGAAAGAAAGAAGAGGAGGAGGAGGAAAAGGCGGCTGCGCAGGGCAGAGAGGAGAGGAGAGGAACCGGGGAGGAGGAAGAGAAGAGAGGAAGAGAGAGAGAGAGAACCAAGGGAGTGAGGGAGTGGTGTGCAGGTGGGCACAGGACGGAATAGAGGAAGCAAGGGAGAGGGAGAGGAAAAAGGGAGGAAGAAGAGAAGAGAGGGGGGGAGAGAGAGAGAGAGAACTGAGGGAGAGAGGGGGTGTTGTGCAGGTGCGCAGGCGAGGGGAGACAGGGGAGGAAGAAGAAGAGAGGAAGGGAGGGAGGAGAGTAGACAGCGAGGAAACAGAGAGATGGGGAACGAGGGAGAGAGAGAACAGAGAAGAAAGAGAGAGCAGAGGGGGAATGGTGCGTGGTGTGTACGGAGTGCAGGAAGAGGGAGGGGTGTACCTGGTGGAGGGGAGGCGTCCGGCGGCGCGAGGAGGAAGAAGAAGGCTCGCTGGCGTCCGGGGGCTCCTTTTTGAGCGCTTGGCAGTGCTGGCGATGAGAGGGTCGTGCGCCTGGGAGAGGGAGGGAGAGATAGAAAGGGATGAGAGGAGATGGGTTCTGCTTCTGGACGATGATCGATGGAGATGTTTTGGAGCTGATCAGAGGACGACGATGACGATCGATGGAGATGAGAGGAGAGGAGGGGAAGAAAGAAATGAGTGAGTGAAAGAAAGAAAAGGGTAGGGCAGCGCGGGAGGGGAAAAAATGTGGGAAGTTTTCGCGCCAAGTCGTCCCAATATATTTTGCGCGAAATGTCTAGTGCTGCATGTGTAGTGACAACATTCAGTGGCGACCTAAAAACGCCTCGTCACTGAAAATTCTAATTTTGCGAGAATATATTTTCTTGTCACTAGTGAGACGTGACGACGATTTATATGTGACGGACAAAATTTGTTGTCACTGATCAGTTACTTTCAGTGACAATATATACCTTCCTCACTGAATAGTTGTCACTGAATCCGCATTTTCTTGTAGTGTGTGTGACGTCCCACATTGCTTATTATCTTGCCAAGTCTTCAAGGTCACATTCGGGTTGCAATTTTGGATCCATGGTGGACCCCACATGGTGGTGCAAGACCGTGGATATGCCATTATAGAGAGCTGCTACATGTCCCGACTCCTGTCCCGGAGTCGGGACCGATTTACATGCCTCCCCCCCTCCCATGTAAATCGGTCCCGACTTCGGGACAGGAGTCGGGACAAGTAGACTTTTTCGCCATTATATGCACGTACAACATTGCCTTGCAAATTCTTTTTCTTCTTCTTCTCTATTTCTTTTCTTGATTTCTTTCCAATTCCGTCATAGTGTGGGCCCCACTTTTTAATGTCTCCTGTACAAATTAAAATGAATAAATTCAACAAAAATTACATGTAAGAAATTCATCATTGATATTCATGGAACCTTGTCATGCCTAATGATGCACCAAAATAACAAACTTTATAATATAACTCATGTTGCTAAAAATAGCAAGTATGTATTGTTGAAGCCAAAAAAACTAATTTTTGGGTGACAAATGAGATGAAAATTCCTAATTTCACAACAGTCGTACAATGTGATGAATTTCGACCTATGTTGACCATGTTTCTAAAAATAATCTCAAATGCATGAAATTGAGTCTAATTCGATGTAATTAAACCTAATTCAATCCACAAATGCAAATTGAATGATGACAATATGACTTAATTTTGTGGACTTATCACCTACCTCCATTTTCATCTTACCTTCTTGCTTTGGATATGGCAGGTATACATGTTTCCTCTCCATTCTCCTTTTTCATTCTTTGCAACTTCTTTGATGACTAAAGTAAGACATGGCCCACATATTTGTTGTGATGACTTAAATGTATAAACTCTGGATGATAGAAAATGGTATAGTAATTGCTCTTAGTTATCCGCAACAAGTAGGATTAAAGAAGATAAAATATTATTTTGAATTCATGTTAATGATTTGGGTTTGGACACGAACGGGTAATTTTGCGATATCCTAAAGCCATGAATACCACATTGTGTGATACCTATGGCTTTAGAATTTCATAATATGAGATATCTTATAGCCATAGGATATCGCACAATTCTAATGATAATCTTTGGTGTATCTAACAGTCTTGCGGAAATTATATATTTTTCACAGCTGCTGGGCAATTTTCGGATTTAAGGGCTGAGGTAGGGTCGTTATCCCTTTCATTTTTTCTTCAGGTGATTTCCTTTTCTGGTGATACCATGCTTACTTTGGTGGTGATGTCACGGCATCACATGAGAAACAAAAGTGCAGAAACGAAGGTGAACAAGAGTGCTTCTTGTTTCCACGAAATGGGCCCAGGCTAGCCGAGGCAGTTCTTTGCTTTTTCCTTGCTTGACTCAAGCCGACCTCAGCCCTGATCTCCCTCTCTCGTCATCGCACATCAGCTTTGGTTGGAGCCCCAAGCTAATATGGAGTGATGCCTTGACCTCTTTTTCTTTGCAGTCATCAGAGAGGACAAGGAGAGAAGCCTTTATGGTTGTCTTTTTACCTCCGGAGTCGTGCATTGAAAAGGAGGGAAGACTTGGCTTCTACAAAACAAGCAGGTCAGGTCGGTCCACACCCAACCTGTCCCATAGCCCACGCCGAGAGAAGCACTGGTACAGAGCTGACGGTGTGCTGACATCAGCGCGACATTAGACATGACGCAGGAGCAGCGAGGAGCTGATGTGTTGCTGACTCAAGCGGGACTGGCTCCCATGTTTGACATCAACGGTTGAAATTTGGTCACCATACCGTGTTTGACCTTTCCGAACTAATGACTGGCTCCCATCATAATTTTGGACCCCACAGAAACCAAGAAATTTAGAAAAACATACTGTTTTTATTCCCATTTTCAATGTTACTGTAAACAGTCAAATGTCTTGGAACATATCTCGAGAAATAGGAGGAATCATTGGTCACCTTGCCGTGTTAGACATTCCAGAACTAATGACTGGTTTGGATCTTGATTGTGGACCCCACATAAATCGGAAAATTTGGAGAAAAGCACTATTTTGGCACTCATTTTTAAAACTAGTGTAAATGGTCAGACGTTTTGGCACATATCTCGAGATATAAGAGTAATTAACAGTTGAAATTATGTCACCTTTCCGTGTTCGACCTTCCATAACTAATGAACGGTTTCGATCTTGATTGTGGACCCCACATAAACTGAAAAATTTGAAAAAAAAGGACTTTTTTCTATAATAGTGTAAACAGCCGGACGTTTTAGTACATAGCCCCACTTTCACCCATTATAAAGCACCCACCTCTTTCATTCTCCTTATTTCCTTCCTCCTTACGACCGAAGCTTGCTCCAAAACTATAGCAGTGCTATCTTCTTATCTTCTTGGTCCATTTCTCTTGCTCTAAGCTTGCTTTCAAGCCACCAAATCGATGAAGAACTTCTAGCAAACTCCAAAATCTCTGAGGTTTTAAGGAAATCAAGAGGTTTATGTGTTTGGAACAAAAAATTAGTTTGAAATTTTATGGGTTTTGGCTTATTTTTCGAAATCAAAGTCATGGTTTAGACTTCATTTGGCAAAGATGAACTGATGTGTAAGAACCGCTTCAATTAATACATTGAGCTAAATTTTGAGGAAAAGAACCACTTATTGGTTACTGCTTTTTTTTTAAATGCAATTTCCTATCCATCATACCAAGGACATAAGTATGTATGTTAGTTAGTTTTTAATGTCACATTACTACCATCATTGTTATCCTTAGCTTTGGACTATCCAACTGGAGTTGGCTTTATGAGTTTTGTTTCCCCATTCACCTTATTTTCAATTATATTTTTGTTAATTAGTTAGATTTCTCACAAATCTTATTTAAGATCTTTAATAGTGTCTTCCATCTTGTAGTTTCATGCCACAATATTATAAAATTTATTTTATTTAATCATAAATAATGGTTTTATAAGAAGACAAAGGAATTTGTTTCGTGCATTAATAGTACAAAAAGATCATTTCATTCGGTCATGGCTCTGGGTCAGGCTTATAATACTCAATTGTGTGGGCACTCTCACCAATATTTAACCAGCACTTTCTCGTAAGATTTCTAGTCCCTGTCATCAATTAGTGTTTAGTGGGATTCTATGTAATTTTTTTGTAAAAGTGCCTAAAAATTAAAAAGAGAAGGTACATGCATCAACTACCTATGCCCTATCATTGTAATTTATGCAGCTACACTACACATTGCCAGTTTGTGTGTGCTCATTCAATAGCCCTACCCTCGACATGTACAAATGTGCTCGGGCTTGAGTCTCAAATGAGGCTTTTGGTTTGAGTCTTTAACTTAAATTCGGACATGGGTACAACGCAACAACCTGCAAACAAATAAATGTGAAAATGTGAAAAAAACAAACGTGGTGATACACAAATAATAGCAAGTGAATTATTTACGTATATAAATGACTGCAAACAAATAGCCTTTAAGACATTACTTTTGAACCACACGTGGCTATGTTTTCAACTCTTCCCACAGTGTATGCATCAGGAGTTTGCAACAGACTCTGCGGCAATGAAGCAACGGCGGCTTGGTGTGTTCGTGGGCTGGGTTGAGCACGGCCAAGGTATATCCAGGTCCGGCCCAATTTCTAAAATATATGTCCAAAATCGGCCCATTACCAAGTCATCAGGCCTTAATTGGCTAGCCCAAGCCTTTGTCCAGCTTGCTTTATAAAATTAAAAATGGGCTTGTATGAAAAATTACAAATTGTTGCTCAAGACGTGATAGCACTTGTGTGTTTGTAAGATGGAAGGTTTTTGAGCCCCCTCTCAAACACTCTCTGCTAAAATTTCATATATTTGGGTCAGGCTGAACTTCAGGCTCTCTACCACTTAACCTAGGCACAATCCATATATTAAATGGGCCTAAATAAAATGTCTGAATCCAACGTGAGTACAAAACCTACAGCCCAAGCCTAGCCCGAAGTGAGGTAAGCTCATGTTTCGCATAAGCGGGCCCTATCCATGAACGCCCATTTTTGGACAGTTAATGGCTAGACAGTTAGGGCCCATTTTTGGACAAAAACACCCCATTCCAAACACAGTCTGGATGAATTGTGATATAAATACAATAAGGATTAATCGGTGCACCCCTGATTGTGGGGCCCACTGTTGGTCCATCTGAATGGGGCTTTACAAAGAATCAATGGGGTTTACACCCTTTTGAATTGATTCGGCCCATAAATCAGCTGCATGTCCATCCAAATGGACTGTGAAAACATTTAATATTTTCGGGCCACAAACTTGGTAGGTAGATAGATCCCACTCACATCTTTAAATTCCCCACATCCCAGCCCTACGTGGAGCCCCATGTGGACCTTATTGTTTGGCCTACTGATAAAGTGCACACCAGGAGCACTTGATCCTTCCTCCATGTAGATTGAATACTTTTTTTGGTTTCATTCACAGGATCTACATATCCTTGTTGGTGAACTTTTAAGTAGTTTTATAAAAGATGTTGCCGGCTATTGCCAGCATTTCTTGTTGGGGCTGTTCTCACTGGAAGGATCCCTGGATGTTTCTTGCAGAAGGAAAAAGATTGCAAATATTGCCATTTCTGAATATGACTCTTTCATTGGGACTAGCTCCCTTTATCTTCTTTGGAAGATATATAGGTCGGTGTTTGGACCCATTCATCTTCTTAGCCATTTAACAAATCCTCCAGGAAATTTCTTTCCAAGTCCCTTAAAAAACTTTCATTAATTAAAACAAGGGCAATGCTGGGTAAGTCTAAGAAGACTCTATTTGAATTACAATTGTACCCTCAGAACATATTGTTGGGCTAGTGGGTCTAGACTAAGTGGGTTCAGGGTCATGGGTATTATGGTAATTATACCGGAACTTTCTTATTGAAATAGGATTTCTTGGGGGATAAGAAAGAGAGCATTATATATATATGATGTAATGTGTAACCCATGATGTAACACAACTGCACTGTATATCATACAGAGAGTGAATCTAAAGGAGAGTCAAGTTTCTTTCCCATGGACGAAAATAAGTTTGCCAAACCACGTAATTCTCTTGTGATTGCTTTGTTCTTGTGTGGTTGATTGCTTGTTCGATCGCATTGATTCACGTTTCCACATACACACGCACAACAAGTGGTATCAGAGCCAAAGGATTGTGCTACCTTGCTATCAACTCAGGCTTTTACATATATACCAAAGGAGCAGCGTTCAAAGCTGGATGATAAGGCATTATGTTGCATTTTTCTTGGTTATGGTGGAGCTGAGTTTGGCTACAAATTATGAGATCTCGAGAAGAGGAAAATTATCAGAAGTAGGGATGTGGTGTTTCATGAAAACCAATTCTTTGGAGATATTGAGAAGACTTAAAAGTTTAAAGAAGTTGTTGATGGAGTTGTTGATCTCACACCGACTCCTTCTTCAGTATAGACTATAGGTGGAGAAGGTGGACAAAACGAGCCTGATTGGGATGAGGCACAGGGGTGTTGAGCAGGCGGAGCGGTCTCCTCAGTTAGAAACCGCAGAACCTCAGGTTAGGATGCCTACTTGAGAGCGTCAACCATCAACAAGATATCCTACAGTAGATTATATTTTGCATACTGATGAGAGGGAGCCAAAGAGCTACCCAAAAGCAAAGGCTCATGCAGATAAAGATGAGTGGATGAAGGCTATGTAGGATGAAATGAGCTTTTTGAAAAGGAACAATACTTATGAGCTGGTGGAACTCTAAAAAAGTAGGAAGGTTTTGAAGAACAAATGGGTGTTCAAACTGAAGAGAGATGATAGTTGAAAATTGATAAATCATAAAGCACGGCTGGTGGTTAAAGGCTTTGCGCAGACGAAGGGTATTGACTTCGATGAAATCTTCTCTCCAGTTGTGAAGATGACTTCTATTAGAGTTGTCTTGGGTCTAGTCGTCAGCATGGACCTTGAACTTGAATAGATGGATGTCTAGACTATATTTCTTTACGGTGATTTGAAAGAAGAGATCTACATGGCTCAGCCAAAGGGGTTTGAGGTAGAAGGAAAAGAACAGTTGGTTTGCAGGTTGAAGAAGAGTTTTTACGGGCTGAAACAAGCGCCAAGGCAGTGGGGTAAGAAGTTTAATTCACTCATGGTGAGTCACAGGTACCGAAGGACAGCTGCAGATCACTGTGTTTATATTCGTAAGTTTGGTAATTGTAAATTTATTGTCCTTTTATATGTAGATGATATGTTGATGGGTTGGATATGATAGTAAGATGATTGACGGGCTGAAAAGGGACTTGTCAAAGACTTTTGACATGAAAGACTTGGGTCCCGCACGACAAATATTGGGAATGCAAATACGTCGTGACAGGAATGCCAAGAAGCTGTGATTGTCACAGGAGAAATATATTGAACGGGTGATAGAAAAGTTCAACATGAAAGATGCTAAGCATGTTAGCATGCCTTTAACTAGTCACTTCGAGCTCGGTAAGAGATTATGTTCTACTATAGATGAAGAAAAGACACGGATGATGTCTGTTCCATACTCCTCACCAGTTAGGAGTCTTATGTGTGCCATGGTGTGTACACGGCCAGCCATTAGTCATGCAATGAGTTTAGTGAGTAGATTTCTTTCTAAACTTTGGAAAGAGCATTGAGAAGCAGTGAAGTTGATCTTAAGATATTTGAGATGTACATGAGATTTTTGCTTGTGTTTCGGAGGCTCAAAACCAGTACTTGAAGGTTTTACAAATGCTGATTTTGCGGGTGATCTTGATCGTCGGTTGTCTACTTCTGGATACTTATTTACTTTTGTACGGGGAGCTATTTCTTGGCAATCTAAGTTGCAAAAGTGTACAGCATTGTTTATATCCGAAGCAGAATATATAGCTGCTAATAAAGCAGGAAAGGAGGTAATTTGGTTGAAGAAACTTTTTCGAGAACTGAGTTTGAAGCAAGGAGAGTATGTAGTATATACTATGATAGTCAGAGTGCTATGGATCTTAGTAAGAACACTACATACCATGCCCGCACAACGCATGTTGATGTGAAATACCATTGGATCCGTGAGGTCATTGAAAAGAATCTCATGAAGCTGGAAAAGATTCACACTGACAAGAATCCCTTCGACATGATGACTAAGGTCGTGTCTAAGAGAAAGCTGGAGCTGTATTCAGAGTTGGCAGGACTGGACTTCTAGTAAGTGGGTTTAGAGGCGTCTTCCCCATGGTCTAAAGGGGGAGATTGTTGGCCTAGTGGGTCTAGACCCAGTGGGTTCAGGGTCATGGGTATTATGGTAATTATACTAGGACTTTCTTATTGACTAAGATGTTATATATATATGATGTAATATGTAACCCATCATGTAACCCATAATGTATTATGGTATTATGGTTTTTTGGGGATAAGAAATAGAGCATTATATATATGATGTAATGTGTAACCCATGATGTAATACAACTGCACTGCATATCATACAGGCAGTGAATCTAAAGGAGAGTCGAGTTTCTTTCTCATGGACGTAGGCAAGTTTGCCCAACCACATAATTCTCTTATGATTGCTTGTTCTTGTGTGGTTGATTGCTTGTTCGATTGTATTGATTCAAGTTTCTGCATACACGTGCACAAGACAAATAACTCATACAATAAATCTTAGAAATTGTCACTATTGTTTATAGAGGAGACGTATGGACAGATTTTTTCAAATTGTGAAGCACAACCAGATATATAGATCTAATTAATATAATTATGGTAGATTTGAATTCAATATATTCCATAACCCCTTTGTACCTGTTCATGAAATATCATTAATTGAGATACAAGCAAGTTTAAGAGTCATAAGTGAACTCATGTACTAAATCTCATGTATTGACGCTGATATGGATATTCAAGAGATAATTACATTCTGATCTAGAAATAGATCGAAAATGTGGGATCTCTGTCTGAGTCAATTCTGAATTTGAACTAGGGTCATGAATTGGTAATTTTTCAAATTATAACTAGACCTTAAAAACCCTAGCAACTTGCATCAATCTGACTTCTCCCTTTTGAAGATCCGGTAATCATCTAACCTAAACAAAACCTAAAAATGTGCATCAAGTGATTTCACTTGAGTTAAGTATACCCCTTGTTTCATTGATATGCCTCTTTTTTATCTTTATCTTTTATCAAAATTTCAAACCCAATTTTCTTGTGACCCATAGATGCCTTGGTCTAGAGTAAGTGAAAACCATTTTGCATCTTGTTGTACTTCGACCCATGATCTTTCTTGAACTACAAAATGCAGGCACGGGTGTTTTTGGTCTTTTTAAGGGGTATACTTAAAAATCATAAGCAGGAAAAGGAAAGGATGTTTCTGTAAATCCATTTTAAAGTTTAGGGACAGTTCAGTAACTCAATCAGAAGATGCCGGTCAGCCCACAAGGAAATAAAAGCAAGAAACACGACCTCAATTTTACTTTTTCGCTATTATACCCATTCTACCCCTTGCAACTTCTGCGAAGCAGACCAAAGTACCAAGAATCTGCTGTATCTTGGTTGGCAACAATGGCCTCTACTTCGTGGAATCCCTTCCCCTCCCTCTTATTTAATCCCATACCCATCTCATCCTTCCCACTCAATCTCCTTATCTCCTCCAATATTCACAAACCCATCATTTATAATTGTCCCAAATGGCTGGAAAAGCAGTTGATTTTGAAGATTTCTTGCCCACAATGGCAGATAAGTTGGGCGAGGAGGGGTTTATGGGAGAGCTCTGTAATGGGTTTTCTCTGTTGATGGACAGGGACAAGAAGGTGATCACTTTTGAGAGCTTGAAGAGGAATTCAGCCCTGTTGGGGTTGCAGGGGTTGAAGGATGATGAGCTTTGGAGTATGTTGAAAGAAGGGGATTTGGATGGTGATGGTTGCTTGAATCAGATGGAGTTTTGCATTCTGATGTTTAGATTGAGCCCTGATTTGATGGAAGAGTCCAACAGATGGTTGGAAGAGGCTGTAGAGCAAGAATTGAGGGATTTCATGAGTTAATTTTTCCTTCTTTTTTGTTTGCTTTATGTAACACTGCCTATTAATGGCTGATTTGAAGTTGTATACAGTGATTTCTCCATAATACAAAAGAAAAAGAAAAAAAAACCACTTCCTTTTATTTGTATCTTTTGATTAAGAGCAATGAGGCTTGATCATGTGTCTTCCCATCTTTCAATGATTCTGTTCTTCAAACATTAAATTTAGTAAATAAATTATGCAAATCGTTTTTAGAAATGAAAACTACTACTGGTCTACTGATTTGATTATCATTAGAAGAACATTGCTTATTAAATTAAAGCATCTAATCATAATTTAACATTTTTAAAAGTTCTAGATTTTCTGTGAGTCCAGTCCACCCTTCCAAGCCTCCTGAGGATTTCGACTATTTTAGAGTATCTTTGGAATAATTTCTCTTAACTTATGATAGAAGACAAAAAAAGCAGTCACGTCAAAAGGCAACAAGTTCAGGTGAACCCAATATGAAGCAAAGGTAAACCTCCTAAAAGGGGAGCCTCTTATGACAATTAGGAGTCCAGATTAGGATGGATTGAACTCATAATAATAATAATAATAATAATATATTATTATTATTATTATTATTATTGTCGTCGTCGTCGTCGTCGATGATGATGATGAAAAAGAAGAGGATTGTACCAATACTTGTACCTTTGACCTTTAGTGCGTGCTGTTAGTCATGCAGCCATAGAGATCCAAGAAAAATAGGCGGAGCTCATTAAATATAAATACATCGATGGGGCCTATTTTTGAAATTCAAACCACTAATAGACTTAGGGCTTGTTTGGATGTATGGTGAATTGAAGTATGGTGAGGTGAAGCATCAAATCAAGAGAAAATAAAATATAAGGTGTTATGATGGTGTTTTGTTTTTTGTTGTTTGGTATGAAATCTTTTTGACTTTTTGTATAGAAAAGTGGAGTTTTTTTGTCTATTAGTGGAGGAAGGATGGTGCTTTTTTGACTTTTTTTGAAAAAGATGGAGGGAATTTTGAAATTGTGTACTTTTGATGTGACCCATTGTCTTTTCTTGTCTGGATAATGGAGGCTTTACCTCACCTCACCTCACTTCACCACATAGCCAAACACGCCCTAAGGGTATTTTATCCTCTTGTTAGTCAGTTTGCCGATGCAGAAAAGGTGGGACCCATTTGATAGGTGTGTTGTGAACTGACTATTCTCAATTCTTTCTTGTTTTATGCCCTTGTTATCGGGGTGCACAAAAAATTTGTAATACCGATCCAATCCGCAGATTTTTAACAGATCCAAAGGTAAATAGATTGATGACGGATTGAAAATCTTATAATTCGTTAGTAATGAATCAGTGACGTACTTCACCCTCAATCTGCGGATTTAATCCGATCCAATCCGTTGACATTAAATATAAATAAAAAAAATTTAAAGGGTCTAAATATAAGTTAAGATGTCTAAATAAAAAATAAAAAAAATTTAAGGAGTCAAATATGAAATTTTTTACAACATGTTTGATATCTTTCTTTTAACATTAAATTGAACGGGTTAAACTGATCCGATATGGTCTTCCATGGATCGGATCGGATCGGTTTTTAATAGTCATGGATTGATGGCATATTCCAAATCCATCGATTCGTAGGTAACTGATTGGTGAAGGATTTGACCCAATACACATCAATCCGATCCGTGTACACCCCTGCCCTGTTCGCTAGTCCGGACCTCGTATTGGACTTTAACAATGTCAGAAAGGTCTGAGAGAGGGACCATTTAGGCTCTGGTGTTTGTACTCATGGGTCTGATTCGGTCCACTTTCTGGGCTTGTTTATACGGACAAAAATTGAGCCGTAATGAGCATATAAAGGAATGATATTGTTAAAGTGTTTAAAACAGTCTTCTGGGCCAGCACTACACCTGTAATGGTGCTTGGTTCAGACTATTTTATGGACCAGAATTTGAAACAGTTTAGGCCTACAAGATATGCCAATTGAGGGCTCATTCTGGGCTAGTTATTTTGAACCAATCAAGTGTTTGAATTGTGGCCATCCTTGAGGAAGATTGCATCAGACTTAACCCAACTTTCTTTGTCACTAAAAATTGGGCATTGACTGCAGTTATTTCATTGGGCCCTTGCAGACTAGATTTGTACTAGCTAGCTGGGCCTGTTCTCAATTAGTTTTTTTGCCACAAAAGCAACCAATTTGGGCCGTTATTGAACTTGTCGACGTGGGTCACACCTTGTGCCCGAATTGTAGTGGGATAAGGCCACTATCAAGGTTAATTTTGGTCAGGCTTGTGGCATATTCTTGTGGCTGATTTAAACCACATGTGATTAAACCACATGTTGGGCACTAAATCAAATAGGCGCAAACTGGATCATTTTCTTTCTTATATTTCTTCAACAGGCACAAACTGTAGCGGTCACCCCAATTCTGTAGATCCATGCTTCTGCAGCGTGTAAAGGTTACACAAATTGGATAAGAGGAGCTGCAAAATTGAGAGGTAGCTTCTTTTCATTGAAAACACAATCATTCCTCCCTCTCCACTGGGTGTGCAAACAAGTGACGAAGACAACATTAAGGCCAAGCTTGGCATTCTTCGATGAATTAGCCAAAAGAGAAAGCCATTAAGGAAAAGGCACTCACAAAATTAAGGGAGGGGCATTCGCCGTAAGACGGTGAGAGTTAACTCTCACAAAAGCGTTTTTCTTTATATGTCCGTGTTTTCTTTTCAAATGCTAAGAGAAAACCAATTAATACAGAAATCGGAAAGAAGGAAAACTAGAATAACACAACATCAATCAATTCCAACTAACATCTGCCCCTCTAATGCCCACTCTTAAGCCATCTTATGTATGAGGTCACATATAGGTGATTTTTTTTTCCATCAGAGTAATGAAGCAAATACTCAAAAAGTTTCCAATGAAATGGCTCCTCAGATCTGACAATGAGTTGAGAATATCTAAAGTAACTGAAGCTTTTGATGACACATACAACATAGCGTAGACACTGTAGCAATGAAAATTGGGCCTGCATGTGAGCACACCCATCTACAAAACTTTGTTTGCCAATAGTCTTCAATGATATATGACTTGGACAGTCAAATTTTTCTTACAAATGTCTGTGGCATTTGATTCAATATCGAGCTTCTAACTCTGTGATTGTTATCTCATTTCTTGAATGATCGGAACAATCTCCTTTCCAAAAGCAAAACGCAGGTTGCTTAGGTAAAGGCATCGTTCTTTCATTGCCAAGCATATAAATAACAGATGACATGTTTGGCCTGTCTATTGCTTTTTCTTGCACACATAATAATCCTACTTGAATGCATTTCAAAACTTCACTGCTAGAAGTGGAGATACTCATTGATGAATCTATGAGATCCAAAATTCTATACTCTTTCCATAGCTCCCATACCTGAAAAGATTTAATACATATATACAGCACAAATTGTTTTCATTTGTTTATATTTAAATAACAATCAATTCTAAAATTTCAGTAAATGAATGGTTTCGAAAAGGAAAATTTTCAAAATACGGCCTTAAGTCTTTGGCTTTTTATAAAAACAAAAAAATAAAAAATCTTCAAATGAGGGTCTAAATTTTTCAAAGCAAATCTAATTGAAGACAACTAACTGGCCAGTTAAAGTGATTCCCAGCTGCTTTTCGCCCATTTCTTCTGAAGTGATGAAAGTGCCCTTCTACCTTTTCTTTCACCCTTTGCGTCCATCTCTCACTCCCCTGCAGCTGGCAAGCAGCAATTGGAAGTGAGAGCATCATCATTTGCATGATTGCATCGTCTACATCCCTCATCATTTTCTTAAGCCTATCTCCATATCACCTTCGGCATACGACGCTACAGCAGCAAGCCTAAACCCAGCCCAAGCCCTTCCAAAGCACACACTACCCACTCATGTCACATATACTCACCTACAAAGCCACTCCTAACCACTCTCCATCTTCCCTAGCACACCTTCTCACCAACCCATCTCCTCTTTCTTTTCACAATCACCCATGGGTTGTGCGGGTTGTTTTCTAGTTAGCTATAACTGAAATGTCTCCTAGGACAAGGGTATCAATATCACATGTTGCCGCTGAAAGAATTGCTAGTCCCAGATGACAAAGGTATCAAAATTAGACAAAAATTACATCCATGCTGGTACTTATAACATCCGTACTATTATTTTCTTTCTTACAGCACAAGGGTCTCCCATTTTGGAAGATTTGTAGCTTTGTAAGCCATAGTTACATAATTTGTCGCGAGTCAAAGTTGAGTCAATTACCATTAAAGAAGAAAAAACAAGGTCACTCACCACCACCTCCTCCATGACACTTGGGCTTGACACTTGTAGCGCTGTGTTACCCTCTAGAGTCATAATAACATTCAAACCTAGTCCACGTCGAGAATCACATAACAGAAGATCTTCCAGCTCATGTCATTATCCTCCAGCTCATGTAATTATCCATTGCAACAATTTAGTGTTTCAAACATGCTGTCATCCCTAAAATCCCTCAGTACCATTTATGTACAACTCACTGTATCTTCTATAAAAAGATTTCTCATTGCATAACGAAGCATGAGAGAGAATTACATACTTCCTACTGTCGTGTGATTACTTTCATGGGATCAGAGATACATGGGGTTCTGTACCCATTGGTTTCTTCTCTGCAACATTCCTTCTCTTTCCCACCTGCACCATTTCTTCTTCTGGCCATGAATTCCAGCCCTGCAACACCTACTTCCCCACCACCTTCAACTTCCTCTTCTTTGCTGCTAGCTAATATCTTGAACCTCGTTTCCATCAAACTTGACTCAGACAACTTCCTTTTATGGCGCAATCAGTTTGAACCTATCCTTCACATGCACGATGTGTATGGGCATGTCGACGGTACTTCTCCTTGTCTTGCAAAATTTTTGTTGGATGCTGATGGCAAACCCTCCCTTGCTATTAATCATGCCTTTCTGGCCTGGTCCAAATAAGACAATATGCTTGTTAGCTGGATTAAATCAATTCTCTCGGAACCTGTTCTCACACAGGTTGTTAGTCTTCGCATAGCTTATGACATTTGGTAGTCTCTGCAACTTCAACATGCTACTCACTCTCGTGCACGCAAGGCGCATTTACTTCTACAACTTCAGACTTTAAAGAAAGGTACATCAACGGTCACTGATCTCCTTCATCGTGCCTGTTCCATTTCAGACAATATTGCTGCCATTGGCCATCTTGTTCCAGAAGAGGATCTTGTCCTCTGCATTCTTCACAGTTTGCCTAAGGAATACGATGCTCTCTACATTCTTGTTACCTTAGCAAGTGCTACTACTTCTCTTAATGATTTACATGGCCTATTACTCAGTCAATAGGCCCGGGTTGAATCTCAAATTCAGGATGTGCAAGCAGCGGTCGAACCTCCCACCACTGCTTTGTTAACAACCACGATTCATCTTCATCACCTCGCACTCATGGATGTGGGCGCGGGCGTGGACGTGGTCGCTCAGGCCCACCTTATTATACTTCAAATTCGTCCAACAATACAGCCCCTCTGTGCTCTTCTTGTCAAATATGCAACAAAACCAGCCACACTGCATTGGACTGTTTTCATCAGATGGACCATTCATATCAAGGCAGACATCCGCCCGCCAAACTTACAGCCATGGCCGCATCTTCTCCATCCAATACAATGTGGTATACAGATACTGGAGCGACAAATCACATCACCAATTGATGGAACGCGCTCCGAGGGCCGTGGGGCGGCTACCGGGGTCGGCGGAAAGTGGGAGTCCGTCGGGTCCGGCCCTTTCGCGCCCTGGCGGGCCTGAAGCGTGCATCAACATTTTTTTTTTGGGTGGGTGTGCCAGATTTTCTATTTTACTTGGAATTGCAAGTGGTAATCCGGAGATCAACCTTCGCAAGTAAAAAGGAAATCAACTTCTTTCAAGTTTTCCATTGCACAAATATTTAAGAAAAGAGACATTTTCTTGGTTTGCCGTGAAAGGCGATTTTGTTTGGCATTTATAGCCGATTTTGGCGTTTATAGCCGATTTACAATTCTCATCAATAATGAAAGACAAGAGTTGTGATTTTTGTCTCTTTTAGAAAAATACAAACTACAATGAAAAGCAAGAAAAGGAGGATCTAACTTCTCAGGAGATTGTGGGGGACTCGTTCAGATTGACGGTCGCAAGCCATGTGTGGGCTTCGCCATCATCCATGCAGATGAGAACAGAGGATGCTCTTGATTCGCTTGGCTTGGCTATAACCTCAGGTTTTTAGAGGACAAAGACCAAGAGAAGGTCCTATGTCCAATAAAAAGCTAAGTAGACGGGCTGAAAAGCCATGTCTAAGCCATTGGAGGTAGCGGGAGAAGGCAAGGACCTTGGGGGGGGGGGGGGTGCCCCCCAAGGGACTTTTGTCACCTTGTAGTGGTGGCCGGTGCAGAACTTCAGCAGAGTTTTCTCTCTGTTTCTTTCTCTGGATTCTTTGGTGCTTTGGAAGTGATCTCCGATTGATCGATCCGGATTTCAATGGAATGCTCTCCTATTTATAGGCTTTTGGTAGCCATTTAGGAGAGTTTATGGGCTTTAATGGCTTTAATGGGAGGAGTTACAAGATTTATGTCTTGATTTTGTAACTCCTTTTTCCTTGAATCTGATTGGCCGATGGAGATTAAGGGCTTTTAATCACCTTAATTACCATAATGGGAGGAGTTTCATGGGTTAAATGCCATGAATCAATTGACTTGTAACTCCCAAATGCTTGCTTCTGATTGGGCCGTCCAAAGAAATGAATTAATGACTGCAATAAAGCTAGTCAATTAACCACATTAATTGGTCGCCGAGCAGTCGAAGAGTCGCGGGCCGTGCCGTGTTTTCTGGAATTCTTCTGGCGATGATCATCGATGGATCTATATGCTGATCGACATCGGATGAACATGTAACTTCAGACATTGATAGCTAGCAGCGGGCCGGTGACATCTGTCTTGTCGATTTCACGATCGGTCGGACAGAAAGTGCACTTTCTTGGTCAGCCGGTTGGCGATCTTGGAGCGATCAATGATGATTTTATGCTTTTGACGGCGGATCTGAGATGTCGTCGGATATGATTCAATTTCAAGCATTAAAAATCACATTTTCAGGAAACCACAGGGGCCAAAATGAGCGAAACGCGAAAAAAGACGGAAAAACGGGTCACCGGCGAAAAATCCGGTGACCCGGACTTCCATGGTCGCCGGCGACCCTGGGCCAGGGTCGCGGGCTGCGACCCTGGGGTTTTTCCCCCGTTTTTGGTCCGTTTTGCGGTCTTTTTCGTCGCCGTTTTCTTCTGTATTTTTCTTGACATTTCTTCTCATTTATTGGCTTGATTTCCCTGTAGAAAACCTGATGAGAATCCTTGCATTTTTAGAGTGCAAAGTTTCCAATTTTCCAGGAAAGCCGAAGACTTTGTCGCGTAGAGCTGCTGATTTTCCGCCAGAAGTTGAAACTTGGTCAAACGATGTCGGAATGACCTGAAATTTGAGGTGGAGCCTCCTGAGCAATAAATAAGACCAACCATAGGCTTTTGTTTGAGTTTTGAAGCCGTTTGGGGTCCCATCGATGCTTCACTTGATTTTGCTGCGGGGAAAATGTCGAGCGTTGATATGTGGCCGAACGATGTCCGATTGACCTGAAATTTGACGGGGAGCCTATTTGAGTCATTTTGAGACGTTCCATGGGCTCCGTTTTGGATGTCATGGTCCCGGGTTGCTCCGCCGCCGGTAGGCTTGATTTTCTCTCGGAGCATCGAAACCTGGTCAAACGTTTTCGGAATGACCTGAAATTTGACGTGCAGCCTTTTGGAAGCATGTTGAAGCCACTCATGCACTTGGTTTGATGAGCGAAGGCTTCGGTGGTTCCCGCCGCCGGGAGGCTTGATTTTGCTGCTCGAGCATTGATGGAGGGTCAAACGTTGTCGGTTTGACTTGAAATTTGGCATGGAGCCCTTTTGAGACATGCTGGAGTCATCCGTAGGTTCTGATCAAAGTTTTGACGTCTCCGATGATGTCGCCGCCGGGAGCGCCATTTTAGCTGTCGGAGAAGCGAAGTTAGGCCAAATGATTCTGAAATGGCCCGAAACTTCATGTGTACTCTTCTCTTGGCTATCTTGAAGGATCTTGCAGTTTTTGTTTGATTCTGACAAGATTTGATTTTTTGGAGAAATTGCATTGCCTATTTATGGCAGGTTGCGACTTTATGCAGCTTTCTTGATGTTGAAGAGGCAAAGTGACATTTTTGGTGTCAACAAATGCCCCCTCGAGGTACAGCGACGAGTTGCTTGACTTTTGTAGTCGATGTGCCTCGAAGAGATTTTTGAAGGAGAGCTTGTGTCTTGACCAAGAGTCTTTGAGCAATCCTTCCTTTGGTAGAGTAGCCTTTGAGCTTCCAGGGGAATTTTATGGTAATGAAAGGAATCAAATACCATCTCGAGGCAAAATTTTGAAGATGACATCAGGGATGTGGATTTGGGCTTTTGTTTTTGACCTTGTGACCTAACAAGCTGTATGTGGCAGGTTAGGGGGTCGGGTTTTGGTTTTGACCTTGTGACCCAACAAGCTGTATGTGGCAAGTTGGGAGATCATGATTTGGTTTTTTGTTTTGGTCTTGTGACCTAACAAGCTGTATGTGGCAAGTTAGGGGACCAGGATTTGGTTTTTGGTCACTCTTTGGGACTGTGTGGGTCCATTGGAGTGGTTTGGATTTTTGTGGAATGTCAATTTCAAGATTTTGGCTCAATTTGGTATATGAGGCTGGATGGTTTAATTTTTGGAAGCTCATGGGGCTTGGAATTTTTGTATGGTTCAATCAACTCAAAAGAGGCATGGAACCATTATTGTATGCTCTTGGTAAGAGGGATTTTTTTTTCCTGACTAAAAGCCCATTTTTTTTTTTTTTTAGTGCCTAGGTGGTCAAACCTGGCTCATATGGGCTAACCCATGGGACCTTAAGCTTTTTAGGATGGCTTAGATCTCATGTGGGGCCATTTCTGTAAAGAATATCTAAAGATATCTCATTTGGATAGAGAATATCTAAAAATATCTTTATGGGAGAGAATCTCTCATCTTCCCTTAATTTGGGAGAGAATATCTCAAGGTATCTTTCTTTTTGGGAAAGAATCTCCAATCTCCTATTTTGTTGGAGAGAATCTCCTATTTTGGGAGAAAATCTCTCAAAGACATCTTTCTTTTTGGGAAAGAATCTTTCTAATTCCTTCTCTTTTGGTAAGGTTACTAATTAGTAACACTTACCTTTCTTCTTTGTTTCCTTCTTTGATTTGCTCTCTCCTATAAAAGCAAAGGAAAGGTAGGATCTCTTGCTCTTATTGCTTTCTTTTGCAACAATCTCAAGAGAGCTCCAAGACCAAGAGTTCTTCTTCTTCAAGGATTTTCAAGCTTTTTCCTTCTTCTTCTCCATCAATGGCTTCAAGTAAGTTTTCTCTCTTTTTCTTTCAAGAAAACTCCATGTAGAGAATAGGATGGAAAAAAAAGTGTCTCTTCTCTTTTTTTCTTTTTTCTTTTCTTTCTATTCTTCTTCTCTTTTTTTTTCTTTTCCACGTAATTTCTTTTTTTCACGTGTGTCTCTTTTCTCTTTTTTTTTTTTTTTTCTTTTGTGGGCCGTACGGACAGATCCGTACGGATCTGGTCCGTACGGCCACGTGGCCTGTGGGCCACGGCCTGATGGGCCTGATATGTTTTTTTTTTTTTTTGGTTGTTTTCTTTCTTCTTTTTTTTTTTTTTTTTTTTTTTTTGAGAAAGTTTCTTCTTCTTTTTTTTTTTTTTTTTTGTTCTTTTCTTTCTCCCTTTTTTTTTTGAGAAAGTTTTTTTTTTTTTTTGTTCTTTTCTTTCTCCCTTTTTTTTTTTTTGAGAAAGTTTCTTTTTTTTTTTTTTGTGCTCATCATGATAATGCGTTTTTTATGCAAATCTAGATGTTCATGCATGCACTTTTTGTAGATTGAGCATGATAGCATACCTGAAAATCTTTGCAAATTTGGGAATTTGGAGCTCGCAGCGATGTTGAGCCCTTCTTGATTTTGCGGAGATTTTTAGGTTTCGAAAGTTTGGAGTTTCGGAGCTCGCAGCGATGTTGAGCCCATCTTCAAAACTTTCTATTTCTTTCGGGGTATTTCCCTTTTCTTCGGAATTGCCCCGGAACCATGCCGAAATTTCGCCAGATTGTCTTTTAGCGAAATCCTGTCATTTTGATGATGATCTTTTTTCTTTTCCAACCTTTGCAGGTGGTTCCTCCAGAACGAACAAGGGTAAAGAGCCTGCTACAAGCGTACCTCGTCGATCTGCTAGATCTTCCAATGTGGCCGTTCAGCAAGCCTGGGAGAAGGTCCAGTTTGTTGAGAAGAACTTGGAAGAGTGCGATTCCCTCAATCGCGATGAGATGAGACAGCGATTGATTGCTCTCAAGGATGAGGAGTTCTATAAGATCATGGTAAGCAACCGTCCTTGGGTTATGGACGATCTGAGGGTTTTACCCAAGCCTACCTTCTTCTTTGGAGATGCAGTCCCTGACGACTTGACATACCAAAGGAGATGTTTTCAGTTCTCTTACACAGCAAATGGTGAGGAGAGAACTATTTCTACCCGGTCGTCTTTTGAACGGACCATCTCGATCCTGAGCCTTTCTCCCACGTGCCCTAAGAGGGAAGATCCTCCGAGCTGGGTGAAGAGGACCAGTGTGATCAAGGCCGGGGTTTTTGTTGGTGGACCTTCCGGTTTTGCGGAGAAGCCACCTGTCCGTATGCACATGTTGATGCCAGCCAGCGGCTACCAGGGCTCTGATTATCCGTCGGTCGATTTGAGACCGGTGGGCCTTGGCGTTTTCAGCGGTGACGGCAGTACTTGGGTGAAGCCTTTTCGACTTCGTGGCCGTTTCAATGCTGACTCCGATTGGAAGTCATGGACTGACCACACTTTGCTGATTGGGGGCGCCGTTTTGAAGGAAGCCGGGATTTTTGACGCGGTCCGCGCTTTTAGGGAGACCGTGACTTTTTCCGATGATGCCTTCATGGCTATGTTGGAGTCTTTCCTCCCTCAGGCCAATACCTTCGTTGTCACGAACGGTGAGATTGGTTTTTCTCTGAAGGAGTTGAGTGCTATTACTGGATTGCCCATCCTTGGCAAACTCTATGAGGAGTTCATGCCGATTGACAGCGTCCTTGAGGAGCAGTCAGAGGAGTTCAGGCTCCTATACTTTCAGCTCGTCGCCTTCTATGATTTTTTGAAGGAGGGCTCGAAAGTGAGGTCCAGCAGTTGGAAGAGTTATGGCTCTTCATTCTTCAACTCCTTTGACGGTGGAGAATCTTCTGATAGCATGACCCGGGAAGACAGGAAGAAGACTTCGGCCATGCAGGAAGAGTTGAAGGGTTTCTTCGCGAGCACAGATACCATTTGTTTTGACATTTCACTGCGGAGAGATCTTGCTGTTTACCTCACTTTTTGGCTAGGTGAGGCTATTTTTGCAGGTGGAGATGGGACGCACATCAGGCCGCATTGTATTTTTCCGGCTTGTCAGATGGCGTTTGGAGAGCGGCTTGCTTTGGTGTCCGCTCTTTACTCCTACCTGTGTACCGAACTGCAGGCTGCTGCTTTTTTGGTTCGGCTTGGGCTCCCTATGAATAGGGTATTTTCAGCCCATATCTTTTATTCGTGGTTTGTATACCACTGTCCTGGCTTCCACCAGCTGGGTGCTGCACAGGATGATGATCCTCTGATGATTCGATTGGCTAAGGGAAAAGCCCTATCCGAATCACTTTTGTTTGCCCGCATGAGGATCCGACGGTTCAGGGACGTCGAGATGGGGCAGTCTTCAGTTAAGCTTTCTCCGGAGTTGCGGAAGAAGGCTTTTGATTTTGGTGCCTCCCGAGACTCTACCAGAGCAGGGTCGGGAAGGCATTACTCTTTGACCAATGCAGAGAAGGAGTGGCTTTTCAGCATACGAATCGGCACGATGGTGTACCGTAGACATCTTTTCGTCGACATCCAGCCGTATGTACCTTCTCGCTTTGCACTTCAGTTGGGCTTCTCTCAAGGCGTTGTTGGAGCGCCTTCGAGTATGGTGAAGCGTTTTGGGGGTTTGCAGGATGGCAGAAATGCATGGGCTTTCTATAGTGCTGAAGACACTACTGCCACGATTTCTTATCCTGAGCTGTCGACTTTCCGAACTGCCGGCTTCACGAAGTGGTTCGCGGAGAGCTTTTTGGCATATCGGGGGCTTTCCAAGAAGGAGCTTGATGTAAAGCTGTCTTCTGGAAAAGGCATTGGGAAGTCGGATGGCGTCCGGCGAGAGGAAGTTTGGGCCTTCCTTTCTGGAGAGAAGCACAAGATAGGCGTTCTCGGTGACCAGGGCGTCATTGGTTCTGAAGCTGTTCGGGAAGTACCTGATGAGGCTTTGGAGCAGCTAGAACAGGAGAAAGCTGAGCTCGACGCTTGGATGCAAGCGGCACAGAGACGAGCTTCCGTGGAGTCTACTGGCAAGGGCAGACCATCCAGTGAGGAGTCAAGTGAGAAACCTGACTCTGATAGTGGGGCGGGTTCTTCTAGGAAGCGAACCCGTAGAGGTAGGAAGAGGAGGAGTCATCATCGCAGCGAGGGGCCACATGAGGACTCTCCTGACATGGAAATCCCTCTTACCATCAACGAGGAAGTGCCAGAGGCTGTCGACGAGCCTCCAGAGAAGAGGAGCCGTGGAGAAGAGACCATTGATGAAGGTATGATTCTTCCTTTTTCTTTTTCTGCTTCTTTCATGGGGTTTTCCATGTTCTGATTTGTTTTCTCACCCTGCTGCTGCTCTTTTTTTTTTTTTTTTAGCAGAGGATGAAGACTTGGCGATGCCTGAGGTTTCCACCGATGAGGCGGTGATGGAGCCGATTATGGCATCTGAAGAAGAACCGAGGGACTCTGGAATGACTCCGGAATCTCCGACTGGTATGACTTCCTTCGCTTTCTCTTTTTTTGTGCCTGCGACTTGATTTGCTAACATTTTTCTTGTCAGCTGACTTGCCACAGGATTCCGATAACTTTGAACCATCAATGGACGCAAATGTTGATGATGCTTCCGATGAATTCAGGGAGGAAGAGAGTGTTCCGCCAGTCGTCGAAGAAGGTACTTTGTAGTGATGACCCTGATGGTTTTTTTTTTTTAACAGGATCATATTCATACCTTTTTGTGTTTCATTTGCAGGTTTTGAAGTGACAGAAGAGAGTCCATCGCTTTCTTCAGAACCAGAGCAAGGGATGCCAGAGGTCGATCCGGAGGTAGAGACCAGTTCTGACATGATTGATGAGATGCCTCGTGTTGAGATTCCCTCTCCAGTGGCTCCAAGTGGAAAGAGTTCTTTTGTTACTCTTCCAATGGGACATGACATGAGCAGCCGATCAACGGAGAAGGGTGAATCTTCATCCAGTTCGTCTCTTTAATTTGCGAAGAAGGTGCTGGCTCGGGTTTTGAGTTCTTGGATCAAGACTCTCCTTTCTGGACACTTGGAGGCAGGATTTGGCATGATCCCACATGTACAGGAGATTCTGACTGACACCGAAGAGGTTGGTCTGGATGTCATAGGTGCCAGGGCGATCGTTGATAGGATCATTACACTGGATGACAAGTGGTTTGAGACCATGGATTTCCCTGACGACCAATTCTTCAAGGAGATGTTCTTGGACCCTGCTGATAAGGCTAAGTCCGACCTGAATGAGGCTAAACAAAGCAGGAAGCAGGTAGTCCGAGAGAAGAATAAGGAAGAGCTAGTCATCCTTGGATTAAAGCGCGACCTTGACATCCTTGATGGAGAGGTCGAAATGGCCAGGAAGCATCTCGAGCAATTGAAGGCACAAGTTGATGCTAAGTGGACTGCTATAACAGAGGCTTGTGACAGGGAGAGTACTCTGATTCGCAGGGTCGCAGATGCCGGTCAAGTTCTTGAGAGGAGGACTCTAGAGAACGAGCAATGGCAAACTGCTGGGGAAAAGCTTCCCGGTGTAAAAGAAGGGTTACGGCATTCGCCAGCATCTCATAGCAAGTTCCTGAAGAAGCGTGCCTTGGAAACTCTGACGGCTGATGCCAAAAGTTTGCTTGAGGAGCTGAAGCTTTGGCTGGAGACCATTTTTGGCTGAGCTCCTGATTTTTTGTAGCAGAAACTATTCTTCTTTCTTTTGGTACCACATGTATTTTTTTTGGTACTTCCTTTTTTTTTTTTGTAGTGCTTGTGAACACTTTCTTTTTTTCTTTTTGGTACCACATGTATTTTTTTGGTACTTCTTTTTTTTTTTGTTTTCCCTACGCTCACTCAAATCTTTTTGTGATGAAAGCAATTGCTAAATGGGATTTGATCAAAAGCTTTGTCATTTTGTGAAAATCTTTTGCCAAGGGAGCCTGATTTTGGTTGTGGCGTGAAAGCCGATTTTGAGATGGCATGGAAGCCGAAATTTTATGGCGTAAAAGCCAAAATTTGGGTTGGCATGGAAGCCGAAATTTTGTGGCATTTACAGCCAGTTTGGTGGCATTGATAGCCAATTTGTGGCATTGATAGCCGGTTTGGTGGCATTGATAGCCGGGTTTTTTGAAAGCCAAGTTTTGGTTTGTCGGCGTGAAAGCCAATTTTTGTGGCATTGATAGCCGGTTTGTAGCATTTATAGCCGGGTTTTGGCGTTTATAGCCAGATTTTGGTTTTCAAAATGCAGGTATCGACCAAATGTCGCCTCCCCGCTGAATGGTCTTGCAAGTATCGATGGAATGTCGTTTCCTTGCTCATTCGGTTTTGCGAGTATTGATGGAATGTCACTTCCTCGCGGGTTAGGTTTTGCAAGTATCGATGGAATGTCGCTTCCTCGCGAATTGGGGTGCAAATATCGACTAAGCGTCGCTTCCCTGCTTTTCCCAAAGCTTTTGGTTTCGCGGGTACTGACTTGATGTCGTTTCTCCGCGATTTTTGAAATTTGAGGTTTTCTCGAACCATTTGAAATTTGGGTTGTGGATAGCAACTGGTATGTTACATCTCCACGATTTTTGAAATTGGGTTGTGGATATCAACTGGTTTGTTGCTTCTCCACGATTTTAGGTTTTCTCGAACCTTTGAAATTTGGGTTGTGGATATCAACTGAAATGTTGTGTCTCCACGATTTTAGAGGTTTTGAAAGTATCGAATGGGGTTCGCATCCTTCCGATTTTTTTTTGAGTTTGTTGAGTATCGACTAAGTGTCACCTACCCGCGGTTTTTGAAAAACCAATTTTTTTGTTTAAAGACACGAGGGTCGTAAATTTTGACCTAAAACCATTTGGTGGTAAAAGGTAAGGTGGACTAGGGTGGAAATCCCTGAATCCGGATTTTTGTTTCAAACCATGAATTTTGGTTCAAGGATCGAAAGTTTTGGTCAAGTCAGGGAGAGGCTCCTAAACTTGGATATTTTTTTTTTTTTAACAATGAAACGATAAAAATAAGCATTGTTTTTGAATCTCTAGAAATATTTACATTTGATATGAAAATTCTAAAGAGAGTGGGTTTGACGAGCGAGTACCTGAGAACATGTTTTGGCCATACAGGCATTGCTCTTACCCAGTTGGGTAAGTCTTCAAGGGTAGTACCGCTTCAAGAACTTGCCGTTGATAGGCAGCATACATCTGTCGCCTTCCATGTTTAGGAGGGCATATGCGCCGTTGGAGAAGACCTTGTCGATGACGTAGGGTCCCTCCCATTTTGGTTCAAATTTGCCTTTGGATTTGTGTGCGAAGACCATTGGTCTTTTTACCGCAAGAACCAAGTCACCCTTTTTGTAGGCGCGTTGCCTGACCTTTTTGTCAAAAGATCCTGCCATGCGTGCTTGGTAAAGTTCAATGCTTTGTCGAGCTTCGAGCCGTCTCTCGTCGAGATTGTCCAGCTCATGGAGTCGCAATTTGACATTGCTTTCTTGAGTCATGTCATTTTGTAGAGATACCCTCAGAGAAGGAATTTGTACCTCTAGGGGCACGACAGCTTCGCATCCATAGACCAGCGAGAATGGTGTGCTATGGGTTGGTCCTCGAACGGTGGTTCGATAGGCCCACAAAGCTTCAGACAGTTTGTCGCTCCAGTCTCTTTTGTGACTAGAGACCATTTTCTTGAGGATTTTGCAGAGTGTCTTGTTGAAGGCTTCTGCTAATCCGTTTGCTGCCGAATTATATGGAGTCGAAGAACAGCTTTGAATTTTGTATTTGTCGCAAAACCTGTAGAATCGATGATCCCGGAATTGTGGTCCGTTATCATGGACGAATCTTTTTGGTATGCCGAAACGACAAATGATGTTGGTGCGCAGGAACTGAAGAACTGATGAGGTCTTCATTTCGTTGAACGCAAATGCTTCTGACCACTTGGAGAAATAATCCGTTGCGGCGAAGATGAAGCGATGACCTTTGCTTGAAGGGGGAGAGATAGGACCTATGATGTCCATGCCCCATGCTTCAAAAGGCCATGAGATTGCTGTAGGATGTAGCCATTCCGGAGGCATGTGAATGTAATCTCCATGAACTTGGCATAGCTGGCAGCGTTTGGCAAATTGCATTGCATCAGCAACCATGGTAGGCCAATAGTAACCTAACCTTTTTATCTGATCATAGAGCTTAGGACCTGCCTGATGGGCTCCACAAAGACCAGCATGAACTTCTTTAAGTGTTTCTTCGGCCTCTTGTTGTGACAAGCAGCGTAGAAGTACTCCGTTGAAGGATTTCCTGTAGAGGATTTTTGAAGGAATATCCAAATGAAAGTTTGGGGCTCGCCTTTGTATGCTTACCCGTTCTTTTGGATTTTCAGGTAGGATTCCGAACATAGTGTAATCAATGAACGGATCCCTCCAGTCGCCGATTGAAGGTTGAAGGATAGAGATCCGACTTCCAACCACTCGGTGGCATTCAGCAACTGCTTGGTGTGTGTTAAGAGGAGGGAGGATCCTTCTCTCGCACACTGTGATTTGCATGTTTTCCCCTTCCTGGATCGCCATTGATGCGGCAAGTCCGGCCAGGGCATCTGTACGGATGTTTTCACCTCTACGAATGTGGGTGATGTTGCAGATGTCAAACTTTTGCAGAAGCGATTGTGCCTTGTTGTAGTAAGGCAGCAGATCAGGCTTCCTGACTTCATATTTCTGATTCATTTGGTTGACGATCAGTTAGGAGTCTCCAAAGACTTCCAACATAGTGATACCGGATTCGATGGCGAGTTCCAATCCTAGGATCAGAGCTTGGTATTCATCTGCATTGTTTGTGCATGGTTCCAATAGCGAGAAAGCGTGTGGAATCATGTATTTGTCGGGGCTAACAAAGAGGATACCAACTCCCGAGATCAGCTTTCTGTTTTCATTTGTCCTGGTTGCACCGTCAAAGTACATGTCCCAGGAGGCATTTGGTGAGGAAGTCTCCACGTTGTAGACAAGTTCGTCTGGGAGATCATCTCTGAGTGGAGAATCTTCAGGCAATGGATGCTCTGCGAGAAAGTCTGCTAGAGCTTGGCCTTTGATTGCTTTTTGTGGTACATACCTAATATCAAATTGTGATAGAAGGATGGACCATTTTGCCAGTCGGGCATTGAGAGAACCTGCTTTTGTGACAAGGACCTTCAAGAGGTTGATCCTCGAGACCAGGTAGACTGTGTTGGAAAGCAAGTAGTGACGTAGCTTTTGTACGGCGAACATCACTGCAAGGCATTCTTTTTCGACTGGAGAGTAACGATGCTCTGCACCTACTAGCATGCGGCTGAGGTAGTATAGAGCAGCTTCCTTTCCCTCACCATTCTCTTGTACAAGCAAAGCGCCTACAGAATGATCAAGAGCTCTTGTGTACAAGATGAATGGTTTTCCAGTGGCAGGGGCAGCTAACACTGGAGGTTTGGTCAGGTATGACTTGATATCTTGACATGCGGCTTCACAGTCGGTATCCCAGGCAAAGTCTACACCCTTTTTCATCAATCGAGAGAATGGACGGCATTTCCCCGAAAGATTGGAGATGAGCCGTCTGATGTAGGCCAATCTCCCTTGGAGCCCTTTTAGTTCCCTCAAGGTTCTTGGAGAGGGCATTTCTAGAATAGCCTTGACTTTTATGGGGTCAAGTTCTATTCCAGCTTTTCGAACAAGGAATCCGAGAAACTTACCCGACGAGACGCCGAAGAAGCATTTTAGAGGATTCATCCGCAGTTTGTGTTTGCGAAGTCGGAGGAAGACTTCCCGAAGATCTTTGAGATGGTCTTCTTTTCTTCTGCTTTTGACGGCGAGGTCATCAACGTAACATTCGACCGTCTTGTGCTGCATATCTTGGAATATTTTCATCATAGCCCTCTGATATGTGGCACCATCATTTTTCAGACCAAATGGCATGACAGTGTAGCAATACATGCCAAACGGAGTCCGAAATGAAGTGTGTTTTTCATCCTCGGGATGCATCTTTATCTGATTGTAACCAGAGAAGCCATCCATGAATGTCATTCGCTCGAATCCGCAGGTATTGTCAATCATCACCTCCGGTATGGGGAGCGGGAATTCATCTTTAGGGCAAGCGCCATTCAAGTCTCTATAGTCAATACAGACTCTGATCTGCCCATTTTTCTTTGTCACGGGGACAATGTTGGCCAACCATTCTGGATGTTGTTCCTCACGGATGAAGCCGACGCTTTTGAGCTTTTGAACTTCTTGTTCAATTTTATCCATCACATCTGGACGGAATCTTCTTTGGCCTTGTTTGACAGGCTTGATTTCTTCTTGAAGGTTGAGTTTGTGGACTGCTACTTTGGGGTCTAAACCAGGCATTTCAGCGTAGGACCATGCAAAGCAATCAACGAACTCATGAAGAAAAGCGATATACTCGGGTAACTCATCATCCTTTATATTCTTGCTTATGAATACAGGACGTGGGTTATCTGGTGTTCCCAAGTCTATCTTTTCAACAGGATCTTCTGTCGGAAGGTTCGAAGGTGGTTCCTCCACAATATTTTCGGAGGCTTCCAACTCAACGAATCCTTCTGGGGTTTCAACTGTATTACCAGACCAAGGTCCTGTTCCTTTCCATGGATTTTCTTGATTGGTGATCTCCTCAAGGCTTGCTATGAGATAGTCCCAATCGCCTGTTGAGTCTGGTATTTCTTTTGGAGACGAGGGTTCTTCTGGGTCAGGATGCCACCCGTCTGTGTCATCGGGCGATTCCTCTTCATCATCAGAGAAATCGTACCAATTGGATGAGCATCCTGGATCTTTGTCAGGTAACTCTTTAAAGAGATATCCAGGGAGATCGATGTCTTCGTGGACTTGAGATGTTGAGGCTTGGTCGGTAAAACGACTTTTAAGCCTTTATGTCAACTGTCTCAGGGGGGTATCAGGATCATACCCTAACCCATATGAAGACTTTTCTACATGACCGTAGAGTCTCCAATCTTCCAGCTGGCTTTTGGTCAAGGCGGGCTCCAATGGCGTGAGAATACCGCGTCTTTCTCCCAAACCGACTGGGTTTTGAGCGTCATAGCCCATTTTCTTCATAATTACTTGTGCCACAGGACTATATAGAGATAGCTGAGGCATACCTTCATTTTGGAAAGGTTCCAGCATGGAGTTTGATGAAGAAGCGTCCGATCTATGGAAGAAGATCGGCTTTTGCTTTGGTGATGTTGTCGGAACAACAAAGGTAGCAGACGTAGGATCTTCTACGTCAGCAGGTGTCTCCATCGGAGTGAGAGCAGGCTGAACTTGTTGAGTGTCAGCTTGGCTTGACGAGGTGTCGTCCTCTGGCTCTGAGTCCGAATCCGTGTCTTGCTTGATAGACACGAAAGAGACAACAAATTTGCCCCCAGGCTTTTGTTTCGTCTTCTTCACTTTAGTCGTGATGACCAAAGGTCTTGAATTCTTGAGGGAGATGACGAAGGGAGGTTGACTACTCTCTTCTAATTTGCCGGAGGGTTTGTTTTCTTCCGGTGATTTTTGAGGGGCCTTGCCTTTATCTTTCTGGAGATTTTCAGCAGGGGGTGCTATTTCCTCTTTTTTTTCTTTTTCGCCTTCATACATTTGGGAGTCTGCGAAGTGGACTTCTTTACCTTTGAAGGGTTTTCTGTCCGCAAAGACTCGATGTACCATGCCGTCGTCGCCGACGAACTTGATACATTGATGTAGAGTTGAAGGGACAACACCGTTCTCGTGTATCCAAGGACGTCTGAGAAGGATGTTGTAGCATGAGGGGTTTTTTATTGCATACACAGTGACCTCAGAGATAAGATCACCGATTTGCAATTTGAACCTGATTTTGCCGATAGGCCTTTGAGTGCTCCCATCGTATCCAAAGATAGATACAGATGTGTGGCTTAGCTTGCTGGGTGGGATGCCCAACTCTTCAAGAGCCGAAGTGGAGATAAGGTTGAGTGCAGAACCTGGGTCGATCTGAACTCTATGTATCGGCATTTCTTTGATGTACCCTGTGAAGTACAGGGGTCGGTTGTGCCTTGCTTCGCCAAGTAGGAGGTCTTCCTTAGTGAAGGCGATGGTTGCACTGGCTGCCTTTTGAACCGAGAGGCATTGGATGCATGATCCCTCAGTTTTCTTTTCTCCCTTTGAGGAAGTTTCAGAGTTTTTGACCCGGTAGTCCATTTCAATTTGGAGGACTTGCGGGGCATGTTTGTCGACATCCTCATTCAGTTTTTGTAATTCTGAGATGAGATTATCACGAGTGCGTGGAGACATTCGTAATAAATCCAGGATGTGAAGACGTGCAGGTATGTGTTTGAAGTGCTCAACCAAGTCATACTTGAAAGCCTCCTTAGGGCCTGCATGTTCATCATTGTTGCCACTGGGGGCGCTTACAACATCTTTTCCCGAAGGATTTACATAAGTAAAGGAAGATTGGTTGTAATTCTTGTGGTAGTCCCGGCCAGAGCGGGTGCCTCTACCAACTTCGAGAGCTTCTTGAGAAGGATCTTCGTTTGGAAGATTGTCTTCAGGATCAAGAGGCTGTCGTTTTTCATCTACTGGGGATGTATCTGCAGCAGAGTTGCCATCCTCAGTGATTGTGTTGCACGGAGCATTTTCCGGGAGCAAGTCCTGAACAGCATCCAGCAGCTTTTCTTCTTCGTTGACCCATCCATCACCCCAAGTTGGGTTTTCTTCATGATGATGAGTCGGGAAGAATGTGTATCCTGAAGTCACAGTCTCAGGAGAAGAAACCTGAGAGGGTGTCATCTCTGTGAAAGTCACGTGAGACGAGGTAGCTCCAGAGGATACATTGCTAGGCGTCGTCGGAGTGTAGGTAATCTCATCAGACGACGCTTCAGAAGAGCTATAGTCCTGATATATTATATTACAGGAAGCTCTGATAGGAGATGTTGCCTGCTCGGAGTCAAACTCATCCTCGGATGTAAGAGGATCGTCTATCCAGCAATGTTCTCCATTTTCAGGAGTTAAGGGTGGATGTACCTGATTATCTTCAGGGACTTCAGGCTCTGGGTTGCGAGGAGGCTCGTTAACACGATCTTGCTCTTGTTCTAGAGCGAGACGCTGCAAGATCCTTGCATATTCTTCAAGATCAGGCATGGGAGCCAGATCCTCTTCTTCGTCTTCTCCGTGTGGCTCAACATAGTTGATTTCCACTGGAGCAATGACAGGTGCTGGGTTAACAGCACCTTCTTGTGCAGCCACTTGATTTTCTTCATCATCAGACCAGGATCTTTGTGGTTGCAAAGGGTTATACCAGGTTACTGGCATACGGTGAGTTTCAGGAACCCATTCTTCATCGGAGAGATATTCTCCTGTTTCAAGGGATTCTTCCCACTCATCAGTGTAGCCGGACTCGAATCCATCATCGGTGTCGCTGGACTCGTATCCATCAATGGAGAATCCAACTACCGAGTTGCAAGAGTATGATGCCCCCTGCATAGCTTCTTCTCTGAATTGAGGTGGCATGAAATCACTGAGAGTGAGTTTTCTTACCCCCTTTGAAGTCTCTGGAAGGGACGTTTCTGTTGCCCCGAGTGAAGTGGTAGAGGAGGCCTCTGCCTTTTCATGGACTTCTTGTTTTGGCTGGGTCTTCTCTTGCCGTTTGAGCCTGAGGAGATGTTTCCTAGCCTGCCTTCGCTGTTGAGCTGTTGGCTTTGTTTTGACGATCTCCCAGTTTTCATCTTCCAGGAGATCGGGATGTACCCATATAGGTTGTCCGTCTGGTGTCGGGAAAGGAACCAGCTTCTCGGACACTTGAATTTTGTTTATCACCATGAAGGAAGTAGTGATCTTCTTCTTCGGTGATTTTGGTGTTTGTCCACATGACACCATGTTGACGGAGGCAGTCTCATAGTTTTTGTTAAAGGTGATGACTCCGTTTTTCCACATCTCGTTTATCTTCTCTCTCACAACAAAGCATTGATTGAGAGGATGCGAGACCATCTGGTGGTATGGACAGTACCGAGGATCGTTGGTTTTGCCAACATCGCCCGGTCTTTTAGGTTCAGGCAAGGTGAGCTTGCCGTTTGCCACGAGAGCCTCGAAGATTTCGTCAACATCTTCATCGAACGGGTATTTCTTTTCTACTCGCTCTTTGAAGGCATCAGAGAGTTCAGGTCTCTTACCTGCAGCTCTGTTTTCAGCTTTCTTTGGTTGCTGAGGAGCTGACTTGGTTTGCACATTGAGGACCTCTTTCTTCTTTGGTTTAGAGGTTGCAATGGCGGTTGGCTCTTTTCTTGATGACTTCTGACTGTTGAGGTCTTTAATCACCGTTTCAGCTTCCATAGAAGCTTTCAGGAGTTCTCCTAGGTTTTTTGATTTGTTGCCGATGATCATGGAGCGGATTCTAGCTCTCATGTTGTTTCGGCAGATGTCGACTAGCGACGCCTGTGGCAATATATCTGAGCATTTGTACGCCATTGCTTTCCACTTGTGAATGAAGTCATAAGTTGACTCATTCTCTCCCTGTTTTAGGCTGCAGAGCTGAGCCATAGTAACAGGATGATCCTCACCTTGGAAGTGGGTCAGGAAGCGTGTCTCCAGCATAGCCCAGTTCTGAATGGAGTTCTCCGGCAGAGTGGAGTACCAATCGAAGGCCGTACCTTTTAGGGTACTTGCAAAGAGGCGAATCTTGAGTGCATCTTGATCCGTGATAGCTCCCGTCAAGATCTTGAAGTGGATGACGTGCTGTCTGGCTGATCCTTTCCCCGTATATGTTTGGAGAGTAGGATGTTTGAATTTTGTTGGGAATGGGACTGAGTCCATCCATAAGGGATATGGTGGCTTGATCCCATGCTCTTTGAGTATATCCTCTTCTTTTGCTTTGGCGAGGATACTGTCTACGTCCTTTTTGGTAAGGGCGCGTGACTCATTTTCTTCTCCATTTCCCTCGTTATTGCTATAATTCGGAGGAGGCTCATTGTTCACCTGATTTTGGACAACAAGGAGAAGGTTTTCCATCAGAGTTTCAATCCTTTGCTGGCCTTGTTCCAACTGCTGGATGCGTGTGAGCGCATCATCTTGAGGTGGATTCTGAGGTGGTGGCTCAGAACTTGTAGCCAAGACGTTCATCCCTCGGGATTCGAACGAAGAAACCGTCCTGGTGACTGAGCTGAGGCTCATTCTTTTTGATGAAGAGCTTGATGAAGGATTACTCTCCCGTCCTTGGCTGGAAGGGGCAGGAGATTCTTCGGGATGTCTTTGTGTCCTGGTGACGCTACGGGTCACCGGACGTCGGACATGGATTTTTGATGCTGACCTTTGGCGTCTTCTGGTTTTTCCAACCATATGGACGGCAGCAACTTGGTCGGGTCTTTCTTTTTCGACCCATTTCTGGGAGACTTGAAGTGTAGGAGGCTGGGTCCGTTGCTTCTCTAGTCTCTTCTGTCGATATGACACACGGCGACGTGCTCGACGAGCAGCTTGAGCTTCGGTCAGCTCTGGCTGGGCTCTGACGATGAAGGATGTGCTCCCTCGGGCGCAGCAGCCGAGCCTGTCTTCTTTGTAGCTAGGCAAGGATAAGATCCGGACCCGGTCCTTTGCCTGTTGCAGCGAAGCTTTAAACCTTTCGAGTTCGGCCCCTGTAGAGATGAAGGGTCGAACTGAAGGAGTGTAGGCCTTGGCAGGTGCTTGTAGAGGCCTGGTGATGCATGATCTGATTTTGGGCCTGTAGGAACAAGCCGGCTCATGCTGGGTTGACTTGGGAGTCAGGTTGGAGATGGGTCTCTCCTCTTTCATGTAGGCAAGAGGGTAGAACTGGTTCTCCTTGAGTGGGGCCAGGTATGCTGGCTTGGTGGAGGTTTGAGACCTTCTTTGTTTTGGGGAAGGTCTTGGAGACCAAGTCTTGGGATAGACCTGGTTGTTTGTGGGTCGAGGCTTCGCGGGGGTGCCGCGGGCTTCGGGCTTTTGGGCGCTCGCCTTTGGTGTCACGGGAGTGACACGTTGAGGGGCGATCTTCTGCTTTTTAGCAGGCGCAGCTTGTTCTTCGGGAAGTGGGAACGGTCCCAGTGTCCCGAAGACGATGGTCCGGGGAGTCGAGGTCGACCCAGAGTTCAGAGAGTTGCCGAGGGAGTTGACGCTTCGGCAGCTGGCAGGGCGCTTGTAAGTGCGCTCGGTTTGCTTCTGTTGAAGCATGAGTTGGTGCTTGTTCTCATCGAAGATAATGGTTAAGGCTGCCATTGTTAGTTTCGAAAAAAGTTCTGAAACAAGACCACATCCATTAGTAATCACAAAAATATAATGATCATAAATGGGGAATTCTATGATTTTGTCTTTTCAAATCGCTCAAGGGACATGTCCCAAGCAATATGAAAGAAGGCAAAAAGCCATAGAGGGTACAATTGTTCTGGTTGCAAGCATGGTAGGCTCGAAATGAGCGTTCCAATGACTGCTAGAAGCAATTGTATACCTAAATTCGACTTATCGAGAAGCGGAGCTTGCTCGAGATAAGAAGAATATAAGGTAGGAGTTACAAATATGCCGGTCACAGATACAGTAGACCCTGAAAGGGCGTACCAGTACTGCTAGGCACAAATGTTGGAAATCGCATCCATGAGATGGGATTCTTTGTTTGAAAGGTCAGAAATGGATTCGTCAAAGAGAGCAGGTGGCATTCCGATTCAAATACGGGCTCAACGATTTCCGCGAGCGCCAGTACTCAGAAGGAAAGAGACCACAATTTCTCGAATCTGAATCCAAAAGTGACGAGTTTTTTTTTTTTTTGAAATGTCAAGATTGGTTCCATCAAGGAGAGCAAATGGTATTCTAATCTGAACACGGTCTCGGCGATTTCCGCGAGCGCCAGTGCTCAGAAAAGAAGAAACCAAAATTTCTCAGATCTGAAATCAAAAGTGACGAGTTTTTGAAGATTTTTTTTTTGAAATGATTTTTTTTATTTTATTATTTTTATTATTTTTATTTTTTTATTTTTTTTTAAAAAAAATATATATATTTTTTTATTTATTTACTTTTTCTTTTATTTTTTTTTGAAGATTCTTTTTTTAAGATTTTTTTTTGAAAATCTTTTTTTTTATTTTTTTATTTTTTTTATTTTAATTAATTTTTTAAGATTTAAAGACGAGAGAGTACACATAGGCCTCCTAACCCGGTCTTATGAAACCTCAATTGATAGAATTGCCCCCAGGTAAGGGTAGGATTACTTAATGAACCCGTTTGGAGGACCCTTGCCTAGAACAGTCAAGCTGTCTCCACACTCTGGACAAGGCTTTTCTTGAATCAATCGTGATCAAAGAACGCAATTGGTTTAACCTTAGTGGTCTATGTCGTTTTTTTTTCAAATCCCAAATAGACTCATCGAAGAGAAACGATGGCCCAAAACCTTAGTCGAACGGGCTCAACATTTCTGCAAGCACCAAAGAACGATAGGATAGGATCAAAGTTTCTCAATTTTGAATCCAAACTAAGAAAACTGATTTTTTTTTATTTTTTTTTGAAATCTCTAATGAACTCATCGAAGAGAAACGATGGTCCAAAACCTTAGTCGAACGGGCTCAACATTTCTGCAAGCACCAAAGAACGATAGGATAGGATCAAAGTTTCTCAATTTTGAATTCAAACTAAGAAAACTGATTTTTTTTTTTTGAAAAGAGAAAGAATGGAAACAAACTCAAAGAAATAGAAATTTCCAAAAAATCCCATCTCATTTTTTTTTAGGATGCAAAATCCAACATAGGCTACCAGCTAGAAAGTAGCCAAGGAATCCGGAAAAGAAGTATAAGCATAGAGCAAAAAGTATGATATGCAAATATTTCATTTCCGAGCACCGTGTTCTCAAATGAACGAGTCCCACCGGGTGTGCCAGCTTGATGGAACGCGCTCCGAGCGCCGTGGGGCGGCTACCGGGGTCGGCGGAACGTGGGAGTCCGTCGGGTCCGGCCCTTTCGCGCCCTGGCGGGCCTGAAGCGTGCATCAACATTTCTTTTTTTGGGTGGGTGTGCCAGATTTTCTATTTTACTTGGAATTGCAAGTGGTAATCCGGAGATCAACCTTCGCAAGTAAAAAGGAAATCAACTTCTTTCAAGTTTTCCATTGCACAAATATTTAAGAAAAGAGACATTTTCTTGGTTTGCCGTGAAAGGTGATTTTGTTTGGCATTTATAGCCGATTTTGGCGTTTATAGCCGATTTACAATTCTCATCAATAATGAAAGACAAGAGTTGTGATTTTTGTCTCTTTTAGAAAAATACAAACTACAATGAAAAGCAAGAAAAGGAGGATCTAACTTCTCAGGAGATTGTGGGGGACTCGTTCAGATTGACGGTCGCAAGCCATGTGTGGGCTTCGCCATCATCCATGCAGATGAGAACAGAGGATGCTCTTGATTCGCTTGGCTTGGCTATAACCTCAGGTTTTTAGAGGACAAAGACCAAGAGAAGGTCCTATGTCCAATAAAAAGCTAAGTAGACGGGCTGAAAAGCCATGTCTAAGCCATTGGAGGTAGCGGGAGAAGGCAAGGACCTTGGGGGGGGGGGGGGCGGCCCAAGGGACTTTTGTCACCTTGTAGTGGTGGCCGGTGCAGAACTTCAGCAGAGTTTTCTCTCTGTTTCTTTCTCTGGATTCTTTGGTGCTTTGGAAGTGATCTCCGATTGATCGATCCGGATTTCAATGGAATGCTCTCCTATTTATAGGCTTTTGGTAGCCATTTAGGAGAGTTTATGGGCTTTAATGGCTTTAATGGGAGGAGTTACAAGATTTATTTCTTGATTTTGTAACTCCTTTTTCCTTGAATCTGATTGGCCGATGGAGATTAAGGGCTTTTAATCACCTTAATTACCATAATGGGAGGAGTTTCATGGGTTAAATGCCATGAATCAATTGACTTGTAACTCCCAAATGCTTGCTTCTGATTGGGCCGTCCAAAGAAATGAATTAATGACTGCAATAAAGCTAGTCAATTAACCACATTAATTGGTCGCCGAGCAGTCGAAGAGTCGCGGGCCGTGCCGTGTCTTCTGGAATTCTTCTGGCGATGATCATCGATGGATCTATATGCTGATCGACATCGGATGAACATGTAACTTCAGACATTGATAGCTAGCAGCGGGCCGGTGACATCTGTCTTGTCGATTTCACGATCTGTCGGACAGAAAATGCACTTTCTTGGTCAGCCGGTTGGCGATCTTGGAGCGATCAATGATGATTTTATGCTTTTAACGGCGGATCTGAGATGTCGTCGGATATGATTCAATTTCAAGCATTAAAAATCACATTTTCAGGAAACCACAGGGGCCAAAATGCGCGAAAGGCGAAAAAAGACGGAAAAACGGGTCACCGGCGAAAAATCCGGTGACCCGGACTTCCATGGTCGCCGGCGACCATGGGCCGGCGACCCTGGGGGTTTTTCCCCCGTTTTTGGTCCGTTTTGCGGTCTTTTTCGTCGCCGTTTTCTTCTGTATTTTTCTTGACATTTCTTCTCATTTATTGGCTTGATTTCCCTGTAGAAAACCTGATGAGAATCCTTGCATTTTTAGAGTGCAAAGTTTCCAATTTTCCGGGAAAGCCGAAGACTTTGTCGCGTAGAGCTGCTGATTTTCCGCCAGAAGTTGAAACTTGGTCAACGATGTCGGAATGACCTGAAATTTGAGGTGGAGCCTCCTGAGCAATAAATAAGACCAACCATAGGCTTTTGTTTGAGTTTTGAAGCCGTTTGGGGTCCCATCGATGCTTCACTTGATTTTGCTGCGGGGAAAATGCCGAGCGTTGATATGTGGCCGAACGATGTCCGATTGACCTGAAATTTGACGGGGAGCCTATTGGAGTCATTTTGAGACGTTCCATGGGCTCCGTTTTGGATGTCATGGTCCCGGGTTGCTCCGCCGCGGGTAGGCTTGATTTTCTCTCGGAGCATCGAAACCTGGTCAAACGTTTTCGGAATGACCTGAAATTTGACGTGTAGCCTTTTGGAAGCATGTTGAAGCCACTCATGCACTTGGTTTGATGAGCGAAGGCTTCAGTGGTTCCCGCCGTCGGGAGGCTTGATTTTGCTGCTCGAGCATTGATGGAGGGTCAAACGTTGTCGGTTTGACTTGAAATTTGGCATGGAGCCCTTTTGAGACATGCTGGAGTCATCCGTAGGCTCTGATCGAAGTTTTGACGTCTCCGATGATGTCGCCGCCGGGAGTGCCATTTTAGCTGTCGGAGAAGCGAAGTTAGGCCAAATGATTCTGAAATGGCCCGAAACTTCATGTGTACTCTTCTCTTGGCTATCTTGAAGGATCTTGCAGTTTTTGTTTGATTCTGACAAGATTTGATTTTTTGGAGAAATTGCATTGCCTATTTATGGCAGGTTGCGACTTTATGCAGCTTTCTTGATGTTGAAGAGGCAAAGTGACATTTTTGGTGTCAACACCAATGATCTTACAAATCTCTCTGTTCAACATGACTATCAAGGTGGTGATCGTGTAGTTGTTGGTAACGGTATGGGTTTAGATATTTTGCATTCTGGTTCCTCCTTGCTAAAATCTCCCACCCATTCCTTTAAACTTCATAATATCCTGCATGTTCCTACCATGGCCACAAATTTATTGTCTGTTCATCAATTTTGCAAGGATAATCATTGTTCCTTCACATTTAATGACTCCTCGCATGTTGTTAAAGACAATCACTCAGGGAAGGTTCTATTGGAGGGGCTGAGTAAAGATGGACTCTATCCATTGCATTTGCAACGATCGGTCAAAGGTGGTTCTCCAGTGTCTCTTATTTTTGCTCGTGTCTCCTTTGTCACTTGGCATCATCGGCTAGGACATCCATCTCAAGAAGTTCTTCATCATGTTTTTTCTTCCAATAAATTTATGTCTCATGGATTGTCAAAGCCACTATCCATTTGCACATCATGTCAAATGGGCAGGAGCTCTCGTTTACCATTTTCTTTGTCTAGTTCTGTTTCTCATTTTCCAATGGAACTTTTACATTCGGACATTTGGGGACCTTTTCCTGTTAATTCTATTAGTGGTTTTCGATATTATGCTATTTAATTTTGTTGATAATTATAGTAGGTACTGTTGGTTTTTTCCACTTAAAAATAATTTGACTTGTTTACCATTTTTGTTGAATTTAAAAATCTGGTAGAAAATCAATTTGACCGTAAAATCAAGACCTTACAAACTGATGGGGGAGGAGAATATATGAGTAATGAGTTCAAGAATTTTTAGTAACTCATGGTATTTCCCATCGAAGGTCATGCCCTCATACCCTAGAACAAAATGGTCTGGCGGAAAGAAAGCACATACATATTGTTGAAACTGGGCTTTCTCTTCTTGCTCATTCCAACCTTCCATTAACATATTGGGTTGAGTCTTTTCGTATTGCCATTTATCTAAGAAATAGATTACTTTCACATGTGATTAGTAATCTATCACCTTTGCAGCGTCTGGTTGGTCAACCTCCAGTTTATTCTTACTTACGGTCATTTGGGTGTGCTTATTTTCCTTTTACTAGGCCTTATAACTCGCACAAACTACAATTCAGATCCAAACCATGTGTTTTCCTTGGTTACAGTCTTGATCATCTAGGTTATCGCCTCTTGATCGTCAAACTGGTCGTGTCTATATTTCGCGACATGTGGTATTTGATGAGTCGTCTTTTCCATTCAAGCAATGTAATAACTCTGGCCCATCAATCCAGCGCTTCCAATGGTTAACTTGTGGTAGCATTCTCGGCCTGCACCCACTTTCATCAATGGCCCCATCACGACCTATTTCTCTTCCAACCAGTCCATCTGAACCCACCTTCATACCTATGAGCTCTTTGCCACTCTCAGCCATGCCTTCTCTACCAACTTCAGCCTTAGTTTCATGTCCTATCCTCACCACTCACTCACCTCCAAACAATACACATGTTGCTCCACCTTGTGACTTGGTGCAACATGTTCCAGAAGCTAACCCCACATGTTCTACACCATCTCATGCATCTCCTCAACATCCAGCCCATTCGTCATCTTTACCCACTATAACCAGTCCACACCCCGTTCCCCCACAAAACAGATAACGTCCTATTAGTGCCCCTCATCATCATATGATCACACGTGCCAAAGCAGGGATATTTAAACCGAAAATGCTAATCTCTACTAAACATCCATCACCGATAGCTTTTCTCACATCATCAGTTCCACATGAACCCATCTCCTACACACAAGCCTCAAAAAGTGCTGAATGGAGATAGGCAATGGGCATTGAATTTGATGCTCTTGTCAAACAAAGGGACTTGGACTTTGGTGCCATACAATCCTTCTTTTCACTTAGTGGGCTGCAAATGGGTGTATAGAGTCAAACAGCGGGCCGATGGAACAGTGGACGTTTCAAAGCACATCTAGTTGCAAAGGGCGATAATCAAATCCATGGGATTGACTACATGGAAACATTCAACCTGGATTTCAAACCAACTACTATCCGAGTTGTATTGGCAATTGCAGTTCATTTTGGTTGGCCCATCCGACAAATGGACGTTCATAATGCCTTTTTACATGGGGTTCTCGATGAAGAGGTTTATATGTCTCAACTCCCGGGGTTTGTTGATCCAACTAAACCAACCCATGTGTGTCGCTTGCACAAGGCTATCTATGGTTTAAAATAGGCTCCACGGGCTTGGTTTCTTTGGTTGACCCAATACTTGCTAGGCTTGGGATTTCATGGCTCTAGTGCGGATCCTTCACTTTATATTCGCTATCAAAATGGTTGTGTTACCATGTTATTGATCTATGTTGATGATATGATTGTTACTAATATTAATCCGTCCACTTTAACGAGCCTTATGAACGATCTCAACCGACTCTTTGCTATGAAAGATTTGGGCCCGCTTCATTATTTTTTAGGTATTGAAGCTCGGAGGTCACCCATGGGTCTTCATTTATGTCAAACAAAATACACCATTGATATTCTTCAACAAGCTTCGATGCTTGGTGCGAAACCCATTCATTCGCCATCTGCCTTTGGGTCCAAGCTTTCATCCAAGTCCGGTGACCCCCTTAGTGATGTTACTCACTATCGAAGTATTGTTGGGGCTCTACAGTACTTAACCTTGACTAGGCCGGATATTGCCTTTGCAATAAATCAGGTCTGTCAGTTTATGCATGCCCTTACCAGCAATCATTGGTACGCTGTCAAATGGATGCTATGGTTTCTCAAGTCTACTGTAGGGCAAGGTCTCCTATTTCGTCGTGGTTCTATTACTGTTAGTGCCTACATTGATGTTGACTGGGCCGGTGATCCAGATGATAGACGATCCACTAGTGGCTTTTGTGTTTATCTTGGACCTAATCTCATCTTATGGAGTGCAAAGAAGCAGCCTACCGTTGACCGATCTAGCACAGAAGCTAAATATCATTCTCTCGCTCATACTTCTGCTGAATTATTCTGGATAAGGACTCTGCTCAAAGATTTAGGACTTTACTTGCACACTCCACCTATCATTTGGTGTGACAATATCAGTGCCATTCATCTTGCTGCGAATCCAATATTTCATGCACGCACAAAGCACATTGAGGTGGACTATCACTATGTTCGGGAACAAGTTGTTCGTCATGCTCTTAATATTCGATATATAAACACTGCTGATCAAGTTAGAGATATTATTACAAAGGGTCTATTAGAGATATTTTTACAAAGGGTCTATCCACTGCAGGATTTCAACGACTACGTGACAAGCTCAACATCATAGCTGCGCCGTTGGGCTTGAAGGGGTGTGATAACATTCAAACCCAGTCCACACCGAGAATCACATAACAGAAGATCTTCCAGCTCATGTCATTATCCTCCAGCTCATGTAATTATCCATTGCTACAATTTAGTGTTTCAAACATGCTGTCATCCCTAAAATCCCTCTATACCATTTATGTACAACTCATTGTATCTTCTGTAAAAAGATTTCTCATTGCATAAGGAAGCATGAGAGAGAATTACATACTTCCTACTGTAGTGTGATTACTTTCAAGTCTCCTCTCTGAATATCATAGAAGAAAACCCAAAACACATCTTTTTCCACCTAATTTCCTATTGGGAGAAGCTTGAGGGGGTTTTGGACACCTTTTACACTGATAGTAGAGTGGATGAGTTGAAAGACAAGATGGGTTAGTGCTCCTATAATGTATATGTGGGGGTGTGGTGGTGTGAGTTGTTTAAGTGTGTAGGCTGGGTGGTTAATTAGTGTGGTGATCTTTGCGAGGGAAAGAGAAACAATGATGTTGTGTAGAGATGGTGAGAAGAACGGTGCTTGTATGGGAGGTTTAGAGAAATAGATGGAAGAAGAAGAAGAAGAAGAAGAAGAGACCGCCGGTGATGTTTAATTCAGATGATGAAGAAGAAGATGAAAGAAAAAAGAAAGAGAAGGAGAGAAAGAAAAGAAAGAGGTAGAGGTGGAAAAGAGAGGAAGGGAAAGAGAATTAGTGACAAAATTGGAGAAGTGATGGTCAAAAGATTGGTGTCTGCGCTTCTAGGCCAAACGGTGTGGTTGGTAGTGCTTGCACGTGTAAAAGTGAGAGGTAGAAGCAAGTGGCAAAGAAGAGGGGGAATGGCAGTTTCATCATTTACAAAAATAGGGGAGAAAAGTGGTCAGAAAGCATTTTAACAAGCCATCTGTCCTTAATTTAAAACTCATTGGAAAACTCAAAAGTTAGACCCTAATTTGAATATGATTGATTTTTTTGTCTTTTTTCTATGGAAAGAAGCCAAAAACTTAAGGTCTTATTTGAAAATCTTCCTTTTAGAAACTACTTTTAAATGGAAAGAGTTTGTTTACTTACATGTCCTATTAAATTCATTGAGCGACAGTCATTGTAATAGTTATTTCTCCTCCCACTGATAATCTCTAATAGTATGACTCCGAAGCTAAAGACATCTGATTTTATTGAGAAAAGCCCATCCATGGCATACTCGGGTGACATATAACCACTGCATAGTAGGATATACTATAAAATGTTAAAATGATGAAGCATATTTTGACCTTTCCTAGTATCGAACATGGAATTCCTTTAGAAGTAAATGAAAAGTGTGTGCGTTTGAGTATGTTACTTACTAAGTTCCGACCACTCTATTAGTGTTTGCTTGAGTTTGATCTCCACCAAATATTCTTGCCATACCAAAATCTGAAATTTTAGGGTTCATATCATCGTCTAAAAGAATATTGCTAGCTTTAAGATCCCTATGAATAATTCTTAGCCTGGAATCTTCATGTAGATATAAAATTCCTCGAGTTATGCCAACAATGATGTTGAAACGCTTTCTCCAATCCAATATTATGCTCCTTTTTTGATCTGCGACACATTTCAATCTGTTTATATAATTGAAATTGCATATTTGTGCACATAAGATTGTTCTATAGTAAGAACTTTGTAATCATATGAGCGTGTTATTGCGTAAGAACCATAACACGATCTTCACAAACTACATACAAGATATGCTCACGTTGATTAATAATTCCTTTTTCCTTCAACATATTCTAAATACTATATCGTTTGATCATTTAATAGAGTGGTTCAGCAATGTAAGAAAATAAGTTCCCGCAATAATTATTTACAAAGACGTACTTGAGTATTGAACCATATTTACCATTTAGACATAATATTACAATTTCTTATTACTTTATGCTAGTATAAAAGTATACTCAGAAGATGATAAGAGTTGTAAGAAGAACAATACGTACCAAAAAGCAAGAAGTCCAAGCTCTTGTTACACATATATTCATAGATCAATATCTTTTCTTCTCCACTTATGCAACAACCCAGGAGTCTAACAAGATTCTTATGTTGAAGCTTGGCAATCAATTTAACCTCATTTTTGAATTCGTCTATTCCTTGTCCAGAATTCTTAGAAAGTCTTTTCAGCGCTATCTCTTGTCCATTCGGTAGTTGTCCCTAAAATGAAGTCATGCTTTACAACATTGTCAGAGACAAAAGGCATGTAAAATTCTCCACTTCAAGAGAAAATATCAGCAATTGAGTCATTCCAGTGAATAAATTATCTTAGACCATCTTTATTTAGACAGGCCATATGCTTTAATTTGCTTAATGGGCTCAAACTGGATGATCTAGAAATTTACAAATTTGTAAGTCCTAAGCGGCTGATCTTTGGCCATTAAGAAGATTAAATGGAAGCAGTACAACAAACAAGTAGTGGATAGTGAGAATATCCCATTGTGGAATGTGTTGTGATGCATCAAATAACCTATCGAAATAATTGGAATCATTACCAAAAAATGTCTCCTTTAAAGGAAGTCCACTTTTTGGTCTATAAAAGTTTATACTTTCTCATTGAATTAAGTTATATATGAAATGGAGTCATACCTTGTAAACAAGTCCAAACCCACCCTTTCCTATCATATTTGATTCGGAGAAGTTCTTTGTGGCAGCTACTATAACATTGAAACTAAATAGTTGTAATTCTAAACTTTTGCCACTATCTTCAATGTCAATGTCATTGAATATATCTCCATGTCTTTCATTCATCTTATATCCTATAAAAAGAACATAAAATTGCTAATGAAAACTTCAAATCTTCTTGTTAGTATATTAGGTAAATGAATCATCTATACCTTTTTTCTTCTTCCACCAATAACAGTATCCACATAAAAAGAATAAAAGCACCATTGAGATGACTGATAATATCATTGCAAGGAGAGTCTTCTTGCCTTTGAAATGTCCTGGATGTGCATACAATTTTTTTTGATAAAAAAAAAAGATCTAAATCAATATCTAAAATAAAAAAATTTTGCATTTGTTTTCATTTTTCAAAGAACATGATAACACATTATATGATTTGTAAAGGATATTTGCAAGAAAATTTCTTTTTATGCTAGAAGTGGAATATGCTTCATTCAAATAGTGTTTCAATACATACTCCTATGTACATATAGCTACTCTTGTGAAGGCCAAAAGGCCAGAACTATACTTACAAACTTGAATGCCTGTGAGGAATCCTATTATGGTTTTTGCAAAATCTTTCTGTGATCTGTTCATACCCGCTACGAGAGAATTCCTATATATATGCAAGGACTTGACCCGGGGTTTATTTGCATTCATAATACTGGACACCATCATAGCATTATTGTGAATTATTATTAAGGGTGATAATCTCGATTCTTTAAATGAATTGATCATGCCTGATTGATTAACACATGGGACCCATTTCATGCAATGTATTCCACCTGAATGGTGCCATGCAAAATTGAATAATTTCATTGTTTCTTGAATGAAAAATATAGAAAAAATAGTGATTTGGATTTTCGTGCATTAAATGGTAAGTTAATTAAAAAGTTAATTTTTATGTATGCATCCGTGGAACAACCCAGTTTTTGTATAACCCATGTAATTTGCATTAGTGTTTTAAATAATTAATTTGAATGATTTGTAGAATGCGCCAGTTATGCGGATGCATTAATGACATTGTTGGGGTCTTGGCTGTGCCCAAATATGTACACAACCCAGCCATTTATTGGATTGATCAAATACAACCATGATTTTAGTGCCTGTCATTGGTGGCCAATATGAGTTAAAGTATTAATGCCTTTTATTTTATTTAGTAGGTCCCATGAGGAGCCCCTAAGGTGATGGCGTGCAGTGGCGGACCCAGGATCTTTGTTTGAGGGGGACTTGCGATGGTCAATTGAGAAGGTTGAATATTGACCTACAAAACCTATGCACCTAAAGCATGATTAGCAATCGAATCCTTAATTTTCATCACGTTTAAACACCTTTGAACGTAAGAAGCACTACATGGTTTCCCAATTAATTTTCTATTACAATAAATAAACACCCATTTAACTTAATAGAGAACCTGAATCAACATTAAAAGCATATATTTGGCAGAATAGAAACAAAATTGCTACAACGAAAAGGCTTTTCCTAACCCAATTGAGGTTAAAAATCACATTAAATGCATTCAATAAGCAAAGGTCATACAATTGATAATAAATTATTAGCATGACATGGGAGTAAAAAAGGGTCTCTAATCACAACTTTAATAGAGTTAGGAATTGGGTATTGGTCAATTGTGCAAGGATTGAAATTGTCCACTACATGCAATCCGACACACCCGGCCATTGCAACCAGCCCATATGAGTAATCTATCCACTATTTCGGTCTACTTCTCATTTCACAAAGGTTTCGGTTGTGAGCATCTTTCTTCTAATGGGTTTCAGCAAAAAAACATCCATTGAGGGAGCAAAGGATCACATAAAAGAGGAGAAATTGTGTACACATGCCGATACTGGTCAAAAAGACCGATTTGAGAACATTTTGAAAGATGGAGAGAGAGACCAAGAAAAACTGATTTGGAATTTACATAAATTTCTACTTGAGTTAGGGAAGGGGAGGGGAGTTGACGGGCTTTTTAAAATGAGCTTTCTACTTAAGTGGGGGTTGGTCCAAATCGACGCCCCTTATTGCCCTTATGGGCTTTCTTTAAATTGGGAGGGGGCTAGACCCACTCTTTAAGTGGGGGGCCGGGCCAAAGTCCCTTTATTGCCCTATGGGCATTCTTAAAGTTGGGAGGGGGCTTTAGCCCCAAAATCCCTAAACATGGTTCCACCCCTAATGGCATGGTCATGTGTGGGCTGATATATATGGTAGTCTAAACTAGCAAGGACACCCACATAATTGTTTTTCCGAGTTAGCAATAAGAGGAGTCACTAAAACAACTTGCACTTTTAGCGATGTTTTTTGGCGACGCTTTCATAAAACGTCGGTAAAAGTAGACTTTTTCCGACGTTTTCCAAAAATGTCGGTAAAATTTCGACTTTTACCGACGTTCTATAAAAAACGTCGGTAAAATGTGTTATTCACCGACGTTTTACCAAAAAATGTCGGCAATTGTGGCTCTTGGAATTAGCATCATTTGTTAGAAATGTAAAAATTATAGATTATTGCCGACGAATTAGAAAACGTCAGTAAAATTTACTTTAGCGATGTTTTCTTGTTTTTACCGATGATAAAAAACGTCAGTCAAAGTCTTTTTTATTTTTGTTTGTTTTTCTTTTTTCTTTCGCTGACGAAAAAAACGTCGGTACAAGTATTTTTATTTCTTATTTATTTTTCTTTTTCATTTTACCGACGAAAAAAAAAGGTCAGCAAAAGCATTTTATTTTTTATTTATTTTTCTTTTTCCTTTTACCGACGAAAAAAATGTCGGTAAAAGTATTTTATTTTTTATTTTACTGATGAGAAAAAACGTCGGCAAAAGTATTTTATTTTTCTTTTTTCTTTTGTCGACGAAATAAAACCGCCGGCAAATGTCAATTTTATCATCAAGTGGATAATAAATATTAAAATGAACTTTTAACGACGTTTTTTTTAAACGTCGATAAAGGTTAAATATTATTTTTATTAAAATTAAAAATCAGAGACATTTACCGACGATTTTAGTTTTATCGACGAAAATAAGCGTTGGAAAATGTATTACCGACGTTTAATATAAAACATCGGTAAAGATGTATTTCCCTCTCCCACCTTCGAAAACCCTTTTTTCCCTCTCCTCACTCATTTCTTTCTCTCCCGCCTCTAAAAACCCTCTTTTCTCTCTATGCTCTATCTCTCTCTCTCTCTGCTATTTCGCTCTCTCTCTCGCTCGGTCTCTCTCTCTCTCTCTCTCTCTCTCTCTCTCTCTCTCTCTATCTCTACCCGAAACCGTCGCTCGAAGACTCTCTCTCATCGCTGCCTCTGCTCGGACTCTCTCTATCCCCAATTTCCATCTCTCCCATCGCCCTCCCTCTCCAGACCTCTCCCAGGCGCACGACAACCACAGCAGCCCTCCCTCTCCAGATCTATCCCAGCAGCACTGCCAAGCGCGCGCAACAGCCCCCAGACGCCCGCAGAGCCTTCATCTTCCTCCTTGCATTGCCAGACGCCTCCCCTGCACCAGGTACACCCCTCACTCTTCCTGCACTCCGCACACACCGCGCACCATCTCTCTCCTCTCTCTTTCTTCTCTGTTCTCTCTCTCCCTTGTTCCCCATCTTTCTGTTTCCTCTCTGTCTGCTAAATGTGTAAACTGTTGTAGTGATTTTTTAATTATTTTGGATTATATCAGATTATGTTGGATTGGGAATTTCTGCAACTTCTTGATTTTGATGTTGGATTGAATTAGATTATCTGGTAGAAATTGAAATATAAAATATCTACTCAAGCCCAAACCATCCATGGCCATCTCCTCAAAATGGGTTTTCTCCACACCGATATCTACACAGCCACAGCTCTTACAGATGCCTACATGAAACTCCATCTGTTAGAAGATGGCGTCAAGGTGTTTCACAATATTCCCCAAAGAAACTTAGCTTCTCTGAATGTTGTGATCTCTGGCTTCTCGCAAAATGGGTGCTTTAAGGAAGCTCTGGGGGCTTTCAAAATGGTCGGAATTGGAGGATTTCAACCCAATTCAGTCACCCTTGCTAGTGTTTTGCCTGTCTGTGAAATTGTTGAACAGGGGTTGCAGATATATGGTTTAGCAATCAATTAACTGGGGCATGAGATGAATTGTTATTGAGAAAGGCATATCCCTTTTTGCTTGAATTTCCATTATGGCCCACAGTAACATTTCTTGTTTTCCCCAACTTTTCCACCAAGATGTTATTTTCTTTTGTTAGAGAAGATATCTGCATATATAACACAATATATAGCTAGATATTTTAGTTTAAAGTCAATAAGTGGAATATATCAGCTGCAACTTTAGAAAGATCAAAGGGAAGCCCGACTTTAGTTTTTTGTTACTACATTATCTCTGATTGCAGTACTACAATTTTAAGGCAAATGCATTGGATATAAACTTCAAGACCAAAATACACTTCAAATGAAAATTATAGAGACATTATGAATTCCATTTCATGGATTCTGGAGAAATTAGCAGAGGCAATTATTTCCCATTAAGAAAGCATGGATAAAATTAGGGTCGAGTAGAAAAGTATAACATAGGAGCCAACCCCATATAGATGGATACGGCTTTATTGACAATTATGATGAAAAACTAGTCTTTGTCCAAGAAATAATGTTGAAAAATGGTATTTCTTATAGGATAATGAATCAGGGGAAAATGTTGTTTTTAAGTTCTTTCTTCTTTCAATTTCTAAAATTTCATATAAAATTGAAAAACATAACAGACAATCTAGGATTTATTATTTCATAAAGAATCCTTCAGAAACTTGGCAAAAACTTCTAACTGTGCTACTGCAACTTTGCTGGAAAATTCACAGAAGAAAAGAAAATAAACAATTGAAAGTGCAGCTAGGGCCAATGAAAGTGTCCTAGAGGGGGGGTGAATAGGACTAATGAAATTCTTTTCCCAATAAAAATTACTTAGTCCAATTTTAATCTCAACTAGGACAAAGAACACAATGAACACAAATAAGAATACAACTTATACGGAATATGTGTTCAATGTGTGAGTGCTTAATCAATCAAAGATATGACAATTAATTTTATAATAATAAGCACAAGTGTGTGTACACCACTCTTCACAAATTCACTTATGATTTATATCAATGTGCTCAATTGAATATATGTTTAAAGAGTGTGTGCTAAACAAGACAAGATTTACCAATATGTTCAATGTTGTTTTCGCACGAGTGGATGTGTGTCAATTTAAACTCAAAGAAGAAATATAATTCATATCAATCTCCACAACTTATAGATATGTAAATCAAGCACAAGAGATAGAGAAAGAGGAATTGACACAAGGGATTTATAGCGGTTCAGTCACACAGACCTACATCCACTCTCAAGGGTCACACAGTCCCCTGGTTCCACTATGAAGAATCAAACTACACAAGTACTGATTCTACATCAATTTTGTTTACGAGGTTCGATCACAAAGATCTACTCCCCTCTACATTTTTATAGTGGTTAAATCACAAAGAAATAAGCCACTCTTACAATGCTCTGAATTTAATGAAGTGAGGGGGAAGAACACTTGCCTCTTTTGACAAAGTCTGGAGGTTGCCACTTGCCTCTTTGACGAAGTCCGGAGGATGCTCTTCCAAGCTTGTCACCACAGCTCCAAGCTTTGATGCCTCTTGCAATGCTTCCTTGATGTTGATGATGATACTCCAATGTTGTGCTCAATCAAGGGAAGAGGTCATTGGTCTAGGGATTTGGATTTTAACCTATGATGGCTCAAGTTCTTCCCTAGGTAATATTGTTTCCATACATAACACTTTCCTTAAGCTAATTAAGCTCTTAGATTTGCCAATACAAGCTCATAGTGTGTGTGGGCAATATTGTTTTCACACATCACACTTTCCTTAAGCTAATGAAGCTCTTAGTTTGCTAATACAAGCTCAAAGTGTGTGTGGAATGATCTATGAGAGGTCAAATATGATGGACCATGGTTAGGACATGAGCTCTCATGATCTTCAAGCCCCTTTGGATGATTTGGGGCCTTTTCTATTTATAAAACACCCTCCAACGGCTCTCTAACGTCTTTTGGCGGCTAGCCCCCTTCAAATCCGCGGTTAGCCGCCACTCCAACGGTAATAAACGGCTAGTTTTTGTAAAGCCGTGCTGAGTAGGGGGCTAGCCGCGAGGTAACCGTAAGGTAACCGCGAGGTGACCGTGAGGTAACCGCGAGGTAACCCCAAGGTAACCGAATTTTCACAGAAACTTGTACATTAAGCCTCTGGAAAAGTCACCGCAGGACTTCGGTTACCTGGTGGTTAGCCGTGAAGGGTCTCAGCGGTTAACCGCGAGGTGACCGCGGGGCTGACCGAAAACCATGGCGGTTAGCCGACCTCTGGGACCAGTTTTGAGTCCTGAAAAGGCTCAAAAACAATTTCTAAAACCCCATTAAATAAGCCATTAAACTAAGGGTTTTTAGGGTCCACTACTTGGTTGGTTTGGGTCCCATTTTACCTGAATAGGTTGGCACACACATGGAGTTCTTCCTCGATGAATCCAGGCTTTCCAAGACTTGATCTTCTGCCTTCAAACTTGATCTTCCTTGTGAAACTCTGAGAGGCAAGGTCTTGGACTCTTTGACACGGGATTGACAATACAAAACAAGTGCTCATTGGAATGTGGCACTAACAACAATGAGTTTAGTTCTGAGGGCTATGAGATAGCATGACTTATGTTGATCTCTAGTTCATTGATTCATAGAAGAATTTGATGAACTAAAAAATAACCAACACTCATCATATGAAGCACATCAATATTAAATATTGATATATTAAAAAATATGTTACCCAATGTTAAACATTTTTTCAATCAATTATCTCATCTCTTCCTATGATGAAAAACTGAATCAAAAGATACAACCATGTTTGATATTTCCATTACTAGAAGGAAAGGATTTTCTAGCAAGGGTGCTTCTATAAAGGGTCACAGATGGAGTTATGCTATTGACCATCCAATTTGCTCATTTGCTTGGATACATTTTCATAGGAGAAGGGTTTCATATGAGGAATTTTTTTTCCTGTTTTTTTTTTTTTTTTAATAATCAAAGGTGTTAATGGTGAAAGGCAACTGTCAGATTTTTCTCTAGGTGAAGAAGGGTGGAAAACTATTTTCCTTGAATCAGCTACTTGTATGCTCTAACTAATCATGGATATTTTTCTCTCACCAAGGATTTCCACTCTTAATTGATAAGGAGTGACAACACATCAGTTTTTTTTTTTTTTTTTTTTTTTTTTTTTTTTTTTTTTTTTTGGTTTTCACAACATATCATATACTTTGCACTACTTCCTATTTGTGTGATATTTTTTGGATCAAATTATGGATAATATGCTCAGATATCTAGGAGACCTGAATATCACAAAACCGGTACGCTGTGGATGTCCCTTAGAACTTATGATCATCATACTTCTTAAATAATGATCGTTTCTTTTTAGACTAGCACATCGAGGATGTCTGAATGATTCCCTTAGAACTATGATTATCATCATACTTCTTAAATACTAATTGTTTCTTTTTAGACAGTTCCCATTATTCTTTATGCCCCCAAAAATATATGCAAAGAATGGAGGGATGAATTGTAGAGAGACTAAAAAATAAAATGAAAATACCAGTTTTACTTGTCATGAGATATATGTAGCTATCTACGCAAGTAGGTGATGGTAAGGTTAAGGGATAATCCCAACCCTCCTGGTGTACAATTAAGAGATACTAGGAGTCTGGGACAGCAATTCCATATTCAAAGAAAAAAAAAGAGTGAAAACCATGGCCTATGACATAAATGGCTTTGATCCCAAATGGTTGGTTCCAACATATCCATGAGTCACAGATCATATAATTCATCATGAACTGCTGTAGAGAAAATAACCATCTAATGTCGAAGCACTAAAAGGTACTACAACATTGACTGCAGAAAAGATGTGCCCTCCATTGAGGAAAAGTCTACTTTGTATTATATTGTATTGTTTTGCAGTCAATAAGATCAAATCTTCTTTCCTGATTGTGTAGTTCATGCCTGGGGAAATCTAATTAAATCCTATAGCTTTTAAAATGAGATGTCCATATGCAAATAGAATGCAAGTCTATGACGAATAGAATAAAAACACTTCCTCATCTTTTCCTGTTCTATCTTTACATCAGTATCAAAAGACTTATAACCCTCGCTACAACAACTTGCACTTTTAACGACGTTTTTTGGCGATGCTTTTATAAATTCGTCTGTAAAGAGTATTATTTATCTTCATTGGAAAACAGAATTGAAGTAGGCCCAATGAGCTGGACGTCATAAACACATTCAATCTATTCAATATTGGTGAGCAAATTCTATTTCTAATTTCTAATTACTTGTGATTAGGTCAAATATGGACAGGAGTTGGATAGTACATTATCAGAACCGATTTAGTGTGGAGTACATAGCTGGGGTGATCTCATTTATTGATTTTGCAAAGGCGAATTCGGGCGGGGCAGTGTTGATTAATTGCCCGTGTAACGATTGCTGTAACCATCGAAAGCAAGACTATGTAACCGTGAGAAGTCATTTGCACATTCATGGAATGATGGTCTCATACCTATGGTGGATATATATATCATGGGGAACCTATAGTTCAACCCGATGATTCGGATGAGAACGATGATGAATCAGAAGAGAATCAGGATGAATACAATTAGTTGATAGAGGACCATCGTAGGGGAACTTACTTGGAGGAAGATACTTAAGAGAGGGATGACGTGTAGGATTTTGAAATTTTGTTGAAGGCTTCACAGCGTGGCATGTACCCAGGATGCAAAAGCTCAGATACTCTGTTATCGTTTGTCATCAAGATATTACATGTGAAGGTAGAAAGTGGGTGTAGCAACAAGTCGTTCGACAAGGTCCTGTAGATTTTTAAGGACTTCTTACCTGAAGGTCATGTGGTACCGGCCTCAGTTTACGAGGCGAAGAAATTATTACATCACTTGGGCATGAGATACAAGAACATAGATGCCTGCAAACACAATTGTGTGTTGTATTGGAAGGAGAATGCTCAATTTGATAAATGTCCAGAATGTGAAGAGCCTAGGTACAAGGTCAATGATGGCAAGCGAAAGAAGATCCCTCATAAGGTGCTCTGTTACTTCCCATTGACACCGAGGTTACGCAGATTGTATATGTCAAGGAAGACTGCCACAGAGATGAGATGGCATAGTGATAAGCGCGTTGATGATGGGATAGCGTGGCATTCGGCTGATTCAGTGGAATGGAAAGAATTTGATAAGAAATATCCAGAGTTTGCCCAAGAGACACGTAATATGAGGCTGAGGTTAGCCACCGATGGATTCAATCCTTTCTGTAACATGAGCACCTCTTATAGTATGTGGCCTATCATACTTATGCCCTATAATTTGCCACCATGGATGTGCATGAAGGAGCCATTCTTGATGATGTCATTACTTATTCTAAGACCAAGCTCACCAGGAAACGATATCGATGTATATCTTAGGCCCTTGGTTGATGAGTTGAAGGAGCAGTGGGATCATGGTGTATCGACTTATGATGCCTCCACCAAACAGACCTTTCAAATGCATGCGGCTGTAATGTGGACGATAAATGACTTTCCTGCGTATGGTAACTTGTCTGGGTGGAGCACAAAAGGTTATAACGCTTGCCCCTCGTGTAATGACAGCTTGTTAGGGGTGAAGTTGAAAGATAAGATTAGGTATATTGGCCATCGAAAATACTTGGAACCGAACCATCAATGACGTAGAAGCAAAGCCTTCAACAGTCAGCCTAAGCGTGAAAAGAATTCTTTGGATTTACCGGGGCAAAAGGTACTAGACCAGCTAGAAGAACTAGCACCGGTCAAGTTTGAAAAGAATAACAAAAGAATGCGTGACTCCGGAGAACTTAATTGGACAAAGAAAAGCATCCTATTTGAATGGCCCAACTAGAAGTATAAAAAACTCCGACACAACCTTGATCCTATGCACATTGAGAAGAACATTTGTATAGCTTTGGTTGGAACAATTTTGGGCATAAAGGGCAAAAACAAGGACACCGAGAAAACGCGTAAGGATTTGAAAAATATGGGCATCAGGCCAGAGTTGCATCTAGTGGAGAGGGGCGATGGATCCAGCTTGAAGTCGCATGCCTCTTACACTTTGGAAACAAAACATAGAGATGGATTTTATGAATTTTGAAGTCGATCAAATACCCAGATGGCTATGTGGCGAACCTCTCGAGGTGTGTAACCTCGAAAAATGATAAATTAGCTGGTTTAAAGAGCCATGATTGCCACATCCTTATCTAACGCATCCTTCCTATTGGCATGCGCGGCTTTCTGAATAATGATATCTGTACAACATTGTTTGAGTTAGGCAGCTTTTTCCAAGACCTCTGCTAGAAAACACAAAGACACGATGATTTGAAAAAATTGGATGAGCAGATAGTTTTAATATTGTGCAAGCGGGAGAGGATGTTTCCTCCTGCTTTCTTTGATGTGATGGTTCATCTATCGGTTCATTTGCCACGCGAGGCCATACTTGGTGGACAGGTGCAATATTGGTGGATGTACCCGATAGAAAGGTAATAGTTGATGACTATTGATTAATTATTTATGTATTAGTGCAACTAACTGCCTTGCATTGGAAATCGTAATTGTTATCATTGGTTGTCTAAAGGTTTCTGAAGACCCTAAAAGGGTACGTTCGCAACAGAGCTTGGCCTGAAGGTTCGATCGCTGAGGCTTACATTGTCAAAGAGTGCCTCACTTTTGCTCAATGTATTTAAGGCAGACTGATCGAGTAGAGCGCTATGATATTGGTGGCGAACATGGACCGGGGATGTCAGTTTTCACACAAACTGTCCGTCCCAACGGACCGATGCCAAGAGCACATGATCCTTCTCAAAAAAAGTGTGACATGGCTCATTGGTTTGTGCTGAATAACTGCCCCGAGGTGGAGCCGTATCTACAGTATGTGCTTCAATCTAGCCATATTTATGCATTGCTTGTTAACTCCTTTATTCATTCTCTACTCTTACTCATTCATTAAAAGCTATATTGAGTAGGGAACACAAGAATTTAGTGCAAGATCAAAGAACTGGAGATGTCGGGCAGATACAACGAAAAGAATTTGCAAGATGGTTCAAACAACGTGTAAGACATATAAAATATCATCATTTTCATTGCTACATATTATTGGATTGCACTTCAAATAACATTAGTCTAATACATTTGTCTTAATCTGCTTATGTAGATGAATCAATTGCGAACTCTAGGGTCACCAGAAGCTTTTGATGAGATGTGGTCATTAACAAATGGCCCTAGATCCCTAGTGAATCTTTACCAGAGGTGTGATTGCAATTGCGTCCGATACCACACTATAGACCGTGAGAAATGCCATAGGAGCCAGAGTAGTGGCTTGGTCGTGGAAGGGGAATACCAAGGGGTGAAGCATGACTACTATGGCTACATCTGCAAAGTCTGGGAATTATTCTATCGGCACGGGGGTAAGGTGGTCTTATTTGAATGTGAATGGTACAACACTAGTACCAAGCACAAGATAAACATTGAAGACCATGTTACAAGCATTGATATCACGGGTCGTTGGTGTATAGATGATCCATTTGTCCTACCAAGTCAGGTGACACAAGTCTTCTACGTCAATGACACCAGCAGAGAAAAAAATTGGAGAGTCGTAGGACGGGTCAAGCCTCGGGGAGTATGGGATGTACCCGCTAAGCGGGATGACGACGACGACGACGACGATGTGCCTAATGATGCATTTCAGCAACACGAAACGACATTTGTTGTCCTAGTCCTCGTCGATGGTACTAGTGTCCAATACTCTAGGGATAATCTAGATCCTGAGATTGTTCTTAGTGATGAGTTAGCAGACGAGGATGGCCAAGACGAGGATGAAACACTGGTGGAGTACGAAAATGAAGAAGAAAATGATGTTCATAGTCAGGAAGATGATGACATGGAATATGACATGTAGTGTTTGTTTCGGGTTTTGCATATGTAACGATTAAGTAAATTAATAAAAATCTTGTCTTACATAATGACATTGTCTTCAATTTCGTTTTCTCTTTTGATTTGTTCATATATGGATAAGACATTTCTACATTTCACATTTTATTCTTACTTCTATATATCATAGTAGCAAAAGATGCCAAACGGAGGGAAAAAATGGGTCAAACCAAGAGAGTTGTCCTGTCAAGTGCAAGCATCCAATTATTTATTAAAGAGAAAAAAGACAATTAAGCAGAATGCAGAAAAACGTGCATCTCTAGGGCTCCCGCCGACCGCATGTACTATATTTGGTTTGGCTAAAGGGACAAACGAGAAGGGAAAGAGGAATGTTAGTGTGAATGATAAGGATGAGAACTACATTCCCTACGAAGATGATGTAGATGACGAGACATCTTGGTCTCAATCGGATGAGGTAATCTTTCTATGAATGTCTATGACGTGTACTTGAACATATTAGTTTTGACGGTGACACTCATGCTAAAATGATTTCCATTTCCATTTAATGTAAATTGTTGACATTCACTTTACTAATATTATTGATTTTTGTTAATAGTTATTTATTTTCTTTGTCACTTTGCATTATGTCAGATTGTAGATATGCCTCGGGAAAATAGGGTGAAATGTGCTCGGAGGATCGCAGCTGCAATTCTAGTCACACCTGAGGCCTCGACACAGCCTTCGTCGGCTGCTCTTCTAGTTACACAGTCTGGAGGATCAGGGAGCACCCCTGATTTGGCCGGCCCCCAGCCTCTGCCGATTTAGCCTCTGACCACACAGCCCTCGCCGACCTAGTCTCAGCCATCCCAGCTTCCGATGAGTCCTCATACAGTCGGGAGCAGCGTAGGTGAGAAAATTATGACCTTTTAAGATTCAGAATGGTTCACCTCAATTTAATGATTTGTGTTCACTAACTCATTTAGCATTTTCATCTTAACAGCATCAGCCCAGTCTCGAAGGTTCCGAGCCGTGTAAGGGGTGTTACGCGAAGGAAGAATGTGACAAAGCTAAGGAGACAACTGGGTCATAACATCCCAGTCCTGATCCCTATCTCCAGTCATAGGCCAGTCGTGGAACATGCCCCATCACTGGTTAACCATCTTGGGTTAGCCATTAGAGAGGTTGCCCCAATCAGGCCCCATGGATGGAAGAAGCTTGACAGTGGGATCAAGCTTGCCGTCATTGCTGCAGTTCAGGTAAACTTCAACGAGAAATATTAGCCAAACTGATTATAGTTGTGCTCCGCATTACAATTTGATTATATATTTTCATATTTGAACTTGGGTATCATTTCTCATATATATTTTCTAAGTTCTTGTCTTCTAGGTCAAATGAAATGTTCCACGCTTAAAGTTTTCAAGTTTATTTCTCACTCATGAACATAGAAACCCACGAAACCAACAGAGCATAGAATCCTCTCGTTTTACAAACAAGTCTCAAAGAACTCAAAGTTATGACAATGACACGAAATATATAAACTATTAGAAAGAGATGAGCCATTGTCTATTTTGAGGGCATGGAATCCATTTAACTTAGCTAAAGGAATCTCTTATGATCTCTAGCCTTTGTGAAACTACAGAAAAATATCTGACTTGCCATACAGTTTGCTCTTGAGAATATCTAACTTTCCATTTCAAAAAAAAAAGTTAAATTCCATTTCAAAAAAAAATATATGACTTGCCTTTGCAACCATCTGAATTCAATCAATAATGCAGTTAGAACTTCTATATTTGGCTAGAAGTGTAAAACATGCTTTTGGGTTGTAACATAGACATGCTATCATATATGATATCATCTATAACCTTATTCCGACAATGTAGTGTAGGTTGAGAACTACTTTCATAAAAATGTAGACTCAAATTTTGATCCGATGAAGTTTTATGACTGGATGTTTGTCTGACACCAATTGCAGCTTAATATATTACAGTTTGTTATTACTAATCTTTATATGGTTCTCCCCTAATTGCAGCAAATTTTTGATATCGGGGACTACGAGGGCGATATGCAGCTCGGGGCGGACAGTGACCGCCAATGCGGGGTTTTGTATAGGAGTTGGAAGTATAAGCTGCATAGTCACTATCTCGAGTTGTTCGAGCAGGGGGTTCCCCGACCCTAGGACCACCCGGCGGGGGGTTGTGATCCGGCTGATTGGCAGTTGATGGTCTCGCAGTGCTGGGAATCACCAGCCTGGAAGGTAACTTCGGGATGTTATCTACAACATTTAATTATATTCCAACGTAATTCTATTGGTAATGATTTTATAAATGATTGTTACTGTATTATTGTTTTTCTATGTAGTCGAAGTCGAAAAAGGCTCAAGAGAGTCGAGCCAAGCGCCATATAATCATACTAGTGGCTCTAGGTCATTTGCATCGAGGATATCTCTGATGGTACTAATTATATTCATATGAAGAAACTTGATTAACTTTATTAATTTATAAATATGTAGCTAGGTTCATATCAAATACAAAGCCATTTCAAATGACAAATGGCACAGAATGCCGGTCAAGCGCCGCCTATTACTCAGTTCTTTCGCGACACCCACTATAGAGGAAAAAGTAATGAGTGGGTAAATGAGGTGGCTCAGCAGAAACATCGGGAACCGACATGAACACCTCGCTGGAGGGTAGAGTTACTTGTAGGCACTGATGGTTCACAGATATGACTCCCGGTAAGAGAATTAGAAATGAAAATTGACGATTTTCCTACACTTGGGCTCGAAAACGGCCCATCGAGGGTTCGGAATGGGAACCGGTCTCCGAAAAAATTAAGAATCGACACGAGCATCTCCATTGAGGGTAGAGTGACTTGTACAAACTGCCGGTTCGCTGATAGGACTCCCGGTTAGAGAATTAGAAGCGAAAATCAACGTTTTTCTAACACTTATGCTCGAAAACAGCCCGCCGGGGGTCCGGAACTGGAACCGGCCCTTGGAAAAATTGGGAACCGGTATGAGCACCTCTCTAGAGGTTAGAGTGACTCGTAGGAACTGACGGTTCGCTGACAGGACTCCCGGTTAGAGAATAAGAAGCAAAAATCGACGATTTTCCAACAATTAGGCACGAAAACGGCTCGCCGGGGGTCCGGAATGGGAACTGGTCCCCGAAAAAATCGGGAACCGGTACGAGCCTCGCTTAAGGGTAGAGTGACTTATAGGAACTAATGGTTCGTTGGTATGACTCCCCGTTAGAGAATTAGAAGCGAAAATCGATGATTTTTCAATAGTTAGGCTCGAAAACGGCCCGCTAGGGATCCGGAAAGGGAACCGGACCCCGGAAAAAATTGGGAACCGGTACGAGCACCTCTCTAGAGGTTAGAGTGACTTGTATGAACTGACGGTTCACTGATAGGAATCCCGGTTGAAGAATTAGAAGCGAAAATCGATGATTTTCCAACGCTTAGGCTCGAAAACGGCCCGCCGGGAGTCTGGAACGGGAACCGGCCCCCAAAAAAATCGGAAACCGGCACGAGTACCTCATTGGAGGGTAGAGTGACTTGTTGGAACTGACGGTTTGTTGATAGGACACCCGGTTAGAGAATTAGAAGCGAAATCGACGATTTTCCAACACTTAGGCTCGAAAACAGCCCGCCGGGGGTGCGTAACGGGAACCGGCACCGAAAAAATTGAAAACCAGCACAAACACCTTGCTTGAGGGTAGAGTGACTTGTTGGAACTGACGGTTCGCAAATAAGACTCCCGGTTAGAGAATTAGAGGCGTAAACATCGGATTTTCCTAATAGTTAGGCGAAAAAACGGCCCGCCGGGAGTCCGGAATGGGAAACGGCCTCTGGAAAAATCAGGAACCGGCATGAACACCTCGCTCGAGGGTAGTGTGACTTGTAGGAACTGACGGTTCGCAAATAGGACTCCCAGTTACAGAATTATAATAAAAAATCGACGATTTTCCGACACTTAGGCTTGAAAACGGCCCGCCGGGGCTCTGGAACGGGAACCGGCCCCCGGAGAAATCGGAAATCAGCACGAGCACCTCACTTGAGGGTAGTGTGACTTGAAGGAATTGACGGTTCGCAGACATGACTCATGGTTAGAGAATTAAAGGCGTTAACATCGGATTTTCCAACACTTAGGCTCGAAAACGGCCCGCCGGGGGTCTGGATTGGGAACCGGCCCTCGGAAAAATCGGGAACCGGCACGAGCACCTCGCTGGAGGGTAGAGTCACTTATAGGAACTGACGGTTCTCTGATAAAACTCCCGGTTTGAGAATTAGAGGCGAAAATCGACGTTTTTCCAACAATTCAGCTCGAAAACGGCCTGCCGGGGGTCCGGAACGGGAACCTGCGCTAGAATAATCGGAAACCAGTACGAGTACCTCCCTAGAGGGTAGAGTGACTTGTAGGAACTGACGGTTCGCAGATAGGACTCCCGGTTAGAGATTTAGAGGCGAAAACATCGGATTTTCCTAACACTTAGGCTCGAAAACAGCCCGCTTGGGGTCTAGAACGGAAAACGCCCCCTAGGAAAATCGGGAACCGGCACGAGCACCTCGCTGGAGGATAGAGTGACTAGTAGGAACTAACGGTTCACAGATAGGACTCCCAGTTACAGAATTAGAAGAGAAAAATCGACGATTTTACGACACTTAGGCTCGAAAACGGCCCACCAGGGGGTCCGGAACAGGAACCGGCCCCTGGAAAAATCGAAAACCGGCACTAGGACCTCGGCCGAGGGTAGAGTGACTTGTAGGAAGTGACGATTTGTAGATATGATTCCCGGTTAGAGAATTAGTGGAGTAAACATCGGATTTTCCAACACTTAATGCTCGAAAAACGGCCTGCCGGGGGTCCGGAACGGGAACCGGCCCCTAGAAAAATTGGGACCCGGCCCGACCACCTCGCTGGAGGTTAGGGTGACTTGTAGGAACTGACGGGTCGTTGATAGGACTCCCAGTTAGAGAACTAGAAGCGAAAATCGACGATTTTCCAACACTTAGGCTCGAAAACGGCTCGCCGGGGGTCTGGAACGGGAACTGGCCCCCGAAAAAATTGAAAACCAGCACGAGCACCTCGGTCGAGGGTAGAGTGACTTGTAGGAACTGACGGTTCACAAATAGAACTCCCGGTTAGAGATTTAGAGGCGAAAACATCGGATTTTCCTATTACTTAGGCTCAAAAAACGTCCCGCAAAGGGTCTGGAACGGGAAACAGCCCCCGAAAAAATCGGGAACCAGCACGAGCACCTCGCTCGAGGGTAGAGTAACTTGTAGGAGCGTACGGTTCGCAGATATGACTCCCGGTTAGAGAATTAAAGGCGTAAACATTGGATTTTCCGAACACTTAGGCTCGAAAACGGCCCGCCGAGGGTCCGGAACGGGAAACGGCCCTCGGAAAAATCGGGAACTGGCACGACCACCTTGCTAGAGGGTAGAGTGACTTGTAGAAACTGATGGTTTGCTGATAGGAATCCCGGTTAGAGAATAAGAAGCGAAAATCGACGATTTTCCAACGCTCGGGCACGAAAACGGCTCGCCGGGGGTCCGGAATGGGAACCGGTCCCTAAAAAAATGGGGCACCGGCACGAGCCTCGCTCAAGGGTAGAGTGACTTGTAGGAACTGACGGTTCGCTCATAGGACTCCCGGTTAGAGAATTAGAAGTGAAAATCGACGATTTTCCAACAGTTAGGCTCCAGAACGGCTCGCTGGGGGTCCAGAAAGGGAACCGGCACCCGGAAAAAAAAAGAAACTGGCACGAGCACCTCGGTTGAGGGTAGAGTGACTTGTGGAAACTGATGGTTCACTGATAAGACTCGCGGTTAGGGAATTAGAGGCGTAAACATCGGATTTTCCTAACATAAAGGCTCGAAAACGGCCAGCCGGGGGTCTAGAAAGGGAAACGGCCCCCAGAAAAATTGGGAACCGGCATGAGCGCCTCGCTCAAGGGTAGAGTGACTTGTAGGAACTAACGGTTCGCAGATAGGACTCCTGGTTAGAGAATTAGAGGCGTAAACTTCAGATTTTCCAAGCAGTTAGGCTCGAAAACGGCCTGTCGGGGGTCTAGAAAGGGAAACGGCCCCCGGAAAACTCAGGAACTGGCACGAACACCTCGCTTGAGGGTAGAGTGACTTGTAGGAATTGACGATTCACATATATGACTCCCGGTTAGAGAATTAGAAGCGAAAATCGACGATTTTCTGACACTTAGGCTCGAAAACGGCCCGCTGTGGGTCTGGATTGGGAACTGGCCCCGAAAAAATCAGAAACTAGAACGAGTACCTTGCTGGAGGGTGGAGTGACTTGTAGGAAATGACGGTTCAATGATAGGACTCTCGGTTAGAGAATTAGAAGTGAAAATCGACGATTTTCCAAAACATAGGTTCGAAAACGGCCCGCTGGGGGTCCAGAATGGGAACCGGCCCCCGAAAAAATTGGGAACCAGCACAACCACCCCGCTCGAGGGTAGAGTGACTTGTAGGAACTGATGATTCGCAGATATGACTCCCAGTTAGAGAATTAGAGGCGTAAACATCGGATTTTCCAACACTTAGGCTCGAAAACAGCCCGCCGGGGGTCCGAAACGGGAACCGGCCTCCAGAAAAATCGGGAACCGGTATGAGCACCTCTGTAGAGCTTAGAGTGACTTGTAGGAATTGACGGTTCACTGATAGGACTCCCGGTAAGAGAATTAGAAGTGAAAATCGACGACTTTCCAACACTTAGGCTCGAAAACAGCCCGCCGGGAGTCTGGAACGAGAACTGGTCCCTAGAGAAATTGGAAACCGGTACGAGCACCTCGCTGGAGGGTAGGGTGACTTGTAGGAACTGCCGGTTCATTGGTAGGACACCCGGTTAGAGAACTAGAAGAAAAAATCGACGATTTTCCAACACTAAGGCTCGAAAACGGCCCACCAGGGGTGCGTAATGGCAACCGGCACCGAAAAAAATCAAAAACCAGCACGAGCACCTCGCTGGAGGGTAGAGTGACTTGTTGGAACTGACGGTTCACAGATAGGACTCCCGGTTAGCGAATTAGAGGCGTAAACATCAGATTTTCCTAACACTTAGGCTCAAAAAGGCCCGCCGGGAGTTCGGAATGGGAAACGGCCTCCGGAAAAATCAGGAACCGGCATGAGCACCTCGCTCGAGGGTAGAGTGACTTGTAGGAACTAACGGTTCTCAGATAGGACTCCCAGCTAGAGAATTAGAATCGAAAATCGACGATTTTCCGACACTTAGGCTCGAAAACGGCCCGCCGGGGGTCCGGAACGGAAACCGGCCCTCGGAAAAATCGGAAATCGGTACGAGCACCTCGCTCGAGGGTAGAGTGACTTGTAGGAACTGACGGTTCGCAGGTATGACTCACGGTTAGAGAATTAGAGGTGTAAACATCGGATTTTCCAACACTTAAGCTCGAAAATTGCCGGCCGGGGGTCCGGAATGGGCACCGACCCTCGAAAAAATCGGGAACTGGTACGAGGACCTCGCTGGAGGGTAGAGTAACTTGTAGGAACTGACGGTTCGTTGATATGACTCTCGGTTTGAGAATTAGAGGCGAAAATCAATATTTTTCCAACACTTAGGCTCGAAAACGGCCTGCCGGGGGTCCAGAAAGGGAACTGGCCCCCAGAAAAATCGGAAACCAGCATGAGCACCTCGCTTGAGGGTAGAGTGACTTGTAGGAACTGATGGTTCGCAGATAGGACTCCCGGTTAGAGATTTAGAGGCGAAAACATCAGATTCTCCTAACACTTAGGCTCGAAAACGGCCCACCGGGGGTTCGGAACGAGAAACGGCCCCTGGAAAAATCAGGAACCAGCATGAGCACCTCACTGGAGGGTAGAGTGACTTGTAGAAACTGACGGTTCGCAGATAGGACTCTCGGTTGGAGAATTAGAAGAGAAAAATCGACGATTTTCCGACACTTAGGCTCAAAAACGACCCGCCAGGGGGTCCGGAACGGGAACCCGCCCCTGGAAAAATCAGAAACCGGCACGAGCACCTCGCTTGAGGGTAGAGTGACTTGTAGGAACTGACGGTTCGTCGATATGACTCCTGGTTAGAGAATTAGAGGAGTAAACATTGGATTTTCCAACACTTAGGCTCGAAAAATGGCCCGCCGCGGGACCGGAACGGGAACCGGCCCCCGGAAAAATTGGGAAACAGCACGAGCACCTCGCTGGAGGTTAGAATGACTTGTAGGAACTGATGGGTCGCTCATAGGACTCCCGGTTAGAGAATTTGAAGCGAAAATCGACGATTTTCAACACTTAGGCTCGAAAACTGCCCGCCGGGGGTCTGGAGCGGGAACCGGCCCCCGGAAAAATCGGAAAACGGCACGAGTGCCTCGCTCGAGGGTAGAGTGACTTGTAGGAACTGACGGTTCGCAGATAGGACTCCCAGTTAGAGATTTAGAGGCGAAAACATCGAATTTTCCTAACAGTTAGGCTCGAAAAATGTCCCGCAGGGGGTTTGGAACGGGAAACGGCCCCCGGAAAGATCAGGAACCAGCACGAGAACCTCACTCGAGTCGAAATTAACTTGCAAGAACTGACGGCTCGTAAATTGGACTCCCGGTTAACGAATTAGAGCTAAAAACGTTGAATTCTTAACTCTTAGTCTTCAAAATAGGCCGTTGGAGGTTGAAAACGGGAATCGGCCATCGGACAGCCTAGAAACCAGTACAGGTACCTTCTTCAAGGCCAAAGTAACTTGTTGGAATTTACGGTTAGTGAATCTGACTTCTGGTTATCGAATTAGACACAAAAACTGTCCGATTCTCAACACTTAGGCTGGAAAATAGGCCGCCGAAAAACTTAGGAAAAGATATTTGTATATATACATGTTTATCTTTCATTTATAATTTAATTCGTTGAAAAGATTCTAATGTTTTTTTTTTCATTGCAGATTGATTGACGCTTTGCGGTCGGTTACAGACTTTTGGGGGTGTTTTATTCTTTTTTGTTTATTTGTATATTTATATTGGATATTTATTTTGGACTGTATCATTGTTGATTATAATATTTGGTTAATGAGATGAATGATTAGATGAAAAATGGTGATGATTGCTTGTTAATTTAGCACCTTTTGTTTTAATGAATTTTTTATATTGAATATAGGTATATGAACAGGTTTACTTCTGATACAGGTGTATAAAGAGTTTTACAGGAAAATTATATTAAAAAAATGAATATGGTTTTTTTTTTTTTAAATAAAATCTCTTTTACCGACGTTTTATTTTCGTCGGTAAAAGTAGTTTTATTATTTAATTTTTATTTTACCGACGAAAATAAAACGTCGGCAAAAGTGGTTTTATTTTTTTTATTTTTCCTTTTTACTTTACCGACGAAAAAAAAATGTCCGTAAAAGTGTTTTATTTTTTTAGTTTTCCTTTTTATTTTACCAAAGTTTTATTTTCGTCGGTAGATCTGCGGCATTTTTTATTTATTTTTATTTTTTATTTTTCCGACGAAAATAAACGTTAGTAAAAGTATTTATTTAATTTTTATAAAAGGAAAATAATATTACCGACGTATTTAAAATGTCGGTAAAAATCCAATTTTCGACGACGGGAAATTATTTTGTCGGTAAAGTCTTTTGCTAACGTCTCCTTACCGACGTCTGGGCGACGAAAGGATTTTCGTCAATAAAGATGTTTACCGATGTTTTATTGACTTTTGGCAACGAAAAATTTCGTCGCTAAAAGTCCAGTTTCTTGTAGCAAGTGTAACTTTCTCATTTCTTCTCGTCAATGCTAGTGTATCTTCAAGGGTGATGGCTTTTCCTCTTCTTTTCTTCTCTTTTCCTCATGAAATTATCTTCTTGTTTTTTTAATCTATTATTAATTGGTAGTTCTTGTCTATTTCTTTGTAGATCTGAGAGATGATAACCGTCATTAGAGTATATTGTGTCCACGACATATGGGCCTTCCCATTTTAGATCGAATTTTCCTTGTGACCAATGGGTCATCTTCATTGGCCCTTGTAAGGATTATAATCATATTATAATTAATATTGGCAAATTCATTGGGTATTGGTCAAAATCTAAGTTGTATTAACAATTGTATTTTTAGTGGGACTGCCCAAGAAAAATGACTAGAGGACGTATCCGATCAAAACTCCAACGCTTGGGTGCACCGTGCACGAGTCACACGAGTCAATGCTGTGAGTTTCCACTTGGCATAGCATGGGAACATTTCTTTCCAATGTAAGACATCATATGGGCACTTATTTTGTTTTCATGATGACATCATGTGACACAAATGTCAAAGAAAACAAGCATCAGGCATTGTCTCCCAATTGTCTTGATGTACAATAAAGCTAAAGAAGCATGCTTCATTGGGATCCGTGCATCAACAGAGAGGATGGGCGCTTGAGGCACAACCTGTATGCTTGCTCAAGCGTCTGGGTCGCTGAATTTTAGATTTTTTAAAATCTTGTTTCCTAATTTCTCTCAAAACACTATTTTGAGTCCTACTTGCTCTACAACGATTGAGGCATGAATGAAAGCCTATATATTGCCTTCCTCTCTCACCTCTAGGGAACTACTCTCCCATTCAGAAAACTAGAGATCTATTAAGAGACTGTTTTCCTCTCCAAAGGTTCAAGTTGCCGTGCTGAAGTTCAAGTCTTTGGAGGTTCTTTCAGGTACTTTTCTGAGTAGATTTATCTTAAAGAGGTTCAAGATGGTTTGTTCAGGCACGACAAAGGTGTACGGCGAGCAGTCGGCAAGGTAGCGCAATCCTTAGGTTGAGTTAGCAACTGGGAAAGGGTTGTGAGTTCTTTCTTATAACTTTCAATTTATTTAGTGCTTGGTTGTCTGTTGGCCTAGATGGTAAGCCCGTGGTTTTTTCATGAGTAAGGCTTTCCACGTATACATCGTGTATGCTTCTCATCGTGTGGTTGCTTGCTTTTAATCTGGATTAGGGAAAATTACTAGATTAATCACTTGTTCTTGAAATCCAATAGAGATCTTGTTATTGGAAACTAAGCCTGTGTTAAGGCTGATTTTTCAGCCCTCACATATGGGCCTTCAACCTGTCCAAAATAAAGCCCTCCTCTTTCAAATATGTCCTAGAAGTGCCCACTTTGGCTTGAGTACTATATCCAACTGGCAAGTGAACCTAGTTAGCCAATAGAGCCCAATTAAGAATCCATGAATGAGTTGAAAGATTGACATGCTAGGCCGAATACTCCGAAGTCGTACGTGATTAGACTTATACAATTGTCAATGGCCCCCAAGGCAATGATCCACTTCTCGTCCATTACACTCTTGGACATCCTTCTAACCCAGTAAGGGAGGAGTCCTACATATCTGATACTTGTTGGAAAAACAAAAAGTCAATAACTGCTATTCAAATGTGATCTTATGGAAAGGCAATGTGATGCAGTAGGAAACCAAGAATCACATAAAGGGATCACTATCCTCTAAGTGTCGAGTACTTCGATTGTGAAATCAATCATAGTGGCAGAAAAACCAAGCATAAAAATAATGATCGCCGTAACAACCATGAGGTTGAATGCCCCAGGAGACGTCAAAAGCAGTATTGCAGCAACTATAATATAGCTTCACCATCATAGCAGGATAGAGTGTGAGCCTAATCCCTCATGCCGGGCGACAAGTAGGAAGAAATGGTCTTGGCTGAACAATGCCACCTGCACAACTAAAAATCACGGGTCGACAACGCCACACTGCTAGAAAGTATGCCAAATAAAATCGAGACTCGAAGTAAGTCTAGAAGAACCAATTCAACTCTGCCAGAGTCTAAGGCCACTAAAATTGATTATCAAAGTAAAAGCGGAAAAAAATAAAATTGGAATATCTCGAGTAAACCACCGAGTATGAAGGATATGTTTCTGCTTATGTTTAAGAAACTGTTGAATGTAGCAGTTGAACAGAGCTTCTATCACAGACGAAAATTTTGGGTTGTCACGAGCACTTGAACCAAACCATGCAATTCACCTAAAATGGGTAGACCAATGATTTCTCCATCTATTGAAAAAAAAAAAAAAAAAAAAAAAAGAAAACCTAATTCACAAGCAAAGGTAAAACATGTGTTACTTGCTAAGTGAAACTTTCTAGGCATCCATCCATACGACAAACGTGGGATCAAGAAAGGATGTCGGGTAGCCTAGATCGCCAACTAATGTCCACCTGTGTCCGATGGGGCTCGAAGAAATGTAGGATTTAGTTATACTAGTCACCCCATATAGCAGTCTCCTGTAGGCATCCCCTGAGCTTTAGCTCACCTCAGTAGAACCCCATTATATACTTCCATCAGAGATTGAACGGAAGGAGATACGTTGTTTCGATAGTCTAGCTCCAAGCCAAAGATAGTAGGTATCAAAATTCTCCTCTGAGAAGGTCTGTTGTTGCCCTTAGGGGTTAGTCCTTGGTCTTTGGAGTCAATTTGGAGTATCTAAGACAAGCCCCTCTATTGTCTAACACCTAATACATAGTGTTCGAATTGGAAGAAATCAGTTTGAGCACCAAATGTCTGTGCATAATAGCTTCAAGGATATCTAGATAAATTAGAAAGATTAATCATTGATTGCCTTAGTACATACAAGCCATGCTTCAGGGTATCTAATCATGATCCCCAAAGATATAATCATAGGGTTTTAGGCAAAAATCAAGCAATGGACCTTCGTTCATTAGCCCTTTGTAAGGCTCAAGGGTTCGGCTCTACAGAGTGTCCTAGAATAGCTATTAGGCGTGCTCCTATCTTCTCTTAAGATGTTCTAGACACAACATATTAGTTTCACCAATTGCCCCCTCAGCAACTCAAGTGGAAGGTTCTTACACAAAGGGGTCATACCACCTGAGCAATATGAAGGAGAGATAACTGGGGGTATCAGCTTTGTTAAACACATTCATCCCCGGGTGGAAAGTCTTTAATACCTTGTAAGATACCATGTACCAATCTGAAAGCTTAAGCTAATGGGTTGAAAGTCCAAACAGGTATACGAAGTCTTGTCCAACCCATGACTTGGGCGATATGAGATGTGGGACTTCCCAACACTCCCCTTCACGTACAAGGCCAATAGATTTCTATGATAGGCCTGCCACGTGGGCTACATAAGAATGACAAAAATCCACTCTAATACCATGTAAAATGATACCTGAGTTTACCGGTCGCGAGTTTGAGTCCCACGAGGATCCACTTGGCGATAAAAAAAAATGAGTCTCAAAAATTGCACAGATCGGCTTCCACCTAAGGGGGAGTGTTGAGTGGGCTCCAACAAAGGGTGACCATTGAAAAGTATTTATGTTGCCTATGTTAAAACCTTGAGTTTTTGGTATGAATGGTTAGCTCAGGAAATGAATGTCCTCAGCCGCAGAAGTGGTGACAGAATCTACAATGAAAGGGAAACTACAAGCCTAATTAGGTGAAATATTTTGAGAAATAGAGGAAGCTCACAAATAATAGACGAACGAAGGAATGCTCCATGAAGTGTAAAGCACCATTGACCCACATAGATAACAATTATGGTGGTGAAATGGGATCATCAAACGCTGTTATTGGGAACAAATGGTTACACATCGCCAGAGACATCCTCCTCTACTGTTATCAGTGAGATTGGACCTCTGAGGTTCCAAAAGGGCCAAAACTTACCTCTACCCATGAATGGATAAAGTGACAATTCGATTAAAACATTAGTTCCAAAACACCGATCGAGCTAGGAATCACTAGATCCTCCTATCCATGGATGGATAAATTAGAAACAAAGGATAAAAAGTATAGGGCCTACAATCTCCTGATGGCCAGAGGGGGGGGGGGGGGGGGGGGTGGTGGGTGTGTGGGCATACATGTAGAGACTAAAAAAAGTTCAAGCATTGTGTGCAAGATCCGGTGGGCTTGAGCTAGCGTGGCAAATTCGGTTCAAAACTTATGTGCCCATCACTGACCGAAGAACACCCAAGATGTAAGGGACTGCACGATCCCCATAGTATAAAAAAACATTCAAGTCCAAAGCTTTAAGTACTTAAGAGTTTCCAACTACTATTAGGGCATTCTTTTTATAAGATTGGCCTCGTAGTATTACAGAAGGTATTAGAGTTGATGATGGCTCTGTTTCCGATAGGGGAGAGTGCAAGCTTGTGCCCAACTGCCCATGAGTTTACCATCTACTATCAGATTACTCTTTTGGTAGGATTGATCCCATGGAGTTACATTGTGGGTCAACCACAGTGGGGCCGGATCATATAAAGCCCATGGTGATGACACAACCACAAAAGGTTGTTGCCCATCCGAAAGGGATCCGGTCAAGGCATGTGCCTGACAGCTGAGTATAGAGTGACCATTGTGCTTGACATGTGCTTATGTGGGCCCTCCTGTGTCCCAATCCCCTAGGCTAGGGTACCAAAAAAACAAAACCTCAAATGGCTTGATCCTAACATCATTTCTTAATCAGTATATCTTTACTATTAGGCATTTTGCATTTCTAGGAGTCGATATGAAAGCTAGAATAGTACATAATCTATGTTTTAATTTTAGAGGGTAATCGAACATTGGAAGCATAATTATCAAATCGGGTATGGAAAGGACTAAAGAAGAGGTTAGAAACAGAAACAACTAGTTAAATCATCAAATCCAATTTCAAAAGATTCTATTATGTCATAACGAAGCGATACTGTCGTAAGTCGAGCTTAAATCCACACAAGGAGAATGCTTAAAGCCCCCACCTTCTTCCATTCCTCTTTCTCCAAACACACTAACATCATCACAAGTACAATCCAAGTAGCCTTTCCATCTCTTTAACTTTCCACATCTTTCACCATTGTCTCCGCCCTCCTTTGCCTACGCGCCCGGCCCCCCCATATCTGCTCTGTTCCATTAATTTCTCCTCGGCAACCAACATCTCATCCACCTTCCAAAAACCTCATAGCTACCAAAACCACATCTCATCCGTCTTTCAAACCTCACAGCCACTGAACCCACTTCTTTCTCATTCATCTTCCAAACACCTTTTCTATCACCAATGGACCATCTTCATAATCCACCTTGGGCCCTGGCAGCTCTTTTCTCATCTCTATCTCTCAATCTATTCCCTCTTTCCACGACCGCACTGCTCAACCCCATTTCCACATCGAGAAGAAATGCATTAAGATATTGTGGTTTGCAAAAGTTCCATCTTCGGGTGGAACAAGAAGTAGAAGATGGTTTTTAGAAATGGAGCTTGATGATTTCGTTAATAGGGGTAATTTCATAACAAATGCACGAACAACTTTTCTGTCATTTTATGATTTTTCTTCATAAAACCATTCAATTAAGATTTAAGCTTAGTTATTTTGTTGAAATCCCTAAATTATTCAGATTAAGATCGGACTTGAGTTGAAATAAGACACATTTTGGTTTTTTTCATCAAATAAAATGATTAGAAAATATTGTTATAAAAAAGTTTTTAAATTTTTTTTTAGATTTTTAAAGGTCAAGATGTTTTAGAAATATTGATGCAAACCTTAGGCCCTTTTTTGAATAAAGCAACTGGTCATAAAATGACTAGTTTGTGTGAAAGCCAACTTTAAAAAGAGGGAGGCCAAGTAAATGATCCTAAAGTGCGGGAAGGAAAAGCTTTTCCCTTGACACAAATACTACAAGAAAAGAATTAAAAAGAATAGGAATCCTTATATAAAAGTTATGCTTAAACCATGATTAAATGAATAAGTGTACAAAATAATAAATACGATGGGGATGGTGAAAAATCACAAAAATCATACGAGAGATTTTGACCGTATGTCCAAGTTTCTTTATATTTGGCATTTGCCTGCCAATTGCTGCCTCTTAAAAAAGAGATAATTAACGAAAGGTCCCTCATATAAGACTTGTAAGGCCTCCAGTCCGTCAACTTTTCCTCTAAGGCCTGTAGTCCATGCAGCTTGGACACATTTAGGTGAGAAGTCTCTAGACATGTCAGCTTGTGGAGAGATGTTCCTGGATACGCCACCTCATACATTTTTATGACCCATTTGCCCTTTCAACTGATTAGGCATAAAATTTTAAATCTTCCACTCTCCCTCTTCTTTTTCGTCAAATCGGATATGGACATTGACGGATTGGATTTCAACAGTTGAGATAGATCTCTAAAGAAGACGACCCCTGCAATGAATAAGAAGAAGAAGAAAAAGACACCTACAACGAAGAAGACCCTTGCAAAGAAGAAAAAGAAGAAGAAGAAGAAGACCCTTGCAAAGAAGAAGAAGAAGACCCCTACAACGAAGAAGAAGAAAACTTGCAGACACGAAATGAAAGAAGATGATCTTCTGCGCCATCGCCGGATTTCTTGGCCACTGTCGTTCCTACGTGTTGCCGGAGAAGGGGGATCGCCACTGGATGCCACACCATGCCGTCGCCGGAATCAAGGAAGAAAGCGAATGGAAGATGGCTTTTGTGTTTCTGATTTCAGAATGAAGAAGAAGAAGAAAGCGGGCATAGACTCTGAACAGTTCTAGGTTGGTTCCAAGTCAAGTTCGACTTGACTCTTCCAGAAGTCCATCCCCATTCCAGTCAAAGTTAAATTTATCTGATTTTTGTATTTTTCTTCAAATTTATTTGTGTTTTGGACAAAATCTATCTGAGTTTTTGGCTATTTATCTGACTTTTGGAACAAATTTATCCGAGTTCTAGACAAATCTATATGAATTTCTGGCTATTTATTTGAGTTTTAGAACAAATCTATCTGAGTTATAAACAAATTTATATGAGTTTTTGGTAGATTTATTTGAGTTTTTGAAAAATAAAGGTCAGTTTCTAACAAATTTATCTCCATTTTAAAAATTTTAACTAAGTTTTTGAACGAATCTTTCTATGCTTTTGGCAAATTTATTTGTATTTTCTTAGATCTATTTGTGTTTTTGAATTTTATTTGTGTCTTTTGAAATTTATTTGTATTTTTTGAAATAAATTTAATTGAGTTTTTGACAAAAAGACTTGAATTTTTGGCCACATTGTTCGCTAATTTGGAAAATTGGGTTAGCTTAGTTTTGGCAAATTTATTTGCGATTTTTTAAATTTATTTGCATTTTTTAATTTTATTTATGTCTTTTGAAATTTATTTGAGTCTTTTGAAATTGATTTTCATCTTTTGAAATTTATTTATATTTTTTGAAATTTATTTGTTTCCTTTTAAATTTATCTGTGTTCTTTTGAAATTTATTGCTTTTTTTTTAAAATTTATTTGAGTTCTTTGAAATTTATTTGCGTTATTTTGAAATTTATTTGTGTGTTTTTAGAATTTATTTGAAAATCTAATTAATGAGATTCCATTAATTGTGGCCCATTAAGTGATAGTTGACTATTATTAATGGGATATCCCACCAATCATCGGATATGATTTAAATAAAGGGTAAATTAAACATATTAGATATGAGAATCTGTTAGAGAACCTTTGGCTGTATGACTTTTTTTTGTAGACTGTTTACAACGAAATCAAACTTTGAGAGACCTCTCTCAGAATACCCCCTTAAAAAAACTTCTGTATGGAGGTTCGAACATAAAATACCATTTTGCCCTTAGTTTGTCCGCTATTAGATTCTTCCTCTTCAAAAAGCCACGAAAAAGCCGTGTGGAAATTGTGGCCTATTAAGTGGTAGTTCTTCTATTGCAAGCTTTCTTCTTGCTTTCCCCTTTAACTGCCCTTTGTGTTATTACATAAATAGAAGGATGAAAAAAAAAAATGAAAACACGACCTCCTGTGAGAGTTCACAAGATGTAAGGACTTTTTCAACGAGAGTGAAAGGTGAATGTGCACAATGTCCTACAAACGTAAGACACACCATAATGAGGGCAAAATGGAAAATTTTGCACTATTCTGACTTGTAGGAACCTCTCTAAAGACACCTGTGTAGTGAAAATCCCTTCAACCAATAGGACAATCTGAAAGAGCGACGAGATGATGAGCGACGACTTAATCAACTCGACTGTCTCGTTCATTCGGCAAGTGGAAGAAGGGCAAACGGCCAAAGACCCGCTCAACTTGGACGCGTAAGATGTAGCTACTATAAGAAAATAGTCACCATGAAACGCAGACAGATTGTTTTTTTTATACTAATTGTCAGAGTAGTCAGCTTCTTATATCCACTCATTTAAGACTTGTAGGCCATTTTAAGTTACAGACCACTGATTCTTCCCTTCTCTGCACGGTAAATCTACACAGCGTAGTGGTCGGATGTGAGGAATTGACCGACTGTTAGTAGATTTTGTGAGAACTTGGTCCGGGCAACACTCTTAACTACGGGATGTAGCGTATCAAATACGGGCTTTAAACGGTAAGTTTGTGTCAGCCCACATCTGAAATATCCAAGTCCTGACTATGGGCTTATAAGTAAAACCCCGTATTAACTTAGCATGAGGCCTTTTGAAACTGTGCTGCCTGAAAACGGTAAGAACTCCGAAGTTAAGCGTGTTCGAGTGAGAATAGTATTAGGATGGGTGACCTCTTGGAAAGTCCTCGCGCATGCACGTAAGAACTCCGAAGTTAACCTGGACGTGGGCCAAAGCAGGCGGGGTTCTGACAGCTTTCTGCTATTGATGAAGGTAAAAATAGATTTTGTTACAATGTCATTTTTTCCCTTTTCAGCCTTCCAAAGGAGGTTGGGACCCATCATGGGGAGAGAACCTCCACAATCAGGGAGGAAAATCGAACTGCAAGAAGAGGACCTAGGGATTGAGAAAAGAGACCATCATTGTATGCAAATCGTTATGACGAATGTTTGATTCTTGGGAATGAGCAAAACATAGTTCCTATAAATGAAAATGCGGAAGGATGTCCCAACACAAAAGTAAGAAAAGCACATGGCTACTCGCATCTTTCCTTTTTTTCTTCCTTCATTCTAGGGTGGGTAAGTTGAATCTAAACTAGCCTAATTTTGAAGCTGTGAAAGGTCCATCCAATGAGTCGACTTGTCACACCGGCCATTTAGTCTGGCTCGAACTTGTTGACTGATCGAGTCATGATCCAGTCAATCCATGGTTGCATATGTTCATCTAACTACGGGCTGTTTGGAACTAAATCACAAGAGTTCTATAAAAAGTTCTAAGAAGGAAAAAAAAAAAGCCAGTGATGAAATTGCATACCAAGTTCTGAAGCTGGAACTCTTATGTAGAGATCTTGCCCACCGTTTATAATCTGTTTAAGATCAATCAGATCACTAGCCCATCGAATACATCCACTTCCTGTTGGGATATCAGCACTTGCATAAGCCACACAAGAACAATTGTTCAAACACTCAACTTTGCATTCCTCCAGGCTCATACTTCTGTTCACAAAGGCTAGCGGTGAGTCGGGCAATTTCATCGCTGTGAACTTCAAAAACCCATCTCCACTGCACTCCAATCGGGCCTTTCGAATGCACCCCGCGGATGCGTGTAAGACCCCGCCCCGAGTTAATCAAGATTAACTCTAATTAATTGCAATTAATGCTAATTAATCAAGTCTAATTAGACTAATGATGGTTAATGACCTAACTCAATGAGATTAGTCTCAAATGAACTTAATGAAGTAGTAATGAAGAGATTAAGTGAATTGAGTGAGTTTTAAGTATAAGCTAAGAGAACAAGACCTTTTTCGTAAATACGTATTTATACGTATTTTGTCGAATACGGAAACTCTTGATACCAACACACGTATCTCGACGAGTACGTCAACTTTCGTAATAAGCTCGAAGTCGTTTGACGAGAATCCGGTCAAGTGACCCTTCATTTGACTCAAAACGTAAATAGCCTTGATAAGTGGGCTTTAGTTGCAAAAAGAACTCATATAAGGGGAATGGACTTCCTTTGAGTCCATTTCCACCGACCCCATCTCAGGCAAAAACCCTAGACACCATTCTTTCTTCCTTTTCTTCTTTCTCCTTCCATTTCTCTTCATCTTGAGTGAGGATTGGAAGCTTGGAAAGTGGTTGGGTGGAGCTTCACCTTCTTCATCTTCTTCTTGGACATTCTTGGGAGAAGCATTCAAGTTGAGAAGTTTTCATTCAACCTAAGCTAAGGAAAGGGCGGGTTTTCTTCGTCAATCTTCAAGAGGCAAGTATAAACATCTATTTATGATGGAAATGCTATATTACAAGTTTTCTTGAACTATAGGAATGGGTTCTCAACCCATTCCTTGTTGTAGAGTGTATATTGTTAGGGATTGAATGGAATGGTTGATGGCTACTCCAAATGAGTGGGTTTTATTGAACTCTTTAGGTTATTAAAGAGATTTGAGTTCAAGGAATTCAATCTCAGAAATTTGCTTCAGAAGTTCTGAAGCTCGAAAGAGTCATTCTGGGCTAATTTCGGCCAGCCGCGAGGCTAACCGTGAAGCCAACCGTCGAATTCTGTGAAAATGGCGTGCTTCTGGAAAGCTAACCGCCAGTTTTCGGCTAGCCAAAATTTGAATTTCGGCTAGCCGTGAGGTAACCGTGAGGTGACCGAAATTTTGTCAGGATTTCTGTCAAAAAATGTCAGCTTCTGGAAAGCTGACCGTGGGCTAACCCCCGAAATGGCGGTTAACCGAAATTGAAATTTCGGCTAGCCGCCAGCCACATTCCGGCTAGCCGCCGATTGCATTTCGGCTAGCCGCTGGTCAAGTTCCGGCTAACCGCTTGTGAACCTGATGCTGGCCAAATAATTATTGTGACTGAAAATTTGGCCAATCGATCGGACCTAACGGTCCGATCGATTGTGGGACTCAGTTTGAGTCCAGTGGATTTTGATATTGTGGGTGGAAAATTTTTGGGGACTAAATGTACATATTAAATGTAAATGTGATGTCCATCGAAAATAACACGTGCATTTAGTAACTAATTATTACATCCAGAAATCGGCTAAATTTGGGATAGAGACAAGTAGGACCGTGAATGATTAAAGATTCATCTAATCCCCTTGAGTCTGTAATGACTGCATACAATGAACTACTGAATATTGAATAAATGCAATGAACCAATGAATAATGAATAAAGGCAATGAATAATGAATAATCCTGCTGCAGCAGATGATTGGGGTGTTCCGGAGCTCCGTGGTGATGCCAGTGATCTCTGATCAAGACACTGGTAGATCCCACACATACAGACTGAAAAGTCAATGAATTGATAAGCCATGTAAGGAAACTGAAACAATATTGAAGCCTCGGCCATGAATGGTTCGCCCTTCCGCCTTGTGCTTAATTAAATTGATTAAACGAAAGTGAAATAAAGCCAGGCCATGAACGGTTTGCCCTTCCGCCTTGTGCTTAAGTTTCTTCCGTTGGAAGACACGAAATGAAACGAAATGACATGAAATAAATGAAATGAATTAAATAATGCTTCCTTTGGGAAGACACTGAACTGAATGATAGTAACACTATTGTAATTGAAAATTTAGCCATTGAGTCTCAATGGGCTACACTGTACATGATATTGCATTAACCTAGATGTAATTGTCTAGAGTTGTTATATTGATAATGGGCAAGTTTAGCATGTGTTATCATAAATGTATTTATACATTGTTGAACCGTCGTGTTCATAGTGTTATTGATGGCATTACAGGCCCAGTTGCCCATCCCGGCCTTGCAGAGGCCGCGCCGCGTGCGGAGGAGGCCCATCCGTTACCTCCAGGAGGTTTAGCCGAGTGGGCATAGCTCGGAGGGCATTGATTTTGAATGTTTTGGAGATTGTTTTGTGAATCATTTGATAGATATTTTGTATATCATTTTGAGATGTAATTAGATGTCCCCTGCATTGTATTGTGAATATGCAGTGGTGGACTTCATTGGATTATATTTTTGTATATGAGAACTTTACTTGTAATGTAAAGTCAATTATTGTCAATGTATATATATGTTTCCGCAAAAATGTACATTTGACAGGTATGTATGTTAGATCCCTTGTGAGTCTTGTCTTAACTTCGGTTAATTCGAGATTTACGGGAGTAAGTATGATGGCATCGCGATCCGGGTTAGGTCCCGATTAGTCCGATTTCGGGCCCGGGTCGTGACAATGCGACTCCCAGAGACCACTCTTCAGGTGTCTTGGGCTCGAATCCTTTCACACAGCCGCAAACTGGTGAACTGTTGACATTGCATATTCCATTAGGACCGCACTTGGAGTATTCATCACATGGGTCTTTCGGAGCCCACCAGTAGGGTTTCCAGATGCTGTCACTGGACTCTAGATCCCATGTAGAGCGCTGGATATGGCCTGTTCGATTTACCATCAACCTTGAAATCAAAGAGCTGTTGAGCAATTGGTATGTGTAATAAACCTCATCCGGGTTATTCACACAATTAAAACCGTAGACGGAGTTGGGCTTCATTTCAGGCATTCCACTGAATCGAAGACCATTCCATGCTCCAGTTCGATACTTGACCTGAGATTGGAACCGTAAGACCAATTGTGCCAATCCATTTCTATCCAGCTTTAGATTATAGTCCCCTGAAGAAGGGTCATCATCATTCTTCCATGACGTTAGAAACCGGTTTAGACCCGCCTTCGAATTCCACCCGAGCCACATACCGGGCAACAATGTGTCCGACGGATAATCAAAGCTCTGCCATAAGAAGGTATCTGACTTGTTGTCTCCTTCCTTTCTAAGAACAAAATTCCCTGTGTCCTTGAGCTCTGCAATCGGTTGTGCTACCGCTGTCTTCGAGAGGTTCGTCGACCATATGACCGTGGTTCCATCACCGAGGATAAGATTTCCACCATTTATCTTTAAAATTCCAGTTGATTTGGAAAGTGGGGTGTCTCTGTTTGCAACCCATACAACAGTCGGAATTGAGATTTTCTTGTACCATATTCCTAGATATGTCGAATTACCACGGGTGGAGAAGCCAAGCTCGAAGGTTGAGCCGGGGGAGATGAGGGTGTCGTTGGCGGAGAGTGATGTGGAGGATGTGAACCTGTCTTCTGCTGCAATGGAGATTTTGGAGGAGAAAGAGAAGAATGTGATGTAGAGAATGAGGAAAGGCCTTGGATTAGTTATTTTCATTCTTCTCTGCGAAATGTAACAAACAGTTGTTGAAATGGAACTACTTCCTCCAAATGTCATGGAAAACTGTTTTTGACAAGCAGATGAGAGAGGGTAGCAAATAAAGGTCGTTGACGGCTTGACCCTGTAGGTGTTGAAAGGGAAGAATGCCATTTATTTGTTTATTTTATCCTTTTCTTTCGCATAAAGGTGTTATTATATTAGAAAGGAAAAGAAGTACAAATATATAACTTTCATCCAGAAGCCACTGCCAATGCCAAAACAACCAAGAAAGTTACTAGTAATGTCACATCCCCCAAAATAAGAATTGGGAAAAACATGAAAAATTTAAAACAAATTCAAATTACTGTGTTTAATACAACACAAGCTTCCAAAAAGTGGACCCACATAAAATTTCCACAGGTGGTGAGTCAAATAAATTTCATTAAATGCAACGGAAGCTTTATTCAATTGGTATTGAAGATTCATAAAGGAAACCCAACATAAAAATCAGATAAACATTAATAATTAAAGTTGCAGAATGAATTTAATAATTTCTAAAAGGGTCTCAATACTAAAAGAAAGTTTATTCAAAGGGAATTTCTAAGATGACGTTCTCTCGTTTGCTGGCTCAGACTGCTCCAAAGCCATCTCCGGCATCCCACTCGGGTTCGTCAGTTGGCTCAAACGTTTGAAACGCTTGATCCTCCTCCGTCTCCTGGGTAAAGTAGGGCTCGGTACCTATGCATCAATTATTACAAAGTAAATAGCAAAAACATAATCATAATTCGAAATTTAATACGATAACGAGAAAATATAGACAAATGTGATCATATCGAAGTAATGACAATGACAATGACAATGACAAAAGAACATATAGAATAATCCAAATAAAGCAAATGGAGCAATATGATTCACACGAAGACAAGTGTCCCGGTTTCGGGTGGTCAACCCCAAATAAATCGGGAAAGCCCGTCCACAACGTCGGTGGTCATAAACCGATCAAATAAAACAAATATCAGGATAACCTGTTCACATTCATAGCGGATTATAAGTGATCCGGTCACATCGGTGATCAACCGTCCACATATCGATCTGCAGTCGTCCATAAATGACCCACAATAAACATAAACATATAAACATAATAGACCTGAATAATAAAGCTCTGACACAAGAATCCTAAGTCAAAGTAAAGTGCTGGCCTTTCCACATTCCATATCATAATTGAATCGTCATACAAAATTTGCCATGCTACTTTATAAACCATAACACACAATAGGGTATGCATCTAAAAGAATACACATCCTAAACCAACATATATATGCATGCGAAGGTTAAGACATAGATACAAAGCGATCCTAAGGTCAACCATAAGGTCTCGTACCCAATAACTACAGGAATTTCTAATATATAACAGATCAACGCATCTCTTCTCCATCAGTGGTGCATAGACCCAATTAAAGGTTTTCCAATAGAGATGGGTTGAACTTGAATCACTAGAATTTTCCCGAAGTTATATGGAATACTAAACCCCACGTTAGTAAGATACCGTTTGCCCGGACGGTATTTATTCGGTCTAATGATTCGATTAATAAAGTCCAAAATTATCATTGTAACACATTAAAACCCAAAGATAACAATTAATATTTAATTTACAAATTTATAATGATAAATGACGTTAGTTTATAATTTTAGAAAGCTTGAGGACCCTATCAAATATCTTCCACATTTAAAATAATCCAAGAGATTTAATTTATATTTATAAAACAACCAAGGCCCCTTTCTTCAAATTCTAAAAACTAATGGGCAGGAGACACAATTTAATAGAACTTCAAAGTCAAATTTGTAACATGGGTGATGGCTACAATTTTTCCCATGCACTCCTGGACCACCAAATTCCTCCCTCCATTCATTCCATCAAGACTGTACTAATGTCACATGGGAGTGACATGGGATGACATCATCGTCATCTCCATTCTCCCTCCTTATGTCAGGTCCAACTCTTCCCTTTATTTTCAACACAGCAGCCTGTTCTGGAATGAAACTCAACGTCAACAAGGCTGGGACACTCGGATAGTGGGCCCCACTGCTCAAGAACCCAAGATGGGTCTGGTCTTGAGGGTCGCCCCGCCATGTCCGGCCCGATGGCTGGACCAAATCTGCGATCCAAACAAACATTGGGCCCCACTACTCATACAAGTATTTTTCTCTTCAATCATGCCCCCAGTTGATCAAGGGCAGGATGGTGGGTCAAATGGGCCCCACCTCATGCGGGTCCAACTCCTCTAAGGTCGCTCGTGGGTAGCCCTCCAGATCCACGGACCAGATCTAACATCGAGTGGTCCAACTAGGCCCCACTTCCAAAAACGGTGTATTTCCCCTTCTGTCTGCATTCCCCTGTTACAAGGTCATGTTCCCCCTGGGTTTTCAATGGTAAACCGTCTACTTCAATACACACATATGAACATAATAATTAGATGTAAAAAGGGGTTTTGAAATCCAAATGGGGTGAGCGGTGGAACTTGAATATTGCTGCAGTAACACAGTATTAAATCATCCCAAACTCCGATCTCATCGCAAAGCAACATAGCACACCACATTATCATTAAAAAAAAAGGCATTAAAGGTTTCTACATGCATTTGACACACCAATCAAGGAGAAACAAATATTAAATTTATAAATCATGATTAGGTACTTGCCTTTTACCGGGGTTGAAAAAGAAAGCGACAGATCCTAAGAAATACCCAATCTGAGATTACCACGGCGCTCGAACACAATCCCAACACCAATCTGACATAAGAGATGGGAAAGAATTACCCATGTGATCAGATCTATGGTTCTCTCAACCAGATCTACCATTAGAAGAAAAAGAAGATAAAACCCAAGAATATAGATCTATTCCTAATGATTTGAGGAGAAGGTTACCTGAGATGAGAAAGTCGAGACAATAACGGTGGTGTCCTCTGATCTTGATTCTGATGGCTGGATCCTAAAGCTGGAATGGTTTGGGAAGCTGAAGGAGGAAGAAGACCGGGAGAAGTTGCAGACGAAAGATGGAAGATAAGAACGTACAGTTCTTTAAAATAGGGATTAGGTTAAAAAGGAGATCTCTTATGGGGCTTAAGTTATTGGGTCAAACTACGGGTCAGGTCATCTACCCATTAACCCAACTCACCGATCCAAGCATCTAGTCTATCGTGTGGCCCAATTAATCCTACCCACTTAAATAACTAGAATACATTTAATTAAAATAATAATAATATTCTAATTAAAATATAATAAAATATTATAGCGGGACCGGGATCTCACAAGTAATACCAAAAAAATTGGAAAGCAAACCAAACAAAGACAAATGCTTTTTGTTCTTCTACTTGTTTTTGGTCGGCAACAAAAAGATTATATTAAAATGAAGAAATTACAACCAAATTTAGTCTTAAAACAGAAAAAATTACACCTCGATGAGAGCTGCTAAATGCATATTGAAAAATGATTTCTACATACTGAACTTTTTTTGTTTTTTTAACCAAAGTACCAATGTAGGAAATTTCCTAAAAGGACATGTCTCCCTCCCAATGTGTTTCTACACCCACCCACCCCCATCCCCATCCCAACCATCGCCGGAGGAGGAGATGAAGAGAGGGAGAGAGACTAGGAGTGCGAGAAGGAGAGAGAGGGGGAGAGGGAGAGAGCAAATGAGGGAGAGAGGTTGGGAGGTAGATACGGGAGGGAGAGGGAGAGGAAGAGAGTGATTGAGAGAGAGACGGGGAGCGGGAGAGTGGGTGAAAACAGGAACGAGAGGGAGAGGGAGAGGGACAGGGAGAGGGAAAGGGAGAGAGATGGAGGGAAAGGGAGAGAGATGGGGAGAAGGAGAAGGAGAGGGAGACTCAACACGGGCGGAGGCGGGCGGGGAGAGGGAAAGAAGAAGAGAGAGGGAGTGTAGAAAGAACTTGAGAGAGTACATGTTAGCGTATTTTGGGCAAAATGGGTATGTATAGAGTAAGTGTAGGGAGTGTAGAGAGCAACAGTATGGAGAGAGCAAATACCAGTGTGTGTTTTGCCTCTCTCCTACATGATATAAGCACTTTAATAAATCCCTTGATTGACCCCTTGCTTTGCCAAATAATTTGTCATTCCATTGGTTGGTCTACTAATTATATGCTAAAATGGGACGTGAGTAATGGACATTAAACGATGAATCTAAATTTGAAAGGATTTTCATCTTCCATGGACCTTTTGCAAGACTCCACGCACAATATGACATTTGTTGAGTCACTCTCCACATATACTACTCTCAAATGAATTAGTTTAAGTGCAAAGAGCTTCCATGATAACCAATAAAACTACCTCCTAACCGTTTAAAGAACAAATGCAATACTTCTCCAATTTGACTTCTTAGTGTTAGATCTATGTAGTTTGCAATTTGATGTTAGCATATGCATTCATTTTAATTATATCTTGAAGATTCTCATATGCATCATTATCTTGAAAATCATGTTTTTAAGAAAACAACTTTTAGTTGATTTTATTATGTTTTCAAACTTGTTTTCTTTAACTCGAAATGCCATATTTAGAACAACTTTACAAGATCAGCTTTTCAGGGATTTTAAGTCAGATCTTCAGGTCATCGAAACACTCTTTATCTTTACATGTCGGTGACCTATTGGTCAGGGTTCAGCTAACTGAGTTGTGAACTGACCTTCATCAAACCATCTTCAGTTCCAATTCCAGAATGTGCAGTTTTGTTGTCGGTCGAAGTTTGATTAACCGAAAATGCTTCAGACCCTCACTAAACCAAGTTCGGTTTAGAAACCAGAGAGCATGTGTTTTTGCATTTTTGTGTGGTCGGTTAAGTTTTCGGTCACCTTTCGGTCGACCGAACTATTTCGATGAACTGACAGTGTTTCTGGTATAAAAAGTTATGACCGTTAGGATACGGTTAATGGAGTCCCAAATGTCGGTTAACCAACAGGAGAGTTGTTTGAATCATGTTTTCTATGAAATGTACCCTTCCTTGGGATTTGAGTGACCAACCTTTGAGGAATAATTGAAGAGCTTTTAGACCAAGGATTGGGAACAACATAAGGCAAGCTAGTGGATCATTTGGAAAGCTAAAGCTTGGATTTCTTGGATTAAATCTCTTACTAAGCTTTTCCACATCATTTGTTACATGCTTTGTTTAAATGATTGGTAAATTAATTTTAGCATGCTAACTATGACATATTGAATCCATTACATTCACTTTATCTTTGATCTAAATTGTCTTGAATTCTTCGTTTAGATCCAAACCAAGTTTTGTTGTAACTTTCACCTCATAATGGTTTCATGCTTAGTTAAAACTTTGATTTCTCTCACAGCATGAATCTCATACTTAGTTGAATCTCTAACTAGTTTTTTCATTTCATGAACACATAGGAAAACTAATTTGTTTTGAAAACAAATTTGCTCATACATCACATGTTTAATCTTAAAAGTTTCATACAAATTGTGAGTCTTTGATTGTCATGTCATCAACAAGTTAATTTTATATATGTGATTTGCATTTCACTTCAATCAAATCTATCTTTGTACTTTAAACTTTGAAATGCTTTAAGCATATATTCTTTGAGCTTTCTTTTTAAACTTGATTGAAGTTTTCATACATACACATTCAGCATTTATCTTTGCATTCATAAAGTGTGTGTTCGTGTGTGTGTTAGATTTACATTTTCATATCCGCCTAATTAAAAGGCATTGTGATTTTATCTTAAATTGTATCTCCTCAAGTGTTTGTGTGGATACTTCTTTGAGACATCCAATCTTATTGTATAGGTTATTGCTTAGCTTTAGAAAGCATTAGCGTAAGGTTATGGATGAACCATAAAACCCAAGAGGTTATTGCTTAACCTTGAAAAGCATAGTGTAGAGGTTATTGCTTAGCCTTAGAAAATCATTTTGTAAAGGTTATTGCTTAGCCTATTTAAAAAACATAGATAGTGGAAATCTGATGGGGGTGTTGGATCACAAGCCGGTAGTAGATGTAGGCATTGAGGCTGACCCACTATAAATCTTTGTGTAAGAGTGGATGAGTTGCGGTGATTATTATTGTTTGCTTCTGCATTTAGTTTTATAATCATCACAAGTGACTAATTGAATTAAAGAAGTTAAAATTGTGTATAATTGGTCACTAACTAGAAGATAACCCTATTCACCCCCCCCCCCCCCCCCCCCCCCCCCCCCCCAGGGTAAGGATCCCGGACTTTCACTTAGCACACTACAAATACCAACTAAGTTAGCTTACACTGTTAAGGGAGAAGGAATGAGAGAAATTGCGAACACAATGTAATGTAGTTCGTAGTGTATTCTTGATTTGTCTCTCCTTTTTCCCTTAACAAGATTTACAGAAACCGATCAACCCGGAGAATCCACACCAAATCCGTGTCAGGTCTACATTGCCAATCAGTTGCCCGCATCCCCATCAAGACACAAGCTGAGCCCATCTATCCACACACGATAGCAATAAAAATCGAAGAACCAGTTCTCTTCTCCATGACTGATCATGAGGTTGTGTGTGGCTCACTAATCACTCAGTGATCTAGTAGTGAAGTCCACTCCCTTTTAAAACCCTAGTAATAGAAACAAAACTCTATATGTTTGATATCTTTCTATGCGTTGTGCCCAAACCCAAAGATGAAGTTTGATTATCTGAATTGCCCTCAGTTCGAAGCAATCCTTTTGTCTCTTTCTTATCTCCATAACCCATGCACAAGATCACAGTCGATCATAGATTCAGATCTTTCAAGATCTTATTCGAATGCGCCCCGAGGACTCCATGGTCAACCAAACATGAGAAACCAATCACGATTGCCACCCTCGGCACTCCTGATCTTCACAGAAGAGGTGACCCGTTTTGATACCACTTGTTTAAGGAAAAAGGAGAGAAAAATTGAGAACACACTGCAATACTATATTAAGTTGAGGGATTTCTCATCTTAATCTGGATTGACAGTTACAATTTTGAATGGAAGTTATATTAGTTTTCTTTTCAAACCTTGTTAGGGCCAAAAACCAGCGAAGGAGCTCGCTATAGGGAGCCTCCTGCTCGCTATAGCGAGTGGTGATGGGACAGCCCAGTTTCAAACGGACTCTGAGTTAGAGTTTGGGTTTGATTACTATTTTAAGTGGACCATTATTAGAAATCTCTTGCACGTTTTTAGGGCAAAAAATTGGGTGTTTCTCTCAATCCAAAAGACAACACCACCTCTTTCATTATTCTGAGCAAGAGAAATATAAGAGAGAGAATGTTTCCATTGGGCTATCATAGAAAGATTGTTTTAAGAGCTGCTCTAGAAGGTTTAAAGTTTCTACTTGTTTGTAGCTGATTGATTCATCTTTGTTCTCAAGGTGATTGAAGGACGATCAAGCATGGTGAGCGGTGCGCGGCGAGGAGTTGTGCAAGAAGAATTACAGTCCTTATGTTGACGTACTAACTACGATAATGGAGCTGTGAGTATATCTTGTAACTGTTCCATAGTGATTGGTTATTCTGATCGTTGTTTTCCTTTGGGCTAAGGGTTTCCATGTTAAGTTTTTGTCTGCCTTCTTGTGGTGATTGATTACTTCGTAGATAGATTTAAAAGTTCTCTTTGATTTGGTTGATTACTTCCGCTGTGTATTGGTATCTGGACTAGCTTACTCATTCCATTCTAGTAACTTGCAATTGGTATCAGAGCGGGTTGCACTATTCTATTGTGTAGATCTTATATACTGCTAGAATGGATATCTACTACGAAAGCACTTCTACTAAAATCCCTAAATCTGTTGGGAAGAAGAAATCTTCTAAAGTGATTCAGTACTATGAGTGTCATGGATATGGACACACTGCATCAATGATTATGGTAATAGGAAACCGAAGAAAAGGGCTTTTAATTTGAAAACTGAATCTGAGAAGCCTGACACTAGTAAAAAGAAATTCATGGCTTTTATGGGAACTTCAGTTTCTGCTACTCCACAAGTATCTTCTGATGATGAGACTGATCATGATGATAATGAGTCAGAGGAACAACTAGATTGTGAAGCTAAATATGAGACACTTTTCTAGAACACCATGAAGATGGTTAAGATGATTGAAAAAGTGGAAAGAGTCTGAAGAGCAGAATTCTTCCCTTAAAGCTGAACTTGCTGAAGCTCTTACAGAGGTACAACAACTAGAGGATGAGAACAACAGAACGGCTGACAAACTAACTGCATAAGCACAGAAGTGTGACATGCTTGATTATGATATGAAGACTTTGAAAGCAGGGAATGTCGATCTAAAAGGAAAACTCAAGATGGTTTTGTCTGAGTTGGATATTGTCAAAGCATCATTAAACAAGATGAATGCTGGATAATCAAACTAGATAACATTCTAAGCAGTCAAAAGGCTATATTGATGGAGCTTTCACTTCTACTGCCAAAGGTAAAGATTAGTTTGTTCACAATTCAATCGCTGTCAATGTTGCACACACAACTGCTAAAAAGAAGAATGTGTTACGTCTTGAACGAATTTTCACTTGCCATCATTGTAGAGTTAAATGACTCATTCGACCCCATTGCAAGAAGCTGTGCAGTTTATGATAGGAACCCAAAGAGAAAAGAGAGATAGATGATCCAATTTGAGGTTGGACAGCTTCCTAAATCGTCCAATTCGAGGTTGGACATCATCCTTATGCAAGAACAAATTTTAGGGATAAATTCTGATACCTTTCTCATTATTCTTCTCTTACTGAATAGCCATTGTCGGCTTTACATGGATAAAAAGATAATTAAAAAGATCTCCTTTACATCAAGGAAAGATCACCACATAATTAGCAAAGGATATCCTACTACTTAAATGGAAAAGAAATCCAATCCTATCAACACACTAACTCGATGGATGATTAGACTGACAAGTCAAGACTCATCACTTTATTCACTTTCCTAACTTACTTGTAATATACCTCACACGCATGACCCACAAGGTTTAACTTGTGTAGGCCAATGACTCAACCAACAGCTTTGTCACCCTGGCTTGGTTGGGTCCATATCATTCCTCGCCCCTTCAAAATTGACCTTGTTCTCAAGGTCAAGATATGGAAAATTTGCAGTAGCTACAGATTGTCCCATGTTGCATCATCATTGGGGAGATTGGCAGTGCCAACACCTTCTGGATCAAATACCAAACGGGCTAAGGCATGTTGCATTAATAATTTCAATAGTGTCGAATATTCCATCTCCTCGTACACTTTACGTTGCTTGGGTCAGTTGTCATATGCTAATAGAGCATCAAATGAAGAAGATTGATGTGGGCCAATCAAGCAAGCAAATCAACTTACTACTAATAAGAGTGTGGGTGCTGCCATTGTCAATCAATACATATACCACTTGTGGTTGGATCTGTCAAGATATACAGATAGCTTGGTGAGAGGAATAACCTGACAATGCAAAAATAGATATGGCTAGTGTATCTCCATCCTCCTTTGTAGCATCGTCTATTGGACCATGTGGCGAATTTCCATTTTGATTTTGATCCTCATTACTACCATGTGAATCCTCATTTTCAGCCTTTTTAGAAAGAAGTGAGAGGATGTGGTCGTGTTTAGAGGTCATTGCAACTCAGATTACCTTAATATCCTACAAGGCTCTCACGCAGTGACCGACTTTCTCATCAAGTTTATTGACCTTTGTAGCCAAAACCTTGTTTCTGGTATTGGTAGCTATGCCAGGAACGATGCTCTGATACCAATTGATAGGAACCTAAAGAGAAAAGAGAGATAGATGATCCAATTCAAGGTTGGATAGCCTCGTGCAAGCACAAATTTTAGGAATAAATTCTGATATCTTTCTCATATTCTTCTCTTACTAAATAGCCATAGTTGGCTTTACATGGATGGAAAGATGATTAACAAGATCTCCCTTACATCAAGGAAAGATCACCACATAATTAGCAAATGAAATCCTACTACTTAAATGGGAAAGAAATCCAATCCTACCAACTCACTATCTCAATGGATGATTAGATTGATAAGTCAAGACTCATCACTTTCTTCACTTTCCTAACTTACTTGCAATTTGCCTCACATGCATGACCCACAAGGTTTAACTTGTGTGGGCCAATGACTCAACCAACAGCCTTGTCACCCTGGTTGGGTTGGGTCCTTACCAGTTTACCTATTCAAAAGCAATGGAAGAAGCAGAAGGAAGAGTCATCGATCAAAACCAAAGCTGTATGGATTAAGAAAGAATACATCTTTTTTGTATTGATACACATTTTGCTAATCAAATGCCTAAATATTCAAGCATGCGTACTAAAGCTTCATTACCCCTAATTTACAAGATCAAGCCCCTACCCTAGTGCTGATGCGAAAATCATATTAAGGGGAAGTCAACATTTAGTGTGAGCTATTGCATCCAGACTTACATAAGCTGCTCGATGATATTTTTCAAGAAGAATGGAGCTAGGGGGAGTTTCTCAAACAAAGAAGCAAAGACTTTGCAAGATCTAAAGTGCTCTTTTTTTTGTTATAATTTCAAAATAATTTTGGGTTTTTCTTTTGGGTAGATCAATTTGTATCGCCCAAGGGAGTTTTGTCCATGAATTTTCAAAAGGAGGAGATTAGTCGGGCTAAAAACCAGCGAAGTAGCGAGCCTCTTGCTTGCTATAGCGAGAGGTGACGGGACCAGCCCAATTTGAGATGGAATCTGACTTTTATATATATATATATATATATAGGGGTCTTTATATGCATCTATCCCTCACCATTTTATATATATGTATATATATGAATAGAGAACAAACTACATATTGGTTGCCATGTGGAGAGGAATTTTTTATTAAATGAAAAAAAAAAAAAAAAAAAAAAAAAAACTACATTATACAACGGAACTTAGATGAAAAGATGAAATCAGGATTATTTAATAACTGACATTAATCGATGAAGTATATTGAAAAAGAAAACAACCCATCGCTGAATTGCTTATAAAAAGTGTTGTTAATGCAATAGTTTATAAAAGAACTCTTATAATTGTTACTAATATATTATTGAATGATATCTTTATAAGAACATTTTGGTATCACAAGAGGGACCTTTAATTGATGTCATCTAACACCAAAGTTATCGAAAAAGCAGAATCAGTAAAAGTAGTCACGTCAAACGGCTACAAGTTCAGGTGAACCCAATTTGAAGCAAAGGTAAAGTTTCTCATCATCTGATAGAATAATAAATAAAAAGAAGGGATAAATGAAGGCAGTTTACCGATACAAAAAGGTGGGACCCATTTGATAGGCCTGTTGTGAACTAACAGCTCTCATAATTTTTTCTTATGCTCTGTTTAATGTGCATTTTTTTTTTTTTGGCATGACTTTTGAAATATTTTGTTCTCTCATGGGAACAAATAATGATCTTGTTTTATTTCCCTGTTTGCTAGTCCAGACCATGTATTGGACTCTAACTATGGTCAGACAGATCTGAAAGAGGGACCGTTTAGGCTCTGGTGTTTGTACTCATGGGTCCGATTTGGTCCACCTTCTGGGCTTGGTTATAGGGACAAGAATTGTGCCGCAATGAGCATAAAACGGAATGATATGGTTAAAGTGTTTAAAACATGAGTCTTCTGGGCCTGCACTACACCTGTAATGGTGCTTGGTTCAGACTATTTTATGGACCAGAACTTGAAACAGTTTAGGCCTACAAGGCTTGCCAAATGAGGGCTTATTCTGATCTAATTATTTTGGCCTATGAAGGGTCTGAAATATGACCAGCATTGGGCTAGATTGCATGAGATTTAACCCAACTTTATTTGTCACTACAGACTAGATTTGTACTAGCTAGCTGGGCCTGTACTCAATGGGTTTTTTGCCTCAAAAGCACCCATTTTGGACCTGATATTGAACTTGTTCTGGGTCACACCTTGTGCCAGAATTGTAGTGGGATAAGACCACTATCAAGGTTAATTTTTGTCCGTCTTGTGGCATATTCTTGGGTCTGATTTAAACCACTTGTTGGGCACTAAATCAAATAGGGACAAACTGGATCATTTTCTTTCTTATATATACTTCCTTTTGGATCTGAAACTATATATGACTATAAAAATTTCTTCAACAGGCACACACTGTAGCGGTCACCCTTTCCATAGATCCATGCTTCAGCAGCGCGTAAAGCTTACAGAATTGGATAAGACGAGCTGCATAGTATTGAGCAAGCTTCTTTTCATTGAACACACATTCCTCCCTCTCCACCGGGTGTGCAAACAACCGACCAAGACAACAGTTAGGCCAAGCTTAGCATTCTTCAATGAACTAGCCGACAGAGAACGCCATAAGGACGAGGCACTCGCAAGATTAAGGGAGGGGCAGGGGCATTCACAGTAAGACCGTGAGAGTTAATTCTTACATGAGCATTTTCCTCAACGTGTGTGTGCTTTTTTTTTTTTTTCAAATGCAAAGAGAAAACCGATGCAGAAATCTGAAAGAAGGAAATCTAGAATAACACCACATCAATCAATTACCACTGACATATGCCCCTCTAATGCCCACTCTTGACCATCTTAATCTTCGTATAAAATCCAGTATTTACCTTACGTATGAGGTAATATAGGTGATTTTTTTTTTCATCAGAGTGGTGCATCAAATACTCAAAAGTTTCCAATGAAATGGCTCTTCAGATCTGACAATGAGTTGAGAATATCTCAAGTATCTGAAGCATTTGATGACACATACAACATAGCGCTAGACACTGTGGCCAGGAAAACTGGGCCTGCATGTGAGCACACCCATCTACAAAATTTTATTTACCAATAGTCTTCAATGATATATCACTTGGACAGTCAAATTTTTCTTACAAATGTTTGTGGCATTTGATTCAATATCTAGCTTCTTACTCTGTGATTGTTATCTCATTTCTGGAACAACCATCTGTCCAATATGTAGATGACTGTGGATGATCTGAACAATTTCCTTTCCAAAAGGAAAATGCAGGTTGCTTAGGTGAAGGCATTGTTCTTTCATCACTGAGCATATAAATAACAGATGACATGTTTGGCCTGTCTATTGCTTTTTCTTGCACACACAATAATCCTACTTGAATGCATCTCAAAACTTCACTCTTAGAAGTGGAGATACTCATTGATGGATCTATGAGTTCCAAAATTCTATCCTCTTGCCATAGCTCCCATACCTGAAGAGATTTAAAACATATATATATATATATATAGCACAAATTATTTTCATTTGTTTATATTTAAATAACAGTCAAATCTAAAATTTTATTAAAATAAATGGTTTCAAAAAGGAAAATTTTCAAATACGGCATTAACACAAAAAACAAAACAATTCAAATTAGGGTCTAGATTTTTCAAAGAAAATCTAATTAAGGACAACTAACAGGCCAGTTAAAGTGATTCCCAGCCGCTTTTCTCCCCTTTCGTTTGTAAATGATGAAAGTGCGCTTCTCCCTTTTCTTTTATCCTTTGCTTCCACCACTCACTTTTCTGCAACCGGCGAGTAGCAATTAGAAGTGAGAGCATATCATCATCTACATGACGGCATCATCTACATCCCTCGTCATTTTCTTAAGCCTATCTGCATATCACCTTTGGCATATGACACCACAACAGTGAGTCTAACACTTCGCAATCCCTCCCTCCATCTCTCTCTATTCCAAAGCACGCACTACCCACTCATATCACATATACTCACCTACACCATCACTCACAGTCACCCTCCATCTTTGCAACCTCACCTTCTCACCAACCCATCTCCTCTTTCTTTTCACAACCTCCCATATATGGGTTGTGCATGTTGTTTTTTAGTAAGCTATAGCAGAAATGTCTCCTAGGAGAAGAGTATCAATATCACATGAAGTCACTGAAAGAATTGTTGGTCCCAGATCGGTGTCAAAACTGAATTCGCTGAGAACCTTTATGCATTCCGGTGTGAGATAGATCCTACGAATTCGCTGCAAATGCTCTTAGATCTACTGGATGATCGAGCAAGGGTTCTCATCTCTCTTATATAGCACAATCCCAAGGAGTTACACTACTATGGATACTACCCATCCTAAAATCCCATATTTTCTGACTAGTGTGGGAATTCTGTCAAACTGTACTGTGTGTGAATCGGATTAGAACTCTATCACTAAGAGTTTAATCATTCAGACTCTACTAGATCAAGACTTATTGAGAGTTCATTTGCAGTGCACCGCTGGGCTTGATCTGGCGTGGCCCCCATGAAAGTCGGGCCACACAATTTTCCAACAGTCACCGTTGATATGGCAGAGGTATCGAAATCAGAAAAAAAAAAAAAAAAAATCCATGCTGGTTCTTATAACATTGGTACTTATATTTTCTTACTTACAGCTCAAGGGTCTCCCATTTGAAAGATTTGAAACTTTGTAAGCCACAGTTTTATAAATTCTCTCGGTCCAAGTTAAGTCAATTACCATTATAGAAGAAAAAAGTTAGTCACCACCACCTCTTCGGTGACACTCATACTCGGCACTTGTTGCGCTTTGTTACCCTCCAGAGTCTTCTCTCTGAATACTATAGAAGAAAGCTCAAAAACATCGTTTTCCACCTAATTTCCTATTGGGAGAAGCTTTAGGGGGTTTTGGATACCTTTTGCACTGATAGTATAGTGGATGAGTAGAAAGACGAAATGGGTTGGTGGGAAGGTGAGATGGGAAAGATGGAGAGTGAACTGTGAGTGATAATGCAAGTATGATGAGTGGGCTGTGTGGGCCAGACCAAACCACTGTCCTCAGTCTTTCGTGTTCCTCCCTCCCCTCATTCTCTACCATCTTCTAGAAAATGGTAATTGATTTTGCAAGCAATCATTCCAAGTGACCATCTACATCTTACGTCTTGCTAGAGGGCTTGTGTTACAGCCTCATCAAACCGACTTGCAAGGCCCCCTCTTACAACCGCCTTAAATGAGTGGCGAGCAAAAGTGCCATGTGGAATACCTCCTACCGGCCATATGCACTTGCACTGGCATGGTTCCAACGGCTAGAAATATTGGTATTGGGTCAATTGCTATTAACAAGTGACAACTGCAATGGGTGATGTACAAGTGACAAGTGTGTGAGTCATAGGCCAGTGAAGGTGTAACAAGTAAGGAGTGCAAGCGAGAAGTGGTGAGTGCCTAGTGCAGTGCAAGTGAGAGTGTGAGGGTGTTGTGAAGAGAGCATCTAAGAGTGTAATGAGTGCCCTTAAGTGTGTAACACGTGAGTGTGCCTTGGGTTCGTTGTAGTGACTCCGGATCCCCTATTTCATTGAAAAAGGGAGATGTTGTTTCTCCCTGTCAAATCATGCCAATTATATAAAATTTCATGCCAACTAATGCACCCAATTGGAATGAAAAAAGAAAAGAAATGATTTTACATAGTTGGAATGATTTGATAGGACGAAACAATATCTCCATATTTCAGCGAAATAGGGGATCTCGACTCGCTTTGTAGTGTCTTTGAAAATGAGAGTTGTTGAGGTCAACATCTACCCTTGCTCTTGAGTGGTCATAATTGTGGTCGAGCCCTCGCTCTCACCATAAAACTATTATTGTGCCGTTTCTTATCACCAATTGGTTTTGGGATAAGTGGTAGCTCAATGAGGTGTAAGATCCAACAAGTAGTATCAAAGTCTGACCTAGTGCTCGAGTCACGGGATACGCGTTTTGCGAGTTCACAACAGGAGTCGCGGCGAGTGTGTCGTTGATGGATGGATTGTTTAGGTCAACGTCCATCCTTGCTCCTGAGCGGTCATAATTGCGGTTGACCCCTCGCTCTCACCATAAAACTATTGTTGTGCCGTTTCCTATCACCAATTGGTTTTGAAATAAGTGGTAACTCAATGGGGTGTAAGATCCAACAAGAGTGCTTATGCGGTAGTGCGACATATGCTCTGTAGTGCAACGTGTATGTCAGTGTAAACGTGTAATACCATTTTCCCTTTATAAGGTGTATTAAGTGAATTCAAGTTTTATGTACGTAGAAAGTTAAGTATTCATGAGTCCTTGATCCACCTTAATGCCCCTACAGCTTGTATGTGGAGTGTGTGGTGGTGTGAGTTGTTTAACTTGTGGGCTGGGTGGTTAATTAGTACGGTGATGTTTCTGAGGGAGATGAAAGCAATGATCTTGTGTAGAGATGGTGAGAAGAGTGGTGTTTATTTAGGAGGTTTAGAGAGAGAAAGAGAGAGAGAGAGAGAGAGAGAGAGAGAGAGAGAGAGAGAGATGGAAGAAGAATAAGACGTAGAAGAATAAGAAGAGACTGAGGGTGATGATTGGGTCAAATGATGAAGAAGATGACAAAAGAAAAAAGAAAGAGAAGATGAAGAAGAGAGAGAAAGGGAAAGAGAAGTGACAAGAGTGGAGTAGTGATAGTCAAAAGAGTGATGTCTGCATCTTCTAGGCCAAACTATGTGGTTGTCAGAGCATGTTGGTGGAAAAGTGAGAGGTGGAAGCAAGCGGTGAAGAAGGAGGGCACCTTCATCTTTTACATAGATAAGGGAGAAAAGTGGTCAGAAAGAACTTTAACTAGCCATCCGTCCTTAATTGAAAACTCTTTGGAAAACTTAATTAAAAGTTAGACCCTAAGAGCATCTCTAAGAGATACTTTAAATTTGGATATGCATTTTAAAAAATGAAGGCTTATGTGGAATATGTAATTTGGCAGATGTAACTTGGCAACTCCAAGAGAGATGTCAAATGCAAATGCAAGTGGGCTCATGATAATTATTTTAATCAAAAGAAAGATTTGTACCTAAAAATTCAAATGCAAGTGGGCCCTCACCATTATTTTATTCTAAAGAAAATTTTGAAGTATGCTTTATGGTATGCCAACTTTGGCATACCATCACATACTTCAAATGCCATGTAAGATATGACGTGTCTATTGGAGATAATCTCATATTTCAATTAAAGTAGTTGGAGGTTGATATGGCCATTTGAACTGTCTGTTGGAGTTCCTCTAAAAGGTTTGATCTTGGTGTCTTTTTTTTAATAAGACAAAAACTTAAGGCCTTATTTGAAATATTCTCTTTAAAAAACTACTTTTAAAAGAAATGAGTTTGTTTACTTACATGTCCTATCAAATTCATCGAGCGGCAGTCGCTGTAATAGTTATTTCTCCTCCCACTGATAATCTCTAATAGTATGACTCCGAAGCTAAAGACATCTGATTTTATTGAGAAAAGCCCATCCATGGCATACTCAGGTGACATATAACCACTGCATAATGGCATATATTATAAAATGTTAAAACTATGGAGCATAGTCTGACATTTCCTAGTAATGAACATAGAATTCCTTTAGAAGTACATGAAATGTGTGTGTGAATTTGTGTATGTCACTTACTATGTTCCGACCACTCTATTAGTGTTTGCTTGAGTTTGATTTCCACCAAATATTCTTGCCATGCCAAAATCTGAGATTTTGGGGTTCATATCATCATCTAAAAGAATATTGCTAGCTTTGAGATCCCTATGTATAATTCTTAGCCTTGAATCTTCATGTAGATATAAAATCCCTCGAGCTATCCCAACAACGATGTTGAAACGTTTTCTCCAATCCAATGTTATGCTCCTCGTTTGATCTGTGGCACATTTCAATCTTCTTATAAAAGTACAATTGCATATTTGTTCACACAAGATTGTTCTATTGTAGTAACCGTGTAATCATATGAGTTGTGTTATTGTGTAAAAACCATAACATGATCTTCATGAACTACATACAAGATATGCTCATGTTTATCAATAATTCCTTTTGCTTTAGGATATTCTGAACAATATATTGTTTGATCATTTAATGGAGTGGCTTTGCAATGTAAGAAAACAAGAAGTTTTTGTAACAACTATTGACAAAGATGTTCATGAGCATTGAGCTATGTTTATTGTTGAGACATAAGATTATAGTTTTTTTTATTACTTTATGCTAATATAAAAGAATACCTAGAAGATGATAAGAGTTGTAAGAAGCACAATACGTACCAAAAATAAAGGAGTCCAAGCTCTTATTACGCAAATATTCATAGATCAATATCTTTTCTTCCCCACTAATGCAACAACCCAAGATTCTAACAAGATTCTTATGTTGAAGTTTGGCAATCAATGTAACCTCAGTTTTGAATTCGTCTATTCCTTGTCCAGAATTCATAGAAAGTCTTTTCACCGCTATCTCTTGTCCATTTGGTAGTTGTCCCTAAAATGAAATCATTCTTTACAACATTGTTAAAGCCAAAAAGGTATGTAAAATTCTTCACTTCAAGAGGAAATATTGACAATTGATTCATTCTTATCTTAAACCATCTTTCTTTAGACAGGCAATGACTTAATTTGCTTGATGGACTCAAACTGAATGGTCTAGGAATTTACAAACTTGGATCTCCTAGGCATCTATCTAATCTTTGGCCTTTAAGTAGATCATAGGAAGCTATACAACAATCAAAAAGTGGACAGTGAGCATCTCCCATTGTGGCATATGTTTTGAGGCATCAAATAACCTATCGAAATCATTGGAATCATTAGTGGAAAATGTCCCCTCTAAGGGAAGCCCACTTTTTGGTCTATAAAAGTTTATACTTTCTCCTTGAATTAAGTTATATATGAAATAGAGGCATACCTTGTAAACAGGTCCAAACCCACCCTTTCCTATCATATTTGATTCAGAGAAGTTCTTTGTGACAGCTACTATAACATTGAAACTAAATAGTTGTAATTTTGAACCTTTGCCACTGTCTTCAGTCTCATTGTCATTGAATATATCTCCATGTCTTTCATTCATCTTATACCCTATAAAAAGAACATAAAATTTCTAATAAAAGCTTTAAATCTTCTTGTTAGTATATTAGGCAAATGAATCATCTATACCTTTTTTCTTCTTCCACCAGTAACAGTATCCACATAAAAAAAATAAAAGCACCACTGAGATGACTGATAATATGGTTGCAAGGAGAGTCTTCTTGCCTTTGAAATGTCCTGAATGTCCATACAATTTTTTTATCAAAAAAAGATCTAAATCAATAATTAAAATAAAAAAATTTTGTATTAGTTTTCGTTTTTCAAAGCACATAATAACACATTATATGATTTGTAAAGGATATTTACAATCTTTTTTTCTTTCTATGCTATAAGTGGAAGATAATTCATTCAAACAATGTTTCAGTACATAGTCTTGTGTATATATAACTACTCTTATGAAGACCAAAAGGAGCCTTGGATGGCCTGTGAGGCATCATCCTATAGTTGGTTTAGTGCCTGTCATGTGTGGTCAATATGAGGCAAAGCATTAATTAATGTGGTTTAGCCTTTTGAGTAGGGCCCAGGAGGGAGACCCTAGGCTAATGGTGCGATCATGCATGGCCTAGATATGTGGTAGTCTAAATTAGCATGGAAAGTATTCTGTTTTCAAGAATCAATCATTAATGAGAAGTTCTTGTCTATTTTATGTTGATCTATGAGATGATAGCTGTCGTTGGAGTATATTGTGTCCAAGGCATATGCGCCTTCCCATTTGGGATCAAATCCTCATTGTGACTGATGGGCCATCCTCATTGCCCTTCCCATATGGGCCTTCCACCTGTCCAAAATAGAGTCCCCGTCCTCTTTCAGATATGTTCGAGGAGTGCCCGCTCTAACCTAAGTATATCCAACTTACAAATGAACCTACTCGGCCAATAGGGCTCAATTGAGAGTCCATGACTGTGCTAAAAAATTGACATGCTAGGCTGAATACTCTAAAGTCATTCAAGACCATACTCATCCAATTGGCGATGGCCCCCAAGACAATGGCCCACTTCTCGGGCATCAAACTATTGAATATCCTCCTCACCCAATATGGGAAGGGTCCTACATATTTGATACTTGCCTACATCCCAAAAAAGCAATCACATCCATTCAATTGTGATCTTATGGGAAGGCGATGTGATGCAATTGGAAACCAAGAAACACATAAAGGGATCACTATCTCTAAGTGTCGACTACTTCAAATGTGAAACTTGTCACAATGGTAGTCAAAACAAGCGTAAAAATAATGATTGGCATAACAACCATGTGGTTGAATGCCCCAAGAGATGTTAGAAGCATTATCTTAAAAACTATAATAGAGCTTCACCCCCATAGCTAGATACAATGCAAGCTTGACCCTCAGGCCAAGTGGCAAATATGAAGAAACGGTCTTGCCTGAACGGTATCACCTTTGCAACCAGAAAACACTACTCAATAACGCCACGCTACTAGAAAGTATGCAAAATCAAATTGAGACTCGAAGTATGCCTAAAAGAACTTATTCAACTCCACTAGAGTCACCACTTCAACTGATTATCAGAGTAAGAGTGGGAAAGATAATCTGAAGTCTGTCTTGTCAGCCACCAAGTAAAAAACCTGCTGAATGTGGCAGCTGAGCCGAGCTTCTATCACAGATGAAAATTTTGGGTTTTCATGAGCAATTGAGGAAAACTATACAATTTACCCAAAATGGGCAGACCGATGATGCTAGTATTTTTATATTGGCTAATTCATGGGTTGGACAAAACTCTAGGTCCATTGGATTGTATTTTCTATTTTATTTAAAATGGACTGTGGTTGTGTCGCTAGAAGAGCTAAAGCAAAGAATAGAAGAAAAAAGAAGACCGAGCGAAATCCCCCAGGCCCGATCAATCGGAGCCTCAGTCAGGTCGATCGTATTGTAATCATGCCTCGATTATGGGCTATCCGATCGATCGGACAAACGTAGGAATTTTGGGAAAGCCTTTAGTTTCTACACAAAATTGTTTTCCTTTGAGACTCTGTTTCCCAATTTGTGTCCTACTTGTGCTCTAAATCTAATGCACGAATTTGGGGCTATATATAGGGTATTACTCTCAACCCTAAAAACCACCACACTCATTAATCTGAGTCAGAGATATTCTAAGAGAGAGATTGTTCTCTACAGCCATATAGAGATCATTCTGAAGGGTTGCTCTAGAAGGCCATTGTTGCTTCGCTTTCTTATAGAAGATTGATCATCTTGGTTGACAAGGTGAGGAGATTAAGAAAGGAGAACGGGGCACGTGGATGTCATGTCAGTGGATTCTTTGCAAGAACAACTACAGTCCTTAGGTCGAGGTACAGACTGAGGTAAAGGAGCTTATGGGTATATCTTGTAACTGTTCATGAACTCTTGATTTCTGGTTCGGGATTTTTCTCTCTGGATAGGGTTTCCATGCTAAATATTGTGTCTGCCTTCTTGTGGTGTGTGATTCTTAGATAGCTTGATTGCTTTATTTCCGTTACATTGATTGGTAAAATTAGAACTAGTGATCCATTTTGGTAGGCCCCCAAAACTTTCAATTAGTATTAGAGTGGGTTGCACTATTTTACTGTGTTGATCCATATTTTGCTATAATAGATACCTATCGTGAAGGCACTTCAACCAATAAGCCTCCTCTGCTTGATGGTTCTAATTGTAGTTATTCGAAAGCCAGAATGGTTGCCTTTGTAAAAGCCATAGATTTAAAAGTATGGAAATCTATTGTAAAAGGCTATTCATTGCCCACTGTCACTACTGATGGGATAACCAGTTTTAAATCTGAAGAACAGTAGACAAAGGATGAAGAATTGGCAGCTACTTGTTACTCTAGGGCTTTGGATGCTATTTATAATAGAGTTAGCATGTCTGAGTTTTGTAGAATTTCTACATACACTACTACAAAAGAAGCTTGGGATATTCTGTAGATTGTGCATGAAGGGACTAACACTGTCAAACAATCGAGACTTCATAAATTGTATACATCTTTCGAAACCATAAAGATGAGAGATGATGAAACTTTTTATAAGTTTAATTCAGAGCTGAATGCAATTATGAATGATACCTTTACTTTGGGAGAGCCAATTCCTGAAAATAGAATTGTGAAAAAGATTCTACAGTCTCTTCCATAAAAGTTTGATGCAAAGGTTGTGGCCAAAAAGGAGAATAAAAATCTGAATATTCTCAAATTTGAGGAGTTAGTTGGCAACCTTCAGACTTTTGAATCAAACCTAAGGACTAATGGAAAATCAGAATCTAAAGGTATTGCTTTGAGAGCCTCCAAAGAATCATTCAAGATAATTGTAAGTGATTCTGATTCTGATTCTAAGGAGATTGAACCCCAAGTTTCTGTTCAATTTATGAAGCAATTTCTGGCATTTATGAGGGGAAGAAAAGTGATCTGAAAGTCTATAAAAATTTTGTAAAGAAGAAATCTTCTAAAGGGATTCAATGTTTTGAGTGTCATGGTTCTTGACACATTGCTAGTGACTCTGCTACCAAAAAGCCAAGAAAGAAGGCTTTCAATTTGACTTGGGATGATGATACTTCTGAGGAAGATGATAAAAATTTTGAGTCTGAGAAGCTTGGTGCTAGCAATGAAAATTTTATGGTAGTCATGAAAACTTCAGTTTTTGTTACTCCACTGGTTTCTGATAGTGGGACTGATAAAGATGTTAGTGAGTCAGAGACAGAACATGATTGGCAACCTGAATATCATATATTGTTTGCAAAGACCATGAAGAAGCTAAAGATGAATGAAAAAGTGGCTACAAGTTGGAAAGCATGTAAAGAGCAAAATAATTCATTAAAAGTTGAATTGTCTGAAGCTCGTACAAGAGTGAGTCACTTAGAGGCAGAAAATAACAAGTTGGCAGATAAATTGACTACTGAAGCACAGAAGTGTGATTTGATTAATCACGATATGAAGACCTTGAAAGCTGAAAATACCGACTTGCAAGGAAGACTCAAGATGGTTCTTTCTGAGTTGAATACAAGCAAGGCTTCACCAAACATGATGAATACAGGGTCTAAAAAACTTGATGATATCCTGTGCAGTCAAAAGGCAAAGACTAACATGCATGGCATTTGCTACGCTGACGGGGCATCTACATAGAAAGCCAAAAGTACTAACTACTTTGTCCAAAATCCAGTTGTTACTAAACTTGCTGTTCATGTTATCAATACAGCTGCCAAGAAGAAGAATGTGTCACATCCTGAACGAATTCCCACTTGTCACTACTGTAGAATTAAAGGACACATTCGACCCAATTGCAATAAGCTGCGAAAGTCGCTAAACTAAAAGCAATGGAAAACGCAAAAGGAAGAGTCACCTATGAAAAGCAAAGCTGTTTGGGTCAAGAAAGAAGACCTTTCATCTGCCTTGGTATACACTTTGCTGAAATCTCTGAATATGCAAGTGTGCGTACCGAAACTTCATCACCCCTGATCCGCAAGATCAAACCCCCACCCTAGTGCTGATACGAAGATCCCACTGAGGGGGAGTCAATATTGAGGGGGAGCTACAGAATCCAGATTGACAGAAGCTGCTTGAAAATATTTGTTTGTCAATTGTGGACAAAAAAAGGGAGAATAATGAAGCTAGGGGGAGAATACAAGCAAACATCTATAGTTGCTGATTTTTTGTGGATTGAAAATTTAATGTATTTTGGGTTTTTCTTTTGGGTAGATCATTTGTATTGTTCTAGGGAGTTTTGTCCATGAATTGCCAAATGGGAAGATTGTTAGTACTTTTATATTGGCTAATTCATGGGTTGGATAAAACTTTTGGTCCACTAGCTTGTATTTTCTATTTTATTTAGAATGGACTATGGTTGTGTCGCAGGAAGAGCTGAAGCAAAGAATAGAAGAAAAGGAAGACTGGGCAAAATCCCCCAGGCTCGATCGATCGGAGCCTCAGTTCGATCGATTAGACTGTAATCATGCCCTAGCCGATCGATCTGATGCACTGTCCGATCGAACAAAAAGGTGCAGGAATTTTTGGATAGTCTCCAGTTTCTACACGATATTGTTTCCCAATTTGAGTCATACTTGTGCTCTAAGTCTAAGGCATGAATTTTGGGATATATATAGAGTATTACTCTCAACCCTAGAAACCACTACTCTCATTAATCTGAGTCAGAGATATCCTAAGAGAGAGATTGTTCCCTACAACCATTGAGAAATCGTTCTAAAGGGATGCTCTAGAAGGTCATTGTTGCTTCTGCTTTCTTGTAGCAGATTGATCATCTTGGTTGACAAGGTGCGAGGGGATCAAGTAAGGGAATAAGGCATTGTGTATATCATGTTAGTGGATTCTTTGCAAGAACAACTACAGTCCTTAGGTCGAGGCACAGACTGAGGTAAAGGAGCATGTGAGTATATCTTGTAACTGTTTGTGAACTCTTGATTTCTGGTTCGTGGTTTTTCTCCCTGGATAGGGTTTCTACGCTAAATATTATGTCTGCCTTCTTGTGATGTGTGATTGATAGATAGCTAGTTCTATATTGTCTGATTGGTTTATTTCCGCTGCATTGATTGGTAAAATTAGAACTAGTGATCCATTTTGGTAGCCCCCCAAAACTTTCAAATGATTTCTTCATCAATTCCAAGGAAGACCCTAATATACCAGTCAAGGTAAAACATGTCTTACTCGCTAATCAAAACTTTCTAAGCATCCATCCATATGACAGAAGAGGGATCAAGAAAGTTTGTTGAATAGCCTTGATCGCCAATTATTGCCCACCTACTTCTGATGGGGCTTGAAAGAATGGAGGATTTAGTTAGACTAGTCACCCCATCTAGTGGTCTCTTGAAGGCAACCCCTAGGCTTTAACTCACCTCAAAAGACCCCATTAGATACTTCCATCGGCAATTAAAGGGGAGGTGATACATTCCCTCTATAGTCCAGCTCCAAGTCAGCGACATCAGTAGTTGGTAAAATCCGCCTTCGATAAGGTCTATTATGCCCATAAGGCTTAGCCCATGGTTTTTGAAGTAACTAGGGCAAGCACTTTTGTGGTGTAACACGTAATACACAATCTTCCCATTAGAAGAAATTGGTTTGGGCACCAAGTGTTTGCGTAGAATAGCTTCAAGGATATGGAACTAATTTAAAAAGATCAATCATTGATTGCCTTAGTACAGACAAGCCATGCTTCAGGGTGTCTGATCATGATCCCCAAAGATATAATGAGAGGGTTTCAGGCAAATGTTGTTGCAACCAAGCAATCGACCTTCGTCCATTAAGCCCTCACGAAGCTCAAGGGTCTAGCTTTACAGAGTGACATGTAATAGCTACTAGGGTGTGCTCATCTTCTCTTAAGGTCCTTCTCAAAACATAGCATCTTAGCTTCACCAATTGTTCCCTCGGCACCCCAAGAGGGACGTTCTTGCACAAAAGGATCGTGCTATTTGAGCCCAGCGAAGGTGGATTAGTTGGGGAAATCAACTTGGTTGATAACCTTCTTCCCCAGTGCAGAGTAAGAGGAATATCCTCATTCCAAGAAGTTTTGGCAGAATTTTCCATGAGAGGGAAACTACAAGCCTAATTAGGTGAAATATTTCGACAAACAAGGGAGCTCGCAAATAGCAGGCGATGGGGGAATGTTCTGCAAAGTCTAAAACACCATTGACCCATACGAGATAATAGTTACAGTGGCGAAATTGGATCACCGATCGTTGTCGTATGTAGGGCACAAATGGTAACACATCGCCACATACATCCTCCTCGACCATTGTCAATGAGATCAATCCTCTGAGGTTCAAAAAGGACCAAAACTTACCTCTCGCCATGAATGGGTAAAGTGACAATCCAATAAGGACAGTAGTTGCCAAGCGTCGATCGAGCAAGGAATCAATTAATCCTCCTATTCATGGATGGATAAATGAAAACAAAGGCCAAAAAGTATAGGGCCTACAATGTCCTGATCGTAGAATCCGAGGGCGGTATATATGCAGACACAAAAGAAAAGTTCAAGCATTGTGTAAGATCCCGCGGGCTTGGGCCAGCATGGCAAATCCAGTTGAAAACTGTTGTGCCCATCACCCACCAAAGAACACCCAAGATTCAAGGGACTGCTTGAGTCCCATGTTAGAAACATTCAAGTCCATAGCTTGGGTTTAAGTTCCCATGGCTTACCATCTACTATCAAAACGTTCTTTCAGTTGGATTGGCCTCGTGGTATAAGAGAAGGTATCGGAGTTAAGGACGGCTCTATTTCTGATAGGGGAGAGTGTGTGATCCAGTGGGCTTGGGCCTAAGTACCCATTAGTTACCATCTACTATCAAAACATTCTTTTGGTAGGATCGGCCCCACGGTGTTACATCGTGGGACAGACATAGTGGGTAGGATTGTACCAAGCCCATAGTGACAACATGCAAGAAGGGTTATTCCCATCTCATAGGGATAAGGTCAAGACATGTGCCTGGCAAGTGGGTATAAATCAACCATTGTTCTTGATATGTGCTTGTGTGTGCTCTCTTGTGTCCCAATCCCCTAGGTTTGGGCACCAAAAAAAAAAAAAAAACCCTCAAATGGCTTGAGTCTAACCTCATTTCATAATTACTCTGTTCTTTACTATCAGGCATTCTACATTTCTAAGAGTCGATATGGAAGTTGGAATAGTACATAATGTATGCGCTAATTTTAGAGGGTGATTGAACTTGAGTAGAAGTATAATAAATCAATTATATTATTAAATTGGGTTTGTAAAGAAATGAACAAGATTAGAAACATAATGGCCAGTTAAATCATCAAATTTAGTTTGGAAAGAGTCCATTGCGTCATAAGTGATATTGTCATAATTAGTCAAGAGATTAAAGCCACACTGGGAGAATGCTTGAAGCCCCACCTTCTTCCTTGCCTCTTTCTCCCAACACTACCATCATCGACACACCAACAAAATCATAGCCATCCAAGTACCTTTCCATCTCTTCAACTCTCCACATCTTCCACCATTGTTCCGACCCTCCTCTACCTTTTCTCCCCTTATCTTCTCTTTTCCATGAATTTTTTTTCTGTCAATTTTCATCCCATCCACCTTCCAATCACTTCACAACCACCGAACCTACATCTCCTCCATCTTTTAAACACATCGCAACCACCAAACCCACTTCTTTCCCATTCATCTTCCAAACACCTTTTTTCATCGCCAACTGACCATCTTCGTCATCCATCTCAGGCCCTAACACCCCTTTTTTCATCTTTGTCTCTCAATCTCTTCTCCTTTTCCACGACTACATTGCTCGATTACATTCCCATGTTGAGAAGAAGTACATAAAGATATTGTCGTTTATAAAAGTTCCATCACCAGGTGGAAGAAAAGATTGTTGCATGTGAGAGATCTCAAAGCCTATAATCTTTTTCTTTTTCAACAACATCTTCTACAAACTTCCTTCATCTCCATTTGAGTTCCATTCTCTTAATTTGCAAGCTAATGCCTTCCTAATTGTTCTTCAATCTTACAACAAGTATTTTGAGTTCAAATTTGTTGCATGCATGCTAATTCAACCCCATTCCATCCATTTGTTGTGTAGGATGTCTTGGCTAGCTAGAAACTTGCGGGCTTTGATCGTTAGAGTTGGTTTGTGAGTGTAGAAGCATGGAATTTGTAGGTAATTGAGGTCAAGAATGACAAAGGCAAGTTAAACATCCATGAAATTCATGCATGCGACTTTAAGGGCATGTTTGTGTAGCCAATTTCCGTGGAAAAGTAGATGGTTTTCCGTGGAAAACCTACTTTTCATGTGTTTGGTGCGGTATTTTTCCGCGGAAAAACTTTTTTGCCATGTTAGCCTTTTCCTTGCTTACCATGGAAATAGACTTCCCATGGGGGGGTATGGGAAGTCTATTTCCTCAGAAAAACTACCCCCCTTTATAAACTTATTTTCCAACAAATTTTTGATCCAAAAACCCTAGGCACCCCTTGCACCTCATCTCCTTCATGGACGAGAAAACTGCCCCCCTTTACCTAGGCACCCCCAGCATCTCACCCTAAACCCCCACCCCCCTCCCTTCTCCTCGTTCGTCCCAACCCCTTGCGACCAGCCAACTCGCGCAGCGTCCACACCCCGCCTGGCCACCTCCCCCATTTCTCTTTTCCACTGTCCCTGCAGGCATGTCTCTCTGGGTTTTTCCAATTCCATTGGAGAACAATGAGCTAGTAGGGTTTTAAATCACACGGAGATATCATCATTGCACAACTTGAGGTGGGCCATTCTCTGCATGTGTCTGATTAGATTGTGCGCCATTCTCTGCATGTATCTGATTAGATTTTCGGCCATTCTTTGCATGAGCTGGTAGGATTTTGAATTTGATTTGTTTATTAAATTTTATTTTGCTTTGTTAATTGGATTGCCAGATGTCTACTGAATTTAATTTTGATTTGTTGTCTAGCGAAATGGTTTGATTTGTGTTTGATAATTAAAATAGTGTCGGTGAAGAATCCACAATTAGACCAAACATGAAAAATACCATTTCACCAAAGAAAATAATTCTACACCAAACATGGATTACCACCTTCCTTGGAACTCCTTTTCTACGGAATTTAATTACCACTGATTTTGCTGATGTGGCAACATGATTTTCCATGAAAGATCCCTATTTCAAGCTCTATGTGAATGTTTTAGTTGATTCTTTTGTGGAGATTGGTGAATCTTTAAATGTATATGATATAGTAGCCTTCAATGATGTTGGAGAGCTCTAAATGTATGCCCAATGCAGGTTTTGTAGTTTGGAATGGAATGGGAAACATCCCCACCTAGAATAGAGCTTTTTAGGTTCGGAACTTCAAATTTCTTAAGATTCGCAATTAACCACCAGACCTTGCGGTCACAAACACGGTACCAAACTTTTTCAAATTTTTTTTTGCTACGGTTAGCTTACGGCTAGCCGTAACCATCTTACATCTAACTGTAAGCCATCCATACAATGACTGAAACTGCAAATGGGGGGGGCTTACAGTTACAAAGACAATACTTAAATTTTCAGCCTAATTTCTACAACGGTCAACCTACGACTAACCGTGAGGACCCCACGGTGTACCATAAGCCGACCATGGAGCAATCGTGAAAACCTAGAGTTTTAGGTTGAATTTTAACCTAGTTTGGACTTTAGCAATGGAACCTTAATTTGGACCCTAACCAATGCCTAATGAACCTCTAGACTTATGTAGGTGATGTATGAGCTAACATACACCTACAATGAAGCTCGTCCTTGGTTTTCGTGTATATTAGGCCAAAGGTGTTACCTTAAGATAATTCAATGCCCATCAATATCATGTAATGTGGGGGTTAATGTATCACGGAGACATTGGTGGCCCTAGGACTGAATAAAGTTGGACGGTAAAGACAACGGGCATTCCCAAACCCTAGGGTTGGCTTGTTTTGCAACCTTGACTCATCACATGACATCTTATGCATGTATTTGACTTACGTTTCCATATTCTAGCATTGTTTACCTCATGCTTCTATGTTTGCCTCGTTTATTGTCATGTACCTTACTATGTCACATGTTTTACATATTCCCTTATGTTTAGTTTGTCCCTGTATACATGATATGCCCTGTTATGCCTTATGCTTATGTTTCTACATATGATCTAAAAATTATATTAAGAACACGTCGTTCCTTGCGTAAGAACCAATTAGCTTCGATCCTATCTCAGTTGGATCTGGCTGAGTGTGGATTTAGTACACCTTATGGACTAGTTGTAGTCTATGTTATGTTATGGGAGCTTACTAGTGCTCCAGGTCCACCATGGAGTTTTGTGTGCCTTATGCCTTCGAGTGGTACCACTATGCTATGTTATGTTATGCTCATGCTCTCATTTAACTCATATTTAATGATTAATTCGGTAGAATGTACGTAGCTCATGTGGAAATGCCAACTTGTTAGTCATGTCACTTATGATTCATATTGTTTCATGCTTACGCATGCATGTATGTATGCCTAGCTCACTCTTATTGACCTCATATTATGCTTGCTGATTATTACTCCTTTGATATTATATGTTATGCTTTTATACTTGCTTATCAAACTTTGACCGTCGTGTCTAATGATATTACACTTGGCGTTACAGGTGAGGATGCAGATGCCAATGCTCTGAAGATTGAGGAGGTTGAAAAGACGCCTTAACAGCTAGTTGAGCGGAACCTAGACGATGCCTTTTAAACATCAATGCACTGAGTGTTGGTTGGACGTTATTGATCCCTGACCTATGGCCCCGTTGGTGTGTGGATATTTAGAATTTTATTTTGATCTTGGGTTGTAACTTAAACTTAAAATGGCTTCCGCTGCTTCTTTTTATTTCTGCTAACTTTGAACTTAAACATTAATACTACCTCATGAACGAGCTTATACTCCTATGAAACGATGTTTAAATATGCTATAGATGGATGGATTAATCATATTATATACTTCAAGTATATCCTGCAGATTATGTAAGTTACACAGGCTTCCATGAAATTTAAAATGTACCCCAGAATGTCATGGTTGTATGTCCTCACATGTGAAATCCTGTGGGAACTCCCGCAACAAGGAGTTAGCAACCCAAATCTCCATGCAAATGTGTGCCGCTCCTCGGTATCCTTGTGGATCTTGGGACGAGGGTGTGACAACAAGCTTTCTTCTTGCTTCCCCAGCTTTAACTCCCCTTTGTTTTCACCTTGTTGCATTGTGTTATTCCATAAAGAAGGACGGAAAAAAGGAAAACACAATCTGCTATGAGAGTTCACAAGATGCGAAGGACTTCTTCTATAAGAGTGAAAGGTGAATATGCAAAATGTCCTACAAACGTAAGACACCACGGATAACGAGGGAAAAATGGAAATTCTTCCATTATTCTGACTTGTAGGAACCTCTTTGAAGGGACTTTTCAGGTTTAAAGACACTTGATATTGACCGTCTGACTGGCCTTACATCTGACATTTGCCCTACAATAGTCAAGCTTTAAATAAGTTTCATAAAATTGGTCATAGAATAATGTGGGATATCGCACGGCCCTAGGATATCGCAAAGAGTAATATATGTGATATCACACGGTCCTAGGATATCACGCAGTAGGATGTGTGAGATACCGCACGACCCTAAGATATCGCATGAGGAAAATACTTAAAGTTGACTTCTCATGGGCGAATGTTAGGTCTAAGGGCTGCTCTTCATGCAATATCCCAAATCCCTTTAAACAAGAGGACAATCTGAACTAGTGACGAGATGGTGAGGGATGACTTAGAGAGATGCTAATGCCACACCCAAAACTTCATTTCTATTCCTTTATTTTAAGATGAATATACCCATGTGTGAAATTAACAAAATGGACACCATTCATTGTTTCATACCTCACCTGATTTCTCTCTACCCCAACCCTACCCCATCCACCACCGCTCCTTCCGGCAGCACCGCCAAAGGTGGAAAGGGACAAAGAAAGGGAGATGGAGAGAGACAAGGAGGGGTAGAGAGGGAGAGAGAGAGAGGGCCGTGGTGGAGGCTGGCCGAGGGAGGGAAATATGGAGAGAAACAGGGAGAGGGAGAAAGGGTGGCGACCAGCAAGCGGTGGGCAAAGGTGGACAGGGATAGGGAGATAGGGAGGGAGAGGGAGAGCAGGCGGCAGGCAGAGGGTGGCAAGCAAGGAAAAGGAGAGAGGAAGAGGGAGTGGGAGAGAGACGGAGAATGAGAGGGAGAGAGGGAGGGTGAGAGTGAGGGGGAAGAAGTAGAGTGTAGAGAGGGTGAGGGTGAGAGGATATGGTAATTTGGGGAAAAAGTGGTGTATAGAGAAAGATCTTGGTAATTTTTTAACTTAAGTGGTGAGTGTAAAGAGAAAGAGATGTGGAAAAAGTAGTCTTGGGTGTGGCATTAGCAGCTCTCACGACTTAATCAACTCGACTGTCTCATTCATTCGGCAAGTGGAAGAAGGGCAAACGGCCAAAGACCTGCTCAACTTCGACACCTAATATGTACCTGCTATAATAAAAGAGTCACCATGAAACGCCGAAAGAGTGAATGCTAATTGTCAAAGTAGTCGGCTTCCGATATGGACTCATTAAAGACGTGTCGGCCATTCGATGTTACAAAAGAAAGACTACAGATTCTTCCCGTCTCTTCACAGTAAATCTACACAGCCCAGTGCACGGATAGGTGCAGATTAGCAAAGCTTACTTTTACTGGATGTGAGGAATTGACCCTGTGCATGAGTAGTTTTCTGCAATTGGTGTGAAGGTAACATTGAGTTTGTTGCACTTTGTTTTGCTTTTCTTTCCTCTTCAACACAGCAAACGAGGCTGGGACCATCAGGGAATGAACTTGCACATGCGAGGAGGAAAAGCTGATGAGAAACGTGGTTCCCAACCCTGTAGACAACCCCATGTTCTCATTGCATACTTATAAAATAGGGAGTACTGATATCAGCTAAGGTCAAAATCTGTATTTATTGATTGAATAATATCTCAACTTTTTTTTTTTTTTTATCTTTCAAATAAAGGAAAAGAAATGTAAATGTTCAGGATAAGATTGCAAAAATCTCCATTTTCAATTGCGGTTGAGTGTTATAAATGTAAATAAAATAACAAATACAATATAAAGGTTTTTGGGGCAATCCACGTAAAATCAAGTTCATTGATCGTCGAAACCTTTATGTATGGGGTGATAACATACCAAAGTACATAATATGGTTTTGGTGTTGTATTTTTATTGTGGTCTCAACAATCGGGCCTATTATGGGATGCAATCGTCTCTTTATCACAGCCTTTTGCCACTTACTGGAGTCAGTTTTTATTTTCTTCTTCTTTTGGGAGTTGGTTGAGTGTTTAACCTTTTGTCCTAGTAAAACTTCAAAATATATCGTCCAGTCTTACACAACCCTCACTTAATAATAAGACCACCCATAGCAGAGGAATACCTAAATCGGCACCGACAAAAGAGACCACAGAAAGAGACCATCCATGTATTAAATCGTTCACCAAAAACAAAATAATAATAATAATAATAATAATAATAATAATAATAATAATAATAATGTATAAATCGTGATGACCCATGTTTTGATTCATGGGAACCAGCCAAACTTGGTTCCTAAATTAAAATGAGGAAGGATATCCCAACAGAAAGATGAGACAAGCACATGGCTGCTCAGATCTGTCTTTTTTTTATCCTTTTTCCATTTTCCTTTCTTGGGTGGGTATGCTCAGTCTAAACTTCCCTAATTTTGAAGCTCTGAAAGATCAATCCAATGAGTCGACTCGTCAACCATCCCTTTAGTCTGGCTCGAACTTGCCGACTCATCGATTCATGGTTGCATGAACTAGCTAGTCAATCCATGGGTGCATATGTTATCTAGTTAAGGTCTGTTTGCAAGCAGATCCCAAGAATTCTATCAAAAATTGTAAAAATGAAGGGGAAAAAAAAAAAAAAAAAGGAGATCTTCTGTGAGGAACAGATACATACCAAGTTGTGAAGCTGGAACTCTTATGTAAAGATCTTGCCCACCATCTGAATACTCTCTAAGATCAATCAGATCACTAGCCCATCTGATACATCCACTTCCTCCTGCGATGGCAGCACTTGCATAAGCCACGCAAGAACAGTTGTTCAAACACTCAATTCTGCATTCCTCCAGGCTCATACTACTGTTCACAAAGGCTTGCGGTGAGTCGGGCAATTTCATCTCTGTTAGCTTCAGAAACCCATCTCCACTACACCCCAATTTCGCCTTTCGAACGCACCCGGCCGATGTGACTCCCAGAGACCACTCTTTGGGTGTCTTGGGCTCGAATCCTTTCACGCAGTCGCAAATTGATGAACTGTTGACGTTGCATACTCCATAAGGACCGCACTTGGAGTATTCATCACATTGGTCTTTCGGCGCCGACCAGTAGAGTTTCCAAATGCTGCCACCGTACTCTTCATCCCATGTATAACGCTGGATATGGCCTGTTCTATTTAACACCAACCTTGAAATCAGAGAACTATTGAGCACTTCATATGTGTAATAAACCTCATTCGGGGTACTCACACAATAAAAACCGTAGACGGAATTGGGCTTCATTTCAGGCACTCCACTGAATCGAACACCATTCCACGGTCCAGTTCGATACTTGAGTTGAGATTGGAACCGTAAGAGCAATTGTGCCAATCCATTTGGATCCATCTTGTAATTATAGTCCCCTGAAGAAGGGTCATCATCATTCTTCCATGACGTTAGAAACCGGTTTAGACCCGCCTTCAAATCCCACCCGAGCTTCATACGCGGCAACAGTGTGTCCGACGGATAATCAAAGCTCTGCCATAAGAAGCTATCCGAATTGTTGTCTCCTTCGTCTCTAAGAACAAAATTCCCTGAGTCCAAGAGCTGCGCAATCGGTCGCGCCACTACTTTCGATATGTTTATCGACCATACGACCTTGATCAATCCTTCCACAAGGATGAGATTCCCACCATCTATCCTTAAAATTCCTGTTGATTTGGAAAGTGGGGTGTCTCTGTTTGCAACCCATACAACAGTCTGAAGCGAGACTTTCTTGTACCATATTCCTAGATACGTCGAATTGCCGCGGGGGAAGAAGCCAAGCTCGAAGGTTGAGCTGGGGGAGATGAGGGTGTCGTTGGCGGAGAGTGATGTGGAGGATGTGATCTTGTCTTGTGCTGCTGCAGTGAAGATTTTGGAGGAAAAAGAGAAGAATGTGATGTAGAGGAGGAGGAGAGGCCTTGGATTAGTTTTTTTCATTCTTCTCTGGGAAATATAACAAACAGTTGTAAAATGGCACTCCTTCCTACAAATGTCATGGGTAGGTATTTTGGCAATCAGATGGGAGAGGGTAGAAAATAAACGTGGCTGACGGCTTGACCCTGCACGTGTGATTTCACACGTATGTGAATGCCATTTTATTTATTTATTTGTTTGTTTATTTTATCCTTTCTTTGCATATTATTTTAGAAAGAAGTACAAATGAGGCCAGGCCTGTTTGGTGTGGTTCAAAATCACGGTATCGGTAGGGACAAAAAACCGATATAATATCAGTATCGGTCGCGGTTATCGGTCCGTTGCAATCATCGCAGTGTGAAAAGTTATTTTTTAATCCAAAAGAATTCACAAAAATATCAAAAAATTTCAGAATATTAGAAAATGCTAGAAAACAATATTGGTCACCTTCAGTAATTAATCCTATCTGCGTTGAAAACTCGTTGTCTTCTCCAATATTTTATATAATGCAACCATTATTTTGGCTCGTAATCTATTTATTAGTGTAAAATATAAGAAAATAAAGTTACATATTAATTATCATTTTATAGTAACTTAATCATAAAATCGCATGAACACTTACTTACGATTAATGTGACACTGGGATTAACATGGTTCACAATCTTAGTGGTTTTGCACTTTCTTGGAGCATCGATCTTGCTTTTCCATTTCCCTATGCTCTCCTCTTAATGATTATATATGAATATATGTGGCCCAATGTGCATAGAGATTCCTGTAGACCGTCGCGTGATGATGACTAATGACTAGATCTACTCCCTAGATATTATTTGTTTATTTATAGGGTTCAGAAATTTCTACATTTATTTTTTTTTTTAAAAAGGAACAAGTGAAAATGTTAATAACTGGGTTTGTTCTCTTGTTTTTAACTTTTCTCGTAACACTCGAACTTGAGCATCTTTTCATGTGAAGAAGTTCATTAACATTGGGTGATCACTATGGTTTCATAATAATATTGTGACACATTAGGATTTTTTTTTTTTTGGGGGGAGGGGGGCGGGGCGGGGTTTCATTTGAGATTATCTAACACACACATGACAAGTTACTGAAGATTGTGTTACCTCATGCATTTCAAATTATCGTGTTCATCATCGAGGATTTACAATTTTTGGCATAATTGAGTTTTTGCATTTGTGCATTTTTCATCAAGGATAAAGATTCTCTAATTTAGGTGGAGTATACACTCTGTCAATTCTAAACAAAAAGGGGGAGACGTTGAGTAGCATGAGCATGATTAATATGGTTGCTGATTAATTAAGTTCAAATGAGCATGATAAATATGGTTGATAATTAATTCATTTTAATTTCGTGATTTCACACTTGATCTGTTGTCAAATTTTCGTCAACAAGATTTGAAGGAGTTGCTGGATATTGCTGAACAGAAGGAAGAATTCTTAGAATTTTTTTCTGGAAATAATTTTTCTTGTATTTATGTATTTTGTCTAAGAATTGCCAAAGGGGGAGATTGTAAGGTTTATTTGAGTGTTGGCCAATTCATTGGGTAATGGACAAAACCTTTATAATATATTTTATAGATGGACTGCTCAAAATGAAGATTAAAGGAAGAAATACAAGAAGACAGAAATTTGAGTAGCCACTCGAGCGGGCCATACTATACTCAAGAACATGCACGCTCGAGCGGGCCTTCATGCGCTCAAGCGGATGCTTCGCAGAAAGTTGAGTTTATTCAGGAAACATGCTTCTAATTTGTCTCGTCCTACCTGTTTGAGCCCTACCCTCTTTAGGCAACCCTATGCAAGTCCCAAGGCCTATAAATTGTACTCTCTAGCAACCACAAAGGTACCACTTACTCTTCTCTCCAATTCTAACTCTTAGAATCAATTTGAGAGATCTTTCTTTCTTCTTCAAAGCCCATCAAGTTGTTGTCTTCAAGATAAAGCTTTCAAGTTTCTTTCTGCTCCTTTGTTGAAGTAGGTTCGCCTTGAAAGGCTGTCAAGCTGGTTGGCTGAAGCACAGTGAAGGTGAAATGGTGAGTTGTCGGCATGATCGTCGCAGTCCTTTGGTTAAGTTACAACTGGAAAATGGATCTGTGAGTTTTTGTAACTTTTGGGTATTATTGCTTGGTTGTTAGCTGGCCTAGAAAATAAGGCCCGTGGTCTTTTCTCGAGTAGGGTTTTCCATGTATAAACCTTGTAGCTCATTCTCTTTGTGGTTGATTGCTTTTAATTTGACTAAGATTATTCAACTAATTTAATCACTATAATTGAAATCTAATTGGAGATACTGTTTAAAGGCACGTTTTCCTGTATTAAGGGCGTCTTTCAAAAGACATATCACCAATCTGAGCCATCCATTTGGCGTGACCAACTTTTCGTGTGCCACCTTGCACAAATCACTCCAATCAATATGGATAATCTATTAAACTTTGTAAATGTTTTTTTACTATAATTAATAATGCAAGTTCATATATATGCAACATTTTTGGGCTTTTTCTCTCTTGATTGTGAGAGTGCATTTATGTTCTTAAACCCCTAAATTGACTAAATTATTTTTTTCTCTATTCTTAACTCTAGAGTTTTATTCCACGTTAGTAATTTATAGTAGAAGAGAGAGTTGATGTTGCTTATTATTAAACAAAAAAAAATCTTGATATATATATGGGAGACGCTCCTATGAGAGATATTTCTCGCCTTATATGAGAGATCATGTGAGGGGCCCCACCCTTATCTCTCATATAAGATGAGATATGCTCTCATAGGAGCATCTCCTATATATATATATATATATATGTATATATGTATATATGAGCAGAGCTCTCATAAGCTGCAGCTTAGCTTATCCTAAGCTGGACAGTATAATCGACTTTGATTTTGTGGGACCAGCCTTGTTTCAGCTTAGGATAAACGAAGCTTCAGCTTAGGAGAGCTGGCGCGCACGCGCGCGCGCGCGCACACACACACACACACACACACACACATATATATATATATATAGAGAGAGAGAGAGAGAGAGAGAGAGAGAACATCTTAAGCTGAAGCTTATCTTATTCTAAGCTGGAATAGCGCTGGTCCCACGAATCAAAGTCGATTATATCTTTTTTTTTACATGATGGAACTAGAAAATCGAGTTCTGATTAGATTTATCTCGATTTTGGACACGATCATCATACAGAGCACAACGATTATCAACCTTGATTTGTGGAACCAGCACCGTTTCAGCTTAATTTAACTAATTTTCGGCTTAGGAGAGCTGGTTCATATATATATATATATATATATATAAGTTGTCATGTGTAGAGGAGTTTCTAATTAAATGAAAAAAATACATATATACATTGGAACTTAGATGAAAAGATGAAATCAGCATTATTTAATTAGTGACATTGATGAAGTATATTGAAAAGGGAAACTAACCCACCGCTGAATTGCTTATAACAAGTGGTGTCAATGCAATAGTTTATAAAATAACTCTTATTGTTATTAATACATTATTGAATGATATCTTTGTAAGAACATTTTGGCATCAGAAGGTATCGAGAAAGCAGAATCAGTAAAAGTAGTCACATCAAAAGGCTACAAGTTCAGGTGAACCCAATGTGAAGCATAGGTAAACTTTCTCTTCTGATAGAATAATAAATAAAAAGGAGGGATAAATAAATGCAGTTTACCGATACAAAAAGGTGGGACCCATTTGATAGGACTGTTGTGAACCAACAGCTCTCATAATTTTTTTCTTATGCTCTGTTTAATGTACATTTTTTTTTTTTTTTTTTGCATTACTTTTGAAATTTTTTGTTCTCTCATGGGAACAAATAATGTTCTTGTTTTATTTCCCTGTTTGCTAGTCCAGACCATGTATTGGACTCTCACTATGTCAGACAGGTCTGAAAGAGGGACCGTTTAGGCTCTGGTGTTTGTACTCATGAGTCTGATTTGGTCCACTTTCTGGGCTTGGTTATAGGGACAAAAATTGAACCGCAATGAGCGTAAAACGGAATGATATGGTTAAAGTGTTCAAAACAGTCTTCTGGCCCTGCACTACACCTGTAATGGTGCTTGGTTCAGACTATTTTATGGACCAGAGTTTGAAACAGTTTAGGCCTACAAGGCATGCCGAATGAGGGCTCATTCTGATCTAATTATTTTGGACCTATGAAGGGTCTGAAATATGACCAGCATTGGGCAAGATTGCATGAGATTTAACCCAACTTTATTTGTCACTAAATATTGGGCATTAACTGCCGTTTTTTCATTTGGCCCTTATAGACTAGATTTGTACCAGCTAGCTGTGCCTGTACTCAATTGGTTTTTTGCCCCAGAAGCACCCAATTTGGACCCGACATTGAACTTGTTCTGGGTCACACCTTGTGCCAGAATTGTAGTGGGATAAGGCCACTATCAAGGTTAATTTTGGTCAGTCTTGTGGCATATTCTTGGGTCTGATTTAAACCACATGTTGGGCACTAAATCAAATAGGCACAAACTGGATCATTTTCTTTCTTATATATACTTCCTTTTGGATCTGAAACTAAATATGATTAAATGAATTTCTTCAACAGGCACAAACTGTAGCGGTCACCCTTTCCATAGATCCATGCTTCAGCAGTGCGTGAAGCTTAAAGAAATTGGATAAGACGAGCTGCAAAATTGGCATTCTTTGATGAATCAGCCGATAGAGAATGCCATAAGGAAGAGGCACTCGAAAGATTAAGGGAGGGGCATTCACCGTACCGTGAGATTTAACTCTTACTGGAGCATTTTCTATATATGTGTGTGTTTTCTTTTCAAATGCAAAGTGAAAACCAATACAAAAATCAGAAAGAAGGAAATCTAGAATAATAAGACATCAATCAGTTACTGCTGACATATGCCCCTCTAATACCCACTCCTAGCCATCTTATTCCTCGTATCAAACCCAAGCTTTACCTTATGTATGAGGTCATATAGGTCTTTTTTTTTTTTTTTTTTTCATCAGAGTGATGAATCAAATACTCAGAGTTTCCAATGAAATGGCTTTTCAAATCTGACAATGAGTTGAGAATATCTTAAGTAACTGAAGCTTTTGATCACACATACAACTTGGCGCTGGACACTGTGGCCCGGAAAACTGGGCCTGCATGTGAGCACACCCATCTACAAAAATTTATGGCATATGACTTGGACAGTCAAATTTTTCTTACAAATATTTGTGAAATATGATTCAATGTCGAGCTTCTAGCTCTGTGATAGTTATCTCATTTCTTGAACAACCTTCTATCCAATTGGTAGATGAGTGGGGATGATCTGAATAATTTCCTTTCCAAAAGCAAAATGCAGGTTGCTTAGGTAAAGGCATCGTTCTTTCATCGCTGAGCATATTAATAACCGATGACATATTTGGCCTGTCTATTGCTTTTTCTTGAACACACAATAATCCTATTTGAATGCATCTGAAAACTTCACTCTCAGAAGTGGAGATGCTCATCAATGAATCTATGAGTTCCAAAATTTTGTCCTCTTTCCATAGCTCCCATACCTGAAAAGAATTAAAACATATATATAGCACAAATTGTTTTCATTTGTTTATATTGAAATAACAATCAATTTTAAAATTTTAATAAAATTAATAGTTTAGAAAAAGAAGATTTTCAAATATGGCCTTAAGTCTTTGCTTATTTAAAATGAAAGCACAAAAATCGCACATGGCTTGTGCGGGTTGTTTTCTAGTAAGCCATAGCTGAAATTTCTCGTTGATATGACAAAAGGTATCAATATCAGAAAAAATCTATATCCATGCTGGTACTTGTAACATTGGTATTTATATTTTCTTACCTGCAGCTCCTCCATGATATTTTGAAAGATTTGTAACTTTCTAAGCCATAGTTTTACAATTTGTCATAGAGTCAAAGTTGTGTCAATTACCATTCAAGAAGAAGGAAAAAAAAAAAAAAAAAAAATTTGAGTCGCCACCACTTCCACCGTAGTACCCGGACTCCGACAGATGTTGCGCTGTGTCCAAAGTCTTCTCTTTGAATTCCATGACTTCCATAGAAGAAGGCTCAAACACATCTTTTTTCACCTAATTTCTTTTAAAAAATTAATTAAAATAGCATTTCTTCATCCAATGATCAAGAGTCATGTGACTTGGTCTCTTTCCGTTTCGTGGGTTGTTGAATAAGTTAGATGTTTAAAAAAGTCTTGTACACCTTGACGTACACGTTGTGGTCAGTTGAGTAGTGGTGATGTTTTAGCTCCTTGAGTCAAGTATACATGAAACACATGTAAGTGTTTCATGATTTTAGCAACTCTTTAAATAGGCTGTTGTACTTGTGTTCAAATTGCAATGAATGTCATTGAAAAAAATATTTAAAAAAAAATCCCACTTTGAGTGTGTGACTATCTGTGTTCAATAGACATTAACTGTTGTGCTCATTACTGTGTCACCCATAGTCTTCAAATCTCAGCCAGCTTGAAAGTTTAGGGTACGAGCTCTCTAGATTTGTCCATTCAATAAATCAGCCAATAGTGTGCAAAAACAAATAACTAGGCAGCGGAAAATAAACTAAAAAAGCACACACCATAAGGACCCCAAATTTAGCATGAAAAACCCTAACTGGGTGAAAACTACGGATCCAAACTGGATCAATAATCAAACACTAGAAATCTCGCAATTACAAGAAACTCAGATTTCCTCCCCAGATATCTCCTACTTAAAGACTGTCGTTACTTTGTGTCGCTTCACAGTTCAACGACTTTACACCATTGATTGCAACGGACTCAATACAGCGCTTGACTCCTCAAATCTTCTACATAAGAAGATGATCTTCTACAAGGGGAGCAGAAGAACCTGGCTCTATAAAGTACCTGGCAGCACAACTCTTTAATAAATCTCTAGAGAAAACCTCTCTCAATTAGATCTCTAATTTAGAACTTAAGAAATGATCTATGTCTCTTTGGATTATGAGAAACACCCGATATATAGCCCAAAATTAGTGCATAAGATTCTTAGTCATAATCCACTAAGAATATCAGTTCGTCTCAAATTTCTTCTTAGAGTCCGGATCCAACTAGGCTTCCTGGGCCATTCTTGCTATAGCGAAGCGAGATTCACCCTCGCTATAGTGAGGTGTGATTCTGCCTCTTGAGTACATTTGGCACTTTTGACCTTATAATCTCCCCCTTTTGGCAATTCTTGGACAAGAATCCCTAGAACAATAAAATATGATCTACCCAAAATACATTGAATTTTAAATAACAAAATCAGCATTGTAGATCTTGAATTGCCTTAGCTTGTAGAATTTCCCTTGGCTTCATTCTTCTTCTCCTGTATTTGTCCATAGTTGACAAACAAAAATCTTGCAGCTTCTGTCAATTTGGATGCAGTAGCTCTCCCTCAATTTTGACTCCCCCTCGCTATGATCTTTGTATCAGCACTAGGGGTGGAAGCTTGATCTCCTTGATCAGGGTTTTTTAGAGTTAGCCAACCACACTTGTGTAGTTTGATCTATCAGCACAGTGTGAGCAAACTTCTTAAGCAAATCAGTCCTTCTAACCCAAATTGGAGTCAACTTGGGTGGAAAAAAATTCTTCCGCCATTTCTTGGTTTTGGGTATACTTTGTAGCTTCTTGCAATGGGGACGATGTGTCCTTTCTTTCCATAATTGTGATAAGTAGATGTGCGTGCAGCGCATGACACATTTTTTTTTCTTAAAACTACTCAACACATTATTTATATGTGTGGTATGTAGAGTATCATGTGCAACACTTGAAATAAAAATTATTTTAAATTTAGTATTCGAAGTTGATGCACCATGATCATAACCGAGACCGCCTCTGTCGAAAGGAGACTTCTAACTGCACAAGATGTTTGAAAGAGTCCTCGAACCGATGTTCATCTTGTTTAGCGAAGCTTGTTTCACTTCTAGCTCAAACAAAGTGATCTTCAGTCTTTCTTGAAAATCTTTATTTTCAGAATTTACCTTCTGTAACTCTATTTTCAAAGTCTCAATCTCTTGTTCAGCCTTCTTGAATTTCTGACCCTCAGCAGTCAAATTTTCAGCTATGCAGATCTTCTGCTTTTCCAAGAGATGAACATTTTCAAATGTTTGCTCTAATTCATTCTTCGATGCAAAATTCTCTTCTTAAGTAGTTTTAAACTTAATAGTAATTTTGTTGCCATACTTGGTCATCTTGATGCAATCAATATATGTGGTATGATACAACTCTTCATAATCTTTCTCTTGATCTGACATCTCATCATCATGATCATCATCAATATCATTGTGAGACAGAAACTTAGCCATGAAAGACACAAACTTGCCATTCATAGTTTCAGAAGTATCAAATGAAGGTTCTTTTTCTTCTTCTGATGACTCTTCATCCTAAGTTGTGTTGAGAGCCTTTTTCATTGTACCATTTTTGGCACACTCAATAGCATAGTGACCATAGCTTTGGCACTCAAAACACTTAGTTCCTTTCGCAGAATCCTTCTTCTCAGATTTAGAACTCTGCCACTTGGCTTGTTTTGACTTCATGTACTTCTTGAACCAATTAAACAATTCAGCCATATCATCTTCAGCCTCAGATTCAGAATCAAACTCAATTTTATTTTCAGGCTTCTTTCTTGATTCTGTGTTGGTTTTCAAAGCAACACCTTTCTCTTTAGATTTTTCTTTATCCAAATGGTTTGCTTCAAAGGTTTGAAGATTTCCAACCAGTAGATTGACCTTGAGGGTCTCCAGATTCTTATTTTTTTCAATTGCATCAACTTTAGAATCGAACCTCGAAGGTAGCGACCTCAGAATTTTCTTGACAATCTTTTTTTCTGGTAATTCTTCACCTAGATTGAAAATAGATTTGACAATATCATTTAGCTTTATATAAAACTGATCAAAGGTCTCATTATCTTCCATCACGATGGTTTCAAATTATTTAGTCAGCCTTTGCAATTTAGATTGCTTTATCGTGTCTGTACCCTCATAAACTGTCTGCAAGACATCGCATGCTTCTTTTGTAGATTTGCATGTAGATATCCTACGGACCTATGCAGCAGACAGTCCATTGTAAATACTATTCACCGCCTTTTTATTACAATAGGAGGCATGCTTCTCATCCTTTGTCCAATGGGCTTTAGGTTTAGGAACAGTTTTCCTATCAGCCACAATTGTTGGTTTGGAGTAGCCCTCCTCAACAATATCCCAAACATCATCATCAATGGACTTAAGGAGCCTAATAATCATTTGTTTCCAATATGCATAATTAGAACCATCTAGCAAAGGGGGCTTAGTAGTTGATGTCCCTTCTTAATTGAGTACCATTCTAGAAATCTCTTTAGATCAAACACAGTAAATTAATGCAACTCGCTCTGATACCAATTGAAAGTTTAGGGTACGAGATTTCTAGATTGGTCCATTCAATAAATCAACCCAATAGTGCGCAAAAATAAATAACGAGGGAGCGGAAAATAAATTAAAAAGCACACATCACAAGGACACCAGATTTAGTATGGAAAACCCTAACCGGATGAAAAAACATGGATCCGAACTGCATCAACAATCAAACAATATGAATCTCGCAATTACAAAAAACTCAGATTTTCTCCCTAGATATCCCCTACCTAAGGACTGACGTTACCTAGTGTCGCTTCATGCTTCAATGACTTCACACTGTTCATTACAACAGACTCAATTCAGTGCTTGACTCTTCAAATCTTCTACACAAGAAGATGATCTTCTACAAGAGATGCAGAAGAACTTAGTTCTCTAGGGTACTTGGCAGCACAACTCTTCAATAAATCTCTAGAGAAAATCTCTATTAATTTAGATATCTAATTCAGAACTTGAGAGATGATCTATGTCTCTTTGGGCTATGAGAAACACCCAATACATAGCCCAAAATCCATGCATAAGACTGCTAGTAATAATCCACTAAGAATATCAATTTGTCTCAAATTTCTTCATAAAATCGGGATCCAACTGGGCTTCCCGTGCCATTCTTGCTATAGCGAGTGATTTTGCCTCGGACACACATTTAGCACTTTTGGCCTTACACAGCTCCCAACAATTTCCTATTGGGAGAAGCTCGAGGGGTTTTTGGACACCTTTTGCACTGATAGTAGAGTGGAGGAGTAGAAAGAGGAAATGGGTTGGTGGGAAGGTAAGATAGGAAAGATGGAGAGTGTGATGTGAGCGATGGTGTAGGTGTGATGAGTGGGCTATGTGTGCCAGACAACAACACTGTCATCAGTCTTTCATGTTCCCCTATCACCTCATCTCTCTACCATCTTCTAGAAAGAGGTAACTGATTTTGAAAATCATTGGCTATAAACAAGTGACAAGTGCGGTGAGTGAAAGTAAAGAGTGTATATGTGTGTAGTGTGATGTACAAGTAACATGTGTGTGAGTAGTAGGCGAGTGAAGGTGTAACGAGGAGTGCAAGTGAGTAGTGGTGAGTGCCCAGTGCAGTGCAAGTGAAAGTGTGAGTGTGTTTTGTAGAGAGCATCTAAGAGTGTAATGACTAATGAGTGTTTAACACGTGAGTGTGCCTTGGGTGCTTTGTAGTGTCTTCGTAAATAAGAGTCATGAGTACGTGGTAGTGTGTGACAAGTGCTATGTACTGCAAAGTGTATGTAGGTGCAAATGTGTAATACCATTCGCGACTTGTATAAGTCGTATTAAGTGAATTAAAATTTTTTGTCTTATACAAACTGTAAAAGTGTAGTAAGTTGTGCTATCTTGAGTCCCGGATCCACAGTGCTCCTACGATATATATGTGAGAGTGTCGTGTTAGGTTTTTTATGTGTTGGCTAAATTCATGGGTTGGACAAAACTTTGGGTCTTTTAAGTTGTAATCTTAATTTAGAAAAAGACTCTAAAGATCGAAAATTGGAAGGACTATAAGAAGAAAGTTTGAAAGAATTAGAAGAAGAAAGCTGGAAGGAAAGTGCTAAAAATCCGGATCAAGTCCAGAATGGGGTCCGCTTGAGCGCCCAGATCTTCGCTCGAGCGGATGCCAGACAACGAGTCCAGATGCCTGATAGAATCCTTTCTGCATTGAGATAGAGACTCATCTGCTCGAGCGGATGGTGGGTCCGCTCGACCGGATATGGCGGCAGAGTCTCAAGAAAATTAGAAACTGCTATTTTAATCGTGCTAAATCTGCTTATTTTAATCCTAATCAAGTTAGGCAACCTTAAGCACGACCTAATGGATATTTAAAGGACTCAAGGGCTATTCTATAGTTACACCTCACCTCTCAAAGTTCTGATTTAGCGATTATTATTGAGAGAATTCTTCTATAGAGATTTATTAAGGAGTTGTGCTGCCAAGTACTCTAGAGAGCCACATTCTTCTGCATCCCTTATAGAAGATCATCTTCTTGCATAGAAGATTTGAGGAGTCAAGCGCTAGATTGAGTCCGTTGCAATCAACAGTGTGAAGTTGTTAAAGCGTAAAGCAAATACAAGGTAACTTCAGTCTTTAGATAAGGGGATTTCTAAGGAGGAAATCTAAGTTTCTTGTAGTTGTAAGATTTATAGTGTTTGATTGTTGAACCAGTTCAGATCGGTGATTTTTCACCCGATTAGGGTTTTCTACCTTAAATTTGGTGTCCTTGTGGTGTGTGCTTGTTGAGTTTATTTACTGCTGCATAGTTATTTTTATTGCACACTTTTGGCTTGATTGTTTGAATAGACCAATCTAAAGATCGCAGACCCATAAACCTTGAGTTGGTATCAGAGCAAGGTCGCACTAATTTTCTGTGTCTGTTCTAAAGAAATTTTTAGAATGGTGATCAATAGAGAAAGGACATCAACTTCCAAGCCTCCTTTGTTTGATGATTCTAATTATGCATATTGGAAGCAAAAAATTATTGGATTCCTGAAGTCCATTGATGATGATGTGTAGGATATTGTTGAGAATGCCTACTCCAGACCAACAATTGTGGGTAACAGACAAACTGTTCCTAAACCTAAAGCCCAATGTATTAAGGATGAAAAGCACGTCTCCAATTGTTATAACAAGGCAGTGAATAGCATATACAATAGAGTGTCTGCTGATGAGTTTCGTAGGATTTCCACTTGCAAAACTGCAAAAGAAACATGGTAAGTCTTACAGACAGTATATGAAGGTACAGACACGGTGAAGTAAGTAAAATTGCAAAGGCTGACCAAAGAATTTGAAAACATCGTGATGGAAGAAGATAAGACATTTGATTAATTTAATGCAAAGCTGAATGAGATTGTCAATTCTGTTTCCATTTTAGGTGAAGAAATACCAGAAAACAAGATTGTCAAGAAAATTCTAAGGTCTTTACCTTCGAGGTTCAATTCTAAATTTGATGCTATTGAATAAAATAAGAATCTAGATACCCTCAAGGTAAATCAGCTGGCTGGAAATCTTCAGACATTTGAAGCAAACCGTTTGAACAAAGGAAAATCAAAAGAGAAGGATCTAGAAAAAGTGTACAAAGCAAAAGGCTTTCAACACAACTTGGGACGAAGAATCTTCTGAATAAGAAAAAGAAGAAGAAAAAGATCCCGAGGATGATCCTTTAGATAAAGTGAAGGGCAAGTTTGTGGCATTCATGGCTGAATCTGTATATATATGACAATGATACTAATAAAAATAATAATGATGAAATGTCAGACCAAGTGAAAGATTGGGAAGAGTTGTTCCATGCTACCTATGTTGATTGTGTCAAGATGACTAAGTATGGTAACAAGATCACTATCAAGTTCAAGGCTACTTAAGAAGAAAATTCTGCACTGGAGATTCAATTAGAGCAAGCGCCTAAAAAGGTTCATCTCTTGAAAAGTCAGGAAAATTGCCTGGCTGGAAATTTGACTACTGATGGTTAAAAATTAGATAAGGTTGAACAAGAAATAGTGAATCTAAAGAAAGAGATAGTGATTGTGAAAGCGGAGAACAAAGACCTGCAAGGAAGACTAAAGATAACTCTGTCTGAGCTAGAAGTAAAGCAGGCTTCTTTAAACAAGATGAACACTGGTTCGAAAATTCTTACTAACATCTTGTCCAAATAGAAGTCTAATTTTGATAGAAGCGGTCTCGGTTATGTTCATGGTAAATCCACTTCGGGTACTAAAGGTAAAACAATTTATGTTTCTAGTGTTACACATACTTCTCCACATGCTACAGATGTTAATAATGTGATGAATAGTTCGAAGAAAAACAATGTGTCACGCACTACACGTATATCCACTTGTATCATTGTGGATTAAAAGGACACATTCGTCCCCATTGCAAAAAGCTACATAGTCTACCAAAGACCAAGCAATGGCGGAAGAATTTTTCTCCACTCAAGACAACTCAAATTTGTGTAAGAAGATCTGATTTGTCAAATGAGCTTTCACACACTCTGCTGAAAGATCAAACTACACAAGTGTGGGTGGCTACATATAACAAGCCCTGATCAATGAGATCAAGCTCCCACCCCAGCGCTGCTACGAAGATACATTGATGGGGAGCTATTGATCCTAATTGACAAGAAAGTTGGATTTTATTATCTTTAGCTTTGTCAGTTATGGACAAAAAGGGGTAGAAAAAGGTGACAGATCAAGGGGGAGAATAAAAAGTCCAGAGGAAGTCAGATACAATGCAGATCTATATATGCTGATTGCCAATTCTGTACTGATTTCCTTTTTTTTAATTCTATGTATTTTGGGTTTCATTGTGGGTAGATCAAATTGTATTGTCTTAGTGAGCTTTGTCCACGAATTGCCAAAGGGGGAGATTGTTAGGTTTTTTAAGTGTTGGCTACATTCATGGGTTGGATAAAACTCTGGGTCTTTTAAGTTGTAATCTTATTTTAGAAAAAGGCTCTGAAGATAGAAGATTGGAAGGACTTTAAGAAGAAAGTTTAAAAGAATTAGAAGAAGAAAGCTGGAAGAAAAGTGCTAAATATCCGAATCAAGTCCAGAATAGGGTCCGCTCGAGCTCCCAGATCTTCGCTGGAGCGGATACAAGACAGAGAGCCCAGACGCCTGACAGAAGCCTTTTTGCGCTGAGATAGAGACTCATTTGCTCGAGCAAACATAGCGGCAAAGTCACAGGAAAATATGAAACTGCTATTCTAATTGTGTTCAAACTGCTTTTTTAATCCTAGTCAAGTTAGGCAACCTTAAGCACGACCTAAGGGCTATTTAAAGGATTCAAGGGCTATTCTATAGTTACACCTCACTTCTTAAAGTTCTGAGTTAGAGATTATTAATGAGAGAATTTTTCTTTAGAGATTTATGGAGTTGTGCTGCCAAATACTCTAGAGAGCCACATTCTTCTGTATCTCTTGTAGAAGATCAGCTTCTTACGTAGAAGATTTGAGGAGTCAAGCGCTGGATTGAGTCTGTTGCAATCAACAATGTGAGGTTGTTGAAGCGTGAAGTGACACAAGGTAAGTTCAATCTTTAGATATGGAATATCTGAGGTGGAAATCTGAGTTTCTTGTAATTGCGAGATTCATAGTGTTTGATTGTTGATCCAATTTAAATCAGTAGTTTTACACTCGGTTAGGATTTTCCACCTTAAATTTGATGTCCTTATGTTGTGTGCTTATTGAGTTTATTTTCCGCTACATAGTTATTTTTAATGCACATTTTTGGCTTGATTATTTGAGTAGACCAATTTAGATATTGCAGACCCCTAAACCTTTGTGCTTGATGATGTTTGCGGGGGATAGAGAGATAGAAGAAGAAGAAGAAAAGACCGGGGGTGATGATTGGATCAGATGATGAAGAAGAAGGAATAAAAAAAGAAAGAGAAGACGATGAAGAGAAAGAAGAGAGAGAGATGTGGAAAAGAGAGGAAGGGAAATAAAAGAGACAAAAGTGGAGAACTGATTGTCAAAAGAGTGGTGTCTGCATCTTCTAGGCCAAGCAGTGTGGTTGGCAGGCGGACCTAAGTATAGGCCAAGGGGGTCCATGGCCCCCCTTAAGTTTTCAAAATGTTATTTTTTACCACTAAAATTTTTGTAATTTTTTTATTTTTCCCCTTATAATTTTAAAATTTTCTTTTAATCAATTTTATTTGCCCCCCTCCCCACCCCCTGTTCCATTTTTTGGGTCCGCCTTTGGTTGGTTGGTAGTGCTTGCTGGTGGAAAAGTGAGAGGTGGGAGCAAGTAGTGAAGAATACGGAGAAGCACACTTTCATCATTTACAGAAATAAGGGAGAAAAGTGGTCAGAAAGAACTTTAACTAGCCATCTGTCCTTAATTGAAAACTCTTTGGAAAGCTTAAAAGTAAGACCCTAATTTGACAAAGTTTGGTTTTTGTGTCCTTTTTTTTTTTTGGAAATAAGCCAAAAAAAACTAAGGCCTTATTTGAAATTAAAAAAAAAAAACTAATTTTAAATGGAAAGAGTTTGTTTACTTACATGTCCTATTAAATTCATTGAGCGACAATCACTATAATAATTATTTCTCTTCCCACTGATAATCTCTAACAGCATGACTCCGAAGCTAAAGACATCTGATTTTATTGAGAAAAGCCCATCCATGGCATACTCGGGTGACATATAACCGCTGCATAATAGCATATACTATAAAATGTTAAAATGATGAAGCATATTTTGACCTTTCCTTGCAATGAACATGGAATTCCTTTAGAAGTATATGAAATTTGTGTGCACATTTGTGTATGTTACTTACTAAGTTCCAACCACTCTATTGGTGTTTGCTTGACTTTGATTTCCACCAAATATTCTTGCCATACCAAAATCTGAAATTTTGGGGTTCATATCATCGTCTAAAAGAATATTGCTAACTTTGAGATCCCTATGAATAATTCTTAGCCTGGAATCTTCATGTAGATATAAAATTCCTCGAGATATGCCAACAATGATGTTGAAACGTTTTCTCCAATCCAATGTTACGCTCCTTGTTTGATCTGCGACACATTTCAATCTGTATATATAATTGTACATAATTGCATATTTGTGCACATAAGATTGTTCTATAGTGGTGACATTCTAATCATATGAGTTGTGTTATTGTGTAAAACCGGCCATAACACGATCTTCACAAACTACATACAAGATATGCTCACGTTTATCAATAATTCATTTTCCTTTACCATATTCTAAACAATATATCATTTGACAATTTCATAGAGTGGTTTTGCAATTTAACGAAACAAGAAGTCTTTGCAGATGCTATTGACAAAGATGTTCTTGAGTATTGAACCATATTTACTAATGAGGCATAATATTACAGTTTCTTATTACTTTATGCTAGTATAAAAGAATACCTAGAAGATAATAAGAGTTGTAAGAAGAAATATACGTACCAAAAATCAAGGAGTCCAAGCTCTTGTTACGCATATATTCATAGATCAATATCTTTTCTTCTCCACTAATGCAACAGCCCAAGAGTCTAACAAGATTCTTATGTTGAAGTTTGGCAATCAGTTTAACCTCATTTTTGAATTCGTCTATTCCTTGTCCAGAATTCTTAGAAAGTCTTTTCACTGCAATCTCTTGTCCATTCGGTAGTTGTCCCTAAAATGAAGTCATGCTTTACAACATTATCAAAGCCAAAAGGTATGTGAAATTCTTCACTTCAAGAGGCAATATCAGCAATTGATTCATTCTAGCGAATAAGTTATTTTAAACCATCTTTCTTTACATGGGCCATGCTTTAATTTCCTTGATGGGCTCAAACTAGATGGTCTAGGAATTTACAAATTTGTAAGTCCAAGGCATCTAATCTTTGGCCTTCCATATTCTCGCATGTGTATATGCAAGCTTTCTTCCCACTTTGGTGGGCTTCCTTCCCGGATATGCCAGGCTTTCTTCCCACTTTATGGGCTTCCTTCCCGGGTGTGCAAGGCTTTCTTCCCACTTCGTGGCTTCCTTGCCGGGTGTACCGGTCTCTCTAAATAAATAAAGTAGATTAAGAAGAAGGAATACAACAAACATGTTCCTAATGTGGAATATGTTGTGATGCATCAAATAATCTATAAAATGTCCCCTTAAAGGAAGTCCACCTTTTGGTCTATAAAAGTTTATGCTTTCTCCTTATATTAAGTTATATATGAAATGGAGTCATACCTTGTAAACAAGTCCAAACCCACCCTTTCCTATCATATTTGATTCAGAGAAGTTCTTTGTGACAGCTACTATAACATTGAAACTAAATAGTTGTAATTCTGAACCTTTGTCGTTGTCTTTGGTCTCATTGTCATTGAATACATCTCCATATCTTTCATACATTTTACGTCCTATAAAAAGATCAAAAAATTGCTAATAAGAAATTTATATTTTCTTGTTAGTATATTAGGTAAATGAATCATCCATACCTTTTTTCTTCTTCCACAAGTAACATCCACATAAACAAAGTAAAAGCACCACTGAGATGACAGATAATATGGTTGCAAGGAGCTTCTTCTTGCCTTTGAAATGTCCTGAATGTCCATGCAGTTTTTTATCAAAGAGAAAATCTTAATCAATGTTTAAGACGAAGTTTTTTTGTATTTGTTTTCATTTTTTATAGCACATAATAACACATCATATAATTTGTAAAGTATATTTACAAAAAAAAATATATATTCTTTTTATGCAATAAGTGGACGATTCTTCATTCAAATAGTGTTTCAATACATAGTCCTGTGTACATATAGCTACTCTTGTGAAGACCAAAAGGCCAGAACTTTACTTACAAGCCCAAATGCCTATGAGGCATCCTATTGTTGGTTTTGCCAAAATCTTTCAGTGATCTGGTCATACCTGCTAGGAGAGACTTCATGCAAGGACATGGCCTAGGGTTCATTTGCATTCATCGTACTTGACGCCATCATAGCATTATTCTAAATTATTATTAAGGATGATAATCTCCATTCTTTAAATGAATTGATAATGCACAACTTATTAACAACATGGGACCCATTTCATGCAATTTATTCCACGTGAACGGCATCGTGCAAAATTGAATTATTGCATTGCTTCTTGAATGGAAAATATACAAAAAATATAGAATTGGATTTTTTGTGAATTAAATGGTAAGTTAATTAAAAAAATAATTTTTTATGTATGCATGCATGGCACATCCCATTTTGTGTATGTGCCATGTAATCTGCATTAGTTTTTTAAATAATTAATTTGCAAGATTCGAATAATGCGCCAATTATGTGCATGCATTTAGACATTGTTGGAGTCATGGATGGTCCCAAATATGTACACAACCTTGCCATTTATTGGATTAATTAAATAAAAACATGATTTTAATGCAGGTTGTAAGAGCAGAAATATTTACAGACCCGGGGGGTGGTGGGGGGGGGGTGATTTTGAGACTCACTGGAGGAGGACGGAGATTGCAGCTCCTTGATGATGATAGAAGAACCGCTGCGTTGAGCCTAAAAGGGGAAAAAGAAGAAGGCCAGAGGACCCTGGCTTGGGCAGCACAGAGCTCTCCAATGCCTAAGTTAGTTGCAGGACTAAGCAAAGGTTGGAGATGGAGTTGGGGAGGAGATGGCGTACCAGCGTGTGGATGGCCCCCCTTTTACCTGTTGAAGGCTTCTGTATTTATAGAGGAGGAGAGTGGACTTGAGTGGCTGTCCCCTCCTAGTCCAGCTGTCTGTACCAGTGATGCTATCATAGCCCACGTGTCCTTACTTTATGTTCCCTCACAGCCCACTCTGTCCCATCAGGCCATACCTGATGCATGGGTGGTGGTGCTCTGTCAGGGATAAGGTTGTGGAGACATAAATGCCTTTTGTCTTATTTACACGTTCTATGACGTGTTTGTTAGTGCATAGAGATACACTTGTCACCGAGACCGAAACCAAGGGGCGTTTTGTTTGTCAAACCCGATGCATAAAGAATTCATAAAGACTTGCTTTTGCTTTCTTTAATAATATTTCTAAAAAAGCTCTCTCCTAGCAACACTCATGAGTTATATGAGGCTGATGTCATGGCTTTTTAGTCCGCTCGGCCAGGCTAGGTAGTTCGAGTTCGGCCAGAACAGGCAGCTTGAGCCAGAACATGAGCTCGGCCAGAACTTGAGCTCGGCCAGACAAGAGCTCGGCCGAGAACTTGAGCTCGGCCAAAATATGAACTCGGCCAAGAACTTGAGCAGTTTACTTCGGGCGGACTGTCCAGAATTCCTGGTGTAAGTCTGAGGGAGGAAATATCCCCCCACACACAGGTCATGGTTGGCCAATATGAGTTCAAGCATTAATGCATTTTAGCTTTTTGAGTAGGGCCCACAAGGAAGACTAAAGGTGATGGTGTGGTCATATATGGGCTGGTATATGTGGTAGGCCTCACTTTGCCCCATCTGCCGAGCAGCCGATGAATCCATTGATCACTTGCTCTCAGTATGTACATTTGCCAGCTTAGTATGGACCATGCTAGCGGCCACTGTTCCAAGACCAGGGGGGTCGATATCAAACTGGTTCTTTCACCAGGCCTCCCCAAACAATAGAAGATTGGACTGGGCGTGCAACTCATGTGGTACATCTGGAAAGCAAGGAACGACTACATGTTCCAATACTATCCACTACATCCCCAGCATGCATTCTCTAAAACCATTTATGCTCTCTTTGATTGGAATGTTTGTCATCTTTATGCCAATCCAGGAGCAACTGCAACTCTCACTCCGAATCACTGGATGCCTCCACCTCCAGGTTGGCTTATGTTAAACTTTGATAGTGCCTACAACCATCAAACTGGGATAGCACGTATCGGACTGGTGGCATGGGACCGTTATGAACAATTGTTGATGGCCTTCACAAGTGAGGTTACAGCTGATGGAACGCGCTCCGAGGCGCCGTGGGGCGGCTACCGGGGTCGGCGGAACGTGGGAGTCCGTCGGGTCCGGCCCTTTCGCGCCCTGGCGGGCCCTGAAGCGTGCATCAACATTTCTTTGTGTGGGTGTGCCAGATTTTCTATTTTACTTGGAATTGCAAATGGTAATCCGGAGATCAACCTTCGCAAGTAAAAAGGAAATCAACTTCTTTCAAGTTTTCCATTGCACAAATATTTAAGAAAAGAGACATTTTCTTGGTTTGCCGTGAAAGGCGATTTTGTTTGGCATTTATAGCCGATTTTGGCGTTTATAGCCGATTTACAATTCTCATCAATAATGAAAGACAAGAGTTGTGATTTTTGTCTCTTTAGAAAAATACAGATTACAATGAAAAGCAAGAAAAGGAAGATCTAACTTTTCAGGAGATTGTGGGGGACTCGTTCAGATTGACGGTCGCAAGCCATGTATGGGCTTCGCCATCATCCATGCAGATGAGAACAGATGATGTTCTTGATTCGCTTGGCTTGGCTATAACCTCAGGTTTTTAGAGGACAAAGACCAAGAGAAGGTCCTATATCCAATAAAAAGCTAAGTAGACGGGCTGAAAAGCCACGTCTAAGCCATTGGAGGCAGCAGGAGAAGGCAAGGACCTTGGGGGGGGTACCCCCCAAGGGACTTTTGTCACCTTGTAGTGGTGGCCGGTGCAGAACTTCAGCAGAGTTTTTCTCTCTTTTTCTTTCTCTCAGATTTCTGGATCTGTGGTGCTTTGGAAGTGATCTCCGATTGATCGATCTCGATTTTCTGATTTTCTCCTCTTTTTTCTGATCCTTTTCCGATCTCTTTCCATCTCCATTTCAATGGAATGCTCTCCTATTTATAGGCCTTTGCTAGCCATTTAGGAGGGTTTATGAGCCTTAATGGCTTTAATGGGAGGAGTTACAAGATTTATTTCTTGATTTTGTAACTCCTTTTTCCTTGAATCTGATTGGCCGATGGAGATTAAGGGCTTTTAATCACCTTAATTACCATAATGGGAGGAGTTTCATGGTTTAAATGCCATGAATCAATTGACTTGTAACTCTCAAATGCTTGCTTCTGATTGGGCCGTCCAAAGAAATGAATTAATGACCATAATAAAGTTAGTCAATTAACCACATTAATTGGTCGCCGAGCAGTCGAAGAGTCGCGGGCCGTGCCGTGTCTTCTGGAATTCTTCTGGCGATGATCATCGATGGATCTACATGCTGATCGACATCGGATGAACATGTAACTTCAGACATTGATAGCTAAGAGTGGGCCGGTGACATCTGTCTTGTCGATTTCACGATCGGTCGGACAGAAAGTGCACTTTCTTGGTCGACCGGTTGGCGATCTTGGAGCGATCAATGATGATTTTATGCTTTTGACGGCGGATCCGAGATGTCGTCGGATATGAGTCAATTTCAAGCACTAAAAATCACATTTTCAGGAAACAACAGGGGCCAAAGTGCGCGAAACGCGAAAAAAGACGGAAAAACGGGTCACCGGCGGAAAATCCGGTGACCCGGACCTCCATGGTCGCAGGGGTCTGCGACCCTGGGGGATTTTTCCCCTTCGGAGCCCGTTTTGCGGTCGTTTTGAGGTCTTTTTCGTCGCCGTTTTCTTCTGTATTTTTCTTGACATTTCTTCTCATTTATTGGCTTGATTTCCCTGTAGAAAACTTGATGAGAATCCTTGCATTTTTAGAGTGCAAAGTTTCCAATTTTCCGGGAAAGCCGAAGACTTTGTCGCGTAGAGCTGCTGATTTTCCGCCAGAAGCTGAAACTTGGTCAAACGATGTCGGAATGACCTGAAATTTGAGGTGAAGCCTCCTGAGCAATAAATAAGACCAACCATAGGCTTTTGTTTCAGTTTTGAAGCCGTTTGGGGTCCCGTCGATGCTTCACTTGATTTTGCTGCGGGAAAAATGCCGAGCTTTGATATGTGGTCAAACGATGTCCGATTGACCTGAAATTTGACGGGGAGCATATTGGAGTCATTTTGAGACGTTCCATGGGCTCCGTTTTGGATGTCATGGTCCCGGGTTGCTCCGCCGCCGGTAGGCTTGATTTTCTCTCGGAGCATCGAAACCTGGTCAAACGTTGTCGGAATGACCTGAAATTCGACGTGCAGCCTTTTGGAAGCATGTGAAAGCCACTCATGCACTTGGTTTGATGAGCGAAGGCTTCGGTGGTTCCCGCCGCCGGGAGGCTTGATTTTGCTGCTCGAGCATTGATGGAGGGTCAAACGTTGTCGGTTTGACTTGAAATTTGGCATAGAGCCCTTTTGAGACATGCTGGAGTCATCTGTAGGCTTTGATCGAAGTTTTGACGTCTCCGATGATGTCGCCGCCGGGAGCTCCCGTTTAGCTGTCGGAGAAGTGAAGTTAGGCCAAATGTTGTCGAAATGGCCCGAAACTTCATGTGTACTCTTCTCTTGGCTATCTTGAAGGATCTTGCAGTTTTTGTTTGATTCTGACAAGATTTGAATTTTTGGAGAAATTGCATTGCCTATTTATGGCAGGTTGCGACTTCATGCAGCTTTCTTGATTTGAAGAGGCAAAGTGACATTTTTGGTGTCAACAAATGCCCCCTCGAGGTACAGCGACGAATTGCTTGACTTTTGTAGTCGATGTGCCTCGAAGAGATTTTTGAAGGAGAGCTTGTGTCTTGACCAAGAGTCTTTGAGCAATCCTTCCTTTAGTAGAGTAGCCTTTGAGCTTCCAGGGGAATTTTATGGTAGTGAAAGGAATCACACACCATCTCGAGGCAAAGTTTTGAAGATGACATCAGGGATGTGGATTTGGGCTTTTGTTTTTGACCTTGTGACCTAACAAGCTGTATGTGGCAGGTTAGGGGGTCGGGTTTTGGTTTTGACCTTGTGACCCAACAAGCTGTATGTGGCAAGTTGGGGGATCAGGATTTGGTTTTTGGTTTTGGTCTTGTGACCTAACAAGCTGTATGTGGCAAGTTAGGGGACCAGGATTTGGTTTTTGGTCACTCTTTGGGACTGTGTGGGTCCATTGGAGTGGTTTGGATTTTTGTGGAATGTCAATTTCAAGATTTTGGCTCAATTTGGTATATGAGGCTGGATGGTTTGATTTTTGGAAGTTCATGGGGCTTGGAATTTTTTTTGTATGGTTCAATCAACTCAAAAGAGGCATGGAACCATTATTGTATGCTCTTGGTAAGAGGGATTTTTTTCCTGACTAAAAGCCCTTTTTTTTTTTTTTTTTTTTAACAGGATCATATCATACCTTTTTGTGTTTCATTTACAGTTTTTGAAGTGACAGAAGAGAGTCCATCGCTTCCTTCAGAACCAGAGCAAGGGATGCCAGAGGTCGATCCGGAGGTAGAGACTCCTACAACCAGTTCTGACGCGATAGAGGAGATACCTCATGCTGAGATTCCTTCTCCAGTGGCTCCAAGTGGAAAGAGTTCTTTTGTTACTCTTCCAATGGGACATGACATGAGCAGCCGATCAGCGGAGAAGGGTGAATCTTCATCCAGTTCGTCTCTTCAATTTGCGAAGAAGGTGCTGGCTCGGGTTTTGAGTTCTTGGGTCAAGACTCTCCTTTCTGGACACTTGGAGGTAGGATTTGGCATGATCCCACATGTACAGGAGATTCTGACCGACATCGAAGAGGTTGGTCTGGAAGTCACAGGTGCCAGGGCGATCGTTGATAGGATCATTGCACTGGGTGACAAATGGTTTGAGACCATGGATTTCCCTGACGACCAATTCTTCAAAGAGATGTTCTTGGACCCTGCTGATAAGGCTAAGTCTGACCTGAATGAGGCTACACAAAGCAAGAAGCAGCTAGTTCGGGAGAAGAACAAGGAAGAGCTAGCCATCATCGGATTGAGGCATGACCTTAACGTCCTTGATAGGGAAGTTGAGGAGGCCAGGAAACGTCTTGAGCATTTGAAGGCACAAGTCGATGCGAAGTGGGCTGCTATAACAGAGGCTCGTGACAGGGAGAGTACTCTGATTCGCAGGGTTGCAGATGCCGGTCAAGTTCTCGAGAGGAGGACTCTAGAAAACGAACGATGGCAAACTGCTGGGGAAGAGCTTCCCGGTGTAAAAGAAGGGTTACGGCATTCGCCAGCATCTCATGGCAAGTTCCTGAAGAAGCGTGCCTTGGAAACTCTGACGGCTGAGGCCAAAAGTTTGCTTGAGGAGCTGAAGCTTTGGCTGGAGACCATTTTTGGCTGAGCTCCTGATTTTTTATAGCAGAAACCATTCTTCTTCTTTTTTTTTGGTACCACATGTATTTTTTTGGTACTCTTTTTTTTTTTTAGTGCTTGTGAACACTTTCTTTTTTTTTTTTTTGCTTTGGTACCACATGTATTTTTTTGGTACCTTTTTTTTTTTTTTTTTGTTTTCCCTACGCTCACTCAAATCTTTTTGTGATGAAAGCAATTGCTAAATGGGATTTGATCAAAAGCTTTGTCATTTTGTGAAAATCTTTTGTCAAATAATTGTTTTGGCATGGGAGCCTGATTTTGGTTGTGGCGTGAAAGCCGATTTTGAGATGGCATGGAAGCCGAAATTTTATGGCGTAAAAGCCAAAATTTGGGTTGGCATGGAAGCCGAAATTTTGTGGCATTTACAGCCAGTTTGGTGGCATTGATAGCCAATTTGTGGCATTTATAGCCGGTTTTGTGGCATTGATAGCCATTTTTTGAAAGCCAAGTTTTGGTTCGTCGGCGTGAAAGCCAATTTTTCGTGGCATTGATAGCCGGTTTGTGGCATTTATAGCCGGATTTTTGTGGCATTTACAGCCAGTTTGGTAGCATTGATAGCCAATTGGTGGCATTTATAGCCGGTTTTGACATGAGAGTCAGGTTTTTTTTTTTTTTTTTTTTTTTTTTGTGTGGCATTTGTAGCCGAGTTTTTTGAAAACCGAGTTTTGTTTTATTGGCATGAAAGCCGATTTTGGCGTTTATAGCCGGAAATTTTTTGTTTTGGCATTTATAGCCAGATTTTGGCATTTTATAGCCGAGTTTTGGTTTTCAAATTGCAGGTATCGACTAAATGTCGCCTCCCCGCTGAATGGTCTCGCAAGTATCGATGGAATGTCGCTTCCTTGCTCATTCGGTTTTGCGAGTATTGATGGAATGTCACTTCCTCGCGGGTTAGGTTTTGCAAGTATCGATGGAATGTCGCTTCCTCGCGAATTGGGGTGCAAATATCGACTAAGCGTCGCTTCCCTGCTTTTCCCAAGACTTTTGGTTTTGCGGGTACTGACTTGATGTCGTTTCTCCGCGATTTTTGAAATTTGAGGTTTTCTCGAACCATTTGTAATTTTGGGTTGTGGATAGCAACTGGTATGTTGCATCTCCACGATTTTTGAAATTGGGTTGTGGATATCAACTGGTTTGTTGCTTCTCCACGATTTTAGGTTTTCTCGAACCTTTGAAATTTGGGTTGTGGATATCAACTGGTTTGTTGCTTCTCCACGGTTTTTGGATTTTACAAGTATCGACGAAATGTCGCTTCCCTGCGATTTTGGGTGCAAGTATCGATGGAATGTCGCATCCTTGCTTTTTTTTCCAAAATTTTTTGTTTTGCGGGTACTGACTTTGATGTCGTTTCCCCACGATTTTTGAAAAACCATTTTTTTTTTGTTTAAAGACACGAGGGTCGTAAATTTTGACCTAGAACCATTTGGCGGTAAAAGGTAAGGTGGACTAGGGTAGAAATCCCTGAATCCGGATTTTTGTTTCAAACCATGAATTTTGGTTCAAGGATCGAAAGTTTTGGTCAAGTCAGAGAGAGGCTCCTAAACTTGGATTTTTTTTTTTTTTGTTTTTGAACAATGAAACAATGAAAGTAAGCATTGTTTTTGAATCTCTAGAAATTTTGACATTTGATATGAAAATTCTAAAGAGAGTGGGTTTGACGAGCGAGTACCTGAGAACAGGTTTTGGCCATACAGGCATTGCTCTTACCCAGTTGGGTAAGTCTTCAAGGGTAATACCGCTTCAAGAACTTGCCGTTGATAGGCAGCATACATCTGTCGCCTTCCATGTTTAGGAGGGCATATGCGCCGTTGGAGAAGACTTTGTCGATGACGTAGGGTCCCTCCCATTTTGATTCAAATTTGCCTTTGGATTTGTGTGCGAAGACCATTGGTCTTTTTACCGCAAGAACCAAGTCACCCTTTTTGTAGGCGCGTTGCCGGACCCTTTTGTCAAAAGATCCTGCCATGCGTGCTTGGTAAAGTTCAATGCTTTGTCGAGCTTCGAGCCGTCTCTCGTCGAGATTGTCCAGCTCATGGAGTCGCAATTTGACATTGCTTTCTTGAGTCATGTCATTTTGTAGAGATACCCTCAGAGAAGGAATTTGTACCTCTAGGGACACGACAGCTTCGCATCCATAGACCAAGGAGAATGGTGTGCTATGGGTTGGTCCTCGAACGGTGGTTCGATAGGCCCACAAAGCTTCAGACAGTTTGTCGCTCCAGTCTCTTTTGTGACTAGAGACCATTTTCTTGAGGATTTTGCAGAGTGTCTTGTTGAAGGCTTCTGCTAATCCGTTTGCTGCCGGATTGTATGGAGTCGAAGGACAGCTTTGAATTTTGTATTTGTTGCAAAACTTGTAGAATCGATGATCCCGGAATTGTGGTCCGTTATCATGGACGAATCTCTTGGGTATGCCGAAACGACAAATGATGTTGGTGCGCAGGAACTGAAGAACTGATGAGGTCTTCATTTCGTTGAACGCAAATGCTTCTGACCACTTGGAGAAATAATCCATTGCGGCGAAGATGAAGCGATGACCTTTGCTTGAAGGGGGAGAGATAGGACCTATGATGTCCATGCCCCATGCTTCAAAAGGCCATGAGATTGCTGTAGGATGCAGCCATTCCGGAGGCATGTGAATGTAATCTCCGTGAACTTGGCATAGCTGGCAGCGTTTGGCAAATTGCATTGCATCAGCAACCATGGTAGGCCAATAGTAACCTAACCTTTTTATCTGATCATAGAGCTTAGGACCTGCCTGATGGGCTCCACAAAGACCAGCATGAACTTCTTTAAGTGTTTCTTCGGCCTCTTGTTGTGACAAGCAGCGTAGAAGTACTCCGTTGAAGGATTTCCTGTAGAGGATTTTTGAAGGAATATCCAAATGAAAGTTTGGGGCTCGTCTTTGTATGCTTACCCGTTCTTTTGGATCTTCAGGTAGGATTCCGAACATAGTGTAATCAATGAACGGATCCCTCCAGTCGACGATTGAAGGTTGAAGGATAGAGATCCGACTTCCAACCACTCGGTGGCATTCGGCAACTGCTTGGTGTGTGTTAAGAGGAGGGAGGATCCTTCTCTCGCACACTGTAATTTGCATGTTTTCCCCTTCCTGGATCGCCATTGATGCGGCAAGTCCGGCCAGGGCATCTGCACGGATGTTTTCACCTCTACGAATGTTGGTGATGTTGCAGATGTCAAACTTTTGCAGAAGCGATTGTGCCTTGTTGTAATAAGGCAGCAGATCGGGCTTCCTGACTTTATATTTCTGATTCATCTGGTTGACGATCAGTTGAGAGTCTCCAAAGACTTCCAGCATAGTGATACCGGATTCGATGGCGAGTTCCAATCCTAGGATCAGAGCTTGGTATTCAGCTGCGTTGTTTGTGCATGGTTCCAGTAGCGAGAAAGCGTGTGGAATCATGCATTTGTCGGGGCTAACAAAGAGGATGCCAACTCCCGAGATCAGCTTTCTGTTTTCATTTGTCCTGGTTGCACCGTCAAAGTACATGTCCCAGGAGGCATTTGGTGAGGAAGTCTCCACATTGTAGACAGGTTCGTCTGGGAGATCATCTCTGAGTGGAGAATCTTTAGGCAATGGATGCTCTGCGAGGAAATCTGCTAGAGCTTGGCCTTTGATTGCTTTTTGTGGCACATACCTAATATCAAATTGTGACAAGAGGATGGACCATTTTGCCAGTCGGGCATTGAGAGAACCGGCCTTCGTAACAAGGACCTTCAAGAGATTGATCCTTGAGATCAGGTAGACTGTGTTGGAAAGCAAGTAGTGACGTAGCTTTTGTACGGCAAACATCACTGCAAGGCATTCTTTTTCGACTGGAGAGTAGCGATGCTCTGCACCCACTAGCATGCGGCTGAGGTAGTATAGAGCAGCTTCTTTTCCCTCACCATTCTCTTGTGCAAGCAGAGCGCCTACAGAATGATCAAGAGCTCTTGTGTACAAGATGAATGGTTTTCCAGTGGCAGGGGCAGCTAACACTGGAGGTTTGGTCAGGTATGACTTGATATCTTGAAATGCGGCTTCGCAGTCGGCATCCCAGACAAAGTCTACACCTTTTTTCATCAATCGAGAGAATGGACGGCATTTCCCCGAAAGATTGGAGATGAACCGTCTGATGTAGGCCAATCTCCCTTGAAGCCCTTTTAGTTCTCTCAAGGTTCTTGGAGAGGGCATTTCTAGAATAGCCTTGACTTTTATGGGGTCAAGTTCTATTCCAGCTTTCCGAACAAGGAATCCGAGAAACTTACCCGACGAGACGCCGAAGAAGCATTTTAGAGGATTCATCCGCAGTTTGTGTTTGCGAAGTCGGAGGAAGACTTCCCGAAGATCTTTGAGATGGTCTTCTTTTCTTCTGCTTTTGACGGCGAGGTCATCAACGTAACATTCGACCGTCTTGTGCTGCATATCTTGGAATATTTTCATCATAGCCCTCTGATATGTGGCACCAGCATTTTTCAGACCAAATGGCATGACAGTGTAGCAATACACGCCAAATGGAGTCCGAAATGAAGTGTGTTTTTCATCCTCGGGATGCATCTTTATCTGATTGTAACCAGAGAAGCCATCCATGAATGTCATTCGCTCGAATCCGCAGGTATTGTCAATCATCACCTCCGGTATGGGGAGCGGGAATTCATCTTTAGGGCAAGCGCCATTCAGGTCTCTATAGTCAATACAGACTCTGATCTGCCCATTTTTCTTTGTCACGGGGACAATGTTGGCCAACCATTCTGGATGTTGTTCCTCACGGATGAAGCCGACGCTTTTGAGCTTTTGAACTTCTTGTTCAATTTTATCCATCACATCTGGACGGAATCTTCTTTGGCCTTGTTTGACAGGCTTGACGTCTTCTTGAAGATTGAGTTTGTGGACTGCTACTTTGGGGTCTAAACCAGGCATTTCAGCATAGGACCATGCAAAGCAATCAACGAACTCACGAAGAAAAGCGATTTACTCGGGTAACTCATCATCCTTTATATTCTTACTTATGAATACAGGACGTGGGTTATCAGGTGTTCCCAAGTTTATCTTTTGAACAGGATCTTCTGTCGGAAGGTTCGAAGGTGGTTCCTCCACAATATTTTCGGAGGCTTCCAACTCAATGAAACCTTCTGGAGTTTCAACTGCATTACCAGACCAAGGCTCTGTTCCTTTCCATGGATTTTCTTGATTGGTGATCTCCTCAAGGCTTGCTATGAGATAGTCCCAATCGCCTGTTGAGTCTGGTATTTCTTTTGGAGACGAGGGTTCTTCTGGGTCAGGATGCCACAAGTCTGTATTATCGGACGATTCCTCTTTATCATCAGAGAAATCATACCAATTGGATGAGCTTCCTGGATCTTTGTCAGGTAACTCTTTAAAGAGATATCCAGGGAGATCGATGTCTTCATGGACTTGAGATGTTGAGGCTTGGTCGGTAAAACGACTTTTAAGCTTTTGTGTCAACTGTCTCAGAGGAGTATCAGGATCATATCCTAACCCATATGAAGACTTTTCTACATGACCGTAGAGTCTCCAATCTTCCAGCTGGCTTTTGGTCAAGGCGGGCTCCAATGGCGTGAGAATACCGCGTCTTTCTCCCAAACCGACTGGGTTTTGAGCGTCATAGCCCATTTTCTTCATAATTGCTTGTGCCACAGGACTATATAGAGATAGCTGAGGCATACCTTCATTTTGGAAAGGTTCCAGTATGGAATTTGATGAAGAAGCGTCCGATCTATGGAAGAAGATCGGCCTTTGCTTTGGTGATGTTGCCGGAACAACAAAGGTAGCAGACGTAGGATCTTCTACATCAGCAGGTGTCTCCATCGGAGTGAGAGCAGGCTGAACTTGCTGAGTGTCAGCTTGGCTTGACGATGCATCGTCTTCTGGCTCTGAGTCCGAGTCTGTGTCTTGCATGATAGACACGAGAGAGACAACAAATTTGCCCCCAGGCTTTTGTTTCGCCTTCTTCACTTTAGTCGTGATGACCAAAGGTTTTGAATTCTTGAGGGAGATAACGAAGGGAGATTGACTACTCTCTTCTAATTTGCCGGAGGGTTTGTTTTCTTCCGGTGATTTTTGAGGAGCCTCGCCTTTATCTTTCTGGAGATTTTCAGCAGGGGGTGCTATTTCCTCTTCTTCTTTTTCTCCTTCATACATCTGGGAGTCTGCGAAGTGGACTTCTTTACCTTTGAAGGGTTTCCTGTCCGCAAAGACTCGATGTACCATGCCGTCGTCGCCGACAAACTTGATGCATTGATGTAGAGTTGAAGGAACAACACCATTCTCGTGTATCCAAGGACGTCCGAGAAGGATGTTGTAGCATGAGGGGGTTTTTATTGCATACACAGTGACCTCAGAGATAAGATCACCGATTTGCAATTTGAACCTGATTTTGCCGATAGGCCTTTGAGTGCTCCCATCGTATCCAAAGATAGATACAGATGTGTGGCTTAGCTTGCTGGGTGGGATGCCCAACTCTTCAAGAGCCGAAGTGGAGATAAGGTTGAGTGCAGAACCTGGGTCGATCTGAACTCTATGTATCGGCATTTCTTTGATGTACCCTGTGAAGTACAGGGGTCGGTTGTGCCTTGCTTCGCCAAGTAGGAGGTCTTCCTTAGTGAAGGCGATGGTTGCACTGGCTGCCTTTTGAACCGAGAGGCATTGGATGCATGATCCCTCAGTTTTCTTTTTTTCTTCTTTTAAGGAAGTTTCAGAGTTTTTGACCCGGTAGTCCATTTCAATTTGGAGGACTTGCGGGGCATGTTTGTCGACATCCTCATTCAGTTTTTGTAATTCTGAGATGAGATTATCACGAGTGCGTGGAGACATTCGTAATAAATCCAGGATGTGAAGACGTGCAGGTATGTGTTTGAAGTGCTCAACCAGGTCATACTTGAAAGCCTCCTTAGGGCCTGCATGTTCATCATTGTTGCCACTGGGGGCGCTTACAACATCTTTTCCCGAAGGATTTACATAAGTAAAGGAAGATTGGTTGTAATTTTTGTGGTAGTCCCGGCCCGAACGGGTGCCTCTACCAACTTCGAGAGCTTCTTGAGAAGGATCTTCGTTTGGAAGATTGTCTTCAGGATCAAGAGGCTGTCGTTTTTCATCTACTGGGGATGTATCTACAGTAGAGTTGCCATCCTCAGTGATTGTGTTGCACGGAGCATTTTCCGGGAGCAAGTCCTGAACAGCATCCAGCAGCTTTTCTTCTTCGTTGACCCATCCATCACCCCAAGTTGGGTTTTCTTCATGATGATGAGTCGGGAAGAATGTGTATCCTGAAGTCACAGTCTCAGGAGAAGAAACCTGAGAGGGTGTCATCTCTGTGAAAGTCACGTGAGACGAGGTAGCTCCAGAGGATACATTGCTAGGCGTCGTCGGAGTGTAGGTAATCTCATCAGACGACGCTTCAGAAGAGCTATAATCCTGATATATTACATTACAGGAAGCTCTGATAGAAGATGTTGCCTGCTCGGAGTCAGACTCATCCTCGGATGTAAGAGGATCGTCAATCCAGCAATGTTCTCCATTTTCAGGAGTTGAGGGAGGAGGTACCTGATGGGCTTCAGGGACTTCCGGCTCTGGATTGTGAGGAATCTCGTTGACGCGGTCTTGCTCTTGTTCTAGAGCGAGACGCTGCAAGATCCTTGCATATTCTTCAAGATCAGGCATGGGAGCCAGATCTTCTTCTTCGTCTTCTCCGTGTGGCTCAACATAGTTGATTTCCACTGGAGCAATGACAGGTGCTGGGTTAACAGCATCTTCTTGTGCAGCCTCTTGGTCTTCTTCATCATCAGACCAGGATCCTTGTGGTTGCAAGGGGTTATACCAGATTACTGGCATAAGGTGAGTTTCAGGAACCCATTCTTCATCGGAGAGATATTCTCCTGTTTCAAGAGATTCCTCCCACTCATCGGTGTAGTTGGGCTCGAATCCATCGTCGGTGTCGCTGGACTCGTATCCATCAATGGAGAATCCAACTACCGAGTTGCAAGAGTATGATGCCCCCTGCATGGCTTCTTTTTTGAATTGAGGTGGCATGAAATCACTGAGAGTGAAGTTTCTTACCGCCTTTGAAGTCTCTGGAAGGGACGTTTCTGCTGCCCCGAGTGAAGTGGTAGAGGAGGCCTCTGCCTTTTCATGGACTTTTTGTTTTGGCTGGGTCTTCTCTTGCCGTTTGAGCCTGAGGAGATGTTTCCTAGCCTGCCTTCGCTGCTGAGCGGTCGGCTTTGTTTTGACGATCTCCCAATTTTCATCTTCCAGGAGATCGGGATGTACCCATATGGGTTGTTCGTCTGGTGTCGGGCAAGGAACCAACACTTCGGACGTTTGAATTCTATTTATCACCTTGAAGGAAGTAGTGATCTTCTTCTTCGGTGACTTTGGTGTTTGTCCATATGACACCATGTTGACGGAGGCAGTCCCATAGTTTTTGTCAAAGGTGATGACTCCGTTTTTCCACATCTCGTTTATCTTCTCTCTCACAACAAAGCATTGATTGAGAGGATGCGAGACCATCTGGTGGTATGGACAGTACCGAGGATCATTGGTTTTGCCAACGTCTCCAGGTCTTTTGGGCTCTGGCAAAATGAGTTTGCCATTTGCTAGGAGAGCCTCAAAGATTTCTTCGACGTCTTCATCGAACGGATATTTCTTTTCTACTCGCTCTTTGAAGGCATCAGAGAGTTCAGGTCTCTTACCTGCAGCTCTATTTTCAGCTTTCTTTGGTTGCTGAGGAGCTGACTTGGTTTGCACATTAAGAACCTCTTTCTTCTTTGGTTTAGAGGTTGCAATGGCGGTTGGCTCTTTTCTTGATGACTTCTGACTGTTGAGGTCTTTAATCACCGTTTCAGCTTCCATGGAAGCTTCCAGGAGTTCCCCCAGGTTCTTTGATTTATTGCCGATGATCATGGAGCGGATTTTAGCTCTCATGTTGTTTCGGCAGATGTCGACTAGCGACGCTTGTGGCAGTACATCTGAGCATTTGTACGCCATTGCTTTCCACTTGTGAATGAAGTCATAAGTTGACTCATTCTCTCCCTGTTTTAGGCTGCAGAGCTGAGCCATAGTAACAGGATGATCCTCACCTTGGAAGTGGGTCAGGAAGCGTGTCTCCAGCATAGCCCAGTTCTGAATGGAGTTCTCCGGCAGAGTGGAGTACCAATCGAAGGCCGTACCTTTTAGGGTACTTGCAAAGAGGCGGATCTTGAGTGCATCTTGATCCGCGATAGCTCCCGTCAAGATCTTGAAGTGGATGACGTGCTGTCTGGCTGATCCTTTCCCCGTATATGTTTGGAGAGTAGGATGCTTGAATTTTGTGGGGAACGGGACCGAGTCCATCCATAAAGGATATGGTGGCTTGATCCCATGCTCTTTGAGTATATCCTCTTCTTTAGATTTGGCGAGGATACTGTCTACGTCCTTTTTGGTGAGGGCGCGTGACTCATTTTCTTCTCCATTTCCCTCGTTATTGCTATGATTTGGAGGAGGCTCATTGTTCACCTGATTTTGGACAACAAGGAGAAGGTTTTCCATCAGAGTTTCAATCCTCTGCTGGCCTTGTTCCAACTGCTGGATGCGTGTGAGCGCATCATCTCGAGGGGGATTCTGAGGTGGCGGCTCAGAACTTGTAGCCAAGACGTTCATCCCTCGGGATTCGAACGAAGAAATCGTCCTGGTGACCGAGCTGGGGCTCATTCTTTTTGATGAAGAGCTTGATGAAGGATTACTCTCCCGTCCTTGGCTGGAAGGGGCAGGAGATTCTTCGGGATGTCTTTGTGTCCTGGTGATGCTACGGGTCACCGGACGTCGGACATGGATTTTTGATGCTGACCTTTGGCGTTTTCTGGTTTTTCCAACCATATGGACGGCAGCAACTTGGTCGGGTCTTTCTTTTTCGACCCATTTGCGGGAGATTTGAAGTGTAGGAGGCTGGGTCCTTTGCTTCTCTAGTCTCTTTTGTCGATATGACGCACGGCGGCGTGCTCGACGAGCGATTTGAGCTTTGGTCAGCTCCGGCTGGGCTCTGACGATGAAGGATGTGCTCCCTCGGGCGCAGCAGCCGAGCTTGTCTTTTTTGTGGTTGGGCAAGGACAGGATGCGGACCCGGTCCTTTGCCTGTTGCAGCGAAGCTTTAAACCTTTCGAGTTCGGCCCCTGTAGAGATAAAGGGTCGAACTGAAGGGGTGTAGGCCCTAGCAGGTGCTTGTAGAGGCCTAGTGATGCATGATCTGATTTTGGGCCTGTAGGAACAAGCCGGCTCATGCTGGGTTGACTTGGAAGTCAAGTTGGAGATGGGTCTCTCCTCTTTCATGTAGGCAAGAGGGTAGAACTGGTTTTCTTTGAGTGGGGCCAGGTATGCTGGCTTGGTGGAAATTTGAGACCTTCTTTGTTTTGGGGAAGGTCTTGGAGACCGAGTCTTGGGATAGACCTGGTTGTTTGTGGGTCGAGGCTTCGCGGGGGTGCCGCGGGCTTCAGGCTTTTGGGCGCTGGCCTTTGGTGTCACGGGAGTGACACGTTGAGAGGCGATCTTCTGCCTTTTGGCAGGCGCAGTTTGTTCTTCGGGAAGTGGGAATGGTCCCAGTGTCCCGAAGACGATGGTCCGGGGAGTCGAGGTCGACCCGGAGTTCAAAGAGTTGCCGAGGGAGTTGACGCTTCGGCAGCTGGCGGGGCGCTTGTAAGTGCGCTCGGTTTGCTTCTGTTGAAGCATGAGTTGGTGCTTGTTCTCATCGAAGATAATGGTTAAGGCTGCCATTGTTAGTTTCGAAAAAGTTCTGAAACAAGACCACATCCATTAGTAATCACAAGAATATAATGATCATAAATGGGAATTTCTATGGTTGTCTTTTCAAATCGCTCAAAGGATATGACCCAAGCGACATGAAGAAGGCAAAAAGCCATAGATGGTACAATTGTTCTGACAGCAAGTATGGTGAGCCCAGAATGAGCGTTCCAGTGACTGCTAGAAGCAATTGTAAACCTAAATTCGACTTATCGAGAAGCAGGGCTTACTCGAGATAAGAAGAATATAAGGTAGGAGTTACAAATGTGCCGGTCACAGATACAGTAGACCCTGAAAGGGCGTACCAGTATTGCTATGCACAAATGTTGGAGATCGCATCCATGAGATGGGATTCTTTGTTTTGAAATGTCAGAAATGGATTCGTCAAAGAGAGCAGGTGGCATTCCGATTCAAATACGGGCTCAACGATTTCCGCGAGCGCCAGTACTCAGAAGGGAAGAGACCACAATTTCTCGAATCTGAATCCAAAAAGTGACGAGTTTTTGGAGATTTTTTTTTTTTTTTTTTTGAAATGATTTTTTTTTTATTTTATTTTTATTTTTTTTTATTTTTTATTTTTTTTTAAATATTTTTTTTTATTTTATTTTTTTTTGAAAATTTTTGTTTTTTTTTTTTTTTTAAGATTTTTTTTTTTGAAAATCTTTTTTTTATTTTTTTTTTATTTTGATTTTAATTTTTTTTTAAGATTTAAAGACGAGAGAGTACACATAGGCCTCCTAACCCGGTCTTATGAAACCTCAATTGATAGAATTGCCCCCAGGTAAGGGTAGGATTACTTAATGAACCCGTTTGGAGGACCCTTGCCTAGAACAGTCAAGCTGTCTCCACACTCTGGACAAGGCTTTTCTTGAATCAATCGTGATCAAAGAACGCAATTGGTTTAACCTTAGTGGTCTATGTCCCTTTTTTTATAAAAATCCCAAATAGACTCATCGAAGAGAAACGATGGCCCAAAACCTTAGTCGAACGGGCTCAACATTTCTGCAAGCACCAAAGAACGATAGGATAGGAACAAAGTTTCTCAATTTTGAATCCAAACTAAGAAAACTAATTTTTTTTTTATTTTATTTTTTTTTAATATTTTTTTTTTGAAATCTCTAATGAACTCATCGAAGAGAAACGATGGTCCAAAACCTTAGTCGAACGGGCTCAACATTTCTGCAAGCACCAAAGAACGATAGGATAGGATCAAGGTTTCTCAATTTTGAATCCAAACTAAGAAAACTGATTTTTTTTTTTTTTTTTTTGAAATCTCTAATGAACTCATCGAAGAGAAACGATGGCCCAAAACCTTAGTCGAACGGGCTCAACATTTCTGCAAGCACCAAAGAACGATAGGATAGGATCAAGGTTTCTCAATTTTGAATCCAAACTAAGAAAACTGATTTTTTTTTTTTTTTTTTTGAAATCTCTAATGAACTCATCGAAGAGAAACGATGGCCCAAAACCTTAGTCGAACGGGCTCAACATTTCTGCAAGCACCAAAGAACGATAGGATAGGATCAAAGTTTCTCAATTTTGAATTCAAACTAAGAAAACTGATTTTTTTTTTTTTTTTTGAAAAGAGAAAGAATGGAAACAAACTCAAAGAAATAGAAATTTCCAAAAAATCCCATCTTATGTTTTTTTAGGATGCAAAATCCAACATAGGCTACCAGCTAGAAAGTAGCCAAGGAATCCGGAAAAGAAGTATAAGCATAGAGCAAAAAGTATGATATGCAAATATTTCATTTCCAAGCACCGTGTTCTCAAATGAACGAGTCCCACCGGGTGTGCCAGCTTGATGGAACGCGCTCCGAGGCGCCGTGGGGCGGCTACCGGGGTCGGCGGAACGTGGGAGTCCGTCGGGTCAGGCCCTTTCGCGCCCTGGCGGGCCCTGAAGCGTGCATCAACATTTCTTTGTGTGGGTGTGCCAGATTTTCTATTTTACTTGGAATTGCAAATGGTAATCCGGAGATCAACCTTCGCAAGTAAAAAGGAAATCAACTTCTTTCAAGTTTTCCATTGCACAAATATTTAAGAAAAGAGACATTTTCTTGGTTTGCCGTGAAAGGCGATTTTGTTTGGCATTTATAGCCGATTTTGGCGTTTATAGCCGATTTACAATTCTCATCAATAATGAAAGACAAGAGTTGTGATTTTTGTCTCTTTAGAAAAATACAGATTACAATGAAAAGCAAGAAAAGGAAGATCTAACTTTTCAGGAGATTGTGGGGGACTCGTTCAGATTAACGGTCGCAAGCCATGTATGGGCTTCGCCATCATCCATGCAGATGAGAACAGATGATGTTCTTGATTCGCTTGGCTTGGCTATAACCTCAGGTTTTTAGAGGACAAAGACCAAGAGAAGGTCCTATGTCCAATAAAAAGCTAAGTAGACGGGCTGAAAAGCCACGTCTAAGCCATTGGAGGCAGCAGGAGAAGGCAAGGACCTTGGGGGGGGGGGTACCCCCCAAGGGACTTTTGTCACCTTGTAGTGGTGGCCGGTGCAGAACTTCAGCAGAGTTTTTCTCTCTTTTTCTTTCTCTCAGATTTCTGGATCTGTGGTGCTTTGGAAGTGATCTCCGATTGATCGATCTCGATTTTCTGATTTTCTCCTCTTTTTTCTGATCCTTTTCCGATCTCTTTCCATCTCCATTTCAATGGAATGCTCTCCTATTTATAGGCCTTTGGTAGCCATTTAGGAGGGTTTATGAGCCTTAATGGCTTTAATGGGAGGAGTTACAAGATTTATTTCTTAATTTTGTAACTCCTTTTTCCTTGAATCTGATTGGCCGATGGAGATTAAGGGCTTTTAATCACCTTAATTACCATAATGGGAGGAGTTTCATGGTTTAAATGCCATGAATCAATTGACTTGTAACTCCCAAATGCTTGCTTCTGATTGGGCCGTCCAAAGAAATGAATTAATGACCATAATAAAGTTAGTCAATTAACCACATTAATTGGTCGCCGAGCAGTCGAAGAGTCGCGGGCCGTGCCGTGTCTTCTGGAATTCTTCTGGCGATGATCATCGATGGATCTACATGCTGATCGACATCGGATGAACATGTAACTTCAGACATTGATAGCTAAGAGTGGGCCGGTGACATCTGTCTTGTCGATTTCACAATCGGTCGGACAGAAAGTGCACTTTCTTGGTCGACCGGTTGGCGATCTTGGAGCGATCAATGATGATTTTATGCTTTTGACGGCGGATCCGAGATGTCGTCGGATATGAGTCAATTTCAAGCACTAAAAATCACATTTTCAGGAAACAACAGGGGCCAAAGTGCGCGAAACGCGAAAAAAGACGGAAAAACGGGTCACCGGCGGAAAATCCGGTGACCCGGACCTCCATGGTCGCCGGCGACCATGGACCGGCGACCATGGGCCATGGTCGCAGGGGCCTGCGACCATGGGCCATGGTCGCAGGGGTCTGCGACCCTGGGGGATTTTTCCCCTTCGGAGCCCGTTTTGCGGTCGTTTTGAGGTCTTTTTCGTCGCCGTTTTCTTCTGTATTTTTCTTGACATTTCTTCTCATTTATTGGCTTGATTTCCCTGTAGAAAACTTGATGAGAATCCTTGCATTTTTAGAGTGCAAAGTTTCCAATTTTCCGGGAAAGCCGAAGACTTTGTCGCGTAGAGCTGCTGATTTTCCGCCAGAAGCTGAAACTTGGTCAAACGATGTCGGAATGACCTGAAATTTGAGGTGAAGCCTCCTGAGCAATAAATAAGACCAACCATAGGTTTTTGTTTCAGTTTTGAAGCCGTTTGGGGTCCCGTCGATGCTTCACTTGATTTTGCTGCGGGGAAAATGCCGAGCTTTGATATGGGTCAAACGATGTCCGATTGACCTGAAATTTGACGGGGAGCATATTGGAGTCATTTTGAGACGTTCTATGGGCTCCGTTTTGGATGTCATGGTCCCGGGTTGCTCCGCCGCCGGTAGGCTTGATTTTCTCTCGGAGCATCGAAACCTGGTCAAACGTTGTCGGAATGACCTGAAATTCGACGTGCAGCCTTTTGGAAGCATGTGAAAGCCACTCATGCACTTGGTTTGATGAGCGAAGGCTTCGGTGGTTCCCGCCGCCGGGAGGCTTGATTTTGCTGCTCGAGCATTGATGGAGGGTCAAACGTTGTCGGTTTGACTTGAAATTTGGCATAGAGCCCTTTTGAGACATGCTGGAGTCATCTGTAGGCTTTGATCGAAGTTTTGACGTCTCCGATGATGTCGCCGCCGGGAGCTCCCGTTTAGCTGTCGGAGAAGTGAAGTTAGGCCAAATGTTGTCGAAATGGCCCGAAACTTCATGTGTACTCTTCTCTTGGCTATCTTGAAGGATCTTGCAGTTTTTGTTTGATTCTGACAAGATTTGAATTTTTGGAGAAATTGCATTGCCTATTTATGGCAGGTTGCGACTTCATGCAGCTTTCTTGATTTGAAGAGGCAAAGTGACATTTTTGGTGTCAACAACAGCAGCGCACCCTTTGGAAGCCTAGCTCATGGCGTTATAGCGAGGTCTCCACCACATGGCCTATCATCTACCCACTGCCATCCAAATTGAGGGAGACTACCTTGTGCTGATTACCTCGATTAAAAACTCTAGCAACCTGAGTTGGGACTTAATGCCTATGTGGAGACGAACTATGGATATGCTCACATCCATTGGTCAATGGACTATTCACTTCTGCAAACGCTCAACCAATTCAGTGTGGCGGATATACTGGCTAGTTATACGATCCCCGTGGAGTCAGCCAAGATTGCAGAGTTGCCAGCTCATAGCCATCTCCAAGTGAATATGGAAAAAGCCAGAGGTACGTCATTCACTAGATCCTTATTTTACCTCCCACAAGAGGATTATGAGCAATGGACTGTGGAATATCATAGAGAGGGAGAGGCGACTTCCTTAACGCACTGATGGCAATAGCTTCACGAATAGGGCTCCACCTTAACGGGATGTCTTCGTTGCTAGCTGGGCCACTCAGGTTATCCAGGCAGAGTGTTGTTTCCTTACTTTCTTATGTTGATGCTTTTAATCACTTTCTTTACAAGGGTAGGCAGGCCCTGAGGGACTTTGGTATCACCCTCGCTACCTGCCTCATACGCTATGTAATTGAGGAACGGACTTTACTTTCTCGTACTTATATTGTAACTTTCCTTACATTTCAATAAATCCCGCTATTCACGCAAAAAAAAAAAAATAGTTAGCAAGGACACCCACATTATTGTTTCTCTGACTTTAGCAATCAAAGCAGTTGTTTTTTTCATTTCCTTTCTTCAATGCTGGTGCATCTTTGAGGGTGAAGACTTTCCTTTTCTTTTCTTCTCTTTTCCTCATGGGAAGTATTTTTTTCTCAAGAATCTATCATTAATGGGTAGTTCTTGTCTATTTCTTTGTAGTTCTGAAAGGTGATAGTTGTCGTTGGAGTATATTGTGTCCACAACATATGGGACTTCCCATTATGGATCAAATTCTGCTCATGACCGATGTGTCATCATCATTGGCCTTCCCATATGGGCCTCCAACCTGTCCAAAATAAAGCCATCCTCTTTCAGATATGTCCAAGGAGTGCCCACTATTGCCAGAGTATATCCAACTGGCAGGTGAACCTAGTCGGCCAATGTCTCAATTAAGAATCCATTACTGTTCCAAGAAACTGACATTTTAAGCGAGTACTACAAAGTTATACACGATCAAACTCATCCAATTGGCGATGGTCCCAAAGGCAATGATCTCCTTCTCGTGCACAGTATTTATGAACATCCTCCTGACCCAATAAGGGAGGGGTTTTACATATCTGATATTTACTTGCGTCATAAGAAATCGGTCATAGCCATCCAAATGTGATCTTACAGAAAGGCCAAACCAAGAAATCATTAAAGGATCACTATCCTCTAAGTATCAGCCACTTCGATTGTGAAGCCCGTCATAGTGGTAGACAGACCAAACGAAAAAATAATAATCATAGTAACGCCCATGAGATTGAAAGCCTCGGGCGACGTCGGAAGCATTATTATTAGTTCTTTTGGCACCCCAACCAAGGGGGCTGGGACCCAAGAGAGTCAGCATAAACATGGGAAGGTAGCCCTACGAAGGAGGCCCACACAAGTGGAAAAAAGTCACAGACAAGTCGGAAGGGAGCAGCAAAAGTGGGAGGAGGTGACATACCCGAGGTTCGAACACGGGGCAGTCAGGTAAGAACTGACACTCCTTACCACTCGGGGTTCCAATCCCGGAAGCATTATCATAAAAACTATAATAGAGATTCACCACCATAGTAGGATAGAGTGGAGCCTGATCCCTTAACCCAAATGACAAGTAAATAGAAACATTCTCGACTGAGCAGTATCACCTTCACAACTAGGAAACACCGCTCGACAAATCCACACTACTGGAAAGTATGCTCAATCAAATCGAGACTATAAGCAAGTGTAAAAGAACTTATTCAACCCCGCTTGAGTCTAAGGCTATTGAAATTGATTATCGAAGTATAAGTGGAAAACATAATCTAGAATCTCCCGAATCAACCACCGAGTATGAAGGACATGTTTTTGTTTATTCTTAAGAACCTGCTGAATGTTCCAATTGACCAGAACTTCTACCACAAACGAAAAATTGTGGGTTGTCACGAGCTATTGAGGCAAGCCATACAATTCACCCAAAATGGGCAAACCAATGATTTCTTCATCTATTGTAAAGAAAACCCCTATTCACCTGTCATGGTAAAACATGTGTTATTCACTAAGTGAAACTCTCTGACCATCCATCCATATGACAAAAGAGGGATCAATAAAGGATGTCGGGTAGCCTTGATCACCAACTAATACTCTCTTGCTTCCGATGAGGCTCGAAGAAATGTAGGACTTAATCAGACTAGTGATCCAACCTAACAGTCTCCTCAAGGCATCACATGGGTTTTAACACACCTCAGAAGATCCCATTAGATACTTCTATTAGCGATTGAACAGGATGTTATACATTACCTCTATAGTTTAGGTCAAAGCCGGATATATCAGCAGGTAGAAAAATCCTTCTCCTAGAAGGTATGTTGTTGCCCTTAGGGGTTAGCCCATGATCTTTGGAGTAACTAAGACAAGCTCCTTTGTGGTCTAACATCTAATAGACAGTATTCCCACTAGAAGAAATCGATTTGAGCACCAAACGTCTACGTAGAATAGCTTCAATGATATGGAACTATAAAAAGATCAATCATCGATTGCCTTAGTACAAACAAGCCATGCTTCAGGGTATCTGATCATGATCCCCAAAGGTATAATCAAAGCGTTTCAGGCAAATGGTGTTGTAAGCAAGCAATTGACCTTTCTTCATTATACTTTCATAAAGGTCAAGGGTACGGCTCTGCAAAGTGCCATGGAATATCTATTAGGGGCGTGCGCCTGTCTTCTCTTAAGCTTTTATTCTTTCTTTGCTTAAGGGTGTAATTTGTATTAAGAAAATAGAAAAGAAAACATGGGCTCATAGAGCCCGCAGAAGGGAAACAAGCAACCAAAGCTCAAAAATTACAGCAAAACAAAGAAAACCCGAAAAAAAAAGAAGGGAATGACTAGAAGTTGGTTGCGAATGATTGGAGCCACTAGAACACCCAAGGAATGCAAAAGAGACTGAAGATGCTGACTGCTGGAAGGATTTATAGTTCTTCCATGGAATTCTTATTGATCTTCTCAGGAGATAAGGAAAGAAGCTCTTGAATGTAGTGCCTAGTTCTTTGAGGAGAGGCTGTAATGTTTTGGAAGGTGGCATCGTTTCTGACAGACCAAAGGTAGTATATGACATGTAAAAGAACGATTCCCATGAGCTTCCAAGTTGGTTGGTTGCATGTTGCAGAGAGAGAATTCCAAATGGCTAGGATAGACCAACTAGAATGAGAGATAGCACTAACCTTGTGTCAGGCTCCGACCCAGATTAGCTCGATTAGTATTAATTAAGTGAGTGCTTAGACTTAATTGGGATTAGTGATCATTGGGTTAGAATGTGTTTTGACTTAGTCTTACACATAGCATTGGAAATTTTAAGAGAGTTTGGTTTTAGTCAGACACACTCAGGGGTGCCCTGAGTACACTTGTAAGCATGGGAGGATGATTCTGGGTTTTTGATAAGATTGTGGTTTTTATTGCTTTTGAATGATTTTGTTGTTATCCACAACTTTCATAGTCAGTCCATCCGTGTTCGAAGCCCATAAACCTGTGTTTTCGCTAAAAAGGGTGAAATTTATCTTTTTACACTCAAATCTGAACATAATTTTCGAAATCTCAAAACATGTGAAATTTATACTTTTTAAAAACTAGATTTTTCAAAGATCATTTCTTACTTCTTCATCGATTTCGACCGGAGTCCGCAAGATGTTGTTTTAGCCTTTTGAAGTCTTAGATCAAATGGGGCCCACTTTCAACTCAAAACACCCTCTCCCTCACTCACGTTGAAGACCATTTCAGTTGCAGGCAACTCAGGGAAAACGGGGAGGAGAACCCATTTTTCCTTTCCATCTTCTCCCTCTTGCATGCCTTACCTTTAGGGCTTGAAATGAATTCCTAATCACACCATCTTCTTCCTCTCCTTCCAAGTTCTCCATTTCTACCCTTTGTTCATCTCTTTAATGGAGTCCTTTTAGCTCTGAAGGAAGCCATTTTCAAGCATGCAAAACCATTTTCGAAATGGGTTCATGTTTTTCAAAATTTGTTTGGTTTTGAGTAGAATTCTTGGTGCTTTTGTAGATTTCTTGGTTCAGTTGTAGAGAGGGATCTTTGAGGAGGTTTTGATTGGTACTTTGGCCTAAGGAAAACGGCCCTTTTAGTTTGATGGTGCATGCAAGTTGGTTAATACATTTTGTTTATAAAATACATTGGTTATGCTTAGTAAACTTGTAAATCATGTGGGTTGTCAATTCATCATAGCTTGGTTTTTATTTTATGCATGCTATGTTAATTGCTCTCTAAAGCTCTTGAATTTTGTTTTGCATTGGAATTCCATCTCTCGTTTTCGAATTCGATTTGTTTTGATGAAAAATGGAGATGTGGAGATGAATGGAATATTTGTGATGAGAATTGGTTGGAAATACTTGGAAATGATCCCTTGGAGAGCATGTAGGCTCAGGGCATTGCATGCATTTGTACAGCAAAGAAAAGATAGGAGAAGGGATTAGAATTTTGCCAAAAAAGAGGGGTTTTCCTGCATTGAACGAACTCAGGCAATAGCCTGCCCGCTCGATTGCGCATGAGGCCGCTTGAGCGAGCCAAGGCCAGGCCAGAAGCCCTGCCCGCTCAAATGCGCACGAGGCCTCAGCTTGGTGAGGCGCTGGACAGAAACTTTGCCCACTCGAGCAAGCTTGGACCCGCTCGAGTGAGCAAGCCTCTAGGCAATCCGCTCAAGTGGAGGGTTACCCGCTCGAGCGGACCTGGGTTTCGTCCCAGAATTTGACTAAGTGAAATGAAGAGTGGGTTTGGAGGATTTTTAGGGGAATGAGAAACCAGAATATGTTATTGGGCTTTTAGCTTAAGATTGTGCGCTTGAGACCTTAAATGTGGTCAGCTTCGGGGGCAGCAATCTATCTTTAAAAACTGACATTTTGGTTTTCAAATGCACAAGGGTCAAGTGAAGGGTCTTACCATATACTTGAGAAGTTTTGTTTCGAAACCTTAGTTTTGATATAAAGTATGTCGGTTTGTAACCGTCTTGACTTGTAAGTATCAGTTCCGTTTTAAAATATTTCAAGAACAAAAAGGGGGCCACTTCTTAGTATACTTATAGCACATGCTAATCCTGTTTAGTCCTACTTTGCCTTGTTTTGATATGTGATTTTTCCTTATTTTTTATCTGCCTTGTCTATATAAAGTATGTCGGTTTGTAACCGTCTTGACTTGTAAGTATCAGTTCCGTTTTAAAATATTTCAAGAACAAAAACGGGGCCACTTCTTAGTATACTGATAGCACATGTTAATCATGTTTAGTCCTACTTTGCCTTGTTTTGATAAGTGATTTTCCCTGCCTTATTTTCTATCTGCCTTGTCTATATAGCTTGTTTTGTTCATTCATGAATTCAAGTAAATACCACTGAGCTTGGACTGCCCTTTCAGTCTAAACCATTGTCCGGGAATTCTTAAACATGTGGACTATCTACAGACTAGTCATATATATACATTTTCGTCTTATTTCCAGTTCCGCAGCCGGACCCCGTCTACCTCATGTGGCATGGGATTTTGTTTAGCTTTGCCTTGCTTTGTTTTGTCTTGCTTACTCTTGTCATCTCATATGACAAAGAAAGGATAGGCTCAATGTGGATTTACTAATCATGATATTATATGTATTCATGTTAGATTCGTTTCGTATATCGTTCATGAACTTTCTTTCTTAATAAGTATTTTGTTCATGCATTTTTTTTAATTATGTTCAATCGTTTTAAATTTGGCAATCCATTTCAAATATTGTTTCTTTCAAACCTTAACTATGTATATGCTCATGCCTAAATTGATCACCTGCCAGACCGTCGTATCTGAACCTTATTGTTTTGGTGCGCAGGTGTAGGTGATGTTGCCTTTGAGGAGGAGCGTCTGTAGGAGGCGGTTGAGCCACCGCCTGCTCGAGAGTGGCAACCCAATGACGTCATCTAGATGTCAAGCGGGATCTTGAGACGCGATTCATCTCGCTTAGGGTTTCATCTTTCGGTTATTTTTGGGAATGTATTAACCTTTATTGGCCTCTTATGGGTTGTAAACTTAACCAACTCACTTTTGATTAACTCTGAATTTTGAACTGACTTGGGAAATGATTTGTTTATATTTCTCCCTCTGAAATTATGCCTTAATGATTTTACATATGTGTCTTGATATATTATTTTGTATATTAATGTGATTTGCTACACGTTTTCGCAAACATGATCGTGTGAGTTCCCGTCTCTTAGGATCCTCACTGCGGGAACCTATAGGAAATCGCATCGTTGACTCTGGTCTCGGTCAGGGGTCGCGACACCTTGTGAAGGATACAATTCCAAGTTGATTGAGTGAAGCTACATGTAGAAAACAAGTGAGGAGCAGATTCCTATATAGAATGGCAAAGAATGCACTCTAGGGCTAGGGAAACCCCAATCGTTGAAGGTGCACCTGGTTAGGGTTTGCTACTATTTTTGTGTTGGCTAATTCATGGGTTGGACAAAACTCTAGGTCCATTAAGTTGTATTTTCTAATTTATTTTAGAATTGATTGTGGATGTGTCATCGGAAGAGCTGAAGCAAAGCTTAGAAGAAAAGAGAAGTCCGGGCAAAACCCCAGGCCCGATCAATTAGAGCCTCAGTCCAATCGATCGGACTGAATATGCGTCCAGTTATTTAGGCTATCCGATCGATTGGATGCACTGCCCAATCGATCGGCCAGGCACAGAATTTCAGGAAAGTCTCATTTTCTGATATTGGAAGTGTTTCCTTTTGAGACTATGTTTCCCAATTTGAGTCATACTTGTGCACTAAGTCTAAGGCACGAATTTTGGGCTATATATAGGGTGTTGCTCTCAACCATAGAAACCACCACTCTCATTAATCTGAGTCAGAGATATCTTAGAGAGAGATTATTCTCTAGAGCCATTGAGAGATAATTCTGAATGGCTGCTTTAGAAGGTCATTTTTGTTTCTACCTTTCTTGTAGAAGATAGTTCATCTTAACTGACAAGGTGCAAGGAGATGAAGTAAGGACAACGGGGCATGTGGATGTCGTGTCAGTAGATTCTTTGCAAGAACAACTACAGTCCTTAGGTCGAGGTACAAACTGAGGTAAAGGAGCTTGTGAGTATATCTTTTAACTATTTGTGAACTCTTGATTTCTGGTTCATGGATTTTCACCATGGATAGGTTTCCATGCTAAATATTGTGTCTGTCTTCTTGTGGTGTGCGATTGGTAGATAGCTAGCTTTGCAATGTCTGACTAATTTATTTCCGCTGCATTGATTTGGTAAATTAGAACTAGTAATCCATTCTAGTAGCCCGCCCAAAACTTTTAATTGGTATCAGAGCGAGTTGCACTATTTTATTGTGTTGATTCATTGTTTGTTAGAATGGATACCTACCGTGAAGGCACTTCAACCAATAAGCCTCCTCTGCTGGATGGTTCTAATTATGTTTATTAGAAAGCCTGAATGGTTGCCTTTGTAAAAGCCATAGATCTGAAAGTATGGAAATCTATTATGAAAGGTTATTCATTGCCTATTGTCACTACTGATAGGATAACCAGTTTTAAATTTGAAGAATAGTGGACGAAGGATGAAGAATTGGCAGCCACTTGCAATTCTAGGGCTTTGAGTGCTATTTATAATGGAGTTAGCATGTCTGAGTTTCGTAGAATTTCTACATGCACTACTGCAAAAGAAGCTTGGGATATTCTGCAGACTGTGCATGAAGGGACTGATATTGTCAAACAGTCGAAACTTCAAAAATTGTATACAGCCTTCGAAACCATAAAGATGGAAGATGATGAAACTTTTGATGAGTTCAATTCAAAGCTAAATGCAATTATGAATAATACATTTACTTTGGGAGAGCCAATTCCAAAGAATAGAGTTGTGAAAAAGATTCTACGGTCTCTTCCAGAAAGGTTTGATGCAAAGGTTGTGGCCATTGAGGAGAATAAAAATTTGAATATTCTCGAAGCTGAGGAATTAGTTGGCAACCTTCAGACTTTTGAAGCAAACCTAAGGACTAATGGAAAATAAAAATCCAAAGGTATTGCTTTGAGAGCCTCCAAAGTATCATTCAAGAAAATTACAAGTGGTTCTGAGGAGATTGATTCCCAAGTTGCTATTCAATTTATGAAGCAATTTCAGGCATTTGTGAAGGGGAACAAAAGTGATTTGAAAGTCCCTAAAATTTTTGTGAAGAAGAAATCTTCGAAAGGGGTTCAATGTTTTGAGTGTCATAGTTATGGACACATTACTAGTGACTATGCTAACAACAAGCCGAGAAAAAAGGCTTTCAACTTGACTTGGGATGATGATACTTCTGAGGAAGAAGATAAAAAATTTGAGTCTGAGAAGCCTAAAGTTAGCAAAGATAATTCATGGCAGCTTAGTTTTCTGCTACTCCACCAGTGTCTGATGATGGGACTGATCAAGATGTTAGTGAGTCAGAGACAGAATATGATTGGCAAGCTGAATATAATATATTGTTTGCCAAGACCATGAAGATGCTAAAGAAGAATGAAAGAGTGGCTACAAGCTAGAAAGAATCTGAAGAGCAGAATACTTTATTAAAAGCTGAATTGACTGAAGCTCTTACAAAAGTGAGTCACTTAGAGGCGGAAAAATAACAAGTTGACAAATAAATTGACTGCTGAAGAAAAAAGTGTAATTTGATTAATCACGATATGAAGACCTTGGAAGCTGAAAATACCGACTTGCAAGGAAGACTCAAGATGGTTCTTTCTGAGTTGGAAACAAGCAAGGCTTCACTAAACATGATGAATATAGGGTCTAAAAAACTTAATGACATCATGTATAATCAAAAGGTAAAGACTAACATGTATGGCATTGGCTACGCTGACAGGGCATCTATATTGAAAGCCAAAGGTAATAACTATTTTGTTCAAAATTTAGTTGTTACTAATCCTCCTGTTCATGTTACAAATACAGCTGCCAAGAGAAAGAATGTGCCACATCCTGAATGTATACCCACTTGTCATTATTGTGGAATTAAAGGACGGACCCTATTGCAATAAGCTGTGAAGATCACCAAACCAAAAGTAATGAAAAAAGCAGAAGGAAGAGTCTCCTATGAAAAAAAGAACCTGTCTGGGTCAAGAAAGAAGACCTTCTATCTATATTGATACACACTTTACTGAAATGTCTGAATATGCAAGTGTGTGTACCAAAGCTCCATCACCCATGATCTACAAGATTAAGCCCCCACCCCAGTGCTGATACGAAGATCTCACTGAGGGGGAGTCAATATTGAAGGGAAGCTGTAGAATACAAATTGACAAAAGCTGCTTGAAGATAATTGTTTGTCAATTATGGAAAAAAAGGAGGAGAATAATGAAGCTAGGGAGAGAAAACAAGCAAAGATCAACAAGACCTGATATTTTTTTGGCTGAAAATTCAATGTATTTTGGGTTTTTCTCTTAGGTAGATATTTGTATTGTTCTAGGGAGTTTTGTCCATGAATTGTCAAAAGGGGAGATTGTTAGTATTTTTGTGTTGGCTAATTCATGGGTTGGACAAAACTCTAGGTCCATTAAGTTGTATTTTCTAATTTATTTTAGAATGGATTGTGGATGTGTCATCGGAAGAGTTGAAGCGAAGATTAGAAGAAAAGAAAAGTCCGAGTGAAATCCCCCAGGCTTGATCCATCGGACTGAATATCCATCCAGTTATTTGGGCTATCCGATCGAGTGTCGATCTATCGGATGCACTGTCCGATTGATCGGACAGGTGCAAAATTTCGGAAAGGTCTCCTTTTCTAATATTGGAAGTGTTTCCTTTTGAGACTATGTTTCCCAATTTGAGTCCTACTTGTGCACTAAGTCTAAGGCACGAATTTTGGGCTATATATAGGGTGTTGCTCTCAACCCTAAAAACCACCACTCTCATTAATCTGAGTTAGAGATATCTTATAGAGAGATTATTCTCTAGAGCCATTGAAAGATCGTTCTAAAGGGTTGCTCTAGAACGTCAGTGTTGCTTCTACCTTTCTTGTAGAAGATAGTTCATCTTGACTGGCAAGGTGTGAGGAGATGAAGTAAGGATCTTTGCAAGAACAACTACAGTCTTTAGGTCGAGGTACAGACTGAGGTAAAGGAGCTTGTGAGTATATCTTGTAAATGTTCGTGAACTCTTGATTTCTGATTCATGCTTTTTCTCCCTGGATAGGGTTTCCATGCTAAATATTGTGTCTGCCTTCTTACGGTGTGCGATTGGTAGATAGCTAGTTCTGCAATGTCTGATTAATTTATTTCCGATGCATTGATTGGTTAAATTAGAACTAGTAATCCCTTCTGGTAGCCCCCCAAGACTTTCAAGGTTTTCTGGCGCATAAAATGCCAACCAAAGAATGCTATTCTTGGAAGATTGATACCATCCCAAATGATGGGAGCCCAAGTTTTTTGGAAGCTTTGGATCTGATGAGGTTCTAGGAGGCTTTGACAGAAATAGCACCATCTGTGGAGTCCTTCCAGCTAAGGATCTCTGGCCTATTATGGGCGGGTGAGATTAGAAGTGAGGCTTCATGAAGCATATTTTGTATGGCCTGAGGGAGGACAAAAGGAATGGTCCATGCATCATTATGAAAGATGGATGATAGCCTTTGACCGAGAGGAAAGTGTAATATAGAAACTCAGGCAGAAAGGGGCTTGTTTTTCCACAAAGTGTCATGACAGATGTCAACCTCTTGACCATTGCCAACTGTGCATTTGCTACCCTAAAAGAAAAAAAATGGATAGTCGTCTGGTTCTTCTCTAGCTGCAAGATCCACTTTGAGGATTTAAAGAGCTCCAAATCAAGTTATTTTTAAAATAGCGAGACTTGAACCATCTAGCCCATAGAGAGTCAGTAATTGCAACTTGCTAGCCAATTAGTATTATCGAGTAAGCTTCATTGATTTCAGAAACTATTATGACTCCAATGCCTCCTTCATCTTTGGGGAGACAAATAAGAGGTCAGCGAACATAGTTTGCCTTCTTGGAGGGGGCATTGCCTGACCAAAGGAAGTTTGTCATTAGTTTTTCTATGTGGTGACAAGTGGAAGTCGGCAAAGGGAGAGCTGAAGTAGTGTGTAAAGGGATACTTGAAAGCACGTGCTTGATGAGGATGAGGGGATCTGCAAAAGATATACTTCTAGCTTTCCAAGCAGTTAGCTTAGAATTGATTTTGTCTATAAGATAGTGGAAAATTTTCTTTTTTGGGAAGCCAAATACCGGTGGGACACCTAGGTACATGCAAAAGTGGTTGTCTCTGTTATGCCAATGATGGAGCTGATTTTCCTTTGACTTCTGTGATTGTAGTTCCTAATATACAACTGGCTTTTCTGAAGGTTGAACATTTTACCAGCTAAGGTTTGATCGCATTGGAGAAGATTCTGAAAAGCACGGAGGCTAGGAAGACAGGTTCTCACAAAGATAGTTGTGTCATCGGTGTAAAGGAGACGACACTAAGTGGAAGGAACCTTGGACACTGATTGAATCTGATCGAAGCTTACAAAAGCTGAATGCAGAGCTCAAAATCTCTTCTGCAATGATAAAGAGATAAGGGGATAAGGGATCTCCTTGTCTTAGGCCATGGGAAGAACCAAAGAAGCCATAGGGAATTTTGTTAATTAGCACGGACCCTTTAGTGGTGATACATTGCTTGATAAGGCCAGTCCATTCATGAGAAAAATTGAAGAAGTGGAGAGCACTGAAAAGAAAATCCCAGTTCAGGCTATCAAAAGCTTTGGTGACTTCCAGCTTTAGACTGAGAGAGCCTTTTTTAATTTTACTATTCAGTTTGTGGAAGAGCTCATGGGTCATGCCCATGTGCTAGTGGATTGGCCTACCTTTGAAGAAAACCACTTGATGAGAAGAGATGATGGTGGAAGTATATTTTATAGTCTTGATGCTAGAATTTTGGAAATGATTTTGTATAAGAAGTTTAGTAAGCTTATGGGCCTAAAGTCTTCAAATCGATTTTTGGGGATAAGAGCTATGAAAAAAGCATTTGTAGGACTGAAAAGTTCTTTTATTTTGAAAAAATGTTGGACAGCCCGAATTACATAAGTCCCAATGATTTCCCTAGTGGTGGTGAAGAAATTACCATTGAAATCATCAATGACATGGGAGTTGTTCTTCTTGAGAGCGAAAACCACCTTATTAATCTCACTATCTGAGGACGTGGCAGTGAGGGCCTTGTTTTTGGCTAGCTGAAACTTTGGAATTATCAAATTGAAAAAGAGTGTAGTTGATGCTACCTTTGTGAGGTTGACATAGGCTTGAAAAGTAGTCCATGTCCTAAGCTTGGATAATAATAAGGCCTTCGATTGTTCTCCCCTCAATAGAGATATGATTGATCATATTTAAGGAGCTCCTTGCTTTAGTTGGAAAGTGATAGAATTTGGTATTTTGATCACCGTCATTCAACCATTTGAGCCTTGATGGAGGCCTCGAACTTGTATCTTAGATCTTGAGAGCATGATGGAGTTCAGATTTTGCAACTAGGAGATCCATCCACTTAGAATTAGAGGGGTCTAAGTCATAGTCAGTTGGCATTGAAGCACCTTGTCTTCAGCTGAATGGATATTTTGCTGAATATGACCGAAAGTGGCATTGTTCCAAGTTATGACATTTTGCATAAGGAGCTTCAACTTCTGGGCTAAGATGTATTGAGGATTTCCATCTATGCAAGATGCCCAGCTAGATCTCACCACATCTAAAAAGGAAGGATGTAGCACCCACATGTCTTCAAACTTAAATGGAGGTTTGGAAACAAAATTTAGCTTGCAATGGGTTAATAAGATAGGGTTGTAGTCAGAAGAAACTCAAGCAGGGTGGTGGACAGAAGGGTCATGGAAGGAAGTTAGCCATTGGGTTTTCACAAAAGGGCACAGTTGAACCTAGCTGCGACATAGGAGCTTCCTTGACGATTATTTGAGTAAGTTGATTTGTTTTCTATGCAGTGGAGCTCAAAAAGGCCTACATTTAAGATTGCAGATTCGAAATCCTTGAGAGATGATGATCTGGTTAACCTAGGGCTGAGTTTCTCATCCTGGTTTAAGGTAGCATTAAAGTCCCCTAACACAACCCAAGGGAGGGTGGTGGTGGTGGTGGAGCAATCAATCAAGGTCTTTCAAAGGTCTCTCCTTGTGCATGGGTCAGTGGTAGCATGAACCCCAGTTATGAGGGCAAAGAAGCCAGTCATTAGGTTTAGGAGGAGCATGGTGAGGTGTTGTTGGGAGAAGTCAACCTTGGAAATGGAAAAGGGAAGGGATGATTTTGAGAAACACTAGATGTTCGAATTGGTAGTTGAGGAAACATTTGAGTGGAAAACATCAAACCTAAACTGGCTTAGGTTAAGAGAATGGAAAGAGCATAAGTTGGTCATTGGTAGTGGTCATTCGTTCTGAGATGAAAACTAAGTTAGGGGGGTTAGAGGAAACATGATGGCCAAGAGTTCTTATGGTAGTGGAGCTAATAATACTCCTACAATTCCAATAGAGGATGTTTATCATTGTAGAGATCGGGGTTGGGGGACTGACTTCCCTTTATTCCAATAGTGGATGTTTAAGCTTCTATTCAAAACACATAATCTTAGCTTGGCCAATTTCCCCTCGACAAACCAAGAAGAAGGTTCTTATGCAAAGGGATTGTTACACCCCGTCAGATTAATTGTGATTAATGCTTGTTAATCGTGTTTAATTAAGTTAATTGTGATTAATGCTAGTTAATTGTGTTTAATTAAGTTAATTGTGATTAATGATCAAATTAAGTTAAATTAGTCTCAAATAGTTGAGTTAAGCTTAATGTAATGAGTTTGGATGAGACTAAGTCATTTGAGTTGGTTTTAGACTCAAATTAATGAGAATGAGGACTTTTTCGTAAATACAGGTTTCCACGCATTTTGTCGAATGCGATAACTTTTGATACCATCGCGTGTATCTCAGAGAGTACATCAATTTTCATAATAAGCTTATTTGCATTTGACTTGAAATGGATCAAGTGAGTCTTAGTTTGACTGAAAGTGTGAATAAACATAAGGAAGGGAGTCTTGTACAAAAATTCTGTTATAAGGGTTTGAAAGAACCCAATTTCATTTCATTTGGTTCAATTCCAACACAAAACATCTGAGAGCTCAAACCTAGGCTCTTTTTCCTTCTTTTTCATCAATTGTCCAAGCTAGAGGCTTTACTAGTGGTTTTGTAAAGGAGATTTGGCTTCATCATCTTCTTGTTCAATCATCTTGGGTGTTAGAGTTTAAAGGAAAAGTTCAGTTTTCCTTTCTTCAAGATACAAGTAAGTGAGCCATAATGGCTACAGAAATTTTAAGTTCTACTAAGTGATTAGAAGTAGTTTCTATTACTAGTAGCTTATGAGATTTCTGTTTTGATTGTTTTTGTGATGTTAGGGTTAGAGAAAGGGTTTCAATTATTAGAAATTGTCTTAAATTAAGCTAAGCAAGGAGGGTTTTGTGAATTGACTACGAGCAAAGACAAGTATATACATTTCTATTGATTTAAGACGTTACGTATGTGATTTAGAACTGTTAGAGTTCAAGTCAGAAATTTGTTTCAGAATATTTGAAGAACTGGGCACAGTGCGGTTAACCGAACAGGTGATCGAACTGGTGACCAAACTCATATGTGGGAATTTGAGTGAATGTATGAGCCCTCTGGTTTATTAACCGAAGGTAACCGAATTGAGATTTCGTTAACCGGGTGATTAATTTCGGTCAACCGAATGAGTGACCGAGTGCACTAGAAAAATTGTCGAAAATTTTGAAGTGTCTGGATTGTTAACCGAAGGTGACCAAGGAGTTAACCGAGTATGTTCGGTTAACCGAGGGGTTAACTGAATTTAATTGTAGAAGTTGAGTGAAGAAGGTGAGCTTCTGGAAAGCTAACTGTAGTAGCCGAGTGGAGTTCGGCTAGCCGACTTCCAAATTTCGATTAACCGACCAGTAACCGAACCGGTAGCCAAAATTGGAAAATTCCTGATTTCAATTCTGATTTTTCTGTATAAAAGCCTATTGAATTAGAAGGTTTGTTTTAGAACTGTTAATGATTTTTATACCTCCATAGGTGATAATTAAGGGGACTCTAATGTACAAATTATATATAATGTGATATTCATCAAGGATAACACGTACATTAGATAACCAAGGATTATACCTAAATGGTTGGTTGGAACTGAGAAAGAGGTGAATAGAATTGTGAATTGTCCTAATTCTCTAATCAAGTTGCATTCATATTGTTAATCTCAACTCTAAAGTGTGATCAGACTAATGCAATACTATGTCATCCAGCACTAGTTGTTATGGCAACCCAAGCGATGCCTCCCTATCCCAAAGTGGCGATGCCTCTCGATCTCCAGTAGGTGATGCCTCCCGATCTCCAGCACTCCAACCCACACCCCCCCCCCCCCCCCCCCCCGCAATAGACCCATCTCAGATTGAAGCCCCCATCACTATAGCAGAGGTCCTTAACATCCTCCAAGCAGAACCCTCTCCTCTGCTCTCCCCTCCAGCGCTCAGGTTCAATCCCTTCCCACCCTTAGATCCTATGCCTCTCTCCTCTCTCAACCCCCTCTATCACTCCCTAAATCTATGCCCCCAACCTCCTGGATTGATGGAAAGCCCTCAGTCATAATTCCTTAAGTCAGGAGTCCTTCTTCTTTGCAACTATTGAGAGATTTAAAGGGAAAGGCCTTCTTTGGAGTGGGTTGAGCAACTCTCCAGTCAATCCTGGAATCAGCCCATCAGAAGTCTAATTTCCCTTACTGATCAGGGGAACTTTCTCTTCAGATTCCACTGCCCCCAAGTAAGAGACTCTCTCTTAGCTTTTTCCCTTCTTCCTCTAGGTCACAGGAAACTCCATCTTCTCCCTTGGCCTCCAGGAATGGAACCCTTCTCATGGCCTACCCTGTCCCCAATCTGGATAAGGATTAAAGTCCTGCCCTTCCACTGTTGGAGTCAACACATACTGTTCTCTATAGCTAACTCAATCGAAAACCCCATTTTGGTGGATGAAAACACAGCCTCTCATAGATTTCTCTCTTATGCTAGAATATGTATAAACCTCGATCTCAACAAACCTAAACCCAATAGTGTTGTGGTTGATCTGGCAGGAGATTCAAAAGTGGAAGTATAAATCAGCTATGAACATGTCCCTTGTTCTGTCTGCTTGGGCTCTGGCCATGGAGAAGGTCTTTGCCAGTCAAATCGCAGATCAGAGTACCCGGGGAAAAAGCTTCCTCCTCGCAGTTCTGCCCCGGGTCTCCTCAAAACTCCTTCAGTTGCGGAGATAAACCATCCTGTACCCAAGTCTTGCCCGCTGGCAGCAGAGTAAAACCATCCAGGCCCTTTAAAAATCCCAATTTCAGCCGAGCCTCTCCAAGTGGATGAATTCCCCTCATCTACTGCTTCCCCTGTAGAGCTCCATAACCCCTTCTTTGTTTTGGAAAACAATACTCAGGTGATACCCCTACCTATACCTGATCAAATTGATCCAAATCTTCACAACCACAACCCCCACAATAGTAGCCTTTTGGCAGACATCACCAAAAACATCTCCATTGACCTTAATATCCAGAATGAGCCATCCTCTCCCACCATTCAGCCTACCACCCATGCTATAAAAGCCTCTTCAAATACTTTACACTGGTCCCCTTCCTCAGCAGACATTACCTCAGCAGCCATTCCTACTAAAAAGAAAAAGAAACAAAAAGGGAAAAGGAAATCCATCTCCTCCCTTAAAAACTCTTCTAGCCCTAATCCTCACCCATTTCCCCATGTTTAAATCCCTCTATTGGAACTGTAGGGGATTTGCAAACTCGCAACTTCCAGGAAGCTGATCTTCTTGGCCAATTCCCACTCCCCTGACATTATATTTCTCTCAGAACCAAAAACCTCTTCCTCCAATCCCCTCCACCAGAAGATAGACTCGCTAGGCTACAACTCCTTTTTCTCCAACTCTACCCTCTCTTCTGAATATGCTTCTATCTGGTGTTTCACCAAATCTGCTCCTATTATCTCTTTTTCTTTAGTTGACTTCTCCACTCAACATCTAACTATTTCCATCTCTTCCACTCTTAATGGTCCAAACACCTACTTCACTGGCATTTAAGCGTCAACTTCTACCACCAAAGAAGATCCCTCTGGCAGTATCTAAGCTCTTCTCCTTTCCCTTCCCATTACCCCTGGGCAGTTGTTGGCGACTTCAATGCAGTCACTTCAGCAGCAGAGAAACTCAGCATCCACCCCATAAACTCCCTTGCTTCTTCAAACTTCAACAATATGCTGGCTACTTCTAGTCTCCTAGATATAGGCTTCTCTGGTAGTAGGTTCACTTCGTCAAATAACATGCAAGGCAGGTCCTATATAGCAGCAAGGCTAGACTGATCCCTCATGAACCAAGCCTGGTATCTCTCCCATCCTGACTCCCTTCTTCTCCATCTTGTCAGACAAAATTCTGACCATAGCCATATCTTATTATCTAGTCACCCCCCAATTCCTTCCAAATGCATTCCTTTCAGGTTTGAGGAAATGTGGATTGGCCACCCTTCTTTCAAGGACTTGGTGACTATGGTTTGGAACCAACCTGTTCAAGGCAATCCCCAGTTTATCCTCATTCAGAAGCTCAAGTCCCTTAAACTCAAGCTCAAGACTTGGAACAAGGAAGTCTTTGGTGTCCTCAAATCCAACATCTTTGCAGCTAAATCTAGCATTGTCCTTCTGCAAGATAGTATGGATGTAAACCCTTTGGAATCTACCAAGGCAGTCCTCAGTCAAGCCAGAAGCTCCCTGCAAAACCTGCTTCAAGTATGTTAATTTGTATGGCTCAATTAAAATTAGTAAGTCTTGGTTAACCGGGCCCTTGGATTGCCCAAGTTGTACTCTGATTAGAAGTAGATCTATTATAGTAGTTCTACTGTGATTAGAGTACAACTTGGATTGTAGTGCATCCGTGCATAATTTGTTCAAAAATCACACTTTTTGCATAAATTTATGACACTTGCCATTTTTGGAAATTTAATTTTGGAAAGTCGGCTATTTTAGGTGCATCAAGTAGGGTCCCTTGCATAGTCCATTCCAATTCCTTACATAGTATAATTCTTGAATCCATTTATGTTAATTTGTGTAGGAGAAATCAAGAATGGGACCCACAACGGTGAATTAAGAGAGATCAAGAGTAGGACATCTTTTGTGGTGGACCTACATATCTTGGTGTTTTGGAGATTTTGAAAAGTCAACAATGTAAAGTTAGATTTGGGATTTCAATATCAAGAAAGGAAACTTCAAATTTGGTAAGATCTAATGATTACTAAGTTTGAAATTCAAAAATCAAGAAACAAATTCAAGAAAGGAAAGTATGCTAGAAGAGTTGACTAGTCAATCAAACAAGCTTGGAAACAAAACAAAGATGGAAGGGGAGTCAAAAAACAAACAAGACCTCTTTGGGCGTCCACATGGGTTCCATACACCCCCATTTCACAACAACATAGAAGCTTCCATATGTATACAACTATTCCCGGATTTTTAGGGGCAATAAGATTAAAATGGTCATAAATCTCAATCCAACCGTCGGATCGGCACAATCTACCCACCGTTGGAAATCTCTTTTCAAGTAGATATTCGCGGAGCCTAAGATTATGCCAATCGGATCGCTAAAACAAGGCCGATATGAACTCTCGAAGTTAGTGCTATGATTTCTACTCGGGATTGCAATTTTGGACATGGAAAGCACCAAAAATCTCTCACTTGCCTTGTTATTTCTTTGAAGACTTGTTGGCCAAGGACGAGACTTAGCATAAAAAGAAGAATGGATGCTACAAACTTGGAACAAAGAAGGAAAGAAAAAGTGAAAAAATCTATAAATTTAAGGTATAGGCATCCCTCTCCTCTCATGGGAAGATAGACCACCTCACCCTAGACTTACTACTACACTCCATCATCTCCCTCTCTCTCTCTCCATTAAAGTTCTCAAGGAAATTTAACTCGAAAATCACACTACGCCCTTGGTTTTTCACCTAGAAGAGCCTTCTCATCCTAGTATGTAATTGTCTTGGTTTTTTTTTAATCTTATGTAAAGATTTTGCATATTAGTAAAATTGTTGCTTTCTCTTTTCAAGTTTCCTTTTTTGTACTTGGGTGATTGGTGCTTTATTTATGTTTTTTTTTCTTGTTCGTGTTTGGATTGACGACCCAAAGGCCCTAAGAGAATGATTCAAATTATGACCCCGCTTAGAAAAGAATTTTGAAAGAAAAGCATACACTTCCACCCACTTAAATTTTTGAACTCACTACATTTAATTTCTTGTCTTGCACACAATTAATTTCTTCTTAATCCATAAATTTAAACTCTTGTCACCATACATTTATTTTAATGTTTCTACACACATTTAAATTTCTTAGTGTCATACATTTAATTTCTTGTTAAATCTATCTTTATGAATCTGTTAGTACAAAGTTGTGGTTGGTTATTTAGTGGATGCATGCTTGGTTTAATTTTCATTTTTTTTAAAACCTAGTTGCTGGAAATAATCTTCTCAGATCTGGAATTTTTTGTATTTTTAGTTCTTATTAAAAAGGAATTAAATTCGGATTAGAAATTTGGACTGCATAAGGAGACAACAACCTGTGTTGTTTTTTAACTAAATTGGAATATTTTAAAAAGTGACTTAATGATGAATTTTAAATTTTGGAGGAATTATTTTTTTATGAGTTAACTTTAAGCCATAAGAATTCCAGAAAGAAAAGATCTTGGTAAGATACATTTTCAGTTGACAAATCGCATGCATGTAAATCTGTCAGATTTATGCAATGAGATAGATTCTGATCTGAGAATTTTAATTTAGTTACCGTATCAAATCAGTGATTTTTTCATTGAAATTTGATTGGATTGAATTTTAATGAGTATATTTTATATTCCATAATTTCATATTGAAATAGTTTCAGAAAGAGTGGTAACTAGTGGCCACAAAATTATTGGTCGTATCTGCTTGTATGCAGAAATCTACAATCTTCTTATGTTGGTCTCATTCATTCAAATGTAACTTTTTTGTTTTTAATTTTTTTCACTTTTTTTTATTGAATTCATACATCATCCTATTTTAATTTCCAGCTATGAAATTTAGTTTTAGATTGCATTAGATTAGGTTCACGTTTTATGAAAGTTTGCATCTCATATAAAATTTATTGTGCTTTAGGAAACTTTTCATAGCATGCATTGCATTGCATTACTAACTTTCAAACTTTATGATAGTTTCTAAATTTGTTTAGTTTTATAAACTTTCTACTTTTGGAATTTTTAACTAGTATATTATTTTGCAGCAACTTTAGTTTTTAGATTCTTTTATATTTAATATTTTAATTTTAGGAAGTTTTCTTTTCATTGGATTGTAATTAATTTAATTTTTGGAAAGTAGGAATGAAGGTTGCAATTTCTTTTAGTTTTTTTTAGGCCAGATTTAGATTTTTTATTTAGGGCAGGTACAAGTTGTAGAGGAACCTTAGTTTATATTGCTCCCAGTAGATAGACCTGGTCTCACCAGTTTTATTATTACAATCGAAGCTCTGCACTTGCAGCCGCAATCACTTTTAAAAAAAATAAATTATTGATATTATATTGATCAAAAGGATCTATACAGTATACGAGACATATACTAACTCAAAAAACCCTATAGCAAAGGGGATGAACGACCAAAACTAAAGGAAGGGAGAGCGAAAAAACCCAACAAATGGGTATAACCCTCATAACAAAGGCGGGTGTGAGCACCCAAAGGAGTTAAGAACAGAATTACATAGACACAATCGAGACAGGTTTTAGAACTCCATCTTTGGCTGGCTTATCTACTTCCCGATTAACCGATCTCAACATGGTGGAAAGCACTGTTTAACTCCCTCGCAAGCCGGATCACTTGTTCCATGATATCTGTAAGATTCCAGGGAGGGCTGGAAGACTGGTTTGCCCACTAAATGAAGCAGTAGGAGTCCCCTTCAATGAGAAGTCGATGAGGATTGAGCTTTGATGCTTCACGAATGTCAATTTCAAGAGCCAATAATTCAACTTTGTTGCTTGAACATGAACTTAGAAGGAACTTTCGAGGTCTAAAGACCATAGATGTCAATTCCGTTTCGGCCATCATTCCGGTCTAGTGTCCAAGATGGAATATTTTGGTATTTCAAACTTTTGACAAAACTTTTGGAGTAACATTTTGGAATAATAAAAGATTAAATATATATATATATATGGAGAATATTCAAGTGCATCCATCCCTCGCCATTGTGCTGAGGGACACCCCATTTTTTGGAAGTTTCAAGTACAAAAGAGAATTTGTACCCCTCTTTTGTACTTGAAACTTCCCAAAAATAGGGTACCCCTCACCACGATGGTGAGGGATGGATGCACTTGAATTTCCCCCTACATATATATATAAATATAAATAAAGGAAAATATAAATTATACATATTTCTTGATATGAATATTGAGAAAAAAATAAAAAAAACATAGTGAAAATTGTACTACAAACCAAAATGGGCTGAAATGAACAGTTTGAGTGGACCAAAATGACCGAAATGTACCGAAATTCAAACCGAAGATTTTTTACCCCATTCCTTTTCAGCTGAACGACGGGAAGGAAAAATCTCGACCATTTCGGCCGAAATGAAACTAAAGACACCCGTCTACTTAAAACCCATTTAAACAAGAGGACAATCTGAAAGAGTGAGGAGATTGTGAGGGACGACTTAATCAACTCAACAACTCATTCATTCGACATTTGCCACAAGGGCAAACGGCCAAAGACCAGCTCAACTTGGGCCCCAAAAATGTACCTACTACTATAATAAAAGAGTCACCATGAAAAGCAGAAAGATTGAATGCTAATTGTCAAAATAGGCGGCTTCGGATATCGACTCATTTCTACTGATTAATTAACAAACCACAGATTCTGCCCGTCTGGACGGCAAATCTACACAGCGCAGTGACGGATGTGAGGAATTGACCGTTAGAAGTCTTCTGATATTGGTGTAAAGGTCAAAATTGATTTTGTTACACTGTTATTTTTCTCCTTTTCAACCCAGCAAGGAGGTTGGCACCCAATGAGAGACCCACCATGGGGAGAGAACGAGAGAAAAACCCAAAGAAGAGGTAAAAAAAGGTGAGAAAGGTGGTTCCCAGCCATGTAGACAACCCCTCCTCGATCTCATTCTCATCGTACCATGCTAATAAAATAGGGGAGCTAGCTATATCAGCTAAAGTCAAAACCTACATTTATTGATTAATATCCCAACTTCTTCTGACCCTTTTTAAATAAAAGAAACAAAATGTTGAATGTTCAGAAAGCAACAGAAAGATGAGACAAGCACATGGCTGCTCAAATCTATCCATTTATTTTGCCTTTCTTGGGTGGGTAAGCTGTGTCTAAACGTCCCTAATTTTGAAGCTGTGAAAGATCCACCCAATGGGTCGACTCATCAACCATCCGTTGAGTCTGGCTCGAACTTGTCGACTCATCGAAACATGGTTGCATGAACTAGCTAGTCAATCTATGGTTGCATATGTTCATCTAACTACGGTCTGTTTGGAGCTAAATCCCAAAGAGTTCTATCAGCAGTTCTAAAAGGAAAAGAAAAAAAAAAAAAGAATAAAAAAAAAAACCAAAAAAACAAAACTTCTGTGGTGAAAATGCATACCAAGTTCTGAAGCCGGAACTCTTATGTAGAGATCTTGCCCACCATTAAAAACTGTTTAAGATCAATCAGATCACTAGCCCATCTGATACATCCACTTCCTGATGCGATATCAGCACTTGCATAAGCCACACAATAACAGTTGTTCAAACACTCAATTCTGCATTCCTCCAGGCTCATACTACTGTTCACAAAGGCTTGCGGTGAGTCGGGCAATTTCATCGCTGTGAGCTTCAAAAACCCGCCTCCACTGCACTCCAATTGCGCCTTTCGAACGCACCCGGTAGATGTGACTCCCAGAGACCACTCTTCAGTTGTCTTGGGCTCGAATCCTTTCACACAGTCGCAAACTGATGAACTGTTGACGTTGCATATTCCGTAAGGACCGCACTTGGAGTATTCATCACATTGGTCTTTCGGCGCCGACCAGTAGAGTTTCTAAATGCTGTCACTGGACTCTAGATCCCATGTATAGCGCTCGATATGGCCTGTTCGGTTTATCGTAAACCTTGAAATCAAAGAGCTGTTGAGCACTTCATATGTGTAATAAACCTCATCCGGGGTACTCACACAATAAAAACCGTAGACGGAGTTGGGCTTCATTTCAGGCATTCCACTGAATCGGACACCATTCCATGGTCCAGATCGATACTTGATGTGAGATCGGAACCGTAAGAGCAATTGTGCCAATCCATTTGGATCCATCTTGTAATTATAGTCCCCTGAAGAAGGGTCATCATCATTCTTCCATGACGTTAGAAACCGGTTTAGACCTGCCTTCGAACTCCACCCGATCTTCATACCAGGCAACAATGTGTCCGAGGGATAATCAAAGCTTTGCCATAAGAAGCTGTCCACATTGTCGTCTCCTTCCTCCCTACGAACAAAATTACCCGTGTCCAAAAGCTGTGCAATCGGTCGCCCCACTCCTTTCGATATGTTGGTCGACCATACGACCTTGGTCAATCCTTCTAACAGGATGAGATTGCCACCATCTATCCTCAAAATCCCAGTTGATTTGGAAAGTGGGGTATCTCTGTTTGCAACCCATACAACAGTCTGAATTGAGATTTTCTTGTACCATATTCCTAGATATGTCGAATTCCCGCGGGTGAAGAAGCCAAGCTCGAAGGTTGAGCTGGGGGAGATGAGGGTGTTGTTGTCGGAGATTGATGTGGAGGATGTGATCTTGTCTTGTGCTGCAATGGAGATTTTGGAGGAGAAAGAGAAGAATATGATGTAGAGAATGAGGAAAGGCCTTGGATTAGTTATGTTCATTCTTCCCTGGGAAATGTAACAAACAGTTTTTGAAATGGAACTTCTTCCTCCAAATGTCATGGAAAGGGGTTTTGCGAAGCAGATGGGAGAGGGTAGAAAATAAAGGTGCTTGACGGCTTGCTGTACGTGTGATTTCACATGCATGTGAATGCCATCTAGTTTTACCCAAAAGTAAAAAAGATTGTTGATGAAGCCACTAAAATAAAATTTCGTTAGGCTATGATTACACCACATAATATTTTATTCTCTCTCCAATCTTCACTTCACCTAACAGGTATTTTTACCAAACAAACAGGCCTATACAACTTTCATACAAAAGCCACTACCAAAACAATCAAAAACATTACTTGTAATACCAAAAATGAAAAAGCAAACCAAACAAAGACAAATGCTTTTTCTTCTTCTTGTTTTCAATCGGCAACAAAAAGATTATATTAATACAAAGATATTACAACCAAATTTAGTTTTAAAATAGAAAAATAATACACCTCATACTTATATTCCCGTATAAGAGATGACTTATACGGAATACCGACCTTGACTACAGGATATAAGCACTTTAATACATCCCCCGATTGATCCCTTGCATTGCCAAATAGTTCGTCATTACATTTGCTGGTCTACTAGTATGCTGAAATGAGACAGTGATGGTCATTAAATGATGAATCAAATTGGAAAGGATTTGCATCTTCCATGGATCTTTGCAAGATTCCACCCACATTATGGCATAAAGATTATTTTGAAATAACCCCAAGGGGTAGCTCAGTTAGTCTAGGACTATGGTTTGCATCCGGAGGTTGTAGGTTAGAAACTACACTACAACACTGAAGTTACATGGGAGTTCACCCGGCTTCCTTCTGGGCCGAACGGGATTAGTCCAGCCCAAAGGGTTGGGAACCCTCCGATAAATAGTAAAAAAAAAAAAAAACTATTTTGAAATGAGTTATTATTAGTGTCAAGAGCTTCTAACATAGCCAAAAACACTACCTCCTCATTGTTTAAAGAACAAAAGCAATACTTCTCCAATTTGACTTCTTAGCAGACTGCAAATACCAACTAAATCAGTTAACCCAATTGAGGGAGATGGGAGGAAAGAAATTGAGAACACAACGTAAACTAGTTTGTAGTCATGTGTTCTCAATTTCTTTCTTCTTTCTCCCTCCATAAAATTTACAGAAACCGATCGACCCAGAGAATCCACGTAAGCAAATCTGTGTCAGTTCTACATTGCCAATCAGTCGCCCACTTCGAGATCAAGATGGTTCTACACCTGATCTCAATCAAGACATGAACCAAGCCCCTTTGCCCTTCTCTCTATCCACACACAGCAACACTGAGAATCGGAGATCCCGTCCGTTCTCCTCTCCATGATCGATCATGAGGTTGTGTGTGGCCCACCGATCACTCAATGATCCAGCAATGAAGCCCTCTGCCTTTTGAAACCCGAGTAATAGAAACAGAATTCTCTCTCTCTGATTTCTCTCTATGCGTTGTGGTCAAACCCATAGATGAAGTTCGATGATCCGGACTGCCCTCATTTCGAATCAATCATTTTGTCTCTCTCCTATCTCCATGACCCGCACACACAAGATGACAGTGGATCATAGATTCGAATCTTTCGAGATCTGATTCTATTGTGCCCCGCCGTCTCCAAGATCAACCAAATGTAAGAAATCAATCATGGTCGTCGCCCTCGGCACTCTTGATTTTCTCAAAATAGGTGACCTGCTCTTATACCACTTGTTGAGAAAAAAAGGAGAGAGAAATTGAGAACACACGGCAAATTGGTTTCCTGTATTATGCTAAACTCATTACATCCACCAATCCATAAAGTAAACTACTAAGCAACCCTGCTAAAATAAAATTCAAACCAAAATAGGAAATATAACCACACTAAAAATAGAATATTCCTACTAATATCCTAGTCTACGTAGAATCACCTGTCACCCGCAATGACCTCATTAGGCTTGGCATGCGGAAATAGATCCCTGCTAGGTCCAAACAGGATGCCACAACGGAAGAGATGTCACATCCCATCTCCTAAAAAATATCCTATCTCCTCAAAAAAAAAAAATTTCCTTACCCGATGTGGCAATCCCTGATTGGACCACCAAACAGGGGATTCGGATCTTTGGCATACGCACGACATAACATTCCACCCCCACATTGACAACTCCTAATTGTAGTTGACTGAAAATCACCAACCCTTGGTCATACAAAACTTTACTCGTGAATCTGGGGGTTTATGTCCACATCTAGGTTTAATCTAATACGTACTGGTGATAAAATGATTTTACAATCTCCTTCTACAGCCTTTGGTACATTTGCAAAAGACTGGTATTTCGGTCCACTAAGGATGATGGAGTAGGGCGTACCAGTGCCCATAGCTTAAGAGTCCAAGGCCAAATACAAAAACATAAGAAAAAGGGATTTGTAATGGGATGGCATGGATTTAAATTCAAGGACTCCAATTAATATAAAGTTTCAAATATGGATAGCTGACCATATAATCTGAAATTACTAAATAGGAGGAATAGGAAATTAAGATAAAATCTAACTTTTTAATCATTAGATTGACTCAGAGTGATTTATGGCCATCGCATTTTTTTTTATTTAAAAAAGTTCAGATTACAATACTTTTAGTCCTGAGATGGAGAAAAATGATGTTTACATCATACTAAATCGAATGGTGGGATCCACGTCTACTGAAATGTTAGTTTTATGTAGTTTGGATTTAATAAGTGAGAATCAACTTGTTCCAACGAATGTAGATAGTGCGACTTCCATCTCCATGGTGAGCTAAAATTCAACAGCCGATCAAAGCATATTGAGATAAAATATCATTTTGTCCAAGAGAAGCCAGAAAACGGAGAAATTGAAATTTCTTATGTGCCTTCTAAGGAATTGATGGCTGATGCTCTCACCAAACCGTTGCTCGCGGAAGAATTCGCGAGGCATGGGATGTGCATGGAAATCAGATACATTTGATGTACATTGGCACGTGAGATAAACATGTCATTCGTACCAGCTGGGAGATTGTTGGAAAATTGTGTGGCCCAACTGTCATGAGGCTTGGCGGTTTGCCTCGAATGAACGCCCAACAAGTATTGATCTAGTTGAGTCAAATAATGATCAAACTCTTGAGGTAAAGCTTGGATCAAGTTAAGACTCAGTTTGGCAGAATTCCTACTCAAGTCAGAAGATGTGGGATTCCATGAGAGGTAGAGTCTGGGTAGAATTGTAACTCTTAAGAATTGTTCTATTTAAGGGAGATGGGAACCCTTCCTTTTGATCATCCAGCAGATCCATCAAGCAGAACTGAGAGCATTCATAACGATTCGCAGGTCTATCTCACACAGGAACGAATAAGGTTCTCGGCGAGTTCAATTTCGACGCCCATATGGACCAGCAAGTTCTTTCATATAAATCTATTGGAGGGTCTCCTTTCGGTCTTAGATAATTTCGTAGACAATCCATGGCCATTAATTCTTCCATCAAACATGATATTGACTGCATTGGAACCAGAACTTCTGAAAATGACCCATTTAGTCAATAGATGTCATGGTTTGGCCTATTAGAGGGTTTGCCCCCCGATCTCATATTAGATAATTTCGTAGACAATCCATAGCCATTAGTTCTTCCATATCACAAACTTGATATTGACTGCTTTGGAACCTCGAACTTCTGAAATTGACCCATCTAATCTCATAGTTTGGCCTATTAGAGGGTTTGCCACAAGTATCTTGGAATTTCGTTATCATGTCATCATGAGTCATGACCTTTGGTTCTTCCGGGTAAAGGTGTAAACTGGGCCAGCACAAAAAAAAAACCTTTAATTGGGCCGTGCCTGGCCCTTTGATTGGGCCAGCCTGGCATGACACTACCCAAAGGATGGGCCGTGTTGGGCCAAGGAGCCCTGACCCGTGGCACAGCAAGGCACGGCTACTGATTTATCCATGTCATGCTGAGCCAAGCAACGTGCCTGGGCGGAGGCACGGCCAATACAACATTTATATTTATTATTCTGATTTTTTTCATATAAATAAAATGCAAAAAACTTAAAATAGCTAAAGATATCTGTTTCATTTGTAAATTAGTATCAATGTTTGAACCTTTATTTTAATAGATTCAACTTTATTTCAAGTTGAGAACAAAAATCCTCTTTCAATATATATATATATATATATATATATATATATATATATAGAAGAGGCATGTGAGCCAACCCATAGGGTCCATGGCCCAACACAGCACGACCTAAGCTGTGCCGGTCACTGCCGGGGGATCATGATTATAGTTCACAAGTATGGGCCATAAAGTGGTTAAGGAACTTACAATTCAAGCGTAATAGATTGATTTTGATGGCATAAGCTACCTAAAGCTGATATAGATCAAGATGTTGATGGCATAAGCTACCTAAAGCTGATATAGATCAAGATGATGAGACCTTAGTGTGGTGATTAAATCTACCACCATTTGATTGGTTTCTCACAGTGGCTACGAAGATGATTCGTCAGCTTGATATTCTAAGCGAAAAAACTGAGTTTGCTGATGCCCAGAGGATGAAAAGAAAAAACTAGCAGAGCTTTGAGTTTTGGATTGAACCTATCTCCTCAAATCCTTAACTCCTTGAATAGAATTCTAGAAGACCAGAGCTTCTTGAAACCCAGAAAATACAAGAAATCTCAAAGCTGAAGGTTTAGAATTTGTTCCGAGTTCGAGAACCCGAAAATTTCCCTGTCTTCAGATGGAACCATTGGGTTGCATTTGTAGCCCAGCCCCTATCCTGGGGGCATCTCATTTTTCTTGGATTTTCTGGAAATTCACTTCTTTTCTTCTGGCTTTCTCTGATTTTTCTTTCTACTTTCTTGGAATGTTCTTCAGTTTCTCACGCCTCTTATGCTGTCTCTTAGAATTCTGCCTTCTACTAAAGCCTTGCATATTCTTAAGGACCTATTTGTTTGCATGGAATTGAATTCCAAAAGCAATTCATGAAGGTTTAAAGAGACAAGGAATGAAGGAATTAAGATCGAGACGTAGACGAGACCCCGACCCTCCTAGGATTTCTTTTGCTAGGGTTGTGGAACGCTGGGTCTTCATTTTCCATTCCCCTATTTCTTTTCAATCAAAAGAAAGATTATTGATGGCCATTTATGGACCTTCACTTTTATTTCCCCAATTTTAGCCAAATACATTTATTAGAATTCCTACCAAAAAGAATTCTATGTAAAGAAACACATCCTAAAAAGCTTTAGAATGAGATTGATAGACAAGTTGTTATGTGCAATTCAGTGGAATTTGAATCACACTGGAAATGTTTTTAGATCAATCATCAGAGAAACAATAAAAAACTTCTGGGAAAAAGCACTGCTTACAACCAATTCTAAATCCAACTACAGAGATATAGCTCAGGATCCCCCCACACAGCATCCAGAAACTATACTGAGAAAAAAACATTTGTATTTCAACTATAAAACTCAGAAAAGCGCTGTTATTCTAAATAACTTGTTCAAATTTTTTTTTTTATTTCAACCATCAAAATATTTACAGGACAATGAGGGGAAACACACTAGTTATGACTATTCGAAAAGTTATTGACAACTTTGCTAATTCCGAATGCTCCCACACAGCATCAAAGTATGAAAAAGAAATATCTCCACTGAAAGCATAAATATATCCAACGAAAGCATAAATATATAGGTAAGTTCTCAAGAATACTGTTTAGCTGCGACCCAATTTCTGTACAAGTTGGTCTTCTATTTCCATTCTCTTCTTCATCAGCAAGGTATATTTGGAGAGGAGCTGAGCATCGCCAGCAGGCATGGAAAGGTGACAAGCAAGAGATGTTTTCTCTAATTTGTTATCATACATGCAAGAGATGGGCACAAAATTGCCTGCCTTATTGCATAGCCATCCATGAGCAGCCCTCAAGGCAGCACCCAACGAAGCCGAATCTGTGGCAAAGCATTACGTTTAGTTTCCAGAAGAGTAATGGAAGGGAGTGAAAGAATATGGTTTTGAAAGAAAAACATCAAAGAAAATAGCAGACTAAATGTACTCGCATCTCTATTTTATTACATGGATGGCTAATTTATCCTTGTTATTTTTATAATAATAGCCGAGTGAAGAACTTTTAATTGGCATGATCATGCATGTGTGAGAAGATTTTGATGTTCCAGAGACAGCATAACAAAAAAGACCTTAAGAGCCATGAGCCCTGATACCATTTGTTATTGGAAACAAAGCTCTTCTATTTCTTCCACAGAGGAGAAAAATAGAGTATCCACTTTGTTGTCATGACCATCTTTACACCAAAAACCTAACAAATTGTTCTGTGCACAAAAGCAGCACAAGTTCACAGTAAAGCTATGCTGTTTGGCAAATTATATTGATGCTGGACAGACCCGTGATCCCCACGAGTCGGCCTGCCTTTGGTCCCAGCTCAGCTATCTTTACTTATTTAGGTTTTAAGTTGTCAGCAGTTGGCTGTTTTAATCATGGCCATCGATGTGTTTGAAAGGTCCAAATTAAATCTAGGTTTATGTTTTCTCCTATTTAAAGCATTGTAAATTTTTAATGACTCTTTGAGGTTTAGATTTTAGATTAATGAAATTTCGACTAATTTTGGGGCTCCCCAGTTCCTCTCTTATTCTCACCCATGATGGTGAGTTTGGCATGAGACTAAGGTTTTTAGGTGTGAAGCCTGACCTAACCCCCTCCACCCACCATCTCCATTCCCTCCATCTCTACCCACCCCGCACCTAGTAACCCACTCCGCATCAATAAGCTGCCATGAATCAGAAGAACTCTTGGAGTTTAGTGACAATTCAGTCCATATGTATGACTGGCTGCAAGGTTTGCTGAAACTTAAATAAACTCGACAAACACGTGAAGGTGCTTCAAGAAACTCCGTTGAATTTCTAGTCAACTAACCATGAAAACCAGGTTTGCAGATAGGACATTTTGTGCTTAATCATCCACAAGCCTTCATACTGCAGTTAATGCGTTGGTAAACATGTGTAATATTTTAGACCAAAATGCTTGGTGTTTAACGCATGATCTTGGAAATTGGAATCAGTCCCACCCTGATCTAGATCAAATGAAGTTTTGGGGCAGGTGGGTTCGCATGCTATGGAAATTGAAAGAGTTCAAGGTATCTAAACCAATTTAAAAAATAAAAAATCATTAAAAGTCAGGAACATCACACACAGAGAAATGAGCCACGTTAAAACAACTAACCCCAGCTATTATAAGCAGAGCTAGAATAAAACATAACAAAAAAAATCCAGCATTTATATTTTGAATAATCTTCCAGCTCATGCATGCAAAGTCCACTTCTTAGGGTGGATTCATAGACACTGCCCCAGCCCAAAATCCATGCTGATTCCAATCATTACTTGGGTGGCACATGAATTACTAGTACATAGAAGAAACGAACATATGTCCCAACACAATTACGCAATCTAACAGACTGATTGTAGACAAGTCTATTCGTAGACCCAGATATTTCACCATGTGCCCCACTATTTAGAATGGTCAGGCCCCCCACATACACACTTGTGAAGTTGGCAGGAGCATGGCAATAATACTCCAAAATTTGTATTGGTGAAAAATGTACTTTTGAGCACACTCAGGAGTACAAACACTGGCCAAATATAGTTGAGAGCATGTGCAGGACACCATTCGAAAAGATAGAGAAAAAAAAGGTGCAGTAAGGCAGACATTAGCCTAAATTCTAGTTTCAAACATGAAATTGTGCACAATATACAGCTCTGGTTGAATCAACAAAAAGCACATCAAACAGCTATGCACCTGGACGCTGGACAGTATAGACATCACTGCCAAAAATGGAAGCAATTGCTTTGAGAATGCTCTGATTTGCTGATGCTCCACCGGTTGCTATTAACCGATTGGGGGACGGCATTCCGAACCTCTCTGTATGAGCTCTCATTGATAGAAGTTGGCCTTCTATTATGGCACGTACCTTCAATAAAAGTTATAATCAAACCTTATATCACATATACCTTGTGAGTGACCAACAATATAATGGAGGTAGCAAAGATAAATATGTATGATCCTCAAATCAAATGTATTGTATATTAGAGACAAACATGAACATGGAGTCTTGCAATTATGAATAAGTGATCAGATGGTTCGATGAGCACTCTACTATCAATAGTCCATGCAACAAATTACTCTTCAGTTGAATGATCCCAAGTGTTCCCTACAGGTCTTCAAACAGCGGGTTTAGAATGAAATACAACAGAATCTTATAGTCCACAGAAACTGCAGTGTATTAAATTTCTATGTTTTTCTATTCTTATTTTAGGGTGAGGTCCATTAAATGTAGACTTCAGTATATCAATCACCAGGATCACTGAACCATAGGTACCAGGCCAGAAAATACAATGAGCATGTCAGGTTGAGGATCATACAAAGGATATGCAATGTTTTGTTTTTTACCAACCTCAGAAGGGGCATCAAAGCCATCCACCTCATGCTCTTTCAATCCATATAAAGAGTCACCTGTGAAGTTCTCAAGAACATAGCAATGGAATCCAACTGCATAAATGTGTTGATCCAAGTTATTAAGGGCTTCTAATTAAAGTTCAAAATGCAAGTGTCATGGGTCCTTGGAGTAATAATTAAAGTTAATAATGAGAAATTGGATTGCCTTACCAGGAAGTGGTGGCAGGATTTCATGCTCCTTGTAGTAGAATCCCAACTTTCCACCTATTGCAACATTTAATGTTAAGAATAAAGTACCAAATGTCATGAAAAGTAAAAAATGCCATTTTCTTATATTTAGGCTCTAAAGAAAGATTGATGACTGAGAATGTACAATATAGAAGATAATTAGATACACAGGGATAACCATCTATCTCAGAACTTTGGCAGACAAAGGTTTTCCATTCCCATGCATTTAGGGCGGAGCAGAAATGAGAAAACAAATAGTTAGTGGAAAAAGGAGGGAAAGAGAGATTGAGGGGAAGCAGAAGGATTTTGAGGGTGGATTTTACATTTGATACCCATAATTGATGAAACACCATCCATGCTACAAAGATATTCAAAGGCTCATGAGTTAAGGCATGTTTTAAATGTAAATGCAAAAGACAGAAGCAGACCATTTAAAGGAGGTGTAACCTCCAGAAACTTGTTGAAAACATCCCAAGATTGCTCAGCACATCTATTGCGAACATCTACCAAAATTTGTAATACAAAATCAGTACAAAAGGTACAACTTTTTTCGATATAATTAATGAAACTGATGATCTGAGAACCATTACCTTCTCGTGTGAGAGACCCATTTTTATAGCACAGCATGACCATGTAGCATTTTGGATCTACAGGATTAGGAAAAACATGTCCCTCTAGGCCAGGATGCGGCTCATTGGTAATCCCAAAGATCTGAATGATAAATGCAAAATATCAATGCAAAAGGGAATATAACTCCTTAGAGAGAAATTTGACAGAAGCTTGGAGTAACATTCAACAGTGTTCTATATCATAAAATAACATAAAGACCACAATGGTAAATTCTTTTTTACTAACCGTGTCACTAGTGCCAAGACTAATGGCAAGATCACCGGGTTTATTAAGGGTCAAACCTGTGCAAGAAAGAATATTTGCATAAAAATGAACAATGAGCAAAGGTGATATGGGTAGAAAAAATAAGTTATTCAAGAAGAAACTTCAAATTATTGTCTGGGCTATAAAATTCCCATCACAGCAAAAATAACTTGAGTCTAGGATGCACAATTCAAAGAAATGAAGCAGAGATGAAATCAAAAATCACTGTGTAACACTACACTATTGATTTTAGTTCACTGCGCCCATAAATTGCCAGTGCACTATAGTATTGTTCTGTTACGCCTAAGAAGCATGGCAGTGACATGATCATCAAAAAGTTAAATAAATAAATAAAATAAAAAAATTGCATGTGTGCATGGGGATAAATTCCACTGTAAAACCCCATAATATGAATTGATTAGCAATAAGTGGAAAGACAATCGGATTATTAAAAAAAGTAGAAATAAAGAGTACTTGGATTGACAAATTAATTGTAGAGAAATGTGTCAACCACAAAAATAAATAAAAATAAAATCATGATACTCATAGTTTATAAAATCGGAATCATATCGCAAATCGTTCATACTTCATACCCATGAATCGAATTGAATATGAACCATATCGCAAACTGCAAGATTTTTTATTCTTCTAATAAAAATGAAAAGTAATTACAAATTAAAATATATATATAATTAATTCATAACCATCCAATTTCCCATTTATAGCAGTATAAATATAGTGGCAAATATAACTCTATCATACAATCACATCAAGAACATCATGACATATATTAATACATAATAAATGATATGTGTAAATAGTTTAATAAGTTTAAGGTATCAATATATATTTATTTTCTGCAATCTTTAAATCAAAATATAAAATTTAAAATAAAAACCAAATCATTAGCTCGCAGAGTAGGATCTCTAGAAGTTTTGAAAATGTCCATTAAAAAAATAAGATTTTCTAAAATGAAAAGATATAGACAAGCACCATACGTACTATCGAATGCTTTAATTAAATGCGTATTCATTATATATCTCTAAAACCTCGTGAATATTCTTAAGAGGTTTTGTTAACTACTAAAAAAAAAAAAACTACTAAATAACTTTTATAAGTAAAAACGCTAAAAGAAAGAGAGAATAAAAAGAAAAAAGGTAAAAACATTGTAATACTAATTTAGTGGTTGTAGCTGTTCTCGCTTAGTCGAATAGCTTGAATCATAAGATTCGACGAAACAAGTATCAAATCAACAGATTCACACCTAAACCTAAGATTGATCTCTAAATGGGATTTTTTGCATAGATATGAATCGTTTTTCTTAAGATTCTGGATACGAATCATAGGATTCTGATAACTATGATGATACTCGCTATGTTAAAGGACCAGTTTGGTAGTTCATAGGGCATGCACTTGGTACAAGTATGGCCTTCACATACCAGATATGGATCCCTTCACTTTTTCTAAACCAACAATGAAGATGACAACGACAACGACAATAATAATAATAATCATATGGGTTCCCTCACTTTCAGATATATGTGGCTCACCAGTCCACAGCACAGATTAAATCATGCTGCTAAAGACCTGCCATCCAGACCTTTTTCAATGAAGATGACTATGATAAAATTCTTTTAAAACATTGGCACGGCTTTTAATAATAAAAAAGAACACTTTTGATCAATTTTACAAGACTTTGAAAACCTACAATAACAGCAGTAGAGTAACTGCGAAAAAAAATGACAACATAAGCTACATAAAACCCATTATAAGAATGGACAGGGTGATGAAGAGCAAAATCATAAAGATCATTTGATCTGTAAACTGAAAAACTGCAACTGGAGTCTTCCATAAGAATAACTATGCACCTGCCAAGCTGTTAGGGTTGTCCCCAGACCACTGAATAACAAGACAACTGTTCTTAAAGTGGAACCTGGAAAGCATCAAGAAGCAGTCTCCTGTCATCAGTCACGTAATTCCATATACTAGCAAGAATAGCTCACTACAATCATAATGGCTTCCATGTATGAATAAAAAAATAGGTAAACTACAATATATTCATGCCATAACTAAGACAATCAAAGAGTTGATACAGCCTACATCAATTGGTATATTAAACATAGGGCCCTTCTATTTTTTTATTGGAGTTTAAGACTCGTCAGATGTGATGCTGTTGAACGTCATTTCCGTCTTTAAATCTGCCAGCTGGTGTTGAGCCATATGCCGTTGATGACTTTTTTGAGAAGCACCATCATACTGATGGATAATCACTGCTCTTGTATGACAATTTGCTAGTCCATATCCTATTTCTCAGAATTGATATTTAAACAAAAAGCTCAGAATCTACTAATTGAAAACTAAGTATTCAATGGATTGTAATGATATTGAGAATGACAGTACAAGCAAAACCATAATGACAACAACTTACCAACATCACCATCAGAGCTGGGAATTGGGATAACAAGTTAATTTATCTACTATGTAGTTAATATATGAGAGAGAGTAATGGACTAAAGACTTTGATAGAAGATAATATCGCTGAAAATCAATTTGGTTTTATGTCAGGGAGGTCAACTATGGAAGCTATTTTCTCACTTAATCAATCAATGGAAAAATATCGAGCCAAGAGGAAAAATATGCATATGGTATTCATTGATTTAGATTGCATACGACAGGATACCTAGATATTTAATTTGGTGGATTTTAAATAAAAGAAATTTTCCAAGAGGTTATACTGAAATTATTAAAGACGTGTATAAAGGAGAAGTAACAAGTGTGAGAACTACTTGTAGAGAGTCATGTGAGTTCCCAGTGATCATAGATTTGCATTCGGGGTCAACCTTAAGCCCTTATATTTTTTCACAAATTATGGATGAGTGAACTACTCGTATTCAAGACGGGATACCTTGGTGTACGTTATTTGCAGATGATATAGTGTTGGTAGATGAATCAAAAGTGTGTGAATGCAAAACTCGATAGATGGCGGGAGGCTTTAGAATCCAAAAACTTTAGAATAAGCCATACAAAGATGGAATATATGGACTGCAACTTCAGTAGGCATATACAAAAAGTTGAAACTACTGTGAGAAATGAAGCACTAGAGATACAACAGAGAGATTCATTATGTTGCTTTGGCTCATGGATTTCAACCCAATCTTGCCACGCGGTTTTAAAATGCATCATGTGGAGTTAAAGCTAGGTCGCACATATATACCTAGGGTCGGGATTTGGATGTTTCCAATGTAGGACTTGGACAAGGCCTCATGGTGCTAGCTGAAGCACTCCACCCTTCCCCCCAGGCAGATCACGCCTCTTGGCTCACAGGATCACTTGACCTGGTCTTGCCTCAACAGAATGCTCCATGCTAGGGTCTCACACTCTCCCCCACCGAAAACAGAGCTGTCTTCAGCTCTAATACCATTTTGTAACGACCCGCGCCCACTATCCACATTATATTGTCTGCTTTGGCTCATTGGATTTCAACCCAATCTTGCAGCAAGGTTTTAAAAGGCCTCATGTGGATTACGGTCAGGTCACACATATATACCGAGGTCAAGACTTGAATGTTTCCAATGCAGGACTTAGACAAGGCCTCATGGTGCTAGCCAAAGCACTCCACCCTTCCCCTAGGCAGATCGAGTCTATTGGCGCACACGATCACTTGACCTGGTCTTGCCTCAACGTAATGCCCCCAGACTAGGGTCTCACACGAAGCCCCGTAGATTCTTTCTATTCCCCTCATTTTTCTTTTCTTTTGTTCTCGCAAATATTCCTTAATCCAAGTTCGTTCAAGCCATAAACAACTCCCAAGTGTTTCATCATCAAGCCACATTCCAACGTCCTCTAACATACGGACTTGCTCCAACCTCGAAGTAGAGCAACCATCCACTGTTCACCACATGAATCCATTGCTTTTTGTCCTCTCATATACTTTTTTTATTTTTGTTTTTATGTTCTCAATTATATATATATATATATATTATTGTTCTTTTAACATAAAATCATTCATTAAGTATCACACGATTATATTTTTTATACAAAATCAATGACCAATCCGTTCGTCCCTCTCCATATCAAATTTTTTAAGTTATTTATTATTTAATGATGTTTTAAATCTTCTTTTTCTAATTTAGGTTCTTATATTTGAATATGTTATGCAATGAGTTTTCTGATATATAGGGATGCAACCAGTGGGGGATAGGTAGCATCTTCAACTGCTCTACCCCTGTAAATTCTGATGATCCTGCATGGAATTATGCAATGTCGGCTTATTCCCCCGATAGGTCTTGTACATTTTTTTTCCACTTTTCAATCACACCCGTGTCCAGAATGGAACACTAGAATTGACTGAAGCCAGATGTTCCGCTGCAAAGCAACAGTACGAGGACCCAAAGGAATTGACAACTATGCTGCTATCTTAGGAGTAAAAGTGGTTATGGAAGCAATATCTGTCGATTGGCAAAAGTGAGATGAAGCCCTTCAAATGGGGACAAAAAAATTTAAAAAAACAACCAGATGCTATTTGCAAATGAACGACCAGAACCATACAGGAATCTTGGCAAGATGTGGTCCAAGAGGACCCCATCAGCAGATGCAACAATCATACACAGTAAGGATAGCACAAACAAGAATCTAAAATTTCTGAAGACCCCTTTCAAACTCAAGATAGGAAAGCCTCGTCTCTCAATAGCAAATCCGAGGCATTGATACCATGATACAAATAAGAGAAGAAAAGAAAAACCCTTTTGGAATGATCGTGCTTTCCTTTGAGGCACAAGACTGACTTATATAATTGTATAGTTTACAAAAGTAAATAGAAAGAAGGTAAGTACAACTTATCTTTAGATTACAACAGTAAATATGGGACTTAAGGATGTGGGCCTTGGTCATCTGGACCTTCATGAAGGTATGTACAAGTAACAAAGGGCCGAAAACCCAGAGTCTTTCGTGTTGATAATTCACGCTTCATGGAAAATACCAAAGAGTGTGAGCGTGAGAGTGGATGTTTCATGTTTGTATCTATTTGGGGTGAGATTCTAGGTGTGTTTCCACATATTTATGTTCTCTCCTTTCTACTTTTAACAAAAAGTATTATATCTCTACTTGTTCAAGCAAGTAAACGTCAAACAGTTGTAGAGCTGCGTTGGAAATTAAAAAAAAAAAAAAAAAAAAAAAGACTTGGATTTTCAGTAATATTTATTACATTGCTAAATATAAATAAATTAAGAAACATAACCATGAGAAAGGTAAAAGATCTGTCTGTACTGACCTTTCGACGAAGTAAGGAGCTATCAAACCAGCAACAGCATGTGCTGGCGCTAGTTTTCCAAGCTTTTCTTCCAATCCTGGAGCTGTAGCCTAAATGCAAGGTTATGATAATTAAGGTCAAATATTAAGAAGAAGACAGTCTGTTTACATGTATCCACAGCATGGATTGGTCAATGGCTACCACTTGCATAGTGGATAAATATACCTTTGAAGGTAGAAATCATCCTCCATGAAGATGAACGCTAAATTTCAAAGGGACAGCAATAACATAAAAGAAATTCCTGAAATTTTCATCAGGCAATCATTTTCATCCGCCATGAAGGGCAATCTGATATGTGCAGACAAATTGTACTTTGGCTCACTTCCTAGTTCATGCACGATGCAACTACTTAATTTTGTTTTTAAATATATGCACATGGGACAATCCATGAATCCAGGAACATCCAAACAGAACATAAACAAATCAGTCTACTGACTTTCTAACAAACCTCCAAAGCAATCTTAGACCAGACACGCTGTCTAATATCCACCAGGTTCATTCCAGATCCATCAGTTTCATCTATACTAGCATAACTGCCAATGAGAATTGATGCCATGAAGGAACTGACAAGAGAGATCCTCTCCGTGTCATGATAAACATCAGGTAGAGTCTTGTATATCTTTCTGATTTGTGGGCCAGTGAACCTCTCATATGCACGGGACCCAGTAAGCTGTGACAACTGTAATGCACCTCCAACAACTTTCTCAATTTCTCTGCACTCAACCGTCGTACTACTGTCCATCCATATCGGCGACTCTTTGGTAGCAAATGCATCACCAAACTGAGTCAATAACGGCTTCTCAGGATTCAGCGATGCTAACGTGGCCGAACTGCCTTTCTTCCAATAGACACTACCATGTTGTTGTCCACTGCCAGAAACAGCTACAATCTTTCCAAAATCCATTCCCGCATTCACAAATTTTTCAAGTATGAGATCCAAAGCCTCCACCCACATCAACGTAGGGGAAACAATTCTACCAGTTCCTGATGGGTCTCTATAGACACCATCTTTAGTCTTATAATGTGGCAATTCAGAATCAAAATGAACGGTTTCTGAAGCAATAATGTTGAGGTTGGTATCTAGCACTGTTGCCTTCAATGACCTTCAAACAAAAAACGCAGAATTTAGTTTTGCACCTAATCTATTTGAAGTGGAAGATTCCAACATAAAAAAAATAATAATAATAAAATTAAATTAAATTAAAAACTAAAATAAAAAATGCACTATCTATCCAAAAGTACACTTTACAATAATTAGTATATACCTCCTATTACATTTGCATCCATGGAGCAATAAAATATAACAGAACAAGGGGAAAATAAGTCTTATACACAGTTGGTCTGTCTATCTGAGAATTTGATGTGCCCTAAATCATAATTGGTTGAACATGGATGAGAAAATTAACCATTCAGGTGGGTCACTGTTTCTCTACCAGAAATCTCTTCAAGTGATGATTGCCAAATATTGAATAGGGAAGTGGAAGCTAGAAATACAGTAACTTCTGATTTCTCCTCCTGAGCCAGATACAACAGTGGAATGGATCGCCATCAATCCTGCTATCATCTATAAGGCTGTAGGCAATCTTTCCCCTTTTCTCTTCTTTCATTTTGGTGCTTGTTTTTCTAATGTTGTGGGCTAAACTATCTCCACAATGCTCAAAATCAGGCCATTCTTTGCTGTGATCTAGGTTAAATTTGTTTATAACATACCATCATTTACCTCGCACACAAAAAAAAAAAAAAAAAATTTGAGATGCACCCACAGACACAAAATAGAGCAGAAAAGATTGAGAACTCATTATATTCATCACTCACCTTCTAAGCATGTAAATTTAAGTTATAAGATTACCCAATTACCTAATGTGATAAGAAACTATTTTCTTCAAAAACCTGAATGTGTAAAAGGCTGCAAAGTCCCATCTATAGTAGTAGATTAGTGGAACTGCAATTAGTCTATAACCACATAAACTAGTACCGATCAAAAAAGAAAAAAGAAACTATATGAACTAGATATAAAGGGAGTTAAAAGAGTTATAACAAACGAAAAGCAGCCTGATCGATGAGCCCATCATTTCTAACAAACAGTTTAGAAACCTACACACTCTCACAAAATCAGCACCATCACATAATTTCTTGAGACACAAATAATCAAAAACCTGGAAAGGGAACATCAAAAATTAACATGCATAATAAGTAATATGTGCCAAAGAATTGGATTAACAGCTAAAAACAACAACCTATATGCAAACCAATTAAATTGATGCAGTTTCAACTATCAAATTTGAAAAGAAAATTATTACAATAGTCCAAACAAACAAAATAAATAAATAAACCCTACAACCAGGAATTGGGCATCAACCATGCCATATGAATCCAAAGAATTTGGGGGCTAGAGGGAAAATCTTAAGACTCACTGAGTAGAACTGTCAAATCCAAGAAACAGAGAATCCTCTGGGAGAGAGTAATCCACCACCATGATACTTTCAGTCTCCTATTCTGTAACCACATTCAAAGGGAAATAGATGCAATAGACATTTTAAGTCAACTTCAGATAAAATACAAGAATCAAAATTGAACACTAGGCATTTTATCCCCTTTCTTAAAGCATGGGTATTTATATAGAAACAAAAGTATACAGACAGACCAATCAAACAAGACAAGAGATTATTAGCATAATGGTTGTGATTGATTAGAGCATGAATGTGCATACATTTATCATAAAGAGATTATACAATTGAAACCCAGAACAGAAAAATAAAAAATAAAAAAATGGAATACAAAGAGGGAGAGATCAGAATGCATACCAACCAAAATGGATGGAAGTATGAAGGACGCTATAGTGTTGTTGACAGTAGCTTTGTTAATCGAAGAAAGGTATCAGTGGGTGAGAAGAGAAACAGTTACAGTGGCATATGGATTGTGGGAAAAGAGAGATTGGTGGGATTTGGTAAGATAGAGTGAGAGATCAGAAGAAGACCCTTTTTGCTGACGAGATTTTTGTATTTGGGTTTGGATAAGGATGAATTCCTCAAATTTTTCGGGGAAAGTCCGCACAGATGGACCAAGAAGGCCCACCTTATAACAAATCAAATTATCAAACCCATTGATAAGAGATTAATCAACAGCTTCTTACTCAGTAGAGAGGTGTCAGTTCTGCTTGCCCGCGGTTTTACGAATGTAAAAAGGTTGATTCCGGTCCTCGTCCATGGTTGATCTAGAAAAGGAACCAGTTACGTATATGAGATGGGTTAGAGTTTGAATTGGGTACAAGGAGAGAATGATTTCAAAAGAAAAATAATTTGCAGGAGGAATTCTCTAAAATTGAGGTAATATGTTAGATCTCAGACCACGGGCTGACAACAAGATGGAACCAGACACCAGACCCATTTAGGCCATGGGTCCAGAAAAAGAACCCAAACCATGACCCGTTTACTTATCTAGACCTAACTAAGGATCCAAATCAGATTATTAACGGGTCTGAACCTCCTCATAATTGGAGAATCCAGGACCCATTTACATCCCTACTGGAGATCACTATGCATTCCATCTTCCGGCACCCGAGGGCTCTTTCACTTCACCCGAGGTTACTATCCTCACTTAAGGGCGGTGTCCCAATCCCCTATAGCGGGTATAAAAAACGTTAGATTAGTCATGCCTACTGGAGATCACTAGGCATTCCATCTTCCGACACCCAAGGGCTCTTTCACCTCACCCGAGGTCTACTATCCTCACTTAAGGGCGGTGTCCCAATCCCCTATAGCGGGTATAAAAAAAGTTAGATTAGTCTAAAATAAATGGCTCTAATTTTTCATGTAAGAGCCTATCGAAGGAGTTTTATTTTATCATTTCCAAATGCTTGATTTAAACAAATCTAGCTTCCCATTTTTGTCACCCCTCTAGACACGATTACATGGTTATGACATGGATTGATACAAATAAAGAGTCCCGGGGTGTAAGCAGTTGTGTTTAGGTCAGCGGTCCATTTGATGCTCTTGTAATCTCACAATTTGGCATCTGGACCAATTTCACACTCATTGAACATTTACTCACTAGTAGATTAAATCTAAAATGAAAACGTACGATTAAGATGCCATTGAGCTTTAATATTATTAAATCAAGGGTTAGCATAATCTGGTGGGGCTGACCCTCTATAAGGGGGCCTTTTCTATGCTCCCTCCTCCCACTCATAAACATATATTATCAGGCCCAAGGGGTCGTAAGAGAATATTGTTCATTTGGATCATCCTTTCATTTATGCCAAAGTCCATTTACTTTGCTCAACCTTGTCTTACCAGCAAAGGCATATGATTGGAAAATGTTTTCCTGCAAGAAACAACATGTGCAATTTAGTAATGTATGGCTCACCAAGGCCCACCTTTATAAATGCAGACCCTCGAATTCTTTTCATCCCATGACTTTGCATCATGCTCAATTGATGACACTCATTGATCCTTCAAATGCAATTGGATTGAATTTCAAGAAAATCTAAGGTTAAAATACCATCAGATTCTAAGGTTATTAAATCAAGGGTTAGGATTTAAGCAAATATAAAAATAAAAATGAAAAAACTCAAGAGCTAGGATAATTTGGTGGGGCTCAATTTTATCAAAAAGGAGACCACTCCATCGGCACTCTTCCCATTGATAAATTTGCATCTAAGTTGACATCGCGAGTTGAACTACATGTGTGGTATATGTTGTTTTCTCATAGAAGAACAAATTCTGCATATGATTATGCGCAACTACACAGTACCACAAACATGCGGGGATGTTAGGTTTTGAGTGTTGGCAGATTCATTTGGATGGACAAAACTTGGGTCTATAAAATATAATTTTTTTATTTAGTTTAGATAGACTGTATCAAGCATCAAAGAACTCTGAAGCTGCATCAAAGCCAGTGTGGAATTGGATCAGTTCATCCGATCGATTGGATCCTCTGTCCGATCGATCAGATATAATCATGCTCTCAGTTAAAGATTGTCCAATCGATCGGACCCTCTGTCTGATCAATCGGACCTGAAAAGCTCTCAGTTAGCGCCTGTATGATGGATCAGTTCTAAAACTCGTCTTAGCTATTTCACCCTATCCGATCGATTGGACAGTGTTAGATTTGCTAGTTGATTACGAGATCTTTTGTTTCAAACCTCCAATTCCTATGTTGTTTCAACTCAATCTCTTCTATTCAATCCAAAACTCTTTTATAAAACCCTAAGCCTCACAACAGAAGTTGGCTCTTCCATTTCAAAACCTTAGATCATTACCAGAGAGATTTCTTATCTTCAGAGAGACTTTGTGAGGATTATGTGCTGAAGCTGTATTCGTCTGGAGACTCATCCCCTACATTCTCAGTTGATTCATCTTATTCAAGGTGTGGAGATTAAAGTACTGGAGAAGGTGAACGACGTGCTCATCGGCAAGATCCACTAGGTCTTAGGTTGTGTTCAACCGTAAAGGGTAGTGAGTTTATTTTGTAACCTTCATTTTATTAGTGCTTTGATTTTTTCTGAACCAAGGTGAGGTCCTGTGGTTTTTTTCCCTTTCGAGGGTTTTTCCACGTACAAATTTTAATGTTCATCTGTGTGATTGATTGATCTATTAACTTGGATTTCTACTTTTGCATTTCCATATTGAAATTTGTGTTGAGACTCTTTTTATCCTTTAGGGTTGATCGACCCTCTTGGATTCTCATTTGGTATAAGAGCGATTCACACTACCTTACTGTGTGAGATCATTGCAGATTGTCTAATATGGAACTTACCAGAGATGGAACTTCTACTACTAAACCCCCACTATTGGATGGTTCTAACTATCCATATTGGAAAGTTAGAATGATTGTTTTCCTACAATCCATCGATGTGGATGTCTGGAACACTGTGGAATTTGGCTACACTAAGCCAACTGTCGCTATTGATGCTGGCAAAACCATATAAAAACCCGTGCCCCAATGGACCAAGGACGATAAACAAGCTTTCACTTGGAATAATAAAGCTTTGAATGCTATTTTTAATGGTGTTACACCTTCGGATTTCCATCAAATCTCTATTCTGCTTAGGAAGCATGGGATATTTTGGAAACTGTTCATGAAGGCATTGTTAAACTGAAACAGGCCAAATTGCAAAAATTGACTACTTATTTTAAAAGTTTGAAAATGGATGATAATGAAGTCTTTGATGATTTTTATGCCAAATTAACTACTATTGTGAATTCTAGCTTCTACTTAGGTGAAATTATTCCTAAACACAAAATAGTCAAAAAGATCTTAAGATCTATGCCTGAAAGATTTGATCCAAAAGTAGTTGCTATTGAGGAGACCAGAAATTTGGACTCTCTGAAGGCTGATCAGTTGGTTGGAAACTTGCAAACCTTTAAAGCCAATCTGAGGTCAACCAAGAAAGCCAAAGGGATGGCATTAGTTTCCTCAAAGTCTCACGTGGATCATAATGATGACTCTGAATCAGATACCAAGGACCCAGATCTTGATGCTTTCTTTGTTAAAAAGTTCAAAAAGTTTCTGAAAGACGATAAAAAGGGTTTGAAAAAATCTTTTCAAAAACTTAAAGGTCAAAATAAGCCTACATCCTCTTCCAAAGCCAATCCTGGTCCAAAACCTGAAAAAAAATGTGTCTATAATTCCTCCAAAGAATACTCATTGTTATGAATGCAAAGGATTCAGACATTATGCATCTCAATGCATTAATAGATCTTTTAGAACTCAAGGCAAAGTTCTAAATGTCACATGGGATGATGATTCAGAGCAAGATGGTAATAATTCTGAACTTGAATCCTCCTCTCCTGATCATGGAAAGTTTATGGCTTTTATGGCAATGTCTAATATAACTTTTGTGCAGGATATTTTGGATAAATCTGATGCCGATGTTGAAGAGAATCTTAATTCTTTCGACAATGAACAGGATTTAGTTGATGCATATGAAAGCCTTCTTAAGGACTCGAGAAGGATGGCTCAAGTGAATGATATTCTAAAGGGAAAATGGAAAACAACTAATAAGGAAAATTTAGTTCTTAAAAAGGAACTTGAAGAAGCCCAAGGTAAAGTATCTCAACTTGAATCACAACGTACTGTTCTAACTAACAAGTTGATTGATGCAGGTAATAAATGTGACATGCTACATAAGCAATATGTCAAAGCTGAAAAATAGATACAAATCCTAAAGAGAGCTATGGATTCCTACAAAGCAGAAAAAGCCGATATGAGCGGAAAGTTACAGATGGCTACCTCTGAATTAGTGTCTACCAAAGCTGATTTGAATCGTATAAACAAAGGGTCGAAGAAACTTGATGAAATTCTGAGTGCACAAATCATAACAAGTAACAAGCATGGACTTGGATTTGACTATGGTGCATTCACCTCAAAGAACACAGGTACATCCGTGAAAGAAAATACATTGTTTGCAATTGAACCTGTTGTGTATCATATTACACATATTAACTCCACACCAAAAAAAGTGTATCCCTCATCGCAGATATGTTCCTACTTGCCACTACTGAAGAATCGTTGGTCATATTAGACCACATTGCAACAAACTGATTACCAAACTTCGAACTCATCGAAGGAAAAATAACTCAATTCCTCGTCAAGCCAAATTAAAATCCATATGGGTTTGCAAGACTGATTTGTGTTGTAATTGAAAGTTCAGGATTCGAACCCTAGAGGGGGGGTGAATAGGGTGAGCTACAACTTAATGACCAATTATGCCAATTTTAAACTTCTTTAAAACAATTAGCCACTTGTGATGATTAACAAATAAAATGCGGAAGCTAAACAACAACAATCACCACAAAAGCAATCACCACAACACAATCATTTATAGTGGTTCGGCCTCAATGCCTACATCCACTACCGGCTTGTGATCTCACACCCCACCGGATTTCCACTATTTATGCTTTTCAAATGGCTAAGCAATAACCACTACAATATGCTTTCCAAGGATAAGCAATAACCTTACAATGTTGTTTTTCAAGGCTTAACAACAACCTATACAAGATGCTTTTCTAGGCTAAGCAATAACCTTCACACAATGCTTTTATTAGGCTAAGCAATAACCTTTACAAACAAATGATTTCTTCTCAAGATTAGTGTCTTCAAAACACTTCAAGAGAATACAATTAAAGCTCAATTTAATTGCCTCTAGATTAGGCGAATATGAAAGTGAAAATCAAACTCACACAAACACTATGAATGCAAAGATGTATGCTTATGAAGTGAGTGTGTGGAAACTTCAATCAATATTTAAAATAAAGCTTAATCAATTTATGCTTGAAGCAATTAAAAGTTTAATGCACATAAAAATATTTGATTGAAGTAATATACATATCACATGTACCAAATACAAACTTGTTGAAGATATGAAATCAAAAGCTCACAAGTTGTATGAAATTAATTATGTCTGAACATGTGATGCATATTCAATGTTGTTTTCAAAGACAAACCAATTTAACTAAAGTTCAAATGTATGAAAACAACAAAGATGATTTAAACAAGTTAATGAAACATGTTTATAAAACAAATCAAAGGTTTTGACAAAACATGTTTTATAAAGTATTAAAACAAACTTGTTTAGAAATCAAGGTGAAGAATCCAATGACTTAAATCAAAGATTAAAGGAGTAGAGGATTCAACACATCATAGTTTATATGCTAAAATCATTTACCAAAGATTAAACAAAGCATAAAACAATGATTGTAAAAAGGCAAAGCTTACTTGGTGGTTTAACTTCATTAATCCAAGCTTTAGCTTTCCTTAATGACCCTTAGCCTTCCTTAGCTTGATCCCCTTTCTTTTCCCTCAAAATACCTCAAGAAAGGCTTCAAAGATCATCGCTTGGGGCTAAGGAATGAGCTTCTTTTTATAGAAAAAGTTGCTCAACGGCTACCTGTCAGTTAGCCTACATCTAGGGGTCGGTTAACCGACACCCCCAACGGTCACAGGCCAACGGTCATATTTTCGAAAATTTACTGACCATAAAGCATGGTTCGGTTAGCCGACAAGTTCGGTTAACCGAGTCCTGACCGACACCCTAACCGACAATGTAAACTTAGTCAGAAAACACCTCTCTGGTCTTCTAACCGAGAGAGCTTCGGTCAGGTTTTTATGTACTGTCGGTTGACCAACAAGAACCGACGAGTGGACCGACAGAGAAGATCTGAAATTTGTAGCTCTCTAGAATTTGGACCGACAGATCCATCGGTTGACCTCGGCTCACTTGTCGGTTAGCCGACTCTCAGCTTGTTGGTCGACCGACAGCCTAAGACAAAAATCCCAACTTTTGCATTTTTCAGAGTAAATTTCTTGTGGGATCTTTGGGCCATTAAACCAAGCATGGAAACATGATTTAAACCAATCCAAGTGCTTTAAAATCATGAAACATAAAAAGCCTAAATAGATTTGAAAGATTAAAACAAATGGCTAGCTTGATTTATAAAACTTTTCCAAATATAAATGAATCCAAGTTTGAAACCAAAACATGCATGAACCTAAAAGGTTTACAAGAAAGTAATGCATGAGTAAATTAAGATTTCAAGATTTCTAAAACAATGCATGTGTGAAAATTCAAATGATAAATAAAAATGAATAATGCATCCATCAAATTGCAATACACAAAATCCTTAACAGTAATGTGGTTCTAACTACTCTTAGAGCACAAAGTTTACAAGTGTGGTATTTAGACAGCGGGTGCTCTAGACACATGATGGGGGATAAGTCTCTTTTCACATACCTTGAAAAGCATAATACTGGAAATGTTAAATTTGGCGATGGGAGCAAATCAAAAGTTATTGGTAAGGGATCTATCAACATACTAGGTATATCAACAGTTCAAAATGTTTTTTTTTTGGTTGATAGTCTCAAGGCTAATCTGCTGAGTATAAGTCAACTCTGTGAATCTGGAAATGAAGTACATTTCTCATTGAATGAATGCACCATTGTAAATGACCATGAGTAAACTGTACTTTCTGGTAAAAGAAATTCCGATAATTGTTATGTGTTTGTTAATGACAGTAACATTAAATGCAATTCTGCTACCAGTAATGATGTTGACCTATGGCATCAACGGTTGGGACACATTAACTATACTGATTTAGAAAACTTGTCTAAACAAGAATTGATTAGAGGTCTCCCCAAAGTTAATAAGCCCTCTAACTATGTCTGTAGTCCTTATCAAATGGGGAAACAAATTAGAGCACTACATAAGAAATTGGACATTCTTACTACCAAAAGACCACTAGAGTTGCTTTATATGAATCTCATGCGTCCTTCTCAATTTGAAAGCATTGGTAGTAAAAAGTATATTTTTCTCGTGGTCGATGACTTCTCTAGATTCACATGGGTTCAATTTCGTAGAGATAAATCTGAAACTTTTGATATATTTCAGTACTTATGGCTGCAACTTATTGCATACAAAGGCGATCAATTTGGTGGGATTTCATGAATCAGATCAGATCATGGAACAAAGTTTCAGAACTCCTCGTTTAATTCTTTTTGCAATGAGAATGGCATAAAACATGAGTTCTCTGCTCCTAAAATTCCTCAGCAAAATGGAGTTGTTGAAAGAAAAAATAGGGTTGTGTAGGAAATGGCCCGTGTTGTGCTTCACAATAAAAATGTGCCACAAAGGTTTTGGGCTGAGGCAGTGAACACCGCTGTCTATGTGATCAACAGAGCATACATCAGGCCCAAAACAAAGAATACACCATATGAGATATGGAATGGAAGGAAACCTAATGTAAAATACTTCAAAACTTTCGAGAGTAAGTGTTATATCTTGAAAGACCGAGAACACCTCGGAAAATTTGACTTCTGAAGCGATGAAGGAATTTTTCTTGGGTATTCTTTAAATAGCAAAACGTACCGGGTGTTTCATTTGAAAAAAATTTACTGTCATGGAATCTATCAATGTAGTGGTAGATGATTCTGGACCATCTTATTTTTATGATGATGAAGATGAATTCTCACTTGCTCCTATTGTTTCTCAATAGGTTGAGTAAAAGGAAAATAAAGCGAAAAACAAAGTGAGGAACAAGAAGACCCAACAAAATCAGTCCGAGAAATTGTTGTTCCTGATATAGATTCAGAATCTGAAGCAAAATTTTTTGGATCAAAGCTGAATACTACTCAAAGCAAACCAGTGCATCCTAGATCACAAAAAGGACAGGTAATTAAAGATTACCCTCTTAACAAAGTTATTGGTGATGTATATGCTCCATTGAAAACTCGAAAGCAAGTACAAGATGAGATAAATTTTTTTTGTTATGTTTCCTCATTAGAACCAAAAAATGTGAATGTAGCACTTATTGATGATTCCTGGATCAATGCCATGCATGAGGAATTAGGAGAATTTGAGCGTAATAGTGTTTGGGAACTTGTTCCTAGGCCCTCACACACAAATGTCATCGGTACAAAATGGATTTTCAAAAATAAAACCGATGAACTTGGTCAAGTTATTAGAAATAAGGCAAGATTAGTTGCTCAGGGCTATACTCAAGTGGAGGGAATCAATTTTGATGAAACATTTGCCCCGGTTGCTCGACTTGAGTCCATTCATTTTCTCTTGGCAATTGTATGTTCCTTGAATATAAAATTGTATCAAATGGATGTCAGGAGTGCATTCTTGAATGGCTACCTCAATGAGGAAGTATATGTTGAGCAACCAAAGGGTTTTGAGAATCCTCACTATCCTGACCATATGTTTAAATTGAACAAAGCCCTCTATGGATTGAAGCAGGCTTCCTGAGCATGGTATGAAAGGTTGACCACCTTCTTATTGGAAAATGCTTTCAGAAGAGGTAGTGTGGATAAAACATTATTTATCAAAAGAGAGAAGCATGATATTCTCATTGCTCAAGTCTATGTGGATGATATCGTCTTTGGCTCTACATCTGAAATTTTATCAAAACTTTTTGCCACTTGTATGGCCAATGAATTTGCAATGACCATGGTAGGAGAACTTTCCTTTTTCCTCGGGCTTCAAATCAAGTAATGTGAGAACGGGATTTTTCTCTCTCAATCTAAATATGCCCTAAATCTCTTAAAGAAATTTGGGATGCACACATCCAAGCCTTCCAGTACTCCAATAAGTCCTTCTGTAAAGCTGAGTTTAGATCCTTCTGGGAAAGACTTTGATGACAGGTTGTATCGAAGCATGATTGGAAGTCTGCTGTACTTGACTGCAACCAGACCTGACATCTCCTTCAGTGTTTGTGTATGCGCTAGATGCCAGTCCAGACTAAAGGAGTCTCATGTTCAAGCAGTAAAGAGAATTCTGAAATATGTCAGTGGCACCACAGATTTTGGGGTATGGCTTTCAAGAGATACCAACAATAATCTTGTTGGTTATTCAGATGCTGATTGGGCAAGCTGTGTTGATGATTGTAAAAGCACATCTGGTGGTTGTTTATTTATTGGCAACAATCTTGTTGCATGGCACAGCAAGAAACAAATGTCCACCTCTCTATCTACAGTTGAGGCATAATATATAGTAGCTGGAAGCTGCTGTACACAACACTATGGATGAAGCAAATGTTGTGTGACTACGGGATTGATCAGAAACCCATGGTAGTCTATTGTGATAACAAAAGTGCTATTGACATATCTAAGAACCCGGTACAACATTCTAGGACCATACATATAGACATCAGGCACCATTTCATTAGAGATTTGGTTGAAGAGAAATTCTTTTACTTGGAGCATATTTCAACTAAGAACCAATTGGCTGACATTCTCATTAAACCGCTGGATCCCATTAGGTTTGATTCCCTCCGTAAGTCCTTAAGTATTTCCTCTTACCCCTGATTTTTTTCTTATTTTGTTTTGCACAATCAGTCATTGTTAATTATTTGATTTCCTTGCTTGTGATTCACTTAATTTTGCCACGCTAGAGATTTTTTCACCCTTACAATTCACTGTTTGATGGTTATGGTGTGTCTGCATGATTGTTGTTTGAACTCCTCTCCTGGCAATTTAACATACGAAGTTATAAAAAAAATAAAAAATGAGAAAGGGTAATTCTTTTCAACCGGAGGACCAGGGCTACCTAAGAGTATGTGTGATAGCCGCCATATGATTGAAAAGTTTCATTGGAAAAGGCTACCATATACATTAGTGTGAAAGTCACCAATGATGGTTAAAAAAAAAAAAAAAAAACTGATATTTAGGGGGAGATTTGACATGTTTCTATTGCTAGTGAGGATGATTCTCTCTTATGTTAATACATCACTATCCTAACACAAACTATTCTTTCACCACTTATCACTATCACTAGCACTCTTAAGCTTGGTCAATTTTTGTGCATGATTATTAAAGGATTTTATTTTTGACACCTTGAGTTGATAATGTGCAATACCCATCTCTTAGTTTTTCCTTCTCTTTTGAGCCATTTCAGCCTAGGTTCTATCGATCAGACCTCACTGTTTGATTGATCGGATAGTGTAACAGGATCTTCATTTATTTCCCGAATTTTATATCTTCTCATTCTTTCTTGCACCAAGCCCTAGCTTCTCCTTTCCCAATTCACCAAGGCTTTCACCCTTGTGCTTCCAAGCTCTTTCAACGGTATTCTCTTCTTCATTTCTCTAAAGATCGTTCTCCCAACTTCCTATTGCTTGGTTTTGGTTGATGTATTGGCGGATTAGATTGTGTCAATTGTTGTTGAAGTGAATTTTTTTTGTGCTTGTGATTGTGGAGGCAACCCTTGTGGTGCTATTGTAGAGCATAGACAAGGTTGTGTGTTCTTTTCAAGGGTGTAGTTTGTTTTTGTGGAGTACATTGCAAGGTTGGTGATTGGCTCCTTCTGTACGCTTTTTTCCCACCAAGTGTTTGTCATTTTGCCTCTCATAGATCTCATGACACCCAAAGCATACCAATCTAGTAAAAGGCCTGCTTATCGTGGAAGTTCATCTTCTTCCTCCAGCTCTAACAATCAAAAGTTTCTAAGCTTGGCCAAAGAAACTTCATTTGCGGAAGTCTTTTCTAAGAAACAAGTGCTTGTGGAAAGACAACTTGATTTGCAAGGTATTAACAATGAATTCCGTCAATGGATACTTCAACGCGACTGGTCTTCTCCTTATGTGTTTGATTGTGCAGCCTATGGATCATTGGTTAGAGAATTCTACAATAACATTCATGAGATAGGCCAGGAGTTCAAGTCATTCGTTAGTGGCATTCTAATTGAGATCAATCCAAATTTTCTAAGTCAGTTCCTGCAGATTGATAGAAGTCTCGCTACTATATATCCCACTCCCGACCCAGACTCCGATGACATGAATGATCCAGTCAACATTGATTGGGATGCGGTGTCAATCACTCTCTGTGGTCATCGTATGGAGTGGTTCAATGGTCTTCTGAAGCAAAAAGATCTCACCCCTGCCTACCGTCTTCTAAATATTTTTGCTTGCTCCAATGTTGAGCCAAAAGGTCGCACCTTTGAGATTACTATGGAGACGGGGTATTTGTTGTACATGATTGGGATAGGGCAGCCTATTGATCGATCTTCCTCTGGCTATTTACAAACATATGTTGAATGCACTTGAAGGTGCAAGAAATTCGTCTCTTCCATATGGAGTCCTTGTGACGCGGATTCTTCTTTCCCATGGTGTGGTAATAGGACCAGATGATACCATTGTTCGCGGAAGAGGGAAGATTACATATCGGACTGTAAGTCTGTCTACATCCCACGTACAATCTGTTGACAGTGAAGGTGAGGAAGAATACCAAGGTGCTGCTGTAGATGAGCCACCTCCTATGTATGATCCACAGATGCTAGGCAACTTTCAGGGTTTTGAGAACCGTTTGTATAATCAATCTACTCAGATTGAGTTGTTGGAAATAGGATGGATACTCAGTTTCAGGAGGTCTTTGCTCGCATGGAACAAATGAACTTACATGGCAACAGAATTGAGGGAAAGCTTGATACCCTCATTCGTCGATTCCCACCACCTTAGTAGGCCTTGGTGCTTCTTTTCTAGGATTAATTGCTTTGTGCACTCATTGCTTTGTATTTTCCTGATGCATCAATTGCTTTGTGCACTCATTGCACATCATCGGCCTAATATAAGTATCTTACTCTTGTCAATTTATGTCTAAAACGGGGGAGAAAATGGAGTGTGTTTATATTCTGTTTTATCTTCTGTCTTCATATTTGACCTTCAATTTCAAGTTGCATTTAACATGATCTTTTGTCAAGAATGTATGAGACAGGTATTGCAGGAATCAAATCTTTCAAGATGAATTAAGGCAAGTGATTTGTTGAAGGGTGTTTTTTTTTTTTTTTTTTTCCATTAGGTAGATTGAATGTATTAGATGTTTTGTACATGAATTGCCAAGGGGGTGATTGTTAGGTTTTGAGTGTTGGCAGATTCATTTAGATGGACAAAACTTTGGTCTATAAAATGTAATTTTTTTATTTAGTTTAGATAGACCGTATCAAACATCAAAGAACTCTGAAGCTGCATCAAAGCCAGTGTGGAATTGGATCAGTTCATTTGATCGATCGGATCCTCTGTATGATCGATCAGATATAATCACGCTCTCAGTTCAAGACTGTCCGATCGATCGGACCGTCTGTTCGATCGATCGGACCTGAAAAGCTCTCAGTTAGCTCCTGTACGATCGATTGGACCTTCTATCCGATTTATCGATTTTGAGGCCTATCTCAGCTATTTCACTATGTCTGATCGATCGGACAGCGTCTGATTTGCTATTTGATTACGAGATCTTTTGTTTCAAACCTCCGAATTCGATGCTGTTTCAACTCAATCTCTTCTATTTGATCTAGAACTCTTTTATAAAACCCTAAGCCTCACAACAGAAGTTGGCTCTTCCATTTCAAAACCTTAGATCATTACTAGAGAGATTTCTCATCTCTAGAAAGACTTTGTGAGGATTATGTGCTGAAGCTGTTTTCGTCTGGAAACTCATCCCCTACATTCTCAGTTGATTCGTCTTGTTCAAGGCGTGGAGATTAAAGTACTAAAGAAGGTGAACGGCGTGCTCGTCGGCAAGATCCACTACGGTCTTAGGTTGTGTTCAACTGTAAAGGGTAGTGAGTTTATTTTGTAACCTTCATTTTATTAGTGCTTTGATTTTTTCTGGACCAGGGTGAGGTCCCGTGGTTTTTTTCCCTTTCGAGGGTTTTTCCATGTACAAATTTTAGTGTCCATTTGTGTGATTGATTGATCTATTAACTTAGATTTCTACTTCTGCATTTCCAAATTGAAATCTGTGTTGGGACTCTTTTTATCCTTTAGGGTTGATCGACCCTCTTGGATTTTCAGGGGATATCATGATGATGCATTGGATGTAGGACACATTTCTCTTGTTGAAGACTTTCAAAAGCGTTACCACGGCATCATCAAGAAGGTCAATAAGGAATCAAGCATGGATCAAATTAGATCCAAGAATGGCCCCAAACACTCCACCACCACCACCAGCAGCCATATCTCAAATATTTTGCCCAAAAAGTCTATTAGTTTCAATGAAATATCCAATCAAAAGATTTTCAATGAAATACAAAGCTAGGGGACTGTTTTGGTAAATAGAAACTATAGGGGCTTATTTGTAAGTTGCAGAAGAATCCGTAACAAAAAACAAACCATATTATTTGGGCGAAGGTTTTTTTTTTTTTAACCCCAGCCAAGGGGCCTAGGACGTAAGAGAGAGCCCACTCAAGTGGGAAGGATGCCCGCACAAGCGGGAATAAAACTCACACAAGTGGAAAAGGAGCTGCACAAGCGGGAATAGGTGGCATACCTAGGGTTCGAACCCTAGGTAGCCAGGTAAGAACTCACCCTGCTTTCCAATCAGGAGCCGTTCTTATTTGCATGAGTTTAAATGGGCCAAAGGCACCCCTAATCCTTGAAAAACATCCTCATTGTTGCCTATGAAGAGAATAATGGTGGGGTCCATCTCTTGTGATGGTGGACCAGTTGGGCCCTATAGATAGAAGTTTATTTATTTATTTATTTATTATGTAGGGTTTCTAGTCCTTTGGGCCAGAATAATCCCTACGGGCTCAAGAGAGAAAGTTGGGTAAGATTCTCATGTGGCCCCAGTGTAGTAGTGCAGTTTCGAACCCACAAACTCCTGGTGCAAACCGTGGTCCTAGGCCAAGTGAGTTACCCATCGGGATTGCTATAGACAGAAGTCGCAGAACTAATACAGAAGTCGCAGAACTATCATAGCTATTCTGGATTATCCAGCTAGTGAACCCATTGTTTCATCCTCATTTTTCTTTCCTTTTGCAACCTCTAATTACATCAATTTAATATCTTTATATTGGGAATTAATTGTAATTTGAGTGGAGGAGATTTGATTGATTTAGATAAAATTCCAGGATCTAGAAAGGGTTTTTATATATGTATGGGCTGACTGTTATAAAGAGGTGGACAAAGATGGATTTTTTTTCCCAGCCTTATTCTTGAATAAAGTCAATCATTTACTCTCCTTTGATGGATGGAAGCCTCTTCTCTTGTATGAATGTGAACACAATCTGACCACACCAACCAGAAAGAGAAAGCAAAAAGAATGAAAGAAACCAATAAAAAAAGGAACCCCCAATCAGGGCCAGGTAAACAGAGATAGATCATTCCCGAACCTAGATGGAAATTATCTCAATTTCAGCATCAAGTTAGATTGCTCCCGTTCTTGGACACGTTAGACGATGTAATGGATTGAGAGTCGAACATGTGACAAATTTTGAAGTTGATTCCCTGGAATAGATGCTCAAGTTTTTGAGCTTGGAATTTGTGTTTCTAGGGGAAATGATAGCATTGATTATGGAGTCTAATCAATGCTATCATTTTTGAAGCCCAAATTAATGATACAGTAGCCATACCAATTTTTGAAGCCTAAATCAATTGAAATGAAAAATCAGGCCCTATATTATTGTATGGATCAACCAGATCCACCAATGACTTGTCTCCGCTTTCTTTCAGATCTTCCTTTGAACCCTTGAAACAAGTTTGTGTCATTAAGTCGGGAAGGAGCCAGCAATCTAGTGGCAACAATGTGATGGGCAGAAGACTGGTTAACATACGAGTGGTCCAAAAATCTACTAATCCAGCGAAAGCATGTTACTAGTGGCCAAAGTAATCAAAACAAAAGTGGCCAAAGTATGCATTACAAATCAGATTAATATACTACTGCAAATCACTACATAGTGGGCTTGCAAATACGTGATTCAGAAGAGAAATCAAGTTGGCAAGTGACTGTCTAGGAAAATGGCTGTAAATAAATGCATTGTATTTTGGGATATTGTCAATTGAGCTACCCTTTGACGTCACATTCGCCTTGAGCAGTCAAAGTTTAAGTATTTTTCACAAAACTGTTGATGCGATATTTTAGAACTATGTGATATCGGACACATCGTACTATGCAATATATTAGGATCGTGCGATATCGCACAAGTCACCCTCTGCAATATCTTAGGGCACGTTTGGCAGAAGGCATGGGCAAGGAATCCTTGCCATTATATGCGTTTTTGAAGATTTTCCATGTTTGGTTGGGAGAGGATTTTGAGAGGAATGATGTGAGTTTTCCTTTAATTGGATTATTTGAAATATCAGACACCCCCTCATTAGACTCAGTGAATCCACTCATTAGTGGAAAGGCGGAGCTATAGTGCTTTTAGACAGTAATGTTCAGCATGCCGGTTTTTGTGCTTTTAATATATGTTTTGGGTCCCACAATCAAGATCCAAACCGTTAATTATGTTCAAACAATCCAAAATGGCCATCTCACCAAATTTTAGCCGTTGATTCATCTTAGATCTTGAGATATTTGCAAAAATATCCAAACTATTACATTGCAATTTATGAAATTATGTGGGCCAATATTAGGATTAAAATCAGTCCATTCTTTCCAATTTTCTGGTTTCTGTGGGCCCCAAGATCATGATCTGAACCGGTAGTTATTTCTGGAAGGTCAAACACGGCTAGTTGACCAAATTTCAACCGTTGATCCTTACCATATCTTGAGATATTTGCAAAAATCGTCCAAGTACTAAAATATTAATTTCTTATTCCCGTGGGCCCCCTTTGTAGGATCTGAACCGTTCAGATTTTCTAGATGGCCACAAACAACTTTGAGGTGAAAGTTGGGTTCTCGATTTTTCATGGATTTTGAAAAATTTTATACAACATATTTATAACCATTGGATCATACATTCTACAATTTGTAGGAATCCTCCCTCCATCCAAACATGGAACTCTCTTTGGGAATCTTACTTGAGGATTGTGGCCTTCTTTGGAGATAGAGAGGATTGTCTAAATAGAAGATTCTTCTACGTTTACCAAACATGACCATAGGTCATGTGATATTGCACCGATATTGAATACCACTAGGAAAAATATTTAAACTTCAACCCTTTTGAGATAAATGTCAGGTTAAAGGCACTTGTACCGCCAATATCCCTTATATTTTTCAATGATGGGTTCAAACTTGATTAGGCTATGCTTGATGACCCGGTTCAGAAAATGGCCCTTAGAAAACTAGTCAAAACTTACTACTCATGGCTTTTCTTTCTGCCCTCATCCTCATCAGTAAATCAACCCTCAGAAAACCTAGACCAAGAAAATCCCTACTCTCTATCCTCCTTTTCTTATGCCCCTTGTTTGGTAATCAAAGAATCTCTCAAAAAGTTCCTGAAAGTCTAAGTAATAGTTACCAGAAGAAGAAGGCACGGGATGGGACTTTGGCTCATAGTCCCTCATAGTTGCAAAAGACTTATGGATCTCACACAAACTAAGATCAGTAGGGGGCCCCCCAATGAGAGAGGTAGGGGCTTGCTATGATAATTGCTAATAGAAGATGAGTCAACAATGTCCTTGATCAGCTCAGCAAGTGGGCCATGGCCTTTTTTTTTCCTTCTTTTATTTCTTTTTCTCCAGTTTCAAAATAGAAATGCCCCTTCCCCATTTGTCTTCTAAAACATGACAATGTCATAGAAAAGATAAAAATAGGGTACTGGATTTGATCTTTCTTTTCAAATTCCAAGCAAAAGCTGATACAAAAATCAGAATGAAGGAAAGCCACAATAACACAACATTGGTCAATTGGAAATAACACCAGCCTCATCATCCTTGTACCCAAAACCAATCATCTAATTCATGATATTTCTATTCCTCAGTCTACTTTAGATTTGTTCCCCCCATTTACAATCACTTTAATTTGTGTCTTAGAGCATATATGTGATTATTTTCATCAAAGAGTGATGTCTAATACTCAAAACTTTCCAATGTAGTGCTTTTCTGGTTTTGACAATGAGTTAAAAAGAATATCTTAGGTAGTTGAAAACTTTGGTGACACAAATAACATAGTTGGGACAATGTGCCCACAAAAGAAGTGCTTGCAAATGAAACACCTGTCTACAAAGTTATTTTATCAATAGTCTTCAATGTTATATGATTTGCACAGTAAAACTTTGCTTACAAATTTTTGTACCATTTGATTCATTATCGGGCTTGTATCTCTGTGATTGATACCTCATTTATGGAACAACCACCTACCCCATTGGTAGATGAGTGTGGATGATTTGAATAGTTTTCTTTCCAAACACAAAACGTAGGTTGCTTTGGTGTAGGCATCATTGTTTCTTTGCTGAGCATAAAAATCACAGAAGACATACTTGGCCTGTCTTTTGGTTTTTCTTGTACACATAAGAGTCCTACTTGAATGCATTTCAAAACTTCACTTTCAGAAGTAGATATACTAATTGATGAATCTAACAGCTCCGAAATTCTATCCTCTTTCCATAGCTCCCATACCTGATAAGATTTAAAACATATATAATTTGTTTAGTAGAAATTTTTTACATTTGTTTATATAATAAACAACAATAAATTTTAATATTTTAAAAGAATAAAATGTTAGAAAACTACTAGTAAAAGGAAAAGAGTTTATTTACTTACATGTCCTATTAAATTCATTGAGTGATGGTCACGGTTATACTTGTTCCTCTTTCCACTGATAATCTCTAATAGTATGACTCCGAAGCTAAAGACATCTGATTTCATTGAGAAAAGCCCATCCATGGCATACTCAGGTGACATATAACCACTGCATAAAAGCGTATACATACAATTTTAAAATGATGAAGCATAGTTTGACCTTTCCTAGCAAAATTCCTTACTGTATGTGTGCATTTGTGTATGTTACTTACTAAGTTCCGACCACTCTATTAGTGTTTGCTTGAGTTTGGTTTCCACCAAATATTCTTGCCATTCCAAAATCTGAGATTTTGGGATTCATATCATCATCTAAAAGAATATTGCTAACTTTGAGATCCCTATGAATAATTCTTAGACTGGAATCTTCATGTAGATATAAAATCCCTCGAGCTATGCCAACAATGATGTTGAAACGTTTTCTCCAATCCAATGTTATGCTCCTTGTTTGATCTGTGGAACATTTCAATTTGATTATAAAATTGTAATTGCATATTTGTGCACAAAAGATTGTTCTATAGCAGTAACTATGTTATCATATGAGTTGTGTTATTGTGTACAGACCATAGCACAATCTTTATAAACTACATACAAGATATGCTCTTGTTTATCAATAATTCCTTTGAGCTTAGCATATTCTAAACATCATATCATTTGATCATCTAATAGATTGGTTTTGTAATTGATATAACAATAATTTTATGCAACACCTATTGAGAAAGATGTTCATGAACACCGAGCCATGTTTAAAATCGAGATTTAAGATTATATTTTGTTATTAGTTTATACAAGCTAGTATAAAAGAACACCAAGATGATGATGAGAGTTGTAAAAACAATACCGAAAATCAAGGAGTCCAAGCTCTTGTTACGCATATATTCATAGATCAATATCTTTTCCTCTCCACTAAAGCAGCAACCCAAGAGTCTAACAAGATTCTTGTGTTGAAGTTTGGCAATCAATGCAACCTCATTTTTGAATTCTTCTATTCCTTGTCCGGAATTCTTAGATAATCTTTTCACCGCTATCTCTTGGCCATTCGGTAGTTGTCCCTAAAATGAAATCATATTTTATAACATTGTCATAAACAAAAGGTATACAAAATTATCCAATTTAAGAGGAACTATTGGCACTTGATTCATCCTAGAATCTTACTGCATCATTCTTTACACTTGGGCCATGGTTTAATTTGCTTGATGGACTCAAAGTGGATGGTCTAGGAATTCCCAAATTTGAAAATCATAGGCATCTAATCATTAACCTTTGAGTAGATTAAAGGAAGTAGTAGTGTAGTACACAAATCAAATAGAATAGCGACAATCTCCCATAGTGGAACATCTTGTGGGGTCATCCAATAACCTTTCCAAACAATTGAATCATTACTGAAAAATGTCCTCTTTTAAGGAAAGTGTAGTTGTTGGTTTATAAAAGTTTATTCTTCCTCCTTGAATTAAGTGACATATGAAATGGAGACATACCTTGTAAACAGGTCCGAACCCACCTTTTCCTACCAAATTTGATTCAGAAAAGTTATTTGTGACAGCTGCAATAACACTAAAACTAAATGGTGGTAATTCTGAACCATTGCTACTCTCTTCAATCTCATTGTTGTTGAATACAACACCGTGTATTCCCTTCATTTTGCAACCTATAGAAACAACATAGTATTAATCATCAAAAATTAATATATGCTTGTTATTATATTAGCTAAATGAATCATCTATACCTTTTTCCTTCTTCCACCAGCAATAGGCACATAAAAGAAATAAAAGCGCCACCGGAATGACAGTTAATATGATTACAAGGAGCTTCTTCTTGCCTTGGAAACCTCCTGAATGTCCGTCCAAATTTTTATCTAAAAAAATAATAATAAAAAACCATCTTAATCAATCATTAAAATGAAATGTTGGGTTGTATTTGTTTTACACTTCTTTTTAAAGCACATAGTTATACATCATACAATTTGTAGAGGATATTTTATTTGCACTTCTTTTTAAAGAACATAATTGTATATCATATAATTTGTAGAGGATATTTTATATTGTATACATTTCTTTTCACACTTACTGATGTAGAATAGGGTCAATAGGCAGTGGATCACTTTATTAGGCACCAAGAAGTTAAAAGTAGCTGATTAGGTGGGACCAATTAGCATCCTAACTTCCGAAAAGTGTAACTTTGTTAGATTTTCCGTTATATATAATATACCCTCAATGAGTACTTTGACAGTTGCAAGTATTATGAAACTTCCATTGTTTAGGGGATTAAATTTTAGTTCATCTTCTTTTATAAAAGTTACTTTGGATTAATATGGTATTCTAGTCACTGGGAATTGTCATTGATGCAACTTAATGTGATTTATATTTTAGATAGGGATGTTCGAGTCTATTTAGGAATCATTATACTTATACTTGATGTCTTTATGGATGAAAGGATTTATCCATTCTATTGTCATTGTGAGATTTTCTCTTATTTCCCTAATGAATATTCTATGGAAGATACTTTTGGGAGAGATGGACAATATCTTTTCCCTTAACTTACACATGACTGTCGCACTTTTTATAGAAGAAGTGTACCATATCTATTTCATCAGTTGGGTTGGATCTACTGTATCAATTAATCTCAGATTCACACGGTAGAAAAATATATGTAAGCTCGTAAAAATTTTCAACAAGTTTCAATAACGTCAACAAAAATAACATCAATTAATGATGCAACCCAAAAAATCCCATAATGAATTAAAGTAGTTAGATTCTTAAATATAGGGCTCTTTAGTTTGCAATGTTGAATTACTTGGAATTCTAAGAAATGTCTTCTATCAAAGGGGCTTAAATTGAAGCAAAGGATAAGATTCACAAAGGGTATCGAATAGTCTCCCACTTTAAAGGAAAAATTAAGTGGGTCACACAACGTGTCTACTTTATATCCATCCATTCACTCATCTCTTTAATACGTACCTCTTTAGAACCAACTTGACCATAAAATATCAGGTATTCAATACAAAGTAGGAAAATGGGCTCGTAAAATTAGAATGATTTGGCCAAATGACAAGGTTTCACTATGAAAGACATCTTACTGCACATTAAAAACAATCTCTCACAAAAAGAGTTGAACTGGAAGCTCAAGGATATTTCTATTGTATTTCTGAATGTATATTAAGGAGTACAAGAGAGAATATGTTCCAGTGAATTTTAAGATAAAAGAATAGAAAGAGAACTTCTAGTCTTTGTGAAAAAAAAAAACCCAGTTAGTTCCTATACAATAGCATTTTTTTTCTTTATATATATATATATATATATATACAATTGGTAAATAGATTCAATCCACGAATTCGTACATCTTGTGAAATTTATGAGAATCATCGTCTCTTGGGAAAGTGCATCTGTCATACCATTTCCATCAATGGTGAGGCGACCAACTATCCAAAATACTCTGTTCTGTCTATGAAACATGCTTCAAATTTCTAATAGTCGATACCAACTCTTTATTTTATATTTAGTTCATATTTGATTTTGCAACATTGAAATTTCTCCACCATTAATATTTATGGTAGTCCAATATTTTCACTAGATGGGCTTTTCCATTCACATAGGTCATCCATCCCCAGGGGCCTGGACTTTCACCTTGAAATGCATCCACCCAGATGCAACCTTCTTATGGCTTGGCAAAAATCCTTTTTGTGGGTCCATCCTGTAGCCTAGCGTACTATCTGTCACCCCACTTTGGATGGAGGACTTGACGTAGGGATATTCAGCAAAACCTCAATATTTCATCGCCCATGTGGCATGTAGACAATTAGTGAATTAGATTCTCAATAGGGTAAACTTCTTTCCCAATGTCATCTCCAATCTCAATCTCCATTGACCAATGAACCCATACCTTTGGAGTTGCCCTTTCGGAAAAGGCTCCTTAAGTATAAACATCATATTTTCAATCGCATAAGCTGGGTGGCGAGGGATGGAACTCGGATTAATGCCGACCATGACCATTGGTTACCTAAATGGGGGCCTCTTAACCAACACCTTCTTCATCATTCCTCAAGTTTGGCTGCTAGACTAGAGAGGAATTGCACCTCATCACCTCTTATCAACACAGATCCATATGGGACTCTTTCAGAATCAGAGACTAGTGGGGCTCTACGATTGCCTATTTGATATCCATCATGCCAATAAGTGAACAAGACATTGTTAATAACCAGTTACACCAAAAGCACAATGTGTTAGTGAACGACGGAACAATGTATATCAAAGGGTCCTGATATTGACAGACATACATTGCTAAAAGAATGAAAATGTTGGCACGTGCTCAACCAAAGCGTTGTACCACCAATCCAAGTCTTAACAATTGATCCACCTTCCCTGGAGAAGATTATAGCTAGAATCTTATGATAGCTTCCTAAATGAAAGCTCATACGACGAGCTCTGCATGGATATCTAAATACTTGGAATCTATATTGCATAGATTCATTGCAACCATATAGACCATATATCCTACATGTGCTCTTTGTGGTTCTAATCCTGAGATGGAAACCCACCTATTCAGCACGTGCCCCTTGTCTAAACTTGTGTGGCATGTTACTCTAGCCACATTTCAACTCCAAACAATCGCCAGTCATAATAGGCCTTCTTTTGGTCTCCATTGCCGTTGAACAATCTTTATATGCTAGCATCTCTACAAATTCATAAATTCTTCGCTCTTCACATATTACCCCTTCCATCCATGTCACATCCTTTCCAAAACCATCTCAGCCATTCATGAGTGTCTCACTCCATTTTATTTTAATGTTATGACGAATATGAGTCTACTTCCTTTTGTGCTTTGGCTCTCTCCCCACCAGAATTCTATGAGCTCAATTTCGATGGATTTGTCAATTATACCAAGGAGTATCTGGCGTTGGGGAAATTATTCTCTCATACTATGTGCATTGAAGTTAGGTACCATGGAAAGATGACTTCAAAGAACTCTCTTCACATGATGAAGTTGTAGCTACTCATGGGTTTTGATTTTTGTCCATTGCGTCATATTCAAAATCTCACCCAACTAGAAAGCAACCCTATGTTGTTGCTTTGCCAATGGTGGCAAACATATTGGCGAAATTAGCAACGCCATAGGCGACTATATTCTATACATCAGTTCTATTTAATATGTAGGATCTATACTTGTGTAACATTCCTGTGTAGGAGATTAGGGATTGGACGTTTTTTGTTAGCAGGAACAAAGAATATATTTAGAAGAGGAAGACAATTGCTACAAGAGCAACAACCCTTAGAAAAGAACACCCCAAGGGAAGATAAAAAAAAATCCAGGGGCCAAAACTTTACAATACAATTGTAGCCTCAAAATATTGGTTGTGAGAGAGAAGAAAGAAACAAATATACAAAAAAAAATTAAAAAGCAGGAGAGTTGCTAATGCCATGTATCGATCTTTGGTGCTTGTCATTGGAGATTTGCTAGTTTCTGTTGTGAGAGAAATGACATTCCTTTTTGAGTGATCTAATTGTAAAATCCAGTGTTGGCTTCAGGTCTTCGAAGATGCAATTCTATCTTGTGCTCCAAATGGAGTGCAAGGGGATGAAGATCATAGCTCCTAGACCTTGGAAATCAATCTTGTTAGCACCCACAGCCGACGGTTGGTGATTAAGAAACTACTGCTACGAGGGATTGAGAGCTGACTAAATTCTCTTCCAGAAGAGAGGGGAAAAAGGGCTGGTATTGAAGATCTCTTGGTTTGAATCAGCATCGCTAAAACAGAGGTAGCAGCTTGGTGCTAATAAGACTCCAATTGTTTAGGCCCAGATAGCCGTGGAAGATTTTCTGTGTGAAACATTCTCCATGCAAAGCAGTGTGTCTATGGTTGCAACAAACGATTCAAAACTAGATTAGTCCAGGAGGCTTAGCCATGCAAGGGATTTGACTTTAACGACACCTGACTAGGCATATGCTTCAACAATTTAGAGCCCAATTATTACTGTGCAAATGGATTGCATTGGTTTAAATAGTTTATAGTAGATAGATTCTTGGATATAGTACGTTGCTTATGTTTCTGTATTACGTATGACTTTCTCGATGTGGAAAAAAAAGTACCTAATGTTTAAGATCAGATCCCCTTTACAAAATTAGAATTTGATTAGGAGCAAACAAAGACAAGTAATGCACCATTCAAGTGGAGTCACATGTCCTAGTTAGCAAGGAAAGTGCATTCGGCTCCTTCCGGGATACAAAGGACAATTAGATTGTGCAATAGATGCCGTAGACAGTTAGACCCAAGTGTCCAACGAAATTGCCAATTAGATACGATTTTGAGGACATGACGTGGTATTTGTCGACTTCAAACAACAACTGTGATAATATGGTTGCATATGCATTGATAGTTGGGCTATCCACATTTCCGGAGTTTGTGGAAGGGTGAGAAAGTGGTCAATTCACAACAAGCTTGGATGAAAAGATGGGAGTCTCTTGATGAGGGGAATTGGGCCATCAGATGCAAGCGAGTCTACAAGAGAAAGGAATGAACTTCCCGTGCAAGTGGAATCAAGTTCTAGATTCTTGATCATGTATGTAGTTTGAATAAAAAGAACAAACTTCCAATGAAGGTGGAATGAGGTTCAAGATTCCTAATAATGTATTTAGTTTGAAGAAATCATTATACGGATCAAAGCAAGCTTTTGGACAATTGTACAGACAATTTGGTTGATTCATGAAGAAATAGGTTAAAGGAAAGTTCAACCATTGCTTGGACTTGACACCCATGTCGCTCACCAGTGAAGAGTGAAGACTTCGCCCAATGACAGTGGGTGTAAGGACATTGAAAACATTGCCGGTTATTCTTCTGTTGTCTCGAGTTCTACGGAAGCTAAAGCCAAGGCGGAGACTATTGGGTTTATGTCTTGTATTCCTAGTTAACTGGATTGGTCCATTAGGTTAGCCGAGGACTAGGTTTTTGGTCAAGGATATTTCGGTTATTGTACCAACGGCTTTCTTAGGGCTTAAGTTAGAAGAGAGTATTATATATAGGATAATATTCAAGTGCATCCATCCCTCACCATTTTTGGTGAGGAACACCCCTTTTGGGGATGTTTCAAGTACAAAAGGGAGGTACAAAGTATACCTTTTGTACTTGAAACATCCCCAAAAAGGGTGTCCCTCACAAAAAATGGTGAGGGATGGATGCACTTGAAAATCCCCCTATATAACTTGTAATTCTAAACCTAAAAGTGGAAAAAAGTAAAGACTAACTTCTCTTCGTCCGTAGACGTATGTCCATAGTCGAATCACACAAATCCTTTGTGTTATTGTCTCTCTCTTCTTGTGTGTAACTTGATTGTCGATTAGAGGTTTCACGCTTCTACACACATGTTCACAACATTGAAGGAGGTTATACATATGTAACACGCTTCAAATTCCTAACAGTGGATTCTAATTCTCTATTTCCTATTCATTATGTATTTTTATTTTTTATTTTTTTTCTAAATGGAACATGTACAATTGAATAAAAGAAAAGGCTTATTGGTGATGAGCCCAAAATAACACCCATGCACAAGAGAGCTACTAGGGCCAAACCGAAAGACAGAGGAAAAACAGAGAGTGAGAGAGGAGAGAGACTAAACAAAAGCACGCACCAGCATAGAAAGGAAGAACATGACCGGCATAATATCTAGTAGGAAACAGCTTCTACGTCACTGTTGGGTCTGCTTGAAATGCTGAAAAACTACGGTCAGGGATGAACGATCACTTTCACCCCACTAATTCGTAATCATATTTTAATTCGGATCATTGTAATTTCTCCCACACTAGATTCATTTGAAGACTGTGACTTTGGGAAGTGGCCCATGAATGTTACACCCTTGGTGGATGCTTGGCTTTTATGCTTGTGTGCTGCATGTTAGGACATAATGCCAGACAATCAAAACTAACTTTAGAAAAGAAAGTTTGGCTAATGTGGCCCTGACCAAAGCTGTCCTATAAAACCCATTTAAAAATCAATCCTAACATTTAGCCCAATTGTTTCAGGTAATCCCATTCCTAGGAATTCTAAGCCTTTGTATATCTGTAATTGGTTCAAAATAAAGACTCAATTGTAAATATCCAAAACTATTCATAAATAGCCTCCCCTTCAAATAGCAAGAATAATAATAATAATAATAAAAGAACGAAAAGAAAACTCCCTTTCAACATTAGTTAATCAAAGATAGATGAGAAATGAATATTCCAAGACCCATCAATATCACTGATGTATATGCTTTACCCATCATCTCTTTAATAATCTTCAATAGAGCTCATTTAACAAAGCGGCCCTAATGAGACCTATCTATGCCCATGTAGAATTGAATCCATAGGAGTTTTACGAAATATGCCTGCCAAATTAAACTAGCCAAAACTGCAGAAATGATGGCTATCATACAAGCTATCCTTTGGTGGAAAATGAATACCCACCCATAAACCCCTAGTAAATCAAATGCTAGAAAGTGAAGGTTTGCCTGAATCTCTGCATAGCCTTCAACCCTCCCTTATTTAATATTCCACTATAAACTGCTGACCCCATCCTAGCCTGGCCCATTTGTAACCCTAACCATAGCCTTAAGTCAATAGATAAACAAGATGCTAGCGAGAAATCACATCGAAGGTCATTTTCTCTTTTTCTTTCTTTCTTACCTAGTGGTAAGGGGTGATGGATATAACTTAAGAGGATATAGACGGCACCTTGACTCTCTCAGGACTTAAATTACTAGGGTAACGAGTGTGGATTCATTTTCCATATTTCCATAGATTCAATTTGAATTAAGGAAAAAGGTTATTCGGTCATTCTCAAACATTCACCATTGATCAATCTTTTAACCATTCACACAAATTCATAATCTTAGATAGAATTCCAAGCAATTCAATTCAATTAAATGAAAGAAACAAGCCAGAGTGATCTCACTTACCCAGCTCAGAAGCTGCCACACGTATGTATAACTCTTGCCCTTCATTTGAATAAACCTTGAGATCACTCAAATTCCCATACCAAATCAGGCAACCTCTCCCGTCTCCACTGACATCAGCACTGGCATAGGCTGTACAAGAGCAGTTGCTCAAGCACTCCACTTCACAGGCTTGTAGGCTCCAACTAGGATCAACCCAGGACCTGGATGTATCAGGTAGCTTCACACGAGCCAATTTTAAGAACCCATCTGTTTTCCCACCACAATCCAACGGCTTGGTTCTCATGCATCCCTCCGACCAGTCACCCAAATTCCAATCTCTGGGCCTTTTCGGCTGGAACCCTCTCAAACAAGCACACTCAAATCCACTGTTAGAGTCACAGCTTCCATATGCCCCACAATTCCCATATCTGTCGCACCTGTCGGCCACGGCCATCCACATGAGATTCCATAGACGGGTTTCGTTGTTCCATATCAGCCTCCTCAACACACCTGAGACGTCCAAGAGTGATCTCACAATGATAGAGCTGTCATTACTATAGTACATGTAGTACATCTCTTCTTCATTGGCTACATAAGTGAATACAAATCCGGGACGCCTTCCTTGCACATCCCTTAATCTGGGACGGTTCCATGGCTCACTGCGCCAAATCGGATCTGGGCCCTTCCTTAGGATGTACTGTGGCATGCCTCGGGGGTCAAGACCGAATGAGAATTCTCCAGGTGCCGGGTCAGTTGTTGATTTCCATGAGGTCAAAAGCCGGTTCAGACCGGTTCGCCGGTTCAACCCCAATTTCAATCGCGGAAGCAATGTATTTGTAGGATAATCAAAGCTTTCCCACAACACCCTTTGATTATCATCTGTTAACACCAGATTACCTGAATCAGTGAGAGTGGCACTTGAGTAATCTGCGACGGTTGAAACATTAGTGGACCATAGAGTGCTGTTGTTGCCATGTCCTCCATCAACTAGCACTAGATTCCCACCTTTGATCATGAGGACCCCAGAAGAATTCTCAACCGGATTTTCTCTGTTGGCAGTCCAGACAATGGTTTGATCTGGAATCTTGTTGTACCATATTCCAACATAGCGATTCGTGGAAGAATTACCAGGGCTGAAGAAGCCCAGGACGAATTTTTCGCCAGCTGAAATAAGGGTCTCACCATCTCTAAGTGATTGAATTGGAGTTATGGTGTCTATTGAGTTGCAAATTGGGAAGAAAAACAAAGCAGCAACCACTAGAGACTGAAAAGTTTTGTGATATGCCATGTCGCTTCACTACAACTACGGAGGATCCATCATACCTTCTTGAAACCAGCAGTCTACTGTACATGTTTTACCTAATACGGCGTAAAAGTCCAACACTAAATACCTTTTTTATTTTTGAAAGCTAGGTAATTCTTTCATTAACAATATATAAAGCATTAAAAGTCTAACAATAAACCATTAAAAGTCCAACATTTATAGTTCTAAACTTGCTTGGCACATATGCTGTTGCCACAGTTTTCAAATAATACGGCATTTTTTTTTCTTTTTTTCCCTCAAAATTCAACATAGACGACTTGAAGACTTCAAACTTTGGGGGATCGACGGCGGCTTTCTATTTATGACTTGAAGACTTAAGAGCATCTCCAATGGATATTTTATTTTTGTAGATGCCAAACTACGTTTGAAGGCTTACGTGGGAATTTGAAGGCTTGAAATTTGACATCTTCCAAACTAGGAACTCCAACTGATATGGCAAATTTATTGCTTTATTATATTTTTTTCTTCTTATGGACCCACATCATAAAAGAAAGAACATCTTTTGCATTCTTGCATTTTTGTAGACCCCCATTGCATAAAATATTTTAAAATAATAATAGGTATTTGCCTTTTTCATACTTCAAATTTGACAAACCAGTCAACCGTGTCTAGTGCCACATCACAAATGACATCTCGGGTGGAGACCTGGGCAATGCCATTTTTGACCGTTGCCACTACCATGTGGCAAAGGACATGGATGTTGGAGATGTTGTTATCATACATTGAACTCACACTTCTCTCGCGCGTGGTCAACGAGGCCCGGGGCGGACCCAAGTATAAGCAAGCGGGTGTGTGGTGGCACTTGTCAAACTACGGTACACTTCTAAAACCTATATTAAAACTCTAGATCCACTTCTAAAAATCCAATAAAAATGGTGGGTCCACCCTTAAAATCCACATAAAAGTCTTTGGTTTGCCTCTAAAACCAAACTACCTATTAAAGTCCGCACTCCTCAAAGGAAAATTCTAGGTCCGCCCGGACGAGGATCAAATCCTAGTCACATAGTTTGGGACTAGCATTTGAAATGAATTATGCACCAGCTTATATACTAAACTCGTTAACTCGTGGAGTAGTATCCTCAATTCCTCACCCATTGGGTTTGGGAAGAATGGCAACACTCGTGTGATGTTGTTCTCTTTTTTGACAAGTCATCTGAAAGGAGTGACTGTGATATTCAATATTGGTGGAGCCCTTTGCAATAAAATCATTGACGTCCCACTTTTGAAGTGTAATAATAAAAATAAAATTACAACACTCAAACGTCATTCTCACCTCAGATTGAATGTATCCAGAAATGTGATTCATTCTTTCTTAAATAATATATTTTATTCGATTTATCTAATGGTGGATATGACATTGATTGAAGTGAATATTAAATTATAGAACAATGTGGGTTTGAAGAATTGGGTGGGTTTTATTAACGTGTCTTGAACATTGGCCCAACTACTCTTAGAGTACAATTTGATAATATCTCATATAGGAGGAGGGCATTGATTTATAGCCATTTAGATTTTTCAAGTGGTGTGCCTGCTTATGGAGTTCGACTTTTGTCACTTGTGAAAGCATTAGTGCGACACTCAAGATCAACACTCAACCACTCAAAACCAGTACTTATGGTTGGAGATTTTTGTCCATATGTATTTAAATAAAAACTAGACTTATAAATATTTATCGATCTTATTGAATTCTATATCCGAAGTAGTTCAGCAAATTTTTCGAATTCAAACTACGAATTAAGTGAAACTAAAAATGAATTTGATTTGTCTACTCCATCGCATTTTTGAATTGTGTTAAGCGTTGAATTGCGAATGACTAACTATAATGCGAATTAGGTAACTATGATCTCACACAACCAAGATCAGCTAGCAGGAGAGCCCAACTAAGAAAGATAGGGAATGGCAACGATGATTGCAAGTAGAAGATGAGTCAACAATGTCCCAAATTAGCAGTTGAGCTATTGTTTTTTCATCTTTTTTTTTATACTTGTCCAGTTTCCCCTCTTGTTTATATATATAAGTCACAAATTTGATGACTTAAATTAAAGAAAAAAAAATTGACCCTCGATCCAACGGTTCAATGCATTCGTATGGGTGAAAATTTGATGGATCTAGTTTACTTAATGGGGTCCCATGTGTGTGGATGATTTATATGTATCATAAAGTCAACATTACTATGTTGTCCCTCATCGTAATATGGTGAAGTGACACGGGAGTGTTCTCAAAGGGTTCAAAAGAGCTTGAGTTGTTAGAGTATGAGATTATGGGTCGAGTGAATGATGTTCTTGATGTTCTCTGTTGTCAGTTCGTGGTCTAATTTGGGCTGGATTTTTGTGACGTGTTAAACCATGGGTTAGTAAGCTTATTGCATGTGGATTTGAAGTTCAAGAAGTCACCTTTCCAGATTGTCAAGGTTTGCATTTGTTGGAGTTTTCTACAAGAAGTTGTGCCTACTTTAATTTAAGTGTGCAGTTTGTCTATTCTAGTTTCCAATGTGACTGTTTAGTTTCTCAATGAGTCAAAAATGTGTTTTATGTTCTTTTGATTCTGTTTTCTATCCAAAGGAGTTCTTAGGGCCTGGAATAATGTGTTTTTATTGATTCCCTAGACTTGGAGGGTTGTTCCAAGTATTTAAACAACTTTCTGTCTTTGCATAAGGGACCTTTTTACTGAATTTGAATCAAAAGACTTTGTCTTTGGCCCTTTGGCTTCCAAGTTCTGTATCTCCTTGTGAGTGGTGAACTTTTATCCTTAACTCTGTATCTCTAAAGTGGTGAGTGATCTATATCTTTAGAGTGGTGAGTTAACCTTGCATCTGTATCTCTTTAGTGGAATCCTTAGAGTGGTGAGCAAGTCTATCCTTTGTGTGTGTGAGTTAGTTGTGAGTGTGATCCAAATTCCCTATCCTCTTTATCATCCCGATATCAAGTTGGTATCAGAGCCAAGTTTGTGATGGCTGGATGGCTGGACGTCGCCGACGTGTACAAAACGCTGAGGTGGAAGTGGTACGCGAACGTGACCTTCGTGATATCGAGATGGATGATTTGAGAAAACAAATGCAGAACTACAACAGCAGCTTGATCGTTATGAGAATCATGTGGCTGGCGTTGAAAATGATTCTGAAAATGGTTCTTCTAGTGGTAATGAAGATGACGTCAATCCTTTTCACCGAATTCCAGAACGTGACTTTAGTGATGGTTCTTCTTCTCATTATCGAAGGAGAAGGAATCGTCATCGTGATTCTGATGTCAAAGTTGATATTCCAGAATTTGAAGGGAAGATGCTGTTAGATTGTATGGACTCAATCCATCAGTTGATGTAATAAATTGATTAATCAATAAAACCATGCTATACTTTCATGAGATGAATGTTATTTTATTACTTTATGCACATGACCAATACATATGACATAATGGTTCATGAGTTGAACCGGGTCCCATTAGTATATTAGATGTGATATATGTATATGGATGAGATCCACATACGGGAGATATATGTCACAAATCTTATACTTAAAATATCTTCACAACCAGTGATGAGACTGGGCATCTCATCTGATAAGGTTGCAGCACTTTGATCACTATGAGATAGTGTAATTTGTCTCGATCATCAGAATGGAAGATTCTAGATCAATGTGCTAGTGCATTGGATGTATTGAAGGACCATGAGAAGCACCTTATGGAATTCCGTCTCAATAATAAGGTATACTCTCATAATTCCCTAGCAATAGGCCCTCAATCCTGAGACATTGATGAACTCAAGTTTCTATCTATTCATTTGCTTTGAGTCACCAATGAGTGAGGCCAACTGTAGGTCAACACCTCGGTGTCTTGGGTATGTGGTAGTAGGACTGTGGGAACATTGAATGATCAAGATGGAATCTATCTCTATTATCCCCTTTTGCCAATTAATGGGTTTTGTCATTAGTAATTGCGCACCCATCGCGATTAAGAGTTAATTGGATGGTACTGATGATCATAGTGATTAATTGGGACTCAAGGATAATAAGATGTGGAACTAAGATTGGAAGAGACAGATTTATTCCAATTGATCCATGGATATTGATAGAGGGGCCTACTTGTGGTAATTGGGAAGTTTAGGGTCTTCATTGTAATTTATTCCTAAGACTGGAGTGCAATTGCATTTATATAGTGGTATTATTTGTAATTAACTGTGAGCCCGGATTGCACATGAGATGTGGGATCGCGTGTCCCAGTTGGAGCCAGCTTTCTATGGAATCCCTAGTGGTCCCCACGCTAGCCCAAGATATTAGAAAGATAATAATCCTATTCGAACTCTAAAAGGAAGGAATTAGGAAGTTACTATTTCTATTTGAAGTAAGACTTCTAATAGTGGTAATAGTATACTTACTAATTGTTGTGGAAGTAAGACTTCTATTTCAATTAAGACAAGAGGAGCTTTGAGAGATTATAAGAAAGGGAATGCACCCCTCTTGGACGTGAATAACAATATAGAGTGAAAAATGTCCCTCCTTTTTGTGCAATAATTGCACTGCTCTCTTCTCTATTCCTCTTCTAGTTCCTTAGGGTTTCGAGTTGGGTTTTCTCTTGAAGATTCCACCAATCTTCTTGAGAAGAGATATCTAATTCGGGTCATTGCGTGGAAGGCTAAGAGGTGGTGGAGATTCTGATCTCAGTTTGTAGAAAAGTTCTACGTACATCAACGAAAGTTATCAATTTCTCCATTAGAGCGCAACCGAGCTCCTAAGGTATAATCTGCTTCTGTGTAAGTTGTGGATTTTAATGGATGCTTGTTCGTTTCTGTTCTATCTTTTAGATAGTTTTACTTACTGTATGTGATCATGAGATTGAGGGTTATGCATCCTGAATTGGGTTTTTGGCCTTATGGATACTTGATCCCTGAGTCAAGTGGTCAAAAGTTTTGAATATCTATCCACTAGGCCCACCTACTTCCAACAGATGCAACCTGATGACTTCATTGATTGGCTCCAAACTGTTGAGAGAGTTTTTGATGTCAAGGAGTTCTCGGATGAGCGAAAGGTGAAGTTGGTGGCTTTGAAAGTCAGAAAATATGCCTCTTTATAGTGGGAGAATCTTAAGAAGCAAAGAGCCCGTGATGGGAAAAGTAAAATCAGATCATGGGAGAAGATGAAAAAGGAGCTTAGGAGGAGATTCTTGCCTGAACACTATAGACAAGAAACTTTTCTTAAGTTTCACAATCTGAAACAATCAAATATGACTGTGGAGGAGTATAATATGGAGTTTGAGTTATTGATGTTGAAGTGCGATATAGGGGAACCTGAAGAACAAACAATAGCACGTTATTTGGGAGGTTTAAAGGAGGAGGTTGCTGATGTTGTTCAACTACAGCCTTATTGGTCCTTTAATGATGTGAGGAAACTTGCATTGAAGGTGGAAAAGCAACAAAAGGAAGCTAAGAAGAGGGGTTTCAGATCAATAGCAAAGGAGAGCTCTTCCAACCGGGGGAGTGCATCTCTTATAAGCCCAATACAGCAGCAAAGTCTTCAATCACTAAAGCTTCAAAAAAGGCAAATGTTGGCTCGGGTTCAAAGGTGGCTAGTTCATCAAATGTTAGCACAAAGAAGTGTTTCAAGCGTCAAGGGTATGGACATATTGCCTCTGATTGTCCAAACCGTAAAATTTTCTCTATCTTTGAGGAAGAGATTGAAGAGGAAGCTGGTTTGTCAATGCCCTCAGACCAAGAAGAAGAAGTGACCTATGCTGACCAGGGGAATTTACTTGTTATTCGAAGGAGTTTGAGTGTTGTTCATAATGAAGGAGAAGATTGGCTTCGTTCTAACATCTTTCACAGTAGATTTAGTGTTGGTGGGAAGATTTGTGATGTGATCATTAATAGTGGAGCTTGTGGTAATGTTGCCTCAACGGACATGGTGAATAAACTGCAGCTCAAATCGGAAGCACATCCTCAGCCATACAAGCTAACATGGCTGGATAAAGTTCATGAGATGAAGGTAAACAAGAGATGTCTTGTTTCTTTTTCAATTGGAAAGAAGTATTTTGATCAAGTCTGGTGTGATGTGATTCCAATGGATGCTTGTCATATGTTGCTTGGTCGTCTATGGCAGTATGATAGGAGAGCTATCCATGATGGCTTCAAGAATACTTATACTTTTGTGAAAGATGGTGTAAAGATCATCTTAGGGCCATCCAAACCTGAGATGTTTTCTAAATCTTCTAAAGGGGTGGAAATTCATTTGATCACCAGTTCTGAAATGGAAAAGCTTGTAGGAAGGTTGGAGATGGCTTATGTTCTTGTTGTGTTCGGAGAAAATGAAGAAGTGAATGTATTACCACCTGAAGTGCAGCCCATTCTTGATGAGTTTCATGATGTCATTCCTGAAGAGATACCTCCAGGGCTGCCCCCAATGCGGGATATACAACGTTGCATTGATTTCACTCCTGGTGTTATACTTCCCAACAAGATAGCTTATAGGATGAGTCCTAAAGAGCATGAAGAGTTGCAAAGGCAAGTAGACGAGCTGGTTTCGAAAGGTTTGGTAAGGGAGAATAAGAGTCCGTGTCTTGTTCCTGCTCTTCTTGTCACAAAGAAGGACGGATCATGGAGGAGTGTATTGATAGCAGGGATGTGAATAAGATTACTATTGGTTATCACTTTCCTATTCCTTGCCTTGATGATTTGCTGGATCAACTTCATGGTGCTACCACTTTCTCAAAAATTGATCTTAGGAGTGGTTATCATCAAATTAGAATGAGAGAGGGTGATGAATGGAAGACAGCCTTCAAAACAAGGGATGGTCTTTATGAATGAATGGTTATGCCATTCGGCCTTTCCAATGCTCCTAGCACTTTCATGCGATTGATGAATTTTGTGTTCAAAACTTTTATTGGCAGATTTGTTGTTGTCTACTTTGATGATATTCTTATCTACAGCAAAAGCCAAGAGGAGCATCTTATTCACTTGAATGAAGTGTTTCAAACCTTAAGGGAACAGAAGTTATATGCTAATCTGAAGAAGTGTGAGTTCTTCACTAACAGTCTTATTTTCTTGGGCTATGTTGTTTCTAGTGAAGGAATGAAGTGGATCCTAGCAAGATTGAAGCAATACTCAACTGGCCTACACCACAGACACTCCATGACATTCGGAGTTTTCATGGCTTAGCCTCTTTCTATCACCGTTTCATAAAAAATTTCAGCACCATCATTGCTCCTATCCGCTTTAAGTGGACAAATGATGCCGGGAAGAGTTTTGAGCTCATTAAGCAAAAGGTGACCAATGCCCCAATTCTTTCTCTACCTGATTTCAATCAAGTTTTTGAGGTTGAATGTGATGCTTCTAATGTGGGAATTGGTGCAGTTCTTAGCCAAGAGGGCAAGCCTAATGACTTCTTCAGTGAGAAATTAAGTGATTCACGGAGGAAATATTCTGTTTATGACAAGGAATTCTATGCTATTGTTCGTGCTTTGGATCATTGGTGCCAATACTTGCGTCCAAAACCTTTTGTGCTTTATTCTGATCATGAGGCATTGAAATTCCTTCATAGTCAACAGAAACTTAGTCGGAGACATGCACCTTGGGTTGAATTCTTACAAACTTTTAGCTTCTCTATCAAGCATAAATCTGGTGTTCAAAATGTTGTGGCCGATGCTTTGAGTTGCAGATACTCTTTGTTGACCACTATGGTGGTTAACGTGGTTGGATTTGAGATGTTGAAAGATCTTTCCAAGGAAGAAGGTGATTTTGGCAAGATCTGGGCAGATTGTGAGAGTGGCCTTAACAAACATTTTCTGGTGCAAGATGGGTTTCTTTTCAAAGGAAAGCGCTTGTGCATACCTTAAAGCTCATTGAGGGAGGCTATTATCTATGAGACTCATAGTGGTGGTATTGGTGGACACTTTGGGAGAGACAAGACTCTGGCACTTGTCCAAGAGAATTTCTACTGGCCTAAGATGGAAAAGGATGTGTTGAAGTTTATTCGGAGGTGTAGGACATGCCACATTGCTAAAACCCATAATCAAAATACGGGTTTATACACTCCATTGCCAGTAGCTAGTGCACCATGGGAGGAAGTCAGTATGGATTTTGTTCTTGGGTTAACTAGAAGCTCAAGGAACAAAGATTCAGTTATGGTTGTGGTGGATCGATTCTCTAAAATGGCACATTTTGTTCCATGTAGTAAATCTCTTGATGCTACTAATGTTGCTGACCTGTACTTCAGGGAGATTGTGAGACTTCATGGCATTCCTAAAACCATTACTTCAGATCAAGATTCAAAGTTTATGAGTCATTTTTGGTGTACACTTTGGAGGAAACTTGGAACTCATCTTCAATTCAGTACCACTTGCCATCCACAAACTGATGGGCAAACTGAAATTGTAAACAGAAGTTTGGGAAGTCTCTTGAGGAGTTTGGTCAAGAAGAATGTTCAGGATTGGGATCTTGTGTTACCACAAGCTGAATTTGCCTACAACCGTTCTGTTTGTCATAGCATGGGTCATAGTCCTTTTGAGGTTGTTTATGGGCTGAAGGTTTGATACCAACCCTCTATTTAAGCCTTAACACAGGCTAAGGTCTTTTCTCAGATTATTATATGCAATCAACAAGTAAATTATGCTAATCAATCACCACACAAAGAGAGGCACAGAGATTTAAGTGGAAAACCCTTCTCGGGAAAAAACCACGGGTGGCAAAAGCCACAGAAAGCAATGCACTATGAGAATGAAGATTACAAAGAACTCACAGGACTTGACCCAGTTGAAACTCAACCTAAAGGACTGTGAAGTACTTGCCGACGACCCGCCGTTCACCTTCCACGTGCTTGCTTGAAACCCTCCTTGAATGCCCCTTCAAGGAGATTGTGAGAAGAAGAAGAATAAGAACCAGAACTTCAGCGCAGACTCCCTTGCAAGACTTGAGAGAAAGAATATAACTTGATCCACACATGTTGATTGCTCTCCAGTCCCCTTTATAGAGGTTGCAAAGGGTTTTTGATTCGTGCAGGAGACTCATAGAAAGAAGGAAGAACTTCTAAAAGAAGTAGAGAACTTCAGCTTGACAGAGTCCTAACCAAACCTGGACACATCTTGCTATAGTGAGCAGGGACCTCGCTATAGCGAGGTCAGTCTCTGGATGAGCCAGAATAGTGTCTCGCTATACCGAGATCATGTTCTGGAAACAGTCAGCATAATCCGCAAATCAGCACAGTAGGACTCTGCAGGAGATCTTCCGGTCCATCGAGGAGTCTTTAACAAGTATCGCACGAATCTAACAAGAGTCTTTGACAACAAAATAGTTCCTTCACAATCCTTATCTAAAAGAAATAAAAATTACAACTCAAGTAGGACTGAGAGAAAGAGTTTTGTTCAAACTACAAGAAATTGACAACCTAAAAAATCTAACAATCTCCCCCTTTGACAATTTGTGAACAAAACTCCTAAAACAAAAACGAAACTGTTGATCTTCATCAGAAAGCCTATCATAACCTGCACAGAAAAACCAACCTTGGCAAAGATCCATAATCTCACAGAAATGATAGTAATTCAAAGCAAATGAAATTTAAAGTTCTAGTCAAGGTTCAATAGTAAAGTGCTAAAGATGATAAAAGTCAGTCAGTTCAGCCTAACTCCCCCTGAGATCAACTAAACTACTCCCCCCTTTTGTCACATAATTAACAAAGCGCTTGCTCCCCCTAAATCATATAATCTTTATCCTCGAAAAAAAAATTGCACAAATGCAAAACTCAATCAGGCCAACAATCGAAAACCCTCGATGATGAAATACAATAATTTGCGAGTCATGAGGCAACACAATGTTGGAAAATTTATCATGAGTGTAAATTGTGAGTGAGAGGATCTCAAATGTAAACCACAAAGAAATTGTAGATCGACCAGAAATCAACAATCATCAGGTACAAAGCAAATTTCACACCTTTCAAAAACATTCGATCTGATCAGCAATGAGATGTGAAGCTCCCCCTTAATGGCACATAGTTGTATTTTATATATATATATATATATATATAAAAAAGAACTTCTCGGCATATGGTAATGCACAAGTTCAAGTGCTCATTTTTAGTAGAGATTTCTGAACCCTATAGGAGACAGTTCCATTGCATCGGTCTACAGAAATCTCTACGCACTTTGGGTCACATATATTATGAGCCCGAAATCAGAGATTCTCATGAACTTCTTCACATATAAAAATGCTCAAGTTCTAGTGCGCATTTTTTGTAGAAATTTCTGAACCCTATAGGATACTGTTCCATTGCGTTGGTCTACAGAAATCTCTACGCACGTTGGGTCACATATATAGATATATACATTATGAAGAGAGCATAGAGAAGTGGAAAAATCATAATCGATGCTCCGATTAAGTACAAAACCACTAAGACCGTGAATCCTGTCAATCCTAGAGTCTCATTGACCCTAAGTGAGTGTCCAAGTGAGGCATCGTGTACTTCTGGACATGATCAAAATTCTTAAATCGTAAAAGAAAACTCAGTTCGAAAATCCAACAAGTTAAAGTGCATCACATGCCGGAGAATCTCAAAATTAGCCCGAATGAGTATGCATGTGCTATTCAAAACATGTTTTGAGGACTAGTGGTTTAGGCCACTGCCTAGGGACTTACGGAGAGGGGGATCAACCTTAGTATTCTCAATTGATTTAGACCGTGTAGTGTAGACCACATTACAGCTCAGGTCAGTCTTACGAATCCAAACAAGCTTAGTCTTGACCTGTTGAGGAGGAGAAGGTTTCTTCATCGTATGGTTTCTGATATAATTTCTTCTTTTATTGCAGTGTGGTCTAATGTGCCCTTCGATACCGCAAAAGTGACAAATTGGGATAGTTCTGGGTTTGGGCATATTATTAGATGAATTTGAATTCCCATGTTTAACAATTGGAGTTGCTAGAATACCAGAAAATAAGGCTGGTCCTTTAACAAAAACAGATTTACCTGATTGGATGGAAGTTGATGATTCCGGATTAAATCCAAGTCCAGGTTTTTGTTTGTCATTCCTTTGTTGCATCAAAATTTCATCAAGAGTCATGGAGCCTTTATTCATTCTTTCGAGCGAGGATTTGACAGAGACTAATTCAGATAGTGTCATCTGAAGTTTGCCACAGATATCATTCTTTTCAATTTGTAGTAGATTGTAGTCCGATTGCAAAAAGTTCAATTCCATTGTAACTTTCTCTAACTGTGCAGTAAGTAGATCTTTCTCTTTTCCTGCAACAATAATGTGGTCAGATAGAATAACACGCTGGGTTTCTAACTGACTTACCTTTGCACGAGCATCATCAACCTCAGATGTCACAGATGAATTTTGTTATTCAGAAATCTTTAACTTGTGAGAGAGCTTATCATTGATGCGTGACAGTCGTAAGGAATCTTTCAGAAGTTTTTTATAAGCAATTTCAAGATCTTGTTCTTCATTAGAAAGATCCTCACCCTTGACTCATCATCTGACTTGGAATCCTTGTCAGATGACCTCTGCTCAAAAGAGATGTTAGTAGATGACATAAAAGCAACAACTTTAGCAGATTCAGATTGTGACTCAGATTCACTAATTTCATCTTCTGAATCTTCTTCCCAAGTAATATTCAAAGCCTTTCCTTTGTTTCTTTCCATCTGATTTGCACATTTAGAAGCCGGGTGTCCAAACCCTTGACATTCAAAACATTGGATAGGCTTATGGGTGTTCTTAGAAAACGTTTTCTCATTCTTGGGCCCTGTTTTTGGCTTAGTCATTGGTCTACTTTTGGAAAATTCCTTTGTGAGGTTCTTTTTATTTTTATTCAAATATTGCTTGAATTTTTTGACAAAGAAGGCCTCAAGTTCTATATCATCAGAATCATTATCAGTCTAATCAACATCATTGTCCTTGGATGAGATGAAAGCAATTCCCTTGGATTTCTTATCAGAACAGTGATTTGCTTCAAAAGTTTGTAAATTTCCAATCAATTGTTTAACAGGCAAATCATCAAGATTCGTATATTCCTTAATAGCAATCACTTTTGACTGAAATCTCTCGGGCAAGGACCGAAGAATTTTCTTTACCACCTTTTGATCTGGGATTGGTTCTCCTAAATTAAAACTAGAATTGACAATATGACTCAGTTTGGCATAATAGTCATCAAAAGTTTCATCATCTTTCATTCGAATTGATTCAAAGGCAGTTGTCAAATTTTGAAGTTTAGTCTGCCGAACCTTATCAGTGCCTTCATGCACTGTTCTCAAGAGATCCCAAGCCTCTTTCGCAGTGGTACAAGTAGAAATTCTGCGAAACTCAGAGTGACTGATACCATTATATATAACATTTATGGCTCTATCATTCCAATGAGCTTGAATCTTTTCTCCTGGAGTCCAGTCAGCCTCTGCTTTGGTAATAGTTTTCCCATCAACAACCACAGTGGGTGTTTTATAACCATTCATGATCGTTAGCCAAACATCACGGTCAAGAAGAAATGCAGTCATTCTAACCTTCCAATAGGCATAATTGTTACTGCCTTCAAGCAAAGGAGGTTTGGTGGTAGAGGTGCCTTCTCTAATGAATTTCATAGAATAAATTTGAGTGGATCACACTTTTAGAATAAGCGAACTTGCTCTGATACCACGTGAAGGTTTGATACCAACCCTCTATTTAAGCCTTAACACAGGCTAAGGTCCTTTCTCAGATTATTATATGCAATCAACAAGTAAATTATGCTAATCAATCACCACACAAAGAGAGGCACAGAGATTTACGTGGAAAACCCTTCTTAGGAAAAAACCACGGGTGGCAAAAGCCACAGAAAGCAATGCACTATCAGAATGAAGATTACAAAGAACTCACTGATGGACCCGAAAAGGGAATCTTCCGTCCTCTCCTCCCGCACCCCGGGGGCTGACCTGGGTCTCGGCGGAGGAGGGAAGATCTCGGGTATCAACATTTTTGTACGTGTATGCCAGATTTACTTTCTACTTGGAATTTGGAATGGTGATAATCCGGAAATTCACCTTCACAAGTGGAAAGGAAATCAATTCTTTTTTCTAACTTTTCAAATTGCATAAATATTAAGAAAAGAGACAAATTTATTTTTTTAGAATGCCGTAGGAGGCGTTTTTGTTTGTTTGCCGTAAAAGGCGATTTTGCTGTGAAAGGCGATTTTACAAAACTCATCAAATGTGAAAAACAAGAATTATGATTTCTTTTTGTCTCTTTAAGAAATACAGACTACAATAGAAAAGTAAGAAAATGGATTTAACTTCTCAGGAGATTGTGGGGACACGTTGAGATTGACGGTCACAAGTCATGTATGGGCTTCGCCATCATCCTTAAAATGAGAACATGTGATGCTTTGATTCTTTGGCTTGGCTCCTAACCTCGGTTTTTTAAAGGACAAGGACCAAGAGGAGGTCCCATATCCAATGAAAAACCAAGTAAACGGGCTGAAAAGCCACGTTTAGGCTTTGTTGGAGAGGGAGATGACCTTGGGGGGCTGGCCCCCCAAGGGACGTTGATCACCTTGTGGTGCTTCCGGGAGCAAAGTAGCAGGACTTCGTCTCTCTCTTGGATTTTCTGGATTTTCAAAGTTTGCACTTGGGATCTATTTTCATCATGCATTCTTCTTGGAATGGACCTCCTTTTATAGGCTTTTGGTAGCCATGAGGTATTTATTGGCATTGATGGCCATGATGAAAGAATTGATGAGGAGTTACAAGTTGATTTTGTAACTCCTTTTTCATGGCTTGTGATTGGCCGATGAAGGTAGTGGGCATTTAATCACCTTTATATTTCATGATGATGGGAGTTTCATGGGTTTAATGCCATGATTGCTTGGATTTGTAACTCCCAAATGATTGAATCTGATTGGGCCGTCCAAAATAATGAGTTAATGACCGCATTAAGTTGTCATAAACGGGTCAATTAACGTCATTAAGTGGTCGCCCAGGCATGTGAAGAGTCGCGGGCCGTGCTGCGCCTTTTAAGATTCTTCTTGCGATCATCACAGGTGGATCCACGCATTGTTTGATGTCGGATTGCAGTGCAATTTCAGACAATGATTGACGTTGGTGGGCCGGTAACATCTGTCTTGTCGATTTCACGATCGGTCGGACAGAAAGTGCACTTTCTTGGTCAGTCGGTTGGTGATCTTGAGGCGATCGGTGATGATTTCATGCTTTTGACGGCGGATCCGAGATGTCGACGAAGATCAGTCGTTTTCAAGCATCAAACATTGGATTTTCCGAAAATCACAGAGGCTGGAACACCCGAAACGCGAAAAGATTGAAAAACAATCAATTTGGTGTAAAATCTGGCGACCCGGATTTGCAGGGTCGCCGGCGACCTTGGGCCAGGGTCGCCGGCGACCTTAGGGTTTTTTGCCCTTTGGTCGCCGAGTTTCGTTTTCGGTCGATTTTGCGTCTTTTTCGTTCCTTTTTCTTCTGTATTTTTCTTGACATTTTTCCTCAATTATTGACTTCATTTTCTTGGAGAAAACTTGACGAGAACCCGCACGAAATCGGAGCACAAAGTTTCCCATTTTTCGGGAAAGTCGAAGACTTTGTAGCCGATTTCCGTCAAGAGTCGAAACTAGGTCAAACGATGTCGGAATGACCTGAAAATTGAGGTGAAGCTTCATGAGCAGTGGATAGGACCAACCATGGGCTTTTATTTGAGTTTTGAAGCCGTTTGGGGTCCCATCGATGCTTCACTTGATTTTACTACGGGAAAAATGCCGAGCTTTGATATGTGGTCAAACGATGTCCGATTGACCTGAAATTAGACGTTCCATGGGCTCCGTTTTGGATGTCATGTTCCCGGGTTGCTCCGCCGCCGGTAGGCTTGATTTTCTCTCGGAGCATCGAAACCTGGTCAAACGTTGTCGGAATGACTTGAAATTCGACGTGCAGCTCTTTGGAGGCATGTTGAAGCCACTCATGTACTTTGTTTCATGAGTGATGACTTCTGTGGTTCCCACCGCCGGGAGGCTTGATTTTGCTGCTGGAGCATTAATGGAGGGTCAAACGTTGTCGGTTTGATTTGAAATTTGGCATGGAGCCCTTTGGAGACATTCTGGAGTCATCCGTAGGCTCTGATCAAAGTTTTAGTGTCTTTGATGATGTCGCCACGGGGAGCGCTTGTTTAGCTGTCAGAGCAGTGAAGTTAGGCCAAACGCTGTCGGAATGGCCCGAAACCTTTGGTGTACCCCTCTTTTGGCTGCCTTGAAAGCGCTTTCAGTTTTTGTCTGATTCTGACAGGATCTGATGCTTGAAGTAGCTTTGCCTGTATTGTAGCAGGATGCAGCTTGACGAGGGTTCTTGATGTGGAGGAGACATAGTGACTTTTTTGGTGTCAACAAATGCCCCCTCGAGGTAAAGCGACGAGTAGCTTTTTGGAGTCGATGTGCCTCGAAGAGAAACTTGGAGGAGAGATTCCAACTTGACCAAGAGTCTTGAGCATTTTTTTTTTTTTGAATAACCTTCTGAGTTTCCGGGGGAATTTTATGGTAGTGAGAGGGATCACACACCATCTCAAGGCAAAGTTTTGAAAATGACATGGGGTATTTGGATTTTGGGTTTTGGATTTTGGTTCTTTTGACCTTGCGACCTAATAAGCTGTATGTGGCAAGTTAGGGGGTCGAGATTTGATTTTTGATTTTGACCTTGTGACCCAACAAGCTGTATGTGGCAGGTTGGGGGGTCAGATTTTGTTTGTTGGTTTTGGATTTTGATTTTGGTTTTGGTCTTGTGACCTAACAGGCTGTATGTGGTGAGCTAGGGGACCGGAATTTGGTTTTGTGAAATGTCAATTTCAAGATTTTGGCTCAATTTGGTTCATGAGGTTGGATGGTTTGGTTTTTTGGAAACTCATGAAACTTTCTTTTCTCTTTTTTTTTTTGAATGGTCCCATCAACTCAAAAGAGGCATGGGACTCTTTTTTTTTTTTTTTTTTTGCTCTTTTCTTTTTTTGCTCTTGGTAAGAGGAATATTTTGACTAAAAGCCACTTTTAGTGCCTAGGTGGTCAAACCTGACTCATATGGGCTAACCCATCGGACCTTAGGCTTTGGAGATGGCCTAGATATCATATGGTGTCATATTTGTAAAGAATATCTAAAAATATCTCTTTTGTGTAGAGAGTATCTAAAAATATCTTTACTTGGAGAGAATTTATCAAGTTTTCTTTTTGTGGAAAGTTTCTCTCAAAATATCTTTCTTTTTGGGAAAGTAGCTAAATTTTAGCACTTACCTCCTTTCTTTCTCCTTGTTTCCTCTTTTGGCTTGCTCTCTTCTATAAAAGCAAGAGGGTTGGTGCTTTTGCTCCATTGCTTTCTTTTTGCAAGAAATCTTCAAGAGTGCTCTCCAAGATAAGAAGTGCTTTCTCTTCTTCAAGGATCTCCAAGCTTTTCTTCTTCTTCTCCATCAATGGCTTCAAGTAAGTTTTCTTCCTCTTCAAGAATCTCCATTGTAGAAGTAGCTTCTTCATTTTTTTCTTTTCTTTTTCTCTTCTTTCTTTTTTTTTTTCTCTTTTTTTTCTTTAAGCACGTTTTTCTTTTCTTTCCCTTTTTTTCGTGCTTTTCTTTTTTTTTTTTTCTCACGGTTTTCTCCTTTTTTTTTCCGTGAACTTTTTTTTTCTTTCTGTTTTTTTTTCCATGTTGATTTTTTTTTCAGCGTTTTTCTCTTCTTTTTTTTTTTTGCTGTTTGTTTTTTTTTTTTTTCTCTTGGCTGTACGGACGGCCTGCCACGTGGCAGTGGGCCACAGCCTGTCGGTTAGAAAAAATTTTTTTTTTTTGCTGAGATTTTTTTCTCTCCCTTTCTTTTTCTTTTTCCTTGTTTGCTCACCATGATAATGAGGTTATGCAATTTCAATATGTATGCATTTTTTTTTGTTTGATGCATCAAGATAGAAGGCTAGAGTCTCTAGGTCAAGCCAACATGATTTTTGACTTGGACAAAGTTTGATTGGTTTTGACCAAATTGGGTTGGAATTGGTCAAACTTTGGTCAAGGTTTTCCTAGCATTTAATGCATGATGATATATTTTTGATGCATAAGTTTTGGTAAATGGATTTGAAAGTATGATGATGCATACCTGAAAATCTTTTGCAAGTATCGGGATTTTGAGCTCGCAGCGATGTTGAGCTCTTTCTCGGTCTTGCTGGATTTTGAGGAAGTTTGCAACTTTTGGATTCTGAAGCTCGCAGCAATGTTGAGCTCTTTTCTAGATTTTGCGGAAGTTTGATGAGATTGGCTTGTTCTCGCAGCGATGTTGAGTTTGAGCCTTCTTTGAGAATTCTCCACTGGCTATGAGCTCACAGTGATGTTGAGCTCATCTTCAGGCTTCCTGTCTTTTTCGGAGTATTTTCCTTTTCTTTGGAATTGCCCCGGAACCATGTCAAAATTTTGCTAGAATTTTTTTTGTAGCAGAATTCTGTCATTTTGATGTTGATTGATCTTTTCTCTTCCATCTTCTGCAGGTAGTTCTTCTAGAACGAACAAGGGTAAAGGTCCTGTTACTGACGCACCTCATCGGTCTGCTAGATCTTCCAATGCGGCCGTTCAGCAGGCTTGGGAGAAGGAGGGGATTCTCATTCGCTAGGTTGAGAAAGCTGAAGGTAATGTCTGGAGGAAGACTCAGGAGCATGAGCAGTGGCAGGTCCTCTGGGAAGAACTTCCTCGTGCTGTAGATGGGTCACGGCATTCGGCCGCGTTTTATGGGGACATTCTGAAGAAGCGTGGCCTAAAAACTTTGGAAGTTAAGGCCAAGGGTCTGCTTGAGGAGTTGAACCTTTGGTTGAAGACCATGTCAGATTAGGCTCCTGAGTTGTAACAAACTCTTTTTCCTTCTTTTTTTCTTGGTACCTCCATGTATAAACAGTTTTGGTACTATATTTTGTATCCCCTTCCTTTCACTTAAATCATTGATGAAAACAATTTTGAGCAAAAGTTGATGGGAACGTTTGTTTAAGAATTTGATCAAAAAGTTGTCATTTTGTGAAAATCTTTTGTCAAAGGGTTGTTTTGGGCATGAAAGCCAATTTTGTGGCGAAAAGCCTGGTTTTTGATGGTTTGAAAACCGAAATTTTGAATGGCATGAAAGCCTAATTTTGTCTATGGCATGGGAGCCAAATTTGTTTGTGGCATGAGAGCCAAAATTTTGTTTGTGGTATGAGAGCCAAGGTTTTTTTTGTTTGTGGCATACGAGCCAAAGCTTTTTGTTTATGGCATGAAAGCCAAAGTTTTTGGATGGCGTGAAAGCCGATTTTTTGGAATGGCATAGGAGCTGAATTTTTTTTTGTGGCATGGAAGCCAAATTTTGTTTGTGGCATGAGAGCCAAAATTTTTGGATGGCGTGAAAGCCGAATTTTGGAATGGCATAGAAGCCGAATTTTGTTTTGTTTGTCTTGGCATTTATAGCCGAATTTTGGCATTTATAGCCAGATTTTGGCGTTAATAGCCCGTTTCTTTGAAAACCAAGTTTTGTTTTGTTGGCATGAAAGCCGATTTTGGCATTTATAGCCGAATATTTTTTTGTTTGTTTTGGCATTTATAGCCGGATTTTGGCGTTTATAGCCGAATTTTGGTTTTCAAAATGAAGGTATCGACTAAATGTCGCCTCCCGCTGAATGGTCTTGCAAGTATCGATGGAATGTCGCTTCCTTGCTCATTCGGTTTTGCGAGTATTGATGGAATGTCACTTCCTCGCGAGCTAGGTTTTGCGAGTATCGATGGAATGTCGCTTCCTCCCGAATTGGGGTACAAGTATCGACTAAGCGTCGCTTCCCTGCTTTTCCCAAAACTTTTGGTTTTGCGGGTACTGACTTGATGTCGTTTCCCTGCAATTTTTGAAATTTGAGATTTTCTCGAACCATTTGAAATTTGGGTTGTGGATAGCAACTGGTATGTTGCGTCTCCACGATTTTTTGAAATTTGGGTTGTGGATATCAACTGGTATGTTGCTTCTCCATGATTTTTGAAATTTGGGTTGTGGATATCAACTGGCATGTTGCTTCTCCACGATTTTTGAAATTTTACAAGTATCGAATGGGGTTCGCTTCTTTGCGATTTTTGGGATTTGGAAGCATCGAATGGGGTTCGCATCCTTCCGGTTTTTGGGTTTTGCGAGTATCGACTAAGTGTCGCTTCCCCACGGTTTCTAAAAACCAATTTTTTTTTTTAAAGACATGAAGGTCATAAATTTTGACTTAAAACCATTTTGGTTGTGAAAGCCGAGGCGGTCTAGGGTGAAAATTCCTAAGTCCCGATTTTTGTTTCAAACCATGAATTTTGGGTTCAAGGATCGAAATTTTTGGTCAAGTTTGGGAAGAGGCTCCTAAACTTAGATTTTGGATTTGATTTTTCTTTTGAACAATGAAACGATGAAAGTAAGCATTGTTTTGAGAAATTTTTTTTTTTTTGGAAACTTCAACATAAAGATGAAAATTTCAAAAGGGGTGGGTTTGATGAGCAAGTAAATTGGAAATAGGCTTTCGCTGTGTAGATATCGCTCTGACCCGTTTGAGGAAGTTTTCAAGGGTAGTACCGTTTCAAGAACTTGCCGTTGATGGGTAGCATATATCTGTCTCCTTCCATATTTTGAAGAGCGTATGCACCGTTGGAGAAGACTTTGTCGATGACGAAGGGTCCCTCCCATTTTGGTTCGAATTTGCCTTTGGATTTGTGGGCAAAGACTATGAGTCTTTTTACTGCAAGAACCAAGTCACCCTTTTTGTAGGCGCGTTGCCTGACCTTTTTGTCGAAAGATCCTGCCATGCGTGCTTGGTACAACTCAATGCTTTGTAGAGCTTCAAGTCGTCTTTCATCGAGATTATCCAGCTCTTGGAGTCTCAATTTGACATTGCTTTCTTGCGTCATGTCATTTTGCAGAGATACCCTTAAAGAAGGAATTTGTACTTCCAAAGGGACAACAGCTTCGCATCCATAGACCAAAGAGAATGGTGTGCTATGGGTTGGTCCTCGAACGGTAGTTCGATAGGCCCACACGGCTTCTGGTAGTTTGTCGCCCCAGTCTCTTTTGTGACTAGAAACCATTTTCTTGAGAATTTTGCAGAGTGTCTTGTTAAAGGCTTCTGCTAGTCCATTCGCTGCTGGATTATATGGAGTCAAAGGACAACTTTGGATTTTGTACTTGTCGCAGAACCTGTAGAATCTGTGATCCCGGAATTGTGGTCCGTTATCATGGACGAATCTTTTAGGTATGCCGAAGCGACAAATAATGTTGGTGCGCAAGAACTGAATGACTGATGAAGTCTTCATTTCGCTGAGCGCAAATGCTTCTGACCACTTCGAGAAATAATCCGTAGCGGCGAAGATGAAGCGATGACCTTTGCTTGATGGGGGAGAAATGAGACTTATGATGTCCATACCCCAGGCTTCGAAAGGCCATGAGATTGCTGTTGGATGTAGCCATTCTGGAGGCATGTGAACATAATCTCCGTGAATCTGGCATTTTTGGCAGCACTTGGCAAATTGCATTGCGTCAGCTACCATGGTAGGCCAGTAATAACCTAGCCTTTTTATCTGGTTGTAGAGCTTAGGGCCAACCTGATGGGCTCCACAAAGACCAGCATGAACTTCTTTGAGAGTTTCCTCAGCCTCTTGTTGTGACAAGCAGCGTAGGAGTACCCCGTTGAAGGATTTTCTGTAAAGTACTTTTGAAGGTATATCCAAATGAAAGTTCGGGGCTCGTCTTTGGATGCTTACCCGCTCTTTTGGATCTTCAGGTAGGATTCCGAACAAGATATAATCAATGAACGGATCTCTCCAGTCGCCAATCGGAGGTTTGAGGATGGACATCCGACTTCCAACCACTTGGTGGCATTCAACAACTGCTTGGTGTGTGTTGAGAGGAGGGAGAATCCTTCTTTGACACACTGTGACTTGCATGTTTTCCCCTTCTTGGATTGCCATGGATGTGGCGAGTCCAGCCAGGGCATCTGCACGGATGTTTTCACCTCTGAGGATGTGGGTGATATGGCAAATATTGAATTTTTGTTGAAGCGACTGTGCCTTGTTGTAGTAAGGTAGCAGATCAGGCTTCCTGACTTCATATTTCAGATTCATCTGGTTGACGATCAGTTGAGAGTCCCCAAAAGCTTCCAACATGGTGATGCCGGATTCGAGGGCGAGTTCCAATCCTACAATCAGGGGTTGGTACTCAGCTGCATTGTTTGAACATGGTTCCAGTAGCGAGAAGGCATGTGGAATCATGTATTTGTCGGGGCTGACAAAGAGGATGTCGATTCCCGATATTTGCTTTCCTTTTTCATTTGTCCTGGTTGCACCGTCAAAGTACATGTCCCAGGAAGCATTTGATAAGGAAGTTTCCACATTGTAGACAAATTCGTCTAGGAGATCATCCCTGAGTGGAGAATCTTTAGGCAATGGATGCTCTGCGAGGAAGTCTGTTAGGGCTTGGCCTTTGATTGCTTTTTATGGTACATACCTAATATCAAACTGTGATAGAAGGATGGACCATTTCGCCAGTCGGGCATTGAGAGAACCTGCTTTTGTGACAAGGACCTTTAGGAGGTTGATCCTCGAAATCAGGTAAACTGTGTTCGACAGCAGATAGTGATGCAGCTTTTGTACGGCGAACATTACTACAAGGCATTCTTTTTCGACTGGGGAGTAGCGATGCTCTGCACCTACCATCATGCGGCTAAGGTAATATAGAGCAGCTTTTTTTCCGTCGTCGTTTTCTTGTGTGAGCAGAGCACCCAAAGAGTTGTCGAGAGCTCTTGTGTACAAGATAAATGGTTTTCCAGTTGTGGGGGCAGCCAGCACTGGAGGTTTGGTGAGGTATGCTTTGATGTCTTGAAATGCATTTTCACATTCAGCATCCCAGACAAAGTCGACGCCTTTCTTCATCAGGCGAGAGAATGGACGGCACTTCCCTGATAGATTGGAGATGAACCGTCGAATGTAGGCCAACCTTCCTTGAAGCCCTTTTAATTCTCTTAGGGTTATGGGAGATGGCATTTCCAGGATAGCCTTGACTTTGGTGGGGTCAAGTTCTATTCCAGCTTTCCGTACTATGAATCCGAGAAACTTACCCGATGAGACACTGAAGAAGCATTTTAGTGGATTCATCCGCAATTTGTGTTTGCGAAGTCGGAGGAAGACTTCTCGAAGATCATCGAGATGGTCTTCTTTTCTTCTGCTTTTGATGGCGAGGTCGTCAACATAGCATTCGACCGTCTTGTGCTGCATATCTTGGAATATTTTCATTATAGCCCTCTGATATGTTGCACCTTCGTTTTGGAAAGGTTCAAGCAAAGAGTTCAGTGTAGATGCTCCCGATCTGTGGAAGAAGATTGTTTTTTCTTCTGGCAAAGTTGCCGGAATAACAAAGGAAGCAGACGTAGGGTCTTCTATGTCTGCATGTGTCTCCAATGGAGTGAGAGTATGCAAGAGTATCCAACTACCGAATTGCAAGAGTATGATGCCCCCTGCACATTTTCATTTTTGTATAGAGGTGGCATGAAATCATCAAGAGTGAATTTTCTTACTGCCTTGGAAGTTTTGGGAAGAGATTCTTCCGTCGACCCTAGTGAAGCAGTGGAAGAAGTTTCTGCTTTTTCAAGGACTTCTTGTTTTGGTTGAGACTTCTGCTGCTGTTTGAGCTTGCGGAGTTGTCTTTTGGCTTGCCTTCGCTACTGAGCGGTCGGCTTTGTTTTTGACGATCTCCCAATTTTCATCATCTAGGAGATCGGGATGCACCCATATAGGCTGTCCATCTGATGTTGGATAGGGAACCAATTCTTGGGACGCTTGAACCATTTTTATCACCTTGAATGAAGTAGTGATCTTCTCCTTTGGTGACTTTGAAGTTTGCCGACACGACACCATGTTGACAGAGGCGGGGCCATAGTTTTTATCAAAGGTTATGACTCCGTTTTTCCACATCTCATTGATCTTCTCTCTCACAACGAAGCATTGATTGAGAGGATGTGAGATCATCTGATGGTATGGACAGTATCGGGGATCATTGGTTTTGCCAACATCTCCTGGTCTTTTGGGCTCTGGCAAAATGAGTTTGCCATTTGCTAGGAGAGCCTCAAAGATTTCTTCAACATCTTCATCGAACGGATATTTCTTTTCTACACGTTCTTTGAAGGCATCAGAGAGTACAGGCCTTTTACCTGTAGTTTTTTTTTCAGGTTTCTTTGGTTGGCGAGGAGCTGATTTAGTCTGCACATTGAGAACCTCCTTTGTCTTTGGTTTTGAGGTTGTAACAGCAGTCGGCTATTTCTTTGATGATTTTTGACTGTTGAGGTCTTTGATCACCATTTCAGCTTCCATGGAAGCTTCAAGAAGTTCTCCCAGGTTCTTTGATTTGTTGCCGATGATCATGGAGCAAATTTTTGCTCTCATATTGTTACGGCAGATGTCGACTAGCGACGCTTGTGGCAGCACATCTGAACATTTGTACGCCATTGCCTTCCATTTGTGAATGAAGTCGTATGTTGACTCATTCTCTCCCTGTTTTAGGCTGCAGAGTTGAGCCATACTAACAGGGTGATCCTCACCTTGGAAGTGGGTCAGGAAACGTGTCTCCAGCATAGCCCAGTTCTGAATGGAGTTCTCCGGCAGAGTGGAGTACCAATCAAAGGCTGTACCTTTTAGGGTACTTGCAAAGAGGCGAATCTTGAGGGCATCTTGATCCGCAATAGCTGCCGTTAGGATCTTGAAATGGATGACATGCTGTCTGGCTGAACCTTTCCCAGTATATGTCTGGAGAGTAGGTTGTTTGAATTTTGCAGGGAACGGAACCAAGTCCATCCATAAAGGGTAAGGTGGCTTGATCCCATATTCCTTCAATGTATCCTCTTCTTTTGCTTTTGTGAGGATATCGTCCACGTCCTTTCTGGTAAGGGCGCGAGACTCATTGTTTTCTACATTACCCTCGTCATCTTCATGATTCGGAGGGGTTTTATTGTTAGGTGATGGACGCTGCAACATGAGAATAAGGTTTTCAATCAGAGCCTCAATTCTCTGTTGTCCTTGCTCCAACTGCTGGATGCGTGCAGTTACGTCATCATGCGGTGGAGGCTGCTCAGAACTTGTAGCCAAGACGTTCATCCATCGGGATTCGAACGAAGAAATTGTCCTGGTGACTGAGCTAGGGCTCATTCTTCTGGATAAAGAATCTGAAGAGTGGTTACTCCGTTGTCCTTGGCTTGGAGGAGTGGAGGATTCTTCCAGATGTGTTCTTGTCCTAGAGATGCTGCGAGTCACTGGACATCTAACACTGATTTTGGTTGCTGACTTCCGGCGTTTTCTGGTTTTGCCAACCATATGGACAGCAACGAATTGGTCGGGTCTTTCTTTTTCGACCCATTTGTTTGAGACGTGGAGAGTAGAACGCTGGGTTCTTTGTTTCTCGAGTCTCTTTTGTCGATATGCAGTGCAGCGACGCATACGACGAGCAATTTGAGCTTCAGTCGGCTCTGGCTGGGCTCTGGCGATGAAGGATGTAGTCCCTCGTGCACAGCAGCCGAGTTTGTCTTCTTTGAAGCTTGGCAAGGAAAGAATCTGGACGCGGTCCTTTGCCTGTCGCAGTGAAGATTTGAATTTTGCGAGCTCGGCCCCTGTTGAGATGAAGGGTCGACTCACGGGAGTGTAGGCTTCAGCATATTTTTGCGGAGGCCTAACGATACAGGATTTAATTTTTGGCTTGTAGGAGCAAGCCGGCTCATGATGATTTTGTTTGTTTTTTGGGCGGAGGGTAGGTTTCTCCTCTTTCATGTAAGAGAGAGGGTAGAACCGATTCTCCTTGAGAGGGGCCAGGTATGCTAGCTTTGCAGATGTTTGGGACCTTCGTTGCTTTGGTGAAGATCTCGGGGACCAAGTTTTGGTGTAAACCTGGTTTCTTATGGGTTGAGGCTTCGTGGGAACGCCACGGGCTTCAGGCTTCTTGGTGTTCGCCCTTGGTGCCATTTTAGTGACACGTTGCGGGGCGGTTTTCTGATTCTTGGCAGGTACAGTGTCTTCTGCGGGAAGTGGGAATGGTCCCAGCGATCCGAAGACGATGGTCCGGGGAGTTGAAGTTAACCCGGTGTTTGGAGAGTTGTCGAGGGAGATGACGCTTCGGCAACTGGCAGGGCGCTTATGCTTGTTTTGCTTGTCTTAAAGCATAAGCTGGTACTTGTTCTCATCGAAAATGATGGTCAATGAAGCTGCCATTGTTTGTTTTGGAAAACTTCTGAAACAAGACCAAACCCATTAGTAATCACAAGAATATGGTGATCGTAAATGGAGAACAACTATGGTTTTGTCTTTTCAAATCACTTAAGGGGACATGGCCCAACCCAAGGATGATGAAGAAGGCAAAAAGCCATAGAGGATACAATTGTTCTAAAATGCAAGTATGGTAGGCTCAGAGTGAGCGTTCCAGTGACTGCTAAAAGCAATTGTAGACCTTAATTCAAATTACCGAGAAGCAAGGCTTACTCGAGATAAAATGATATAAGGTTGGAGATACAAATGTGTCGGTCGCGAATAAGTAGACCCGAAAGGGCGTACTAGCACCGCTAGGCACAAATGTTGCAAATCGCATCCTTGGGAAGGACACGAGATGGGATTCTTTTGAAAGGTCAAATTTGGATTCATAAAGGAGAGCAAATGGTATCCCAATCCGAACAACGGCTTAACATTTCTGCGAGCGCTAAATTCAGAAGGGAAGAAACCAAAATTTCTCGGATGTGAATCCAGTAATGACGGAAGTTTTTTTTTTTTTTGAAGGGTCAAGATTGAATTCGTCAAAGAGAGCAAATGGTGTTCCATTCTGAACAAGGCTCAACATTTCTGCGAGCGCTAAATCCGAAAGGGAAAGAACCAAGATTTCTCAACTCTGAATTCAAAGTGAATCAGAAGTTTTTTTTTATTTTAAAAAAAGATTTTTTTTAGAGGATTTTTTTTAAAGGTGCACATAGGTTTCCAATTTGATCTTATGAAACCTTAGTAGATAGATCAGCCCCAAGGTAAGGGTAGGATTACTTAATGAACCCGTTTGGAGGACCCTTGCCTCGAACAGTCTAGCTGTCTCCACACTCTGGACAAGGCTTTTCTTAAATCCACTTTGGTCAAAGAATGCAACTGGTGGAACCTTAGTATTTTTTTTTAACTCTTTTTTGAAAGGTTTTTAATAAACTCATCAAAGAGAACGAATGGTGTTCCAATCCGAACAAAGGCTCAACATTTCTGCGAGCGCTAAATCCGAAAGGGAAGGAACCAAGGTTTCTCAACTTTGAATGCAAAAGAGAGAAAACTAATTTTTTTTTCAAATCCCAATTGGACTCATCAAAGAGAAAAGATGGCCCAATCCCCGATATGAATGATAGCTGCGAACATTTCTGTGAGCTATCAAGTTCAAAGAGGAGAGGATCAAAATTTCTCAAAGTTGAATCTTGAGAAAGAGAGATCATTTTTTTTTTTTTGAAAGAGTTTGAAATGAAGGTGTTTTTTTTTTTGAAATCCCAATTGGACTCATCAAAGAGAAAAGATGGCCCAAACCCCGATATGAACGATAGCTGCGAACATTTCTGTGAGCTATCAAGTTCGAAATTGGAAAAGATCAAAATTTCTCAAAGTTGAGTTTTTAAGAAAAAGCGATCAGATTTGTTTTTTTTTTCTTTTTGAAGTGAGAAAGAACAATTGAAATCCCATCTCATATTTTTTTTAAATGCAAAATGCAACATAGGCCACCAACTAGAAAGGAGCCAAGTGATCAAAGCATCACGTTCTCAAGTCAACGTGTCCCACCGGGTATGCCAACTTGATGGACCCGAAAAGGGAATCTTCCGTCCTCTCCTTCCTCACCCCGGGGGCTGACCTGGGTCTTGGCGGAGGAGGGAAGATCTCGGGTATCAACATTTTTGTACGGGTACGCCAGATTTACTTTCTACTTGGAATTTGGAATGGTGATAATCCGGAGATTCACCTTCACAAGTGGAAAGGAAATCAATCCTTTTTTCTAACTTTTCAAATTGCATAAATATTAAGAAAATAGAAAAATTTGTTTTTTTAGAATGCCGTAGGAGGCGTTTTTGTTTGTTTGCCGTTAAAGGCGATTTTGCAGTGAAAGGCGATTTTACAAAACTCATCAAATGTGAAAGACAAGAATTGTGATTTCTTTTTGTCTCTTTAAGAAATACAAACTACAATAGAAAAGTAAGAAAATGGATCTAACTTCTCAGGAGATTGTGGGAACACGTTGAGATCGACGGTCCCAAGTCATGTATGGGCTTCGTCATCGTCCTTCAAATGAGAACATGTGATGCTTTGATTCTTTGGCTTGGCTCCTAACCTCGGTTTTTTAAAGGATAAAGACCAAGTGATGGAACGCGCTCTTGTCGAGGGTGCTACCGGGGTCGGCGGACGTGGGAGTCCATCGGGTCCGGCCCTTTCGCGCCCGGGGGGCTGAAGCGTGCATCAACATTTCTTTGTGTGGGTGTGCCAGATTTTTTATTTTACTTGGAATTGCAAGTGGTAATCCGGAGATCAACCTTCGCAAGTAAAAAGGAAATCAACTTCTTTCAAGTTTTCCATTGCACAAATATTTAAGAAAAGAGACATTTTCTTGGTTTGCCGTGAAAGGCGATTTTGTTTGGCATTTATAGCCGATTTTGGCGTTTATAGCTGATTTACAATTCTCATCAATAATGAAAGACAAGAGTTGTGATTTTTGTCTCTTTTAGAAAAATACAAACTACAATGAAAAGCAAGAAAATGAGGATCTAACTTTTCAGGAGATTGTGGGGGACTCGTTCAGATTGACGGTCGCAAGCCATGTATCGGCTTCGCCATCATCCATGCAGATGAGAACAGAGGATGCTCTTGATTCGCTTGGCTTGGCTATAACCTCAGGTTTTTAGAGGACAAAGACCAAGAGAAGGTCCTATGTCCAATAAAAAGCTAAGTAGACGGGCTGAAAAGCTACGTCTAAGCCATTGGAGGCAGCGGGAGAAGGCAAGGACCTTGGGGGGGTACCCCCCAAGGGACTTTTCGTCACCTTGTAGTGGTGCTTGATGTAGAATTTCTGCAGAATTTTCTCTCTTTCTCTAGACTCTGTCTGTCTGGAATTCAGGATTCTCTGCACCTTTTGATTTTCGATCTTCGGTTTTCCGTTCGTCCTTTTCCCCGATCCCTTTCTTCTTGGAAAGCTCTCCTATTTATAGGCTCTTGGTAGCCATTAGGAGAGTTTATGGGCTTTAATGGCTTTAATGGGAGGAGTTACAAGATTTATTTCTTGATTTTGTAACTCCTTTTTCCTTGAATCTGATTGGCCGATGGAGATTAAGGGCTTTTAATCACCTTAATTACCATAATGGGAGGAGTTTCATGGTATGAATGACATGACTTAATTGATTTGTAACTCCTGGATGCTTGCTTCTGATTGGGCCGTCCAAAGAAATGAATTAATGACTGCAATAAAGCTAGTCAATTAACTGCATTAAATGGTCGCCGAGCAGTTGAAGAGTCGCGGGCCGCGCCGCGTCTTTTGGGATTCTTTTGGAGATGATCACCGATGGATCTACATGCTGATCAACATCGGATGACCATGTAATTTCAGACATTGATAGCTAGCAGCGGGCCGGTGACATCTGTCTTGTCGATTTCTCGATCGGTCGGACAGAAAGAGCACTTTTTAGGTCAACCGGTCGGCGATCAGTGTTGATTTTGATACTTTTGGAGGTTGACCCGTGATTTTGACGGATGTCGGAGGATTTGGCGCCTCAAAAGTATGAATTTTGGAAAGTCCCAGGGGTTGGAAGCTTCGAATCGCGAAAAACGACGGAAAACAGAGCTCCCGGGGCGAAACCGGAGATTCCGGGCTTCCAGGGTCGCAGGGGCCTGCGACCTTGGGGGAATTTTCCCATTCGGAGCCCGTTTTGCGGTCGTTTTGAGGTCTTTTTCCTTCGTTTTTTCTTCTGTATTTTTCTTTGACATTTTTGCTCATTTGTTGGCCTTATTCCCTTGTAGAAAAATTGATGAGAATCCTTGCAATTTGGGTTGCAAAGTTTCCAATTTTCCAGGAAACCCGAAGACTTTGTCGCGCAGCGTTGCCGATTTTCCGTCAGAAGCTGAAACTGGGTCAAACGATGTCCAAATGACCTGAAATTTGAGGTGGAGCCTCCTGAGCAATAAATAAGACCAACCATAGGCTTTTGTTTGAGTTTTGAAGCCGTATGGGGTCCCGTCGCCAGTACGCTTGATTCTGCCGCGAGGTAGATGTCGCGCTTTGATGTGCGGTCAACCGATGTCCGATTGACTTGAAATTTGACAGGGAACCTATTGGAGTCATTTTGAGATGATCCACAGGCTCTGTCTTGGAAACCATGGTCTCGGGGAGCTCTGCCGCCTAGAGGCATGATTTGGCTTCCGAGAGTCAAAGTCTGGTCAAATGTTGTCGAAATGACCTGAAACTTGACGTGTAGCCCTTTGTAAGCATTTTGAAGCTGCCCATGTGCTCTGTTTGATGAGTAATGGTTTCGGTGGTTTTCGCCGCCGAGAGGCTTGATCTAGCTGCTTGAGGGTTGATGTAGGGTCAAACGTTGTCGGTTTGACTTGGAACTTGACGTGGAGCCTTTTGGATGCATTTTGAGATCATCCACAGGCTCTGATCGGAAATTTGATGTCTCCGATGCTGTCGCCGCTGAGAGCTCCTGTTTAGCTGTCGGAGAAGTGAAGTTAGGCCAAATATTGTCGAAATGGCCCGAAACTTCATGTGTACTCTTCTCTTGGCTCTCTTGAAGGATCTTGCAGTTTTTGTTTGATTCTGACAAGATTTGGTTTTTTGGAAGCAACATTGCCTATTTTGGTAGGCTGCGGCTTCATGTGGCTTGAAGAGGCAAAGTGACATTTTTAGTGCCAACAAATGCCCCCTCGAGGTACAACGACGAGTTGCTTAACCTTTGTAGTCGATGTGCCTCGAAGAGAATCTTGAAGGAGAGTCTCTGTCTTGACCAAGAGTCTTTGAGCATTTTTTTTTTCTTTTTGTAGAGTGGCCTTTTGAGCTTCCGGGGGAATTTTATGGTAGTGAAAGGAATCACACACCATCTCGAGGCAAAGTTTTGAATATGACATCAGGGATGTGGATTTGGGTTTTTGTTTTTGACCTTGTGACCTAACAAGCTGTATGTGGCAGGTTAGGGGGTCGGGTTTTGGTTTTGACCTTGTGACCCAACAAGCTGTATGTGGCAAGTTGGGGGATCATGATTTGGTTTTTGGTTTTGGTCTTGTGACCTACCAAGCTGTATGTGGCAGGTTAGGGGACCGGGATTTGATTTTTGGTGAAATGTAAATTTCAAGATTTTTACTCAATTTGGTATATGAGGCTGGATGGTTTGATTTTTGGAAGCTCATGGGGTTCGCAATTCTTCTTCTTCTTTTTTTTTTTTTTTTTTTTTTTTTTTTTTTTTTGGTGCCTAGGTGGGGCAGTCTTCAGTTAAGCTTTCTCCGGAGTTGCGGAAGAAGGCTTTTGATTTTGGTGCCTCCCGAGACTCTACCAGAGCAGGGTCGGGAAGGCATTATTACTCTTTGACCAATGCAGAGAAGGAGTGGCTTTTCAGCATACGAGTCGGCACGATGGGGTACCGTAGACATCTTTTCATCGACATCCAGCTGTATGTACCTTCTCGCTTTGCACTTCAGTTAGGCTTCTCTCAAGGCGTTGTTGGAGCGCCTTCGAGTATGGTGAAGCGTTTTGGAGGTTTGCAGGATGGCAGAAATGCATGGGCTTTTTATAGTGCTGAAGACACTACTGCCACGATTTCTTATCCTGAGCTGTCGACTTTCCGAACTGCCGGCTTCACGAAGTGGTTCGCGGAGAGCTTTTTGGCATATCGGGGGCTTTCCAAGAAGGAGCTTGATGTAAAGCTGTCTTCGGGGAAAGGTACTGGAAAGTCGGATGGCGTCTGGCGAGAGGAAGTTTGGGCCTTCCTTTTTGGAGAGAAGCACAAGATAGGCTTTCTCGGTGACCAGGGCGTCATTGGTTCTGAAGCTGTTCGGGAAGTACCTGATGAGGCTTTGGAGCAGCTAGAACAGGAGGAAGCTGAGCTCGACGCTTGGATGCAAGCGGCACAGAGGCGAGCTTCCGTGGAGTCTACTGGCAAGAGCAGACCATCCAGTGAGGAGTCAAGTGGGAGACCTGACTCTGACAGTGGGGCAGGATCTTCTAAGAAGCGAGCCCACAGAAGTAAGAGGAAGAGGAGTCAGCGTCACACGGGGCGGAACGAAGACTCTCCTGATGTGGAAGTCCCTCTCACTGTCAATGAGGAGGTGCCAGGGGAAGCTGACGAACCTCCGGAGAAGAGGATTCGGGAAGAAGAGGCCATCGGTGAAGGTATGATTCTTCCTTTTTCTTTTTCTGCTTCTTTCATAGGGCTTTCCATGTTCTGATTTGTTTTCTCACCCTGCTGCTGCTTCTTTTTTTTTTAGCAGAGGATGAAGACTTGGCGATGCCTGAGGTTCCGACCGATGAGGCGGTGATGGAGCCGGTTATGGCATCTGAAGAAGAACCGAGGGACTCTGGAATGATTCCAGAATCTCCAATTGGTATAACTTCTTTCGCTTTCTCTTTTTTTTTTTTTTTTTTGCCTGCGACTTGATTTGCTAACATTTTTCTTGTCAGCTGACTTGCCACAGGATTCCGATGACTTTGAACCATCAATGGACGCAAATGTTGATGATGCTTCCGATGAGTTCATGGAGGAAGAGAGTGTTCCGCCAGTCGTCGAAGAAGGTACTTTGTAGTGATGACCCTGATGATTTTTTTTAACAGGATCATATTCATGCCTTTTTGTGTTTCATTTGCAGGTTTTGAAGTGACAGAAGAGAGTCCATCGCTTTCTTCATAACCAGAGCAAGGGATGCCAGAGGTCGATCCGGAGGTAGAGACTCCTATAACCAGTTCCGACGCGATAGAGGAGATACCTCGTGCTGAGATTCCTTCTCCAGTGGCTCCAAGTGAAAAGAGTTCTTTTGTTACTCTTCCAATGGGACATGACATGAGCAGCCGATCAACGGAGAAGGGTGAATCTTCATCCAGTTCGTCTCTTCAATTTGCGAAGAAGGTGCTGGCTCGGGTTTTGAGTTCTTGGATCAACCTGGATGCCGGATTTGGCATGATCCCACATGTACAGGAGATTCTCACTGATACCGAAGAGGTTGGTCTGGATGTCACAGGTGCCAGGGCGATCGTTGATAGGATCATTGCACTGGGTGACAAGTGGTTTGAGACCATGGATTTCCCTGACGACCAATTCTTCAAGGAGATGTTCTTGGACCCTGCTGATAAGGCTAAGTCTGACCTGAATGAGGCTACACAAAGCAAGAAGCAGCTAGTTCGGGAGAAGAACTTGGAAGAGCTAGCCATCATCGGATTGAGGCATGACCTTAACGTCCTTGATAGGGAAGTTGAGGAGGCCAGGAAACGTCTTGAGCATTTGAAGGCGCAAGTCGCTGCCAAGTGGGCTGCTATAACAGAGGCTCGTGACAGGGAGAGTGCTCTGATTCGCAGGGTTGCAGATGCCGGTCAAGTTCTCGAGAGGAGGACTCTAGAAAACGAACAATGGCAAACTGCTGGGGAAAAGCTTCCCGGTGTAAAAGAAGGGTTACGGCATTCGCCAGCATCTCATGGCAAGTTCCTGAAGAAGCGTGCCTTGGAAACTCTGACGGCTGAGGCCAAAAGTTTGCTTGAGGAGCTGAAGCTTTGGCTGGAGACCATTTTTGGCTGAGCTCCTGATTTTTTTTTGTAGCAGAAACTACTCTTCTTTCTTTTGATACCACATGTATATTTTTTTTTTTGGTACTTTTTTTTTTGCAGTGCTTGTAAACACTTTTTTTTTGGTACCACATGTATTTTTGGTACTCTTTGCAAGTACTCATTCTACAAAAGTTACTTTTTTTTTTTGTTTTCCCTACGCTCACTTAAATCTTTTTGGGATGAAAGTAATTGCTAAATGGGATTTGATCAAAAGCTTTGTCATTTTGTGAAAATCTTTTGTCAAATGATTGTTTTGGTAGGGGAAACGAATTTGGCATGAAAGCCGGATTTTTATGGCATTTACAGCCAGTTTGGTGGCATTGATAGCCAATTTGTGGCATTTATAGCCGGTTTGGTGGCATTGATAGCCGGGTTTTTTGAAAGCCAAGTTTTGGTTTGTCGGCGTGAAAGCCAATTTTTTGTGGCATTGATAGCCGGTTTTGACATGAGAGTCAGGTTTTTTTTTTTGTGGCATTTATAGCCGATTTGGTGGCATTGATAGCCGGTTTTGGCAAAAGAGCCAGGTTTTTGGTTTTAAAAAATGCAAGTATCGACTAAGAGTCGCCTCCCTGCTGAATGGTCTTGCAAGTATCGATGGAATGTCGCATCCTTGCTCATTCGGTTGCGAGTATCGATGGAATTTCGCCTCCTCACGGATTTGGGTGCAAGTATCGATGGAATGTCGCATCCTTGCTTTTCAAAAATTTTGTTTTGCGGGTACTGACTTGATGTCGTTTTCCCCTTGATTTTTGAAATTTGCGGTTTTCTCGAACCTTTGGGTTGTGGATATCAAAACATTGCATCTCCACAATTTTTAGGTTTTTTCGAACCTTTTTTTGAAATTTGGGTTGTGGATATCAACTGATATGTTGCGTCTCCACGGTTTTTGGATTTTGCAAGTATCGACGAAATGTCGCTTCCCTGCGATTTTGGGTGCAAGTATCGATGGAATGTCGCATCCTTGCTTTTTTTTCAAAAATTTTGTTTTGCGGGTACTGACTTTGATGTCGTTTCCCCACGATTTTTGAAATTTGCGGTTTTTTTGAACCTTTGGGTTGTGGATATCAACTGATATGTTGCGTCTCCACGGTTTTAGGTTTTTTCGAACCCCTTTTTTTTTTATATTTGGGTTGTGGATATCAACCGATATGTTGCGTCTCCATAGTTTTTTTTTGTTTGGGTTTGCAAGTATAGGCGAAATGTCGCTTCCCTGCGGGTTTGGAAGTGTTGAACGTGGTTCGTATTCTTCCGATGGGTGTGAGTATCGACTAAGCGTCGCTTCCCCGTGGTTTTTTTTTTTGAAAAACCATTTTTTTTGTTTAAAGACACGAGGGTCGTAAATTTTGACCTAAAACCATTTGGCGGTAAAAGGCAGGGTGGACTAGGGTGGAAATCCCTGAATCCGGATTTTCATTTCAAACCATGAATTTTGGGTTCAAGGATCGAAACTTTTGGTCAAGTCAGGGAGGGGCTCCTAAACTTGGATTTTTTTGTTTTTGAACAATGAAACGATAAAAGTAAGCATTGTTTTTGAATCTCTAGAAATTTTGACATTTGATATGAAAATTCTAAAGAGAGTGGGTTTGACGAGCGAGTACCTGAGAACAGGTTTTGGCCATACAGGCATTGCTCTTACCCAGTTGGGTAAGTCTTCAAGGGTAGTACCGCTTTAAGAACTTGCCATTGATGGGCAGCATACACCTGTCGCCTTCCATGTTTAGGAGGGCATATGCGTCGTTGGAGAAGACCTTGTCGATGACGTAGGGTCCCTCCCATTTTGGCTCAAACTTGCCTTTGGACTTGTGAGCGAAGACCATTGGTCTTTTTACCGCAAGAACCAAGTCACCCTTTTTGTAGGCGCGTTGCCTGACCTTTTTATCAAAAGATCCGCCATGCGTGCATGGTAAAGTTCAATGCTTTGTCGAGCTTCGAGCCGTCTCTCGTCGAGATTGTCCAGCTCATGGAGTCGTAATTTCGCATTGCTTTCTTGAGTCATGTCATTTTGTAGAGATACCCTCAGAGAAGGAATTTGGACTTCTAATGGCACGACAGCTTCGCATCCATAGACCAAGGAGAATGGAGTGCTATGGGTTGGTCCTCGAACGGTGGTTCGATAGGCCCACAAAGCTTCAGACAGTTTGTCGCTCCAGTCTCTTTTGTGACTAGAGACCATTTTCTTGAGGATTTTGCAGAGTGTCTTGTTGAAGGCTTCTGCTAATCCGTTTGCTGCCGGATTGTATGGAGTCGAAGGACAGCTTTGAATTTTGTATTTGTCGCAGAACCTGTAGAATCGATGATCCCGGAATTGTGGTCCGTTATCATGGACGAATCTTTTAGGTATGCCGAAACGACAAATGATGTTGGTGCGTAGGAATTGAAGGAATGATGAGGTCTTCATTTCGTTGAATGCAAATGCTTCTGACCACTTGGAAAAATAATCCGTTGCGGCGAAGATGAAGTGATGACCTTTGCTTGAAGGGGGAGAAATAGGACCTATGATGTCCATACCCCAGGCTTCGAAAGGCCACGAGATTGCTGTAGGGTGTAGCCATTCCGGAGGCATGTGAATGTAATCTCCGTGAACTTGGCATAGCTGGCAGCGTTTGGCAAATTGCATTGCATCAGCTACCATGGTAGGCCAATAGTAACCTAACCTTTTTATCTGATCATAGAGCTTAGGACCTGCCTGATGGGCTCCACAAAGACCAGCATGAACTTCTTTAAGTGTTTCTTCGGCCTCTTGTTGTGACAAGCAGCGTAGAAGTACTCCGTTGAAGGATTTCCTGTAGAGGATTTTTGAAGGAATATCCAAATGAAAGTTTGGGGCTCGCCTTTGGATGCTTACCCGTTCTTTTGGATCTTCAGGTAGGATTCCGAACATAGTGTAATCAATGAACGGATCCCTCCAGTCGCCGATTGAAGGTTGAAGGATAGAGATCCGACTTCCAACCACTCGGTGGCATTCAGCAACTGCTTGGTGTGTGTTAAGAGGAGGGAGGATCCTTCTCTCGCACACTGTGATTTGCATGTTTTCCCCTTCCTGGATCGCCATTGATGCGGCAAGTCCGGCCAAGGCATCTGCACGGATGTTTTCACCTCTACGAATGTGGGTGATGTGACAGATGTCAAACTTTTGCAGAAGCGATTGTGCCTTGTTATAATAAGGCAGCAGATCGGGCTTCCTGACTTCATATATCTGATTCATCTGGTTGACGATCAGTTGAGAGTCTCCAAAGACTTCCAGCATAGTGATACCGGATTCGATGGCGAGTTCCAATCCTAGGATCAGAGCTTGGTATTCAGCTGCATTGTTTGTGCATGGTTCCAGTAGCGAGAAAGCGTGTGGAATCATGTATTTGTCGGAGCTAACAAAGAGGATGCCAACTCCCGAGATCAGCTTTCTTTTTTCATTTGTCCTGGTTGCACCGTCAAAGTACATGTCCCAGGAGGCATTTGGTGAGGAAGTCTCCACGTTGTAGACAGGTTCGTCTGGGAGATCATCTCTGAGTGGAGAATCTTTAGGCAATGGATGCTCTGCGAGAAAGTCTGCTAGAGCTTGGCCTTTGATTGCTTTTTGTGGTACATACCTAATATCAAATTGTGACAAGAGGATGGACCATTTTGCCAGTCGTGCATTGAGAGAACCTGCCTTTGTGACAAGGACCTTCAAGAGGTTGATCCTTGAGACGAGGTAGACTGTGTTGGAAAGCAGATAGTGACGTAGCTTTTGTACGGCGAACATCACTGCAAGGCATTCCTTTTCAACTGGAGAGTAGCGATGCTCTGCACCTACTAGCATGCGGCTGAGATAGTATAGAGCAGCTTCTTTTCTTTCATCATTTTCTTGTGCAAGCAGAGCACCCAGAGAGTGATCAAGGGCTCTTGTGTACAAGATGAATGGTTTCCCAGTGGTAGGAGCAGCTAACACTGGAGGTTTGGTTAGGTATGACTTGATATCTTGAAATGCGACTTCACAGTCAGCATCCCAGACAAAGTTTACACCCTTTTTCATCAATCGAGAGAATGGACGACACTTCCCCGAAAGATTGGAGATGAACCGTCTGATGTAGGCCAATCTCCCTTGAAGCCCTTTTAGTTCCCTTAGGGTTCTTGGAGAGGGCATTTCTAGAATAGCCTTGACTTTGATGGGGTCAAGTTCTATTCCGGCTTTCCGAACTAGGAATCCAAGGAACTTACCCGACGAGACGCCGAAGAAGCATTTCAGAGGATTCATCCGCAGTTTATGTTTGCGAAGTCGGAGGAAGACTTCTCGAAGATCTTTGAGATGGTCTTCTTTTCTTTTGCTATTGACGGCGTGGTCATCAACGTAACATTTGACCGTCTTGTGTTGCATATCTTGGAATATTTTCATCATAGCCCTCTGATATGTGGCACCAGCATTTTTCAGACCAAATGGCATAACAGTATAGCAATATACGCCAAATGGAGTCTGAAATGGTGTGTGTTTTTCATCCTTGGGATGCATCTTTATCTGATTGTAACCAGAGAAGCCATCCATGAATGTCATTCGCTCGAATCCACAGGTATTGTCAATCATTACCTCTGGTATGGGGAGCGGGAATTCATCTTTAGGGCAAGCGCCATTCAAGTCTCTATAGTCAATACAGACTCTGATCTGCCCATTTTTCTTTGTCACGGGGACAATGTTGGCCAACCATTCAGGATGTTGTTCCTCACGGATGAAGCCGACGCTTTTGAGCTTTTGAACTTCTTGTTCAATTTTATCCATCACATCTGGACGGAATCTTCTTTGGCCTTGTTTGACAGGCTTGATTTCTTCTTGAAGATTGAGTTTGTGGACTGCTACTTTGGGGTCTAAACCAGGCATTTCAGCGTAGGACCATGTAAAGCAATCAACGAACTCACGAAGAAAAGCGATATACTCGGGTAACTCATCATCCTTTATATTCTTGCTTATGAATACAGGACGTGGATTATCTGGTGTTCCCAAGTCTATCTTTTCAACAGGATCTTCTGTTAAAAGGTTCGAAGGTGGTTCCTCCACAATATTTTCGGAGGCTTCCAGCTCAACAAAACCTTCTGGGATTCCAAGGGCATTTGTAGACCGAGGGTTTGTTCCTTTCCACGGGTCTTCTTGATTGGTGATCTTCTCAAGGCTTGCTATGAGATGGTCCCAATCGCCTGTTGAAACTGGGTCGAAGTAAGGTACTTCTTTTGGAGACGAGGGCTCTTCTGGGTCAGAATAGCACAAGTCTGTATTATCGAACGATTCCTCTTTATCATCAGAGAAATCGTACCAATTGGATGAGCTTCCTGGATCTTTGTCAGGTAACTCTTTAAAGAGATATCTAAGGAGATCGATGTCTTCATGGACTTGAGATGTTGAGGCTTGGTCGGTAAAACGACTTTTAAGCTTTTGTGTCAACTGTCTCAGAGGAGTGTCGGGATCATACCCTAACCCATATGAAGACTTTTCTACATGACCGTAGAGTCTCCAATCTTCCAGCTGGCTTTTGGTCAAGGCGGGCCCCAATGGCGTGAGAATACCGCGTCTTTCTCCCAAACCGACTGGGTTTTGAGCGTCATAGCCCATTTTCTTCATAATTGCTTGTGCCACAGGACTATATAGAGATAGCTGAGGCATACCTTCATTTTGGAAAGGTTCCAGCATGGAGTTTGATGAAGAAGCGTCCGATCTATGGAAGAAGATCGGCCTTTTCTTTGGTGATGTTGTCGGAAGAACAAAGGAAGTACACGTAGGATCTTCTACGTCAGTAGGTGTCTTCATCGGAGTGAGAACAGGCTGAACTTGTTGAGTGTCAGCTTGGCTTGACGAGGTGTCGTCTTCTGGCTCTAAGTCCGAATCCGTGTCTTGCTTGATAGACACGAAAGAGACAACAAATTTGCCCCCAGGCTTTTGCTTTGCCTTCTTCACTCTGGTTGTGATGACCAAAGGTTTTGAAGATTTGAGGGAGATGACGAAGGGAGGTTGACTGCTCTCTTCGGATTTACCAGAGTGTTTGTTTTCTTCCGGTGATTTTTGAGGAGCCTTGCCTTTATCTTTCTGGAGATTTTCAGCAAAGGGTGTTATTTCCTCTTTTTCTTCTTTTTCGCCTTCATACATTTGGGAGTCTGCGAAGTGGACTTCTTTACCTTTGAAGGGTCTTCTGTCCGCAAACACTCGATGTACCATGCCGTCGTCGCCGACGAACTTGATGCATTGATGTAGAGTTGAAGGGACAACACCATTCTCGTGGGCGTCCGAGAAGGATGTTGTAGCATGAAGGGGTTTTTATTGCATACACAGTGACTTCAGAGATAAGATCACCGATCTGCAATTTGAACCTGATTTTGCCGATAGGCCTTTGAGTACTCCCATCGTATCCAAAGATAGATACAGATGTGTGGCTTAGCTTGCTGGGTGGGATGCCCAACTCTTCGAGAGCCGAAGTGGAGATGAGGTTGAGTGCAGAACCTGGGTCGACCTGAACTCTGTGTATAGGCATTTCCTTGATGTACCCTGTGAAGTACAGGGGTCGGTTGTGCCTTGCTTCGCCAAGTAGGAGGTCGTCCTTTGTGAAGGCGATGGTTGCACTGGCTGCTTTTTGCACCGAGAGGCATTCAATGCATGATCCCTCAGTTTTCTTTTCTCCCTTTGAGGAAGTTTCAGAGTTTTTGACCCGGTAGTCCATTTCAATTTGGAGGACTTGCGGGGCATGTTTGTCGACATCCTCATTCAGTTTTTGTAATTTTGAGATGAGATTATCACGAGTGCGTGGAGACATTCGTAATAAATCCAGGATGTGCAGTCGTGCAGGTATGTGTTTGAAGTGCACGATCAAATCATACTTGAAAGCCTCCTTAGGGCCTGCATGTTCATCATTGTTGCCACTGGGGGAGCTTACAACATCTTTTCCCGAAGGATTTACATAAGTAAAGGAAGATTGGATGTAATTTTTGTGGTAGTCCCGGCCCGAGCGGGTGCCTCTACCAACTTCGAGAGCTTCTTGAGAAGGGTCTTCGCTTGGAAGATTGTCCTCAGGATCAAGAGGCTGTCGTTTCTCATTTACTGAGGATGCGTCTGCAGCAGAATTGCCATCCTCAGTGATTGTGTTGCATGGAGCATTTTTCGGGAGCGAGTCCTGAACAGCATCCAGCAGCTTTTCTTCTTCGTTGACCCATCCATCATCCCAAGTTGGGTTTTCTTCATGATGATGAGTCGGGAAGAGCGTGAGTTTTGAAGTCACAGTCTCAGGGGACGAAGCCTGAGAGGGTGTCATCTCTGTGAAAGTCACGCGAGACGAGGTAGCCCCAGAAGATATGGTGCTAGGTGTCGCCGGTGTGTAAGTGATCTCATCAGATGATGCATCGGAAGAGCTATAATCCCGAATTATCACATTACAGGCAGCTCTTAAAGGAGACGTTGTCTGCTCGGAGTCAGACTCATCCTCAGATGTAAGAGGATCGTCTACCCAGCAATTTTCTCCATTTTCAGGCGTTGAGGGAGGAGGTACCTGGTGGGCTTCAGGGACTTCCGGCTCTGGATTGTGAGGAATCTCGTTGACGCGGTCTTGCTCTTGTTCTAGAGCGAGATGCTGCAAGATCCTCGCATATTCTTCAAGATCAGGCATGGGAGCCAAATCTTCTTCTTCGTCTGCTCTTTGTGGCTCAACATGGTTGATTTCCACTGGAGCAACGACGGGTGCTGGCTCAACAGCATTTTCTTGTACAGCCTCTTGGTCTTCCTCATCATCAGACCAGGATCCTTGTGGCTGTAAGGGGTTATACCAGACTACTGGCATAAGGTGAGTTTCAGGAACCCATTCTTCGTCGGAGAGATACTCTCCTGTTTCAAGAGATTCCTCCCACTCACCGGTGTAGTTGGGCTCGAATCCATCGTCGGTGTCGCTGGACTCGTATCCATCAATGGAGAATCCAACTACCGAGTTGCAAGAGTATGATGCCCCCTGCATAGCTTCTTTTTTGAATCGAGGTTGCATGAAATCACTGAGAGTGAAGTTTCTTACCGCCTTTGAAGTCTCTGGAAGAGACGTTTCTGTTGCCCCGAGTGAAGTGGTAGAGGAGGCCTCTGCCTTTTCATTGACTTCTTGTTTTGGCTGGGTCTTCTCTTGCCGTTTGAGCCTGAGGAGATGTTTCCTAGCCTGCCTTCGCTGTTGAGCTGTCGGCTTTGTTTTTACGATCTCCCAGTTTTCATCTTCCAGGAGATCGGGATGTACCCATATGGGTTGTCCGTCTGGTGTCGGGTAAGGAACCAACACTTCGGACGTTTGAATTCTTTTTATCACCTTGAAGGAAGTAGTGATCTTCTCTTCTGGTGATTTTGGTGTTTGTCCACATGACACCATGTTGACGGAGGCAGACCCATAGTTTTTGTCAAAGGTGATGACTCCATTTTTCCACATCTCGTTTATCTTCTCTCTCACAAAAAAGCATTGATTGAGAGGATGCGAGACCATCTGGTGGTATGGACAGTACCGAGGATCGTTGGTTTTACCAACATCGCCCGGTCTTTTGGGTTCAGGTAAGGTGAGCTTGCAGTTTGCCACGAGAGCCCCGAAGATTTCGTCCTCATCTTCATCGAACGGGTATTTCTTTTCTACTTGCTCTTTGAAGGCATCCGAGAGTTCAGGTCTCTTACCTGCAGATCTGTTTTCAGCTTTCTTTGGTTTCTGAGGAGCTGACTTGGTTTGCACATTGAGGACCTCTTTTTTCTTTGGTTTAGAGGTTACAATGGCGGTTGGCTCTTTTCTTGATGACTTTTGACTGTTGAGGTCTTTAATCACCGTTTCAGCTTCCATAGAAGCTTCCAGGAGTTCTCCCGGGTTTTCTGATTTGTTGCCGATGATCATGGAGCGGATTCTAGCTCTCATGTTGTTTCGGCAGATGTCGACTAGCGACGCCTGTGACAGTACATCTGAGCATTTGTACGCCATTGCTTTCCACTTGTGAATGAAGTCGTATGTTGACTCATTCTCCCCCTGCTTCAGGCTACAAAGCTGAGCCATAGTAGCGGGATGATCCTCACCTTTGAAGTGAGTCAGGAAGCGTGTCTCTAGCATGGCCCAATTTTGGATGGAGTCCTCCGGAAGAGTGGAGTACCAATCGAAGGCCGTACCTTTTAGGGTACTTGCAAAGAGGCGAATCTTGAGTGCATCGTGATCCGTGATAGCTCCCGTCAAAATCTTGAAGTGGATGACGTGTTGTCTGGCTGATCCTTTCCCCGTATATGTTTGGAGAGTAGGATGTTTGAATTTTGTGGGGAACGGGACCGAGTCCATTCATAAAGGATATGGTGGCTTGATCCCATGCTCCTTGAGTATATCCTCTTCTTTAGCTTTGGCGAGGATACTGTCTACGTCCTTTTTGGTAAGGGCGCGTGACTCATTTTCTTCACAATTTTCCTCGTTATTGTGAGGATTCGGAGGAGGCTCATTGTTCACCTGATTTTGGACAACAAGGAGAAGGTTTTCCATCAGAGTTTCAATCCTCTGCTGGCCTTGTTCCAACTGCTGGATGCGTGTGAGCGCATCATCCTGAGGTGGATTCTGAGGTGGTGGCTCAGAATTTGTAACCAGGACGTTCATTCCTCGGGATTCAAACGAAGAAACCGTCCTAGTGACTGAGCTGGGGCTCATTCTTTTTGATGAAGAGCTTGATGAAGGATTACTCTCCCGTCCTTGGCTTGAAGGGGCAGGAGATTCTTCGGGATGTCTTCGTGTCCTGGTGACGCTACGGGTCACCGGACGTCGGACATGGATTTTTGATGCTGACTTTTGAAGTCTTCTGGTTTTTCCAACCATATGGACGGCAGCAACTTGGTCGGGTCTTTCCTTTTCGACCCATTTGTGGGAGACTTGAAGTGTAGGAGGCTGGGTCCGTTGCTTCTCTAGTCTCTTTTGTCGATATGACGCACGGCGGCGTGCTCGACGAGCGATTTGAGCTTCAGTCAGCTCTGGCTGGGATTTAACAATGAAGGATGTACTCCCTCGGGCGCAGCAGCCGAGCCTGTCTTCTTTGTAGCTAGGCAAGGACAGGATCCGGACCCGGTCCTTTGCCTGTTGCAGCGAAGCTTTGAATTTTTCAAGTTCGGCCCCTGTAGAGATAAAGGGTCGAACCAAAGGAGTGTAGGCCTTAGCAGGTGCTTGTAGAGGCCTGGTGATGCATGATCTGATTTTGGGCTTATGGGAGCAAGCCGGTTCATGCTGGGTTGACTTGGGAGTCAAGTTGGAGATGGGTCTCTCCTCTTTCATGTAGGTAAGAGGGTAGAACTGGTTCTCTTTGAGTGGGGCCAGGTATGCTGGCTTGGTGGAGGTTTGAGACCTTCTTTGTTTTGGGGAAGGTCTTGGAGACCAAGTCTTAGGGTAGACCTGGTTGGTTGTTGGTTGAGGTTTCGCGGGGATGCCGCGGGTTTTAGTATTCTTGGGGTTCGCCCTTGGTGTTACAGAAGTGACACGTTGAGGGGCGATCTTCTGCTTCTCAGCAGTTGCCTTTGGTGTCACAGTAGTGACACGTTGCGAGGCGACCTTCTGCCTTTTGGCAGGAGCAATTTCTTCTTCGGGAAGTGGGAATGGTCCCAGTGTCCCGAAGACAATGGTCCAGGAAGTCGAGGTCGACCCGGAGTTCAAAGAGTTGCTGAGGGAGTTGGTGCTTCGGCAGCTAGCAGGGCGCTTGTAAGTGCGCGCGGTTTGCTTCTGTTGAAGCATGAGCTGGTGCTTGTTTTCATCGAAGGTGATAATCAGTGAAGCTGCCATTGTTAGTTTCAAAATTTCTGAAACAAGACCACATCCATTAGTAATCACAAGAATATGATGATCATAAATGGGGAATTCTATGATTTTGTCTTTTCAAATCGCTCAAGGGACATGACCCAAGCAATATGAAGAAGGCAAAAAGCCATAGAGGGTACAATTGTTCTGGTTGCAAGCATGGTAGGCTCGAAATGAGCGTTCCAATGACTGCTAGAAGCAATTGTATACCTAAATTCGACTTATCGAGAAGCGGAGCTTGCTCGAGATAAGAAGAATATAAGGTAGGAGTTACAAATGTGCCGGTCACAGATGCAGTAGACCCTGAAAGGGCGTACTAGTACCGCTATGCACAAATGTTGGAGATCGCATCCATGAGATGGGATTCTCTGTTTTGAAAGGTCAGAAATCGATTCGTCAAAGAGAGCAGGTGGCATTCCGATTCAAATACGGGCTCAACGATTTCCGCGAGCGCCAGTACTCAGAATGAAAGAGACCACAATTTCTCAAATCTGAATCCAAAAGTGACGAGTTTTTTTTTTTTTTTTGAAATGTCAAGATTGGTTCCATCAAGGAGAGCAAATGGTATTCCAATCTGAACACGGTCTCGGCGATTTCCGCGAGCGCCAGTGCTCAGAAAAGAAGAAACCAAAATTTCTCAGATCTGAAATCAAAAGTGACGAGTTTTTGAAGATTTTTTTTTAAGATTTTTTTTATTTTTTAAATCTTTTTTTTTATTTTTTTATTTTTATTTTATTTATATTTTTTTTCTTTAAGATTTTTTTGAAAATCTTTTTTTTTATTATTTTTTTATTTTGATTTTGATTTTTTTTTGTTTAAGATTTTTTTTTGAAAATCTTTTTTTTTATTTTTATTTTTTTATTTTTAATTTTGATTTTTTTTGTTTAAGATTTTTTTTGAAAATCTTTTTTTTTTTATTTATTTATTTTTTATTTTTAATTTTGATTTTTTTTTAAGATTTTTTTTTGAAAATATTTTTTTTAATTTTTTTTTATTTTTGATTTTTTTTAATTTTTTAATATTTAAAGACGAGAGAGTACACATAGGCCTCCTAACCCGGTCTTCTGAAACCTCAATTGATAGAATTGCCCCCAGGTAAGGGTAGGATTACTTAATGAACCCGTTTGGAGGACCGTTGCCTAGAACAGTCAAGCTGTCTCCACACTCTGGACAAGGCTTTTCTTGAATCAATCGTGATCAAAGAACGCAATTGGTTTAACCTTAGTGGTCTATGTCTTTTTATTTATTTATTTAACTTTTTTTTTTAGATCCCTGATAGACTCATCGAAGAGAAACGATGGCCCAATCCCCGATCCGAACACGGGCTCAACGATTTCCGCGAGCACACATGCCCAGAAGAGAAAGGATCAAAGTTTCTCAATTTTGAATCCAAAACGAGAAATTTGATTTTTTTTTATTTTTTATTTATCCCTGACAGATTCATCGAAGAGAAACGATGGCCCAAATCCCATTTCGAACAGGCTCAACGATTTCCGCGAGCACACGAACCATAGGAGAGGATCAAAGTTTCTAAATTTTGAATCCAAAACGAGAAATTTGATTTTTTTTTATTTTTATTTTTTTTTTGAAAAGAAAAAGAGTGGAAATAAATTCGAAGAATTAGAAATTTCCAAAAAATCCCATCTCGTTTTTTTTTTAGGATGCAAAATCCAACATAGGCTACCAGCTAGAAAGTAGCCAAGGAATCCGGAAAAGAAGTATAAGCATAGAGCAAAAAGTATGATATGCAAATATTTCATTTCCGAGCACCGTGTTCTCAAATGAACGAGTCCCACCGGGTGTGCCAGCTTGATGGAACGCGCTCCTGCCGAGGGTGCTACCGGGGTCGGCGGACGTGGGAGTCCGTCGGGTCCGGCCCTTTCGCGCCCGGGGGGCTGAAGCGTGCATCAACATTTCTTTGTGTGGGTGTGCCAGATTTTCTATTTTACTTGGAATTGCAAGTGGTAATCCGGAGATCAACCTTCGCAAGTAAAAAGGAAATCAACTTCTTTCAAGTTTTCCATTGCACAAATATTTAAGAAAAGAGACATTTTCTTGGTTTGCCGTGAAAGGCGATTTTGTTTGGCATTTATAGCCGATTTTGGCATTTATAGCCGATTTACAATTCTCATCAATAATGAAAGACAAGAGTTGTGATTTTTGTCTCTTTTAGAAAAATACAAACTACAATGAAAAGCAAGAAAAGGAGGATCTAACTTTTCAGGAGATTGTGGGGGACTCGTTCAGATTGACGGTCGCAAGCCATGTATGGGCTTTGCCATCATCCATGCAGATGAGAACAGAGGATGCTCTTGATTCGCTTGGCTTGGCTATAACCTCAGGTTTTTAGAGGACAAAGACCAAGAGAAGGTCCTATGTCCAATAAAAAGCTAAGTAGACGGGCTGAAAAGCCACGTCTAAGCCATTGGAGGCAGCGGGAGAAGGCAAGGACCTTGGGGGGGAGTACCCCCCAAGGGACTTTTTGTCACCTTGTAGTGGTGCTTGATGTAGAATTTCTGCAGAATTTTCTCTCTTTCTCTAGACTCTGTTTGTCTGGAATTCGGGATTCTCTGCACCTTTTGATTTTCGATCTTCGGTTTTCCGTTCGTCCTTTTCCCCGATCCCTTTCTTCTTGGAAAGCTCTCCTATTTATAGGCTCTTGGTAGCCATTAGGAGAGTTTATGGGCTTTAATGGCTTTAATGGGAGGAGTTACAAGATTTATTTCTTGATTTTGTAACTCCTTTTTCCTTGAATCTGATTGGCCGATGGAGATTAAGGGCTTTTAATCACCTTAATTACCATAATGGGAGGAGTTTCATGGCTTGAATGCCATGACTTAATTGATTTGTAACTCCTGGATGCTTGCTTCTGATTGGGCCGTCCAAAGAAATGAATTAATGACTGCAATAAAGCTAGTCAATTAACTGCATTAAATGGTCGCCGAGCAGTTGAAGAGTCGCGGGCCGCGCCGCGTCTTTTGGGATTCTTTTGGAGATGATCACCGATGGATCTACATGCTGATCGACATCGGATGACCGTGTAATTTCAGACATTGATAGCTAGCAGCGGGCCGGTGACATCTGTCTTGCCGATTTCTCGATCGGTCGGACAGAAAGAGCACTTTGTAGGTCAACCGGTCGGCGATCAATGTTGATTTTGATACTTTTGGAGGTTGACCCGTGATTTTGATGGATGTCGGAGGATTTGGCGCCTCAAAAGTATGAATTTTGGAAAGTCCCAGGGGTTGGAAGCTTCGAATCGCGAAAAACGACGGAAAACGGAGCTCCCGGGGCGAAACCGGAGATTCCGGGCTTCCAGGGTCGCCAGGGTCGCAGGGGCCTGCGACCTTGGGGGAATTTTCCCCTTCGGAGCCCGTTTTGCGGTCGTTTTGAGGTCTTTTTCCTTCGTTTTTTCTTCTGTATTTTTCTTTGACATTTTTTCTCATTTGTTGGCCTTATTCCCTTGTAGAAAAATTGATGAGAATCCTTGCAATTTGGGTTGCAAAGTTTCCAATTTTCCAGGAAACCCGAAGACTTTGTCGCGCAGGGTTGCCGATTTTCCGTCAGAAGCTGAAACTGGGTCAAACGATGTCCGAATGACCTGAAATTTGAGGTGGAGCCTCCTGAGCAATAAATAAGACCAACCATAGGCTTTTGTTTGAGTTTTGAAGCCGTATGGGGTCCCGTCGCCAGTACGCTTGATTCTGCCGCGAGGTAGATGTCGCGCTTTGATGTGCGGTCAACCGATGTCCGATTGACTTGAAATTTGACAGGGAACCTATTGGAGTCATTTTGAGATGATCCACAGGCTCTGTCTTGGAAACCATGGTCCCGGGGAGCTCCGCCGCCGAGAGGCCTGATTTGGCTTCCGAGAGTCAAAGTCTGGTCAAATGTTGTCGAAATGACCTGAAACTTGACGTGTAGCCCTTTGTAAGCATTTTGAAGCTGCCCATGTGCTCTGTTTGATGAGTAATGGTTTTGGTGGTTTTCGCCGCCGAGAGGCTTGATCTAGCTGCTTGAGGGTTGATGTAGGGTCAAACGTTGTCGGTTTGACTTGGAACTTGACGTGGAGCCTTTTGGATGCATTTTGAGATCATCCACAGGCTCTGATCGGGAATTTGATGTCTCCGATGCTGTTGCCGCCGAGAGCTCCTGTTTAGTTGTCGGAGAAGTGAAGTTAGGCCAAATGTTGTCGAAATGGCCCGAAACTTCATGTGTACTCTTCTCTTGGCTATCTTGAAGGATCTTGCAAGTTTTGTTTGATTCTGACAAGATTTGGTTTTTTGGAAGCAGCATTGCCTATTTTGGTAGGCTGCGGCTTCATGTGGCTTGAAGAGGCAAAGTGACATTTTTAGTGCTAACACCAAGAGGAGGTCCTATATCCAATGAAAAACCAAGTAAACGGGCTGAAAAGCCACATTTAGGCCATGTTGGAGAGGGAGGTGACCTTGGGGGGGTGGCCCCCCAAGGGACGTTGATCACCTTGTGGTGCTTCCGGGAGCAAAGTAGCAGGACTTCGTCTCTCTCTTGGATTTTCTGGATTTTCAAAGTTTGCACTTGGGATCTATTTTCATCATGCATTCTTCTTGGAATGAACCTCCTTTTATAGGTTTTTGGTAGCCATGAGGTGTTTATTGGCATTGATGGCCATGATGAAAGAATTGATGAGGAGTTATAAGTTGATTTTGTAACTCCTTTTTCATGGCTTGTGATTGGCCGATGAAGGTAGTGGGCATTTAATCACCTTTATGTTTCATGATGATGGGAGTTTCATGGGTTTAATGCCATGATTGCTTGAATTTGTAACTCCCAAATGCTTGAATCTGATTGGGCCGTCCAAAATAATGAATTAATGACCGCATTAAGTTGTCATAAACGGGTCAATTAACGTCATTAAGTGGTTGCCCAGGCATGTGAAGAGTTGCGGGCCGCGCTGCGCCTTTTGAGATTCTTCTTGCGATCATCACAGGTGGATCCACGCATTGTTTGATGTCGGATTGCAGTGCAATTTCAGACATTGATTGACGTTGGTGGGCCGGTGACATCTGTCTTGTCGATTTCACGATAGGTCGGACATAAAGTGCACTTTCTTTGTCAGCCGATTGGCGATCTTGAGGTGATCAGTGTTGATTTCATGCTTTTGATGGTGGATCCGAGATGTCGACGAAGATCAGTCGTTTTCAAGCATCAAACATTGGATTTTCCAAAAATCACAGAGGTCGGAACACCCGAAACGCGAAAAGATTGAAAAACGATCAATTTGGAGCAAAATCTGGCGACCCGGATTTGTATGGTCGCCGGCGACCCTGGGCCAGGGTCGCCGGCGACCTTAGGGTTTTTTACCTTTTGGTCGCCGAGCTTCGTTTTCGGCAGATTTTGCGTCTTTTTCGTTCCTTTTTTCTTCTGTATTTTTCTTGAAATTTTTCCTCAATTATTGACTTCATTTTCTTGGAGAAAACTTGACGAGAACCCGCACGAAATCGGAGTACAAAGTTTCCCATTTTTCGGGAAAGCCGAAGACTTTGTAGCCGATTTTCCGTCAAGAGTCGAAACTAGGTCAAACGATGTCGGAATGACCTGAAAATTGAGGTGAAGCTTCTTGAGCAGTGGATAGGACCAACCATGGGCTTTTATTTGAGTTTTGAAGCCGTTTAGGGTCCCATCGATGCTTCACTTGATTTTGCTGCGGGAAAAATGCCGAGCTTTGATATGTGGTCAAACGATGTCCGATTGACCTGAAATTCGACGAAGAGCCTATTGGAGTCATTTTGAGACATTCCATGGGCTCCGTTTTGGATGTCATTGAAAGTTCCGGATCCTAACCCTTGAGGGGGGGGGGGGGTGAATAGGGTGAGCTACAAATTGATTGCCAATTTTAATTTTCTTCACATTAAACTCCAACTAGTGATGATAGCATGAAAAGATGCGGAAGATAAACAAATCAATCACCACAAGTTATTCACCATTGCACAAAGATTTATAGTGGTTCGGCCTCAATGCCTACATCCACTACCGGCTTGTGATCTCACACCCCACCGGATTTTCACTATTTATGCTTTTACAAAAGGCTAAGCAATAACCCTTACAATGATGTTTTTAAGGCTAAACAACAACCTAACTATGTGCTTTTCTAGGATAAGCAATAACCTTTACAATTTACTTTTCTTAGGCTTAGCAATAACCTTTCATACAAATAGTTTTTCTTTCTTAAGAACGTGTCTAAACACTAGGAGAGAAATACATTAAGCACAATATATATTGCCTCTAAAATAGGCGAATGAGAAAGTGAAAATCAACTCACACAACACACTATAAATTGCAAAGATGAATGCTCATGATGTGTGTGTGTGTGTGAAAACTTCAATCAAGTTGAAAATGAAAGCTCAATCAGTTTATGCTTTGAAGCAATTGAAAGTTTAATGCACATAAAATGATTTGATTGAAGTGATATGCAGATCACATGAACAAAGTACAAACTTGCTAAAGATATGAAAATCCAAAGCTTGCAAGTTGTATGAAATTAATTATGTCTAAACATGTGATGCATGTGATATGTTGTTTTCAAAATCAAAGTAATTCAACTAAAGTTTTAAAGACTGAAAACAACAAAGAATATTCATACAAGTTAGTGAAACATGTTATAACATAAATTGAAGATTTTGATAAAAACATGTCTAAGAAGTTTTGTACCACAAACTTGATTTGAATCAAGGTGAAGAATCCAATAACTTAAATCAAAGATTAAGAGAGGAATGGATTCAACACATCATAGTTAATATGCTAAAAATCATTTACCAATAATTTAGACAACGCATAAAAACATATGATTAGGAAAAGTCAAAGCTTACTTGGTGATTGAACTTCATTAAACCAAGCTTAGCTTTACTTAATGATCCTTTGGCCTTCTTAGTTCATTCCCTTCGGTTTGCCTTAGTACACCTCAGAAATGGCTTCAAGAATCATCATTTTTGGCCTTGGAATGAACTTCCTTTTATAGAAATTTTGGGCCAACGGCTATATGTCGGTTAGCCGACATCCAGGGGTTGGTTAACCGACACCCCCAACGGTCATATGCCAACAGTCATTTTTTGAAAATTTTGTTGACCAAAAAGCATGGTTCGGTTAGCCGACAAGTTCGGTTAACCGAGGCCTGACCGACACCCTAACCGACAATGAAAATAGGGTCAGAAAACATCTCTCTGGAAATCTAACCGAGAGAGCTTCGGTCAGGATCAGAAGCAAGGTCGGTTAACCGAGCCCTGACCGACGTGCTGACCGACGTGAAAAATGTATGAGAATGCAGCTCTCTGGAAATCTGACCGACAAGGTGTTCGGTTAGTCCATTTTCTATGGTCGGTTAACCGATACTTAACCGACACACTAACTGACACCAGCAACACCATTCAGAAAAGCTAACCGAGTGAGTTCGGTTAGGCTTCGGTTCAAGGTCGGTTAGCCGACACTTGACTGACAGGCTGACCGACAGTATGGTCAAACTGTTTTCTAAAGATCTGATCAGTTTACAAGAAAAAATCTAACTTTTGAAAACTTTTGAAACACAGAATGAAAGGGTGATTGAGACAAGGTTTTATCAAGAAAAAAGCTTTTCAAAATAAGACTAAAATCAACCAAAAGGTTTAAAACAGAGTTTGAGTAAGTTGATTTAAAATCCTGTGATTTTCAAGATAAACCTGTGAGAAATGATATGAGATGATCATGATGCAAATGTTGGACATCAAATTGCAAACACAACTTAGGGTCTAACAATCTCCCTCTTTGCAATTTGATGGCAACATACTAAAAAAAGTTAAGAAACATAAAACTCATCACTAGCACATCACTCATACATTCATTCATTTCTACAACTCTTGGTCTCTATACTTTTCAACTCCTCTTGAGATGGAAATTGACTTCTTGGCTTCTTCATGATCTTCCTTCCTTTCTTTGCTCCCCCAATCTTCTAGATCTCCCCCATTGTGTGCTTCCACACAAATTCTCTCCCACAACCTTTTTCTCCTCCATAGTTTTAGAAATCATACTTAGCCATTTCCATTTCTTCTCCCCCATTGACATCAAATTGGTAAAAAGTCTGTAAAAACAGCTCATGCAAACATATACCTTTCTCATAGCATAATATTGATATCATTTGATAAATTTTGAATATAAAAGCAAAAGGAGAAACCACCATGAAAAGACAAAATGAATTCACAAGTTTTCATTCATGTCTCAAATGAAAATGTTTACAAAAAAATAAATAAATAAATAAACCATAAACATAAACATAGTCATAAATATCATCAACATCCAACACATCCATCAAAACCAATTGAACCAAATTACACCACCAATCATACTACCAATGAGAAAACAAAAATAGTGGTGACAGTAAGCATCTTCTACTCCAAATCAGGAGGTGGTGGTGACGGAGAAGGAGCTCCAACATCATCTCGACTACAACTCTTTGAAATTCTGGAGAGATACTGCAACACTTTGTTTAGTGTCTTCTTGTTCTTCTTTTGCTCTTTCTTCATGTAAGCCATGTCTCTCTCGAAAGCTGCCAAGCGGTCCACTGAAGAGGAAGGACGAGGAGATGGTATCGATGTTGAGCCATGAGTAGGAGATGGGGGTGCTTGAGCCAAGAGAGGGTCATCAGCTATAGGAATTTGAGCGTTGGGAATAAGATTCATTTGATTCACATTAGCTGGTGATAATGGAGTTTTGAAAATAAGTTGCTCCCCAGAAGGCTTGGGTATCCCAAATGAGAATGCCAATTGAGTCATCAAATATTCAAATGGTATTGCATTTTTCTGACCAACGTTGTTATGAAATTTGATGATCGTATGACAAATGATGGAAGGCAAGCAAATGGGTGTACTAGTTACCACCTTGGACAAAAGGTTAGCCATATAGGCTGTAAGCTCAGTCCTATTTCCCATCCTAGGGTAGACATTGTAAGTGAAGCAATGATGGATAATCCTATAAATGGGAAAGAGAGAATTTAAGGTGAGATGATGTTTTCTTTTATCCCAAGGGGCATTGAAACCACAAATGACCCTAGTAGCCTGGGTTCTCTCATCTTCATTAGGGGAATCTGATACCAATGTAAGTCCATTCGGGGTGCAACGTATCCCCATAATGTTCCATATCCTCTCAGGTGTGATCTCTACATTCCTATCTTCAAAGGAGATAGTAAAAGAACAAGTATTTTCTCCAATGAGAGTGTTTGAAATTGATGAGTACATATATCTCACCAATGTGGGATAGACATCTCCACCCCAATGAAGTATACCATCCCACCCAACTCTATGAACTATTCCCATTAAGTCATGAATTTTTATTTGGTTTACTAACACCCTTCTTTCCATAGCTATAGACCTATTTCTCAATAGTTGCAGACTGTTAGCATCAATCCTCAGCTCTATGGATGGTGGTGGAGGGGATTCACTAAAGTTTGAATGTTCATCTATAGGCCTACTGGATGTGGCAGTGGCCTTCCCCTTTTTAGATGGCCTTGGCATGGCTTTTTTCATTCTTGGGGCATATTGGTTGGGCAAGATTGAAGGTTTTTTTCTTTAATGTGAATCAGTATAAATCTTTTTCCCAATGCTCAAAAGGTGAGAGGGTCACTGAAGATTAAGCAGATTTGGTTGGGACAATTCGTCAAACACCTAGTGTGCAGACTAAGGAAATGAAAGCACAGTTGGCTATGGATGCCCCAAAAATATGGATCTCAAATCCTACAATACATGCAAATATTCCATAGAGACCACAAATAAACCATACATTCCAAGAAAATTTGAACAATGAAAGTTTGGGAATTTTTGGATGAAACAATCACCTTGATCTTAGGAAAAACTGATTGATCCCAGCTTGGAAGAGGTGGCACTCCTGAAGACGATGATTCTTTTGAAGAAATCAGAGAATGCTTGCAAGAAATCAGAGAGAATGACCAAGGCTTGATCTCACAGATTCACGTTGACTGTCAATGTCGTGAGGCTCCAACGATGATGAAAGAGATGAAAATGACGATGACTTGCTTGGAGGATGATTGAGAGAGGATTTTAATTGGATTGAGGGAAGTTTTTAGAGCAATGGGGAGGAGATTTGACTAATTTGAGGATTTGGAACAGGAAGTTCTCGTCTAGGGCACGAAGAAGGAAGATGATGAATAGTGAAGTGAGTTTTCAGTCTGTGCGCAGGGATTTATTCTTCCCTGTGAGTTGTCGGTTAGCCGACAACTTAAGTGTCGGTCAGCCGACACCTGTAGAGAAGTGACATAATTCACTAATCTACATTTTTGACTTATGATCACTAGTTTGAGAATATTTAAGATAATTTGACTAGGGAGAACAATTAATATGATCATAAGGAACAATCTAAACAAATCTTTTTCAAAATAGATTGATTAAACACATGCATTTTAACATAAAATACCTTTAGAATTTTTTTTTTTTAAATGCATTAGTACTCAAACAAGCAAAATTTAAACATGTAGAGAATGTCTAAGGAACTTAGAATCATCCAGACTTAGGACCAACAAAATGATGTACATTATGAGAAGTGATTGGTCTATTCTAATTCCAAAGGTTTTAATGTTTGTCTAAGATTCTAACCTTAGCTATCCATCTAAGGTCTTGAGCCTTTAAGCCTATGTTTGAGATTCCACCAACCAAGGGAGATAATTTTTCAATTTTAGTAGACTTGTCATCAATTTTTGGTTCGACAATTTTATAATGATGATTAGTCTTAGATGGTTAGTGATGATTTTTCACTATGTTCTTATTTCTTTTAACTTTTCCTCCTTCTTTTTGCATTTTGAATTTTAATTTCAATTGTTCAACCTTTTTCAAGATTTCTTTCATTTCTATGGTTAAAGGAGGTAAAGTGAGAGGTTTCTTGTTGATGGATTTAACTTGATAGCTTTGGACTTGATTAGTCCTTTTAAAATCTATCTTAGGAGACTCTTGTTGAATTGGTTTGACTTGTTTGAACTTTAAGGAGTCTTCCTTTGATTTCAATGTCTTACCCTTCATAGAAATTGATTTTACTTCCTTTGATTCATAGATGGGTTTTGACAAATGATTTCTTCTTAGTTTGCACTCAAATTTGAAATGCCCTTCTTTACCACAATAATGACATTTTGTTTTGGGCGAATTGGTAGGAGTGCTAAAGAGAGATGACTCACCTTTTACAAATTTGTTGATGAACTTAGGGTCATGATAAGTATGTTTATTAAATCCAAGACCTGTCCTATCTCCATGTGATTTACCCAATTTAAATAAATTTTCAAGTTTCTCTTCACTTTGGGTAAATTTGCACTCAAACTTTTGCTTGTGAGTCTCAAGTTGAGTGACTCTATTTTTAAGAATTGAATTTTCATTTATAACTTTTATTAGTTTAAATTCAATTCCATTAAACTTGTTTACCTTTTCATAAGCAAGTTTCAATTCAAGTTTTAGTTCATTCACATTAGATCCAAGTTGTAAAGTTTTTAAATCACTTCGAGTTTTTGATAAATTTTCTTTGGTGATTATTAACTTGGATTCTAAATTAGAAATGTCTTCAACTTGATTCTTCACATGATCACTTATATTTGTCTTTTCTTTGAGAAGATTGTCACAACTTATCTTAGATACATTTAATTCTTTTTGAACATTTGACAAGTTATCCATAGAAATTTTTAATTTTGATTCTAGATGGATAATGTTTTTATCTTGTCTTTTTAGAGTATCTATTAAACTCAAATTTTCTTTCTTTAGCTCATCATTATTTGTTTCAATTTCATTTTGTTCATTTTGAGCATTAGACAAGTTGTGTAAAGTGATCATAGACCTAGAGTTTAGGCATTGTATAGCTTCATCTTTCTCTCTAAGTTCATCTTTTGAAGTGACTAATTCTTTGTTTAGTCTTTTAGATTCTACTTTTAACTTGTTGTGGTTTTTAACAAGCTTTAAGTATAAGGTGTACAAATCATCATATGCTTGTTGAAGATCATCTTGATTTTCATTTTCTTCTTCACTTGATTCAAGTTGATATTCATTATGTTCAAGATTTGAATCTCCAATGGATGGAAGAAGATGACTAAGAGAATCTACAAGGGAATCTACACTCTCTATCTTAGTGGAATCCATAAAGATGATTTTTAAGATTAATCCCACTAGGGTCTAAGCTCTAGGTTTTTACACTTAATCAAGAGTTCCAAACCACTTGATCCTAATTATAGAGCACGAGGCTCTGATACCAATTGAAAGTTCCGGATCCTAACCCTAGAAGGGTGGGGGGTGAATAGGGTGAGCTACAAATTGATTGCCAATTTTAATTTTCTTCAAATTAAACTCCAACTAGTGATGATAACGTGAAAAGATGCGGAAGATAAACAAATCAATCACCACAAGTCATTCACCATTGCACAAAGATTTATAGTGGTTCGGCCTCAATGCCTACATCCACTACCGGCTTGTGATCTCACACCCCACCGGATTTCCACTATTTATGCTTTTACAAAAGGCTAAGCAATAACCCTTACAATAATGTTTTTAAGGCTAAACAACAACCTAACTATGTGCTTTTCTAGGATAAGCAATAACCTTTACAATTTTCTTTTCTTAGGCTTAGCAATAACCTTTCATACAAATAGTTTTTCTTTCTCAAGAACGTGTCTAAACACTAGGAGAGAAATACATTAAGCACAATATATATTGCCTCTAAAATAGGCGAATGAGAAAGTGAAAATCAACTCACACAACACACTATAAATTGCAAAGATGAATGCTCATGATGTGTGTGTGTGTGAAAACTTCAATCAAGTTGAAAATGAAAGCTCAATCAGTTTATGCTTTGAAGCAATTGAAAGTTTAATGCAAATAAAATGATTTGATTGAAGTGATATGCAGATCACATGAACAAAGTACAAACTTGCTGAAGATATGAAAATCCAAAGCTTGCAAGTTGTATGAAATTAATTATGTCTAAACATGTGATGCATGTGATATGTTGTTTTCAAAATCAAAGTAATTCAACTAAAGTTTTAAAGACTGAAAACAACAAAGAATATTCATACAAGTTAGTGAAACATGTTATAACATAAATTGAAGATTTTGATAAAAACATGTCTAAGAAGTTTTGTACCACAAACTTGATTTTAATCAAGGTGAAGAATCCAATAACTTAAATCAAAGATTAAGAGAGGAATGGATTCAACACATCATAGTTAATATGCTAAAAATCATTTACCAATAATTTAGACAACGCATAAAAACATATGATTAGGAAAAGTCAAAGCTTACTTGGTGATTGAACTTCATTAAACCAAGCTTAGCTTTACTTAATGATCCTTTGGCCTTCTTAGTTCATTCCCTTCGGTTTGCCTTAGTACACCTCAGAAATGGCTTCAAGAATCATCATTTTTGGCCTTGGAATGAACTTCCTTTTATAGAAATTTTGGGCCAACGGCTATATGTCGGTTAGCCGACATCCAGGGGTCGGTTAATCGACACCCCCAACGGTCATATGCCAACAGTCATATTTCAAAATTTTGTTGACCAAAAAGCATGGTTCGGTTAGCCGACAAGTTCGGTTAACCGAGGCCTGACTGACACCCTAACCGACAATGAAAACAGGGTCAGAAAACATCTCTCTGGAAATCTAACCGAGAGAGCTTCGGTCAGGATCAGAAGCAAGGTCGGTTAACCGAGCCCTGACCGACGTGCTGACCGACGTGAAAAATGTATGAGAATACAGCTCTCTGGAAATCTAACCGACAAGGTGTTCGGTTAGTCCATTTTCTATGGTCGGTTAACCGATACTTAACCGACACCAGCAACACCATTCAAAAAAGCTAACCGAGTGAGTTTGGTTAGGCTTCGGTTCAAGGTCGGTTAGCCGACACCTGACCGACAGGCTGACCGACAGTATGGTCAGACTGTTTTCTGAAGATCTGAGTTTACAAGAAAAAATCTAACTTTTGAAAACTTTTGAAACACAGAATGAAAGGGTGATTGAGACAAGGTTTTATCAAGAAGAAAGCTTTTCAAAATAAGACTAAAATCAACCAAATGGTTTAAAATAGAGTTTGAGCAAGTTGATTTAAAATCCTGTGATTTTTAAGATAAACCTGTGAGAAATGATATGAGATGATCATGATGCAAATGTTGGACATCAAGTTGCAAACGCAACTTAGGGTCTAACAGTCATGGTCCCGGGTTGCTCCCCCGCCGGTAGGCTTGATTTTCTCTCGGAGCATCGAAACCTGGTCAAACGTTGTCGGAATGACCTGAAATTCGACGTGCAGTCCTTTGGAGGCACTCATGTACTTTGTTTCATGAGTGATGACTTCTGTGGTTCCTGCCGCCGGGAGGCTTGATTTTGCTGCTCGAGCATTGATAGAGGGTCAAACGTTATCGGTTTGACTTGAAATTTGGCATGGAGTCCTTTGGAGACATTCTGGAGTCATCCGTAGGCTCTGATCAAAGTTTTGGTGTCTTTGATGATGTCGCCGCAGGGAGCGTTTGTTTAGTTGTCGGAGCAGTGAAGTTAGGCCAAACGCTGTCGGAATGGCCCGAAACCTTAGGTGTACCCCTCTTTTGGCTGCCTTGAAAGAGCTTTCAGTTTTTTTCTGATTCTGACAAGATCTGATGCTTGAAGTAGCTTTGCCTGTTTTGTAGCAGGATGGAGCTTGACGAGGCTTCTTGATGTGGAGGAGACATAGTGACTTTTTTGGTGTCAACACTCACAGGACCTGACCCAGTTGAAACTCAACCTAAAGGACTGTGAAGTACTTGCCAACGACCCGCCGTTCACCTTCCACGTGCTTGCTTGAAACCCTCCTTGAATGCCCCTTTAAGGAGATTGTGAGAAGAAGAAGAATAAGAACCAGAACTTCAGCGCAGACTCCCTTGCAAGACTTGAGAGAAAGAATATAACTTGATCCACACATGTTGATTGCTCTCCAGTCCCCTTTATAGAGGTTGCAAAGGGTTTTTGATTCGTGCAGGAGACTCATAGAAAGAAGGAAAAACTTCTAAAAGAAGTAGAGAACTTCAGCTTGACAGAGTCCTAACCAAACCTAGACACATCTCGCTATAGCGAGGTCAGTCTCTGGATGAGCCAGAATAGTGTCTCGCTATAGCAAGACTGAGTCTCGCTATAGCGAGACCATGTTCTGGAAACAGTCAGCATCATCCGCAAATCAGCACAGTAGGACTCTGCAGGAGATCTTCTGGTCCATGGAGGAGTCTTTAACAAGTATCACACGAATCTAACAAGAGTCTTTGACAACAAAATAGTTCCTTCACAGTCCTTATCTAAAAGAAATAAAAATTACAACTCAAGTAGGACTGAGAGAAAGAGTTTTGTTCAAACTACAAGAAATTGACAACCTAAAAAATCTAACATGGGCAGAATCCTTTGGGTCCATTAGATTTGGTTCCTCTTCCTACTACTCAAAATTTCAGTAGTGAGGCTGAAGAGAGAGCAAAACAAGTGAAAAAGTTGCATGAGCAGATTCGTGATAAGATTGCAAAGCAAAATGAGAAGTATAAAGCTTAAGCAAACAAACATCGTAAGCATGTTGAATTCAAAGAAGGAGATTTGGTATGGGTTCATCTTGGAAAGGGTAGGTTTCCCCCAGGGAAGTTTGCAAAGCTTAAACCTAGAGCATATGGTCCATTCAAAGTTCTCAATAAGATTGGTGACAATGCATACAAGATTGAACTTCCAGCAAGTTATGATGTTTCCGACACCTTCAATGTTGCGGATTTATCTCCTTACTATGGTGATGATGGCACATATGACTCGAGGACGAGTCTTCTTCAACCAGGGGACATGACACGGGAGTGTTCTCAAAGGGTTCAAAAGAGCTTGAGTTGTTAGAGTATGAGATTATGGGCCGAGTGAATGATGTTCTTGATGTTCTCTGTTGTCAGCTCGTGGTCTAATTTGGGCTGGATTTTTGTGACGTGTTAAACCATGGGTTAGTAAGCTTATTGCATGTGGATTTGAAGTTCAAGAAGTCACCTTTCCAGATTGTCAAGTTTTGCATTTGTTGGAGTTTTCTATAAGAAGTTGTGCCTGCTTTAATTTAAGTGTGCAGTTTGTCTATTCTAGTTTCCAATGTGACTGTTTAGTTTCTCAATGAGTCAAAAACGTGTTTTATGTTCTTTTGATTTTGTTTTCTGTCCAAAGGAGTTCGTAGGGCCTAGAATAATGTGTTTTTATTGATTCCCTAGACTTGGAGGGTTGTTCCAAGTATTTAAACAACTCTTTGCATAAGGGACCTTTGTATTGAATTTGAATCAAAAGACTTTGTCTTTGGCCCTTTGGCTTCCAAGTTTTGTATCTCCTTGTGAGTGGTGAACTTTTATCCTTAACTCTATATCTCTAAAGTGGTGAGTGATCTGTATCTTTAGAGTGGTGAGTTAACCTTGCATCTGTATCTCTTTGGTGGAATCCTTAGAGTGGTGAGCAAGTCTATCCTTTGTGTGTGTGAGTTAGTTGTGAGTGTGATCCAAATTCCCTATCCTCTTTATCATCCAGGTATCATGAACGATGGATGCACATGAATATTTCTTTATATATATATAGGGGGGTATTCAAGTGCATGCATCCCTCACCACAAATGGTGAGGGATGGATGCACTTGAATATTTTCCATATATATATATATTTATCAAAGGAGATGCTCCTATGAGAGCATCTCTCACCTTACTAAAAGAGATAAGGTGGGGCCCCTTACATTAGTATTAAATGTCAATGTGAGGGCATTCATCTTATCTCTCATAGTAAGGTGAGAGATAATATATATATATATGGGGGATATTCAAGTGCATCCATCCCTCACCATTTGTGGTGAGAGACACTCCTTTTGGGGAAGTTTCAAGTACAAAAGAGAAGTGTACTACCTCTCTTTTGTACTTGAAACTTCCCCAAAAGGGGTGTCCCTCACCACAAATGGTGAGAGATTGATGCACTTAAATATTCTCCTATATATATATATATATATATATATATATGAGGGGGGCTACAAAATGCCTTGGGCGTTTTTGAATGAAAAATCACCCCTGTTTCCCATGAATTAAGGAAAAGATAGGTTGTTGAGGTGGGATTATGGTTATCCGAATCACATTTATTTCCTACTTTTTTTTTCATTTTTAAATGATTTAATTAGATCTTCTCCTTAAGACTAGCTTATCTTCTCATTAAAACTAGATGTCTCCTATTATTTTACTTTGCACATGTAAGTTGGCACCATCTCAATGGACAAATCAAAAGGGGAAAGATTTCCCTTTTTAAATGGGGAGTTTTTGAGAATTCTCAGAAACTCCCCTATATCAAAAGGGGAGTTTCTGACCCTATCTAATAGTCAATGATTTTTTAGTAATTTAACAAATTCTAAAAAGATCCACGTTTATAGGAGAATGTTTAAAAGAGAAAATTGGATACGTGTTTCATTGATGACATGTGTCACACTTTCATTAGCTAAAACATGTGCATTTTTTTTCTTTTGTGAAAAAACGCCCGAGGAGTTTTGTAGCATAACTCATATATATATATATTATGGGAGATGCTCTTTTGAGAGTGACTCTCACAATACTGTGAGAGTAAGGGGTGGGGGGCCCTTACATTTGGGTTGTTGGCATTGGATATTGATGTAAAGGCCCCTACCCTTACTCTCACAAAAGCATCTCCATACATATATATATATATATATATATGTGTGTGTGTGTGTGTGTGTGTGTGTGTGTGTGTGTGTGTGTGTGTATTCAAAAGCCAAGACAAGCACAATGGAAAAATAAAAAAGATGGAAAGCCACAATAACAAAACATCAATGAATTACAAATAACATTTGCCTCTTTGATGCCCACTCTAAGCCATCCTCACAGGAGCATCTCCATATATATATACATACATATATATATATATGGGAGGTGCTCCTAAGAGAGACACTCTCACCAAGTTTATGAGAGATGGATGGGGGCCCTCACTTCCATATCCACTCTTACTAACTTAAATGCAAGGACCCCCAATTTAAATGTGAGGGCCCCCACCCATTTCTCACCAACTTGGTGAGATTGTCTCTCACTAGATCACCTCCCTATATATATATATATATATATATATTCAAAAGCCAAGACAAGCACAATGGAAAAATAAAAAGAAAATGGAAAGCCACAATAACAAAATATCAATGAATTACAAATAACATATGCCTCTTTGATGCCCACTCTAAGTCATCCTCATCCTTGGAACCACACTCAATCATCCAATTTCAATGATATTTCAAATCCTCTTACTACCTTAGATTTTTTCGCCATTTACAATCACTCTACGTCATAGATTAGGTCATATATATAATTATTCTCATAAAAAAGTTATGGTCAAATTCTCAAAACATTCCAATGAATTACCTTTCATCAACGGTAGTTGAAGCTTTTTGTGACACAAACAATAGAGATGGCGATAATGTGCCTACAAAAGGTGCACCTGTTTGTGAAAACACCCATCTACAAAATTATCTGTCAATGAATGGCATATGAATTGGACATTTGAATTTTCCTTACAAATGGTTGTAACATTTGATTCGTTATCGAGCTATTATCTCTGTGATTGTTACCTCATTTATTGAAGAACCTCTTATCCCATTGGTTGATGCGTGTGGATGATCTAAATAGTTTCCTTTCCAAAAGCAAAATGCAGGTTGCTTAGGTGAAGGTATCGCTCGTTCGTTGCAAAGCATAAAAATAACAGATGACATGTTTGGCCTGTTTTCTGCTTTTTCTTGTACACACAAGAGTCCAACTTGAATGCATCTCAAAACTTCACTTTCAGAAGTGGAAATATTCATTAATGAATCTACTAGCTCCAAAATTCTATCCTCTTTCCATAGCTCCCATACCTGATAAGACTTAAAAAATATTTGTTTAGTACAAAATATCCTAAATAAACTTATAAAATGAAAAGAGTATCTTTACTTACATGTCCTAATAAATTCATTGAGCGACATTCATTGTAATAGTTGTTCCTCTTCCCACTAATAATCTCTAATAGTATGACTCCGAAGCTAAAGACATCTGATTTTATTGAGAAAAGCCCATGCATGGCATACTCAGGTGACATGTAACCACTGCATAAAAGCATATATAATAAAAATTTAAAATGATGGAGCATATTTCGAACTTTCCTAGCAATGAACTTGGAACTCCTTTACAACTACATCCACTTTGTGTGTATTTGTGTATGTTACTTACTAAGTTCCAACCACTCTATTAGTATTTGCTTGAGTCTGATTTCCACCAAATATTCTTGCGATACCAAAATCTGAGATTTTCGGATTCATTTCATCATCCAAAAGAATATTGCTAACTTTGAGATCCCTATGAATAATTCTAAGCCTGGAATCTTCATGCAGATATAAAATCCCCCGAGCTATTCCAAGAATGATGTTGAAACGTTTTCTCCAATCCAACATTATGCTCCTTGTTTGATCTGTGGTAAATTCCAATCTGATTATACAATTGTCATTTCATATTTGTGCACATAAGATTGTTCTATAGCAGCGACAAAGTGATCTGTAGGGCATAACACAATCTTTATAAACAATATATAAAATATGGTAATGTTTATCAACAATTCCTTGTAATTTAGCACATTCAAAAGACCATCTTATTTGATCATCTAAGAGATAGCTTTTGCAGTGTAAGAAAACAACAAGTTTTTGCAACAACTATTGATAAAGATGTGCATCATGAGCACGAAGCCTTGTCTACAATCAAGAAATGAGATTATAGTTTTTCAATAGTTTATACAACTATAAAAGAGATCCAAGAGGATGATGAAAGTTATAAGAAGAGCATTACCGAAAATGAAGGAGTCCAAACTCTTGTTACGCATATATTCATAGATCAATAACTTTTCTTGTCCACTAATGCAACAACCCAAGAGTTTAACAAGATTCTTGTGTTGAAGTTTGGCAATCAATGTAACCTCATTTTTGAATTCTTCTATTCCTTGTCCGGAACTCTTAGAAAGTCTTTTCACCGCTATCTCTTGGCCATTCAGTAGTTGTCCCTAAAATGAAGTCATGTTTCACAATATTGTCATAGCTAGCCAAATTAAAGGTATACAAAATTCCCCAATTTTAAGAAAATATTGACAATTGATTCATTCTAGTGTATAAAATATCTTAATACACCATTCTTTAAACTTGAACCATGGCTTAATTTTCTTGATGGACTCAAAGTGGTTGGTTTATGAACTTCCAAATCTAGAAGTCCTAGGCATCCAACCTTTGGCCTTTTACTAGATTAAAGGAAGTAGTAGTGTAGTACACCAATCAAGTTGCAAATAGCGAGGCTCTCCCATTGTGGCAAATTTTGAGGGCATCAAATAAACTATCCAAAGAATTTCATCATTACCAAAATTGTTCCCTTAAAACAAGTGCACTTTTTGGTCAAAAAGTTTATAACTTCTACTTGAAAAAAAAAAAAAAGTGATATATGAAATGGAGACATACCTTATAAACAGGTCCAAACCCACCCTTTCCCAACATATTTGATTCAGAGAAGTTATTTGTGATAGCTAAAATGACACTGAAACTAAATAGTGATAATTCTGAACCCTTGCCATTCTCTTCAATCCCATTGTTGTTGAATACAACACCACGTCTTTCATTCATCTTATAACCTATAAAAGCAACATCAAACTAATTATAAGAAATTTATACATATACTTGTTATATTAGCTAAATGAATGATCTATACCTTTTGCCTTCTTCCAGCAGCAATAGCCACAAAAACATGATAAAAGTGCCACTGAAAGGACTGTTAATAGGGTTACAAGAAGCTTCTTTTTGCCTTGGGAACCTCCTGAATATCTATTCGAGTTTTCATCTGGAAAAAGAAGATAGAAAACCAACTTAAGCAATCAATATTAAAATGAAGTGTTGCGTCACATGATTATATATCATATAATTTATAGAGGGTGTTTTATATTGCATACATTTCTTTTCACATTTACTAAAACATAATGGGCCAACAAGCTATATATGACTTTATGAACCATAAATAAGTGAAAGAAAGTCGAATAGGTGGGACTGATTAGTATCCTAAAAGTTGAAGAGTGTAATTTTTTATTTTCCATTTAAATCTTCCATTAATATACAGCCTCGATGAGTACTTTGACAGTTACAAGGATCCCTGTTTGGCTAATTCACTTGTACAAGGATCCATGTTCGGCTAATTCACTTGTAAAGCGAATGAAGTGAATGCTCACTTTAAAAGACAAGATAAAAAATAGGAGTCATATCAATAAGTAAAGAAGATTGAGACTATGCTCTTTCAAAATCCCCAAAGAGAGCTCTTTCTCAGGTAAGGTCTTTTTCTCCCGTGTAGGTTTGGAAGGTCTGGTCGGAAAGGTCTCAGGATAAGCACACTGTCACCCATAGTCATGCATATGTATTTTTAGTTGAAGTAGGACTTGGAATGAATGTTTATTGATTGTTAGCATGAGTTATTTCCTTGTGAACGAGCTTTTTTTCATCTGATTATCTTTCCCCCTTCGAAATTTTTACATCAGCTATTATGTTACCAACATTACTAATGCTACTATTTTGATCTTTACAATGGTAGGATAGTACTTGATTACACTCAACACTTTTGGGTGAAGAATTATGGAGTCTTCTGCCTCAACAAATGTAAAAAAAAAAAAAATTCCCTGGCTGTAGGGACCACTAAGAAAGGGGAAAATGTAGAATTCTCTTCGTTCCCAATTTTCTAAGGTTTCTGGTTCCAACTACATATTGTTTCAAAAATAAAAAATATAAATAAATAAATCAAAGTAGAAAGCAACACTGTTGGAAGTGGATCGATTGAGTATGTTGGAAATCATCCAAATAGCTTCAACATTACAAGTTGACTTTGGTTGAGTTCATAATAACAAGTTGCCAGCCCTAGTGATGGATCAATAGTAGGAACTGTGTGGTGTTTGAGTTGAGTATCAATTCCCAAATTGATGTTATGACGGATAAAACATGATGTTAGAAACATAGGTCATCAAATGAACCTGTTCACCTATCTCGGATTAAAAAAAGCAAACCGCTCCATGACTATGCCAGTCATATGGCTCCTCCCATTCAATGCATGAGAAATCATAAATTCATTTATAAATGGACATCAAAAGTAGATGCGGATTCTCTCTCCAACCATGTACTAAATGAAAAAAAATCTAAAAATGGTAAAAAAGAAATAGTAAATAATGTCTAGGCATCACAGAAAGGGTTTGATGGGAGAGATGCTCACTCGAAGGGGGCTGCAGAAAGGGTTTGATGGGTCCAGCACCGCATTCTTAGACGGAGAGTACTACAATGAGAGAAGCAATTGGAGATCGAGCCCTTCGTCGATGGAAGCAAGAGAACCCTCTTCCGAATGACAAACGATGGACGCAAGTGCAAGGACGATGGATGCAGGATGATGGATCCATTTTCGGAAACCCTCTTCTTCTTAACAACCTGACGAATGTTGAAGATTGAACCCTTCTTCATTCTTCAGAAACACTATCTTCTTTCTCGAATGCCCAGTGAAGTCAAAGGGGTTGTGGCTAGGAGAAGAAAGATGCACCTTTCTCTGCTCTCTCAGGAATGACGGACAATGTCTAAGACGATAGATCCAGAAAAAGAAAGGGAAGAGGAGAACCAACAAATGGCAGCTCTGTTGGTGAAGGACTTTGCACCTGATGAAGCGGAGAGGTCTTGAGTTTAAACCTACCTTCATTGACACCTACCCCAATTTTACCCGGTGCAAGTTGATACGAGGGTTTGCATGTGTTCTTTTAGGGATTAGTTTTCAGCCTTCCAGAATCGAGTGTCTCTCGAGCTCAGGGCCAAAGGCTCCTAGGCTGGGTTGAGCTGAAAATACCCTATGTTATCAAAAAAAAAAAAAAAAACAAAAAAAGAAAAAAACAAAGAAAGAAAGAAAAAAAGAAAGGGAAGAGGTGAGACGAAAACAGAGATGGAGGAAGAAAGGGAAAAACGAAAAGGGGGAAGATATTTCGATGTGCTTTATCTCTTTGGCACCAGTTTTATCCCCATATTCTCTACGCTCGGGCTTAGTGGAATACACGTAAGCTGTTTGGGCTTAGTGGAATCCACGTCAGCTCCCCCTCACCAAAATGGTGAGGGATTATGTTACCTGAATATCTCCTATATATATATATATATGTATATATATATGCTGAGCCTCTCCTTAGCTCACGCAGAAGGGGCAACCCTATCTGCTCACACATGTGGGCTCGATTATTAGCCCATCCAAGTGGACCATGTAACAAAGAACCCCTATAGTCACAAGTTCCAAGGTTTGCCACCATCTGAATGGACCAATAAAACTATGCAACTCGTTTTGGATGGTGAAAACTTGTTGTCCATTGATCAAGGGATAAGGATGATCATCCGAGTCTCCATCACTGTACGTAGGTAGGTAGGGGAATATCTTTTTTTCCCCATGTCCTATCATTATATGCCAAAGGTTAGGTTTGCCTCCAGCCTATAGCCTCCCAGGACCCTACCATTTATATATACATGGGAACAAGGGCGGACCCACGTTTTGGATATCTGGGGTGGCCGCCCCAGGTGAATTCTTGGACTTCCTTACAAGTGCCATGGCCCATGCATCAGTTGATGGCTTGATGCCCAATCCTGCCCCACCTCCTTGCAAGTCATCCCATATATAAAAGTCCTCCCACCGTACTTCGCCCTTCACTCATTATATTATATAAAGCAATGGTAGACAAAACCTTTTTTTATTCTTTCTTTAATTTGTTTTTTCTAGACATTTATGAAGGCATCTTTCCAATCATAACTAATGAACCAGTGGCATGGAAAAAATGGAACCATATTATCAATAGCATGCATTTTAGATTAGTTTGGATGGGATAAAAACGTGAGAAAATGAAGGTACAGCTACTGAAGTGTTGCCACGTTTTATTATGCTTTATTAATATCTGTATGTAGATATTGGGTTGTGACGCCCATGGAAAAAGGGATTGAACAGTAGAAAATATTATGTTTAAAATCATGTCTTTCTTTCTATTTATCTATTATCCCTATGCGAAGATCAAAATACTAACCCTTTGTGTTTTCTATGGTTAATGGGTTTATCTCATAATAACCTATTTTTATTTAATCTTTTTCTTTATCCCTCTCTATTTTTTATTTTTATTTTGATGAGATGTATCTAACCATTATCCACAGTTGGATTCTATTACCAAAATCAATGCACTAAAAAAAATTAAACTTATAGATTTTAAAATGAGAGATTTGGTTATCTAATCAGAAGTAGATTGTACTACGATAATATTGCGGATGGAGCTAAAGGAAATAACCAAAGACGTATTATTTTTGTATGATAATTTTTTTAATTGCTTGTATGATAATAATTAATATTTCCCTTGAGTTATCTAGAGTTTGTTTATTATCATTGTAGTGTGATTGCTAATTTCATTTTCATCCCATTAATTTCAATAAAAAATTATTTTCTCGAGGAGAAATTGGTTGGTGTAGTTAAAAAGCTTATGTAGAAATTGAGTATTAGTAGTAAGATGTAAGTTGTTTATATTTTATTTAGCAAAAAATAAAAAAAAAATGTCTTTAAACTATATAATAAGTGGAGATTATTGGTAGTTGGTTTTGATTTTGATCTTTGTAAATTGACCATTGTCTGCCCCACCTAATAAAAAATCTTGGGTCCGCCACTGCATGGGAAACACTCCTATGAGAGCAACTCTCATACTACTATAAGAGTAATGGGAGGAACCCTCATATTTAGGTCGTTGACATTTGATATAGATCCAATGGGCATTTATATTAGTTTTTTTTAACCCCCTAGACTCTTACTAGACCAAAAGTTACCTAAAGTTTCGTTAGCAATCAAATTGGACTTCCCGCCACACTTTATCCCCTTTTTTCTTCACTTTTCCGCTAAGCAGCAATATCGTTGCTTGTACTAGATGGGCAACGATGTCGCTGCTGCTTATAGGGTATTTAAGCGACTCGAATTCCCTTTTCACATTTGTCATCTTTTTCGTCTGAGAAGAGAATCTCTGCAACCTTTTCCATCTCAAAACCCTCTTTTGGCATTTTCTCCTCCATTGCTCTATTAAAGTGGAAGGTGGACTCCAATAAAGAGGCATGTAGCTCACCTTACCTTTTATTTATGTGTTTAAACCTAGATAGAACATGATTTTCATATTGGATTTGTTTTTGCAATTTAGGAAACCGATAAGTTTTTTTGTTGAAATCAAATGTTGGAATGTTCTTAGGATGGCCGGCCTATAGGAGCTTAGGATCACAGCAGCAAGGGGGCCTCGATGTTGATGGAGAGGGGAAGGGAAGAGATGAGGACGTTCGGGTTTTTATCGATATGAGGTGAGCGGTGATATCGCTGCTTGTGAAAATCATATAAAAAAGAAACCCGGAATAAACCCAGGGGACTACTCTTCGACATAAGATTTTCGGGGGTCCTTTTATGTCTTTTAAGAGTCTAAGGGTTTTTTTTTCCAAAAAAAAAAAAAAAAACATATATATATATATATATATATATATGGCCAATACCATATATTGCCTATAAAAAAACGCCCTCCTAGTTGGGCCCGCCGGGACGCATGATGATCATGGAAGTCCATTGGATGGAAAGATTTATATAAGACCTACCTATGTGCAAAATTTTGGCTCCTTTAGCTCGTCGTACGCTTTGATCTATGGACCTAAAATTTAATTATTTTAGAGGCATCATTTTATGATGATTTCAGTCCAATTGTGAGGGAAAGCTGGATGCGTGTCAAATTTGGACTTGCGACTATTCATTTTTAGAGGGGGGGGGGGGGGGGGGAGGGATTAATATGTGTGAAAAGACTAGATTGACTCAAGATGTGCCTCATGACAAAAAAAGAAAAGAAAAGGAGCAGTAAAGAAAGCGGGCGTTTTGGAGAACTACCCTTTTTTCTTTTTTTTGTTTAAAAGGTAAGTTTATTGAGAAAGAGAGAGGAAGAACGAATACAAACCCAAATTGGGCAAAAAGGAAACAGAGAAACAGAGACAGAGGGAAGAAGGAGAGAATAGAGAAAAGGGGAGGAGAGCACCAGAGAGGGGCAAAGAAGAGAAAAGGGCAGAGAAGAGAGGCTACAACAAGAGACAGCAGGGAGCCGACCCTGGAAGACTGAAGAAACTGATCGAGCTCTCCGAACAGCTAGCTGCTGGACCTACCACGGGGAGCTTGAAGAAACGCAGCAGAGAGGAAAACCCTCTTGGAGAAACGCAGCAGAGAGGAAAACCCTGGGAGATCGATGGCCAGAGATGAAAAGCCTAAGATGGAGATCTTTGAGGAGATCGATGAGAACGATGGCTTGCCAGACCAGAAGAACTGTGGAAAATGCCTGGGATTGCTGCTGGGATCGCTACAGTCGGGTGCTGCTGGAAGTTGGTGATGGAAGAAGCTGGATCTGGACCTGGATCTACTACCGAGTGCCGCTAGAAGTTGGTGATGGAAGGAGCTGGATCTGGACCTGGATCTACTGCCGGGTGCTGCTGGAAGTTGGTGATGGAAGAAGCTGGATCTGTACCTGAATCTTCAGTCGGGGGATCAGCTAGGTTCAACATGATCATGATCGAGCTGAACTGAGGACTGCAGAGAGGTCTAGAGATTTTCTTCAAAGAGAAGCAGATCTCCTCTAGAATCTGAGCAGTGATCTGATTGTAGGTGAGTAAATGATTTTCAAAAATAGCTGAATTTCTAGCTTTCCAAATAGAGTACATCACAGAGAGGAAAATGGAAGCCATGAACTTCTTGCCTTTCTTGTCATTTCCATAAGAGAGGGAGGTCCATAGAGTAGCAGCAGTGATTCTGTTGGGTTGATGAACATTAGAAGCATGGAGGATCCAAGACCAAATGGAGAGAGCAAAAGGGTAGGAGAAGAAAATGTGAAAGGAGGTGTCTTCTTCTACTCTACATAGGCTACATCTGGAAGCCAAGGAGAACCCAATTTGTTTCAGGTGAGACTCTGTAGGAGTGCGATTGAGTATCAGACGCCAACCGAAACAACTAATTCTGGGGAGGGAAAATCCATTCCAAATCAGAGGAGGCCAAAGAAGGGAGATGCCCCTTGGTCTGATGACATTCCAGACACTGTACAAGGTTATCTGGCCAGTTGGGTTGTCCTTCCAAATGAGCTGGTCACTAGTGGATGGGTTTGGGAGAAGGAGAGAGGTTGCTGAAGAGAATAAGGCTTGCACTGCAGGAGGTTGAGAAGAGGGAGTGTGCCAGGAGCCAGAGTGGAAGAAGGATGCCAGTCTTTGGTTCAAAGGGAAATGCAGGTTGGGGAAGACTGCAGAGATTGGTCTGTCCCCGCTCCAGATATCATGCCAGGTGTCTATGAGCTTGCCATTCCCAAAAGTCCAGGAGCTACCTTGATGGATGTGGTGAGCAAGCCGACGGATTTTTTTCCAGATACAAGAGCCAAATCTGGTAGTGGTTGAGCTCCAAATGTTGGTGATGGAACGCGCTCCGAGGCGCCGCTGGGGCGGCTACCGGGGTCGGCGGAACGTGGGAGCCCGTCGGGTCCGGCCCTTTCGCGCCCTGGCGGGCCCTGAAGCGTGCATCAACATTTCTTTTGTGTGGGTGTGCCAGATTTTCTATTTTACTTGGAATTGCAAGTGGTAATCCGGAGATCAACCTTCGCAAGTAAAAATGAAATCAACTTCTTTCAAGTTTTCCATTGCACAAATATTTAAGAAAAGAGACATTTTCTTGGTTTGCCGTGAAAGGTGATTTTGTTTGGCATTTATAGCCGATTTTGGCGTTTATAGCCGATTTACAATTCTCATCAATAATGAAAGACAAGAGTTGTGATTTTTGTCTCTTTTAGAAAAATACAAACTACAATGAAAAGCAAGAAAAGGAAGATCTAACTTTTCAGGAGATTGTGGGGGACTCGTTCAGATTGACGGTCGCAAGCCATGTGTGGGCTTCGCCATCATCCATGCAGATGAGAACAGAAGATGCTCTTGATTCGCTTGGCTTGGCTATAACCTCAGGTTTTTAGAGGACAAAGACCAAGAGAAGGTCCTATGTCCAATAAAAAGCTAAGTAGACGGGCTGAAAAGCCACGTCTAAGCCATTGGAGGTAGCGGGAGAAGGCAAGGACCTTGGGGGGGGGGGTGCCCCCCAAGGGACTTTTGTCACCTTGTAGTGGTGGCTGGTGCAGAACTTCAGCAGAGTTTTTTTTCTCTCTTTTTCTTTCTCTCAGATTTCTGGATCTGTAGCGCTTTGGAAGTGATCTCCGATTGATCGATCCGGATTTCAATGGAATGCTCTCCTATTTATAGGCTTTTGGTAGCCATTTAGGAGAGTTTATGGGCTTTAATGGCTTTAATGGGAGGAGTTACAAGATTTATTTCTTGATTTTGTAACTCCTTTTTCCTTGAATCTGATTGGCCGATGGAGATTAAGGGCTTTTAATCACCTTAATTACCATAATGGGAGGAGTTTCATGGGTTAAATGCCATGAATCAATTGACTTGTAACTCCCAAATGCTTGCTTCTGATTGGGCCGTCCAAAGAAATGAATTAATGACTGCAATAAAGCTAGTCAATTAACCACATTAATTGGTCGCCGAGCAGTCGAAGAGTCGCGGGCCATGCCGTGTCTTCTGGAATTCTTCTGGCGACGATCGTCGATGGATCTACATGCTGATCGACATCGGATGAACATGTAACTTCAGACATTGATAGCTAAGAGCGGGCCGGTGACATCTGTCTTGTCGATTTCACGATCGGTCGGACAGAAAGTGCACTTTCTTGGTCGACCGGTTGGCGATCTTGGAGCGATCAATGATGATTTTATGCTTTTGGAGGTTGACCCGTGATTTTGACGGATGTCGGAGGATATGATTCAATTTCAAGCACTAAAAATCACATTTTCAGGAAACCACAGGGGCCAAAGTGCGCGAAACGCGAAAAAAGACGGAAAAACGGGTCACCGGCGGAAAATCCGGTGACCCGGACCTCCATGGTCGCCGGCGACCATGGACCATGGCCATGGTCGCAGGGGTCTGCGACCCTGGGGGATTTTTCCCCTTCGGAGCCCGTTTTGCGGTCGTTTTGAGGTCTTTTTCGTCGCCGTTTTCTTCTGTATTTTTCTTGACATTTCTTCTCATTTATTGGCTTGATTTCCCTGTAGAAAACTTGATGAGAATCCTTGCATTTTTAGAGTGCAAAGTTTCTAATTTTCCGGGAAAGCCGAAGACTTTGTCGCGTAGAGCTGCTGATTTTCCGCCAGAAGCTGAAACTTGGTCAAACGATGTCGGAATGACCTGAAATTTGAGGTGAAGCCTCTTGAGCAATAAATAAGACCAACCATAGGCTTTTGTTTGAGTTTTGAAGCCGTTTGGGGTCCCGTCGATGCTTCACTTGATTTTGCTGCGGGGAAAATGCCGAGCTTTGATATGTGGCCAAACGATGTCCGATTGACCTGAAATTTGACGGGAAGCCTATTGGAGTCATTTTGAGATGTTCCATGGGATCCGTTTTGGATGTCATGGTCCCGGGTTGCTCCGCCGTCGGTAGGCTTGATTTTCTCTCGGAGCATCGAAACCTGGTCAAACGTTGTCAGAATGACCTGAAATTTGACGTGCAGCCTTTTGGAAGCATGTTGAAGCCACTCATGCACTTGGTTTGATGAGAGAAGGCTTCGGTGGTTCCCGCCGCCGGGAGGCTTGATTTTGCTGCTCGAGCATTGATGGAGGGTCAAACGTTGTCGGTTTGACTTGAAATTTGGCATGGAGCCCTTTTGAGACATGCTGGAGTCATCCGTAGGCTCTGATCGAAGTTTTGACGTCTCCGATGATGTCGCCGCCGGGAGCGCCATTTTAGCTGTCGGAGAAGTGAAGTTAGGCCAAATGTTGTCGAAATGGCCCGAAACTTCATGTGTACTCTTCTCTTGGCTATCTTGAAGGATCTTGCAGTTTTTGTTTGATTCTGACAAGATTTGATTTTTTGGAGAAATTGCATTGTCTATTTATGGCAGGTTGCGACTTCATGCAGCTTTCTTGATGTTGAAGAGGCAAAGTGACATTTTTGGTGTCAACAAATGCCCCCTCGAGGTACAGCGACGAGTTGCTTGACTTTTGTAGTCGATGTGCCTCGAAGAGATTTTTGAAGGAGAGCTTGAGTCTTGACCAAGAGTCTTTGAGCAATCTTTCCTTTGGTAGAGTAGCCTTTGAGCTTCCAGGGGAATTTTATGGTAGTGAAAAGGAATCACACACCATCTCGATGCAAAGTTTTGAAGATAACATCAGGGATGTGGATTTGGGTTTCTGTTTTTGATCTTGTGACCTAACCGGCTATATATGGCAGGTTAGGGGATCGGGTTTTGGTTTTGACCTTGTGACCCAACAAGCTGTATGTGGCAAGTTGGGGGATCAGGATTTGGCTTTTTGTTTTGGTCTTGTGACCTAACAAGCTGTATGTGGCAAGTTAGGGGACCAGGATTTGGTTTTTGGTCACTCTTTGGGACTGTGTGGGTCCATTGGAATGGTTTGGATTTTTGTGAAATGTCAATTTCAAGATTTTGGCTCAATTTGGTATATGAGGCTGGATGGTTTGATTTTTGGAAGCTCATGGGGCTTGGGATTTTTTTTGTATGGTTCAATCAACTCAAAAGAGGCATGGAACCATTATTGTATGCTCTTGGTAAGAGGGATTTTTTCTGACTAAAAGCCCATTTTTTCTTTTTTTTTTTTTTTTTTTTTTTTTTTTTTTTTTTTAGTGCCTAGGTGGTCAAACCTGGCTCATATGGGCTAACCCATGGGACCTTAAGCTTTTTATGATGGCTTAGATCTCATGTGGGGCCATTTTTATAAAGAATATCTAAAGATATCTCATTTAGATAGAGAATATCTAAAAATATCTTTATGGGAGAGAATCTCTCATATTCCCTTAATTTGGGAGAGAATATCTCAAGGTATCTTTCTTTTTGAGAAAGAATCTTCAATATCCTTTTTTGTTGGAGAGAATCTCTCATTTGATTGATTTTGGGAGGAAATCTCTCAAAGACATCTTTATTTTTGGGAAAGAATCTTTCTAATTCCTTCTCTTTTGGTAAGGTTACTTAATTAGTAACACTTACCTTTCTTCTTTGTTTCCTTCTTTGATTTGCTCTCTCCTATAAAAGCAAAGGAAGGTAGGATCTCTTGCTCTTATTGCTTTCTTTTGCAACAATCTCAAGAGAGCTCCAAGACCAAGAGTGCTTCTTCTTCAAGGATCTTCAAGCTTTTTCCTTCTTCTTCTCCATCAATGGCTTCGAGTAAGTTTTCTCTCTTTTTCTTTCAAGAGTGCAAAGTTTCTAATTTTCCGGGAAAGCCGAAGACTTTGTCGCGTAGAGCTGCTGATTTTCCGCCAGAAGCTGAAACTTGGTCAAACGATGTCGGAATGACCTGAAATTTGAGGTGAAGCCTCTTGAGCAATAAATAAGACCAACCATAGGCTTTTGTTTGAGTTTTGAAGCCGTTTGGGGTCCCGTCGATGCTTCACTTGATTTTGCTGCGGGGAAAATGCCGAGCTTTGATATGTGGCCAAACGATGTCCGATTGACCTGAAATTTGACGGGAAGCCTATTGGAGTCATTTTGAGATGTTCCATGGGATCCGTTTTGGATGTCATGGTCCCGGGTTGCTCCGCCGTCGGTAGGCTTGATTTTCTCTCGGAGCATCGAAACCTGGTCAAACGTTGTCAGAATGACCTGAAATTTGACGTGCAGCCTTTTGGAAGCATGTTGAAGCCACTCATGCACTTGGTTTGATGAGAGAAGGCTTCGGTGGTTCCCGCCGCCGGGAGGCTTGATTTTGCTGCTCGAGCATTGATGGAGGGTCAAACGTTGTCGGTTTGACTTGAAATTTGGCATGGAGCCCTTTTGAGACATGCTGGAGTCATCCGTAGGCTCTGATCGAAGTTTTGACGTCTCCGATGATGTCGCCGCCGGGAGCGCCATTTTAGCTGTCGGAGAAGTGAAGTTAGGCCAAATGTTGTCGAAATGGCCCGAAACTTCATGTGTACTCTTCTCTTGGCTATCTTGAAGGATCTTGCAGTTTTTGTTTGATTCTGACAAGATTTGATTTTTTGGAGAAATTGCATTGTCTATTTATGGCAGGTTGCGACTTCATGCAGCTTTCTTGATGTTGAAGAGGCAAAGTGACATTTTTGGTGTCAACAAATGCCCCCTCGAGGTACAGCGACGAGTTGCTTGACTTTTGTAGTCGATGTGCCTCGAAGAGATTTTTGAAGGAGAGCTTGAGTCTTGACCAAGAGTCTTTGAGCAATCTTTCCTTTGGTAGAGTAGCCTTTGAGCTTCCAGGGGAATTTTATGGTAGTGAAAAGGAATCACACACCATCTCGATGCAAAGTTTTGAAGATAACATCAGGGATGTGGATTTGGGTTTCTGTTTTTGATCTTGTGACCTAACCGGCTATATATGGCAGGTTAGGGGATCGGGTTTTGGTTTTGACCTTGTGACCCAACAAGCTGTATGTGGCAAGTTGGGGGATCAGGATTTGGCTTTTTGTTTTGGTCTTGTGACCTAACAAGCTGTATGTGGCAAGTTAGGGGACCAGGATTTGGTTTTTGGTCACTCTTTGGGACTGTGTGGGTCCATTGGAATGGTTTGGATTTTTGTGAAATGTCAATTTCAAGATTTTGGCTCAATTTGGTATATGAGGCTGGATGGTTTGATTTTTGGAAGCTCATGGGGCTTGGGATTTTTTTTGTATGGTTCAATCAACTCAAAAGAGGCATGGAACCATTATTGTATGCTCTTGGTAAGAGGGATTTTTTCTGACTAAAAGCCCATTTTTTCTTTTTTTTTTTTTTTTTTTTTTTTTTTTTTTTTAGTGCCTAGGTGGTCAAACCTGGCTCATATGGGCTAACCCATGGGACCTTAAGCTTTTTATGATGGCTTAGATCTCATGTGGGGCCATTTTTATAAAGAATATCTAAAGATATCTCATTTAGATAGAGAATATCTAAAAATATCTTTATGGGAGAGAATCTCTCATATTCCCTTAATTTGGGAGAGAATATCTCAAGGTATCTTTCTTTTTGAGAAAGAATCTTCAATATCCTTTTTTGTTGGAGAGAATCTCTCATTTGATTGATTTTGGGAGGAAATCTCTCAAAGACATCTTTATTTTTGGGAAAGAATCTTTCTAATTCCTTCTCTTTTGGTAAGGTTACTTAATTAGTAACACTTACCTTTCTTCTTTGTTTCCTTCTTTGATTTGCTCTCTCCTATAAAAGCAAAGGAAGGTAGGATCTCTTGCTCTTATTGCTTTCTTTTGCAACAATCTCAAGAGAGCTCCAAGACCAAGAGTGCTTCTTCTTCAAGGATCTTCAAGCTTTTTCCTTCTTCTTCTCCATCAATGGCTTCGAGTAAGTTTTCTCTCTTTTTCTTTCAAGAAAACTCCATGTAGAGAATAGGATGGTAAAAAGAAGAAAGTTTCTCTCTTTTTTTTTTCCTTCTTTTTTTTTTTTCTTTTCTTTTTCTTTTCTTTCTATTCTTCTTCTCTTTTTTTTTTTTTTTCTTTTCCACGTGATTTCTTTTTTTTTCACGTTTTTTTTTTTTTTTTTTTTTTTTTTTTTTTTTTTTGCTGTTTTCTTTCTTCTCTTTTTTTTTTGTTTGAGAAAGTTTTTTTTTTTTCTTTTCTTTCTCCCCTTTTTTTTCGAGAAAGTTTCTTCTTTTTTTTTTTTTTTTTTTTTGGTTATCATGATAATGCGTTTTTCATGCATGTACTATTTGTAGATTGAGCATGATAGCATACCTGAAAATCTTTGCAAATTTGGGAATTTGGAGCTTGCAGTGATGTTGAGCCCTTCTTGATTTTGCGGAGATTTTGAGGTTTCGAAAGTTTGGAGTTTCGGAGCCCGCAGCAATGTTGAGCCCATCTTCAAAACTTTCTATTTCTTTCGGGGTATTTCCCTTTTCTTCGGAATTGCCCCGGGGTCATGCCAAAATTTCGCCAGATTTTTAGTGGGACAAAGTGACCCTTTTTTCTTTTTTAGCGAAATCCTGTCATTTTGATGACGATCTTTTTCTTTTCCGACCTTTGCAGGTGGTTCCTCCAGAGCGAACAAGGGTAAAGAGCCTGCTACAAGCGTACCTCGTCGATCCGCCAGATCTTCTAATGTGGCCGTTCAGCAGGCCTGGGAGAAGGTCCAGTTTATTGAGAAGAACTTGGAAGAATGCGATTCCCTCAATCGTGATGAGATGAGACAGCGATTGATCGCTCTCAAGGATGAGGAGTTCTATAAGATCATGGCAAGCAACCGTTCTTGGGTTATGGACGATCTGAGGGTTTTACCCAAGCCTACCTTCTTCTTTGGAGATGCAGTCCCTGACGACTTGACATACCAAAGGAGATGTTTTCAGTTCTCTTACACAGCTGATGGTGAAGAGAGAACTATTTCTACCCGGTCGTCTTTTGACCGGACCATCTCGATCCTGAGCCTTTCTCCCACGTGCCCTAAGAGGGAAGATCCTCCGAGCTGGGTGAAGAGGACCAGTGTGATCAAGACCGGGGTTTTTGTTGGCGGTCCCTCCGGATATGCGGAGAAGTCGCCTGCCCGTATGGACATGTTGATGCCATCCAGCGGCTACCAGGGCTCTGATTATCCGTCGGTCGATTTGAGACCGGTGGGCCTTGGCGTTTTCAGCGGTGACGGCAGTACTTGGGTGAAGCCTTTTCGACTTCGTGGCCGTTTCAATGCTGACTCCGATTGGACGTCATGGACTGACCACACCTTGCTGATTGGGGGCGCCGTTTTGAAGGAAGCCGGGATTTTTGACGCGGTCCGCGCTTTTAGGGAGACCGTGACCTTTTCCGATGATGCCTTCATGGCTATGTTGGAGTCTTTCCTCCCTCAGACCAATACCTTCGTTGTCACGAACGGTGAGATTGGTTTTTCTCTGAAGGAGTTGAGTGCTATTACTGGATTGCCCATCCTTGGCAAACTCTACGAGGAGTTCATGCCGATTGACAGCGTCCTTGAGGAGCAGTCAGAGGAGTTCAGGCTCCTATACTTTCAGCTCGTCGCCTTCTATGATTTTTTTAAGGAGGGCTCGAAAGTAAGATCCAGCAGTTGGAAGAGTTGTGGCTCTTCGTTCCCTAACTTCTTCGACGGTGGAGAACCTTCTGATAGCATGACCCGGGAAGACAGGAAGAAGACTTCGGCCATGCAGGAAGAGTTGAAGGGTTTCTTCGCGAGCACAGATGCCATTTGTTCTGACATTACACTGCGGAGAGATCTTGCTGTTTACCTCACTTTTTGGCTAGGTGAGGCTATTTTTGCTGGAGGAGATGGAACACACATCAGGCCGCATTGTATTTTTCCGGCTTGTCAGATGGCGTTTGGAGAGCGGCTTGCTTTGGTGCCCGCTCTTTACTCCTACCTGTGTACCGAACTGCAGGCTGCTGCTTTCTTGGTTCGGCTTGGGCTCCCTATGAATAGGGTATTTTCAGCCCATATTTTTTATTCGTGGTTTGTATACCACTGTCCTGGCTTCCACCAGCTGGGTGCTGCACAGGATGATGATCCTCTGATGATTCGATTGGCTAAGGGAAAAGCCGTATCCGAATCACTTTTGTTTGCCCGCATGAGGATCCGACGATTCAGGGACGTCGAGATGGGGCAGTCTTCAGTTAAGCTTTCTCCGGAGTTGCGGAAGAAGGCTTTTGATTTTGGTGCCTCCCGAGACTCTACCAGAGCAGGGTCGGGAAGGCATTACTCTTTGACCAATGCAGAGAAGGAGTGGCTTTTCAGCATACGAGTCGGCACGATGGTGTACCGCAGACATCTTTTCGTTGACATCCAGCCGTATGTACCTTCTCGCTTTGCGCTTCAGTTGGGCTTCTCTCAAGGCGTTGTTGGAGCGCCTTCGAGTATGGTGAAGCGTTTTGGGGGTTTGCAGGATGGCAGAAATGCATGTGCTTTCTATAGTGCTGAAGACACTACTGCCACGATTTCTTATCCTGAGCTGTCGACTTTCCGAACTGCCGGCTTCACGAAGTGGTTCGCGGAGAGCTTTTTGGCATATCGGGGGCTTTCCAAGAAGGAGCTTGATGTAAAGCTGTCTTCTGGAAAAGGCATTGGGAAGTCGGATGGCGTCCGGCGAGAGGAAGTTTGGGCCTTCCTTTCTGGAGAGAAGCACAAGATAGGCTTTCTCGGTGACCAGGGCGTCATTGGTTCTGAAGCTGTTCGGGAAGTACCTGATGAGGCTTTGGAGCAGCTAGAACAGGAGGAAGCTGAGCTCGACGCTTGGATGCAAGCGGCACAGAGACGAGCTTCCGTGGAGTCTACTGGCGAGAGCAGACCATCCAGTGAGGAGTCAAGTGAGAAACCTGACTCTGACAGTGGGGCGGGTTCTTCTAGGAAGCGAACCCGTAGAGGTAAGAAGAGGAGGAGTCATCATCACAGCGAGGGGCCACATGAGGACTCTCCTGACATGGAAATCCCTCTTACCATCAACGAGGAGGTGCCAGAGGCTGTCGACGAGCCTCCAGAGAAGAGGAGCCGTGGAGAAGAGACCATTGGTGAAGGTATGATTCTTCCTTTTTTCTTTTTCTCCTTCTTTCATGGGGCGTTCCATGTTCTGATTTGTTTTCTCACCCTGCTGCTGCTTCTTTTTTTTTTTAGCAGAGGATGAAGACTTGGCGATGCTTGAGGTTCCGACCGATGAGGCGGTGATGGAGCCGGTTATGGCATCTGAAGAAGAACCTAGGGACTCTGGAATGATTCCGGAATCTCCAATTGGTATAACTTCTTTCGCTTTCTCTTTTTTTGTGCTTGCGACTTGATTTGCTAACATTTTTCTTGTCAGCTGACTTGCCACAGGATTCCGATGACTTTGAACCATCAATGGACGCAAATGTTGACGATGCTTCAGATGAGTTCATGGAGGAAGAGAGTGTTCCGCCAGTCATCGAAGAAGGTACTTTGTAGTGATGACCCTGATGATGTTTTTTTTTTCCAGTTCTGACATGATTGAGGAGATGCCTCGTGTTGAGATTCCCTCTCCAGTGGCTCCAAGTGGAAAGAGTTCTTTTGTGACTCTTCCAATGGGACATGACATGAGCAGCCGATCAACGGAGAAGGGTGAATCTTCATCCAGTTCGTCTCTTCAATTTGCGAAGAAGGTGCTGGCTCGGGTTTTGAGTTCTTGGGTCAAGACTCTCCTTTCTGGACACTTGGAGGCAGGATTTGGCATGATCCCACATGTACAGGAGATTCTGACCGACACCGAAGAGGTTGGTCTGGATGTCACAGGTGCCAGGGCGATCGTTGATAGGATCGTTGCACTGGGTGACAAGTGGTTTGAGACCATGGGTTTCCCTGACGACCAATTCTTCAAGGAGATGTTCTTGGACCCTGCTGATAAGGCTAAGTCTGACCTGAATGAGGCTACACAAAGCAAGAAGCAGCTAGTTCGGGAGAAGAACAAGGAAGAGCTAGCCATCATCGGTTTGAGGCATGACCTTAACGTCCTTGATAGGGAAGTTGAGGAGGCCAGAAAACGTCTTGAGCATTTGAAGGCACAAGTCGATGCGAAGTGGGCTGCTATAACAGAGGCTCGTGACAGGGAGAGTACTCTGATCCGCAGGGTTGCAGATGCCGGTCAAGTTCTCGAGAGGAGGACTCTAGAAAACGAACGATGGCAAACTGCTGGGGAAGAGCTTCCCGGTGTAAAAGAAGGGTTACGGCATTCGCCAGCATCTCATGGCAAGTTCCTGAAGAAGCGTGCCTTGGAAACTCTGACGGCTGAGGCCAAAAGTTTGCTTGAGGAGCTGAAGCTTTGGCTGGAGACCATTTTTGGCTGAGCTCCTGATTTTTTATAGCAGAAACCATTCTTCTTTTTTTTTTGGTACCACATGTATTTTTTTGGTACTTTTCTCTGTTTTTTTTTTGTAGTGCTTGTGAACACTTTCTATTTTTTTTTTTTTTGCTTTGGTACCACATGTATTTTTTGGTACCTTTTTTTTTTTGTTCCCTACGCTCACTCAAACCTTTTTGTAATGAAAGCAATTGCTAAATGGGATTTGATCAAAAGTTTTGTCATTTTGTGAAAATCTTTTGTCAAATGATTGTTTTGGTAGGGGAAACGAATTTGGCATGAAAGCCGGATTTTTGTGGCATTTACAGCCAGTTTTGACATGAGAGTCAGGGTTTTTTTTTTGTGTGTGGCATTTATAGCCGATTTTTGAGATGGCATAAGAGCCAAAAATTTTGTTCGTGGCATGGGAGCCAATTTTGAGATGGTATGGAAGCCGAAATTTTATGGCGTAAAAGCCAAAATTTGGGTTGGCATGGAAGCCGGTGTTTGTTTTGTGGCATCTATAGCCAGTTTGGTGGCATTGATAGCCAATTTGCGGCATTTATAGCCGGTTTGGTGGCATTGATAGCCAATTTGTGGCATTTATAGCCGGTTTGGTGGCATTGATAGCCATTTTTTGAAAGCCAAGTTTTGGTTTGTCGGCGTGAAAGCCAATTTTTGTGGCATTGATAGCCGGTTTGTAGCATTTATAGCCGGTTTTTGGCAAAAGAGCCAGGTTTTGGCATTTATAGCCAGATTTTTTGGCTTTCAAAATGCAGGTATCGACTAAATGTCGCCTCCCCGCTGAATGGTCTTGCAAGTATCGATGGAATGTCGCTTCCTTGCTCATTCGGTTTTGCGAGTATTGATGGAATGTCACTTCCTCGCGGGTTGGGTTTTGCAAGTATCGATGGAATGTCGCTTCCTTGCGAATTGGGGTGCAAATATCGACTAAGCGTCGCTTCCCTGCTTTTCCCAAAACTTTTGATTTTGCGGGTACTGACTTGATGTCGTTTCCCCGTGATTTTTGAAATTTGAGGTTTTCTCGAACCTTTGAAATTTGGGTTGTGGATATCAACTGAAATGTTGCGTCTCCACGATTTTAGAGGTTTTGGAAGTATCGAATGGGGTTCGCATCCTTCCGATTTTTTGAGTTTTGCGAGTATCGACTAAGTGTCACTTCCCCGCGGTTTTTGAAAAACCATTTTTTTGTTTAAAGACACGAGGGTCGTAAATTTTGACCTAAAACCATTTGGCGGTAAAAGGTAAGGTGGACTAGGGTGGAAATCCCTGAATCCGGATTTTTGTTTCAAACCATGAATTTTGGTTCAAGGATCGAAAGTTTTGGTCAAGTCAGGGAGAGGCTCCTAAACTTGGATTTTTTTGTTTTTTTTTAACAATGAAACGGTAAAAGTAAGCATTGTTTTTGAATCTCTAGAAATTTTGACATTTGATATGAAAATTCTAAAGAGAGTGGGTTTGACGAGCGAGTACCTGAGAACAGGTTTTGGCCATACAGGCATTGCTCTTACCCAGTTGGGTAAGTCTTCAAGGGTAGTACCGCTTCAAGAACTTGCCGTTGATAGGCAACATACATCTGTCGCCTTCCATGTTTAGGAGGGCATATGCGCCATTGGAGAAGACCTTGTCGATGACGTAGGGTCCCTCCCATTTTGGTTCAAACTTGCCTTTGGACTTGTGAGCGAAGACCATTGGTCTTTTTACCGCAAGAACCAAGTCACCCTTTTTGTAGGTGCGTTGCCTGACCTTTTTGTCAAAAGATCCTGCCATGCGTGCTTGGTAAAGTTCAATGCTTTGTCGAGCTTCGAGCCGTCTCTCATCGAGATTGTCCAGCTCATGAAGTCGTAATTTCGCATTGCTTTCTTGAGTCATGTCATTTTGTAGAGATACCCTCAGAGAAGGAATTTGTACCTCTAGGGGCACGACAGCTTCGCATCCATAGACCAAGGAGAATGGTGTACTATGGGTTGGTCCTCGAACGGTGGTTCGATAGGCCCACAAAGCTTCAGATAGTTTGTCGCTCCAGTCTCTTTTGTGACTAGAGACCATTTTCTTGAGGATTTTGCAGAGTGTCTTGTTAAAGGCTTCTGCTAATCCGTTTGCTGCCGGATTGTATGGAGTCGAAGGACAGCTTTGAATTTTGTATTTGTCGCAGAACCTGTAGAATCGATGATCCCGGAATTGTGGTCCGTTATCATGGACGAATCTTTTGGGTATGCCGAAATGACAAATGATGTTGGTGCGTAGGAATTGAAGAACTGATGAGGTCTTCATTTCGTTAAACGCAAATGCTTCTGACCACTTGGAGAAATAATCCGTTGCGGCGAAGATGAAGCGATGACCTTTGCTTGAAGGGGGAGAGATAGGACCTATGATGTCCATGCCCCATGCTTCGAAAGGCCATGAGATTGCTGTAGGATGTAGCCATTCCGGAGGCATGTGAATGTAGTCTCCATGAACTTGGCATTGTTGGCAGCGCTTAGCAAATTGCATTGCGTTGGGTACCATGGTAGGCCAGTAGTAACCCAACCTTTTGATTTGGTCGTAGAGCTTGGGGACAGCCTGATGAGCTCCACAAAGACCAGCATGAACTTCTTTGAGTGTTTCTTCGGCCTCTTGTTGTGACAAGCAGCGTAGGAGTACTCCATTGAAGGATTTCCTGTAAAGGATTTTTTAAGGGATATCCAAATGAAAGTTTGGGGCTCGCCTTTGGATGCTTACCCGTTCTTTTGGATCTTCAGGTAGGATTCCGAACATATTGTAATCAATGAACGGATCCCTCCAGTCGCCGATTGAAGTTTGAAGGATAGAGATCCGACTTCCAACCACTCGGTGGCATTCAGCAACTGCTTGGTGTGTGTTAAGAGGAGGGAGGATCCTTCTCTCACTCACTGTAATTTGCATGTTTTCCCCTTCCTGGATCGCCATTGATGCGGCAAGTCCGGCCAGGGCATCTGCACGGATGTTTTCACCTCTACGAATGTGGGTGATGTTGCAGATGTCAAACTTTTGCAGAAGCGATTGTGCCTTGTTGTAGTAAGGCAGCAGATCCGGCTTCCTGACTTCATATTTCTGATTCATCTGGTTGACGATCAGTTGAGAGTCTCCAAAGACTTCCAGCATAGTGATACCGGATTCGATGGCGAGTTCCAATCCCAGGATCAGAGCTTGGTATTCAGCTGCATTGTTTGTGCATGGTTCCAGTAGCGAGAAAGCGTGTGGAATCATGCATTTGTCGGGGCTAACAAAGAGGATGCCAACTCCCGAGATCAGCTTTCTGTTTTCATTTGTCCTGGTTGCACCGTCAAAGTACATGTCCCAGGAGGCATTTGGTGAGGAAGTCTCCACGTTGTAGACAGGTTCGTCTGGGAGATCATCTCTGAGTGGTGAATCTTTAGGCAATGGATGCTTTGCGAGGAAATCTGCTAGAGCTTGGCCTTTGATTGCTATTTGTGGCACATACCTAATATCAAATTGTGATAGAAGGATGGACCATTTTGCCAGTCGGGCATTGAGAGAACCTGCCTTTGTGACAAGGACCTTCAAGAGGTTGATCCTTGAGACGATGTAGACTGTGTTGGAAAGCAAGTAGTGACGTAACTTTTGTATGGCGAACATCACTGCAAGGCATTCTTTTTCGACTGGAGAGTAGCGATGCTCTGCACCTACTAGCATGCGGCTGAGGTAGTATAGAGCAGCTTCTTTTCCCTCACCATTCTCTTGTGCAAGCAAAGCGCCTACAGAATGATCAAGAGCTCTTGTGTACAAGATGAATGGTTTTCCAGTGGCAGGGGCAGCTAACACTGGAGGTTTGGTCAGGTATGACTTGATATCTTGAAATGCGGCTTCGAAGTCGGCATCCCAGACAAAGTCTACACCTTTTTTCATCAATCGAGAGAATGGACGGCATTTCCCCGAAAGATTGGAGATGAACCGTCTGATGTAGGCCAATCTCCCTTGAAGCCTTTTTAGTTCCCTTAGGGTTCTTGGAGAGGGTATTTCTAGAATAGCCTTGACTTTTATGGGGTCAAGTTCTATTCCAGCTTTCCGAACAAGGAATCCGAGAAACTTACCCGACGAGACGCCGAAGAAGCATTTTAGAGGATTCATCCGCAGTTTGTGTTTGCGGAGTCGGAGGAAGACTTCCCGAAGATCTTTGAGATGGTCTTCTTTTCTTCTGCTTTTGACGGCGAGGTCATCAACGTAACATTCGACCATCTTGTGCTGCATATCTTGGAATATTTTCATCATAGCCCTCTGATATGTGGCACCAGCATTTTTCAGACCAAATGGCATGACAGTGTAGCAATACACGCCAAATGGAGTCCGAAAAGATGTGTGTTTTTCATCCTCGGGATGCATCTTTATCTGATTGTAGCCAGAGAAGCCATCCATGAATGTCATTCGCTCGAATCCGCAGGTATTGTCAATCATCACCTCCGGTATGGGGAGCGGGAATTCATCTTTAGGGCAAGCGCCATTCAAGTCTCTATAGTCAATACAGACTCTGATCTGCCCAGTTTTCTTTGTCACGGGGACAATATTGGCCAACCACTCTGGATGTTGTTCCTCACGGATGAAGCCAACGCTTTTGAGTTTTTGAACTTCTTGTTCAATTTTATCCATCACATCTGGACGGAATCTTCTTTGGCCTTGTTTGACAGGCTTGACTTCTTCTTGAAGATTGAGTTCGTGGACTGCTACTTTGGGGTCTAAACCAGGCATTTCAGCATAGGACCATGCAAAGCAATCAACGAACTCACGAAGAAAAGCGATATACTCGGGTAACTCATCATCCTTTATATTCTTGCTTATGAATACAGGACGTGGGTTATCTGGTGTTCCCAAGTCTATCTTTTCAACAGGATCTTCTGTCGGAAGGTTCGAAGGTGGTTCCTCCACAATATTTTCGGAGGCTTCCAACTCAACGAAACCTTCTGGAGTTTCAACTGCATTACCAGACCAAGGCTCTGTTCCTTTCCATGGATTTTCTTGATTGGTGATCCCCTCAAGGCTTGCTATGAGATAGTCCCAATCGCCTGTTGAGTCTGGTATTTCTTTTGGAGACGAGGGTTCTTCTGGGTCAGAATAGCACAAGTCTGTATTATCGGGCGATTCCTCTTCATCATCAGAGAAACCGTACAAATTGGATGAGCTTCCTGGATCTTTGTCAGGTAACTCTTCAAAGAGATATCCAGGGAGATCGATGTCTTCGTGGACTTGAGATGTTGAGGCTTGGTCGGTAAAACGACTTTTAAGCTTTTGTGTCAACTGTCTCAGAGGAGTGTCGGGATCATACCCTAACCCATATGAAGACTTTTCTACATGACCGTAGAGTCTCCAATCTTCCAGCTGGCTTTTGGTCAAGGCGGGCTCCAATGGCGTGAGAATACCACGTCTTTCTCCTAAACCGACTGGGTTTTGAGCGTCAAAGCCCATTTTCTTCATGATAGCTTGTGCCACAGGACTATATAGAGATAGTTGAGGCATACCTTCGTTTTGGAAAGATTCCAGCAGAGAACTTGATGAAGAAGCATCCGATCTATGAAAGAAGATCGGTCTTTGCTTTGGTGATGTTGCCGGAACAACAAAGGTAGCAGACGTAGGATCTTCTACATCAGCAGGTGTCTCCATCGGAGTGAGAGCAGGCTGAACTTGCTGAGTGTCAGCTTGGCTTGACGATGCATCGTCTTCTGGCTCTGAGTCCGAGTCTGTGTCTTGCATGATAGACACGAGAGAAACAACAAATTTGCCCCCAGACTTTTGTTTCGCCTTCTTCACTTTAGTCGTGATGACCAAAGGTTTTGAAGATTTGAGGGAGATGACGAAGGGAGATTGACTACTCTCTTCTAATTTGCCGGAGGGTTTGTTTTCTTCCAGTGATTTTTGAGGAGCCTTGCCTTTATCTTTCTGGAGATTTTCAGCAGGGGGTGCTATTTCCTCTTCTTCTTTTTCTCCTTCATACATCTGGGAGTCTGCGAAGTGGACTTCTTTACCTTTGAAGGGCTTTCTGTCCGCAAAGACGCGATGTACCATGCCGTCGTCGCCGACGAACTTGATGCATTGATGTAGAGTTGAAGGGACAACACCATTCTCGTGTATCCAAGGACGTCCGAGAAGGATGTTGTAGCATGAGGGGGTTTTTATTGCATACACAGTGACCTCAGAGATAAGATCACCGATTTGCAGTTTGAACCTGATTTTGCCGATAGGCCTTTGAGTGCTCCCATCGTATCCAAAGATAGATACAGATGTGTGGCTTAGCTTGCTGGGTGGGATGCCCAACTCTTCAAGAGCCGAAGTGGAGATAAGGTTGAGTGCAGAACCTGGGTCGACCTGAACTCTGTGTATAGGCATTTCCTTGATGTACCCTGTGAAGTACAGGGGTCGGTTGTTCCTTGCTTCGCCAAGTAGGAGGTCTTCCTTAGTGAAGGCGATGGTTGCACTGGCTGCCTTTTGAACCGAGAGGCATTGGATGCATGATCCCTCAGTTTTCTTTTCTCCCTTTGAGGAAGTTTCAGAGTTTTTGACCCGGTAGTCCATTTCAATTTGGAGGACTTGCGGGGCATGTTTGTCGACATCCTCATTCAGTTTTTGCAATTCTGAGATGAGATTATCACGAGTGCGTGGAGACATTCGTAATAAATCCAGGATGTGAAGACGTGCAGGTATGTGTTTGAAGTGCTCAACCAAGTCATACTTGAAAGCCTCCTTAGGGCCTGCATGTTCATTGTTTTTGCCACTGGGGGCGCTTACAACATCTTTTCCCGAAGGATTTACATAAGTAAAGGAAGATTGGTTGTAATTCTTGTGGTAGTCCCGGCCAGAGCGGGTGCCTCTACCAACTTCGAGAGCTTCTTGAGAAGGATCTTCGTTTGGAAGATTGTCTTCAGGATCAAGAGGCTGTCGTTTTTCATCTACTGGGGATGTATCTGCAGTAGAGTTTCCATCCTCAGTGATTGTGTTGCACGGAGCATTTTCCGGGAGCAAGTCCTGAACAGCATCCAGCAGCTTTTCTTCTTCGTTGACCCATCCATCACCCCAAGTTGGGTTTTCTTCATGATGATGAGTCGGGAAGAATGTGTATTCTGAAGTCACAGTCTCAGGAGAAGAAACCTGAGAGTGTGTCATCTCTGTGAAAGTCACGTGAGACGAGGTAGCTCCAGAGGATACATTGCTAGGCGTCGTCGGAGTGTAGGTAATCTCATCAGACGACGCTTCAGAAGAGCTATAGTCCTGATATATTACATTACAGGAAGCCCTGATAGGAGATGTTGCCTGCTCGGAGTCAGACTCATCCTCGGATGTAAGAGGATCGTCAATCCAGCAATGTTCTCCATTTTCAGGAGTTAAGGGTGGATGTACCTGATTATCTTCAGGGACTTCAGGCTCTGGGTTGCGAGGAGGCTCGTTAACACGATCTTGCTCTTGTTCTACAGCGAGACGCTGCAAGATCCTTGCATATTCTTCAAGATCCGGCATGGGAGCCAGATCATCTTCTTCGTCTTCTCCGTGTGGCTCAACATAGTTGATTTCCACTGGAGCAATGACAGGTGCTGGGTTAACAGCATCTTCTTGTGCAGCCTCTTGGTCTTCTTCATCATCAGACCAGGATCCTTGTGGTTGCAAGGGGTTATACCAGATTACTGGCATAAGGTGAGTTTCAGGAACCCATTCTTCATCGGAGAGATATTCTCCTGTTTCAAGAGATTCCTCCCACTCATCGGTGTAGTTGGGCTCGAACCCATCGTCGGTGTCGCTGGACTCGTATCCATCAATGGAGAATCCAACTACCGAGTTGCAAGAGTATGATGCCCCCTGCATAGCTTCTTCTCTGAATTGAGGTGGCATGAAATCACTAAGAGTGAGTTTTCTTACCCCCTTTGAAGTCTCTGGAAGGGACGTTTCTGTTGCCCCGAGTGAAGTGGTAGAGGAGGCCTCTGCCTTTTCATGGACTTCTTGTTTTGGCTGGGTCTTCTCTTGCCGTTTGAGCTTGAGGAGATGTTTCCTAGCCTGCCTTCGCTGCTGAGCGGTCGACTTTGTTTTGACGATCTCCCAATTTTCATCTTCCAGGAGATCGGGATGTACCCATATGGGTTGTCCGTCTGGTGTCGGGCAAGGAACCAACACTTCGGACGTTTGAATTCTTTTTATCACCTTGAAGGAAGTAGTGATCTTCTTCTTCGGTGATTTTGGTGTTTGTCCACGTGACACCATGTTGACGGAGGCGGGGCCATAGTTTTTATCAAAGGTTATGACTCCGTTCCTCCACATCTCATTGATCTTCTCTCTCACAACGAAGCATTGATTGAGAGGATGTGAGATCATCTGGTGGTATGGACAGTACCGAGGATCGTTGGTTTTGCCAACGTCTCCCGGTCTTTTGGGCTCTGGCAAAATGAGTTTGCCATTTGCTAGGAGAGCCTCAAAGATTTCTTCAACGTCTTCATCGAATGGATATTTCTTTTCTACACGTTCTTTGAAGGCATCAGAGAGTTCAGGCCTTTTACCTGCAGTTTTGTTTTCAGCTTTCTTTGGCTGCTGAGGAGCTGACTTAGTCTGCACATTGAGAACCTCTTTCTTCTTTGGTTTAGAGGTTGCAATGGCGGTTGGCTCTTTTCTTGATGACTTCTGACTGTTGAGGTCCTTGATCACCATTTCAGCTTCCATGGAAGCTTCGAGGAGTTCTCCCAGGTTTTTTGATTTGTTGCCGATGATCATGGAGCGGATTTTAGCTCTCATGTTGTTACGGCAGATGTCGACTAGCGACGTTTGTGGCAGTACATCTGAGCATTTGTACGCCATTGCTTTCCACTTGTGAATGAAGTCATAAGTTGACTCATTCTCTCCCTGTTTTAGGCTGCAGAGCTGAGCCATAGTAACAGGATGATCCTCACCTTGGAAGTGGGTCAGGAAGCGTGTCTCCAGCATAGCCCAGTTCTGAATGGAGTTCTCCGGCAGAGTGGAGTACCAATCGAAGGCCGTACCTTTTAGGGTACTTGCAAAGAGGCGAATCTTGAGTGCATCTTGATCCGCGATAGCTCCCGTCAAGATCTTGAAGTGGATGACGTGCTGTCTGGCCGATCCTTTCCCCGTATATGTTTGGAGAGTAGGATGTTTGAATTTTGTGGGGAACGGGACCGAGTCCATCCATAAAGGATATGGTGGCTTGATCCCATGCTCTTTGAGTATATCCTCTTCTTTAGCTTTGGCGAGGATACTGTCTACGTCCTTTTTGGTGAGGGCGCGTGACTCATTTTCTTCTCCATTTCCCTCGTTATTGCTATGATTTGGAGGAGGCTCATTGTTCACCTGATTTTGGACGACAAGGAGAAGGTTTTCCATCAGAGTTTCAATCCTCTGCTGGCCTTGTTCCAACTGCTGGATGCGTGTGAGCGCATCATCTCGAGGCGGATTCTGAGGTGGCGGCTCAGAACTTGTAGCCAAGACGTTCATCCCTCGGGATTCGAACGAAGAAATCGTCCTGGTGACCGAGCTGGGGCTCATTCTTTTTGATGAAGAGCTTGATGAAGGATTACTCTCCCGTCCTTGGCTGGAAGGGGCAGGAGATTCTTCGGGATGTCTTTGTGTCCTGGTGATGCTACGGGTCACCGGACGTTGGACATGGATTTTTTATGCTGACCTTTGGCGTCTTCTGGTTTTTCCAACCATATGGACGGCAGCAACTTGGTCGGGTCTTTCTTTTTCGACCCATTTGTGGGAGACTTGAAGTGTAGGAGGCTGGGTCCGTTGCTTCTCTAGTCTCTTTTGTCGATATGACGCACGGCGGCGTGCTCGACGAGCGATTTGAGCTTCAGTCAGCTCTGGCTGGGCTCTAACGATGAAGGATGTGCTCCCTCGGGCGCAGCAGCCGAGCCTGTCTTCTTTGTAGCTAGGCAAGGACAGGATCCGGACCCGGTCCTTTGCCTGTTGCAGCGAAGCTTTAAACCTTTCGAGTTCGGCCCCTGTAGAGATGAAGGGTCGAACTGAAGGAGTGTAGGCCTTGGCAGGTGCTTGTAGAGGCCTAGTGATGCGTGATCTGATTCTGGGCTTGTGGGAGCAAGCCGGTTCATGCTGGGTTGACTTGGGAGTCAGGTTGGAGATGGGTCTCTCCTCTTTCATGTAGGCAAGAGGGTAGAACTGGTTTTCTTTGAGTGGGGCCAGGTATGCTGGCTTGGTGGATGTTTGAGACCTTCTTTGTTTTGGGGAAGGTCTTGGAGACCAAGTCTTAGGGTAGACCTGGTTGGTTGTGGGTCGAGGCTTCGCGGGGGTGCCGCGGGCTTCGGGCTTTTGGGCGCTCGCCTTTGGTGTCACGGGAGTGACACGTTGAGAGGCGATTTTCTGCCTTTTGGCAGGCGCAGTTTGTTCTTCGGGAAGTGGGAATGGTCCCAGTGTCCCGAAGACGATGGTCCGGGGAGTCGAGGTCGACCCGGAGTTCAGAGAGTTGCCGAGGGAGTTGACGCTTCGGCAGCTGACAGAGCGCTTATGGGTGCGCGTGCTTTGCTTCTGTTGAAGCATGAGTTGGTGCTTGTTCTCGTCGAAGATAATGGTTAAGGCTGCCATTGTTAGTTTCAAAATTTCTGAAACAAGACCACATCCATTAGTAATCACAAGAATATGATGATCATAAATGGGGAATTCTATGATTTTGTCTTTTCAAATCGCTCAAGGGACATGACCCAAGCAATATGAGGAAGGCAAAAAGCCATAGAGGGTACAATTGTTCTGACAGCAAGTATGGTGAGCCCAGAATGAGCGTTCCAGTGACTGCTAGAAGCAATTGTAAACCTAAATTCGACTTATCGAGAAGCAGGGCTTGCTCGAGATAAGAAGAATATAAGGTAGGAGTTACAAATGTGCCGGTCACAGATACAGTAGACCCCGAAAGGGCGTACCAGTATTGCTATGCACAAATGTTGGAGATCGCATCCACGAGATGGGATTCTCTTTTTTTTTTGAAATGTCAAGATTGGATTCATCAAACAGAGCAGATGGTATTCCGATCCGAATACGGGCTCAACGATTTCCGCGAGCACCAGTACCCAGAAGGGAAGGAACCACAATTTCTCGGATCTGAATCTAAAATGACGAGAGTTTTTTTTTTTTGAAGATTTTTTTTTTATTTTAAGATTTTCATTTTTTTTTTTTTTAAAAAAATCTTTTTTTTTTTTGTTTAAGATTTTTTTTGAAAATCTTTTTTTTTATTATTTTTTTTTTATTTTGATTTTTTTTTATTTTTTTTAAGATTTTTTTTTTTGAAAATCTTTTTTTTTTATTTTTGATTTTTTTTAAATTTTTAAGATTTAAAGACGAGAGAGTACACATAGGCCTCCTAACCCGGTCTTATGAAACCTCAATTGATAGAATTGCCCCCAGGTAAGGGTAGGATTACTTAATGAACCCGTTTGGAGGACCCTTGCCTAGAACAGTCAAGCTGTCTCCACACTCTGGACAAGGCTTTTCTTGAATCAATCGTGATCAAAGAACGCAATTGGTTTAACCTTAGTGGTCTATGTCTTTTTTTCAAATCCCAAATAGACTCATCGAAGAGAAACGATGGCCCAAAACCTTAGTCGAACGGGCTCAACATTTCTGCAAGCACCAAAGAACGATAGGATAGGATCAAAGTTTCTCAATTTTGAATCAGAACTAAGAAAACTGATTTTTTGATTTTTTTTTTCTTTGAAATCTCTAATGAACTCATCGAAGAGAAACGATGGCCCAAAACCTTAGTCGAACGGGCTCAACATTTCTGCAAGCACCAAAGAACGATAGGATAGGATCAAAGTTTCTCAATTTTGAATTCAAACTAAGAAAACTGATTTTTGATTTTTTATTTTCTTTTGAAATCTCTAATGAACTCATCGAAGAGAAACGATGGCCCAAAACCTTAGTCGAACGGGCTCAACATTTCTGCAAGCACCAAAGAACGATAGGATAGGATCAAAGTTTCTCAATTTTGAATTCAAACTAAGAAAACTGATTTTTTTATTATTATTATTATTTTTTTTTATATTTTTTTAAATCTCTAATGAACTCATCGAAGAGAAACGATGGCCCAAAACCTTAGTCGAACGGGCTCAACATTTCTGCAAGCACCAAAGAACGATAGGATAGGATCAAAGTTTCTCAATTTTGAATTCAAACTAAGAAAACTGATTTTTTGTTTTTTTTTTTTTTGAAAAGAGAAAGAATGGAAACAAACTCAAAGAAATAGAAATTTCCAAAAAATCCCATCTCATTTTTTTTAGGATGCAAAATCCAACATAGGCTACCAGCTAGAAAGTAGCCAAGGAATCTGGAAAAGAAGTATAAGCATAGAGCAAAAAGTATGATATGCAAATATTTCATTTCCGAGCACCGTGTTCTCAAATGAACGAGTCCCACCGGGTGTGCCAGCTTGATGGAACGCGCTCCGAGGCGCCGCTGGGGCGGCTACCGGGGTCGGCGGAACGTGGGAGCCCGTCGGGTCCGGCCCTTTCGCGCCCTGGCGGGCCCTGAAGCGTGCATCAACATTTCTTTTGTGTGGGTGTGCCAGATTTTCTATTTTACTTGGAATTGCAAGTGGTAATCCGGAGATCAACCTTCGCAAGTAAAAATGAAATCAACTTCTTTCAAGTTTTCCATTGCACAAATATTTAAGAAAAGAGACATTTTCTTGGTTTGCCGTGAAAGGCGATTTTGTTTGGCATTTATAGCCGATTTTGGCGTTTATAGCCGATTTACAATTCTCATCAATAATGAAAGACAAGAGTTGTGATTTTTGTCTCTTTTAGAAAAATACAAACTACAATGAAAAGCAAGAAAAGGAAGATCTAACTTTTCAGGAGATTGTGGGGGACTCGTTCAGATTGACGGTCGCAAGCCATGTGTGGGCTTCGCCATCATCCATGCAGATGAGAACAGAAGATGCTCTTGATTCGCTTGGCTTGGCTATAACCTCAGGTTTTTAGAGGACAAAGACCAAGAGAAGGTCCTATGTCCAATAAAAAGCTAAGTAGACGGGCTGAAAAGCCACGTCTAAGCCATTGGAGGTAGCGGGAGAAGGCAAGGACCTTGGGGGGGGGTGCCCCCCAAGGGACTTTTGTCACCTTGTAGTGGTGGCTGGTGCAGAACTTCAGCAGAGTTTTTTTTCTCTCTTTTTCTTTCTCTCAGATTTCTGGATCTGTGGCGCTTTGGAAGTGATCTCCGATTGATCGATCCGGATTTCAATGGAATGCTCTCCTATTTATAGGCTTTTGGTAGCCATTTAGGAGAGTTTATGGGCTTTAATGGCTTTAATGGGAGGAGTTACAAGATTTATTTCTTGATTTTGTAACTCCTTTTTCCTTGAATCTGATTGGCCGATGGAGATTAAGGGCTTTTAATCACCTTAATTACCATAATGGGAGGAGTTTCATGGGTTAAATGCCATGAATCAATTGACTTGTAACTCCCAAATGCTTGCTTCTGATTGGGCCGTCCAAAGAAATGAATTAATGACTGCAATAAAGCTAGTCAATTAACCACATTAATTGGTCGCCGAGCAGTCGAAGAGTCGCGGGCCATGCCGTGTCTTCTGGAATTCTTCTGGCGACGATCGTCGATGGATCTACATGCTGATCGACATCGGATGAACATGTAACTTCAGACATTGATAGCTAAGAGCGGGCCGGTGACATCTGTCTTGTCGATTTCACGATCGGTCGGACAGAAAGTGCACTTTCTTGGTCGACCGGTTGGCGATCTTGGAGCGATCAATGATGATTTTATGCTTTTGGAGGTTGACCCGTGATTTTGACGGATGTCGGAGGATATGATTCAATTTCAAGCACTAAAAATCACATTTTCAGGAAACCACAGGGGCCAAAGTGCGCGAAACGCGAAAAAAGACGGAAAAAACGGGTCACCGGCGGAAAATCCGGTGACCCGGACCTCCATGGTCGCCGGCGACCATGGACCATGGCCATGGTCGCAGGGGTCTGCGACCCTGGGGGATTTTTCCCCTTCGGAGCCCGTTTTGCGGTCGTTTTGAGGTCTTTTTCGTCGCCGTTTTCTTCTGTATTTTTCTTGACATTTCTTCTCATTTATTGGCTTGATTTCCCTGTAGAAAACTTGATGAGAATCCTTGCATTTTTAGAGTGCAAAGTTTCTAATTTTCCGGGAAAGCCGAAGACTTTGTCGCGTAGAGCTGCTGATTTTCCGCCAGAAGCTGAAACTTGGTCAAACGATGTCGGAATGACCTGAAATTTGAGGTGAAGCCTCTTGAGCAATAAATAAGACCAACCATAGGCTTTTGTTTGAGTTTTGAAGCCGTTTGGGGTCCCGTCGATGCTTCACTTGATTTTGCTGCGGGGAAAATGCCGAGCTTTGATATGTGGCCAAACGATGTCCGATTGACCTGAAATTTGACGGGAAGCCTATTGGAGTCATTTTGAGATGTTCCATGGGCTCCGTTTTGGATGTCATGGTCCCGGGTTGCTCCGCCGTCGGTAGGCTTGATTTTCTCTCGGAGCATCGAAACCTGGTCAAACGTTGTCAGAATGACCTGAAATTTGACGTGCAGCCTTTTGAAAGCATGTTGAAGCCACTCATGCATTTGGTTTGATGAGCGAAGGCTTCGGTGGTTCCCGCCGCCGGGAGGCTTGATTTTGCTGCTCGAGCATTGATGGAGGGTCAAACGTTGTCGGTTTGACTTGAAATTTGGCATGGAGCCCTTTTGAGACATGCTGGAGTCATCCGTAGGCTCTGATCGAAGTTTTGACGTCTCCGATGATGTCGCCGCCAGGAGCGCCATTTTAGCTGTCGGAGAAGTGAAGTTAGGCCAAATGTTGTCGAAATGGCCCGAAACTTCATGTGTACTCTTCTCTTGGCTATCTTGAAGGATCTTGCAGTTTTTGTTTGATTCTGACAAGATTTGATTTTTTGGAGAAATTGCATTGTCTATTTATGGCAGGTTGCGACTTCATGCAGCTTTCTTGATGTTGAAGAGGCAAAGTGACATTTTTGGTGTCAACAGTTGGAATTTTTGAAGTATCTATTTTTTAACCAGGATGACCAAATAGTAGTCATTGTGCAAACCTGCCAGCCCAACTTGATCAGAGAAGCGTCATTCGTGTCCGAGATCCTTCTAATGCCAAGGCCTCCTTCTTGAATTGGAAGGGAAACTTGGGACCACTTGACATGGTGAAGCTTAGGAGAAGAGGAGTTGCCTGACCATAAGAAATTCCTTATTAGACGCTCTATGTCTTTACAAATGGAGATTGGGATCGGAAGGATGGCAGCTGTGTAAGTAGGAATGCAAGAAAGAACATGGTTAATGAGGATGAGACGACCTGCAAAAGAGAGATACCTTGCTTTCCAAGCAGTTAGTCTAGAATTAATTGAGTCCAGCAAATGGAGGAAGTGAATTTTCTTTGGGGAACCGAAGACAATAGGAAAGCCAAGATATTTGAGCTGGTCCTGGCTCTCTTGCAAACCAAAGATAGAGCTAATCCTAGCTTTCCTTCCGCTACCACATTTGCCAATGAATAACTGACTCTTTTGAAGGTTAATGTGCTGGCCAGAAGAGGATTGGTAAAGGTCTAGGAGCTCTTGGACAGCTAGGACTCCAGAGGTATTACCTTTCATGAGAATGATGATGTCATCAGCATAGAGAAGGTGGCAAGGGGTGTTGGGAACAGTGGAGAGGGGAAGGATAATGCCTTGGGATTGAAGATTGTGAAGATGGAGGGTAAGAATTTCCTCTGCAATAACAAACAGGTAAGGGGATAAGGGGTCTCCTTGTCTTAGTCCGCAAGAAGGGTTGAAGAAGCCTTGCGGGGATCTATTAATCAAGACAGAGCAAGTAGAGGTGCAAACACACTCTTGAATAATGGAGATCCAGTCTTCAGAGAAGTTCAAGAATCTTAGGGCTGAAAAGAGGAAGGGCCAGCTGAGCTTATCAAAGGCTTTGGATATGTCAAGTTTGAGGCAGAGAGAGCCTTTACTGAGCTTAGAATTTAGTTTTTGAAAAACTTTAAGAGTCAAAGCAGAGTGGTGGTGGATAGGTCTCCCGGAAATGAAAGCAGCCTGGTGAGAGGAGATTAACTTAGGGAGGAGGGTGGAAAGTCTAGAGGAGAGGATTTTAGAGATGATTTTGTAAGAGAAGTTCAGAAGACTAATTGGTCTGAAATCTGCAAATGTGGTTGGGGAGTTTGATTTAGGAATAAGGGCGAGGAAGAAGGCATTGGAAGCTTTAAGGAGTTTCTTAGAGAGGAAAAAGTGCTGCACCAGTTTGGTTACTGTTTGGCTGATGATTTCCCAGGCTGAGGTGAAGAAGGCACCATTGAAGCCATCAGGGCCAGGAGAAGTGTTCTTCTTCAGGGCAAAGACCGCAGATTTGATCTCAGAAGCTGAGGGGGTAGAGACTAGGAAGGAGTTTTCAGAGTCTGAAATCTAAGGACTGTTGGACTGGAAGAGGGTGTGGTGAGGCTGGCCAGTATGAGGAGTGTAAAGGTTGGAGAAGAAGTTCACTGCTTGGTCTTGAATGATTAGAGGGTCATCAGTGAGGCTCCCATTCATAGATATTTGCTTGATGCTATTGAAAGAACTTCTGGCTTTGGCGGATTGGTGGAAGAATTTGGTATTTTTGTCACCTTCCTTAAGCCAAGAGATCCTGGATCTTTGCTTCCAGTGAATCTCTTGAGCTTTGAGAGCTTCGTGGAGGTGGAGCTTGGCTGCCAAGAGATCTTTCCTAAGGGCTTCTGAGGGGGAGGCATCAAGGATTGCTTGACAGTTCAAAACATTAGCTTCGGCGGATTGGATGTTGTGGTGGACGTGACCATAGGTAGTCCTACTCCAAGCTTTCAAAGCAATTTTAAGGGCCTTGAGCTTTTGGGCTAGGATGAACTGGGGATTCCCTGATATGGAGGTTATCCAGCTGGATTTGACCACTTCTAGGAAGGAGGGATGAAGAAGCTATTTGTTTTCAAATTTGAATGGAGCTTTGGGGGCGGGGGGAAGGGAGTGATGGGTCAATAAAAGGGGGCTGTGGTCAGAGGAAATTCTGGGAAGGTGGAGGACCGAAGGATCTTGGAATTTGGCTAACCAGTGGTGATTAACCAGAGCTCTATCTAGCCTGGCAGCAACATAATAAATGATACTCTACAAGTCCAGGTCCTTTTGGTGTCAAGCTTGAAATGTATGAAACTCTAATTTGAGCCTCACCTATTGACAATCAGAACCACTCATGATGAATGCCATCCCCCTAAATATGTCATCTGCAAATTTAACTCTAATAACAGATAAATTTGAGCATATGATGAATAATGCATATGTGAGGACATTCCTTTTGGCCGGTTTGCCTAGTTGAATTCGACTGATTTCACTCATGAAAGCATGAATTGGAAATTCAATGGATCTAGGGATGCAGGCAGATCAGATCCAAGTTGACATCATGATGGATCTAGACATCGATCAATTTTTATGAAATCGGATCTAGATTCAGATTGTTTCGGTGGATCCATTCAATGGATCTAGTAACCCTTCACTTGAATTAACTTTTATCTAAACATGCTCTAACTTTATTCCCTAATCTGAATGAAAGGGGTAAACTGCAGAAAGAAAAATGAGATTTTGGATTGCTATACCCAAAGCAGGTGGAAAATTAGAAAACCAGAGATTGCATAGAAATGTAGACCCTGCAATGGAGATAGGAGGATAAAGTATTTTGGTGTTTCTTTGTGTTGTCTTCTTCATCCTTCTTCTGTGAGTTGGATTTCTCCGGAAAAAAACTAAAATACCTTTCTTTTATTTAAAAGAAAGAAAGAAAAGGTCAGGAGTTCGTTTGGTTTAATGGGTCGACCCGCATCCTATGCGAGTTATGCCTTTGCTCAACCCGACCTGTTTGCCAACCATTATTGCAAACCCCCTTTAAGAACAGAGGACCCTGTGTGTTTCAGATATTCTGGTTGACCAACCTTATCAAGAGGCACAGGCCATAGTGATCATTTTCATCAAAATTCCCTCAGCTCAATTCCTGCCAAATGATAGATGACCCGGAACTGGACTGGCCCACTTGAAACTTTACCCATAACTTTAAGCAAATAACTAAGCTAAAACAATTATAGTGATGAACTGATACTCAAATGAGCAGAGTTTCACTTACCTAGCTCAGAAGCAGGCAGACGTATGTATAGATCTTGCCCATCATCTGCATGAACCTTGATATCTATCAATTCCCCATACCAAATTACACAACCACTCCCTCCTTCTCTGATGCTAGCACTTGCATAGGCTGTGCAAGAGCAGTTCTTCAAGCACTCCTCTTCACAGTCTTTCAGGTTCAAACTAGGCTCTAGTCGTTCCCTCGATGTATCAGGCACCTTCACACTTGTCACTCTAAAAAAACCATCTCCTTTCCCACTACAATCCAATGGCCCGAGTCTCACGCATCCGTCTGACCAATTTCTCAAGTTCCAATCTGTAGGCGTCTTTGGCTCGAACCCTCTCAAGCAAGAGCTGGATGTCTGATGTTGCAGCAGATGCTTCAAAACTAGCTAGATTAGTCGAGGAGGGTTGGCCGTGAGAGGGATTTGACTTCGAGAACCCATGACTTGGGCGTATGCTCCATCAATTCAGAGTCCTAACTGTTTTCATTGTGTAAATGGTTTCCATCGGGTTATATAGTTTTAGTACATAGTTTTTTGGGATACAGTATGTTTCTTATTTCCCTGTACTGTGTCTATCTTTCTCTCTATGTTTGGAAAAAAATAAAAAATAAAGAGAAAAGAAAAGAACCTTATATTTAAGATTAGATCCCCTCTACAGAATTAGAATCATATTCTAATTATGGGTTCTTGTTTTGCACTATCTTTTTCTTTCTTCTCCTGTGAGTAAGAATCCTCCCAAAAATCCCAAAAACCCATATCTAATGTCGGTTATACTGCGAGTTACGGGTTAGGTACAAGTTGACCTTTAACATGGAGTAGCTCACTTGGTCTATGACCACGGTTTGCATCCGGAGGTTGAGGGTTCAAAATTGCGCTACCACACTAGGACCATTGGGGATTTACAAGGCTACCCCTGGGTCCGAAGGGATTAGTCCGTCCCAAGGGGTTGGGGCATGCACCCTCATTATAAAAAAACACGGAGGCAATCTTAGTTAATGGGACCTATTTTTACTTTGACTCATTTGCCAGACATAATGGAAACACCCTTTGAAACTAAAAGAGCATGTGTGTTTAGCTGGCAGAGCATGAGTGTTTGATCTTTTTCATCAAACAGGCTCCAGTTCAATTCCTGCCTAAAGATAAATGAAAATAAAATGAGGAGAGTTTCACTTACCGAGCTCAGAAGCAGCCACACGAGTGTAGAGATCTTGCCCTTGATCTGAATAAACCTTGACATCAGTCAGATTCCCATACCAAAGTACACAACCACCGCCCTCTCCACTGACGTTGGCAGTTGCATAGGCTGTGCAAGAGCAGTTCTTCAAGCACTCCTCCTTGCACTCATTGAGGCTCCAAGTAGGCTCCACTCGAGACCTTGATGTATCAGGCAGCTTCACACGTTCAAATTTGAAGAACCCATCTCCTTTCCCTGCACAATCCAACGGCGTATGTCTCACGCATCCGTCTGACCAGTTTCTCAAGTTCCAATCTCTAGGCATCTTTGGTTCAAACCCTTTTAAACACGCGCACTCAGCCACACGATTAGAGTCACAGTATCCATTTGCTCCACAATTTGCATATCGGTCGCACCTATCGTGGGGGGCCACCCATATCACCTCCCATTCAGGCTTCTCCCTAGTCCACTTCAGCCTCCGCATTACACCAAAGACGTCCAACATTGCCATCGTCATAATCGAGCCGTCATTAATAGTGTACATGTAGTAAATCTCATCATCATTGTAAACATAAGTGTATTCAATGATGGGATTTCTTACTTGCATACTGATTAATCTCTGACCGTTCCATGTCTCACGCCAAATAGGATCTGAGCCAGCCCTTAACGAGAACTGGGGCATGCCGTGAGGGTCGAGACCGAATGAGAATTCTCCAGGTGCCGGGTCTTCTATCGATCTCCACGAAGTCAAGAGCCGGTTCAGACCAGTTCTCCTGTCCAACCCCAATTTCATATTGGGGAGCAATGTATTTGTTGGATGATCAAAGCTTTGCCACAATATTCTTTGATGATCATCTCTTAGTATGAGATTTCCTGAATCCATAAGCGTAGCAGTTGAGAGTTTCGGGACTAGATTTGAAACGTTGGTGGACCATAGAATGGATGTGGTGTTGCTGTTGTACCCGCCGCCATCACCAACTAGTTCGAGATTTCCAGCGTTGATTGTTAGGATGCCAGAATAATCCCGTACCGGGTTTTCTCTGTTTGCTACCCAAACAACAGTTTTGTTTGGAATATTGTTGAACCATATCCCAATATATCGATTCTTGGAATTCCCAGGGCGGAAGAAGCCTAAGGCGAAATTTTTACCAGCTGACACAAGGGTTCTCCATCTCTAACTGACTGAATTGGAGTGATGGTGTCTTTTGAGGAACAGATTGGGAAGAAGATCAAAGCAGCTATCAGCAGAGACAGACAGAAAATTTTGGTCATACGCCATGTTCAGCTTCACCACAACTACGGACGCTCTTACTTTGTTGGAACATGAGTCTACAGTCTACACGCGTTATCCGCGACGGCTTTAGAAAGTCGCCAAAGGAATATTCACCAGGGACACGGCACGACTCTTGGATATGCTTTCGCTACAGCTTCCTACTGTGTCGTATAGTGATCAGAATTAGTTATGTGGCCACTTCAAGCCGCCACATTTTAACAATGAGTCCGGATTTTCTGAGGCTCTGACCAAGAGAAAATCCTGAGTTAATAGGAATGCAAGTCCACAGCAGGCCCCACCCAAACCCTTTAAACTAAAGGCCCTTTGTGGTACCTTCAAATCTCACATCAAGCTGAGTTTTATCTACCGCTGGTTTGGCTATTCGAAGAAAAATGTGGTAATGGATATGCGTAAGATTATGTCAATCGTGTTTTTTAATTAAACGGTCAATTCAACAATGGAGAAAAACTCGGATTGGTATAAGGTTCGAAGATACTCCATGTACCTAGAGAGAGCTTATTTTAAATGTTCGGGTTAGCCCTACTGTGGAGTTCCAATATTCTTTCAACTTACAATTTCACTAAGTTAAAGACTTGAAGGATCCGGATTCTTTAAAGATTTAGTGGATGGGTACTGTTAGCCATTGGATTGGTGTCTCTATGCACCAGTCAGTTGTTTTCTATCAACCATCAATCTGAAATCAAGTAATTGGATTGGCAGTACTACACAATCAGTAGTTTAAATATATGTTTCATCTTCAACGGGAGGAACATCCAACCAAAGCTTCATCAAAGGCAGTGGGAGCCACGAACATCCCTGTGTGGGCTGCTTCTACCGAAACCGATATTGTAATCCTTTGGTAACCGCGCCAATCAGGGTCTTAACCCCCTTCTCTCCGACATAAGCAGCGTCTCAGCCTTTGTCGAGGTGGGACTGGTCCCGGTAGAAGTACCGACCATGTCCTACCGAACTCGACCTCACGCTGACATCCCAGTCCGATCTCGGGTATAGCCGATCCCGGCGCCTTCTCCAGTTCGGCCCCTCTGCCGAGGTGAACACCGGGCTTCCAGTTCCCATTATGAGATGGGACGGGTACTTTGTAGGGAGTCCCTGTCAGGTAGGGCGGCCACCGGCCAAGGATAAGGGCTCGTTCCTATCAACAGATCACATCCACATTTATGTGAGGGATTTGAGGGGAGGTTTGATGGGACAAGTATCCTCACCTACCCCCACTACAGATCCCAGGTGTGGGCTGATGGGACAAGTATCCTCACCTACCTCCACTATGGAACCTTCCATTCTCCTCTATATATGCCTGCATGAAGAGTCATGAACAGGTACATGCAAGATACAGCCCGCACTGTTACTCTGCTAAAACATCTCTTCTTCTCCACTTCACCCTAGTTCAGTGACTGCACTAACTCAGGCGTCGGAGTGCCTTTGGCTGACAGCAGCCTCGGGCCCTGACTGCTGTTTTCTCTTCCCTTTCAGGTTTCAGATCAGCAGAGACACTTGTTCAAGCTAAATAACCTCTCTGTAAACCCTCATCATCAGTTAAACCTAAGTCCGTAATAATTAGGCACGCACAATCCCTATTCGGATGTTAGTGGTATGAGGCTGACCACATTGAACATGGAAGAATTGTTGTTAGTATTTTAGTTGGCTAATTCTCTTAGTTTGAACAAAATTCGAGTCCTAATGAATTCATATTTTTTGTTTCTTCCAGAAAAGGACTGTGGAGTAACTTCTTGATGGTAAAAGACATCTTCTGGACTCCTTAGACAAGCTTTGAAGACTTCGAGTTGGATCTGAAAACATTCAAAGAGTCCTCCCGGATGGAAATAGGATCAACAGTGAACGTGTTTAAGAAGGCACGCAGTCTCGCTATAACGAGATGTGAAATTGCAGCGACAGAACATGGGCTCGCTAGGGTTCTCGCTATAATTTTTAGTCTATTAGGACTCTGTTGCTGATTTCTCTCCTTTACTTCTAAGAGTCCTTATTTGGTTCCAAAAGACTTTGAGCATGATCCTTGGGCTATATATTGACCCCTTGTAGCCACAAAATACTTACTTGAGCTATCTAATTCTCTCAAGCTTTGAGCATTCATCTAAGAGAGTTTTTGTAGGCTAATCTTGTAAGGGAGACTGCCCTGAAGAAGTTTTTTTTTTTTTTTTCTTATTCTCTCAAGCACCTTGAAGGAGCATTTAAGGTGGGTTTCAAGCTAGCACGTGGAAGGTGAACGGCGGGTCGTCGGCAAGTTCTTCACAGTCCTTTAGGTTGAATTTCAACTATGTCAAAGGTCTAGTGAGTTCACTTGTAATCTTCGTTTTATAGTGCTTTGCTTTCGGTGGTCTCTACCACCCATGGCTTTTTCCCGAATAGGGTTTTCCACGTAAAAATCTTGTGTCTCTACTCGTTTGTGGTGATTGATACTTTTTTGGACTTAGGTTAATTGATTAGATTAATTAATTTGGTTTGAGATTCATATTATAATTTGAGAAAGAACCTTAACTTGTGTTAAGGCTTAAATAGAAGGGTGACCTAGGTCTAGTCAAACCTTCAATTGCCAAATAAAGGTTTCTGACCTTTAAATTCTAAGGGGAGAAAGTATCAACAAAGACCACAATAGTAAAAAATGGAGAAAACAGAGAGGTCACCATTATTATTTTTTTTGTTTTGGCAGAAGATGAGAGAGTTCACGTTGACGGGGAGATTTCATCAGAAGTCTTCCCACGATATCGATTCAACCGCAGCTTGTTTTTGAGCTGAGGTTGGATATAAAACTAAGACCAGTTTTATTATATGGGCCGGGTTTGGATCATGTGATAGAAAGTCCGAAGCGTTAGCCCGGTTAGACCTAAAAAAGAAGTGTTAATAAGTGCATAATAACATGTCAAAACAATGGTTAGAACCTGTACAACTGATAAAAAGCCTAGTTTGGCTTGACCCCATTGATTAAATGGGCACGCTTGAGCCTAACATTAACTGCCTGTATAAGATGAGTTTCTTTTGTTATCTGATCGGTGGCCAATTGGACTAATTGCTTGCACCCAAACAGCTGTGGAAGATTTTTGTAAAACATTCTCCACGAAAAGCAATATGTCTGATGGTTCAGCAGATGGTTCAGAACAAGACTAGACCAGAAGGGTCGGCCGTGAGAGGGATTTGACTTCAAGAACCGACTTGGGCGTATGCTCCATAAATTCAGAGCCCTAACTATTTTCATTGTATAAATGGATATTTCCATTGGGTTATATATATAGGTTAGGGGATTTGACATATTAATTCCCCTTGAACCTTGTTCTCCCAATTTCATAACTGAAATCTATTAATGTCTTCGGAGTTGTTTGACTTTAGTCCACAATTTTTTTTTTATAATTTTCTACCCTAGATCCCATAATATCATTGGATCTGAATGAAAAAACCAATGATATCATGGGATCCAAGTCTAGATAAAAAGACGGTCTAGATCTTTTAATGTACGGCTTTTCAACTTTTTACATTCGAATTGGCAAAAAATTAAAGAAAAAAAGTGGACCAGAGCCAAATGACTCGGGTGACATTAATAGATTTACGGTCATAAAATTGGGGATGTGGGGTTTAAGGGAGATTGATATGTCAAATCCCTTACAGTTTAATTACATAGTTTTTTGGATATATTATGTTTCTTATGTTCCTGTACTCTGTCTATCTTTCTCTCTATGTTCAAAATAAATAAATAAATAAATAAAGAGAAAAGAAAAGAACCTTATATTTAAGATTTGATCCCCTGTGCAGAATTAGAATCAGATTCTAATTAGGGTTCTTGTTTTGCACTATCTTTTTCTTTCTTCTTCGGTGAGTTGGAATCCTCCCAAAAACCCATATCCAATGTGGTGGGTCCGGTCAGATATACCCGCATTGGGTGCGAGCTGCGGTTACCTAGCCCAGATTTAACTAACTAAACAATTAAGAGTGACAAACTGATATCAAGATGAGCAGAGTTTCACTTACCTAGCTCAGAAGCAGCCACACGTGTGTATAAATCTTGCCCTTGATCTGAATAAATCTTGACATCAGTCAAATTCCCATACCAAATTACACAACCACTGCCCTCTTCACTGATGTTGGCACTTGCATAGGCTGTGCAAGAGCAGTTCTTCAAGCACTCCTCCTTGCACTCATTGAGGTTCAAAGTAGGCTCCAATCGAGACCCTGATGTATCAGGTAGCTTCACATGTTCCAATTTCAAGAACCCATCTCCTTTCCCTGTACAATCCAACGTCCTACGTCTCATGCATCCCTCTGACCAATCTCTCATGTTCCAATCTCTAGGCATCTTAGGCTCGTACCCTTTTAAACAAGAGCACTCAGCCACACGATTAGAGTCACAGCTTCCATATGCACCACAATTCGCATATCGGTCGCACCTATGTTGTGGGGCCGCCCATATCACATCCCATTGAGGCTTCTTGCTAGTCCACCGCAGCCTCTGAAGTACACCTAAGTCGTTCAAAATTACAATCTCCATAATTGAGCTGTCATTAATAGTGTACATGAAGTAAATCTCTTCATCATTGGAAACATAAGTGTACCCACTGATCATGGGATTGTTTACTCGCATACTGATTAATCTCTGACCGTTCCATGTCTCACGCCAAATAGGATCTGAGCCCTTCGTTACCGAGAACTGGGGCATGCCGTGAGGGTCGAGACCGAATGAGAATTCTCCAGGTGCCGGGTCTTCTACTGATCTCCACGAAGTCAAGAACCGGTTCAGACCAGTTCTCCTGTCCAATCCCAATTTCATCTTGGGGAGCAATGTATTTGTTGGATGATCAAAGCTTTGCCACAATGTTCTTTGATGATCATCTCTTAGTATGAGATTTCCTGAATCCATAAGCGTAGCAGTTGAGAGTTTCGGGACTAGATTTGAAACGTTGGTGGACCATAGAGTGGTGGTGGTGTTGCTGTTGTACCCTCCATCACCAACTAGAACGAGATTCCCACCGTTTATTGTCAGGATCCCAGAAGAATCACTGACCGGGTTTTCTCTGTTTGCTACCCAAACAACAGTTTTGTTTGGAATATTGTTGAACCATATTCCAATATAGCGATTCTTGGAATTCTCAGAGCTGAAGAAGCCTAAGGCGAAATCTTTACCAGCCGACACAAGGGTTTCTCCATCTCTAACTGATTGAATTGGAGTGATGGTGTCTTTTGAGGAACAGAGTGGGAAGAAGATCAAGGCAGCTACCAGCAGAGACTGAAAATTTTGGTGATACGCCATTTTCAGCCTCACCACAACTACAGACGGTACTTTGTTGGAACATGAGTCTACAGTCTACACGCGCTATCGACGACGACTTTAGAACGTCGCCCAAGAAATATTCACCCAGGGACACGTCACGAATCTTGGATATTTGCTTTCACCACAGCTTCCGACTGTGTCGTATAGTGATCAGAATTAGTAATGTGGCCACCTAAAGCCGCCCCATTTTTAACAATGAGTCCGGATTTTATGAGGCTTTGACCAAGAGAAAATCCTGAGTTAATAGGAGTTCAAGTCGACAGCAGGCTGCAGGCCCCACCCAAACCATTTAAACTGAACGCCCTCTGTGGTACCTTCAAATCTCACATCAAGCTGAGTTTTATCCACCGCTCGTTTGGCAATTCGAAAAAATATGTCAAAATGTATATGCGTGAGATTATGTTAATTATGTTTTTTCATTAAACAGTCAATTCAACGTGGAGAAAAACTCGGATTGATTTAAAGTTTGAAGATATGCCATATACCTAGAGAGAGCTTTTTTTAGATGGTTCAGTTAGCCCTACTGTGGAGTTCCAATACTCTTTCAACTTACAATTTCACTAAGTTAAAAGACTCAAAGGATTTGGATTCTTTAAACATTTAGTGGATGGGTACCGTTAGTCATTGGATTGGTGTCTCTATGCACTAGTCAGTTGTTTTCTATCAACCATCAATCTGAAATCAAGTAATTGGATTGGCAGGACTACACAATCAGTGTAATTTAAATATATGTATCATCTTCAACGGGAGGAACATCCAACCAAGCTTCATCGATGGCAGTGGGACCACGAACATCCCTATTCGGATGTTAGTGGTATGAGGCTGACCGCGTCGAACACGGAAGAATTGTCAAATAAAGTTTCTTACCACTAAATTCTAAGGGAAGAAAAAATCAACAAAGACCACAGTAGTAAAAAATGGAGAAAATAGAGAGTCACCTTTTTTTTTTTTTTTCTCTCTCTTTTGGTAGAAGAAGAGAGATGATAAGTCCACAAAACTAGGTCATTAACTCATCATTTCATTAGCATTTGTGGACTTAATTAGGTTTAACTGCATAGAATTGCATTTAATTTCATGATTACATGCATTTGAGGATATTTTTGGAGAAATTGTCAAAATTGGTCAAAATTCATTGAATTGCATGGCTTTTTGAAATTAAGTTTTTCTCATTTCATTTATCACCCCAAAATTAGGTTTTTAGTTTCATCAATGCATATCTTGTTATTTTTGGCACCATGTGCTATTTTTTGAAAGTTGGTCATTTTGGTGCATCACTAGGAATGTAGGGTCCCATACATGGTTCATAATTATTTTCTTACATATGATTAATGTTAAAATTGCCTCTTTTAATTTGTAGGAGAAATCAACATGGGATCTACATTGATGAAATTTGAGAAGAGAGAAATCAAATAAGCAAGCAAAGAGAGAGTCCAAGCATGCTTGGAAGTCCACAATGGGCCCCACACACCCCATTGCACGCCAACATAGAAGCTTCCATTTTTGCATAATTATTCCTGGATTTTTCAGGGGCAGCAACTTAAAATGGCCATAACTCTCAAACCGAGTGTCAGATCGGCGCAATTTAGCCACCGTTGGAAAGCTCTTTTCAAGTAGATATCCGTAGAGCCCAAGATTTCCTAAATCATAGCTATATTGAGGGAGATATGACCTCGGGAAGTTATCTGCTACAGTTTTAGGCGGGAATTGCAAGAAATCTCAATATTTGGGAAGTTTATTCCCTTTACATCATCATATAATTTTTAGAGATATTCTTGGAATTGTACAAGGAAAGTGTATGCATCAAGAAACCTAGTAAGGTAAGGAGATCTCTCAAATTTAAAAGTCTTTCCAAAGAAAGAAGTTAACTTAGAGAACAAGAAAGAATCCTTGCCCAATAAGGAAAAAGGAGACATAAAAGGAGGGTACTTCTTTACTAAAAGGGGTTTGCAAAAAGCATAAAAGGAGGCATGATGGAGACCCATAACATATTCCATACGTCCAAAGCTCTCCCTCTCTCCTATTCCTTTCTTTTTCTCTTCCTTTCTTCTTTTCCATTAGTTTGTTTTTATTTTTTGTAGCCTTGGGCCATGTCTAAGGATTTATTTTGAACGGGAAAATTTGTGAAGGAGAAGTTGTAAAGATGCAATTTTTAGTGATAAATCAAGAAGCATTCTTTGCAATGGCGGGCTAATTTTCTTGATTAGAGTTATGGATGAAGGTAAGTAATTGCCTTTTTATTTGTTTAGTAATTCTAATTTGTGTTCCATGATTATGTGCTTAATGATTAATAGGCTTGTCTTCGTGCCCTAGGCAAATCTCTATTTTTATTTCTAAAAATAAAAATTAGTTTTTGACTACTCATGCTTAGGTTTGATAGGCCATGCTTAGGATTTAGATCTTTTGATAGTTTATGCTTACTTTTGATGGGTGGTGCTTAAATTATTTTTATTCTTTTATGAGATGAAGGAAGTCTTGAGTTTTGAATTTTTATAATTAAAAAGGGATTTTTAAAGTTAGATTTTCCAAATTAAAAACATTAATTTGTCTTTGATTTGAAGTAAAAATTGGAACAAGTTAGGGTTACTTGATAAATAATTGGTGGATGCTTATTGGATTCCTATACTCTAATCATCTTCATTAATTGGTAGATTTCGAATTTCTATATTAGTTGCTTAATTTTTAAATATAAACTCAAAACTTTTCTTAAATTGTTAGTTAATTAGTTTTCTTAATTTAAAAGTTTCTTTAATAGCTCCCTGTGGGTTCGACCCGTTCTTGCCACTATCTTATCTAGACACCCGTGCACTTGCGGTATTTTATGATTGATATTGATCACATCAAGAGAGGTCATGCTGACAGGAAATTTCACCAGGAGTCTTCCCACGGTATCGATTCAACCGCAGCTTGTTTTTGAGCTGAGGTTGGATATGAAACGAAGTCCAGTTTTATTATATGGGCTGTGTTTGAATCATGTGCTAGAAAGTCGGAAGCGTAGCCCGGGCCTAACCTGAAAAAGAAGTGTTAATAAGTTCATGACAACATGTCAAAACAATGGTTAGAACCTGTACAACTGATAAAAAGCCCAGTTTGGCCTGACCCCATTGATTAAATGGGCACGCTTGAGCCTAACATTAACTGCCTGAATGAGATGAGTTTCTTTTGTTATCTACGGTGGCCAATTGGACTCTAATTGCTTGCACCCAAACAACTGTGGAAGGTTTTTTGTGAAACATTCTCCACGAAAAGCAAGATGTCAGATGTTTCAGAAAATAGCTGTGGAAGATTTTTTGTGAAACATTCTCCATGAAAAGCAAGATGTCTGATGTTTCAGAACTGGATTAGACCAGGAGGGTTGGCCGTGAGAGGGATTTGACTTCAAGGATACGACTTGGGCATATGCTCCATCAATCGAGAGCCCTAACTATTTTCATTGTATATATGGATATTTCCATTGGTTTATATATAATTTAAGGGATTTGACATATTAATTTCCCTTAAACCTTGTTCCCCCAATTTCACCACTGAAAATTGTTTGACACTAGTACGCAAATTTTTTTTTTTTTACTTTTTTGTCCTAGATCCCATAATATCTTGGGATCCGAATGTAAAACTCAATGATATCATGGGATCCAAGTTTAGATAAGAAGACGGTCTAGATCTTTTAATGTACGGCTTCTCAACTTTTTACATTTGGATCAGCAGAAAAATAAAGAAAAAAAGTGGACCAGAGCCAAATGACTCTGGTGACATTAATAGATTTTCAGTCATGAAATTGGGGATGTTGGGGTTTAAGGGAGATTAATATGTCAAATCCCCTATAATTTAAGTACATAGTCTCTTGGATATATTAGGTTAGTTTCTTGGATATATTAGGTTTCTTATGTTCCTGTACTCTTTCTATCTTTCTCTCTATGTTAAAAAAAAAACAAAAAATAAAGAGAAAAGAAAAGAACCTTATATTTAAGATTTGATCCCCTGTGCAGAATTAGAATCAGATTCTAATTACGGGTCTTGTTTTGCACTATCTTTTTTTCCTTCTTCTGTGAGTAGGAATCCTCCCCAAAACCCATATCCAATGTAGTGGGTCTGGTCAGATATACCAGCATTGGGTGCGAGTTGCGGTTACCTAGCCCAGATTTAACTAACTAAACAATTAAGAGTGTTAAACTGATATCAAGATGAGCAGAGTTTCACTTACCCAGCTCAGAAGCAGCCACATGTGTGTATAGATCTTGCCCTTGATCTGAATAAATCTTGACATCAGTCAAATTCCCATACCAAACTACACAACCACTGCCCTCTTCACTGATGTTGGCACTTGCATAGGCTGTGCAAGAGCAGTTCTTCAAGCACTCCTCCTTGCACTCATTGAGGTTCAAAGTAGGCTCCAATCGAGACCTTGATGTATCAGGCAGCTTCACACGTTCCAATTGCAAGAACCCATCTCCTTTCCCTCCACAATCCAACGTCCTACTTCTCATGGATCCGTCGGACCAATCTCTCAAGTTCCAATCTCTAGGCATCTTTGGCTCGAACCCTTTTAAACAAGAGCACCCAGCCACACGATTAGAGTCACAGCTTCCATATGCCCCACAAATCGCATATCGGTCGCACCTATCTTGTGGGGCCGCCCATATCACATCCCATTGAGGCTTCTTGCTAGCCCACAGCAGCCTCTGAAATACACCTAAGACGTTCAAAATTGCAATCGTCATAATTGAGCTGTCATGAATAGTGTACATGAAGCAAATCTCTTCATCATTGGAAACGTAAGTCTACCCACTGATGGGATGGTTTACTCGCATAATGATTAATCTCTGACCGTTCCATGTCTCACGCCAAATAGGATCTGAGCCCTTCCTTATCAGCAACTGTGGCATGCATGCCGTGAGGGTCCATACCGAATGAGAATTCTCCCGGTGCCGGATCTTCTATTGATCTGCATGGGGTCAAGAACCTGTTCAGACCGGTTCGCCAGTCCAACCCCAATTTCATTTTGGGGAGGAATGTATTTGTTGGGTGATCAAAGCTTTCCCACAATATTCTTTAATGATCATCTCTTAGTATGAGATTTCCTGAATCCATAAGCGTGGCAGTTGAGAGTTTTGGGACTATTGAAACGTTGGTGGACCATAGAATGGTGGTGGTGTTGCTGTTGTACCCTCCATCACCAACTAGAGCGAGATTCCCACCGTTTATTGTGAGGATCCCAGAAGAATCACTAACCGGGCTTTCTCTGTTTGCTACCCAAACAACCGTTTGGTTTGGAATCTTGTTGAGCCATATTCCTATACAAAAAGTCTATATGGACAAACTGTATCGATCGAATTTAGGACAAACTGTATAGACTTTCTTTTTCTTTCTCCCGCTCTCTCAAAAGTTGAATGCATTGTTCACCTCACGTCAGCGCCACATGGTGATCCGTCCCAAATTCAGTCCCAAATTCGGTCCATATAGACCTTTTGATTCCTATATAGCGATTCTTGGATTTGCCAGGGCTGAAGAAGCCTAAGACGAAGTTTTCATCAGCTGACACAAGGGTTTCTCCATCTCTGACTGATTGAATTGCAGTGATGGTGTCTTTTGAGGTGCAGATTGGGAACAAGATCAAAGCAGCTATCAGCAGTGACACAAAGTTTTGGTGATATGCCATGTCTCTTCACCACAACTTCGGACGCTCTTACTTTGTTTGTAACAGTTTGACCACATCTGTATAGAGAGAGCTTATTTTAAATGGTTCAGATTTCAGTACAGGTTGGCCCTACGGTTGAGTTCCACGACTCTTTTAGTCCTTTTTTTCTTTTATTTTTGCTGAAACTGAAGCTACTCTTTTAGTCCTTTCTAACTTGCAATTTCTCTAGGTTGAAGCCTTAAGAAGATCCGGATGTCTTACAGATGTAGTGGGCGGGTATTGTTAGCCATTGGATTGGTGTCTTTTCTATGTTGTTTTCTATCAACAGTCAATCATTTGCCAAGAATTTTCAAGGATTCTGACTTCTTGTATCCAAGGGGAGAGAATATCAACAAAGACCACAATAGTTAAATATGGAGATAATAGAAAGGTCACATTTTTTTTTTTTTTTTAATTTGGTAGAAGAAGAGAGAGGTCACATTTATTTATATTTTTTATTTTGGTAGAAGAAGAGAGAGGTCACATTGACAAGAAGATTTCACCAGAAGTCTTCCTAGGATATCGATATAGCCCCAGCTTGCTAATGAGCCGAATTTGGATATATAAACCAGCCCAGTTTTATTATATGGGCCGGGCTTGGATCATGTGAGAGAAAGCTCGAAGCCTAGCCCGGCCCAACCTGAATAAGGAGTGTTCATAAGTTAGTGGTAAGTGCACGTCCAAACAGTGATTAGAAAGCCTGTAAAACTGATAAAAAGCACAGTTTAGATTGACACAATTGATTAAATAGGCAGGCTAGAGATTAATATTAAGGGCTTGTGTGGGCTAAATATCAGCTTATGTTTCTAAAGTCGGATAGGGCCTAGTTATGCATCAGTCTTGCCCCGTAGGCCCATGAACTGCCTTATTTGGGAGCACTTGTTACTGGTAAACGACGTTGGACGTCGTTCAGGGTCCCCTATATATGTAATATATCTCCAGAAAATTCGGAAACTTGTATCCGAGTAACCCAAGGAATTAAAGGCCATGTTTGACATAGTTTCCTAGTAGTTCCTGATTCTATGTCTAGACCTTGGTGTGCCCAGACCAAGGTGTGCTCAGACCGTTCTATGTAGAACTTGTCTGGTAATATTATATTAAAATGTTTTGTTGAGAATATGCTTAATGGAGGTTTTTTCGTAACAATATAATACTTTTCTATTAAAAAAAAAAAGGTGTTTGGATGGTTATCATAAAGGAAAAGTGTCTTTTTTATTTATTTATTTATTTCAATAAAACTGCAGTTCAATTGGACGGTGGGCCCGCTCCTATTGATATGAAATTTTAGCATAGATTTCTAGTGGGTACGCGTCATCTTTAACGGTTTGGATTATAATTAAGTGGCCCCAGGATATAGTTCTGGGCTGGTTTGCTAGTTCATGACATGGATTTTAACCACACTTCCATCACGCGCTCAATCAGATAATGGGACCCACCTTTATTGAAATGAAACTCTAGGATATATTATCAGAGTGATAGTACTCATTTTCAACCTTTCATATTATAATTATGTGGGCTCCGTGATGGATTTCCGAAGACCTGGAAGTTCAGATATGATAGCCATAATGTGAGGTCCCGTCCCGAGTTAATCAAGATTAACTCTAGTTAATTGAATTTAGTGCTAGTTAACCATGTTTAACTAGTTTAATAGTAATTGATGACTAAACTCAATGGAGTTAGTTCCAAATTAATGTAATGAACGGATAATGAAAAGGTTAAGTGAATTGATTATGCTTAAGGCTAATTAACTGCGGTTAATTGAGCTAATAATGGTTTAGGACCAAATGATATGGAATAAACCTCAAATGAATGAATTAGGCTTAATGGAATAGTAGAGAACAAAATTGCATGGTTTAAATGGAGTTTTAGACTCAAACATGGAAATAAAGGACTTTTGTGTAAATACGTATTTTCGCGTATTTCGTTGAATACGGAAACTCGTGATACCAACGCGTGTATCTCGACGAGTACGTCAACTTTCATAATAGGCTCGAAGTCGTTTGACGAGAATCCGGTCAAATGACCCTTCATATGACTTAAATTGTAATTTAGTGAGATTGTTGGGTTTAGATGCAATTCTAGGGCTTATATAAGCTAAAGGTGACTCAAATGAGTCATTCACTCATCTTCTAAATCCTTTCAAACCCTAGACTCATTTTCTTTCTTCCTTTTCTCTTCTTTCCTTCCAATCTCACTCAATCAAGAGGTAAACAAGGAGTTTACAAGTGTTTCAAGGAGTTTTCATCCTTCACTTCATCTTCCCCGGCTTGGTTTTCAGTTTGTGGAAGTGTGAAGTTTGAACTCAAGGTTTTCTTCTTGGATCCAAGCTCAAGAAGAAGGTTTTTATCCATTCAACCTTCACAGGAGGCAAGTATATGTGTATTATTATGATTTACAATGTTTTAGAGGAGTTGGAGTCTATTTGACTCAATTTCTGGAAGTTTTGCTTCAGAAAATTCGAAGTTCAGAACTGAACTTCTGGGCATGTGTCGGTCAGCCGACACCTGACCGACAGACTAACCGACAGCTCTGGGAGTTGTCTCTCAGAGAGTTTTCTGCTCTTTGGAATTCTGACCGACGTTGTGTCGGTCAGCCGTCATGCGGTCGACCGACGGACTAACCGACAGATCTGGAATCTGTCTCAGTGAATTCCAGCTCTCTGGAATTCGAACCGACAATATGTCGGTCAACCGACATGGTATCTTCGGTCAGCCGACACATGACCGAGGCCTGACCGACGAATGTATCAGAGAGTGGACTGAAAAATCCAGCTTCTGGAACTTGAACCGACAAAGTGTCGGTTAACCGAGAGGTCAACCGACGTTGTGTTGTCGGTCAGCCGACAGGCCAACCGACAGCTGAGTCAAACTCAGAGAAATTATGGGAATGAAGCCTAAGACGCACAGGCTATTCCATGTTAATATCTAAGCCTACATAGGTGTAGCGAAGGTCGTCTCAATGTACAAATCAAATACATAAAGTGATATTCATCGAAAATAACATATACATTGGATAATTAACACTTCACTCGTTTGTTTGGCTTAGAAGTGTGAATAGAATTGATTAGAAATGAATAGAATCCATGAAGTGACACAGAGGTGAACTTCATTAGCATAGTGCACGAACTGACATAATGCACGAAATGACAGAATGCACGAATTGAATTAATGAAATGAAATGAAATGAATAGTCACTAAAGGTGACAGTAAAGTGAATAAATGAATAATTCCTGCTGCAGTAGATGTGAGGGGCGTTCCGGAGCCTCGTGGAATGCCAGTGCTCTCTGATCAAGACACTGGAAAATTTCCACCATTTGTGATAAGTCATGTAATGAAAAGTGAAACAATCTTGAAGCCTCGGCCCTGAATGGTTCGCCCTTCCGCCTTGTGCTTAATTAAATTGAATAAAGGAGAATGAAATAATCCTGAAGCCTTGGCCATGAACGGTTTGCCCTTCCGCCTTGTGCTTAAACAGAAAGACACGAAATGAAACGAAATGAATTGACATAGATATGCGTTATGGAACTGTATTAATTGATATAGGATTATTGCGTTCTTGCATTGATAAATTCTTGTATAGAATTGCTAAATACCATGAAGAATCATGAAAATGCATGTATCTTGTTGAACCTTCGTGTTCACGTGTTATTGATGATGTCACAGGCCCAGATGCCCGTGCCGGTCCTGCCGAGGCCGCGCCGCCTGCGGAGGAGGCCCGTCCGTTACCTCCAGGAGGTTTAGCGGAGTGGGCGTAGTCGGAGGGCGAATGCCAACAATTACTTTTGTAATAATGACTTTTGAGATGTAATTGGATACCGACTGCATTGTATTTTAAATGTGCAGTGTTGGTTTTAGTAAACTATGATTTTGTGTAAATGAACTTTAGCCTGATGTAAAGTTAAGTGTAGTCAATGTATATATATACATGTTTTCCGCACATTGTACATTGACAGGTTTTATGTTTTGATATCCCTTGTGAGTCTTGTCTTAACTTCGATTAATTCAGGATTTACGGGAGTAAGTATGATCATCGCGACTCGGGGTCTGTCCGAAGTAATCAGATCTCGGGCCCGGGTCGTGACATACTTATTGTATGGTATCAGAGCCTAAACTGAACAACTAAGAACGAAGTGAGGGACGCTATCGATAGGACGAATCCAATCTTGGATTTGTATTTATTGCTTTCACTATAGGTGATATAAATGTCATGGAAGTGTAAAGATGTATATCTTACCTTCCGTATTGTTTACAGCATGGCTTCTGGATCAGGGAGTGATGATGTCGTAGAAGTTACTGTCAATGACGGTACTACACCTCCTCCCCCAGCATCGGGTACTGATGCTCGATTTGCTGCTATTCTGGAGCAGTTAGCCAGAAGCAGCGAGCAGATTGCTAAAAGTCATGAAGCTCAGTTGGGTTTACAAACCCAAATGGCTTCTATGTTACAAGTCATGCAAGCCCCGCCTATTCCACAGGTCCAACAACCTCATGTTGAGACTCAGTTAGTCTTGCAGCATAAGGATTCTGATCCTCATGCTATTTATGAGAGATTCCGAAAGAGTGGAGCTACAGAGTTCCATGGTATTGAGAATGTCATGCAAGCTGATGAGTGGCTGGAGCACATTGAAGATGTGTTTGACACAGTTGTCTGCACTCGTAAGCAAAGAGTGTTGCTCACCTCTACCATGTTTAGAGGGGGAGCAAATACGTGGTGGAAGAGTGTCAAGGACACATTCAAAACCATGACCACACCGGACGTTTGGGAGACTTTCAAGAAACAGTTCCAAAGAAAGTTTATCCCCGAGCATGTGCAGCAGCAAAAGGAATCAGAGTTCCTACACTTGAGGCAAGATCAAATGATTGCATGGAACACCGGTCTCGATTGTCTCCAATCGGGATAGCAGGTTTGTGTCCACATTCTGGAAGTCATTTCAAGATTCCTTTGGCACTAAACTTCAGTTTAGTACTGCCTACCATCCACAGACAGATGGGCAGTCAGAAAGGACTATACAGACTCTGGAAGATTTGCTTCGTGCCAGTGTGATTGATTTCGGGAGTGATTGGGATGACCATTTAGCTTTGTACGAATTTGCGTACAACAACAGCTATCACTCCAGCATTGAGATGGCACCATTTGAGGCATTGTATGGTCGGAAGTGTAGGACCCCAGTTAGCTGGGAAGAAGTAGGAACTCGGAGTTTCCATGGTCCAACGATTATTGCTGAAACAGCAGAGAAAGTCCAGAGAATACAGGAAAGGCTAAAAGTTGCTAGATCACGGCAGAAGAGCTATGCTGACAATCGTCGGCGTGATCTAGAGTTTTCAGTTGATGATTTCGTCTTTTTGAAGACTTCTCCAATGAAAGGCACTGTTCGATTCGGGCAGGAAGGGAAGCTTTCCCCGAGATTTATTGGGCCTTTCAAAGTCACGAGTCGAATTGGAAATGTGGCTTATCACCTAGACCTCCCATCAGAACTCTCCGGTATTCACAATGTATTTCATGTTTCTATGCTTCGGAGGTATGTGCATGATCCTTCACATGTCATTCATCATGAAGAGATCGAAGTGTTGCCTAACACCACATATGTTGAGAAGCCAATTCAGATCATAGATACAAAGGAGGCAATTCTGCGTACTAGAACGATCAAGTGGGTCAAGGTCCTTTGGGATCACCATGAACCTAATGAAGCTACATGGGAACTTGAGGAGCAAATGGCTTAGAAGTATCCCGAGCTATTCGTTCAGGTAATTTTGAATTGAATTGTTTAGTTACCTTACATTGATTTGAATTGCATTCGGAGGACCGAATGGTTCATAAAGTTGGGATAGTTGTGAGGTCCCGTCCCGAGTTAATCAAGATTAACTCTAGTTAATTGAATTTAGTGCTAGTTAACCATGTTTAACTAGTTTAATAGTAATTGATGACTAAACTCAATGGAGTTAGTTCCAAATTAATGTAATGAACAGATAATGAAAAGGTTAAGTGAATTGATTATGCTTAAGGCTAATTAACTGCGGTTAATTGAGCTAATAATGGTTTATGACCAAATGATATGGAATAAGCCTCAAATGAATGAATTAGGCTTAATAGAATAGTAGAGAACAAAATTGCATGGTTTAAATGGAGTTTTAGACTCAAACATGGAAATAAAGGACTTTTGTGTGAATACGTATTTTCGCGTATTTCGTTGAATACGGAAACTCGTGATACCAACGCGTGTATCTCGACGAGTACGTCAACTTTCATAATAGGCTCGAAGTCGTTTGACGAGAATCCGGTCAAATGACCCTTCATATGACTTAAATTGTAATTTAGTGAGATTGTTGGGTTTAGATGCAATTCTAGGGCTTATATAAGCTAAAGGTGACTCAAATGAGTCATTCACTCATCTTCTAAATCCTTTCAAACCCTAGACTCATTTTCTTTCTTCCTTTTCTCTTCTTTCCTTCCAATCTCACTCAATCAAGAGGTAAACAAGGAGTTTGCAAGTGTTTCAAGGAGTTTTCATCCTTCACTTCATCTTCCCCGGCTTGGTTTTCAGTTTGTGGAAGTGTGAAGTTTGAACTCAAGGTTTTCTTCTTGGATCCAAGCTCAAGAAGGAGGTTTTTATCCATTCAACCTTCACAGGAGGTAAGTATATGTGTATTATTATGATTTACAATGTTTTAGAGGAGTTGGAGTCTATTTGACTCAATTTCTGGAAGTTTTGCTTCAGAAAATTCGAAGTTCAGAACTGAACTTCTGGGCATGTGTCGGTCAGCCTACACCTGACCGACAGACTAACCGACAGCTCTGGGAGTTGTCTCTCAGAGAGTTTTCTGCTCTCTGGAATTCTGACCGACGTTGTGTCGGTCAGCCGTCATGCGGTCGACCGACGGACTAACCGACAGATCTGGAATCTGTCTCAGTGAATTCTAGCTCTCTGGAATTCGAACCGACAATATGTCGGTCAACCGACATGGTATCTTCGGTCAGCCGACACATGACCGAGGCCTGACCGACGAATGTATCAGAGAGTGGACTGAAAAATCCAGCTTCTGGAACTTGAACCGACAAAGTGTCGGTTAACCGAGAGGTCAACCGACGTTGTGTTGTCGGTCAGCCGACAGGCCAACCGACAGCTGAGTCAAACTCAGAGAAATTATGGGAATGAAGCCTAAGACGCACAGGCTATTCCATGTTAATATCTAAGCCTACATAGGTGTAGCGAAGGTCGTCTCAATGTACAAATCAAATACATAAAGTGATATTCATCGAAAATAACATATACATTGGATAATTAACGCTTCACTCGTTTGTTTGGCTTAGAAGTGTGAATAGAATTGATTAGAAATGAATAGAATCCATGAAGTGACACAGAGGTGAACTTCATTAGCATAGTGCACGAACTGACATAATGCACGAAATGACAGAATGCATGAATTGAATTAATGAAATGAATAGTCACTAAAGGTGATAGTAAAGTGAATAAATGAATAATTCCTGCTGCAGTAGATGTGAGGGGCGTTCCAGAGCCTCATGGAATGCCAGTGCTCTCTGATCAAGACACTGGAAAATTTCCACCATTTGTGATAAGTCGTGTAATGAAAAGTGAAACAATCTTGAAGCCTCGGCCCTGAATGGTTCGCCCTTCCGCCTTGTGCTTAATTAAATTGAATAAAAGAGAATGAAATAATCCTGAAGCCTTGGCCATGAACGGTTTGCCCTTCCGCCTTGTGCTTAAACAGAAAGACACGAAATGAAATGAAATGAATTGACATAGATATGCGTTATGGAACTGTATTAATTGATATAGGATTATTGCGTTCTTGCATTGATAAATTCTTGTATAGAATTGCTAAATACCATGAAGAATCATGAAAATGCATGTATCTTGTTGAACCTTCGTGTTCACGTGTTATTGATAATGTCACAGGCCCAGATGCCCGTGCCGGTCCTGCCGAGGCCGCGCCGCCTGCGGAGGAGGCCCGTCCGTTACCTCCAGGAGGTTTAGCGGAGTGGGCATAGTCGGAGGGCGAATGCCAACAATTACTTTTGTAATAATGACTTTTGAGATGTCATTAGCTACCGACTGCATTGTATTTTAAATATGCAGTGTTGGTTTTAGTAAACTATGATTTTGTGTAAATGAACTTTACGCCTGATGTAAAGTTAAGTGTAGTCAATGTATATATATACATGTTTTCCGCACATTGTACATTGACAGGTTTTATGTTTTGATATCCCTTATGAGTCTTGTCTTAACTTCGGTTAATTCAGGATTTACGGGAGTAAGTATGATCATCGCGACTCGGGGTCTGTCCGAAGTAATCAGATCTCGGGCCCGGTCGTGACACATAACCAAGAACCTAGACTCATCTTTATCACCTCCGATCACCAATGCTCAGCGGAAGATAAAGCATTGGCTTATGCTGTCCTGCATACATTTCTTTCCTGAATTTAAGAAGATGGTAACGGATGCACTTGGATCAATGTAAGAAAACCACCCACCGCAATCTTGACAACCAAATAAAAGTTCAGCCTGGATTGCAACAAAGGATTTAAATTACAGGAGTCATCTCTGTAATTTTCCATGCCCAAGTATTTCTTTTCCAAACCATGGGAAACCCTCACCACCTTCTCTCCGCATCCACACCAACCAACGACTCCAACCACACTTTTCTTATCTCTGTTTTCCTTTCTTCGTTTTATTCTCATTCTTTTTTCTTTCTTCTCCTCTTGTTGTTTTCTTTTCTTCCTTCCTTTTGTTTATATTTTCCTTCTCCTTCTTTCTCTCTTCCCAGCTCTAGCTCACCTCAAACCCAAAACTAATCCATCCTCTAACTAGTCACCATCGCCCACACCTACAGTTGGCTTACCCTATGGATCAGAGCTGCCAGAGAGCTGCAAAGGTCAACGATAACGCGGCTGTTAGGCAGAGAGAGACTGGAGAAGGCGGGCGTTAGTGTGGTTGTAACACCCCGGCCCTTATTCCTATATTATTTATAATTAATTGCTTGTTAGTTGATTAAGTGTGTTTAGAGTCTTAGTGAGTCAGGTTTGCTATGTGGATCATGTGTGCAAAGTCTCGCGTGATTTCGAGCGCGTATGGGCATAGCGGCGGAATCATTCGCAATTTTAGGAAGTTTTCAGGAGGTTTCCCGAGAGTATGTGTTTTGGTGAGTGTGGGTGCATCGAGTAGGTCTCAGCATTTTATGAACTTTAGCCTTTTGTCGCGTTTCGATTCGATGTGTCGAAGGGGCCCAAATAATCACTTTAGTGGACCGAAGGACTAAACTATAATTTCCACTTTCCCTAACCTAATATAATCGATGGACTCATCTCTTCATTCTTTTCTCACTTCACTCTCTCAAGCTCTCATTCTCTCCTCTCCCTCACTGCCTCCTCACCATTTCTGGCCACCGGAGCTCCGACGTCGCCGGGGGACACACTCTCCTTCTTCCTAAAGCCTCAAAGACACCACCCATCTCATTTTCCAAGTCTCTCATTCACCACCCATTGCTTGTTAGTTAATACGTGATAATGGATATGCCTAAGATTATGTTAGGACCGTCAAAAGGTCATGCCCGAGACAGTGAGGCGTCTCGCTATAGCGAGAATGGCGCAGGTGTCCCGGTTGGTTCCAGACTCTATTTTAAGAGTTTGCAAAGAGACTTCTTTCATGATTAGATTATTATTAGGAGTCTTAAGCACGGTTTTGGGGCTATAAATTGGGTGATTCTCTCAACCCAAATACAAAAGAAAAGAAGTTGATTCTTTCCCCTGATCTGAGGTTAGAATTTATTTAGAGAGATTGTTTTGAAGGGCTGCTCCAGAATATCTTGTTGTTTCTAATCTCTTGTAGAAGATTGATAATCTTGATTGACAAAGTGAGAGGAGATCAAGTAAGGAGAACAGTATACGGTGGAAGTCGTGTTAGTAGTAGATTCCGTGTAGGAACAACTACAGTACTTAGGTCGAGGTATAGACTGGGGTAAAGAAGTTGTGAATATATCTTGTAACTATTCGTGAAATCTTGATTTCTAGATTGTGATTTTTCTCCCTGGAAAGGGTTTCTATCTTGTTTGATTAGTTACATCCGCTGCATTGATTTAAATAATTAGACTACCAATCATTATAGTGGGTCCTACAAAAATCTTCAATTGGTATTAGAGTGGGTTGCACTATTCAATTCTGTAGATCCTATTATTGCTAAAATGGATATCTATAGAGAAGGCACTTCAACCAATAAGCCTCCTCTATTTGATGGTAACAATTATACTTATTGGGAAGCTAGGATGATTGCCTTTTTGAAAGCCATAGATTTGAAAGTTTGGAAATCTGTTGTAAATGGATATTCATTTACCATTATTACTGCTGATGGGATAACTAGTCCCAAACCTGAAGATAAGTGGACTCAGGAAGAAGAGTTGGCTGCCACTTGTAATTTAGGGCTTTGAATGCTATTTATAATCGAGTTACTATGTCTGAGTTTCAAAGAATTTCTATATTCACTACTGCAAAAGAAGCTTGGGATATCCTTCATACCGTACATGAAGGAACTGATACTATCAAACAGTCGAAACTTCAGAAGTTGCATACAGCCTTTGAAACCATAAAGATGGAAGAAGATGAGTCTTTCAATGAATTTTATGGTAAACTGAATGCAATTGTCAATGATACCTTTACCTTGGGGGAACCAATTCTTGAAAACCGAATTGTTAAAAAGATTTTGAGGTCTATCCCAGAAAGATTTGATGGGAAGGTTGTGGCCATAGAAGAAAATAAAAATATAAATACTCTCAAAGTTGATGAGTTGGTTGGCAACCTACAAACTTCTGAAGAAAACCTTGGGTCTAATGGGAAGACACGATCTCAAGGTATTGCTTTGAAAGCGTCCAAGGGATCATATAAGAAAGCGTCCAATGAATCATACAAGAAAGCTGCAAGTGAATTAGAATCAAATTCCGAGGAAATTGATCCCCAAGTTGTTGTACGGTGCATGAAGCAATTCAAGCTTTTTATGAAGGAGCGGAAAACCAATATGAGGATCCCAAAATATTTTGGAAAGACAAAATCTTTTTAAGGGATTCAATGCTAGGAGTGTCAAGGCTATGGACACATTGCTAATGACTGCGAAAATAAAAAATCTAAAAAGAAGGCTTTGAATACTACTTAGGAAGATGAAACTTCCGATGAGAATGACCAAAATCTTGAGTCTAACAAGCCTGACACTGGCAAGGGAAAGTTTATTCCTTTTATGGCAACTTCTGGTCCTGCTGCTTCCCATGTTTCTTCCGAATCTGAGACTGACCAAGATACAGAGTCAAAGGAAGAACTAGATTGGAAAGCTGAATATGAAACACTTTAATTGGAAAGTGTCTGAAGAGCAGAATTCCTCCTTGAAAGCTGAACTTGCAAAAGCACTTGCAAAAGCATAAAAAATGAAGGATGAAAAATCACTAGTTGGCCGACAAATTGACTGCAGAATTTCGAAAGTGTGACTTATTTGATTCTGATATGAAGATTTTGAAAGCTGAAAACTCTTATCTGAATAGTAGACTCAAGATGGTTCTATCCGAGTTAAATACTGCTAAAACTTCATTGAATAGGATGAACACCGGATTGAGAAAATTAGATGACATCCTATGTAGTCAAAAGGTACACACTGACAAGCATGGCATTAGTTACTCTGACACAGCATCCACTTCGAATGCCAACGAAACAAACTGTTTTGTTAAGAATTCATTTATTACTAATTAATCCTATTGTTAGTGTTGTAAAGAAAGCTCCAAAGAAGCATAATGTGTCACGTCTTGAACGAGTCCCCACTTGTCATCATTGTGGAATTAAAGGACACATTCGATCACATTATAAGAAGCTGCAAAGTTTGACAAATTAAACACAATGATAGAGACAGAAGGTAGTGTCTCCGATTAAAACAAAAGTTGTGTGGGTCAAGAAATTAGGCCTCTCTTCTATATTGGTAAACACTTTGCCGAAATCTTTAAATTTGCAAGTGTGTGTGCCTAAGTTTCATCACCCCTGATCTGTAAGATCAAGCCCCCACCCTAGTGCTGATACGAAGATCATATTGAGGGGGGGCTACTGCATCTAGATTGACAGAAGCTGCATGATGATATTTGTTTGTCAATTATGGACAAAAACAGAAGGAGAAGAATGAAGCTAGGGGGAGCTATACAAGTCAAGGCAATTCAAGATCTAAAAGTACAAACAAACGCAATACAATATCTATAGTGCTGATTTTTTTTTTTTTTGTTTTAAAAATCAATGTATTTTGGGTTTTACTTTTGGGTAAATCATATTGTATTGTTATATTGGATTTTTTCCAAGAATTGCCAAAAGGGGGAGATTGCTAGGACTGTCGTAAGGTCACGCCGAGACTCATTCTCACTATAGTGAGAATGGTGCAGGTGTCCCGGTTGGTTCCGGACTCTGTTTTAAGAGTTTGCAAAGGGACTTCTTTCCTGATTGGATTATTATTAAGAGTCTTAAGCACGGTTTTGGGGCTATAAATTGGGTGATTCTCTTAACCCAAATACGGAAGATAAGAAGTTAATTCTCTGTCTTGATCTTAGATTAGAATTTCCTAAGGAAAATTTCCTTGTTTCTCTAAAGCCATTGAGAGATTGTTCTAAATGGCTGCTCTAAAAGGTTTTATTGCTTCTACTCTCTTGTAGAAGATTGATCATCTTGGTTGACGAGATGCAAGGAGATCAAGTAAGGAGAACAAGGAGATCAAGTAAGGAGAACGGTGTACGGTGGAAGTCGTGTTAACGGATTCTGTGCAAGAAAAACTACAGTTCTTAGGTCGAGGTACAAACTGAGGTAAATGAGCTGTGAGTATATCTTTTAATTGTTCGTGAAATCTTGATTTATAGATCATGGTTTTTCTCCCTGGAAAGGGTTTCCACATTAAAATTGTGTCTGCCTTTTCATGGTGATTGCTTGGTAGATTTATTTGCTAGTTCTATCTTGTTTGATTAGTTACATCCGCTGCATTGATTTGAATAATTAGCCTAACATTCATTCTAGTGGGTCCTGCAAAAATCTTCAGATTATGTTAATCATGTTTTTTCATCAAACTGTCAATTCAACGGCGGAGAAAAACTCAGATTGATATAAAGTATGAAGATACCTCATGTACCTAGAGAAAGCTAGTTTTAAATAGTTAGGTTAGCCCTACTGTGGAGTTCTAATACTCTTTCAACTTACAATTTCACTAAGTTAAAGACTGGAAAGATCCGGATTCTTTAAAGATTTAGTGGATGGGTACTGTTAGCCATTGGATTGGTGTCTCTATGCACCAATCAGTTGATTTCTACCAACCATCAATCTGAAATCAAGTAATTAGATTGGCAGTGCTACACAATCAATGTGATTTAAATATATGTTTCATCATCAATGGGTGGAACATCCAACCAGAGCTTCATCGAAGACAGTGGGAACCACGAACATCCCTATTCGGATGTTAGTGGTATGAGCCCGACCACGTCGAGCTCGAATGAATTGTGAAATAAAGGTTTTTGACATCTTGAATCTAAATTGTAAGGGGAGGAAATATCAACGAAGACTACAGTAGTAAAAAATGGAGCTAACAGAGAGGTCACCATTTTTTTGGTAGAAGAAGAGAGAGGTCACATTGACAGGGAGATTTCACCACAAGTCTTCCCACGGTATCGATTCAACCGCAGCTTGTTTGAGCTGAGGTTGGATATTAAACTAAAACCATTTTTATTATATGGTTCGGGCTTGGATCATGCGATAGAAAGCCCGAAGCGTAGCTCGGCTTTACATGAAAAAGAAGTGTTAATAAGTTCATGATAACATGTCAAAACAATGGTTACAACCTGTACAACTGATAAAAAGCCCAGTTTGGCGTGACCCCATTGATTAAATGGGCACACTTGAGCCTAACATTAACGGCCTATATAAGATGAGTTCCTTTTCTTATCTGATCGGTGGCCAATTGGACTCTAATTGCTTGCACCCAAACAGCTGTGGAAGTTTTGTGAAACATTCTCCACGAAAAGCAAGATGTCCAGATGTTTTAGTAGATGGTTCAGAACTAGATTAGACCAAGAGGGTCGGCCGTGAAAGGGATTATACTTCAAGAACAGACTTCGGCGTATACTCCATCAATTCAGAGCCCTAACTATTTTCATTGTATAAATGGATTCCATTGGGTTCTATATATTTTAGGGGATTTGACATATTAATTCCCATTAAACATTGTTATTCTAATTTCATTACTAAAAATCTATTAATGTTATCAGAGTCGTTTGACTCTGGTCCTTTTTTTTTTTCCTTTTCTGCCATCATGGGATCTAAATGTAAAAACTAAAAACCTATGATATCATGGGATCCAATTTTAGATAAGACGACCGTCTAGATCTTTTAATGTACGGCTTTTAAACTTTTTACATTTGGATAGCAGGATCCAGGGCAGAAAAGTAAAGAAAAAATGTCGACTAGTGTCAAATGACTCTAGTGACATTAATAGATTTTCAGTCATGAAATTGAGGATGCAGGATTTATGGGGAATTAATATGTCAAATTCCCTGTAGTCTATTATCTGAGAGAATTCTTCCCTTCAGAGAGCCTTTTTTTGGTGATTTTAATGTCCTGAAGATTTTTGCATCTAAAGATTCATCATTCATGTTCTAAGTTGATTCGCCTTGTTGAAGGCGTGGAGATCGAAGTACTAGAGAAGGTGAACGGCGTGTTCGTCGGCAAGATTCATTACGGTCCTTAGGTTGAGTTCAACTGTAAAGGGTAGTGAGTTTCTTTTGTAACCTTCGTTTGATTAGTGCTTGATCTTTTTGGACCGGTGTGAGGTCCTATGGTTTTTTTTTCCCTATTCAGGGTTTTCCATGTATAATATCGCGTGTTTATCTGTGTGATTGGTAGGTTGATTAACTTTGATTTCTACTTTATCTTCTTCCATATTCAGATCTGTATTGCGACTATTTTTATCCTTTAGGGTTGATCGACCCTCTTGGATTTTCTCTTGGCATCAGAGCGATTCACACTATTTTACTGTGTGAGATCATTGTAGATTGTCTAATATGGAACTTAACAGAGATGGAACTTCTACTACTAAACCCCCACTATTGGATGTTTCTAACTATCCATCACTACAACAAATTGTACTTTTGCTGGTGCTTATTTGTCAATAAAACGCCGGTGAAAGACTTTCCCGGCGATTTCCCTTGCGCCGGCAATGCACCAGGAAAAGTGTGCCAGCAATACCATTTGTCGACGAAAAAAGGTTTGCGCTGGTAAAAATTTAAACATTAACGGTGTTCTTGTTCGCCGCCAAAAGAGGTATAAAACGCCGTGAAAATGCCTTTATTTTTCAATAATAAATTGATTAAAAAACTTTTGCCGGCGTTTTTTTTGCGCCGGCAAAACATTTATATTTTATGTAATTTATTTTTTCAAAACTTTTAACGGCGTTTTTTTTTGCGCTGGCAAATCATTTCTATTTCACGAAAATTATTTTTTTCAAAATTTGTTGTCGGTGTTTTTTTTTGTGCCGGCAAAACTTTAATATTTTACCGAAATTATTTTTTCAAAATTTTTTTGCCAGCATTTTTTCTCGTTGGGAAAAGATTTTTTTAAGTAATTATTTTGAAGGTGTTTTGCCGGCGAAAATATTGCGCCGGTAAAGATTGCGCTAGCAATCAATATTCATTTATTGTATTTATTTGATTTTTTAATGTTTTTGCTATATATACATCCTTGCATCGTTACAACTTCCAACCTGTATCATATGAAACTACTATTCCATTATCTAAGACCAAATCAACTACACACCCAACATCTATTTCAATTCCAAATATTCATTCCACTTCATATTAATATTCAAGTATCCTTACAAAATTAAAAGCACTTTACCATTACCATTACAAAATAAAAATCCATGCTAACATTCTACTCTTTGCCAACATTCAAATGCCAATGAAAATTTACATCTTCATACACAATCATCTCATTGTTGCACCAATCCAACACTTGCAACATTGTTAAAAAAAAAAAACTTCATACGTCCTATTTTAACATATAGCAATCTGCTAGTCTGCATCCATTTTTCGTTCATGTTCGCTGCATCTTAATTAGTTGCAAGAATCTTTCAACAAAAAACTTTCTTCAATTTTCATTTGATCCTGCATAAAAAAAGAGCAAGATTAACATATGATTAAACTCATAGAAGGCACATTAATTTGCACGGAAACCATAGACTTGTAGATTCAACTACTGATATAATTCATACAGCAAACCCTTTATATTACTAGCAAAAATCCAACGAGAAATAGCACAAATGGTAACAAATAGCAATCACAACATCAGCTGATAATAGTGAATCCTAACTAATGCTCTTCTAACAGCAGCAGTATATCACTGCTAGTAGTAACTAAACTTGGAAATATACCCAAGATAACACTCAGATAATATTAATACTCAGATAAATGATCTATGATCATTCCTATATCAAAAGTCAGGTGGTCAAATGCCAAAATTAGTTCAAATATCAACAATTGAATATTACCAATAGTGACTCAAAAATAAACAAAAAGACGAGTATACCATAAAACCCACAAAATTAAAGATTACTAACATTAAAAGATATTATGATCAACGAGCAATAAAAAGATACCTTTGTAACTGCATCATGGTCTAAATCACCCTACGCCACCGAGCTATCAGATTCGTATGCAGTAATAACATCATCCTGCAATAACGAAAAAGGATAAATAAGAAGCATAAACACATTTTGGCAAACATTAACGTAAACTTCATAAAAATGTTCCTAAGAAAAATTTCAAATGTAAAAGATTTCTCGAAATTTCGGCATAGTCTCCCCTGTACATGTGATATTTAATTTTTTTTTTTTTTTTTTACAACCTATTAAGTACCTATACATAACCAAAAAAAAAAAAAAAAAAACTTCATATAAACAACCCAATGCCCCAACACAACACAAAGTCATTCACCACTACGTCATTAGTCATTCATCATTCAACCATAACACTTTAATAATTTACTTCACACTTACATCATGAATATTAAACAAGTTTTCTTTTATAATTTGTTAGGGACCTGTGCATAACAAAAAACCTGTATATAAACACCCCACTAGTGAATCAAGTCAAAGTACAAGTAATGACCTGTGCATAACAAAAAAAAAAAAAAAAAAAACTGTATATAAACACCCCACTGTATATAAACACCCACTAGTGAATCAAGTCAAAGTACAAGTATATAAACACCCCTTGATCAGTTCCTGAGAAATAGCACGCACAATATACCAGTAAAAGGGCAGGTATAAAAGCTTTATACCTTTGCCCTACAGAAACTGAAATGACCATAAATAGCAACATTGTTCGATCCATTTTCATCAGTTCTCCATAGTTCACCTGTTATCACCATAACAAGCAACATCTGCTCCAAGGAGCTACAAATGATCTTAAATATTATAATGCAAGCTATGTGTATGATCCACATTAACATGACATATGGTGTTTCATATGTGGGCAACTTCATTTAGCTTGATAAATAACTTAGCATAAAGTGTATAAGTTGGGAACCTACTGATAGTCTTTAAACATGTATAAGTGTGTATATATTCCAAAAACATGTATTAGTTGGGTGCCCACTGGTAGCAATGAGTCTTTAAATAACCTGTACATGCATTTTTTTTAATAGAACGGGCAACGAGTCTTTACGTAACCTGTATATACATATTGACTGTGACACTCACTCTCCTATAGGAGTAAACTTACTTTTAACATGATACAACCGACACTTCACTATACAGATGGTGAAGACAAAATCCACTAAGAGGAATGCGCTGAATGTTATACAAATTCAAAAACTCATCCATCATAGATCAAGATAGTTTTTGGACATTAGGTAGATACAAATTCCACCAGCATTTCACCATTACAGCATTCTGATCCCACCATCTCAAATTTCAGTTGAAAAAAAGAAAAAGATAACATCCAACGTCCCACCATCCAAAACCCTTGTGAATTCAGTAACTCATCCACCATTCCATGTTCCAACAATCAATGGAAAAAGAAAACGCATCTGTCATTTCAATTACACCATTCCACCATTACAAAACTCATAAAAATTCAGAAAAACAACTTACCTGCATTTCAATGGAGTCTTATTCAAATTATGAGAATTTCTTACACAGCAACCTGCAATTGGATTTGTCATACACGGCATCCAACATCCAACATATTCAATTCCACCACTGTTAGACAAAAAATAACTTCATCCAATGCCCAACTTCAAAATTCCAAATCCAGCAAAATACAAGGACAACATTAGCATCCAACATGTATCCCCCATTGAGAGAAGAGAAAGTATAACTTCCACCTTGTAAATGATTACTTATTTCAAGTGTTTGATAATCACTTCCAATCAGAAATTCAGAAAACACAAGCTTTCATCCACAGTACAACTCTATCAATAAGTTAATGAGAGATTCATTAGTTGCTTCTAGAAAGAAAAAAGAAAAAACAGCTCATTGTACTTGATGGAGTCCTTCAAAACCAATAAGATCCAACCTTTGCACCATTTTTGCATTGGAACTTGTGTGGAGTGTTTTTACCGAAACCGAGGTTACTCCTGACTTTGGTGACGGTACCAAGCAGGGAATGCCTCGGCTTCATCTGTCCAGTGCGGCAGCGTACCAGCCGGCACCGAGATGGGATTGGTCTCGGTAAAAGTACCGACCACACCTTCCGAACTCAGCCTCGTGCGTCTCGACATCCGGTCCGACCTCAGGCCTAGCCGACCTCAGTGCCTTCTCCAATTCGGTCTCTTGCCCGAGGTGAACACTGGGCGTCTAATCCCCATTATGAGATGGGACAACAACATTACAGGGAGCCCTGACAGATAGGGTGACCGCCGGCCATCGATAAGGGCACCTTCCTATCAGCTGATCACATCCACATTTATGTTAGGGATTTGAGGAGAGATCTGATGGGACAAGTATCCTCACTTACCTCCACTGTGGAACCTTCCACTCTCTTCTATATATCACTACAACAAACTGCACCTTTAGCGACGAAATTTTTCGTCGCCAAAAGTTAGTAAAACGTCGGTAAAGATCTTTACCGACGAAAATCATTTCGTCACCCAAACGTCGGTAAGAAGGTGTCAGCAAAAGTATTTATCGACGAAATATGTTTTCGTCGGCAAAAAATTGCTCTTTACCGACGATTATTTGAATGTTACCGACGTTTTAAAAACGTTGGTAATATTATTTTAATTTTCTAAAAATTTAATAAATACTTTTACCGACGTTTATTTTCGTCGGGAAATTAAAAAATCAAAAATTGTGGAACTTTTACCGACGAAAATAAAACGTCGGTAACAAAAAGAAAAAATAAACAAAAAACAAAATGACTTTTACCGACGTTTATATTCGTCGGTAAAATAAAAAGGAAAAATAAAAAGAATTAAAAAAAACTTTTAACGACGTTTTATTTTCGTCAGTAAAATAAAAACCACTTTTACCGACGTTTTATTGTCGTCGGTAAATTAAAAAGGAATATTTAAAAAACCTTTAACGACGTTTTATTTTCGTCGGTAAAATACAAATTAAAAAAACCACTTTTACCGACGAAAATAAAACGTCGGTAAAAGTGATTTTATTTTTTATTTAAAATACCATATTCGTTTTTTTAATATTATTTTCCTGTAAAGCTGTTTCTACACCTGTATCATAAGTAAACCTGTTCATCTACCTATATTCAATATAAAAAATTCATTAAAACAAAAGGTGCTAAATACCATATTCGTTTTCGTAATATAATTTTCCTGCAAAGCTGTTTATATACCTGTATCAGAAGTAAACCTAGTCATCTACCTATATTCAATATAAAGAATGCATTAAAACAAAAGGTACTAAATTAACAAACAATCATCGCCATTTTTCATCTAATAATTCATTTCATTAACCAAATATTATAATCAACGATGATACAGTCCAAAATACATATTCAAAATACATATCAAATAAACAAACAAGAATAAAACACCCCCAAAAGTCTGCAACCGACCGCGAAGCGTTAATCAATCTGCAAAGAAAAAAAAACAATAACATTAGAATCTTTTCAACGAATGAAATTATAAATGAAAGCTAAACATGTATATATATATAAATATCTTTTCCTAAGTTTTTCGGCGGCCTATTTTCCAGCCTAAGTATTGAGAATTAGGCAGTTTTTTTGTCTAATTCGATAAACAGAAGTCCGATTCACTAACCGAAAATTCCAACAAGTTACTTTGGCCTTGAACAAGGTACCCATGCCGGTTTCGAGCCTAAGTGTTGGAAAATCCGATGTTTACGACTCTAATTCTCTAACCGGGAGTCATAGAAGCGAACTGTCAGTTCCTACAAGTCATTCTACCCTCGAGTCAGGTGTTCGTACCGGTTTCCTATTTTTCCGGGGGCCTGTTCCTGTTCCGGACCCCCGGCGGGCCGTTTTCGAGCCTAAGTGTTGGAAAATCGTCGATTTTCGCTTCTAATTCTCTAACCGGGAGTCTTATCAGCGAACCGTGAGTTCCTACAAGTCACTCTACCCCCCAGCGAGGTGCTTGTGCCGGTTCCCGAATTTTCCGGGGGCTGGTTCGCGTCCCGGACCCCCGGCGGGCCGTTTTCGAGCCTAAGTGTTGGAAAATCCGATGTTTACGCATCTAATTCTCTAACCGAGAGTCATATCAGCGAACCGTCAGTTCCTCCAAGTCACTCTACCCTCGAGCAAGGGGCTCGTGCCGGTTCCCGATTTTTCCGGGGGCCGGTTCCCGTTCCGGACCCCCGGCGGGCCGTTTTCGAGCCTAAGTTTTGGAAAATCATCGATTCTCGCTTCTAATTCTCTAGCCGGGTGTCCTATTAGCGAACCGTCAGTTCCTACAAGTCACTCTAACCCCCAGCAAGGTGCTCGTGCTGGTTCCCGATTTTTCCGAGGCCTGGTTTGCGTTCCGGACCCCCGGCGGGCCGTTTTCGAGCTTAAGTGTTGGAAAATCCGATGTTTACGCCTCTAATTCTCTAACCGGGAGTCATATCAGCGAACCGTCAGTTCGTACAAGTCACTCTACCCTCGAATGAGGTACTCGTGCCAGTTCCCAATTTTTCCGGGGGCCGATTCGCATTCCGGACCCCCGACGGGCCGTTTTCGGGCCTAAGTGTTGGAAAATCCGATGTTTACGCCTCTAATTCTCTAACCGAGAGTCATATAAGCCAACCGTCGGTTCCTACAAGTCATTTTACCCTTGAGTCAGGTGTTCGTACCGGTTTCCTATTTTTCCGGGGGCTGGTTCCCATTCCGGACCCCCGGCAGGCCGTTTTCGAGCATAAGTGTTGGAAAATCGTCGATTTTCGCTTCTAATTCTCTAACCGGGAGTCTTATCAGCGAACCGCCAGTTCCTACAAGTCACTCTACCCCCCAGCGAGGTGCTCGTGCCGGTTCCCGATTTTTCCAGGGGCTGGTTCGCGTTCCGGACCCCCGGCGGGCCGTTTTCGAGCCTAAGTGTTGGAAAATCCGATGTTTACGCCTCTAATTCTCTAACCGAGAGTCATATCAGCGAACCGTCAGTTCCTATAAGTCACTCTACCCCCCGGTGAGGTGGTCGTCCCGGTTTCAGATTTTTCCGAGGGCCGGTTCCCGTTCCGGACCCCCGGCGGGCCGTTTTCGATCCTAAGTGTTGGAAAATCCGATGCTTATGCCCCTAATTCTCTAACCGGGAGTCATATCAGCGAACAGTCAGTCCCTACAAGTCACTCTACCCTCGAGCGAGGTGCTCGTGCCGGTTCCCGATTTTTCCAGCGCCCGGTTCCGGTTCCGGACCCTCGGCGGGCCGTTTTCGAGCCTAAGTGTTGGAAAATCCGATGTTTACGCATCTAATTCTCTAATCGAGAGTCATATCAGTGAACCGTCAGTTCCTCCAAGTCACTCTACCCTCAAGCAAGGTGCTCGTGCCGGTTCCCGATTTTTCCGGGGGCCGGTTCCCGTTCCGGACCCCCGGCGGGCCGTTTTCGAGCCTAAGTTTTGGAAAATCATCGATTCTCGCTTCTAATTCTCTAGCCGGGTGTCCTATTAGCGAACCGTCAGTTCCTACAAGTCACTCTAACCCCCAGCAAGGTGCTCGTGCTGGTTCCCGATTTTTCCGAGGCCTGGTTTGCGTTCCGGACCCCCGGCGGGCCGTTTTCGAGCTTAAGTGTTGGAAAATCCGATGTTTACGCCTCTAATTCTCTAACCGGGAGTCATATCAGCGAACCGTCAGTTCGTACAAGTCACTCTACCCTCGAATGAGGTGCTCGTGCCGGTTCCCAATTTTTCCGGGGGCTGATTCGCATTCCGGACCCCCGACGGGCCGTTTTCGGGCCTAAGTGTTGGAAAATCCGATGTTTACGCCTCTAATTCTCTAACCGAGAGTCATATAAGCCAACCGTCGGTTCCTACAAGTCATTTTACCCTTGAGTCAGGTGTTCGTACCGGTTTCCTATTTTTCCGGGGGCTGGTTCCCATTCCGGACCCCCGGCAGGCCGTTTTCGAGCATAAGTGTTGGAAAATCGTCGATTTTCGCTTCTAATTCTCTAACCGGGAGTCTTATCAGTGAACCGCCAGTTCCTACAAGTCACTCTACCCCCCAGCGAGGTGCTCGTGCCGGTTCCCGATTTTTCCAGGGGCTGGTTCGCATTCCGGACCCCCGGCGGGCCGTTTTCGAGCCTAAGTGTTGGAAAATCCGATGTTTACGCCTCTAATTCTCTAACCGAGAGTCATATCAGCGAACCGTCAGTTCCTATAAGTCACTCTACCCCCCGGTGAGGTGGTCGTCCCGGTTTCAGATTTTTCCGAGGGCCGGTTCCCGTTCCGGACCCCCGGCGGGCCGTTTTCGAGCCTAAGTGTTGGAAAATCCGATGTTTACGCCCCTAATTCTCTAACCGGGAGTCATATCAGCGAACAGTCAGTTCGTACAAGTCACTCTACCCTCGAGCGAGGTGCTAGTGCCGGTTCCCGATTTTTCCAGTGCCCGGTTCCGGTTCCGGACCCTCGGCAGGCCGTTTTCGAGATTAAGTGTTGGAAAATCCGATGTTTACGCCTCTAATTCTCTAACCGAGAGTCATATTAGCGAACCGTCAGTTCCTCCAAGTTACTCTACCCTCGAGTGAGTTGCTCGTGCCGGTTCCCGATTTTTCCGGGGGCCGGTTCCCATTCCGGACCCCCGGCGGGCCGTTTTCGAGCCTAAGTGTTGGAAAATCCGATGTTTACGCCTCTAATTCTCTAACCGAGAGTCATATCAGCGAACCCTCAGTTCCTACAAGTCACTCTACCCTCGAGCGAGGTGGTCGTTCCGGTTCCCGATTTTTCCGGGGGCCGGATCACTTTCCGGACCCCCGGCGGACCGTTTTCGAGCCTAAGTGTTGGAAAATCCGATGTTTACGCCTCTAATTCTCTAACTGAGAGTTATATCAGCCAACCATCGGTTCCCACAAGTCACTCTACCCCCCAACGAGGTGCTCGTGCCGGTTCTTGATTTTTCCAGGGGCAGGTTCGTGTTCCGGACCCCCGGCGGGCCGTTTTCGAGCCTAAGTGTTGGAAAATCCGATGTTTACGCCCCTAATTCTCTAACCGAGAGTCATATCAGCGAACCGTCGGTTCCTGCAAGTCATTCTACCCTCCAGCGAGTTGCTCGTGCCGGTTCCCGATTTTTCCGGGGGCTGGTTCGCGTTCCGGACCCCCAGCGGGCCGTTTTCGAGCCTAAGTGTTGGAAAATCCGATGTTTACGCCTCTAATTCTCTAACCCAGAGTCACATCAGCGAACCGTCAGTTCCTACAAGTCACCCTACTCCCTAGTGAGGTGGTCGTCATGGTTTCAGATTTTTCCGAGGGCCGGTTCCCATTCCGTACCCCCGGCAGGCCGTTTTCGAGCCTAAGTGTTGGAAAATCCGATGTTTACGCTTCTAATTCTCTAACCGAGAGTCATAATAGCGAACCGTCAGTTCCACCAAGTCACTCTACCCTCGAGCAAGGTGCTCGTGTCAGTTCCCGATTTTTCCGGGGGCCGGTTCCCATTCCGGACAACCGGCGGGCCGTTTTCGAGCCTAAGTTTTGGAAAATCATCGATTTTCGCTTCTAATTCTCTAGCCGGGTGTCCTATTAGCGAACCGTCAGTTCCTACAAGTCACTCTACCCCCCAGCAAGGTACTCATGCCGGTTCCCAATTTTTCCGGGGCCTGGTTTGCGTTCCGGACCCCCGGCAAGCCATTTTCGAGCTTAAGTGTTGGAAAATCCGATGTTTACGCCTCTAATTCTTTAACTGGGAGTCATATCAGCGAACCGTCAGTTCGTACAAGTGACTCTACCCTCGAATGAGGTGCTCATGCCGGTTCCCGATTTTTCCGGGGGCCGGTTCGCGTTCCGGACCCCCGACGGGCCGTTTTCGAGCCTAAATGTTAGAAAATCCGATGTTTACACCTCTAATTCTCTAACCGAGAGTCATATCAGCCAACCGTCAGTTCCTACAAGTCATTCTACCGTTGAGTCAGGTGTTCATACCAGTTTCCTATTTTTCCGGGGGCCGGTTCCCATTCCGGACCCCCGGCGGGCCGTTTTCGAGCATAAGTGTTGGAAAATCGTCGCTTTTCGCTTCTAATTCTCTAACCGGGAGTCTTATCAGCGAACCGTCAGTTCCTACAAGTCACTCTAGCCCCCAGCGAGGTACTCGTGCTGGTTCCCGATTTTTCCCGGGGCGGGTTCGCGTTTCGGACCCCCGGCGGGCCGTTTTCGAGCCTAAGTGTATGAAAATCCGATGTTTGCGCCTCTAATTCTCTAACCGGGAGTCATATCAGCGAACTGTCAGTTCCTACAAGTCACTCTAGCCTCGAGCGAGGTGCTCGTGCCGGTTGCCGATTTTTCCAGGGGCCGGTTCCAGTTCCGGACCCTCGGCGGGCTGTTTTCGAGACTAAGTGTTGGAAAATCCGATGTTTACGCCTCTAATTCTCTAACCGAGAGTCATATCAGCGAACCGTCAGTTCCTACAAGTCACTCTACCCCCCAGCAAGGTGTTCGTGCCGGTTCCCGATTTTTCTAGGGGCTGGTTCGCGTTCCGGACCCCCGGCGGGCAGTTTTCGAGCCTAAGTGTTGGAAAATCCGATGTTTACGCCTCTAATTCTCTAACCGAGAGTCATATCAGCGAACCGTCAGTTCCTACAAGTCACTCTACCCTCGAACGAGGTGCTCGTGTCGGTTCCCGATTTTTCCGGGAACCGGTTCCCTTTCCGGACCCCCGGCGGGCCGTTTTCGAGCCTAAGTGTTGGAAAATACGATGTTTACTCCTCTAATTCTCTAACCGAGAGTCATATCAGCGAACCGTCAGTTCCTACAAGTCACTCTACCCCCAGTGAGGTGGTCGTCCCGGTTTCAGATTTTTCCGAGGGCCGGTTCCCGTTCCGGACCCCCGGCGGGCCGTTTTCGAGCCTAAGTGTTGGAAAATCCGATGTTTACGCCCCCAATTCTCTAACCGGGAGTCATATCAGCGAATTGTCAGTTCCTACAAGTCACTCTACCCTCGAGCGAGGTGCTCGTGCCGGTTGCCGATTTTTCCAGGGGCCGGTTCCAGTTCCGGACCCTCGGCGGGCCGTTTTCGAGACTAAGTGTTCGAAAATCCGATGTTTACGCCTCTAATTCTCTAACCGAGAGTCATATCAGCGAACCGTCAGTTCCTACAAGTCACTCTACCCCCCAGTAAGGTGTTCGTGCCGGTTCCTGATTTTTCTGGGGGCTGGTTCGCGTTCCGGACCCCCGGCGGGCAGTTTTCGAGCCTAAGTGTTGGAAAATCCGATGTTTACGCCTCTAATTCTCTAACCGAGAGTCATATCAGCGAACCGTCAGTTCCTACAAGTCACTCTACCCTCGAGCGAGGTGTTCATGTCGGTTCCCGATTTTTCCGGGAACCGGTTCCCTTTCCGGACCCCCGGCGGGCCGTTTTCGAGCCTAAGTGTTGGAAAATACGATGTTTACTCCTCTAATTCTCTAACCGAGAGTCATATCAGCGAACCGTCAGTTCCTACAAGTCACTCTACCCCCCAGTGAGGTGGTCGTCCCGGTTTCAGATTTTTCCGAGGGCCGGGTCCCGTTCCGGACCCCCGGCGGGCCGTTTTCGAGCCTAAGTGTTGGAAAATCCGATGTTTACGCCCCCAATTCTCTAACCGGGAGTCATATCAGCGAACTGTCAGTTCCTACAAGTCACTCTAGCCTCGAACGAGGTGCTCGTGCCGGTTGCCGATTTTTCCAGGGGCCGGTTCCAGTTCCAGACCCTCGGCGGGCCGTTTTCGAGCCTAAGTGTTGGAAAATCCGATGTTTACGCCTCTAATTCTCTAACCGAGAGTCATATCAGCGAACAGTCAGTTCCTACATGTCACCCTACCCTCGACCAAGGTGCTCATGCCGATTTTCGATTTTTCGGGGGGCCGATTCCCGTTCCGGACCCCCGGCGGGCCGTTTTCGTGCCTAAGTGTTGGAAAATCGTCGATTTTCGCTTCTAATTCTCTAATCGCGAGTCCTATCAGCGAACCGTCAGTTCCTACAAGTCAGTCTACCCTTGAGCGAGGTGCTCATGTCGGGTCCCGATTTTTATGATGTTGGTAAAACAGTCCTGCTAGTATTCCAAGTTCTATGTGGATGGAAACCAACACATAACTGTTCATGTTCCTTGAATTGCAATAAATGATGGTGTTGATGATGATTATTGTTATATATTCAAAACCCAAAAAAAAAGGGTTGTCTACCTGCCTTTAAGAGCATCCATCATGATCTCTAGTAGATGTGCCATCACCAGCAGAAGTGGTCCCTCTCGTAATGTCGACATAGGTGGTCGGATCTATCCCTGCTGCAGCTGCCAACTGATGAACGAGGGCCTCAAGTGCAGCCTGCTTCCTAGCCTGCTCAGCTAACTGCTCCCGCAGGGCGATCACCTCAGGATCCGGTGCCCGAGACTGTGTAGAAGATGAAGAGGTCCTAGTGTATATCCCATACCCTTTTAAATATCCCGACCTCTTTCCAAGCACATCAACAGCAATCTGTTCCTCAGTCATCGGAGCTGTGACAGAGGGTTGCGACTGCTCCTCAATCCGCTGCACCAGGGCCTCCTGCCATTTAAATCAATAAGGGATTTAGAATGCTTTTATGGCATTATTGATCATAATTGATTTATCAACATACGTACATGTCTCTGCCGAGCCACCTCATTTACCCACTCATTACTTTTTTCTCTATAGTGGGTGTCGCGGAAGAACTGAGTAATAGGCGGCGGTTGACCGGCATTCTGTGCCATCTGTCATTTGAAATGGATTTGTATTAGATATGAACCCAACTACATAATGATAAATTAATAAACTTAATCAAGTTTCTTCATATGAATATAATTAGTACCATCAGAGATAACTTCGATGCAAATGACCTAGAGCCACTAGTATGATTATATGGCAGCTTGGCTCGACTCTCTTGAGCTTTTTTCGACTTCAACTATATAGAAAAACAATTATACAGTAGCAATCATTTATAAAATCATTACCAATAGAATTACGTTGGAATATAAATAATTGTTGTAGATAACATCCCAAAGTTACCTTCCAGGCTGGTGATTCCCAGCACTGCGAGACCATCAACTGCCAATCAGCCGGATCACAACCCTCCGCCGGGTGGTCTTGGGGTCGGGGAACCCCCTGCTCCAACAACTCGAGATAGTGACTATGCAGCTCATACTTCCAATTCCTATACAAAACCCCGCATTGGCGGTCAATGTCCGCCTTGAGCTGCATATCGCCCTCGTAGTCCCCAATATCGAAAATTTGCTGCATTTAGGAGAGAGCCATATAAAGATTAGTAATAACAAACTATAATATATTAAGTTGCAATTGGTATCAGACAAGCATCCAGTCATAAAACTTCATCGAATCAAAATTTGAGTCTACATTTTTTTGAAAGTAGCTCTCGACCTACACTACATAATATAAATAAGGTTATAGATGATATCATATATGATAGCATGTCTATGTTTCAACCCAAAAGCATGTTTTACACTTCTAGCCAAAATAGAAGTTCTAACTGCATTATTGATTGAATTCAGATTGTTGCAAAGGCAAGTCAGATGGTTGCCCTCAAAATAGACAATGGCTCATCTATTTTCATGGATTCCATGCCCTCAAAATATATAATCAAATTGTAATGCGGAGCACAATTATAATCAATTTGGTTGATATTTCTCGTTGAAGTTTACCTGAACTGCAGCAATGACAGCAAGCTTGATCCCACTATCAAGCTTCTTCCATCCATGGGGCCTGACTGGGGCAACCTCTCTAATGGCTAACCCAAGATGGTTAACCAGTGATGGGGCATGTTCTCCGACTGGCCTATGACTGGAGATGGGGATCGGGACTGGGATGTTATGACCCAGCTGTTTCCTCAGCTTTGTCACATTCTTTCCTCGCGTAACAACCCTTGCACGGCTCGGAACCTCCGAGACTGGGGCTGATGCTGTTAAAATGAAAGTGCTAAATGAGTTAGTGAACACAAATCATTAAATTGAGGTGAACCATTCTGAATCTTAAAAGGTCATAATTTTCTCACCTACGCTGCTCCCGACTGTATGAGGACTCGTCGGAAGCTGGGACGTCCGAGGCTGGGTCGGCGAGGGCCGTGTGGTCAGAGGCTGAATCAGCAGAGGCTGGGGGGCTGCCAAATCAGGGGTGCTCCCTGATCCTCCAGACTGTGTAACTAGAAGAGTGGGGGGCGGAGGTTGTGTCGAGGCCTCAGGTGTGACTAGAATTGCAGCTGCGATCCTCCGAGCACGTTTCACCCTATTTTCCCGAGGCATATCTGCAATCTGACATAACGCAAAGTGACAAGGAAAATAAATAATTATTAGCAAAAATCAATAATATTAGTAAAGTGAATGTCAACAATTTACATTAAATGGAAATGGAAATCATTTTAGCATGAGTTTCACCGTCAAAACTAATATTTTCAAGTACACGTCATAGACATTCATAGAAAGATTACCTCATCTGATTGAGACCAAGATGTCTCGTCATCTACATCATCTTCGCGGGGAATGTAGTTCTCATCCTCATCATTCACACTAACATTCCTCTTTCCCTTCTCGTTTGTCCCTTTAGCCAAACCAAATATAGTACATGCGGTCGGCGGGAGTCCTAGAGATGCAAGTTTTTCTGCATTCTTCTTAATTGTCTTTTTTCTCTTTAATAAATAATTGGATGCTTGCACTTGACGGGACAACTCTCCTGGTTTGACCCATTTTTTCCCTCCGTTTGGCATCTTTTGCAACTATGATATATAGAAGTAAGAATAAAATGTGAAATGTAGAAATGTCTTATCCATATATGAACAAATCAAAAGAGAAAATGAAAGTGAAGACAATGTCATTATGTAAGACAATATTTTTATTAATTTACTTAATCGTTACATATGCAAAACCTGAAACAAACACTACATGTCATATTCCATGTCATCATCTTCCTGACTATGAACATCATTTTCTTCTTCATCTTCGTACTCCGCCAGTGTTTCATCCTCGTCTTGGCCATCCACATCTGCTGACTCATCACTAAGAACGATCTCAGGATCTAGATCATCCCTAGAGTATTGGACACTAGTACCATCGACAAGAACTGGGACAACAAATGTCGTTTCGTGTTGCTGAAATGCATCATTAGGCACATCGTCATCGTCATCGTCGTCATCCCGCTTAGCGGGTACATCCCATACTCCCCGATGCTTGACCCGCTCTACGACTCTCCAATTTTTTCCTTTGCTGGTGTCATTGACGTAGAAGACTTGTGTCACCTGACTTGGTAGGACAAATGGATCATCCGTACACCAACGACCCGTGATATCAATGCTTGTAACATGGTCTTCGATGTTTATCTTGTGCTTGGTACTAGTGTTGTACCATTCACATTCAAATAAGACCACCTTACCCCCGTGCCGATAGGACAATTCCCAGACTTTGCAGATGTAGCCATAGTAGTCATGCTTCACCCCTTGGTATTCCCCTTCCACGACCAATCCACTACTCTGGCTCCTACGGCATTTCTCACGGTCTTTAGTGTGGTATCGGACGCAATTGCAATCACATCCTTGATAAAGACTCACTAGGGATCTAGGGCCATTTGCTAATGACCACATCTCATCAAATGCTTCCGGTGACCCTAGAGTTCGCAATTGATTAATCTACATAAGCAGATTAAGACAAATGTATTAGACTAATGTTATTTGAAGTGCAATCCAATAATATGTAGCAATTAAAATGATGATATTTCATATGTCTTACACGCTGTTTGAACCATCCTGCAAATTCTTTTCGTTGTATTTGACCGACATCTCCAGTTCTTTGATCTTGCACTAAATGCTTGTGTTCCCTACTCAAGATAGCTTTTAATGAATAAGTAAGACTAGAGAATGAATGAAGGAGTTAACAAGCAATGCAAGAATAATCTACTAGATTGAAGCACATACTTTAGATAGGGCTCCACCTCGGGGCAATTATTCAACACAAACCATTGAGCCATGTCACGCATTTTTTGAGAAGGATCATGTGCTCTTGGCATCGGTCCGATGGGACGGACGGTTTGTGTGAATACCAACATCCCCAGGCCACGTTCGCCACCATCATCATAGCGCTCTACTCGATCAGTCTGCCTTAAATACATTGAGCAAAAAGTGAGGCACTCTTTAGCAATGTAAGCCTCAGCGATCGAACCTTCAGGCTCAGCTCGGTTGCGAACGTACCCTTTTAGGGTCTTCAGAAACCTTTAGATAGCCAATGATAACAATTACGAATTTCAATGCAAAGCAGTTAGTTGCACTAATACATAAATAATTAATCAATGGTCATCAACTATTACCTTTCTATTGGGTACATCCACCGATATTGCACCGGTCCACCAAGCATGACCTCGCGTGGCAAATGAACCGATAGATGAACCATCACATCAAAGAAAGCAGGAGGAAAAATCCTCTCCAACTTGCACAATATCAAAACTATCTGCTCCTCCAATTTTTTCAAATCATCGTGTCTCTGTGTTTTCGAGCAAAGGTCTTGGAAAAAGCTGCCTAACTCAAACAATGTTGTACATATATCCTTATTCAAAAAGCCACGCATGCCAATAGGAAGGATGCGTTGTATAAGGATGTGGCAATCATGGCTCTTTAAACCAGCTAATTTATCATTTTTCGAGGTTACACACCTCGAAAGGTTCGCCGGATAACCGTCTGGGTATTTGATCGACTTCAAGAATTCATAAAATCCATCTCTATGTTTTGTTTCCAAAGTGTAAGAGGCATGCGGCTTCGTGCTGGATCCATTGCCCCTCTCCACTAGATGCAACTCTGGCCTGATGCCCATATTTTTCAAATCCTTACGTGCTTTCTCGGTGTCTTTGTTTTTGCCCTTTATGCCCAAAATTGTTCCAACCAAAGCTACACAGATGTTCTTCTCAATATGCATAGGATCAAGGTTGTGTCGGAGTTTTTTGCACTTCCAGTAGGGCCATTCAAATAGGATGCTTTTCTTTGTCCAATTCAGTTCTCCGGAGTCACGCGGTCTTTTGTTATTCTTGCCAAACTTGACCGGCGCTAGTTCTTCTAGCTGGTCTAGTACCTTTTGCCCCGGTAAATCCAAAGAATTCTTTTCATGCTCAAGCTGACCGTTGAAGGCCTTGCTTCTACGCCATTGGTGGTTCAGTTCCAAGTATTTTCGATGGCCAATGTACCCAATCTTATCTTTCAACTTCACCCCTAACGAGCTATCGTTACACGAGGGGCAAGCATTATAACCTTTTGTGCTCCAACCAGACAAGTTACCATACGCAGGAAAGTCATTTATCGTCCACATTACAGCCGCATGCATTTGAAAGGTCTGTTTAGTGGAGGCATCATAAGTCGATACACCATGATCCCACAGCTCCTTCAACTCATCAACCAAGGGCCTAAGATATACATCGATATCGTTTCCCTGTGAGCTTGGTCCTGGAATAAGTAATGACATCATCAAAAATGGCTCCTTCATGCACATCCATGGTGGCAAATTATAGGGCATAAGTATGACAGGCCACATGCTATAAGAGGTGCTCATGTTACCGAAAGGATTGAATCCATCGGTGGCTAACCCCAGCCTCACATTACGTGTCTCTTGGGCAAATTCTGGATAATTCTTATCAAATTCTTTCCATTCCACTGAATCAGCCGGATGCCGCGCTATCCCATCGTCAACGCGCTTATCACTGTGCCATCTCATCTCTATGGCTGTCTTCCTTGACATATACAATCTGCGTAACCTCGGTGTCAAGGGGAAGTAACGGAGCACCTTATGAGGGATCTTCTTTCGCTTGCCATCATTGACCTTGTACCTAGGCTCTTCACATTCTGGACATTTATCCAATTGAGCATTCTCCTTCCAGTACAACACACAATTGTGTTTGCAGGCATCTATGTTCTTGTATCCCATGCCCAAGTCACGTAATAATTTCTTCGCCTCGTAAACTGAGGCCGGCACCACATGACCTTCAGGTAAGAAGTCCTTAAAAATCTGCAGAACCTTGTCAAACGACTTGTTGCTACACCCACTTTCTACCTTCACATGCAATATCTTGATGACAAACGATAACAGAGTATCTGAGCTTTTGCATCCTGGGTACAGGCCACGCTGTGAAGCCTTCAACAAATTTTCAAAATCATGCACATCATCCCTCTCTTGAGTATCTTCCTCCAAGTAAGTTCCCCTACGATGGTCCTCTAACAACTCATCATATTCATCTTGATTCTCTTCCGATTCATCATCACTCTCATCTGAATCATCGGGTTGAACTATAGGTTCCCCGTGAAATATCCACTGTAGGTATGAGACCATCATTCCATGAATGTGCAAATGACTTCTCACGGTTTCATAGTCCTGCTTTCGATAGTTACAGCAATCGTTACACGGACAGTTAATCTGCCCCGCCCCGCCCGAATTCGCCTTTGCAAAATCAATAAATGAGATCACCCCAGCTATGTACTCCGCACTAAATCGGTTCTGATAACGTAATATCCAACTCCTGTCCATATCTGACCTAATCACAAGTAATTAGAAATTAGAAATAGAATCTGCTCACCAAGTCACATCATGTAATGTAAGTGGAGAATTGCAGTCACCCATGATAGGCATCTATCTTGAAATATGAATCTGTTATTATCTGTTTTCAACTTAATTCACATGTTTTCTTTCTCTATAAATATCTATTTGATTTTAGGATGTGGTAAAGTTCTGATTTCAACGTCTATTAAAATCTTTAAAATTGACAAATAACTCATCTTCATTGAGTAAAAGTGGACTCTACTCCAAACAATTACTTCACAATAAGCATCCAAATGTAGTGAAGTAGTCTACTTTAACTTCAACCTAGTTCTCCTCATGTGAATCCACTTCATTTTACTCCACCTCTCATTTATCCAAACAAGGCTAACTTTGGAACTTCACTAGTAAGTGGAGTGAAGTAAAGCCTCTAATTTTAAGACAAATGGTGATATCAAAAGTAAATATTTTCAAAATTCCATCCTTTTAAAATAAAAAAGTCAAAAGACAACCTCCTTTCTCAATTAAAGGATAAAAAAACCCAGAAAATATCATCACAACTTACTTATATTTCATTCTTTCACCTTCTGAGGCTTTACTTCACTTCATTCTTTCACAAGCAAGCATTCGAGTCCCAACAGGGTCAAAAGCTTGGATCTTTTTTACAGCATGGAACTGTTACATCCATGTATAAGCCTGTATAGTTGTAAGGGTCACAAGCCTGTGGGGTTTTAGTTAGGCCCTTTTTTTATTTTATTTTGTTAATACATTTATGTTATGTAAACCAATAAAACAATGTTAACATAATACACAACACACCATGTGATAAAGGATTTTAATTATTTTTGAGTCCTCTAAATTTAAGATCCGAGACCAAATGTCCTAACGAGCATTGAATAGCCAAATCAGCACGCCCCATTTAATAAGCAGGTAGGCTCCAAATTGGAGTTTTCTGTAGCAAGGCCATCCATCATTGTTCATAAAAGTGACAAAGACACCATTCTTCTTCTACTTCTACCTCCATGAAATAACAATGAGAAGTGATAGTTCCTCACTTCAATCACAATTTATTACAAGGCATGGGTCAGAAATTGCAATGAACATAGTAGAATCTTCTTATCACAGTCCAAATATGCATGATAGATTCTAATCAAAACAAAAATGCACAATTCCAAGCCAATTGACACTCCACTAGCTTGAAATCACAATCTCCATAGTAATGAAACTTCAGCAATGGAAATGGATGGCACCACAAATAGAAGTTTGGTTGCTCCACTTCAATACCTTACTCTTACTCATTCAAGGTTATCACACGAAGTCAACTTGGATTTGGCATTTCATGGTTGCAACGAATTGAAGGACATTGTCAAGCTGTTAAAAGGATTCTATTGTATATCAAGGGTACTACATTATGGTCTTCGAATCACTTGGTCCATTTCAAAACCTGTGCGGCTTCTCAGATGTAGACTGGGCAGGTTGCCCACTAACAAGGCGCTCTACCACCAGGTATTGCATATATCATGGTGTGAATTGCATTTCCTGGGTCTCTAAGAAACAACCTATTGTGGCTAGATATAACAATGAGGGCGAATACAGATCACTAGCATCCACAGCTGTTGAACTCACCTAGATCTCTTACATGCCATTTGATTGATATAGGATTTTTCCTTAAAAAAAAAAAAAAAAAAAAAAAACTCCCATACACTTCTGTGATATCATCAGTTCTCTTTAATCCCAAAGCCAACCTACCCATTCATGCCAAAACATATAAAAATTAATTACCACTTGGTTTGTGAAAAAGTGGCACTAGGAGCTCTAGTCACTCATTTCATAAGTTCCTCAAAACAAGTGGCAGTTAATTTTACAAAATCTCTCCCAATGCAAGTAGTTCACAACTTAAGAAACAAGCTAGGGATTGTGCTGTCACCACTCACTAGCTTGAGGGGAAGTGATGAAGAACAAGATCACTGGGTCCATGAATCCAATACTAGTGAAGGAATTGGATCATTCAAGCGTAGCAATAACAGTGCAGAAAAAAAGGGTACAAACTCAGGATGTTAGCACAGTTGAGAGAATGGTGTGTTGTATCTCTTCAAGGCAAATTAGGAGAGTCAATAGGAACTGGATTTTTTGTGAGATTTACATGCATAATTTCTAATTTCTGAAATGGAATCAGCTAAGATATTCAAATGGAAACAAAGGATCCAGAAAAGGATATGGAAGAATAAGATTGCATAAAAATAAATAGCTTCTGTGACATTAGCACATACTAAAGAACAAAAAAAAATAAAATAAAATACAAGTCAAGAACAAAGCAAACTGAAATACCTTTTCCGATTCTCTGTTACAGAAAATGGCAAATGCTTCTGGAGAAGACAACCCCAAAAGGAGTCGACCCTGTGCTACGTCTGGAGAAACGACCGGAAAAGGGGAACAACTCGTGCTGGCTTTGGAGAAGACGACCGGAAAAGGGGGCACCTGAGCTCCTGATAACAGAGAGAGACCGAGAGACAGAGAACGAGAGAGAGAGAGCAGAGAGACTGACAGCGAGAGAGAGAAGAGAGAGACCGAGAGACAGAGAGCAGATGGAGACTGAGAGCGAGAGAGAGAGAGCAGAGAGAGAGCGAGAGAGAGAAAGAGAGAGAGAGAGAGAGAGACCGAGTGAGGGAGAGAGAACAGAGAGATTGCAGAGAGAGAGAGCAGGAGAGACCGAGACCGAGAGCAGAGAGATCGCAGAGAGAGAGAGAGAGAGAGAGAGAGAGAGAGAGAGACCGAGTGAGGGAGAGAGAACAGAGAGATTGCAGAGAGAGAGAGCAGGAGAGACCGAGACCGAGAGCAGAGAGATCGCAGAGAGAGAGAGAGAGAGAGAGAGAGAGAGAGCTGGAGGACCGAGACTGAGAGCGAGAGAGAGACCGAGTGAGCAAGAGAGGGCAGAGAGATGATCGCACAGAGAGCGAGAGTGAAAGAGCAGAGTGAGAGCAGAGAGACGTTTTGGAGAAAGTGGGTTTTAGAAAAGAGGTGTTTTGGAGGCGGGAGTGGGAAAAAAAGGAGTGGGATTTGGGAAAAGTTAAGAGGGATTTACCGACGTTTTGAAAAACGTCGGTAAAACATTATGATTTTTTAAATTAATTCTAAAATAATCTTGTACCGACGTTTAAAATAAAAAAACGTCGCTAAAATGCAATTTTACCGACGTTTTTGGGAAACGTTGGTAAAAAATCTGATTTTTTCCCTCCCACAGCATGTAAGTCAATCCTTTAATAACCTTTTACCGACGCTTTTAATAAAATCGTCGGTGAAACCCTGGATTTTACCGACTAAATAAAATACGTCGGTAAAATGTATTCTTTACCGACAAATTTATGAAAACGTCGCTAAAAAATGTCGCTAAAGGTGCAGTTTCTTGTAGTGTATACTTGCATGGTAAGCCATGAACAGGTACGCAATATACAACATACACACTGTTATCTTGCTTAAGCCTTCTTCCTCACTTCACCCTAGTTCAGTGACTACACTAACTCAGGCGTCGGAGTGCCTTTGGCTGGCAGCAGCCCGACCTCTGTTTCTTCTCCATTTCAAGATTCAGGCCATCGGCGACGTTCCCGATTAGCTAAATAGCATCTCCATAACCCCCATTAACATCCAAACCAAGTCCGTTATTTTTAGGCACGCACAATTTGGTGCCGTCTGTGGGAAATGATTTGAAAAAACCATATTTTCATCTTGAAAGCCATGCCTCCAAAGACTAGGAATGGAAAAGGCGTTGTCGGACCATCCAGGTCCATACCGCTTGAGATGTTTCTACCGCTCATGCCGCCTCCACTGGTGACGAACCAGGCAGGAGCGACCGGGCAAGCACCGCCTGACCCTCAACAGAGGAGGGTTGGCGGAGAACCTGGGATGAGAAGTGTGGGATCGCCTGTCACCCAGACGCATTCGTCGTCGAGGGGTGCAACAGCAACCCCTCGTCACGGACCATTGCTGGAACGGGTTAGGCCAACTACCTCCCCGGCAGAGCGTTCACGTCTGGACATTGTCTTCACGGAACTACCTCGCAAGGATGTTCCTCAAGGACAATCCCAACGGTGCAGAACTCCAGCACAGTCCGATCCGCGCCAGCCTCGTCACCAGGACCACATGGATGAGGACCACGTACATCTTGACGGCGGGGGTGACGAGGACATGGTCCTGGAGGAGGATGACGAGGCACACGCTGAAGCAATCAGAGCTCAAAACCGCCTTATTCAAGAGCAAAAAGAGCAGATCCTCCAGCTCCAGCGGCAGCTAGAAGCAAGGGAGAAAGTCCCGGTAGAGACCTCACACGTGCCCCCTCCTCGGCAGCAAGCTCGGAAGGGCCCCGGAGCTCGGCCGGATTTGAGGCAAATTATAAATAAAAGGCGTAGCCGAACCTGTGATGAAGGCTCAAGCAGCACTCACGCCAGTGCTAATCCTCAGCAGCAGCGCCAAAGGCCGAGGCGGCAAGAAGCCGACCCCGAGATGAGGGATTACATCAGCCAGCAAATAAAACTGGCTATGCAGCAGAACATGGAGTTTGCTGGCCTCACCCGAGGTCTGCTAGCTACCAGTGACAGCGACAACCATGGCACATCCCCATTCACTTGGGAGATCAGAGAACACGCCCTCCCTGATAAGTTCAGCGTCCCAAGGTTCAATCTTTATGACGGGACCTCGGACCCTGAGGCGCACCTCCGCCACTTCACCCAGAGGATGACGGTGTGGGGCGGAGCGGCAACCTGGACTGCAAGGTCTTCTCCTCCAGTTTGGGTGACCTCCCACTTCAGTGGTTCTGCGCTCTCTTTGAGGGATCAATTTCGAGCTGGCAGCAGCTCTGAAACTCCTTTGTCGAGAAGTTCTAAGCGCACCGGGTCATCTCAAAGACAGACTCCGACCTGATGGCCATCAGAATGAGGCCAACCGAAAATATTACTCGGTTCGCCAAAAGATTTTGGACCATTTACAGTCAGATCGAAGGAGCCAACGACGAAGTCGCCATCAAGTCCTTCCAACACGCTCTGTTGCCAGGCAACGAGCTCCGGAGGGACCTGGTGCGTTTCCCTGTGGTTTCGGTGAAAGCACTGATGGCCCGGGTGAATCAATTCGTTGAGCAGGAAGAAGACGAGGTCCGAGCATGGGAAAGCCATAATTTCTAGCAGGAGGGCTGACCCTCCAAGAAAGACAAAAAGCTAGCCAAGAGAGAGGCGAACCGAAACAGAGAACCATCTAGCTCGGCGGCACGTCCTACTCCCACTTCGGGAGGCAGCGCGAAGCTGAAGTCAGGTGGTGCCTCTCACAAGGCCGTCAATACAATCTTCAAGGAGCCTATTTACAAGCTCCTCGGCAAGATCCAGACGCAACCCTTCTTCAAATGGCCCCAGCCTATGAAGGGCGATGATTCCACCCGAGATCAGAGCAAGTTCTGTGGATACCATCAACAGAATGGGCACAGAACCGAGGATTGCTACACCTTCAAAGCGCACCTCGAGAGGCTCGTGAAGGAAATGCATTTAAAGGACCTCGTCAAAGAAGAGGGGAGAGTAAACCATGCTCAACAACGCCAACCCGATGAACGGGACAACAATGAGCCAATAGGGACCATCAACGTCATCTATCTAGCTCTCGCTCCTAAGGTAAGCGGCCGGGCTCGTACTGAGGCCAGGAGGGCCCGGCACGGTAAATAAGTGATGACAGCTGAGCTCGGTCCCTCTGCGAAGAAGGCGCGTAAAGAGAGACCAAAGATTTGGTTCTCTGATGAGGACTTGGACGGGGTCTTACTACCCCATAATGATCCCCTGCTCCTGACTCTGAGGTTGCAAAACTTCAATGTCAAAAGAATCTTGGTGGACCCCGCGAGCTCCTCAGAAATCCTCTATTTTGATTGCTTCAAGAAAATGGGTCTAAAAGAGGAGGACCTGCAGGAAGCCCGCACCCCATTGGTGGGTTTCAGCTCTAAGTCTGTGTACCCCAAAGGGAAGATCTCCCTCAAAGTCAAGGTGAGAGGAGCCTCCATGACAGCAGACTTCCTGGTGGTGGATGCAACGTCTCCATACAATGCCATCATGGGAAGGACCTGGCTGCACAACATGGAAGCTGTTCCCTCCACCCATCACCAAAGGCTCAAGTTCCCATTACAGAACGGCGACGGTAGCTTCAAGGTAATTATAGTTCGCGGCGATCAGCAGATGGCCAAAGAGTGCCTCATGGCCGTGGTCCCCGGCGAAGCAGAGCCGCAGCAAGTCCATATGGCCGAGCTCGAAGCTATTGGCGGAGATCCCGAGCAGAAGAGCGTAGAGGGCCTCACCGAGGCCAGGATCGATCCCAACGATCCAGAGAGGTACTTCCTGGTTGGAAGTCAGCTCGCAGAAGCTGAAAGGTCCGAGCTGTTAGACTTCCTATTGTAGAACAGAGAAGTCTTCGCTTGGTTACCTTACGAAATGCCCGGCATTGACCCTGAGGTCATGAGTCACAGGCTGAATGTGGATCCCGGGCACAAACCTGTAGTCCAGAAGACTGGCAGGACCGGAATCATGCAAGCAGAGGCAGTAACCGAAGAGGTCCAAAAGCTGTTGGAAGCGGAAGCCATCAGGGAAATTCACTACCCTGTGTGGTTAGCCAACACAGTAGTGATCAAGAAGAAGAATGGCAGCTGGAGGGTCTGCGTGGATTTCACCGACCTCAACAAAGCCTGTCTCAAAGACAGCTTCCCCCTTCCAAAGATAGACCAGCTGATCGATGCCACTGCCGGGCACGATAGGATGAGTTTCTTCAATGCTTACCAAGGTTACCATCAGATTCCGATGCATAGGCCTAACGAGGAAAAGACCGCGTTCATAATACCCAGAGGCATCTACTGTTACAAAGTGATGCCCTTTGGGTTAAAAAACGCTGGTGCCACTTATCAGAGGCTGGTAACGAAGATGTTTCAGGCCCAGCTTGACAAGACGGTTGAAGTGTACATTGACGACATGGTCGTCAAGTCTAAAAGGTCACAGGATCAGTTGACTGACCTACATCAAACCTTCGCCGTCCTTAAACAATACAAGCTCAAGCTAAACGCCTCCAAATGCGCATTTGGCGTCGGCTCGGGCAAGTTCCTGGGCAGCCTGGTCACCAGACGAGGAATAGAGGCCAATCCCGAGCAGATCTCGGCGATCCAGGCCATCCAAAGTCCGACCTCGGCAAAGCAAGTCCAAAGGCTTACAGGGATGGCATCAGCACTGAACCGCTTTATTAGCAGAGCTTCAGATAAGTGCCGTCCCTTCTTCCAACTCTTGAAGAAGAATTCGAGATTCCAAAGGACTCCGGAGTGCGAAAGTGCCCTTCAAGAGCTCAAAGGATACCTTTCCTCGCCTCCCCTGCTCTCCACCCCGACGCAGGGTGACGTCTTATACTTGTATCTGGCAGTTTTGGACCACAGTAAGCTCGATGCTCGTCAGAGAAAAACACAGGCAGCAAATGCCTATCTACTACGCAAGCGAAATCCTGCTGGATGCTGAGACAAGATACCTGCCATTGGAAAAGCTCGTGTTTGCGCTCGTCGGTGCCTCCCGCAAGCTCTCCCACTACTTCCAGACATATTCCATAGTGGTTGTGACGGAACACCCACTCAAGTCTCTCTTCAGAAAAGCAGACTTCTCTGGAAGAGTGTCCAAATGGGCTGTCGAACTGGGGCAATATGACATCCAATATCAGCCCAGGACGGTAATCAAAGCCCAGGTGCTGGCAGACTTCATTGTGGAATTTACCTCTCCTAGTTCGGCACCGAGCCACCTCGACACATAACTAGGGGCAAGGAGGTGGGGGCATCCACTGAGACCAAGACCGAGACAAAACAGGAGCGGTCCTGGAAACAGTTCCTTTACTCATCTTGGAGGGTCTTCGTCGACGGATCCTCAACCTCCAAGAGGGCTGGCATAGGCATAGTCCTCCAATCCCCGTAGGGCCTTGTCATCGAGCAAGCCCTTACTCTTGACTTCAGAGCATCAAACAACGAAGCTGAGTACGAAGCACTGATCGCAAGGCTGGGTAGCGCAAAAATTCTGGGGGCACGGAAACTAGTGGTCTTTAGTGATTCACAGCTGGTGACGAGCCAACTGAATGGAGACTACCAGGCCCGTGACGATAGGATGGCAGCCTACCTAGCCCACGCCAAGCAACTTCTCTCTCAGTTCCAAAAGGCTGAAGTCAGGTAGATCGGCAGAGATTCCAATTCTCACGCCGACGCACTTGCCAACCTGGCCTCTGCTGTTGAGGCAAGAAGAAAAAAGACTATCGAAGTGGAGGCACTGGACAGACCAAGTATAGAGCTCCACCCACCTCGGCAAATCTTTTGTGCCGAGCTCGGTCCGAGCTGGATGGACGAGCTCATCTCCTACCTCAAGTATGCCAGCTCCCCGAGGACAAGAACCAGGCCCACAAAATCAGGATGAAAGCAGCTCGGTTTTGACTCTCTCCAGATGGCAAGCTCTATAAAAAGTCCTACAATGGCCCCTACCTCCAGTGCGTTCACCCGAGCAGAGTCGAAGACTTCCTTTATGAAATTCATGAAAGGATCTGCGGCAGTCACATCGGAGGTCAGTCACTGGCTTACCGAGCTATCAGTCAAGGCTATTGCTGGCCCTACATGCAGAAGGACTCACAGGTCTATGCCAGGAAATGTGAGAAGGGCCGGATGTTCTCTCACTCTCTCCATCAACCAGCACATGACCTAAGTCCGCTTTCCAATCCTTGACCTTTCGCCCAATGGGGACTGGACCTGGTGGGACCTCTCCACCGAGCTCCAGGGAATAAGAGATGGTTAATAGTAGCCACTGACTATTTTACCAAGTGGATAGAAGCTGAAGCACTGTCCTCCATCACTGACAAGGATACTAAAAACTTCATGTGGAGGAACATCGTGATAAGATTTGGAGTGCCTCGAGCCTTGATCTCGGACAACGAGACTCAGTTCGACTCCAACTTATTCAAAAACTTCTGTCAAGAGCTTGGCATCAGGAACCACTACTCCACTCCAACATACCCCTAAAGCAATGGACATGCTGAGATCTCTAACAAGGTAGTGCTCGACGGACTCAAGAAGAGACTGGACCGAGCCAAAGGAAGATGGGTAGAGGAACTTCCAAGTGTCCTTTGGGCGTACAGAACTACCCCAAGGCGCTCAACCTCGGCTACACCCTTCTCCCTGGCCTACGAGATGGAAGCTGTGATTCCACTTGAGGTCGGCCTCCCGACCCTCATGTCGGAACTATTCGATCAAGGCCAGAACGATGTAAACCTCGCCATAGAGCTCGACTTAGCTGAAGAAGGGAGGGATGCAGCAGCCATTCGCCTCACTTCTTATCAGCAACAGTTGGCCAGGGGTTCCAATCTGAGGGTCAAGGAAAGAAAGTTCTCACCTGGGGAACTGGTCTTAAAGAAGACACTTCCAGCGGACAAAAACCCCACTGAAGGAAAACTGGCACCGAACTGGCATGGGCCATTCAAGGTGACCTCGGTAGCTGGCCAATCCGAGTACAAACTTGAGGACATGGAGGGTAGAGAGCTACCACGTCCATGGAATGCCACCCACCTCAAGAAGTACTACTTCTAACATGTACTCAGATTTTTTAAAGGCAATAAAATTGATTCTTTTTAAAGAGTGCTTTTTACTTTCAAAATCTGGCCAAGTGATGGAACTCGGCATATGCATACAGCTCGGTCACAGGACCAGCTCGGAAAACGACGCGGTCACTGGACTCACCATTTCCATCTCGGTTACCAAAGTCTACTTCGGCTCGGTCATTGGGCCAGTCGCAAATTCAGGCTACAAAACCGAATTCCGCTACGGTCGTGGGACCAAGCACATCCCGTTCTACCGAGAGTAGTGCATTGTTGTGGAACCTGACAAACACTCATCTCTGGTTATGAACTTGGTAAGTTCGGCTATAGAACCGAGTTCAACTACTTGTCTTTTTTCCAGTTATTTACTCTTGGTTACAAAGCCAAACAAAGACAAACAGGAAAAGGAGAAAGAAGCACATTCACACATTGCACAAATTTGGAATAAGAGATGATTTCATTCATTGAAAAAATGATTACATGGACTCTATGTTCGAAAGACAAAAAGATACAAGTGTTCCTCCCGCAAATACAGAAATAAAAAGAAGTACATCAACAAATCAAATTCCTTCATGCAGCAGGGTCACCAGCAGCCTCCTCGGCATCTCCCTCAACAGCATTGGCCTCGGCGTCTCCAGTAGCGGTCCCCAGAGTTTGGTTTCGACGCGGGCTAGGGAGGAGGGAACTGGGGGATATCTGCATGGGCAGGGTGGTCCTCGGGGACCCCTGCCGCCCTCAAAGCGTTCGTCCACCCCAGCCTCCAGGCCTTCTGGATGACCTCACGGACCTGGGCGACGTACAGCTCAGAGGCTGCCTCAACCCCTTCGTCATATGCCTGGTCAGCTTCAGCCCGGAGTTTCTCAGCCTCGGCCCAGAGTTCGGCTTCCACCTCCTCCCACCTCTTCTCGAGCTCGGCCATTTTCTTCATCTGATTTTCCACTTCCGCTCGGGCCTTTCCGAGCTCGGATTTGAGACCCGTGACTACCTTCTCCTGCTCGGCCGCCACCTTCTTCGCCTCGCCGAGTTCCACCTCGAGGGCTGCCTTCCTCTTCTCCATCCTCTCGGCCCGAGCACTGTTCTGATGGGTCTTCTCCCCCAGCACCAGGCTCCTTTGCAAGATCTGCGAAGGCAAGTGTTAGAATCACAAGTCAAAGAATTAAGATCACAAGCTGAGAAAGAAGAGGAAGACTTACCCTGAGGGCGTCGCCCATCTGAGCCACTGACAGGTCCACGCCGCTCAGCTTCCAGTACTCCGCCATATCTTCTGGCAGAGCACAGGCACGCGCGAGGGCGCTGACGACTGAGATGCCGTCACTCACCCGGCCATCCACCAGCAATGGCTGGCCATCTTCCAATAAAAAGCTTGGCCTCCAAGGGCCCGGGTAGAGAGACGGCGGGGGTTGAAAAGATAGGTCGGCTTCGCCCATGGCTGGATCCACGATCCTAGGCCTTTTCCCTGCCCGAACCTCATCTCGGTTAGACCCGGTCGAACGCTCCACGGTCGCCGAGGTAGCAGGCTGGACGGGGGCGGAGGTCTCGGCCCTTATCGGACCGAGTGGGATGACGGCTCCTGAGGTGGGGGTAGGAGAGCCCCCGAAGACAACAGCGTCAAGGTTCTGGCGGTTCGGACGGCGCCGCCCCATCTTAGTCTCTTCGTCCGAACTGGAAGACTGGAGGTTAATGGGCCCTTGCCTAGCCTCCTTAGGTTCGCCCTCCGAGTGGTTTTCTTCTCCGGAGTCGGCCTCAAGATAGGTCTGGCGGATCTCCTCGTTGCCGACCTGAGAGGGTCCCTCGGTTGATGCTTGAGGCCCCGTGGCTGCTGTCACTTGCTGGTCAGCCTCGGCCAAAGTCAGCATCCTCTCCCCCCCTCAGATTCTCGTTCCTCCTCCGGGAGAAAGAACGGTAGATGGGCTCGTACCCAAGAAGAGACCAAGCCGCTTGGTTATGGTGGCCTCGGTAGCTGTGTATTTTCTTCAGCCAGCTGACGTTTCGCCGCCAACCAGAGCCCCTCGCTTGTCGTCTCCCTGTGGCCTGCACACCAAACAATGTGTCAGTTCGGCAGAACTTGAAATACATCGCTAAAAAGGATCAGGAGTAGATGTTTTACTCGGTGGTTCTCCGAGCCGGCGAGGAATGCGGTCCGCCCTGGTCTCATCGGGGCCAAACTCCCAATTCCCAGAGACATACAGGCGATCGTCTCCGGCGTACCTGCTGGAGTCTTCGAGGTCGATTATCAAAGGGATCTCCTTTGACCGAGCTCGGAGGTAGTACGCGTCCTCCTTCGGGGACTTGCAGAGGTCGTATATATCTTTGATGTCCTCAACACCGAAGTCAATCCCCAGTATTCTGTTCAGCTCGGCTATACCCATGATAACCTTGAAGCCGATGGGCATGAGCTGACAGGGGGTGAGGTTCCACTTCCTAAGGCAGGCCCTCAGGAGGGGATGAACAGGGAACCACACCCCGCCCTCTATGATGGACACCAGGGGAAATGGCATCCATCTATCCCAAAATATCATGGGTCGGACGGCATCTTCAGTGCCGTCCGCCCTGATTTGGACACTCTCCGGTATCTCGTACTTCCTTCTCAACTCAGCTAGGGCGAGGTCAGTATCTATCCAATACCTAAAGACATCCATGGTCCCCAGTGTGAACTAAAAGATAGACGACGGTGACGGAGAAGAAAGAACAGAAGGGATACCCCAAGAAGAACCCCAGGAAAAGAGCCCCAAAGAAAAATAACAGAAAGGATGGAAAGAACAGAGACTTACGAAGAGCACCGGACAGAGATTAGCCTGAAACGAAGAGGAAACTGGGATCTCAAGGTAGCGAAGTTTCTCAGGCGAAGACGCAGATGCAGACGCAGGCACAGGGAATTTCCAGCAAAAGTGGTCCTCCTCGAGGACGAGGTCTTTTATATAGAGATAAAAATCTCTTCGTATACCGGAAGACGCGCGTGCAGACGCCGCCTCGGGCACGCCACCCGTCTCCTCGATATGACTTCACAACCATTAGGGTTGTGACACGTGGCAGCACCACATCGCCTTCATAATGATATGAGCGGGGCCATTAAACTACCTCCAGACAGCTGCGTACCATCAATGCGCCTCGGAAAACAAAACGACACCCCACGCTTCTTAAAAAGGCTATGGGTTCGGTTTTGGAAAACTCCCATCCTACTTAGCGCCCGACCCCAAAGGATCACGAGACCCTCGAGGTCAGGAGCTAGGGGGCAATTGTGTAGAGTGTTTTTACCGAAACCGAGGTTACTCCTGACTTCGGTGACTGTACCAAGCAGGGAATGCCTCGGCTTCATCTGTCCAGCGCGGTAGCGTGCCAGCCGGCACCGAGATGGGATTGGTCTCGGTAAAAGTACCGACCACACCTTTCGAACTCAGCCTCGTACGTCTCGACATCCTTGTCCGACCTCAGTGCCTTCTCCAATTCGGTCTCTTGGCCGAGGTGAACACTGGACGTCTAATCCCTATTATAAGATGAGACAGCCACATTGCAGGGAGCCCTGACAGATAAGGTGGCCGCCGGCCATCGATAAGGGCACATTCCTATCAGCTGATCACATCCACATTTATGTTAGGGATTTGAGGAGAGATCTGATGGGACAAGTGTCCTCACCTACCTCCACTGTGGAACCTTCCACTCTCTTCTATATATACTTGCATGGTTAGCCATGAACAGGTACGCAATATACAACATACACACTGTTATCTTGCTTAAGCCTTCTTCCTCACTTCACCCTAGTTCAGTGACTACACTAACTCAGGCGTCGGAGTGCCTTTGGCTGGCAGCAGCCCGGGGCCCTGACCTCTGTTTCTTCTCCCTTTCACGATTCAGGACATCGGCGACGTTCCCGATCAGCTAAACAGCATCTCCATAACCCCCATTAACATCCAAACAAAGTCCGTAGTTTTTAGGCACGCACAGAACTTATAACATAGCCCTTTAATTTTTATTGATTTCTCAAGCTTTGCACATTTGTACATTGTGTACATAAAACTACCCCCCAATAGTTAAACTTAGTTGTATATATACAGATGAACCAAACTGAAAAGCAATTGAATTCCACAAGAACATCATAGATTTAATTTTATTCTATTCTATGAAATCCAATCTGAATATTTATTTTTATAAGTGTCCATCATTTTAGTCATTATATATCTAATCAGGCATATATAAGTACAATACATCAACCAATACCAAGTTACTAGACATCCCCTTCAATACAGCACCATGGAAACACCACCATTTCTCACTAATTATTATAGTCAATAGAAGCAAAACATTATTAATCATTATCGTAATAGACTATCTCAATGAGCTGGGTTAATAGACATGACAGAGGATCCAGATTCCAAATCAAAAGAGTATTTTGGAATGTTATCTAAGGGTGTGGTGCTGCCACGTGTCACAACCCTAATGGTTGTGAAGTCATATCGAGGAGACGAGTGGCGTGCCCGAGGCGGCATCTGCATGCGCGCCTTCCGGGATACGAAGAGATTTTCATCTCTGTATAAAAGACCTCGTCCTCGAAGGAGGACCACTTTTGCTGGAAATTCCCTGTGCCTGCGTCTGCATCTGCGTCTTCGCCTGAGAAACTTCGCTGCCTTGAGATCCCAGTTTCCTCTTCGTTTCAGGCTAATCTCCATCCGGTGTTCTTCGTAAGTCTCTGTTCCTTCCATCCTTTCTGTTATTTTTCTTTGGGGCTCTTTTCCTGGGGTTTCTTCTTGGGGTATCCCTTCTGTTCTTTCTTCTCCGTCACCGTCGTCTATCTTTTAGTTCACACTGGGGACCATGGATGTCTTTAGGTATTGGATAGATACTGACCTCGCCCTAGCTGAGTTGAGAAGGAAGTACGAGATACCGGAGAGTGTCCAAATCAGGGCGGACGGCCCGGAAGATGCCGTCCAACCCCGGATATTTTGGGATAGATGGATGCCATTTCCCCTGGAAGTTGATTTATTGAAGATCATAAATTGTTGCCATATGAAGTTATTATATAATGTTTCATTTTACAGACACCTAAATAGTTAAAAAAATAAAAGCTCTCCCATTAAGGGGAGATTATGTCAAAATTTTCATAAATTATTTTGTGTGTACAAATTAATTTTTTTCTTTTTAGGATGGATTAGAGGATATGGAAAGGAATATTTTTTGGATTATGTTAAATAGATTTGAGATGGAGAAATTCAAAAAAATAGATATATTTTGTGATTCCTCTTTCGTTACCAAATTTGGATCCGAAACAATCATCGATGATTCCTCCGTGCTCGCCAAACGTGGAATGCGATGAATCCTCTCTCTTATAAATCCTTAAATAAAAAAATCTAATTATGCAGACGTAAAGATTCCTCTAAATAGAGGTCACAAATTTTTACTTTTTTTCTTTTGGTAGAAGAAGTAGAGGTCACATTGATTGGGAGATTTCACCAGAAGTCTTCCCACGAGATCGATCCAGCCCCAGGTTCTGACAGATGTTTGTCCCCACCAAGCAATTCCCACTTTCCATTTTCTTGATTTTGTCTGTTGCATGCTCGTGAGTCTTTCCTGGATGTTTGTCCCCGCAAAGCAATTCCCACTTTCCATTTTCTTGATTTTGTCTGTTGCATGCTCGTGAGTCTTTCTGGCAATTTCCGACTTAATCTTCTCGGTCAAAGAGGCAAAGACCGACATTGACTATCAAACGGATCGTCCTTCGACACGGCTATACTCAAAAGCAGGGGCATGCATAGGATATACTTGTACTAGTACTAGTAAAAGAATCTGCCAATCTGGTGTGATAGCCCTCCTTAAAAAAATAAAAACATAAAAAAAATAAAAAAGGGTCTTTCGAGTTTCTCCCTTTGGCTACTTTATTTCACCACCGCACATCAGATATGTCATCTAACTGAAGGAATCAAGATCTCAGATTTGATCTTTAAAATAAAAATGATTGACCCACTTCAGCAAACCATGTCATACACTCAAAAAAACCGTGTGATACAATTCAGCATGATCATGGCATATATTTCCTTCCCATATTTAGTGGATATCGGGTCTTTGTGAGATTTTATCCTTGTACCCTTAGTTGTACTTACGATTCTCTCTCAAAATGTACAGACAATGAAGTCTATAAACGTAATTATACAAACCAGAATATACAATTAATTCAGACTATATTTTATTATCTTTCATGGTATCAGAACGAGTTGGTGCAAAAAAATAAAAAAAGAAAGAAAAAAAAAAAGCGTCCCCAGGAGTGCGTCGGCCGGGTTCCATCTAAGGAGGAGTATTGAGGCCGGGTTCCTCCCTTTTGGCTATGTATTTGAAACAGGTGTTGCTCTTAGCAATTTGATCGATACTGCAACTCCAGTCTGCAACTTTATTATACTTCAATTTCACTGGCTGACATGCTTTAGCATCTCTGAAACGAAATATGTTGCTCCATGTGCAATGCATTCGACGGACAGCCAGGACATCCATTCAACTTTACCTTACGGCTAACAAATGAACAATTGCTAATCTTATTCAAATTGTTGTTCGTTTATTTCAGGACCTTTGCAAGAAAGAAGGTTGTTTGACCTAAATTTGATGGATCTCTTTAACTAAGATATTATCGGAAGTTTAAAGGTGGTTGGAAAGGAAATTCAAGAAGGAAGAGGTGTCTAAGACTTTGGGAAAGTATAGATGGGATAAGGCTCCAAGTCTAAAAGAAATTAATTTTTCTTTCATTAAAACTAGACAAGGGTTTCCTAAAAAGAAGATTTTGGACATACACTTTCCGAATTATGTAACCTTTTTCACCCTTATTCCTAAAGTGCCTAATCGGATGGAATTCCGTGATTACAAACCTATAACTTTTCTTAGGTGTGTGTATAAATTATTGGCAAAGATCTTGGCGAACCGTCTGAAGAGTGTTCTTCCTATCATTATTAGTTCATTTTAAGGAGTACTTCTAGCGAATAGGCAGATCTTGATGGAGAATTAATTGCAAATGAACTCATTGATATTCTCGAAAGAGATCTAAAGCTAAGGGGGTTATTTTCAAGGTTAATTTGGAGAAAGTTTATAATCATGTGGATTGGAATTTTATAGATTACATATTACTCAAATTTGGCGTCGGTGTATGCATGAGTGTATTTATATGACATCATTCTATGTCCTACTCAATGACTCTCTTTCAAAGTTATTTAAAGCTTCTAGTGGTATCCGACAAGGTAATTTCATTTTTCTTTTTATTGTGTTAGAGGGTTTTGGGATCAGGCCTTTGGTGCATAACATGAGACGTCCAACATCATTCATGCTCTTGGGCCATAGTGTCACTCCATGCTTGAAACTAAGAGATTGAAAAGTTTCCTTTACCAACGTGTAGGTAAATATATCATCCAATTGGTATGCTGAGTAAATAAAAACGAGTAACAAGTGCTCCCAAATAAGCCTGTTCATGGGCCTACGGGGCCAGGCTGATGCATACCTAGGCCCCACCCAACTTTAGAAACATAAGCTGATGTTTAACCCAAACCCAACATGAGCCATTAATGTTAATCTCAAGCCTGCCCATTTAATCAATTGGGTCAGGCTAAACTGTGCTTTTTATTAGTTTGACAGGCTTCCCAACTATTGTTTCGACATGTACTTATCACTAACTTAAGAACACTCCTTATTCAGGTCGGGACAGGCTAGGATTTGGGCTTTCTATCACATAATCCAAGCCCAGCTTTTATAATAAAACGGGCTAAGTTTATATATCCAATCTCAGCTCAAAAGCAGGTCCAAGCTAAGTGTCCAGAGCGAGGAGCGAGAGCGGGATCGCTGAAGTGTTAAATTTTAAAATAAATATATGTCCAGAGCGCCTTCCGAACTCCTATAAGACATAGTGTAACAAGTAACTAGTGGGCATAAATATATCTTATCCATATATTCAAGTATCAAAAATGGCGAAAAAAATTAACTTTGCAATTTGATCACATAAAATAGACAATAATTAATTAGTCAGAAGTAGTTTCTTCATTTAAAAGATAAATGCCAAGCTTATAGAAAAAGAAAATGCACAAAAACTAAAGATTTTGCATGGTACGCTCCATATTTGGTTAATCGCTCCAAAGACAGTTCCGCTTCAAAAAGGCCGATCCGCATATTCAGAGTGGGATCGAGAAGGGTGCGGGGCGGTTCTGGGTACTAGGGGTCCAAGTGCATAAACGATGTTGGACGTTCAAGTCCATGTGGGCCCCATATATGTATTATATCTCCAGAAATCTGGAAACTTTTATATGAGTAACCCAAGGAATTAAAGTTACTCAAGAGAAGGAGATTCCATAAAATAAAAAACTAATGGGTTTTGGATGGAGAGAATGTGTGGGTCATTAATCAAGTGGTCAGGATGATGGCTCGAGCCTCTGGTCCCATCCTCAGGTGGGCCCCACAAGGACCGATGCTGAGCATAAGGTGAGCACCTGTGCTCAGTAGAGGGGGCCATGTTTTGCCACTTACCTTATTTGTAAACTTTTTCTTCCTTTTTCAATTAAATACTAACATTCAAACCTTCTGCATGATTGGCATAGGTGGTGCCGTTTACCAGAAGTCAAGCACTAGCACAATACCTGTTAATCACGGCGATAACTGATGTGGCTAGGGTTCATGCTAGCTCCATCTAATTAGTTTTGAAAATTTTTGATAAATAAATATATATAAATATAAAGTATTGTAGTGGTTAGATAAGTTATTTAAACAAGCAAGAGGTAACAAACACTCAATCCTAGTCCTATTTCAGCCCATCGAATGGTTGTGGTGTGATTATATTACAATTACATTTCTTCCAAGAATGAATTTGGGGTCGAACCCGTCTGAACCGGTTCCTGACAACGGGGAAATCTGTTGATCCCAGAGTATTTTTCTTAGTCGGTCTCCATCTGTGCCCCAGTGCTGTTGGGCACTGATTCGACATATTAACTGCTGCTACTGTTTCTGACCAAGGCCAATGGATTGGATAAAGACCTAGCTCGTAGACTCACTATTAAAAATAATAAGTAATTTTAGAACATCAAATAGCCCTTGTAAATGTCCTTTTTTTTTTTTTTTTTTCCCTTTGCCCTTATTAATGTTAACGAGGAGCCAAATCTACCTAAATCATTGTAGGACCAAATTTCCATAATAAAACTCAAAGAGTTCTTGTCTGGAGAATTTTGGAATTCTTATATATGGTGAAATTCTTAAATGCTCCATTATACTTGAGTATATAGGAATTCTACAAAAAAAAAAAACAAAAGCATTTGAATTTCTAAATTATCAGATCATTTGAGATCATTTAGGTAACTAAGATTTTAAAATACTTGTGAAGAAATATAACATTGACAAATGTTAGGGGACAAAATGTCACAACTGTCCAAAATAAACCCCAACTACCATAAAAACCCGTGCTGCTCATGGGAATGCCTGAAGAGATAGGATTCTATGAAAAATATAAGAAGAGTATGTCAGCAGTTTAGTGTAAGGAAATTATCTTTTAAGTCCATTACTTGGACCACAAGTCCTTTCCTTTCCCGAATTGTGGTCATTATAGGAAATCCGTTTTCTTAGTATACATGCTATTCCTTACATAAAAAGGTTTCTTAATGAGATGTATTCCATAACAAACTCTACCTTGATGGATGGTTGAGATTAAGTCTATGGAAACCCTGATTGAAAATTCGGTCCTCTTTTCACCTATAAAACAAAGCCTTTCGTCCATCATAAAGGCATTCACGAAAATCAACACATTAAGGTTTTATAGGCAAGAAAAGAGAAACCGAAACCATTCACATAGTCTCTTTCTCGACGGATCACAGCATCAATCAGCAACAGCACCAGACTGCAGGATCAGAAAGCTCTCTGCATCAGGATGTCTGGAGGTACTCTTTAATTTATTTAAGATTAAATCCTACACGTGATTATCATGCTGTTCACGATCTTAGGGTTCATGTTAATAATAGTATAACATTTAGTAGTTATGGAAACCAAAAATAACTTTCAAGTAATTACAACTTCTGATCAAAATTTAAAAATAAGGTAAAATTTTAAAATAAGGTCAAAATTAAATCGAAAGTCTTCAAGCTTAATATATTATAATATGATAATTTTTTGGTAGAAATTCTTGTAATCAGGCGGTATGTTGTATTCCTGTGTAAAAGTAAAACGTTCTAACAGTGCTCGACATTTGGTCAAGTTTGATGCTGCTCACGCCGTTCCCCTCAGGCTACTGGCGTCCGAAGAAAGAGTCATTCGACCGACAGTAAAAGAGATATTTTTTGGTGAAGAGATTTCGATTATAGCAATCGAAGGGTACTAGGGACTCTAGTAATTGATTTCAGATGCCTGTTCATGGAAAACTACTAATTGGGGAAGAAAAGTTAAGTCATTAAAAGGGACCCACACGCAAGTCATTAATACACCCTGGAATACGCTTGCAAAGATCAAACGCGTACAACAGCCAACATTTGGTTTTTACTTTTTACACAACCCCACCGGATAAGAGCCATTTTAGTTGCAGTGAAGGGACATGGTCTGTGACAAAATGTTTCAGTCTCTGTGGCTATCTGTTCTGGTTTTCTTCCCAATATGCTACTCAATAGACACCCTAACTCCAATTCAATCGCTCAGAGATGGTGACACCCTTATTTCAGCTGGCCAAATCTTTGTCCTAGGCTTCTTTAGCCCTGGCAATTCAAAGAATCGCTATGTTGGAATATGGTACAACAATGTTCCAGATCAACCAGTTGTTTGGACAGCAAACAGAGAGAACCCAGTTCGTGATTCTTCTGGAATTCTCACAATCAATGGTGGGAATCTAGTACTAGTGGATGGAGGGCATAGCATCAACAGAACTCTATGGTCCACCAACGTTTCAAGTTCAACCATGGCGAATTACTCAAGTGCCACTCTCACAGATTATGGTAATCTGGTTTTAACAGATGATCATCAGAGGAGATTGTGGGAAAGCTTTGATCATCCTACAAATACACTTCTTCCAAGAATGAAATTTGGGTTGGACAGGCGAACCGGTCTGAACCGGGTCCTAACCTCATGGAAATCTGCGGATGACCCAGCACCTGGAAATTTATCATTCGGCCTTGATCCTGTAGGCGAGCCACAGTACTTTTTATGGTTGGGCTCTCATCCGATATTGCGACTTGGGCCATGGAATGGTGAGAGATTAAGTGGTTCGCCGTTAATAAAAGGAGACTCTGTATACGGTTGGATTTATGTTGCCAATGATGATGAGATTTACGTGATGTACAATGGCAACATCACCTCAATATCCTCTAGATTTGTTTTGGACGATACGGATTTGATGGAGAAGGCCAAGATATACACCTGCGAGCTATATGCCCACTGTGGGGCATATGGTAGCTGTGACCCTAGTCGTGTGCCCGAGTGTGAGTGTTTGAGAGGGTTTGAGCCAAAGAGACCTATTGATTGGAACTTGAGAAATTGGTCGGGTGGATGTGTGAGACAGAGGTCGTTGAATTGTGATGGGAAAGGAGATGGGTTTTTAAGATTGGCAAATATGAAGTTGCCTGACTCATCAAGGTCTCGGATAGAGCCTCATTTGAGCCTAGAAGGGTGCAAGGAGGAGTGCTTGAAGAACTGTTCCTGCACTGTTTATGCCAGTGCTGATATCAGAGAAGGAGGTCATGGTTGTTTGATGTGGGATGGGGATTTGGTCGATCTTAGGGTGTGTTCTGATGGAGGGCAAGATATATACACACGTGTGGCTGCTTCTGTACTGGGTAAGCGACATTAGTTATTTATTTATTTATTATTGTTGCTGGTTCTAAAGATGAGGGTTTTCGGTGCTTATAACCTTAGTATAAAACCTGACACAAGACTAATCCCACCAAGCGCGCACGCACAAAACCCACACATGCATGGACAAGGTTAGTTTGGGTGCAGGATTAGAGAACATGATAAGGGGAGCAAATCCACCCTTCCAGTCACCCAACTCCATGTTGAGCAACTTCTGCTTATTTAATTTTTTTTTTTTTTTTGCTAGATTGGGTCTGTGGTTCAGTAATCCGAAGTTAACTTACTTGATACTACTTGGCCCTCAGCGGCTGAATGAGATGAGACACTTGGTGTCAGGGGCGGACCCAAGTTGTGACCATATAGGGCGGCCACCCTAGGTCACATCATAAAGTCCCAAAGAGAATTAGATGGGGCCCTAGGGCATGCCCCATATATGTCCCAAAAATTGCCCCACATGTATTATGTCTAAGACTTCGTCTCCTTCTCTCTTTTTTCTTTTTTCTTTTTTTTAAATGCTCTCTTTTTTTTTTTTTAAACCATTTTCTCTCTTGCCGTCTTCCCACAAAACCCATGGTTCGATCATTCACAAACTATCTAAATCTCAGTAAGTCCATCTCAATCCAATCCAACTCTGTTGCCTATTTCTTCTTTTACTAATCCATGAAGAAAAGATAATCAAAACTTTTGCATGTTTCTTCTTCCACTTTCATTACAATTTCAAACAATTGTCTGACATTAATTTCCTTTTATTGATCCGAGATATAACTCATATTTTCCTTGTAATTTGTGTCTATTGAATCTTATATGGATGGAAGAGATTTTGATTTATAGGTTTAGGCATATACTATTTGATTTAAAGAAATTAAAAACTGGATCTAGTGCGAATTGTATTTCTTATTGATCATTTAACTTTGGGTTTATGATTTGCTTTGATTGTTGTTGTATCATGTTTGCCTTAATTGATAACATCTATTGGCTATTTTTCACAATTATGCTCTCCATCTTGTTATCTTGCTCTTACGGAAGCAAGTGATATTGTAGGTTTTCTTGCCAAGGATATCATTTTTTCAATTGACCATTGTCTACCCCACCTAAATGAAAATCTTGGATCCACCACTGTTTGGTGTCTTGTATTTCCATCTCTCAGCCATGTAGGGTCTTTTTTCATGTAATTAAATTCCTGATAATTCTAAGACTTTGTATATTGTAAGTTCATAAAAAAAAAAGGGTGAATATATAAAATGACCATGACATAACCATCCCTTTAATGAAAATTGAATAAATAAAAGATAGAAAATTAATACCCGTTGATTGGTGATCACTATAGCATTTTAAATCCTTATAGAAAGTCAAGGTGTCATCACATCACTTAATTCTTCGCCCATTTATTTATGTCCTTCACCCCTCAACTTTTTAATAACCTTTAGTTGAAACTCATTTGACCATGAATAACTAAGTATTTTATATAAACAAATAACCCCTTATTACTCTTTGGAAACAATATACACTAAAAGTTTTACTATATCGTCTATTAAATTAGAACATAATCTACCCCCTTAAAATACAGTTGTTCGGCTAATTTAGAATATTTTCAATTTTTTATTGGAACCTTTATACCGTATTTCAATATTGATTTAGCTTTACTTAAAATAAAAAAAATATATGGTGTAGAAAAAAGAATCTCTTGGATCAAAATCTCTAAAAACAGGCAAGAAGTAGTACAATATTTGAACACTTGAATTAATGAGCAACCCTATCCCACTTTGTTTTTCAACATTGTTGGTTCCTATAGCGATTACAAACTATAAATAAGTCCCACCACGACAAATAAAAATTGAAAATTACAAACATTATGTACCCACAAGGAGAGCCCCATCTTGATTACCTACCATTGACATGCGCGCTTTTTGTTCATTACTAATATAGGTAGCTCCTAGAATTGTCACATTTGGGTCGTTCTATCATTATTATAACAATAGATTGTGACCATAATTAAAAATTTACCCTCACTAAATGAGTCCTATAAGAGAATCAGATTGTGATGAATCACAACATTTATCAACCTAGATGGCTCCATTAATGATTCCCATAATTAGGTCTGTTATCACAATTACTTACATTAAATGGGTCCATAAGATAGATTTAATTTGTTGGTTTGCATAATAAATACATGTGATCTTTGTTGGCCTTATCAAAACATGTTGAGTTTCTACAAATTTTCTAAGGATAAAACATGAATCTTTGCTTGAATCAGGGATAATTTAATAAAAAATATATATAACTTCTCGGCAACTTATATTATCATATATTCTTTATTATGTAGAACTGATACAATCCAACAGTTAATTATGATTATTGATTAAGATAGTTTTCTTCTAGATGGAAGCACCATTACTTTGATTATTGATTGAGATAGTTTTCTTTTTAGATAGAAGCACCATCAGATATTCAAGAGGTCTACAGGGCAAGAAGAAGATGCTAGTAAGCATATTAATTATCATTCCAGGGTTGCTTTCATTTGTCTTGTGTGGCTATTACTGGTGGAAAAAGGCAAAAGGTTTGAACAATTCATTTAGTTAATACAAAAAACGATATATAAGTTTTGATAAAATTTTAAAGTTTTATGCTTTGATTTATAGGTTGTGGGATGAATGAAAGATGCGACACAATGTTAAATGACAATGATATTGAAGAGATAGGTAAAAGTTCAGAGTTACTATTATTTGATGTTAGTGTCATAGCAGCTGCCACAGATAACTTCTCAAAATCAAATATGCTAGGAAAGGGTGGTTTCGGACCTGTTTATAAGGTATGTCTGCATTTCACTTATCACCTAGTTAAAAGGAGTATAAACTTTTAAAGACACAAAAATGCACTCTTTTAAATGAGACAATTTTTTTTTTTTTTTTAATAATGGCTTAAGAGCCTAGTTCTAGGATAGGATAGTTTTACTGTCTACTTATTTATTATACATTTTATTTTTCATGTAATTACAATATTGCATACATGGATATCGTATGGCTTTAATTTTAAAAAACGATTAATTTTTTAATGAAATGAATGTGAATTTAAAAAAATGACCAACAAATTATCTTCCCTCAGTTAGAGAAAGAATAATCAGAAGGTTGGAAATGAATGTCCAACCACAAACGTAGTAATTCAAACCCCTAGAAAGTGACAGTTTCATCTATATCGGGGGAAATTTTCTCTCGTGCGCGAGCTACTATGGGATTGTGCATCCAAACCGTCACCAAAGGCAGGACCCTCCTGCAATTTCATTGGGTCCCATGTGAAGAACGGCTTTGATGTGTATTGCGCATTGCGTAGGTGCATAGGAGAAAATCATCCTGCAATTTCATCGGGTCCCATGTGAAGAACAACTTTGATGTGTAGTGCGCATTGCGTAGGTGCATAGAAAATCATCCTCAACATCAATCAACTTTATTTCCGTCATCATTTACCTCTTTAATGATCAGTTGGTAAAAAGCTTATTAAACCATGAATTATTATAGTTTAACCATCCACTTAACATACAAGAATGCATTCACTGCAAATAATTATTATTAATTTGGAGAATTATATTTCTTTTATTATGACAAATTTGTAAGACATGGTTATATATATTTCAGGGACAACTACTGAATGGACAAGAGATGGCGGTGAAAAGACTTTCTAAAAACTCAGCACAAGGAATAAAAGAATTCAAAAATGAGGTTACATTGATTGCCAAACTTCAACACCGAAATCTTGTAAGACTTTTGGGATATTGCATTAGTGGAGAAGAGAAGACATTGGTCTATGAATACATGAGAAACAAAAGCTTGGATTCCCTTATTTTTGGTATAAGTCTTATCATTTTTTTGCTTTTTTGTTTAACTAGCATAAAATATAATTAGAAACAATAATTTTACTTGTCAATTGTAAGCAGTCTCTGTACTCATAATCACCTTTTTCCTATAATTATTGCATAAGCTTATTGTTTTCACAATCCAACCTATCAACTACAACTTTTAAAGGTATGGTAAAAACATACTGCTTCAACTATCCTCGTTTGAGAATGAACACTTTTATAATGCTTTATAGTAGTTTTTTCTTACCTCAGATAACCAATGCATTAAATAATTAATTAGTGCATCTTTACTCTATATACAAAACTTAAAGAAATGATTGAAATGGATTGGCATATCTTGAATGTGGATTATAGTGTAGGATTAAGCATTATAATTTAAATTATAAATATAGAATTAGGTTGCAAAGTGTATGTTCACAATAACAAACATTATCACAAAATGAATTCCTATAGAACAACTTTATATGCACAAATATGCAATTATATTCACATAATGAGATTGAAATGCAACACAGAACAAACAAGGAGTGCAATGTTGGATTGGAGGAAACATTTTAACATCATTGTGGGGATCGCTCGAGGGATTTTATATCTACATGAAGATTCCAGATTCAAAATTATTCATCGTGATCTTAAAGTTTTTAGACGATGATATGAATCCCAAACTTTCAGATTTTGGTATGGCAAGAAAAATGTTTTCCCGGCGCACATTTTCGCCGCTAAAAATAAACAAAATCGCTGCGAAATCTTTTTCCCGGCGATTAGTACTTCGTCGCAAAATCGCCGCATAAAATCCTTCACTTCTGATCTTTTGCAGCGCCAACGGAAAATCGTCGCGAAAAATTATTTTTTTCGCGGCGTTTTTTTCCATCGCTATTTGTGCCAACAGACGTTGCAAATAGACTTCAACTTTCAGTTATAAGTGGTTGGCAATGTCTAGTTGCAGTGACTATATATCGCCGCAATTAAACTTTCCCAGCGTTTTTAAAATTCGCCGCGAAAAGAATTTTGCGGGTAAAACACAATTGCGTCGATCTCAAATCGACGCAATTGCTGGTTTCTACTGTTATTTTTTGGGTTTCAAAAAGTCATTTGCAGCGACTATTTGTCGCCGGAAAAATATTTTTCCAGCGTTTTTAAACATCGCCGCTAGTTAGATGTCGCAGCTAAAACTCAATTGCGTCGATCTCAAATCGACGCAAATGCTCGTTTCTGGCTCTGTTATTTTTGGGTTTCAATAAATCAATTGCATCGACTATTTATCGCCGGAAAAAATCATTCGCAGCGTTTGCACTTCGCCGCTAGGTAGATTTCGCGGGTAAAACTCAATTGCATCAATTTCAACTCGACGGAATTACTCGTTTCTGACTATGTGACCATTGATTTTTGGGTTTCAAAAATTCAATAGCGGCGTTACTTTATCTCCGGAATTGATGTTTTTCCAGCGTTTCTAGAAATCATCGCTCCAGAGTCCAAAACTCAGTTGCAGCGACTTGTTTTTGCTGTTAATTCCCACTGTTTCGCCCAATTTAAATCACCGTAATTGATGTTTTCAGTGTATTTTTTTTCCCCTCACGTCACATTTATTGTCATATCTGCCAATTAAACACCATATAATTAATCTCTGTTTCTATATATTAACACACAAAAATTCATTAATCTGTTCAAACATCAATTCATCCAAACTCATGTATTAATACAATGTGGCGGTGCATTATATTCATATCAAGTACAAACCGGGCTACTATTAAACAAGCCACACATCACTATGGTGGCCATAAAAAGATTTAAGGAGTCTATTATCACTAAAATGAAGGCGGTAAAATTTGGTGTACAACTCATGTTGTTGCTACTCAGCCCAATATTGAATGCATGGCCACATCATCCCACTGATCAAAAGCTTTTCTCTTCTGCATAACCCACTATATCCATGCTTGAGATGCCTGACATAAGAATGAAACAAAAAATGTCTACGTGAGCAGCATAACTCAAATAAGCCAACTGTACTGCACCTATATGAAAAAAAAAATTACAAATGTACCCAATGCATACAAGTTACCAGTTACCAATAAACCCTGAGATTACCAATACTTGAAATTAGAACATCTTATATAAACGTGCAAATTATGGACTGTGACAATCCTTATAGATACTTTATTTTAGAAAAGAAGTATGAAAATTATTATTATTATTATTTTTTACCTAGAACAAAAGAATATAGAAAAGTAGTGTCCCATGAGCACGGATGTTTAGCTCTCTATTTATTTGTCAATATATCAGTGAACAATTCCCTACATCTCTACATAGTATCATTGAAATACCTGTATATTTGGCATATACAAGTATCCACATATCATAGGTGTCTAATGGCAGAAACTAAATGAGAAAAGCATTACATGATTTCACATGGTGAACTCTAGGGTGAACACTAGACAATATTCACCTTAGATTCTCGGAATCCCTCTTCATCTTTCTCTCTAAAAAATTTAGCAGCAGACTCACTAGCTGCAGCTTGCTCAACTAAACTATCACTGCATCAGCAACAGATGAAACAAAGTTACGCAAGGGATGCAAAGTTTAGGAAGATTATCTCATTGTAAGTAAACATATGAAACTTGCTGATTCCTATCCACCTATCAAAGTAGTAATATCTCAACACTTCGGATAAAAGCTTCCCCAGGTTTGTTTTCATGGTGCTGTTCATCCCAGTCAATAAAAGATTTGCAACAGTGAAAATTGCGCATATTTTTCCCAGTGATCAAAAGAAGAAGTGACAATATCAATAATGCTTACCAACAAGAAATATGGAAGTTCCTTTCAGTTCATAGACAACTTCAACTGCCTTGTTCTGCATTGAGAATATATTAGAGAAGACGCATGAAAACCTTAGTTGTCAATTGCTTTCAATTCCAGGATACATACCGACACATAAAAAAATATAAACCCATTACAGTAATTCTGCTCTGTTTCAACTGAGTAGCACAGTTCTTTTATTCTTCATATTTTTATCCATCCTTTTGAGGCAGAAATAAGATGAAATAAGAAGCACTAGAGTCTCTTAACCCTCCAAATAGAAAGGGAAGACTCCAAAAGGATAATGTATATATAAATGTGCTTTAGTCATTCATTTATTTGCTCAATTACTTGTTGATAGATCTGATTTAATTTTCTACTTAGATGCATGGCAGTGATATATTTAACATGTAGAAGTAGTTATTTGCAGTCCAATTTACTTTATAAACAATATAATATACTTTAAGCGTTGTTTAGTTCTCCACTATTTTCACCTTTTTCTATTTAAAAGAAAATTCTTTTTCCATCACATCTTTGATGGAATAGAACATATTTCATTTCAAGGCCAAATTGGAATGGCAACTGAAATGAAATTTTTTTCAACAAAGGTCTTCAATTATTACCTTTTGCTGTATAAAAGAAAACTCTTTTTCCATCACAACTTTTATGGAATGGAACATGTTTCATTTCAAGGGTAAACTGGAACAACAACTGAAATGGAATTGATTTACAAAGGCCTTCAATCAGATATTTGTTAACCAGAAAATAGTAATTGGCTTTAGCCAATAGATGCCATAAACAACAAATGTCTGCATAAATTCTAGCCAATCCAACCTAAAGATAAAATGTCTCACCTTCCATTTCACCATATAGTTTGTTAACCAGAAAATAGTAATTGATGTCAACATATAGTTTATCAATCTCACACATTATTTCAAATATAGGCATGTATTATTATATAAAACTACTTTATACCTAAGAGGAACTCCCACGATCGTTAGGGGTTTGAACCTGTGACCCACCCTGAGAAAAAGTAAAGAAACGTTCCATGTCCTCCTTGCGTTGCCTAGCTTCCTCCGCTAATTGCATTTCTAGCATTTCCTTCAACTTGTCCATTTGGGTCTGCATGGTTGCTCTCGATGCTTGCTCCTCTTGCAAGGCTATCCTGTATGGATGTGTATGCTGCATGGAAGTCCTTAAAACACCCAAACCCAGTCCCCTAACACGTCCTCGAGTGTCAGGACCAAGAACCTATGTGGAAAAAATAAAAAATTTGAGTAGATCAACAAGATAACCTAGCTAGGAATTTCAATAACATACATAAGACACATAAAAGTCTTAACAAAAGTAAAAAAAGAACAAGCTAACCTAGGAATTTCAATATCATATATAATACACATGTAAGTCTTAACAAAAGAAAAAAAAAACCATAAGAGACAGTTGCCTTCTAACCATTTCTTTGATGGTGATTATAGTCCAATTAACATAAAACCTACAAGTTGGATGATATGGATTGACATACTTGTAGAGGTTACCACTTAGTGGATTTAAAACCCATGCTCAACTAACACTCACAAATCAAACCACCAGGAGAAATCTTCTCTTGCAACATTATTAAGTAATTTGTTTCAATTGCATGAACTTCCAAATGAGTGCTCTGTTTATAGCAAAGAAAACCTAACTATCCATTAACAAAACAATCATTTCTTACCTTTCATAAAAAAAAAAAAAAAAAATCATCTTTTTACAAAGCTTATCCTAACTTAAGTTGATAAATTAAAATCCTATCATAACTTTGATAGTACTAATTTAATTGGACTTCCCATGCTAGGTTGGTGATGACTATTCCAATACTTGCATGCCATGTGTGTGGTGTGGTAGATGGGTCCGCACAAAAGCTTTTCCTTGTGGTAGACTAAAATCAGAGTCTAGCCGCCCCCACTAAGGCAATGGAATCATGCCCAGCATAAGAGTATTATCTGGAAAGCACTATAATAAACCCAGTTGTTGCAAACCTGAAAACCATGGAATGATAAAAAATCATAGTTTAAATATGAATCTTCTTTAGATAATGAAGCTGCTAAATTCTGGTTTGTCAAAAAGCACGTTATTCTCGGGCCTGGAGCTGACCTGTATTGCAATGTTTGAGGAGAATGTTGTTGTTGGGTTGCTAGATCTCTTTCAGAAAACCATATCCAACCTTTGTATTACAAGATAACAACCAGAACTGTTTTTTTTTTTTTCTTTTGTAACCATCGACTACAACAAACTTTTCTCAAGTAGCAGTGTAGCACGCTTTTCATGCTGTATAGATGATGTGCAAGAAGGTATCCGACCACCCATTACACTAAAACCCAAGGGCAAAAGCAACAAAATAAAATTCTAACGCATTTGTGCTGTTCTATTGTGCTTACGCAAGTGAAAAATGCACTTGTCCTAGGAGATTCCTAATGCAGTTGCAGAGATCAAAGAAGAGGGAAAAATGCACACTTTTGCTGTGGGTGGACTCAGAATCCCACATGACTTCCTAAACTGGATAACTTGTAATGCTGTCTGGCCTGAGTAGATCTCTCTAGTGTTAGTGTGTGGAGAGAAAGAGAGAGTCAAGCAAGGTGGTCTTAAATATTCTCTTGTTGGTCCAGATGGAAAATTTTCAAAAGCTAAAAGATACGAGTCCAGATTAATGTCAGAAATGGGTTAGGTCCAGATGGAAAATTTTCAAAATCTGAAAGATGAGAGTCCAGATTAATGTGGAAATGGGTTCTCAAAGCACTACAAACTTATAGCAATCTATCTGCATATGTTAAAATAACACAAAAGTTTCCCATATCAGGTCCAAAAAACAATCAGCCCTTACTAAAAGTCCAATCTATAAAAATAAATAAAACATATAAAAAGAACCTACTTGCAGCTCCTCTGGACACTTGGTTTTCGGTGGTGTAGGCAGAAATTTCTCCAATGGATCAACATTTTCGTTTGCCATTTCAGTAGAGACTGTGGCATCGTCATCATTCTGAACTTCTTTGGATCCACTTACAGCATTTTCTTTTGTTTCACTAATCTCATAATTGGATTGGTCCAGCTGTTCTGCTGATTGAGGAGGGGTTGCTTGAATGTTTGGTGTTAAAATCTGAACAGTGCCTGGCGGGGTTTTTTCCTGAAAGTTTCCTAAAAATGCAAATCCGTGTAGAAGTTAAAAGAGCATGCAAGTAATAAGACCAAATAGTTCTTTTTTCAACACATAAGAAAAACAGTATTCCAAGGCATCAATCATCCTAAATGGCAACAAGGTGGTTTAGATGAGATGAAACAGAACACAAAATTCAGCCAAAGTTTGTACAATTGGTATGGTGGCTAATGCCTATGATTTTCATGGTTGGACAAAATATTTTACCCATTTCTTTTGAAAGTCCTGATCATTTACCATTAAGTGTTTAATAAATAAAGTTTGAGGAAAGAAGTTACAAACTTATATCAAGTAAAGGAAAATGAGTGAAAAGGTTATTTATATACATCGTATCATTTAAAATGCTCTTTCCATTGGAAATTTGAAGATAAAATTGTTGGTGATTAAGGTAAAGAATTATGAGATGAGGAACAAAAATGATAAACATCAGGTTGTCTTTAAACATTGCCCTTAAAATGAATCATCATTACCAACATAAAAAACTGGTCCCAGGTACCTCAATTGGTTTGTTTGCTTATGGCATTCCAAAGGCAACATTAATCAACTTTTGGGTATGGACAAGTATAGCAATGCATGGTTCATCATCATCGTCAAAGCCCCGTTTCAACTATGTTGAAGTCAGCTACATGAATTATATTTCTCCATTCTAGTCTAGCCTGGGCTAACAACGGCAATGGTAAAAAAAAAGTTTCTCTATGTAGGCTGATGACCCCTAATTTTGCATAAAAAGGATTAAAACCTGAGATTGTAGCCCAATTGTTTCTATTCACGTCAAAGCCCCGTTTCAACTATGTTGAGGTTAGCTACATGAATTATATTTCTCCATTCTAGTCTAGCATGGGCTAACAACAGCAGTGGTAAAAACAAGTTTCTCTATGCAGGCAGATGACCCCTAATTTTGCATAAAAAGGATTAAAACCTGAGATTGTAGCCCAATTGTTTCTATTCACATAAAATTTGAGTAACTAATAGGTATACAGTAGAAATACTCCAATAGCTAAGTAAACCTAGTGTTAAAGTCTGAGAGAAGGATCTCCCTGCCATTTGTTCAAGTATATGAGCAACAAAGTTGTATGTTCATTCTTTTTCAAGGGTCGAAGTCAAAGCAATATTATAACAGTGATATCCTATGTCAAACTTATTACCTGTAAACTAGCTAGATAAGGTATTCCAGAACATACCGTTAGCATCTTGCAGATCCCTTCCAAGCATGACACTACCAGTTTTCTCTTTACACCTCCAACCATTCTCCTCTCCATAACTGCAACACGATTCTCTAGAATTTCAGTAAATCTAACATAATTTCTAAGGTTCATTAACAAGTTTGACATGTACATGCTCACACAACGCCATGCACACAGTGCATAAACTATCTATATTTTGTCCAATGAAAAACCACTTACATTGCATGAGAAGGGAAATTCTCCAATATGATGGAAACCATTGATTCTTCCGCAGCTCGATCAGCAATTGTCACTGGACCTGCAAGATTTTTGGGGGGAAAAAACATTCATCTACAATAAATCAGTACCGATAATGGAAACAAATTGATGAAATAACAAACTTCAACGCTGCAAATTGTTTGGGCATTATTCATCTAATGTGATCATCGAAATGTAGGTTTGGGCATTCTCCATTCTTTCTCGTCTCGTACCAACGACTATTTTGTCCCTCTCTGTTTCATGATCTTTGCTCCATTGAAAAAAACAAAAAAAAAAACCCATCTCACAGCCTATCAAAACCGAGCACCTCGCAATGCTCAAACCCAAACTCCATCTCCTACATCTTCTCTCATACTATCCTTCCAACCAAACAACACCCAGCCACTAAACTACTCATCTTTTCCAAACAACTCTCAGTCTCCTCTTACCCTGCAACCACCCAGAAATACCACCGTCTTCATCTCGACCCAGAACCCATCTAGGCCTGCTTGCAACTCTTCCAAAACTCACATTCCAAGCAGGACAGCAGCCATTACCCAAAAACTGTTCATGTTCACAAGGTTAAACCTACGCTTCAAAACCTCTTGAAAACATCTTCACAATTTCAAATCAAACCTAGAAAAGCAACAAAGACAATTCCCCTTCTTCTTCTTCTCCTTTGAAAGATGATGGGAGACAAACCTCAAGAGGAGAAAAGACCTTGCGGCCGTCCCAGAAAAAACCCTCTTTGCGCAGAGACGAACAAGAGACCCCGCGGCCGTCCCAGGAAAAATAGGGTGGGAGCGATGGGAGAGAAATGGCTTTTGGAGAGGTGGGAGCGATGAAGAAGGTGCGAACCGTGAGGGGAAAATAGGGTTTTGGAGGGAAATGAGGAGAACTGCGCCAGAAAGAAATGAGTGACGCGGGATTGGGAAAATAGGATTTTTGGAGGCGGGTGAGGGGAAAATATATTCACCCGACATTTCGTATTATTTAATTTGATGGCATTTGACTACGGCGGCGAAACAAAACGCTGGAACATTTAAATAGGTTTTGCGTCGAATTAAATCGCCGCAATAGTAACTAAAATCGCCGTAAAAAATGGGATGGTCACATAAATCTTATAACTTTGCAACAGTATATATTTCGCCGTAAAAAAATACCTTTAGCAGCGATTTTTTTTCCGGCGCTTATTAAATCGCCGGAAAAGCCCTTTTTTCTTGTAGTGGATTGCCAAACTTCAACACCGAAATCTTGTAAGACTTTTGGGTTATTGCATTAGTGGAGAAGAGAAGACATTGATCTATGAATACATAAGAAACAAAAGCTTGGATTCCCTTATTTTTGGTATAAGTCTTATCATTTTTTTGCTTTTTTGTTTAACTAGCATAAAATATAATTAGAAACAATAATTTTACTTGTCAATTGTAAGCATTCTCTGTACTCATAATCACCTTTTTCCTATAATTATTGCATAAGCTTATTGTTTTCACAATCCAACCTATCAACTACAACTTTTAAAGGTATGGTAAAAACATACTGCTTCAACTATCCTCGTTTGAGAATGAACACTTTTATAATACTTTATAGTAGTTTTCTCTTACGTCAGATAACCAATGCATTAAATAATTAATTAGTGCATCTTTACACTATATGTAAAACTTAAAGAAATAATTGAAATGGATTGGCATATCTTGAATGTGGATTATAGTGTAGGATTAAGCATTATAATTTAAATTATAAATATAGAATTAGGTTGCAAAGTGTATGTTCACAATAACAAACATTATCACAAAATGAATTCCTATAGAACAACTTTATATGCACAAATATGCAATTATATTCACATAATGAGATTGAAATGTAACACAGAACAAACAAGGAGTGCAATGTTGGATTGGAGGAAACATTTTAACATCATTGTGGGGATCGCTCGAGGGATTTTATATCTACATGAAGATTCCAGATTCAAAATTATTCATCGTGATCTTAAAGTTTTTAGACGATGATATGAATCCCAAACTTTCAGATTTTGGTATGGCAAGAATATTTCGACAAAACCAAGCTCAAGCAAATACTGATCGAGTAGTTGGAACTTAGTAAGTAACATACACAAATGCACACACGCAACAAATGTACTTGTAAAAAAATTAGTTGCTCAATATGTTCATCATTTCAAATGTTTATTTTAAATACTCTTATTGCAGTGGTTATTTGTCACCTGAATATGCGATGGACGGGCATTTCTCAGTAAAATCAGATGTATTTAGCTTTGGCGTCATTCTATTGGAGATTATCAGTGGAAAGAGGAACAACCGTTTTAGTGATTGTTGCTCATTGAATTTGATAGGACATGTAAGTAAAGAAGGTCCTTTCCTTACTAAGGTTGAAATACAAATAAAAAATATTATCTATTCTACTAAAGTATTTAAATTGATTGTTATTTAAGATGTAAAAATTGAAGACTTCTTGTACTTACAAGATCTGTTTTAAATCTTACTAGGTATGGGGAAAATGGAAAGAGGGGTAGAGTTCTGGAGGTAGCAGATTCATCAATGAGTATTATTTCTTCTTTTGAAAATGAAATTTTTAGATGCATTCAAATAGGACTCCTGTGTGTACAAGAAAAGGCAGAAGATAGGCCCAACATGTCATCGTTGTTCTTATGCTTGGGAACGAAACAATGATGCTTTCACCTACGCAACCAGCATTTTGTTTTGCGAAAGGAAATTGTTCCGATCAGCGACACTTATATGCCAATGGGACAATTTGTTGCTCATCAAATGAGGTCACAGTGACAGTGATGGAAGCTCGATAATATGAGTGTTTGCTTGAAAACTATAAAACCATTATACCAAATGCTACAGCCATTTGTAAGAAAATCTTGACTATCGATATTATATGAGTTTGAGATGAATCAATTTGAAATATTGGTTCTTCGAATGGGAAATAGAGACATGGGTTTTGTTAATATGAATCAATCTTAGTACCTCTCTCTTTCATTTTTAATATGAAGTTTCTAAGGAAACTAAAGTGAAGATTGAAGAGAGTCATAAGTTTTGAACCCCTAACTAGGGTTATAAGTTTTCATTTGAACAAATACAAACTTACAAATGTTTGCAATGTTTGTGTAAATATATCAACTGGGTTTGTCCAACTAGGTTTGAGAGTTTTGCATAACCCACTAGAATGGATGCTAGTCTAATTAATCAAATCAATGCAGTGGATGTAACCAATCAAACAAGATAGAACTAGCAAATAAATCTATCAAGCAATCACCACAAGAAGACATACACAAATTTAACATGGAAGCCCTTTCCAGGGAGAAAAACCACGATCCAGAAATCAAGAGCTCAGGAATAGTTACAAGATATACTCACAGCTCCTTTACCTCAATCAGTACCTCGACCTAATGTAGTTATTCTTGCACAACTTCCATTGCCACGACTTCCACCGTGTACCGCTCTCCTTACTTGATATCCTCACACCTTGTCAACCAAGATGATCAATCTTCTACAAGAGAGTAGACGCAACAAACCCTCTAGAGCAACCCTTCAGACCAATCTCTCAATTCGAAAACTAGAAAATATCTCTCTTAAGGTATTCTAACCTTAAATCAAGAGAGAGAATTAACTTCTTGTCTTGTGTAATTGGGTTGAAAGAAACACCCAATATGTAGCCCCAAGTTTGTGCCTGAGTCTTCTAATAATATTCCAATGAGAAGATGAATTAGACCCAAACTCTAATTTAGAGTTCTAACCGAACTGGGCGCATCCCGTCATGGTAGCGAGCATGATTCTCGCTATAGCGAGACATCACTCTACCTCTCGGTTTCTGACGGTCATTAATTTTGACCCTTACAAGGTTGAATTTGTAACACTAAATGTTTGTGTTTTACTCACCTAGAAGTAAAATACTATGCTGGAGAGGATAAATCCACCCTTGTCGTACGCCGATTTCCCACTTCAAATGAGAAGAAAGAAGAAAAATGGAGATTGACTAAGATATTATGAAGACCAATATAAAAAAAAGCAAAAAGACTAAGATATTCAAACATGTGTAAAGTGCGAAGGCAAGGTAGCAAATCTTATTTTTTATAGTTGTAACGTGATAGATGTTGACACAAAAAAAGTCACTTTGTCTCCTCAACATCAAGAAGCCACATGAAGTTGCGTCCTACTACAAACAGCAATGCTACTTCGAGCATCAAATCTTATCAGAATCAAACAAAAACTGTAAGATCCTTCAAAACAACCAAAAGAGGGGTACACATGAAGTTTCGGGCCATTTCAACATCATTTGGCCTAACTTCACTCCTCCAGTAGCTAAACAGGAGCTCCCAATAGCGGTAAAGCCAGAGACCCTGACACACAAAATAGAGCACATAGCTGGCCTCAAAATACCATTAGGAGGCTCTACATCAAGTTTCAGGCCATCCCGACATCATTTGGCCCAAAAAGGAAACATCCGGCAGCTGAACAGGTGCCCCTGACGGCGATAGCGTCGAAGACATCAAAACTTCAATCAAAGCCTACGGATGGTCCCAAAATACCTCCAGAAGGCTCTGTGTCAAATGTCAAGTCAAACCGACAACGTTTGACCCTCCATCAACCTTCAAGCAGTATAATCAAGCCTCTCGGCGGCGAGAACCACTGAGGCCATTGCTCATCAAACAGAGTACATGGGTGGCTTTAACATGCTTCCGAAGGGCTACACGTCAAATTTCAGGTCATTCCGACGACGTTTGACCCAACTTAGATGCTCAGAAAAAAAATCAAGCCTCCCGGCGGCGGAACTTCCCGGGACCATGACATCCAAATCGGAGCTAATTGATCATCTTAAAATGACTCCAATACGCTCTCTGTCAAATTTCAAGTCAATCGGACATTGGTTGACTACACATCAAAGGGCGACATTTTCCTCGTAACAAAACCAAGTCTACTGGCAACGGGACCCCACACAGCTTCAAAACTCAAGGAAAAGCACATGGTTAGTCCTATCTACTGCTCAGGAGGCTTCATCTCAAATTTCAGGTCATTCCGACATCGTTTGACCTAGTTTTGACTTCTTGCAGAAAATCGGAGACAAAGTCTTCGGCCTTTTCAGAAAATAAGAAACTTTGTGCTCCGATTTGCGCGGTTTCTCGTCAGGTTTTCTTCAGTAGAATCAAGCCAATAAAATGAGGAAAAACACAGGAGAAAAAGGATCGAAAAAGCTCGAGAAACAGCCGAAAAATGGCGACCAAAAAAAGGGGAAAAACCCATGGTTGCCGGCAGTGACCCTGCCCATGGTCACCCACGACCATGGGTGCATGGTCGCCAGATTTCCCCCGAAAGGGCCGTTTTTTGACCCTTTTCGCATTTCGGGAACTCCAGCCCCTGTGGTTTTCCGAAAATCTGATTTTTAGTGCTCGAAATCAGCTGATCTTCGCCAACATCTTGGATCCGTTGTCAAAAGCATGAAATCATCATTGATTAATCCAAGATCGCCAACCGACTAACAAAGAAAGCACACTTTCTGCCCGATCAATCGAGAAAGCGACAAGACAGATGGTACCGGCCCACTGGTATCAATCAATGTCTGAAGTTGCATCGCCATCCAACATCAAACAACATGTAAATCCATTAGCGATCATCGCAAGAAGAATTCCAAAAGATGCGGTACGGCCTGCGACTCTTCAATGCCCTAGCGACCACTTAATGCTGTTAATTGACCCGTTTTATGACAACTTAATGCGATCATTAACTCATTATTTTGGACGGCCCAATCAGAAGCAAGGAAACATGAGTTACAAATCAAAGAAATCATGATAATAAATCATGAAACTCCTCTCATCATGGAGATTAAAGGCGATTAAATGCCCATCATTCTCCATCGGCAAATCAAAAGCCAAGAAAAATGAGTTACAAAATCATGAAATTAAAAACTTGTAACTCCTCCCCATCATGGAGCATTAATGCCATCAATGCCATCAATACTCATAAACCACCCCATGGCTGCCAAAAGCCTATAAAAAGGGGGTCATTCCAAGAAATCCAAGATCTAGAAATCCGATAGCAATACACACATACAGAGGGCTACACAGACGCAGAGAGAGCTAAAAAATCCTGAAGAAACTCTGCTGTAACGCCACAAGGTGATTAAAGTCCCTTGGGGGGCCACCCCCCAAGACCCTCTCTTTCTATCCAATATGGCCTAGACGTGGCTTTTCAGCCCATCTACTTGGTTTTTTTATTGGATATAGGACTTCCCTTTGGTCTTTATCCTCTAAAAATCCAAAGTCCAAGCCAAGCCAAGGAAATCAAAGCGTCATATGTTCTCATTTGAAGGACGATTGCGAAGTCCATACATGACTTGCGACCGTCGATATGAACGAGTCCCCGCAATCTCCTGAGAAGTTAGATTAATTTTCTTACTTTTCTATTCTATTTTGTATTTTTTTCTAAAGAGACAAAAAGATCACAATTCTTGTCTTTCATTATCGATGAGATTTGTACATCGCCTTCCACGGCAAACATTGCCTTTTATGGCAAAACCGCCTTTCACAGCAAAATAAAGAATAATCGCCTCTCACGGCAATAAAAAAAAAAAAACCTTGTCTCTTTTCTTAAATATATGTGCAATGGGAAGTTAGAGAAAAGATTGATTTCCTTTCTACTTGTGAAGGTAGATCTCTAGATCACTATTTCTAAATTCCAAGTAGAATAGAAAATCTGGCATATCCGTACAAAAATGTTAATGCCCGCTTTCTTTCCACTCCGCCGGCCTCTCGGCAGCCCCGAGACGGAAGGAAGAGAAGGGAAAAAAAAGCCGGGTCCATCAATAAATATCATTAAACGTTTTTCAAACCATTTTTTCTTCTAAAAGCATTTTTATTAATGGCTACTTTATTAAACAATTTCAACGTTCAAAATTGAGATTTGAAATGCAGTTTTAATTGTTTTTAATGCTGCCTTAATGTTGTGATTAATCACTTGTTTAATTGTCCCAACGACATTATTTTGTGATATAAAATAGTTAGTCTGGGTTCAAATAAAAACACAGAAAACTACTTTATTCTCTTCCCTTTTTCCCTTTCTCCTGAGCATTCTGTGGTTCCTGGAGCGTGATTTGGACTTAGTGTGTGACTATGCTTGATCATTTGTGAAGGCCATTGTATCTTGGGGGCAGTTCCTGCAGAGATCTTTTTTTGCATCTGGATTTACTCCCTAGCGGTGGAACTCATCCCTAAGAAAGCGTCGCCAAACGTGCTTCGGCCACAAGCTGTTGCCACCAATCTCAATAGATTTCTGCCTATACAGCTTTCTCCACCAACTACAGATTAGTACCATTATTCCAATTTCTATTTTTTCATCAGTTATGTAGCCTTTATTTCAAGAGATGTTAACCTCTATGGCTAGTTAGTGATTCCTATGGGGTTCTTACAATTAGAGATAGAGGCCCTCATGCCACAACACAACGAGTCCTCCTGCTTTACCTATAACTAGAACAACTGCTATATTATGAAATTTGAATTTTTTGGCGGAGATGTTAATCTCTATGGCTAGTTGGTGAGTCCTTTGGGGTTCTTACAATCAGAGATAAAGGGCCCTCATGCCACAGTCCTCCTACTTTACCTATAGCTAGAACAACTGCTATATTATGAAATTTTAATTTTCTGGCAAAAATGTTAATCCCTATGGCTAGTTGGTGAGTTCTCTAGGGTTCTTACAATCAGAGATAAAGGGCCCTCATGCCACAACACAGCTAGTCCTCTTGTTTTAACTATAGCTAGAACAACTGCTATATTATGAAATTTGAATTTTCTGGCGAAGATGTTAATCTTGATGGCTAGTTGGTGAGTCCACTGTGGTTCTTACAATCAGAGATAAAGGGCCCTCGTGCCACAACACAGCTAGTGCTCCTACTTTACCTATAGCTGGAACAACTGCTATATTATGAAATTTGATTTTGCTAGAGAAGATGTTAATCTTGATGGCTAGTTGGTGAGTCCTTTGGGGTTCTTAGCCCATGTTTGGCATCTCTATTTTCAGCCTCTACTTGTCTAAATGTCTAATACGGATAGAGGTTTGAAAAATCAGAGCGTGTGATATATATAAATTTACCCTATGCCCGCTTTAGAGAAATAGAGGCAAATCCTCTAAAATTAAAATGCACCATTTTTGGGCATATGGAAACTAGAACTTTTGGCTCTAGGAAAAATAGAGACGGAAGGTATTTTTCGAGGCGAAAATGCCCCTGGATGGTGTTTTATTGACACCGAAAATCCTCCCCACAAAAGGCCATTGTCGTTGAACTCCCAAACCGAGGTACCCACATGGTAGAGGAGAAAGAGTAGAGGGAAGAGAAAATGGGCCATGATGTAAAAAAAAAAAAAAAAAAAGCCCCCAAGATTTATTATTCTTCTTCTCCTTCGATTTTCTCTATCTCAAGTTCTTTGTTTTCATCATTTACAGATTTATTGACCATTTGTATTTCCACATCTTGGAGATATCCGTCCTCTAGGGTTTCTTATTTGATCTTCGTTTAGCAGAAACCATCTCCGGCCGAAAATTCCCAACCCTCTCTGGTCGAGACACCTATCTCATATTTCTGGAATTCTCCTTCTTCCGGAATTTTTCCAACTCCCCAACTGATGAGTGTTTGCAAACAAGGTTTAAATGTAATTTTGGATTTGGGACTGGAGTCAGAGTTGGGTGACTCTGAATGTTTAATTGTAGGTGCTAATTTATATTTTATATTTTTTATTTGGGGATGACTGTTTAATGTTGGACATTGTGGAAATTATGGTATGTTTGTTTCACATACCAAGTGTTCGATGAAAGTCTTAAGAGATATGTTTATGTACCATTTTGCTTCTAGTTCAATGCTATACCTTTTGGCTTACCCTTTTGATGGGTTGTCTCTTCTTAGAGACTAAATGCACTGTATTTATAATTTAATTCTTATGGATGCATTCTGAAAAAAGAAATAGTTGGTCTATCTTGCATTGCTGAGAAAAAATTGTAGCTCTAATCAACTACAATAAATTCTATACAATCATAAATAATTTAAACTAATGTGTGCTGATGACCTCTTTTTAGGCAAGATTGTGCGGTCAGAAGTATTTGGCGGAGCTTGCAAGGTGGCGAAAAGAACAATGTGTAAGTCCGGGATCCCAACCCTAGAGGTGGGTGAATGGGCTGAGCTTTTAATTGATGACCAATTATGTCCAATTTTAAACTTCTTTAATACAATTAGTCACAAGTGATGATATAGAACTAAAATGTGGAAGTTAAAAAAATAATAATTATCACAAAGCATTCATCATTACACAATGATTTATAGTGGTTCGGCCTCAATGCCTACATCCACTGCAGGCTTGTGATCCTACAGCCCACTGAATTTTCACCATCTATGCTTTTCAATAGGTTAAACAATAATCTTACAATATGCTTTTCAAGGCTAAGCAATAACCTCTTGGGTTTTATGGTTCATCCCTAACCATACACTTATGCTTTTCTAAGGCTAAGCAATAACCTATGCAACCAAAAGGTTTTCTCTCTAAGTTGTATTTGGAGTACACTTGAAGAGATACAGTTTAAGCTCAAATACAAAGCCTCTTAATTAGGCGGATATGAAAGTGAAAATCTAATTCACACACACACATTATATGAATGCAAAGATAAATGCTCAATGTGTATGTATGATGTCCTCAATCAATTTGAAAATAAAAACTCATAAATGTATGCCAAAGGCTTTTAAAAGTTTTAGTTCATAAAAGCATTTATGATTAAGGAAAGAATGCTAATCACATTATAAAAACAACTTGTAAAAGATATACCTATCTATTCCAAACAAGTTGTGAAATTTTAAGAACAAAACATGTGATGCATAAGGACTTCAATCAATTTAAAAATGAAGCTCAATGAATGTATGCTTAAAGCATTTGAAAGTGTAAAACACAAAAATAAATTTGATCGAAGTTAAGAAACAAATCACATGTAATTTAAAAACCAACGTGAAAAAGATGTACCTATCAATGCTAAGCAAGTTGTGTGAAACTTTAAAACCAAATACATGTGATTTGTGAGGTTGTTGAATCTAAAACATAACATAGTTTTGAAAATGGTTTTCTTATGATGAAAAACAACAACCAAAGATTCAACCAAGTAAATGAATCATGTTGCATGTGATTTCAAAGGTAATTCCAAAACATGATTCACTTAGATATTCCAATATAAATCCAACTTGGTGTGAATGAAGGTGATGCATCCAAAACAATAAATCAATTCAAATTATATATACGTTAAGGACACAACAAGTCATAGTTAATATGCCCAAATAGATTTACCAATAATTTAAGCAAAGCATGAAAACATATGACAAGGAAAACTAAGCTTACTTAGATGTTTTAACTTTTGATTTCAAGCTTTAGCTTTCCTTTATGACCCCTTAGCCTTCCTTAGCTCATTCCCCTTTGTTTGCCCTCAAAACACCTCAAGGAGTATCCCTTGGATCCTCAAATTTGGCTTTGGAATGAACTTCATTTTATAGAAAAAGTTATCCGACGGCTAGCTTGTTGGCCAACCGAACTCCCAGCAGTCATATTTCTTGAAAGTTTGCTTACCGATAAGCACTTATCGGTTTACCGAACTGAAGTTCAGTCGACCGACAGCTGACCGAAGGTCCCTGATATCACAGATTTCACATTCTGGATTTGGGATCGACAGTTGACCGAGTTGGGTTTGGTCAATGTTCGGTTAATCGACATCTGGAGTTCGGTTGACCGATAGTTGTAACAAAATACCTTAGCACCCAAAAAAAATATTTTTTTTCCTTCTTCAAAAGCTCCTCGAAAGTATTTTGCTAGTGGGCGTTCTGAGCCATGAAATCAAGCTTGGAAACATGTTTTTAATCATTCTAAGAGTTTTAAAAACATGAATTCTAAAATGCTTAAGTTGATTTGAAAGATTTAAACTCATAGACATGCTTGATTCAAAAATCTTCTTTTCAAAAATAAATGCATCCAAGTTTAAAATCAAAACATGCATGAAACATAAGTTCTAAAAGTTTTAAAACCATGCATGTGAAAAGTCAAGATTTCAAGTATTTCAAAATCAATGCACGTGTAAAAATTCAAATGATGTTAAAATGATAATGCAGCCATCAAATTGCAAAACATAAAATCCCTAACACAATAAAGGAAGAAAATTAATTGGTTACATCCACATCGTGAAGGAACGATCGTCAATCATCAAGGGTTTTCGTTGATATAGAGTTTGGGTTGATGAGACAGTCATTGTAACAAGGGTGCCTCAGATTGGTTAGAGCTTATGATGAACACATAATTCAAAACTGGGAGTGTTTATGTACTAAATCACTTGTTTCTCATGTAGTTGTATCATATATATAAAAGCTAGAGTTCCTAGTTATTCCATCACAATTTTACAGTTAAGATTTGCTAGCTACTCTCTCTCTCTCTCTCTCTCTCTCTCTCTCTCTCAACAATGAGGCTTCTTTGATCATTAATCAAGATTTGGTTTGACATCTTGATCAATACTTAACTTAAGCCATCGTTATTACATGTTCTGTTTTGATGTTTTGGTACCATGTATTTTTTAAGATGACCTATGTAGGCAAAGTTTCTCTGTCCGACTAAAAAGGAGTAATTATTTGGGGTTAGCAATTGGTCAGGTTGGCTTTACAGATTTAGCTGAGCATTGTGATAACATTTATGGGCTTAACTTGCTTAAAAGGTTCAACCCAACATCTTTTGTGATAGTTGGGTTGGTCTGTGTATTGGGTTTAAGTCGGTTTGTAATTTTAATTGATTGTAGAAAGTAAAGATCATATGTGATTTTAATTGCTTGTAGAAAATTATTATTCAGCCTAATTATAAATTTGTCTCATAAATACTCAAAGAAACCACCCCTGTAATACCAAATGTGCATACGATTCTTTTTTAAGTATTGACAGAAACTACCCCTTTTAAAATGAGGCATACTCCTCTAATAAGAGGCAAAAGGAGGAAGTACCAAACGGTCTATTTAAAGTAGACCCTTGCAATACCGAACACTTTTTTCGGTTTTAGCTCCTTTTTTGTGGTTCTTTTTTTTTTTTTTTTTTCTGACTCTATTTTAGATAGCTCTAACGAAATAAGAGTAGAGATACCAAACAAGGCCTTAAAATCAGAGAAAAAGGGCCGTGGCAGTAATAACCTTGACTCGGTATACAATTGGAGTTTCGTATAATTTAATTCATGTATGATGGTAACAGCTAACAACTAGATAACATCAATATTAATGTGCTGCTACGGTTTCTGATTCAGGCCATTGGATTGGATAAGACCTAGCTCTTAGATTAACAATTAAAAATAACAAGTAATTTTGGAACATTTTAACCCAAATGAATGTTTATGAGAACCCAGATCTACCTAAATCATTGTAGGACCAAATTTCCATTTGGGCCCCAAAAGCCTTGCCCTTTTAATAGATGACGAAACTAGTAAACAAACTGAGCATATCTGCTGATATCTATGATTCTAAACTGTTTAACTAAAGATTGAAGAAACAGTAAGGTGGAAGAAGAAAATAACTTCAAATAAGAAGATGACAGTGAGAAAAGGATGGACGTGGATGTATATAAGCCAAGCGAAGTTGGGTTTTGCACAAATTGAGCATCTCTTCATTATTATTAAAGCAATTAGAGCGTTGCAAGTTGCGACATTACAAGATGCTCCCCGAGGTCTCTTTGGGGGCTAAAGTAGTTGACTGAAGTAAATATTATTATGAAGAAAGAAGAAATTATAATATTATTTTGAAGAAAGAAGAAAATATAAGTGAGTTATGATAATATTTTATTTTTAGTTGTTTATTATGGATTTTTTTTTATTTTTTGTATTGAAAAGTAGATTTTTTTTTTTTTTTTTTGGTGAAAGGAGGTTGCTTTTTGAGTATTTTTTGAAAAATATGTCGAAAAACTTGAATTAAAATGCTTTTGATTTTTTATTTTTGATTTTTTTTTAATAGAAATGGAACCGTACTTTACTTGGGAGTCCGTTAGTAGAGTTTCCAAACAATTGTGAGTTCAAGTCATAGAGGCAAAAAAGGACAAGCTTGAAATATTTGATGTAACTCTAGGTGTCTCAATATATTGCACCCCTTTCCAAAAGTAAAAAGTTTGGGAAATTTTACATGCACTCCTATTTTTGCTGAGCACAATAATTTTTAAAAGAAAAAAATTTCACATGAAGAAGAATATGGATGTGCTCAGCAAATCAAGTGATTGCAGGTAGAATTTCCCCAAAAGTTTTGATAGTGCCTGACATTTCTTCGAGTTAGCTGCTTGGACACGGTTCCCAATTGTTTGGTACCATGGTTTCTATTAATTGATTTCAGATGTATCCATGGCCGGTTGATTGAAAAGTACTAACTATGCAAGTGATAGGAGTTAAGACGAGTCATTAAGTGGGCAGTTGAACCGGTCTCACATGAATAAAATAAATGCACCCACAGACAGTTCATTAATCTGACAGTCTGGAAAACGTTTGCAATGCATCAAACGCGCACAGCAAACTTTTAGGGGGATTTGACAATTCAATGCCATTTAGACATTCAATCCCCAAATTCATGACTCAAAAACGCTAAATGTCACCATAGTCGTTTGACCTTAGATCCCATGATATCATGGGTTTTTAAAAACCCATGATATCATGGGATCCAAGTACTTTTCAACTTTTAACATGTAAATCCCATGATATCATGGGTTTTTAAACCCATGATATCATGGGATCCAAGGCAAAAAAAAAAAAAAAAAAGGAAGACCGGAGTCAGAGGACTCTAGTGACATTAGCTTACTTTGGATCATGAATTTGAGGATTAGGTGTCTAAGGGGTACTGAATTGTCAAATCCCCAACTTTTAGTTATCCTACAATCCCACCAGATAAGAGCTATTCTAGTTGTGCAGTGAAGGAACATGGGTTATGACAAAATGTTTCGGTCTCTATGCCTAGCTGCTTTGATTTTCTTCCCAGTCTGCAACTCAGCAGACACCTTAACTCCAATTCAATCAGTCAGAGATGGCGAAACCCTTGTTTCAGTTGGAAAGAAATTTGCCCTGGGCTTCTTTAGCCCTGGCAATTCCAAAAATCGCTACGTTGGAATATGGTACAATAAGATTCCAGATCAAGCAGTTGTTTGGACAGCAAACAGAGAAAACCCAGTTGGTAATTCTTCAGGGATTCTTACAATCAAAGGTGGGAATCTAGTACTACTCGATGGAGGGCATAACAACAACGTCACTCTATGGTCCACCAACGTTTCAAGCTCAACCATGGAGAATTACTCAAGTGCCACGCTCACAGATTCAGGTAATCTGGTGCTAACAGATGGTCATCAGAGGATATTATGGGAAAGCTTTGATCATCCTACAAATACACTTCTTCCAGGAATGAAATTGGGGTTGAACCGGCGAACCGGTCTGAACCGGATCCTGACCTCATGGAAATCTGTGGATGACCCGGCAGCCGGAGAATTCTCACTCGGTCTAGATCCTGTTGGGGTGCCACAGTACTTCTTAAGGAAAGGCTCTGATCCAATCTGGCGAAGTGGGCCATGGAATGGACAGAGATTAAGTGGTGTGCCACTAATGAATCGCGACCCTGTATTCAGTCATACTTACGTTGCCAATGATGATGAGATTTACTTGATGTACCATAGCAACAACACCTCAGTAAACTCTAGACTTGTTTTGGACGATTCGGGTTTATTGCGAAGACTGATGTGGAATGGCAAGGACCGTCGATGGAATCAGGCGGGGTTGGGAATCAATGACAGATGCGACCGATATGCCAATTGTGGGGCGTATGGAAGCTGCGACTCTAATCGTGCGGTCGAGTGCGAGTGTTTGAGAGGGTTTGAGCCAAAGACAAATAGTGATTGGAACTTGAGAGATTGGTCTGGTGGATGTGTGAGAAAGAGGCTGTTCGATTGTGATGCGAAAGGAGATGGGTTCTTAAGATTGGCAAATGTGAAGGTGCCTGACACATCAAGGTCTCGGGTGAAGCCTGGTTTGAGCTTGGAAGGGTGCAAGGAGGAGTGCTTGAAGAACTGTTCTTGCATAGCTTGTGTGAGTGCTGATATCAGAGAAGGAGGTCATGGTTGTTTGATGTGGGATGGCGATTTGATCGATCTTAGGGCGTATTCTGATGGAGGGCAAGATGTATACACACGTGTGGCTGCTTCTGAACTAGGTAAGCAAGACTCTTTTTTATATATAAATATATACATGCAAATTCATGGGTGTCTATGCTTATAGGAGGTTATGAATGAGGAGTCACTTTGGATGGTTCATAAGGTGGGCCCCAGTGGGTGTTCCGAACGGTGCGGACCGACGGTCCTTACTGGACCGCCTCCCATATAATATATATATATATATATGTGTGTGTGTGTGTGTGTATTTAGATTTATCCAAACCCCACCTCCCACTCTGAGTTCAATTTTTTTGGTTCTGCCCTAGTCAGTGGCACAGTAATCATTAATTAGCATACCTGCTCATGGCTCTTTAGATGAGACCCCTGGGGGTTTTATGTTGTCAACTCTCTGCCATTTTTCATGTAATTGAGTTTCTGATGGTGAATAATTATTCTGATGGTGAATATCTATACATAAACATCAGGTAAAACTTTCCCTTTAATGGTGATGAGTCAGGCCCAAGTGGCCCAGTCTGTTTTGAGCCATAGAAGATCTGGTTACTCCAATGAAGTCCCGGCCCAAATCCACGAGACTTGGACACGTCAGAGCAACCCACGTCGCTTCGGAAGTAGTCAGTCCACATCCCGATTTTACCAAGTCCTGCGGAGAATATCCTAACTGCCTCGCCCATCGAGGACAGTTCGAGGGCTCCTTGTAAACGTTGCTGTAAAGTCGTCCCCATCTGTTAGGAGAAGACTATAAATAGAAGAGTCCCTCCAGCACTTGGAGGGCAAGCAATATTCTCCCTTCTACACACCTCATCTCTCTTCTCCTAAGTTTGTAATCTCTGGACACTTGAGAAATAATATATTCGGCGACCTCTACCCTTCTGAAGTGGACGTAGCTCAAACTGACCGAACCACTATAATCTCTCTCTCTTCATAATTACTTCATTTATTACTCATAGTTGACCAGTGGTGTGCCAATCCATTTTGTGCATCATCAGTTTGGCGCTGTCTGTGAGAAACAACTAAAGTTCTCACTTCAGAATCATTCTTTTTTCAAAATTATGGTGATCACCACTAGATCTACAAGACGACCAGAGGATAATCCCTCGCGAGAAGGCGAAGGTAATCCTCCACCGACTAATCCTGCCCCAAATACTCCTGCTCCTACTCCTCAACAAATGTTGGAGACCATGCAGCAGCTGGTGACCCAAAACCAGCAGATCCTGCAGCTCATGCTCGCAGCAGGGCAGGGAGGAGCGCAATTTGGAGGAGTACCACAAGGAGCACAGCGCCCGGGGCATCAAAGAGCTCCACGCCGAGGAGCTCCTCCCCCGGGCGCTCATCCCCAATGCGCCTTTCATGGAATTCCCCAGGGCGCCCATCCCCTGGGCGCCCAAGGAGTTGCCCAGGGCGCCACTCGTGGAGTCCCCCTGGGCGCCCCTTTTGGAGTTACTCTGGGAGCTGGTGGCCATCACGAAGGACCTCCACCTCCGGGTGGAGCACAGTTTGGAGGACCCCCACCTCCGGGGGGAGCAAATCATGGAGGACTTCCACCTCCTCCCTCTCCTTCTAATGAGGAGGATCCTCATTTCCAAGAGGGGGAGAGTGAAAACCAAAGCATGGAGGATGGGAGTTATTTTCACGATCCGTCCAGGGAAGCCCCCAATCGCTGGGACAAGAAGATTAAGGAAATGCAGAATCAGCTGGGTGATGTCTTCAACGCCATGAAGGCGCAAGCACTAGAAATAGTGGATTACTTAGTCAGGCGAACGGACATACCGTTCAAGCCCGACGTGGTGAATTACCCACTTCCTTGGAAGTTCAAAATGCCATCCATGGAGACCTTTGACGGTACGAAGGATCCACTAGACCACCTTGAAACTTTTAAGACCTTAATGCAGCTGCACAACGTCCCCGACGAAATTATGTGTAGGGCATTCCCAACTACCTTGAAGGGATCAGCGCCGCAATGGTTCGCCAAACTTACCTCGGCCTCCATAGGCTCCTTCGCCGAACTGAGTAGATCATTTGCGGCACAGTTTATTGGTGGACGCCGCCAACAAAAGTCTGCCACCCATCTGCTCAACATAAAACAGGATCGAGACGACAGCCTGAGGAGCTACCTCACTCGTTTTAACGAGGAGGTCCTTCAGGTCGAGGAGCCCGACGATAAGGTCAACATGACCGCCTTCCTAGGAGGCCTCCGGTCATCAAACTTCCTCTTTTCAGTAATGAAGCGACCGCCAAAGAGCATGCCAGAACTATTGGTAAAAGCTCAAAAATATATGAACGCTGAGGAAATCAATAGGTCCAGGCGAGGTGAATCATATCACGGATCGCCAAAAGCTTGACCTGCCTCTGCACTGCTCCCAAGCAGGCAGCCTATATCTCCAGCTTAGTGGCTCTCTCACGGGTCGCCGAAAGCTTGGCCTCTGCACTGTTCTCAAACAGGCAGCCTATCTCCAGCTTAGTAGCCCTCTCACGGGTCACCAAAAAAGTTTGGCCTCTGCACTGTTCTCAAGCAGGCAGCCTATCTCCAGCTTAGCGGCCCTCTCGCGGGTCGCCAAAAAAATAGTTTGGCCTTTGCACTGCTCCCAAGCAGGCAGCCTATATCTCCAACTGAACGGCTCCTCGTAAGTCGCAAAAAGCTTGGCCTCTGCACTGCTCTCAAGCAGGTAGCCCATACCTCCAGCTTAGGGGCTCTCTCATGGGTCGTCGAAAGCTTGGTCTTCAAACTTTGTCTTTGCTCTCGCTCAAGCAGCCTCTCTCTCCAGGTAATCATGTTAAACATTTTTGGAATAACATTGTTTTTGACATCTCTAGGCAGAATCTTGAAACTCAGGTCATTTGCAACCCGAGGGACTACATTAGATCAGCGCGCCCAGCTGCCTAGCCGTCCAAAGCAGCGTCTAGATCAGCGCCCAGCAGTCCCTGCTCCTGCACGCCCAGGCTTGCTCCCAATCTGGTCGCCCATCAAGGATAGCACCCTGGGTGCCCAACCCATCAACAGGGGCAGCACCCATGGTGCCCAAGCCAGCACCCGGGGCACCCGTCATCACGCACAGCAGGCCAGCCCCCTGGGCGCCCATCGTCTCACGCAGGCCAGCCCCCTGGGCGCCCGTCACCATGAGCTGCGGGCCGGCCGCGGAGCTGCACATCGTCGCGCGCAGCGAACCAGCAGCAGGGTTGCCCACTGCTCCACGCTGCACGGCAGCCTCGCCCGTCGTCGCACGCTACACAGCAAGGTCGCCCGCTTCCCGCGCCAGCGCCCGCTCCCGCTCCGGCTCCGCGCCCACTCTAGCGCCCGCTCCAGCGCCGGCGCCCACGCCCACGCCCGAGGGGGTTGCTCCAACCGACGCCCCCAGGCAGACGCCCACGCCCGTGTAACGACGCCGGTGCCGACGGGGGCTGCTGCGTCTGCCGCGTCGGACACCGTCGCCCGTGTGGCGACGTACACTCCACCCGCTGGGGCTGCCGCGCCTAGCGCCTCCCCTAGGCCGGTGCCCGTGCGTGGCGTTGCTTCAACAACGACGCCCGGATGGGCTGCAGGTGCCTCGCCCTCCCCCAGGCCGGCGCTCGTGCGTGGCGCTGCTTCCACACTGACGCCCGACCGAGCTGTAGGGGCCTCGCCCGCCCAGGCTCCCTTGTCTGCTGCCGCTCCCTTGCATGCTGCAGGCTGATCCACTACACATTGCTGCCTGGTGCTTGGGACTCCCTTTGTTGCAGGCACCTTCTTCTTCCCATGGGCAGAATCTCCTTCACTTGGTGGCTCCATTTTCTCTTGGGAATGGGAAAAGTTAAAAAGAGGCTCTGTATGAGGGTCTTTCTTCTAACCACACAATGAAGAAGAGGGGTGAAATAGAAGAAGATGGGTTCTCCTCTCTTTGGAATGGGTTTTATAGCATAGGGTTTCAAAGCAAGAAAAGCCCCAAACTAAAAGGACTCTCCCAAACATACATCCAAGTAGAAAAAGAAGAGACTGACAGAGTGCAGGAAGATGGAAAAATTATTTAAAGAGAAAAAAGACCTGGATATTCAAAATGCCCCCCTTTCAAAGCTTCTTTGGGCGCGGGGCATTGAAGGGCAAATGATGAGTCAGGCCCAAGTGGCCCAGTCCGTGATGAGCCATATGAAGATCCGATTAGTCCAATGAAGTCCAGGCCCAAATCCACGAGGCTTGGACACGTCAGAGCAACCCACGTCGCTTCGGAAGTAGTCAGTCAACATCCCGATTTTACCAAGTCCTGCGGAGAATATCCCAACTGCCTCGCCCATCGAGGACAGTTCGATGGCTCCTTGTGAACGTTGCTGTAAAGTCGTCCCCATCTGTTAGATGAAGACTATAAATAGAAGAGTCCCTCCAACACTTGGAGGGCAAGCAATATTCTCCCTTCTACACACCTCATCTCTCTTCTCCTAAGTTCGTAATCTCTGGACACTTGAGAAATAATATATCCGGCGACTTCTGCCCTTCTGAAGTGGACATAGGTCACACTGACCGAACCACTATAATCTCTCTCTTCATAATTACTGCATTTATTACTCATACTTGACCGGTGGTGTGCCAATCCATTTTGTGCATCATCAAATGGAACTTGAATAAGGAGAAGATAGAAACTGCATAACCCTTATCACAATAATAATAGAAACTGCACAACCCCCATCACAATAATAATTTAAATCATAGGAAAGTCGAGATGTCATTATATCATTATCTTATATTCTTCATTCCTCGCTATCTGTCCTTCTTCCCTTACCTATTTAATGATCCTATCTTATTATTACATCTCAATCTCATATCCTTCACTTCTTACCCACATAATTTTCCTTTTTCCACTCACATTATTAGTGATCTCCTACGAATTCAATATGAAGCAGACAAATCAAATGGGCCTTTCGTGGAAATTAACTAGAAAAACTCGAGACAGATTAAGAATATGATAGATTGCAAGCTTTATGATTCGAGCCACTTTTGAAAATTTAGTCTTACTCTTACATTTGACTGTTTTTTAATTGGGACGACTTCTAACAAAAATTTTATTTGAATGTGGGTAAGAATTTAAGATTCATATTTGCTCACTGAGTTATTTGATTGGTTATAATAGGATGAGTTTCACATGCTTTACTGCTAAATTTTACCCATTGTTTAGATTGATTGATGAAATTAGATTTTGAAGGTGTAAATATATATTAGTTGTTGGAATTTCGTTAAAGCTGTAGAAATTAAAATTCAATATTTGATAACCAATATTAATATTGAAAATTCTCGAGCTAGTGCAACCTCAAATTGAAAGTGGTGTAAGTTGATTCCGACTAATTATGTTTAGTTCTTACCTGGCTGCCCGGGGTCGAACCCCGGGTACGTCACCTTTTCCCACTTGTATGGGCTCCTTTTCAACTTATGCATGCTTTTTTTCTACTTCTACTTGTGGGGACCTCTTGAGTGGGATACCTTTTCGTGTGTGTCTAGCTCTCTCTTGAGTGCGATCATCACCAAAACTCCGCAATCATCACTAACCCTCTACAATCGAGGTTAGAAATTCGGACTCAGAGGCCTAGGCTGAGTCCGTGTCTATTCTGTCCGTACCCGGAGCCCTTAGATATTGGGTTCTATTTTCCTTGTTATGGAAAGGCGTGCGTTAACTTTCTATTGTATACTGAAGCATTAGTGGATCCCATCACCTAATTTTATCTCTCTCTCTCTCTCTCTCTCTCTCTCTCTATATATATATATATATATATATATAGATGTGTTAGGTACCCTAAATCAGTAGAGAGCATGTGCATCATTGTAATGCTCCCGAAGTTCTTGAGATTGTATGATTATTAATGCCTTAGTTTGAGCAGTTTCAAATTCGAATAGCCTTCCGTTCGAGGGGGTGCTAATTTATATTATTGTGTCGCTCACTAACAACTCGAGCTTTCAATGTCTCTGATTATTAAGAAAGTTGATTGAAGTCAAGTTTTCAGGAAGTTTACAGAATATGTCTAAGACGTTTAAAAAGGAGAATGATGAAGAAACATTTGTTAATAAGCATGATGCTCGAGTTGAGACACAGGAAAATCCATGCTGATTGGTGAGATCCCTCACGTCTCCAAGACCATGAGACATCTTATGTTTGCATCTTAGAAGAGCGAAGACTAGCTCCTTTAAAAGCAGCATGCCGTTTTGTAAATGCAGCGCAATGGCAGATGGCCAAGGAAGAAAAGAAGGAAGAGTTCGAAAAGAAAAAGATTTGGAAACTATTTGAGTTACTTAAGGATTAGAAAGTCATTGGTTGCAGCTGGGTCTATAGGGTCAAGAAGGATGTCGATGAAAATATTGAAAGGTATAGGGCCCAATCGGTAGCAAAAGGTAAGGCTCATAAATTAGCATTTTGCATGGGAATCTCGATGAGGGAATTTGTAGGGCCCAGCCCGAAGCTTTCGATGTAAAAAATAAGGTGAATTTGATTTGCAAGCTGAATGAACTTGTTTACGGATTGTTTTGGGACTACCAGGGTCAACGGATGTGAGAATCCGTGGGGTCCAACCCTTTCGTGATCGGAGACGAACGAACAACCATGTTTTTTGATGTGTACGGGTATGCCAAATTTTCTGATCGACTTGAAAATAACAAGCGGTAATCTGTAGATGAACTTTTTCATGCAAAAAAGAAAATAAAATTTTTGAATACCGTGAAAAGGCGAATTTCATTTTTTTGCCATGAAATGCGATGTTTTTCTCGTGAAAGGCGATTTACAATTCTTATCGAAAAAAGACAAGACTTGTGATTTTTTGTGTCTCTTTAAAAATACAAATACAATAAGAAGAAAAAAAAATGAAATCTGACTTCTTAGGAAATTGCGGGAACTCGCTCAAATTGACAGTCGCAAATCATGTTTGGGCTTCGTCGTCATCTTTCGGATGATAAAAAAGAATGCCGTTGATTCTTTGGTTAGGCTTAGGCCTCAGATTTTTAGGGAATAAGGATCAATGAGAGATCTTATATCCAATAAAAATCCAAGTAAACATGGTAAAGAGCTGTGTCTAAACCATGGAGATAGTGGCGGACCTACTTGAAGACGACATGGGGCGGTCGCCCCATGTCGATTTTGAAATCGTTTAATATTTGAATAGGCTTGGACCTATTCCAAAGATATCTAGTAAACAATTGCCCCAGGTTAAAATTTTGTAATCGCCCCATGTCACAAAACCTTGGTGAGAGACTCCTGTTCTCTTTAGACATCTTTCCATCGACAGTACCAGATCCTCTTCGCCTTGTTTTCTTTTGGCATCTTCTTTTTACTGAAAGTGCGAGATCCTCCTTGTGGTGATCGAGCTTCTCATCACGGGTCATCTCGTGGTTAATATGCAACATCTGTCACATGAAAACCAATCACCGAATGTGCCCACATCCAATGAAACTATATACAAAGCATAAACATTACAAATCAAATTCTCTATATAAATCATCAAAAGCCAGCCTAGCTTATACATCAGGCAATCTCTATATCTTCAAAATCAACTTGCATAACATCTATACATTAGACATTGATTTTCATACGAAATTCCATACATAAGTCATCTGAACCAATCTCAATTCTCTACAACTATTTACACATTTCTGCATTCAATGGATAGTAACAAATCCGACTCAAGAGATCGACATTCTACATCTATCCAACACATATAATCAGGAAAATTCAAACTGAAAGAAGAACATTGCAATTCATCAAAAAAAAAGAACAAGAAAAAAACCCTAATCAGTGCATAGATGGGGATTTCGAAAGAAAGAAGAAGAAATTGGAGCATCTAATCCAAGATCGATTGAAAGACTGCATGCAGAACAGACTGCATGCAGAAGAATTGAAAGAGAGAGAGAGAGTGGCGATCGATTTGGGGGAAATATACACTATATGAGGGGGAAAATGACACAGGGAAAAAAAAAAACAGAGAAAAGAAACGGAGAGGGAAGAGGAGGTGGAGGAAGAAGAAGAAGAAGAGAAAGAAGAGGAAAAAAGAAGTACTTGGAACCGAGAAAGGAGACGGCGATGAAATTTTTTGCAGATAGCTTGGAGAAACAACGGAGAGAGGAAGAGAAGAAAGAAGGGAAGGGGGTACTTTTCATTTGGCCCGTGTTCCAATTTCCACTTGGCACGTATTTGTATGTATATGAGTGGACTACAAACTGGCCCTTTTAGCCTACAACTGCTGGTATATGGGTCGACCCAAAAACTGTGGCTTTTATATCATGGGATAGGCATATTATATGGGATAGAGTTGACCAAAAACTGTGGCTTTTATATTATGGGATAGATATAAGAGGCCTTGTAGTTGTAGTGAAGGGCTATGAAAAAAATGTTTCGGTCCTTATTGCTAGCTGCTTTGATTTCCTTTCCAATCTGCAACTCAACAGACACCATAACTCCAATTCAGTCACTCAGAGATGGTGAAACCATTATTTCTGCTGGCGAAAACTTTCTCCTAGGCTTCTTCAGCCCTGGCAATTCCAAGAATCGCTATCTTGGAATATGGTACAACAAGATTTCAAAGCAAACGGTTGTTTGGACCGCGAACAGAGAAAACCCAATCTATAATTCTTCTGGGATTCTTACAATCAAAGGTGCGAATCTAGTACTACTTGATGGAGGGCATAACAGCAACCTCACTATATGGTCCACCAACGTTTCGGGTTCAACCATGGCAAATTACTCAAGTGCCATGCTCACAGATTATGGTAATTTGGTGTTAACAGATGACCAACAGAAGATAGTGTGGGAAAGCTTTGATTATCCTACAAATACATTTCTTCCAAGAAAGAAAATGGGGCTGAACCTGCAAACCGGTCTGAATCGTGTCCTGACCTCGTGGAAACCTGTGGATGATCCGGCACCTGGAGAATTCTCAGTCGGTCTGGATCCTGCAGGCGTGCGACAGTTCTTTTTAAGGAGGGGCTCTGATCCCATCTGGCGAAGTAGGCCATGGAATGGTGAAAGAATAAGCGGTATTCCACTTATGAATCGCGAAACCACTGCAGAAATCTGGAGATACGTTGCCAACGACGATGAGATTTACTTGATGTACAATCGCACCAGCAGCTCCATAGCCTCGATATCTGTTTAGACCATTCGGGTTTATTGCAATGGCTGACATGGAATGACAAGAATCGTCGATGGAATGTGATATTTGTGGCCACCCAAGACAGATGCGATGGATATGCAACTTGTGATGCATATGCGACCTGCGACTCTAATCGTATGACCTGGTGCGAGTCTTTGAAAGGGTTCGAGCCAAAGACTCCTAGTGATTGGAACTTGAGAGATTGGTCAGGTGGATGTGTTAGACAGAGGTTGTTGGATTGTGATGGGAAAGGAGATGGGTTCTTGAGATTGGAACATGTGAAGTTGCCTGACACATCAAGGTCTCGGGTAGAGCCTGGTTTGAGCCTGGAAGCGTGCAAGGAGGAGTGCTTGAAGAACTGTTCCTGCACTGCTTATGCCAGCGCTGATATCAGAGAAGGAGGTTATGGTTGTTTGATGTGGGATGGCAATTTGATGGACCTTCCGATATATTCTGATGGAGGGCAGGATATATACACACGTGTGGCTGCTTCTGAGTTGGGTAAGCGTCTTCCTTATTTTAAATATCATCGTATTCTTCATATATATATATTTTTTGTTCTGCTTGATTGTATCAGTGGCAAGGGTGGAACTATCGAGGGGACCTCGGAGTGGACATTGTTCCCCACAAATTTCAAGTGACTCCTATACATGTTAAGGAGAATTTTGTGTTTTTAAAGTATAGGCCTTCCCATGTTTTACATTTTTACATAGTGGCTTCCCCCAAGGAAAATTTTCTGGTTCCTTCCCTAGTCGGTGGTACAGTAATCTTGAGTTAACCTACTTGCTCACGGCTGAGACCACTGTGTATCTGATGTTTTATCTTTCCGCTTTTTTGGCTTCTTCATGCAATTGAATTCTTGAGAATTCATGGTAATCCTGTGGCAACGTACCTCTTCCTAGCTCGATCCTCGATCCTCGATCCATGGGCTGCTATGTGAGATGTGACCCCTGGGTGTCTTATCTTTTTATCCCTCAGCATTTTTTCTTTATGTAATTGAATTCTCGAAAATTCTAAGATTTTGTATATTATATATTATATATAGGTGGTTTAAAAAAGAATAATTGAGGTCAAAACATGGATTTGCTGTTTGTATCATAAATACATGTGATCTTTGTTGGCTTTATCAAAACATGTTGAGTTTCTACAAAATTTCTTAGGATAAAGCATAAATCTTTGCTAGAATCAAGGATAATTTAAGTCTAAATTTATCGATACTTAACCCGTATTTCCTAAAAACAAACTGATGGTCAATTTTTTCCTTTTTTTTTTTTAACAAATTGATTTCCTGGGAACTCTAAGCAGTGCCTTGTTATTAATCAAGGGGGATGCAATTGAAAACATAAAGGCAAAATTTATAAATAGCCATCAAATAGTGTCCCCTCTGGTGGAAAGTGATTATCCTATCATCACCCCTTCACAAACAATCCTAGGAAAGTGAGACTTCCATTTGAAGAAATTTGAAGGGCTATGTACATTTTCTTAAATTGACTATACTAATTTTCATTAAGACAAACATTCAAACTTATAAATAGTGTATGCGATAAATAGAAAAGTTAATTCAATTATTTAGTTAAAAATATTTCAAATCTACCATCTAAACCTAATCTTAACCATCTTATAGTCATTACATCTCAATATTATATCCTTCACTTTTAACCTCCTCCTCCTTTTTAGCACACACATTATAGTGATCCCCTGGGAAGTTAATACAGAGCAGACAAATGGTCCTTTCTTAGAAACTAGAAACACAGAAAACACATTAAGATTGTAAGCTGTATGATTGAAGCCAGTTTTACTAATCTAGTCTTTCTCTTCATTTGAATCATTTTTAATTGGGACGCCTTCTAACATGAAATGTGGGTAAGAATTACTGATTCATATTTCCTCACTCAGTTATTCAATTGGTTATACGGGATGAGTTGGACATGCTTTACTGCTAAATTCTATGCCATTGTTTAGATGGATTGGAGAATGTATATTTTGATAGTCTATATATATTTTAGTTGTTGGAATTTGGTTAAAGTTGTAGATATTCAAATTCAAGCTCTGAAAACCATTAATGAAAATGCTCGAGCTAGTACAGACTCAAATTGAAAGTGGACTAAGTTAAATCCAACAAACTTGTGGTAGTTATTAGTTACCCATCTTCATGAACAGATTCTCTGCAATAGTTACAGATTTCGATTTGTCAGTTCGACTTAGTAATTGGCTCTTTATAGAAAATGTTTGCTTCTCTGTTTAGTTGCTCAGCTACTATCTATGTCTGACATTTGACAAAGGGTAAAAGAGTCTTTAGAAAATAGTTATGTCAGAGAATTATGGGGCAATTTTCAATAGTCCCTTCTGTGCTATTTATTTATTTTGTATGTGTTTGTTAAGACCAAAATTTGAGTAACACAATATCAGGATGGAATATGCTATTTAATTAATAAATTAGGCGGTTCAGTTTCTTGTTACAACCACCTTGTTGCTCTGTTTTCCTTGCTTTACATTTTGGTATGAGAGACACTGCTCAAGGATTGGTGTTTCTTTGGTCAAGGAATTGAAGGCAGTATAGTATTTATTCATAAAGATTCAAGAAGATTGCAATCAGGGAACAAACTTAGAGTTGATAACTTGTAAATCTTACCTGAGAGCTTGATCTTAAGCAATTGGAGATGGATTCTGAAAATTCAATGAGTTGGTTTAAGCTTCTTTTTTCTAGGGTGCAAAAGAAACTTAATAAAAGAGGAGTGTAGACATCAAAATTTTCACATTGAAAGGAATGGGAAAGGAAATAATGCACCCCTTACCCAGGAAAGGGACATTTTTCCAAGCAGGGGCTCCGTCTCCCAAAGAAATGCATCTTTGCCCACGAATAACCTCCTTGCCTAAAGAGAAACCTTTGCTTAGAGGATTCGAAAATAAGTTCCTCGCCCATAGGAGGAGGCTCTTTCTTGGTAACCCAGCTAAGGGGCCTGTGACCCTAGAAAGAGCCTGCACACACACGGGAAGAGAGCCCGCACAAGCGAGAAGAAGGCCCACACAAGTGGGAAAGGAGCACACATAAGTGGGAAGAAAGCCCACACAATTGACAAGAGGTGGCGTACTTAAGATTCGAACCCTGGACAGCCATGTGACAACTGTCGCCACATACTAATGAGGTAAGTGGCCGTTTTCAAGAGGAGGCCCTTAAAACTGAAAAAAAAAACATCTAACCCAACCAACTAGAAGTAAGTCATGTGATGCAGGGAAAATTGAACCAAGAATAGGATCGCTTGGGGTCCTTCCCCTGGCGAGGAGCCTTTCCTTGGCAAAGGACACCACTCTATGGAAGCAAGGGAAAAGCCTGAGCTAGTGAAAATGAAGCTATGAGACTCTCTCTATCAAGGGTGAGGGATGCTATTAGTAGAAAGGCACTATCATCTGGCGACTTAATGCGAATAAAAAAATTCTAGTTTTCTTAGTGTAAGCTTTCTTTGGGCAAAAAAAACAAAACCTTGCTTTTTTAATTGCATTTATATTAGTTTGACGTACATTTTTGGTTCAGAGTGATTCTGATCAAGGTAACGTGTGAGAGGATTAGATAAATTCAGGTCAGGTTACATGTCGGGTCATGAGCCAGGAGTTTTACCAAGTCAGTAGACTTATGCTCAGTCAAATAGATGCTTAGTCACACAAAAACAGGTGGAATGTCTCTCCTGAAGAATTATCATCTATTGTCCTGCCTCCTATCTCTTCTTGTTGGAAGAGTTTTCATTTGTACCAATCCATTTTAGATGCACTGCAGTATCATAGTTTTATAAATACTTCAATCTGAACCCACACCATTCACTGGAGTACACAACTGTGAACGCCTAGGACATTCTTCCATGCTTTGTGATGATCATTGTTACTGTATAACTAGTTCTTTAATATTTAGAGATTGCTCGTGTTTTCTCTTTGACAACTCCATGTTCATCTTCACCTTTTGTTTTTGTTGATCTGCATGCGCTGCATTCACAGGAGCAAACTTAGACCATGTCCTTCCCCCACGATTTGATTTTTTATTTTTAGGCAACTCCGTTCCTAGTTTTATCTGTCTTCTTTACACTTTTACCTTTCTCTTGTTTTGTACTCTGCAATATCAATTCCAATCATGGATCTTTTACAGAAAATAACAGTAACAATTCCTACCGGATAAATGCTTAGCGAATAATACGACCAGAAACTCATTGATCATCAATGATTTACTAAAGATTTCAATGCATTAAGAAAATTACATGCAATGCCTACTTGATAAAGATAAATGGCCAAGTCTACAGTATGGTGATCAACTTGGTTGAACTCGCTGGGGAAAGTGGGGCAACAGAAAAATACCCGCAATCGACGGTCTACAATGATGCATAAACACAACCAAACCATCAAGCCATCACACATGTGAACACAACATGATTTAGTTGGTTTGGAGAAATCACGTACGTCTATGGGAAAGAAACTCTACTTTCCTTACTCAGCCCATGTGGTTTTATGATCATTGACACCCACGGGAGATAGATGTCTCACTTCTCTCAGTGACGTTTTGTTCCTTTCTATCTCTTTTAGAGTCTAAGGTATATCATATATATAATCCCTTCTTTCTTGACCTCTAAGAAAGTCTTTCTTAGGTCCCGAGAAAACTCCAATAAAATTACCAAAATATCCTTAACCCCGAACTTCGGTCCTGGCTAACCCAGTCGAACCAACCCGGCTAAACCGAATTACAACAATAATCCTACAATCTCCACCTAGGCCCGGATTCCATCAATCCTCAAGCCACCTTGAAGATACCCGGATGTCTCTTTGTCTTCTTGTACCTTGCTCAAATGTATGCCCTTACACCTGCTACGATTAAGTTTGGCTCCTGCACCCCTTCGTACTGCTGCACTGAAAATCTCAGCATGGTTCGATGTCGATTAAGTGCAAGTAAAACTTGACCTTTCCACAGTTGCCTCCTTCAACCTAAACACCCCCATCTTGATCCTCCAAAGTGCCCTCAATTTGTTGGCATCTTTGCATGCATCCTTGCCACACAATGTACCTTCACTTCCATCCATCAAGACAGAATAAACATTCCCGGATTCGGATCTCATTGGTGCCTTGTGAATCGTTCCTTCTTTGTCTCCATCATGGTGTTCTTCCTATCGAACATGCAACTATCCTTTTTTTTTTCTTCCTGACAATGGGTTTTCGTCCTTCACATCATGACAAATCAGAACCCAATTTCACTTCTCTTTCTGAGGAAATCGTCCCCGTTCAAGTATTCCTGGACTACCACTAAATGATATCTTCGAAGAACCCATCAATCTGTCTTCCGATGATTTGGTCGCATCTAACTCCACCTGAACAATGTGTTTTCTCCCCCTGTTATTTGAGGCCTCCTTCACTGCTCCACCTAGAATTGCATCCTCTATCAACTTGTTGAGATTTCTCCATGATTACTAATGCTTCCTTTACCACCTTCATAACTCTACTTCTTATAGTGTACTTGCAGCCCTTGGAGCTTAAGGCACCCATAGAAATCAAATTTCTTTTCAAATCCGAAATATGCATCACATCCGTCAGGATCCAAACAACCCCATGAAATATCTGGATCTTCACCATTCATATCCCAATGCATGTCAATTTTACATTTTTTTTCAATAATAGAATCCACCATCGTGTAATTTATATACATCAAACAAATCTTTACTCGCTCACATGTGATAGGAAGAACCAGAATCCAAACACCATGAATTTTTAACCCGATTCATACCTGTAGGGACCAAAAGTGATTCCCCATTGTCCGAATCCAATCTTCCTAGTCTTGGAGCAGTTTTCTCATCCATGACATCAAGTAACACGCCGTCCAGGAGGTTAAGTAATATGAAACTTATCGCCCTCTCTTCTATCTCCACTCATTCGTCGAGATACTCCATATGTCTTTTCGACGGCCCATATTATTGGCATGTAAAAAAATATATATTATACATGCATCCCAACAGATCTAATCATACAAAAGCAAGTATGAAGGTCTGCACCACAGATGTGAAGTCAATGATGCGTTACTCAGCTGAAAAAGATTAACAAAATCCTCATAAGTCAATGGAAGTCCAAAGAGAAGCTCAAGATTGAGAATCAACTCCATGTCTGAGAGTTTCAAGATGCTAACACATGGACCCCAATGAGTTCCCAGACATGGAGCCCAATAGCATCTCAGAGGGATTAAATCAAGATAAATCCCACTCTAGGGTTAGGGAAGGCATATTCAAGGTGTTCCCTAAGGCTTTAGAACAATCTAGGGTATTGGATAAAAATCCGACCAGAAGGACTCCTAACCATAGTTCTCAGATATGGACTAGGACTTCGCATTCAATCAACTTCCCGAGGTCAAGACCTGATTCAAAGGGTCAAACACAAGTTCATAATCAAATCAAGACCATTTGAACTCAAATCCAAGTAAGGAACAACTAAAGTCAACCTAAGTCAAACCCGTGCAGACATGGAAGGCTGGAATTCACTATCACCAACGTCCAAAGACTCCATCCTACAAAAAATATATTTCAAAGACTAAGGACGGGCTTTAAAGGGGTTTTCTTAAGATCAGAGAGAAGTTGGGGTTATTTGGACTCATTTCCCACATATTGGGCCTCCATGTCTGAATGGCTTTCAGACATGACCCACTTGGACTCACTTGACCTTTTTAGAGGTCAA